>JAIOJX010000024.1:24315000-26715000 GCA_022376925.1 Tragulus kanchil
ATGTGCATGGTTACCACCTCTGTATCCAGTAATGGCTGTAGCCAAGAAGAATTACCCATCTCCTGCATTTGGCTTTGTTTATACGTCACTCCTTCAAGCTCATTATGCTGACATCTTGTGTTGAATATAGCTCATGTTTTCATAAGTATGTTTTATGGAGTTTTCCATTTCACACTAGGAAGTCAAGAGTAGCCATTCTTTAATATGCTTGCAAAGGGCATAATCAAATAGCGAATGATTTCCTTTCTGAATAGAAGCGTGATTGTCAGTTTACAGATTATACTGTCCTACTAGTTAGTCACCTTTAAAATGTTTACCCATAACACAAATATATATTCACATAATCCTGGTGGGCCCTTTTCTGGTGGGACCCATCATCTGCAGGGCTCTCCTTTGAACATGTGTGTTGTGGTTTGCACCATAACAGCCACATGAAGCTGCTTGGCCTCGGCCTCTCAGGTGTTTCACTTCAGAGACGGAGCCAAGGTGAGACTTTGGGTCATGGCTAGGCATTCTTAGGGGCATGTACTCTTTGCAAAAACAACCATATTTCAGGAAGAAACAGTAATATTTGTAACATTAACTACAGACACACACACAGGCTTATATATGGCTCTTGGTACTTGATGTAGTATTTTCACATTGTCTATTGTAAAGATCAAGGGCTTTCCTGATGGCTCAAAGGTAAAGAATCCGTCTGCAAAGGAAGGAGGCCTGGGTTCGATCTCTGGGTCAGAAAGATCCCCTGGAGTAGGAAATGGCAACCCACTCCGGTATTCTTGCCAGGAAAATCCCAAGGACAGAGGGGCCTGATGGGCTACAGCCCTTGGGGTTGTGAAGAGTTGTACATGACTGAAACAACTGAATACACACACACACACACACACTGTAAAGTTCAAGCAACCCTATGACATAGGGAATGGCATTATTATTCTGTTTAACACAAAAATATACTGCAACTCAGTTTACTGAGATGACTCCAGCCAGTGGTGAAGCCAGACTTCTAAACAAGGCCATGGCCACTTATCACTGCTTTATCATTCACATGGATTCCTAGAGTTAAAACTCCACCTGTCATTATGAAGGCCTTGGAACCTCCACTCGAAAATAACATACATGTGTTTATATACAGGAGGACAGTAAAACCCAATGGGAACAGATAGGCAGGAAATGGGAGTGCATATTAGTACCCAGTTTTTAGTCTCAAATGCCCAGTATGTATAAGCATGTTCCCTGGAACATTCTGGTCTATTCATTTAGCTGAGACATCATCTCGTCACTGCCCTGGTTTCTTCTCTGAAACTCACTAACCAGGTCCCACTGGAGCTTTTAAGGCCTTTGGGAGGAAGCAGCTCTCTTTGCCAGCTCAGAGGCACCACAATCTCCAACCTCACTAAGCCTCATTAAAGTCCCAGGCGAGCAGGACCACTGGTGAGCCAGAAGGGGCTCCTGGGCTCTCCAGGGGCTGCTTTAGCACAAAGGAAAGGCATAATCCTAGGTGCTCCACCCCATGTCCAATCATACTCTTTCTCAGCCTAAGCTAACTCCCACTTCAAAAAAAGGCTCCCATTCACCTACGTCTTTCTGCTTCTGCTACCAATGTCCTGGGGTTCAGAGCCCTCTGACCAGGCCCTCACACATGACAGTCCATAAAAATATTTTAGGAACTTCCCTGATGATCCGGTGATTAAGACTTTACAGTTTTGAAGATGTTATCATTAAGGAAGATGGGCAAAACAAAATAGGATCTCTGTATGATTTCTTACGATTACACATACATCAAAAATTACCTCAGATTAAAAACATAATACAAAAGAGAGTTATTACTGACTTGTATTAAGGATGTTAGCGAATCTAGATGAAACAGTGCTACTTGTGACGTACATGACTTCAAGCTCACCAAAACTGGGAGGGTTGAAGACAGCTGAGGCAGTATCCTGGCCACAGTCATGTGGCAGGATAGTTGGACAACCCATTGACTCAGTGCTGTGTGCAACACTGGTTTCTTCTTCTCCTGGCACTTAAAAGAGGGAGGGATGGGGCTTCCCTGGTGGTCCAGGGGGTAAAGAGTCCACCTTACGTTGCAAGGAGCACCAGTTCGATCCCTGGTCCGGGAGGATCCCACGCGCTGCGGAGCAGCTGGACTGGTGTGTCCAATTGTGAGCCAGCACTCTGGAACGTATGCGCCCAGAGCTGGTGCTCTGCAGTGAGAGAGGCCACTACAACGGGAGGCCCACACAGGCCAAAGAATAAAAATGATGGATAAAAATAAATATAAATAAAAGAGGCATGATGGGGAAGAGGAAAAAAATGTTAAAAAAAAAAAAAAGTGGGAGGGATGCAGAGAGATGGCAAGGCAGTAACTGGACCCATGCCGTTATTTAGAGTTGAATCATTCATTGTCTCAAAGGTGTTGGCCAGACTGGGTGCTTCTTGTGGAAGAACTGCTGCAGGTACAGCTAGAGAAGCCTGCAGGTGAGAGGACAAGGCTGGTACTTTCGGCCCTTTGGATAAAAGAGGAAGCATATGACATGGGCTGCCTGGGGTGTCACTTGGCTGAAATGAGTATGTAGGGCAGTTCTTGCAAGTGGTGGACTCTCCTGGGTGACCATTGGGCAAAAGCCTGGGTTGGGCATCATACTCTTTCTCAGCCTAAGCTAACTCCCACTTCAAAAAAAGGCTCCCATTCACCTACGTCTTTCTGCTTCTGCTACCAATGTCCTGGGGTTCAGAGCCCTCTGACCAGGCCCTCACACATGACAGTCCATAAAAATATTTTAGGAACTTCCCTGATGATCCGGTGATTAAGACTTTACAGTTTTGAAGATGTTATCATTAAGGAAGATGGGCAAAACAAAATAGGATCTCTGTATGATTTCTTACGATTACACATACATCAAAAATTACCTCAGATTAAAAACATAATACAAAAGAGAGTTATTACTGACTTGTATTAAGGATGTTAGCGAATCTAGATGAAACAGTGCTACTTGTGACGTACATGACTTCAAGCTCACCAAAACTGGGAGGGTTGAAGACAGCTGAGGCAGTATCCTGGCCACAGTCATGTGGCAGGATAGTTGGACAACCCATTGACTCAGTGCTGTGTGCAACACTGGTTTCTTCTTCTCCTGGCACTTAAAAGAGGGAGGGATGGGGCTTCCCTGGTGGTCCAGGGGGTAAAGAGTCCACCTTACGTTGCAAGGAGCACCAGTTCGATCCCTGGTCCGGGAGGATCCCACGCGCTGCGGAGCAGCTGGACTGGTGTGTCCAATTGTGAGCCAGCACTCTGGAACGTATGCGCCCAGAGCTGGTGCTCTGCAGTGAGAGAGGCCACTACAACGGGAGGCCCACACAGGCCAAAGAATAAAAATGATGGATAAAAATAAATATAAATAAAAGAGGCATGATGGGGAAGAGGAAAAAAATGTTAAAAAAAAAAAAAAGTGGGAGGGATGCAGAGAGATGGCAAGGCAGTAACTGGACCCATGCCGTTATTTAGAGTTGAATCATTCATTGTCTCAAAGGTGTTGGCCAGACTGGGTGCTTCTTGTGGAAGAACTGCTGCAGGTACAGCTAGAGAAGCCTGCGCAGGTGAGAGGACAAGGCTGGTACTTTCGGCCCTTTGGATAAAAGAGGAAGCATATGACATGGGCTGCCTGGGGTGTCACTTGGCTGAAATGAGTATGTAGGGGCAGTTCTTGCAAGTGGTGGACTCTCCCTGGGTGCCAGCTGCTGCATTTCAGGGACTTCTGCCGACTGAAAAGATGTTCCACCTGGGTTGGCCTTGCATCGTTTTCCTGCTTCTCTGCTGGGGAAGATGGGTGATCATCTCCATCGTTGAGCATCCGTGATCTCTCCAAAAGAACACTGGAACAATTTCATGAAGGTTGTTAGTTTGCCCACTGATGAATTCAGAAAGTTCTTACAAGTTCTTGGAATAGCGTTGGAGGTCCTTAAGTTGGTAACCATAATTTTCATGAACGAAACCATCAGGTGCACTGCTCCTCACGCACTTGCCTCCTCGTTGCATGGTGTTCTGCACAACAGTATACGTTCCACTTGCTCTGGGTCGGGGTTACCTCTTTTGAAACTTGCTGGGCATGAAACGACTCGCTCATGTAGCGGAGTCTTCAGTTTTGTCCGACAAGTCCGGAGGGTCCTCAGAGTCATCACTGCTCTCTTCAGAATCTGTTACTAGAGCCAGTGTTCCATCACTGGAAGATTCATCCTCAGGATCACCTATATCAGAGTCTTCTTCTATCACTACTTCAATACTGGTGTCAGTATCACTGGTATCTTCTGTAGTTATAGTAACAGAATTGGTGGGTGTCTGAGGGGCTCCTGGGAAGGTGTGGGTCGGCAGTGGCCTGCCACAGGGACCAGGGTCCAGGGCACTGACAGCAATGGTACTGGGAGCTACGTCACAGTGTGGGCCCTCTTGGAGGTCACCCAGCTATGCAAAAATGACTAGATCTTAACCTCAATGCCCCAACGATTTTAAGTGCTTCAGAAATGCGTATCTTCCAGTCGACTAAATATTAGATAAAGATGGCTAGAAGGGATAGCATAAATGTCAACACCCAGTCAATCATAAAGTTGATACACGGAATTGCTGGATGCGAGCTGCAAATTTACCTCTGAGCTTCTTAGCAGGTAAAGCAAAGGGGGAAACAGAAAGAGGTAAAGCAAATCTCAGCTTACGTTTCTACTAAACTTTGAGAAGAGTTTCCTCTGAGGACCTTTGAAAAGGAGATTTAGAAGGGGCTGTGTCATACAAAGGCTGATCTCACAGGGCTTCTGGCCTCCTCACCTGCCTCATCCAGATCATCTTTGCTTTTCTGTCTTATTAGAGTTTGGGATCAACTGTTTGACACAAGGAATTAATGAGAATAAATCTTTGCTGCCAAGGGCCCCACAGGGGATATCTTGTAGGTAGAATTAGGCTTCACCTCAATGGAGTTCCTTTACAAAGTCAGACTCCTTTTTTTTCCTATTCTTTCCTGCTGGGTTAAAGCTCAGTCTCTGCTGTTTTTCTGAGGGTCCTCAAACTATTTCCTGGGTATCATGTCCTCACCTGTAAGGCAACATACACTTTTATATCTTACTCCATTCATCCAGTGAATATATACTGAATATTGAGTGTCTATTATATGCCAGGCGCTGGGGCAGGCTACTGTGGAAGCTACAGCTGTGGCTCAAAGAGAAGGGCTCCCCTGAAGGGTGAATGACAGACACGAGCCACACGGACAAGTGCGGGGGCGTTGACAGGCAGGTGTGCGGGTGGTGGGTAAGGAGTATATTTCTGTAGAACAGACAGGTCTAGAGGCTCAGGGGAAAGGGCTCCTGAGCTTGAGGACTTCACTAGGCTGAGATAAAGGATTCAGTCAGGAGGGGTCAGCACGGAGAGGCACTCCCCCAGGGTCCTGGGGTGGAAGTAAGCTGTCCTGGGCCCTAGCTGTGACTTCTGCTCGAGTTGAGGGCAGGTCAGGACGTGCGTCCCCACAGGGAAGTGGGAGGATGAGTGTTACCGGTTCTGCCAACAAGTCACAGTTTAGGACATTTTTTTAAAACCTTTTATTTTGTATGGGGGTGTAGCCAGTTAACAATGTCGTGATACACATATATGGAATCTAGTAGGACGATCATGATAACACACGCAGTGAACTCATGGAAAAACAGACAGAGCATAGACATAGGGACATTGTGGGGAAGAAATAGGGAGGGAGAGGCATGGAGGGAGTAACATGGAAACCTATACTGTCATGTGTGGAAAAGATAGCTATTGTCATTGTAAGGGAAACAGAAAGAGGTAAAGCAAATCTCAGCTTACGTTTCTACTAAACTTTGAGAAGAGTTTCCTCTGAGGACCTTTGAAAAGGAGATTTAGAAGGGGCTGTGTCATACAAAGGCTGATCTCACAGGGCTTCTGGCCTCCTCACCTGCCTCATCCAGATCATCTTTGCTTTTCTGTCTTATTAGAGTTTGGGATCAACTGTTTGACACAAGGAATTAATGAGAATAAATCTTTGCTGCCAAGGGCCCCACAGGGGATATCTTGTAGGTAGAATTAGGCTTCACCTCAATGGAGTTCCTTTACAAAGTCAGACTCCTTTTTTTTCCTATTCTTTCCTGCTGGGTTAAAGCTCAGTCTCTGCTGTTTTTCTGAGGGTCCTCAAACTATTTCCTGGGTATCATGTCCTCACCTGTAAGGCAACATACACTTTTATATCTTACTCCATTCATCCAGTGAATATATACTGAATATTGAGTGTCTATTATATGCCAGGCGCTGGGGCAGGCTACTGTGGAAGCTACAGCTGTGGCTCAAAGAGAAGGGCTCCCCTGAAGGGTGAATGACAGACACGAGCCACACGGACAAGTGCGGGGGCGTTGACAGGCAGGTGTGCGGGTGGTGGGTAAGGAGTATATTTCTGTAGAACAGACAGGTCTAGAGGCTCAGGGAAGGTCTCCCTGAGCTTGAGGACTTCACTAGGCTGAGATAAAGGATTCAGTCAGGAGGAGTCAGCACGGAGAGGCACTCCCCCAGGGTCCTGGGGTGGAAGTAAGCTGTCCTGGGCCCTAGCTGTGACTTCTGCTCGAGTTGAGGGCAGGTCAGGACGTGCGTCCCCACAGGGAAGTGGGAGGATGAGTGTTACCGGTTCTGCCAACAAGTCACAGTTTAGGACATTTTTTTAAAACCTTTTTATTTTGTATGGGGGTGTAGCCAGTTAACAATGTCGTGATACACATATATGGAATCTAGTAGGACGATCATGATAACACACGCAGTGAACTCATGGAAAAACAGACAGAGCATAGACATAGGGACATTGTGGGGAAGAAATAGGGAGGGAGAGGCATGGAGGAAGTAACATGGAAACCTATACTGTCATGTGTGGAAAAGCTAGCTATTGTCATTGTGCTAAGGGAATAGGAGTGCTCACAATGGCATGGGGCGAAGGTCCGGAGGGGTGGGATGGGGGGAGCTGGGGGGTGGGGACCAGGGATATGCATATGACTGCTCTGGGAACATACATGTCTGTGAACAACAAAACTCTGTAAAGCCTTTAAAATAAAGAATAATAATAATAAAAAAAACAGTGTTGTGACAGTTTCAGGCGAACAGTAAGGGGACTCAGCCACACACACACATGCATCCGTTCTCCCCCGAAACCCCCTCCCACCGCTTGGTAATTTCTCACAGGCTCTTCTACTCCGGCTGCGTCCCTGTTCCACCTGCTCCGTACCCACAACTCCCTCACCACGCCTCCCTCCAAAGCTGCCTTTCTTTGTATCCTTGGGTCACGTCCTTGGCTCTGAGGGGCATGTGGGTCTTCTCGAGAATCTGCTGTAAGCCACGGACACGCTTCCTAAAACAAGAAGCACATACATACAGAATTCTGCCGACCAGTGCAGGGAATTCATGGACCTCCCAAAGGCCACCCCTGAATCCTCCTGAGAGTCTCTGCTCAAGGTCAGGACACCCCTCCCTTGTAGCCGTCTCTGTCCTGTATGGTGCTTGTCCCTCAGGGCTGAGGGCAGTCGTGGGAGGCAGGCCTCCAGGCTCTCTTTCCAGACCTGTTCATGTTTCCTGGGCCTGACTCCACCTCTCCTCCTCCTCACTCTCCAGGTCTGTGCCTATATCCCTTTATTCCTTTTCCAGGTGCCTGTCCCTCTTTCTCCTCAGCATCTTTCTGTCCCTGGGCACCGCGGTCCTGCAGTGTGGCTTCACTCCACCGCCTGTACCCTCCTCCTTAAATCCCTCCTCAGCACCTTCCTTTGCCCCTTTTGGGGAAGCTAAGAAAGCTGTTGAGGAAAGACCTCTGAGCAGGATTCCGGTTGAGCAGAAGCTCCTTCAAGGGCTTCCCCTGGTGGTCCAGTGGGTAAGGACAGTGCAAGGGGCGCCAGTACGATCCCTGGCCTGGGAGGATCCCACGTGGCACCAAGCGGCTGGACCGATGTGTCCAATCACCGAGCCGGAGCTCTGGAGCGCATGCGCCCAGAGCCGGCGCTCTGCGACAACAGTCGCCACCGCGATGGGAGGCCTACAGGAGCCAAAGAACAAAGACGGATGAACAGAGAGAAACGAAAGACCAATAGAAGTGGCCCGCCTGCTCCCCTCCCTCCCCAACCCGACCCCCGCCCAAAATAAATAAATAAAAACAGTGTTGTGACAGTTTCAGGCGAACAGTAAGGGACTCAGCCACACACACATGCATCCGTTCTCCCGAAACCCCTCCCACCGCTTGGTAATTTCTCACAGGCTCTTCTACTCCGGCTGCGTCCCTGTTCCACCTGCTCACTCCACAACTCCCTCACCACGCCTCCTCCAAAGCTGCCTTTCTTTGTATCCTTGGGTCACGTCCTTGGCTCTGAGGGGCATGTGGGTCTTCTCGAGAATCTGCTGTAAGCCACGGACACGCTTCCTAAAACAAGAAGCACATACATACAGAATTCTGCCGACCAGTGCAGGGAATTCATGGACCTCCCAAAGGCCACCCCTGAATCCTCCTGAGAGTCTCTGCTCAAGGTCAGGACACCCCTCCCTTGTAGCCGTCTCTGTCCTGTATGGTGCTTGTCCCTCAGGGCTGAGGGCAGTCGTGGGAGGCAGGCCTCCAGGCTCTCTTTCCAGACCTGTTCATGTTTCCTGGGCCTGACTCCACCTCTCCTCCTCCTCACTCTCCAGGTCTGTGCCTATATCCCTTTATTCCTTTTCCAGGTGCCTGTCCCTCTTTCTCCTCAGCATCTTTCTGTCCCTGGGCACCGCGGTCCTGCAGTGTGGCTTCACTCCACCGCCTGTACCCTCCTCCTTAAATCCCTCCTCAGCACCTTCCTTTGCCCCTTTTGGGGAAGCTAAGAAAGCTGTTGAGGAAAGACCTCTGAGCAGGATTCCGGTTGAGCAGAAGCTCCTTCAAGGGCTTCCCCTGGTGGTCCAGTGGGTAAGGACAGTGCAAGGGGCGCCAGTACGATCCCTGGCCTGGGAGGATCCCACGTGGCACCAAGCGGCTGGACCGATGTGTCCAATCACCGAGCCGGAGCTCTGGAGCGCATGCGCCCAGAGCCGGCGCTCTGCGACAACAGACGCCACCGCGATGGGAGGCCTACAGGAGCCAAAGAACAAAGACGGATGAACAGAGAGAAACGAAAGACCAATAGAAGTGGCCCGCCTGCTCCCCTCCCTCCCCAACCCGACCCCCGCCCAAAATAAATAAATAAATAAATCTTTATTAAAAAAAAAAAAAAAGAAGAAGCTCCTGACAAGCAGCTTCATTCCTTCCTGTGGGGGCACGGTCAAGTTCAGAAAAACTGCCCCAGGGTGAGAAAGCAGCTGGTGCTGGGTAATGCCTCCAGGGAAGAGCGCCAGAACATGGAGAAAGATGACAGGACGGAATTCTTGAGAAGTCAATTTAAAATATGCTTCAGTACTTCCTGCTCTCGCTTAAGTCGCTACAGCAACATATGGAGCGAAAAATGTCCTCCTTTGCTGCTCATTTTGATTGAGCCATTTTCATTCTCTGACAGGCTGGCAACACACCTACGAATGCTGGTGCTTTCTCAGAGTGGAAGCTCCTGAAGGGGAGAAAAACACCTGCTTCACTGGCTCTGTTCAGGATGATGGAAGCGAAGAGATAAATGCTTCAAAAATACCCCTGGGGTCCGCTTTCTATTTGATTTAACACAAACAGCATAAACCTGGTGAAGGAGCTCACGACATGCCACTCTAAAATATGCCATTTGGGGGCTTCCCTGGTGGTCCAGTGAGTAAAGAGTCCTCCTTGCCGTGCAAGGGGTGCCTGTTCAATCCCTGGCCTGGGAAGATCCCATGTGCCACAGAGTGGCTGGACCTGAATGTCCAATTACCAGCCAGAGTTCTGGGGCGCATGCACCCAGAGCTGGTGCTCTGCAACGAGAGAGGCCACTGCAATAGGAGGCCCACACAGGCCAAAGAACAAAGATAGATGAAAATAAATAAATGAAAGACCAATAAAAAAAGTGATCAAGAAATTTTTTTTTTAAATGCTATTTTGCAAAGCTACCGTCATCAAAACAGTATGGTACTGACAAAAAAACAGATTCATAAATCAATGGAACAGAGAGCATGGAAATAAACCCGCATGTCTGTGCTCAATTAATCTATGACAAAGGAGGCCAGACTACACAATGGAGAAAAGTCTCTTCAATAGGTGCCAGGAAAACTGGACAGCTACGTGGGAGACAGTGAAACTAGATTCTTCCCTCACACCACATAAACAAATAAGCTTAAAATGGGTTAAAAACCTAGGGCTTCCCTGGTGGTCCAGTGGGTAGGGAGTCCGTCTTGCAGTGCAGGGGGCACTGGTTTGATCCCCAGCCCAGGAAGATCCCATGTGCCATGGAGCAGCTGGGCCGGCGTGTCCAATTACAAGCCAGAGCTCTGGAGTGTGTGCACCAAGATGTGGTGCTCTGCTATGAGAGAGGCCACTACAATGGGAGGCCCATGGATGAAAAATAAAAATCAATAAATGAATGTTTAAAAAATGGGTTAAAAACCTAAATGTAAGGTCAGAAACCATAAAATTCCTAAAAAAAAACATAGGCAGAACACTCTTGACATAACTTGCAGCAATGTGTTTTGGCTCAGTCTCCCCAGGCAAAGCAAACAAAAGCAAAAATAAACAGGTGGGACCTAATTAAACTTTAAAGCTTTTGCACAGCCAAAGAAACTACTAACAAAATGGGAAGACAACCTACTGAATAGGAGAAAATGTTTGCAAATGGTTCTATGCAGCTTTAATATCCAAAATATATAAACAGCTCATACAATTCAATATATATATTTTTTAAAAAAACAAACAACCTGGCTATCTTATGGGTAGAAGACCTGAAAAGATAATTTACCAAAGGAGTCATACAGATGGCCAACTGACACATGAAAAGATGCTCAACATCACTAGTCATGAGGGACATGGGAATCAAAACCACAGTGAGATATCACCTCACACCAGTCCTGTTAGAATGGCTACTGTCCAAAAGACCAACTTTGAGATAACTGTGGATTTATATGCAGTTTGTAGGAAATAATAATGAAATCTCCCATATACCCTTTACCCAGTTTCCACCAATGATAACACCTGCAAAACTATGGTGTAGTTATAGCAGCAGGAAATCGATACTGATGTAATCCAGATTCAGATTTCACCAGTTTTATATGAACACATATGCATGTTTGCATATATATATTTAGTTCTATGCAGTTTTACCACAGGTATAGATTATGTGGCCACCATCACAGTCAGGACACAGAAATGCTCCATCACCAGGGCCCCTGTTGTGGCCCTTTACAAAAACAAGATTATTTTATTATTGTTATTATTTTGGTTGTTTTGTCTCTTTATGGTGGCACATGGCCTCTCTCTAGTTGTGACAGGAGGGCTTCCCGTTTCAGTGTGTGGGATCAGTAGTTTCAGCTCAGAGGATCTCTAGTTGCAGCAAGCAGCCTTAGCTCAGCATGTAGGCTTAGTTGCCCCACAGATGTGGGGTCTTAGTTCCCTGACCAGGGATAGAACCTGCATCCCCTGCATTGGAAGGTAGATTCTTATCCACCAGACCTCCAGGGAAGCATCTTGTCATGGTCCTTTGATAGCAGTTGTTGCATGTGTGCCATTGTGTCCAACTCTTAGTGGCTCCCTGGACTGCAGCTCACTAGGCTCCTGTGTCCATGGACATTTTCAGGCAAGAATACTGGAGAGGGTGGTCAGTTCCTTCTCCAGGGGATCTTCCTAACCCAGGGATCAGATCTGTGTCTCTTATGTCTCCTGCATTGGCAGGCAGATTCTTTACCACTGAGCTACCTGGGAAGGCATTCATCTGTTGTCCACTTCTACAATTCTTCCATTTTGGGAATGTTATATAAATTGAATCATACAGTATGTAACTTTTTGAGAGAACCTCAGTTCTTAAGTGGGCATTTTGCTACCCAGAACAAAAACTATATTTCCCAGCTGCCTCTGTATCCAATGTGTGGGAAACAAATTGTGGAAAATTCTTAAAGAGATGAGTACCAGACCACCTTACCTTCCGCCTGCAAAACCTGTATGCAGGACAAGAAACAACAGTTAGAACCAGATATGGAACAATGGACTGGTTCCAAATTAGGAAAGAAGTACGTCAAGGCTATAATTACCACCCTGCTCATTTAACTTCTATGAAGAGTACATCATGTGAAATGCCAGGCTGGATGAATCCACAAGCTGGAATCAAGATTGCCAGGAGAAATACCAATAACCTCAGATATGCAGATGATACCACCCTAATGGCAGAAAGTGAAGAGGAATTAAAGAGCCTCTTGATGAAGGTAAAAGAGGAGAGTGAAAAAGCTGGCTTAAAACTCAACATTCACTATGTGCAAAAAAATGAAACTGGAACATTCCTTAACACCATACACAAAGATCAACTCAAAATGGATTAAAGACCTAAATGTAAGACCAGAAACCATAAAACTCTTAGAGGAGAATATAGGCAAAACCCTCAGTGACATAAATCCAAGCAGGATCTTCTATGACCCTCCCTCTAGAATATCAGAAACAAAAACAAAAGTAAACACATGGGGCCTAATGAAACTTAAAAGCTTTTGCACAGCAAAAGAAACTACAACCAAGGTAAATAGACAACCCACAGAATGGGAGAAAATCATAGCAAATGAGACAACTGACAAAGAATTAATTTTCAAAATATACAAGCAACTCAGACAACTCAATGCCGAAAAAACAAACACCCCAATCAAAAAAATGGGGAAAAGGCTTAAAGAGACATCTCTCCAAGGAAGACATACAGATGGCCAAAAAACACATGAAACAATGCTCAACGTCACTTATTATTAGAGAAATGCAAATCAAAATTACAATGAGATATCACCTCACACCAGTCAGAATGGCCATCATCAAAAAATCTGCAGATAGGTTGTGACTGAAACCCATCAATATGGCGGTGATCAGCCGCGGCTGCTCACTGAAGAACCTCCAAATATGAGGGTGGAATGACAGTGGCGAGGAGAACATCCTGCTGGATCTGACCCGAGATTATGGAAATGATGTTAGACAAAAGCAAATTCAAGTGATCTTCTCTTTTGAGTTCAAAATGGGTCATAAAGCAGTGGAAACAGCTTGCAATGTCAACAACACATCTGGCCCAGGAACTCCTAATGAATGTACAGTGCAGTGGTGGTTCAAGAAATTTTTCAAAGGAGAATAGAGCCCTGAAAATGAACACAGTGACTGGCCATTGGAAGTTGATGATGACTGACTGAGAGGATCACTGGAGCTTATCTTCTTAGAACTACGTGAGAAGTTGCCCAAGAATTCAGTGTTGACCATTCTTCAGTTGTTTGGCATCTGAAGCAAATTGGAAAGGTGAAAAAGCTTGCTAAGTGGGATGTCTCATGAGCTGACCACAAATCAAAAAAATCGCCATTTTGAAGTGTTGTCTTCTCTTATTCTGTGCAGCAGCAATGAGCCATTTCTGGATTGGATTGTGACATGTGACCAAAAGTGGGTTTTATATGACAACCAGCAAAGACCAGCTCAGTGGTTGGATGGAGAAGAAGCTCTGAAGCACTTGCCAAAGCCAGATTTGCACCGAAAAGGGTCGTGGCCACTGTTTAGTGGGCTCTTGCTGGTCTGATGCCCTTCAGCATTATGAATCTTGGTGAAACCATTATATCTGGGAAGTGTGCTCAGCAAACTGATCAGATGCATCTTGAAAACTGTAACCCTGCAGGCAGCATTGCTCAACAGATAGGGCTCACTTCTCCGTGATGACACCTGACCCCATGCCGCACAACCAATGCTTCAAACAGTTGAATGAATTGGGCTAAAAAGTTCTGTCTCATCTGCCGTATTCACCTGACCTCTCACCACCAGACTACCACTTATTTAAGCATCTTGACAACTTCTTGCGTGGAAAATACTTCCACAGCCAGCAGGAGGCATAAAATGCTTTCCAAGGGTTCATCGAATCCCAAACCATGGATTTTTATGTTTCAGGAATAAACAATCTTAATTGTCATTGACAGAAATCTGTTGGTTGTAATGGTTTGTATTTTGATTAATAAAAACATGTTCAAGCCTAGTTATAATGATATAAAATTCAGGGTCTAAAATCATGATTACTTTTACACCAACCTAATAATACTCTGGATCTTACAGAGTTATTACAATATAATTACATGATAAAATTTGTTCAAAGATGCTAGTAAGTGCTAGCATGAAAACCCAGAAGTAAATGTTATTAGATAAATAATAGTGGTTTATCCATTCTTTTAATTTTAGACATTTGGTCATTTCTAGTTTCTTGCTCTTATAAACAAATATTTTATATATAGTCTTGTATATGAACCCTGGTACTCATATGTAAGTTACTCTAGGTTGTATATTTTAGTGTAGAATTACTTCTTATTTGAAAAAATTATATGTATATATATATATATATATACACATAGTAGTAATACATAGTACATATAGTACTGACAGTAGTGATATGTTAAAGTTGTTCTTGATCCACGCACTTGGGATTATCAGACTTTCATAAAAGCATTTTATTATGAAAAATTTCAGACATACACATATGTAAGAAAAAATATACAGAGTCCTCATATATTCCTTATCCTATTTCAACTATTATAAACAAATGACAGTCTTACTTCACTTGTATATCTTCCTCCTTTCTTTCTGGATAATTTTAAAGCAAACCTAGGCATATTTTATTTCATTTGTAAATACATCAGTGTGTGTTTCTCAGGGATAAGGATTTTAAAATATTTTACTACCATACTGTTAGCATAACTAAGTTAACAGTAATCCTCTTTAGATTATCTAGTATTTAGTGTTCAAATTTTCCTGATTGTCTTATAGATCCATTTTGAGTCAGGACTCATATATTTTTGATTTAATTTTTAAAAAAATATGAATGGCATTGCTTTTCTTTCTACATAATTTGTCTTTTTAGATTATTATTTCTTTTGCCTCTAAACATTTTGAATAAAATGTTTAGATGCTGGTTTGTCCTAAAAAAACAATCTACAGATAATAAATGCTGGAGAGGGTGTGGAGATAAGGGAATTCTCCTGCATTGTTGGTGGGAATGTAAATTGATACAGCCACTATGGAAGACTGTATGGAGATACCTTAAAAAACTAAAAATAGAAGCACCATACGACCCAGCAATCCTATTATTAGGCATATACCCTGATGAAATCAAAATTGAAAGAGACACCTGTACCCCAATGTTTACTGCAGCACTCTGTACAATAGCTAGAACATGAAAGCAACCTAGATGTCCATCGATGAATGAATGGATAAAGAAACTATGATACATATATACAATGGAATACTTCTCAGCCATAAAAAGAAATGCAGAAGAGTCAGCCCCAGTGAGGTGGATGAATCTAGAACCTATTATAAAAAGTGAAGTCAACCCCCCCAAAAAGCACAAATACAGTATAGTAACACATATATATGGAATCTAGTAAGATGGTACTGATAAATGCACATGCAGAGCAGCGATGGAGAAACAGAGCACAGACCTATGGTCACTGGGGGGAGGGAAGATTAGACGAGAGGTAAGGAAAGAGCAACAAGGAAACCTACACTATCATATGTAATAGAGATAACCACTGTGATTAAACTGTAAAACTAAAGGAACCTATATGGGAACTAAGCATCAACGTCGAGGGGTGGGAAGGCAGAAAAGGGAGGGAGGGCTCAAGGGAGAGGGGTCAGGGATATACCTATCACTGTTTGGGGAGTATATATACCTGTAAACAAGAAAACTCTGTAAAAATGAGTAACAATAACTTCTCTATACACCTGAAGCTAATGCAACATTGTAAAACAAATACACCCCAATTAAACACACACACACACACATTAAAAAAAACACAAAGATCGGGCTTCCCTGGTGGTCCAGTGGGTAAGGACACCACCTTGCAGTGCAAGGGGCGACAGTTCCATCCCTGGCCTGGGAAGATCCCACGTGCCGCGGAGCTGCTGGACCCATGTGTCCAATTACCGAGCCGGAGCTCTGGAGCGCATGCGCTCAGAGCCGGTGCTCTGCAACAACCAAGGCCACCGTGATGGGAGGCCCACACGGGCCAAAGAACAAAGACGGATGAAAATAGAGAAATGAAAGACCAACAGAAGTGGCCTGCCCACCCCCCTCCCTCCCTAACCTGTCCCCCCCAACCTCCCCTCCCCCCAAAAACAAAGATCATGGCATCCGGTCCCATCACTTCGTGGTAAATAGAAGGGGAAAAATTGGAAACAGTGACAGACTGTATGGAGATACCTTAAAAAACTAAAAATAGAAGCACCATACGACCCAGCAATCCTATTATTAGGCATATACCCTGATGAAATCAAAATTGAAAGAGACACCTGTACCCCAATGTTTACTGCAGCACTCTGTACAATAGCTAGAACATGAAAGCAACCTAGATGTCCATCGATGAATGAATGGATAAAGAAACTATGATACATATATACAATGGAATACTTCTCAGCCATAAAAGAAATGCAGAAGAGTCAGCCCCAGTGAGGTGGATGAATCTAGAACCTATTATAAAAAGTGAAGTCAACCCCCCCAAAAAGCACAAATACAGTATAGTAACACATATATATGGAATCTAGTAAGATGGTACTGATAAATGCACATGCAGAGCAGCGATGGAGAAACAGAGCACAGACCTATGGTCACTGGGGGGAGGGAAGATTAGACGAGAGGTAAGGAAAGAGCAACAAGGAAACCTACACTATCATATGTAATAGAGATAACCACTGTGATTAAACTGTAAAACTAAAGGAACCTATATGGGAACTAAGCATCAACGTCGAGGGGTGGGAAGGCAGAAAAGGGAGGGAGGGCTCAAGGGAGAGGGGTCAGGGATATACCTATCACTGTTTGGGGAGTATATATACCTGTAAACAAGAAAACTCTGTAAAAATGAGTAACAATAACTTCTCTATACACCTGAAGCTAATGCAACATTGTAAAACAAATACACCCCAATTAAACACACACACACACACATTAAAAAAAACACAAAGATCGGGCTTCCCTGGTGGTCCAGTGGGTAAGGACACCACCTTGCAGTGCAAGGGGCGACAGTTCCATCCCTGGCCTGGGAAGATCCCACGTGCCGCGGAGCTGCTGGACCCATGTGTCCAATTACCGAGCCGGAGCTCTGGAGCGCATGCGCTCAGAGCCGGTGCTCTGCAACAACCAAGGCCACCGTGATGGGAGGCCCACACGGGCCAAAGAACAAAGACGGATGAAAATAGAGAAATGAAAGACCAACAGAAGTGGCCTGCCCACCCCCCTCCCTCCCTAACCTGTCCCCCCCAACCTCCCCTCCCCCCAAAAACAAAGATCATGGCATCCGGTCCCATCACTTCGTGGTAAATAGAAGGGGAAAAATTGGAAACAGTGACAGAGTTTATTTTCTTGGGCTCCAAAATCACTGCAGATGGTGATTGCAGCCACAAAATTAAAAAGTGTTGGCTCCCTGAAAGGAAAGCCATGACAAACCTAGACGGTACATTAAAAAGCAGAGACATCACTTTGCTGACAAAGGTCCATATAGTAAAAGCTATGGTTTTTTCAGTAGTCATGTATGGATGTGAGAGCTGGACCGTAAAAAACGCTGAGTGCCAAAGAACTGATGTTTTCAAATTGTGGTGCTGAATAAGACTCTTGAAAGTCCCTTGGACTACAAGGAGATCAGACCAGTCAATCCTAAAGGAAATCAATCCTGAATATTCATTGGAAGGACTGATGTTGAAGCTCCAATACTTTGGTCACCTGACACAAAGAGCCAAATCACTGGAAGAGACCCTTGATGCTGGGAAAGATTGAAGGCAAAAGGAGAAGTGGAGGATAGAGGATGAGATGATTGGATGGCATCACCAAGTCAATGGATACAAGTTTGAGCAAACACTAGGAGATAGTGAAGGACAGGGAAGCCTGGTGTGCTTCAGTCCATGGGGGTCACAAAGAGTCAGACACGATTTAACGATTGAATAACAACAATCTCTGGTTAGTGTCAGAATTGGGTTGAGTTGTAGGACACTCAGCTGGTGTCTGAGAATTGCTTGGTGTGGAAAAAAATAACCCTATACACTGAAATTGGAGCAAAGCAACAGATATGATAGTTAGAGCTCTAAGAGGCATCCTGGCCCACAAAAGTCATGTTCCAGGAGCTGAAACAGAAAGCTAGGACCTGGGGCTCCTGATGACACCATGGAGCTATTTACCTGCATTGCCCATGACCATGGACTTTGCAGATGGCTCAGTGGTAAAGAATCCACCTGCCAATGCAGGAAACGTGGGTTCGATCCCTGGGTTGGGAAGAACCTCTAGAGAAGGAAATGGCAACCCAGCCCCGTATTCTTTTTTTCTTTTAAAGATTTATTTATTTATTTATTTTGGTGGGGTGGGGTAGGGAGGGAGGGCAGCAGGTGGGCCACTTCTATTGGTCTTTCATTTGTGTATTTTCATCCGTCTTTGTTCTTTGGCCCGTGCGGGCCTCCCATCGTGGTGGCCTCTGTTGTCGCAGAGCGCCAGCTCTGGGCGCATGCGCTCCAGAGCTCCGGCTCAGTAATCGGACACATGGGTCCAGCCGCTTGGTGGCACGTGGGATCTTCCCAGGTCAGGGATCGAACCGGTGCCCCTTGCACTGCAAGGTGGTGTCCTTACCCAGTGGACCACCAGGGAAGCCCCCAGCCCCGTATTCTTGCGTGGAAAATCCCATGGACAGAGAAGCTTGGAGGGTGATAGCCCATAGGGTTGCAAAAGAGTTGGACACTACTTAGAGACTAAACAGCAGTAACAGTCCATGACCAAGCTTCTTTAAGTGAGTGAGATACAAATTTCTATCTTGCTTAAGCCACTTTTTAGAGTACGAAGCAGCTGAATCCTAACTAAACAAATGCTTCGGTTTTTCGGCAGAGTGCTAACTTGCTAGTGCTATGTTTTAGGTCAGTGGTTCTCTGACTTTCAGATACATCAGAATCACCCCACCCTGGTTGCTGGGCCCCACCCAGAAAGTCTCTGAACCAGGAGAAACTAGACGAGAACCTGAGAGACTGCAATGCTGACGCTGCTGGTCCAGGGACGGCACTTTGGGAATGACTTCTTTAAGTACCTGGACTTGGCAGCAAAGTATACAGTGGACTGGAGGCATCAAGACTGGAATGAAAGGAAGCAGGGGAGGAGGAAAGGGGACCGTTTCTGCCAGTGGCAGCGAGACCTACACTGAGAGTGGGGTAGGAATAACTCAAAGGAGAGATGTGAGCACCTTGCGGAGAGCATGAATGACAGAGCTAGAGGCTGGCCGGACGTGCGCAGAAAGGCGGCTGTGAGTTTTGAGCCCGGGGGACCAGAGAATGACACCACTGCTGACAGAGAAAGTCCAGAAGAGTTGCCATTTAGAGGCAAGCGGTGTGAGTTTTGCCTTATTCAGCAACATTGAAATGCAAAGCCCAAGAAGGAGAGATGCTTGGCCTGGGGACCACGCCGAGGGGCCTTTTGGAGCAGCTGCGTAGCTAGGGTAGGCAGAAGACAGAATTTCCATAAAACTTACCTTCAGAGGTTGGGAGGATGGGAACATGCCAGCAGATGAGTCAGAAAGTACGGAGAAGGACAGAAGCCAAGGCCGGCTGATAGTGTGCCAGGCAGCCTGAAGAGAGCGTGCCCTAGAGAACAGGCCGTCATTGGCATCTAAGGCAGCAGTGCGGTCAAGGCGACCACTCAAGACTCGTGGCTAGGTGGGCCCAGGTGGCCTGGGTGACCGTGCTGGGACCACAGGGGGTGAATGGAGAGCTGTGACGACAGATGTATGAGATAGCCCTGGGGAGAAGAGGGAGCTAGGATGCCAACTTGTGGGGTCAGAAGGGTAGGGGCAGTTTATAAGAGAAGGATGTCCAAGCACAGGTGTAGACAGAAGGGAAAAACACAGGCGAGAGGGGGCCAGGCCAGGGGTACTAGAATCAAGGGGGCAACAAGGGTACAAGGTCCTGAGTGAGGAAGGAGAGGACAGGCTTGGGAGCACGGGCCAGAGGACACTTCAGAGAGAAGGCGAGAGGAGGAGGGAAACTTTGCAACGCAGAGAACAGGGACAGCAGCTCTTGTAGAAGCAGTGCATCAAGGCCCAGCAGTCACAGAGTGAGGGCTGACGGAATCTGAGCCTCTAAGGTGGAGGAGAGGACCCCACTGTTGGGTGAGGCTCTGTGGCTGAGATGGCGGGGCTACAGCACAGGAGAAGTATCCAGGCAGGAACTCCACCAGGGCTGGAGCTGTGGGGCTACCGGAAAGACCAGATGGGAACGTCCAGCACCCCTGGTGAAAAGCAGGGGTGGCCAGAGGGTGTCGGGCTGGTCCTGCGTGGTGGTGGCTTGGTAGGGTGTCAGGCTCCAATGGAACGCGTCTCTGATGAGGGTTAGGTCACACAACAAGTGGGTCCCGACAGCAGAGGGTGGCACAATGCACTCAGCAGCAACTGGCAAACTTTAAAGGACCAGAGAATATTTGTGCGTTGATTGAGAGATCACAGAGTACCCGAGGACTGAGACACGATAACCTGTTGGCTCTAATATGTTGTTGTTCAGTCGCTAAGCTGTGTCTGACTCTTTGCGAGCCCATGGGCTGCCGCTTGCCAGGGCTTCCTTGTCCCTCACCATCTCCTGGAGTTTGCGCTGACTCGTGCCCTTGGAGTCCATGATGCTATCCAACATCAACGTGGCTGTAATATACCTTTTTATATTTCCCCTTTCTTTCAAATCAAATTTGTTCTGTCAGTTAAAAAAATATTTATAGAACACCTCCAAGTGGAGCTAAGTGCTACGATTAGAGAATTACAGGATGAACTCAGAGCAGGAAACCAAATGACTGGGTCAAGGAACACTTCTAGGAGGCAGTGAGGTCAACAGGATGCCTGAGGGATGAGTAAGAGCTAGCCAGAGGAGGGGGTCGGGAGGGAGAGCATCCCAGGCAGAAAGGACCATATGTGCAAAGGCCTGGAACTGGGAATGTGCATGCTGTTTTGAGGAACAGAAAGAATTTCAGGGGGGCTGGGGCAGTGGGAAAGAGCAGGTAGGGACAAAAAACGAGACTGGAGAGGCACTCAGAATCGGGTCCCCAAGGACTCTGTAAGGCACCACTGGAGTGTGGACTTTGTCACTAGGGCAGTGGGAAGGCTTTCTTGGTTTTAACCAAGCAGGGACGGATTAAAAGATCAGAACAGATGGAAAAGAAAAGAACAGGGTAAGAGTGGTGACAAGGAGAGCAATTCAGAAAATAACAGAGCTAAGAACGACTAGGGAGGGGCGAGGGATGGCGGGCTACAGCACAGGAGAAGTATCCAGGCAGGAACTCCACCAGGGCTGGAGCTGTGGGGCTACCGGAAAGACCAGATGGGACGTCCAGCACCTGGTGAAAAGCAGGGTGGCCAGAGGGTGTCGGGCTGGTCCTGCGTGGTGGTGGCTTGGTAGGGTGTCAGGCTCCAATGGAACGCGTCTCTGATGAGGGTTAGGTCACACAACAAGTGGGTCCCGACAGCAGAGGGTGGCACAATGCACTCAGCAGCAACTGGCAAACTTTAAAGGACCAGAGAATATTTGTGCGTTGATTGAGAGATCACAGAGTACCCGAGGACTGAGACACGATAACCTGTTGGCTCTAATATGTTGTTGTTCAGTCGCTAAGCTGTGTCTGACTCTTTGCGAGCCCATGGGCTGCCGCTTGCCAGGGCTTCCTTGTCCCTCACCATCTCCTGGAGTTTGCGCTGACTCGTGCCCTTGGAGTCCATGATGCTATCCAACATCAACGTGGCTGTAATATACCTTTTTATATTTCCCCTTTCTTTCAAATCAAATTTGTTCTGTCAGTTAAAAAAATATTTATAGAACACCTCCAAGTGGAGCTAAGTGCTACGATTAGAGAATTACAGGATGAACTCAGAGCAGGAAACCAAATGACTGGGTCAAGGAACACTTCTAGGAGGCAGTGAGGTCAACAGGATGCCTGAGGGATGAGTAAGAGCTAGCCAGAGGAGGGGGTCGGGAGGGAGAGCATCCCAGGCAGAAAGGACCATATGTGCAAAGGCCTGGAACTGGGAATGTGCATGCTGTTTTGAGGAACAGAAAGAATTTCAGGGGGGCTGGGGCAGTGGGAAAGAGCAGGTAGGGACAAAAAACGAGACTGGAGAGGCACTCAGAATCGGGTCCCCAAGGACTCTGTAAGGCACCACTGGAGTGTGGACTTTGTCACTAGGGCAGTGGGAAGGCTTTCTTGGTTTTAACCAAGCAGGGACGGATTAAAAGATCAGAACAGATGGAAAAGAAAAGAACAGGGTAAGAGTGGTGACAAGGAGAGCAATTCAGAAAATAACAGAGCTAAGAACGACTGTGGGAGGGGGCGAGGGGAGCAGCCCTCGCTCTCGGTTCAAGTGGCAGATATGAGATATTCAGAAGGCGAATTCAGTCTCAGATAGTATCGTTTGAGTGTGGGTGGCTAGAAGGGGATGAATTGGGGATGGATGGATATGTAAGCAACTGAACAGCAAACAGACATATTTGCTTCATACCGTGGCCAAATATCTCAAAGCTAAGGAGCTGGTGACTGCTGACAGGGCGGTCTAGTGGAGAAGTTCCTCAAGTTCCGGATGGAGAGCTCAGGCCAGAGCCCGTGACGCTCTGGTGGTGAGGTCTGACCCTCACACCACAGACCCTCTGCCACAGGGTTATTTGCTGGTGTCATCGTCAATGGACATGAATTTGAGCAACCTCTAGGAGATGGGGAAGGACAGGGGAGCCTGGCATGTCGCAGTCCATGGGGTTGCAAAGAGTCAGACACAACTGAGCAACTGAGCTGAGCTGATCCGCACATCCTGCAGCGTTTGTTTGTTTTTGCGTTATTTGCCCAGTGGTGGCAGTATTTAATTCTCTTTAATATACCATTGAAAATAGTCAAAAGTGCTAAGTTCCTGGAAAGTGGGTATGTATCACCCTATCCAAATGCAAGATTAAAAAATTTTTTCTAGGGCTTCCCCTGGTGGTCCAGTGGGTAAGGACATCGCCTTGCAGTGCAAGGGGTGCCGGTTCGATCCCTGGCCTGGGAGGATCCCGCGTGCTGTGGAGCAGCCGGACCGATGTGTCCAATTACCGAGCCGGAGCTCTGGAGTGCATGCGCCCAGAGCCGGCGCTCAGCAATAACAGAGGCCACCGCGATGGAAGGCCCACAAGGGCCAAAGAACAAAAATGGATAAAAATGGACAAATGAAAGACCAATAGAAGTGGCCCGCCCGCTCCCCTCCCTCCCCAACCCTCGCCCAAAATAAATAAATAAATAAATCTTTAAAAATTTTTTTTTTTTCTAAAGAATAAAACTTTAAACTTTAACCACAGAGTAAGCAAAAGTAGAGAGAATGGTATACTGAGCCCCCAACCTGTTCCAGCCATACCTCTCCTGATTATTTTGTAGCACACCCTAAACCACCATGCATTTAATTTATCAACATTTTAGTATGCACTTATAAAAGTGGTTCTTGTGAAAACATATAACACAATACCATTAGCACCCCTAAACAAATGAACAATAATTGTCTCATGCCTTAAAAATCCAGAATTCACATACATGGGGCATTTGATCTCACCAAAGTCGGCCAAACGTTCTCATAGGTTCACGATCATTGGGACTTGCCTGGTTGCCATCACCTGCCTCTGTGGTCTGTAAAATCGTCAGGGCGGTCTAGTGGAGAAGTTCCTCAAGTTCCGGATGGAGAGCTCAGGCCAGAGCCCGTGACGCTCTGGTGGTGAGGTCTGACCTCACACCACAGACCCTCTGCCACAGGGTTATTTGCTGGTGTCATCGTCAATGGACATGAATTTGAGCAACCTCTAGGAGATGGGGAAGGACAGGGGAGCCTGGCATGTCGCAGTCCATGGGGTTGCAAAGAGTCAGACACAACTGAGCAACTGAGCTGAGCTGATCCGCACATCCTGCAGCGTTTGTTTGTTTTTGCGTTATTTGCCCAGTGGTGGCAGTATTTAATTCTCTTTAATATACCATTGAAAATAGTCAAAAGTGCTAAGTTCCTGGAAAGTGGGTATGTATCACCCTATCCAAATGCAAGATTAAAAAATTTTTTCTAGGGCTTCCCCTGGTGGTCCAGTGGGTAAGGACATCGCCTTGCAGTGCAAGGGGTGCCGGTTCGATCCCTGGCCTGGGAGGATCCCGCGTGCTGTGGAGCAGCCGGACCGATGTGTCCAATTACCGAGCCGGAGCTCTGGAGTGCATGCGCCCAGAGCCGGCGCTCAGCAATAACAGAGGCCACCGCGATGGAAGGCCCACAAGGGCCAAAGAACAAAAATGGATAAAAATGGACAAATGAAAGACCAATAGAAGTGGCCCGCCCGCTCCCCTCCCTCCCCAACCCTCGCCCAAAATAAATAAATAAATAAATCTTTAAAAATTTTTTTTTTTTCTAAAGAATAAAACTTTAAACTTTAACCACAGAGTAAGCAAAAGTAGAGAGAATGGTATACTGAGCCCCCAACCTGTTCCAGCCATACCTCTCCTGATTATTTTGTAGCACACCCTAAACCACCATGCATTTAATTTATCAACATTTTAGTATGCACTTATAAAAGTGGTTCTTGTGAAAACATATAACACAATACCATTAGCACCCCTAAACAAATGAACAATAATTGTCTCATGCCTTAAAAATCCAGAATTCACATACATGGGGCATTTGATCACACCAAAGTCGAAGCCAAACGTTCTCATAGGTTCACGATCATTGGGACTTGCCTGGTTGCCATCACCTGCCTCTGTGGTCTGTAAAAATCGTACAGGGCATATCCCAGTAACATCAGGTTGGACCAGGCTCCCCCCAAATCCAGAAGACAACAATAAAGTCCTGACCAAACAGACATCTGATTGGCTGTGAGGTCATGGGCAAGTCATTTTGTTTATGTGGGTGACCAGTTACAAAATAAAGAGTTAACCTGAGAAAGAAACCCAAACGTCTATCAACAGATGAAAGGATCAAAAAAAAAATGTGATGAATACACCCAATGGAATACTATCAGCCTTTAAAAGGGAAATCATTCACATATCACTGCACGGATGAACCTCAAGGATATCAGGCTAAGAGAAATAAGCGAGTCACAAAAGTGAAAGCACTGTGTGATCCCACTCTTGTGAAGTATCCGAAGTAGTCAGGATCATAGAAACAGAAAATAGAAAGGTGGTCGCCAAAGGCTGGGTTAGAGAGATGGGGAATTAGTGTTCAGTGAGTATAGAATTTGAGTCTTGCAAGGTGAAAAAGTTCTATACAGATCTGTTTCACAACAATGTGAATCTACTCAACACTACTGAACCGTACGTACACTTAAAGTTGGCTGACAAGGACTTTCCTGGTGGTTAAGACTCCATGCTCCCAGTGCAAGCAGTGCAGGTTTGATCCCTGGTCAGGGAACTATGATTACCACATCGTGTGACCATTTCTTGGTCACATGGCCAAGAAAAAAAAAATGTAATGGCTGAGACAGTAAACTTTGTGCTATGTTTTTCGTTATGATATCAAAACAAAACAAATAATTCCTAAGATCCATTTCAGTTGCAGAAAATAGAGCCATATAATACAATTGCT
Organism: Tragulus kanchil; assembly: GCA_022376925.1. NCBI lineage: Eukaryota > Metazoa > Chordata > Mammalia > Artiodactyla > Tragulidae > Tragulus > Tragulus kanchil. The sequence goes on from JAIOJX010000024.1 coordinate 24,340,688, forward strand.
GTAACTTCAGTCTGTGTTGGGAGGTGCCTCAGAACACGATTACTCTCCTTCAGGGAACCACTGAGGGAAATGGGGTGAGAGGGAAGCTCTCAGAAACTTGTAAAACTTACAGATTTCTGCTGGGATCCATCAGGAGGCATGGGGCTGCATCCCACTAGAGTGCCCATAGGGGGCGTCAGCGGGCTGGGTCCTGTAAGGTTGGAGTTGGGGGCTGGAGTTCACCAAAGGGAAACAAAAGAAAAGAAACTGGAAGCCTTTGTGTCGGGCTGGGCTGGGCTGTCCTCCGGGGAACACTCTGGAAGAAAGGAGAAAGCCCAGCTGGCCAGGAGCAGCCATGCGAGGGGATCTGAAGTGACAGATACAAATGTGTAGTACACTCAGCAGACGTGTGGGAGATTAAAAGCCCGTGGATGCTGTGGGTAGCGTGGAGGGAAGGGAGCTGGGAAGACTGGATCCCCCAATCTCTTCCCGGGGCACCAGGGTCTGCAGAGTGCTTTTAGCGCTCATTATCATAAGGCCATTTTTCAAATTAGCACAAGTCTGGCCTCAGGGAATCCAGGCGGCAGCGGGCAGATTTGATGTTCCAGTGCTTTCTTCTCTGACCTCTTCTGAGAAGGTTCCTCCCGCATCTGTACAGGCCTGAGAGCAGAGAAGGGATTCACTGCACTAGGCGGGAATACGGTTTTGGTGCCTGATAACTGTCTCAGACTGAAGATGGAGCATGAGGGGACTTCCACTTGAGGATTTGGAAAAGGAATTAAGGCTCAGAGCCATCATCTATTTAGATCTCTATCCAAAGTAGAGGTGTAAGATCCAGACTCGTGTTCTCAGGGGACTGAGGAAGTATTAGGCCTCTCCCAGGCAAGATGACTGAGGGAGCACTGGGTGGGACACCACAGTCCCAGGTTTAGGGACTGCGTCTCTTCAGGCCACCAGTTCTGAACCTTTCTGCAGCCCCATTGACTCCCCATGTATTATTCCTGAGCAGTGGCGGGGCGCTCTGCCATTCAAGAGCACAAAGCCATGGGCACAAGTGAGGGAGGAGGTCTGACTACAGCAATGGTCTTGAACCAGCTCTGATGCTGAAAAGAAGCAAAAACTCCCCACGCCAGCCCCCAGGCATGCATGCTTCGTCGCTAAGTCATATCTGACTCTTCATGAGGCCATGGACTGTAGCCCACCAGTCTCCTCTGTCATGGGATTTCCCAGGCAGCAATACTGGAGTGGGTTCCCATTTCCTCCTCCAGGGGATCTTCCCGATCACAGGGTTAATTCTCAAATATCGGGAACTTGTTGGGCATGAATGACACAGGCTTTTTAAGCTGAATTATAGTTCTTTTACAATCTCTGCTGTCCAGCAAAGCGAGTCAGTTATACACACATAGACATTCTTTTATGTGTGTATATATATGTAAAATCTAAAATATGGCACAAATGAGCCTATCCATGAGAGAACATAACAGACTCACAGACATAGAGGTCAGACTAGTAGTTGCCAAGAGGGAGAGTAGGGGAGGGAAGGACCAGGAGTATGGGATTAGAAGATCCTGGATCCCCAATCTCGTCCCGGGGCACCAGGGTCTGCAGAGTGCTTTTAGCGCTCATTATCATAAGGCCATTTTTCAAATTAGCACAAGTCTGGCCTCAGGGAATCCAGGCGGCAGCGGGCAGATTTGATGTTCCAGTGCTTTCTTCTCTGACCTCTTCTGAGAAGGTTCCTCCCGCATCTGTACAGGCCTGAGAGCAGAGAAGGGATTCACTGCACTAGGCGGGAATACGGTTTTGGTGCCTGATAACTGTCTCAGACTGAAGATGGAGCATGAGGGGACTTCCACTTGAGGATTTGGAAAAGGAATTAAGGCTCAGAGCCATCATCTATTTAGATCTCTATCCAAAGTAGAGGTGTAAGATCCAGACTCGTGTTCTCAGGGGACTGAGGAAGTATTAGGCCTCTCCAGGCAAGATGACTGAGGGAGCACTGGGTGGGACACCACAGTCCCAGGTTTAGGGACTGCGTCTCTTCAGGCCACCAGTTCTGAACCTTTCTGCAGCCCCATTGACTCCCCATGTATTATTCCTGAGCAGTGGCGTGGCGCTCTGCCATTCAAGAGCACAAAGCCATGGGCACAAGTGAGGGAGGAGGTCTGACTACAGCAATGGTCTTGAACCAGCTCTGATGCTGAAAAGAAGCAAAACTCCCCACGCCAGCCCCCAGGCATGCATGCTTGTCGCTAAGTCATATCTGACTCTTCATGAGGCCATGGACTGTAGCCCACCAGTCTCCTCTGCCATGGGATTTCCCAGGCAGCAATACTGGAGTGGGTTCCCATTTCCTCCTCCAGGGGATCTTCCCGATCACAGGGTTAATTCTCAAATATCGGGAACTTGTTGGGCATGAATGACACAGGCTTTTTAAGCTGAATTATAGTTCTTTTACAATCTCTGCTGTCCAGCAAAGCGAGTCAGTTATACACACATAGACATTCTTTTATGTGTGTATATATATGTAAAATCTAAAATATGGCACAAATGAGCCTATCCATGAGAGAACATAACAGACTCACAGACATAGAGGTCAGACTAGTAGTTGCCAAGAGGGAGAGTAGGGGAGGGAAGGACCAGGAGTATGGGATTAGAAGATATCAGCCATTACATCAATAGATAGGATGGATAAATAACAAGGTTCTACTATATATCACAGGGAGGTACACTCATAGGCTTTTGCTGAGACTTGCTCATGCTGACAAATGATGTGGCCTTGCTCTCACAATGTGAGTCTTGGACCAGCAGCATCACTTGGGAGCTTGGTAGAGATGTTACCAAGTTCAAGCTCGCTCTGTTTGCCACACATGTCAATGAATCTGAGAGACGAGGTGTTGAAGCAAGGAGAATGACTTGATTTGGAAAGGAGCTGACCAAGAAGATGACAGGCTAGTGCCTCAAAATAACCATGTTATGGAGGTCTGGATGCCAGGTTCTTTTACAAATCAGAGATGAGTTAAGGTGAGGATGCAAAGCAAAAAGTGCTATTAATCTTGCAAATATCTCCTAGAATGGCAAGCCTCAGGCAAGGGATGTGTTAATTTCTCCCTTCCTGCCATTCATAGGTAGACAGGGTTCTGAACGAAGACACTTTAGTTTAACAGTCAGGCAGAGGGGCAGGATTGTCAGAGGGGCAAACCATTCTGTATGATTATAATAACAAAAGCAGCGAAAAGCAAGTCATAGAAACAGTTCCATCTTGAGGTCAGAACTGGCATCCTCCCTGGAACATAAATACAGAATCTTTGGCCTCACCTGGACCTGCTGAATCAGAATCCACATTTAATCAGCGTTAACGAGATCCCTAGGTATTTCGTGCGTACATTCCAAGGCACCTAGGTATTTTGTGCATACAAACCAAGAGGTACCACACTTGGCTATCACACCCCACACCCCGGCTACAAGGTAAAGTGGAGTGGCATCCACTCAGAGGCTGATCAAACTAGCCTCCACCAGTGGCTGTTGTTGCCACTATGAGGAGACAGAAAAAGGGTAAAGCGGGCACAGAAATGGGGTTGCTACAATGTGTGAGTCACATTTAAATCGGAGGGTCACTGAGATGAGATCTTCGGCTTCCCAGGTGGCATTAGTGGTAAAGAATTCACCTGTTAATGTGAGAGATGGAAGAGACATGGATTCGATCCCTGGGTCAGGAAGATTCCCTATAGGAGGGCATGGCAACCCACTCCAGTATTCTTGCTTGGAGAATCCCATGGACAGAGGAGCCTGGTGGACTACAGTCCATAGGTTTGCAAAGACTCAGATATGACTGAAGCAACTTAGCACATACACAGGAGATGAAATCCAAGACGGTTTCTCATCAATTCTTAGATCCTGTGATCTTTGTCCTTCAATAACAAAATAACTGCAACTAACAGGTCCTGTTTTAAGTCAAAGTGCTTTACATGTGTTATTTAATATAATTTCACATAGCAACATCTTGAGATAATGATTACCATTATCCCCATTTTACAGATGAGGCAACCGAGGCACTGAGAGGTCCAGTGACTTGGCCCAGGTCTGGCACAGATGCGATCCAGACCCAGAATGTGAGCCCTGGCCATGTGTCCAAAGCCCATACCTTTTTTTTTTTTTTTTTTTGGCCACTTCTATTGGTCTTTCATTTATTTCCATCTTTGTTCTTTTGGCCTGTGTGGGCCTCCCATTGCAGTGGCCTTTCTTGCTGCAAAGCACCAGCTCCGGGCACATGCGCTCCAGAGCTCTGGCTCAGTAGTTGGACACATTGGTCTAGCCGCTCCGTGGCAAGCGTAATCTTCCCAGGCCAGGGATTGAACTGGCACCCCTTGCACTGCAAGGTGTTGTCCTTACCCACTGGACCACCAGGGAAGCCCCAAAGCCCACACTTTAACCACCATAAGAGACCACCTCCAGAAGAAACCTGGGGAAACACTCTCCCTCCACAGGAGTTTCTTCTGAAGCAGTGACATACCTTTAGGGTGACTGACTATCTGGGTTTGCCTGAGACCGAGAGGTTTCCCTGGATGTGAAACCTTCAGAGCTACAACTGGGAGACTTGCACAAGTTGGTTGCCCTACCAACACCTGATACCTCACCACCCATAGAAGAGTAAAAGAGAAACAGGAAGAAAGGAAAGGAAAGGCAATAGGAAAATTTTGAGATTATAGAATTTGAGCTGTTGGAGCACTGAATCAGAACGGGGATCACCTGTTTCTGGTTCAGGAACCCCAAAGCCTGTCCATACGAATTTTTAAAAATATTTATTTTTATTTATGTATTTATTTATATGGCTGCACGGGGGGCTTAGCTGCAGTATGTGGGACCTTTAGTTGCTGCAGGTGAACTGTTAGTGTGGCTTGTGAACACTTGCTTGCAGCCAGTGAGATCCAGTTCCCTAAGCAGGGATCAAACCTGGGCTCCCTGCACTGGGAGCTTAGAGTGTTCACAGGAATTTAAGCAGGGCTCGTTCTCCATCTATATGGCTCCGTTTTCCTACTCATCACGTGGAAATATTTTTTATCTTCCTCTCTGTCTTCCTCATCCCTTCTGCCCAGATGTTATAAGAATAAGCAGGAGCCTGTTGCTGGTGCATCCAACAGCATTCGTGTCCTGAGAGCAAGAAGGCAGATCAAAACACTGTCTAGTATTTCCCTTGTCAAGGTCACCCCACACCCACAGGGGGTCTCCATCAGCTCCATTTTCAGCAGTACCACCAGCCAGTTCTATGAATCTTGTTTCTTTGGAGCCCCTGGGAAACTCATTTGATTGGTTCAGGTTTCTATTCAGCTTGAGAGTCATTTTTGATTTCCTGAATAAAATGCAAAGAGCTCACCCGGTACGTATGTGTGTGTCTGTCATCTTTTAGAAATAAGTTTTAAAAGCTGTTTCCCAGTCCAAACTGGATGGGTCTGGCGAGGAAGCACCAGGGGAAAAGTTTGTGGAAAGATCAAGGAGAGGGATTCAGACTCCCCCACGTGCCTGGCAGAGGCCTTGGGGAGAGTCCCTCTTGTCTCACAAGCAAAGGCACCTGTCCTGCAGCCGCACACAGGTCCAAGCCCAAGGATTTCCCTGACATTTGGGGGAGGGGGTGTGGGGGAAACCTGGCCCTCGGTTTCGACGTGTGGAAAGTGGGACGCGCCACAGCCTATCAGCGGAGACGAGGCATCTCCTCTCCGGCTCAGATGTGCTTCTCCAGTGCCCTTTCTCAGAAGTCAGCTCTTTCAGCTCTTCCCTGATTAAGCTCATTCAGTCAGTTCAATCACTCAGTCGTGTCTGACTGTGCAACCCCATGGACTGCAGCACACCAGGCTTCCCTGTCTTTTACCATCTCTCAGAGCTTGCTCAAACTCATATCCATTTGAGTCGGTGATGCTATCCAACCATCTCGTCCTCTGTCATTCCCTTCTCCTTTTGCCTTCTGTTTTTCCCAATGAGTCATCTCTTTGCATCAGGTGGCCAAAGTATTGGAACTTCAGATTCAGTATCATTCCTTCCAATGAATATTCAGGATTGGTTTCCTTTAGGATTGACTGGTTTGATCTCCTTGTAGCCCAAGGGACTCTCAAGAGTCTTCTCCAACACCACAGTCCAAAGGCATCAGTTCTTCAGCATTCACCCTTCTTTATGGTCCACTCTCACATCTATACACAACTACTGGAAAAATCATAGCTTTGACGATATGGACTTTTGTCGGCAAAGTGATGTCTCTGCTTTTGAATACACTGTCTAGGTTTGTCATAGCTTTTTTTCCCAAGGAACAAGCATCTTTAAAATTTCATGGCTGCAGTCACCATCTGCAATGATTTTGGAGCCCAAGAAAATAAAGTCTGTCACTGTTTTCATTGTTTGCCCATTTATTTGCCATGAAGTGATGCAACTGATGCCATGATCTTTGTTTTTTGAATGTGAGTTTTAGGCCAGCTTTTTCACTCTCCTCTTTCACCTTCATCAAGAGGCTCCTTAGTTCCTTTTCACTTTCTGTCATAAAGGTCGTGTCATCTGCATAGCTGAAGTTATCGATATTGCTCCCGGAAATCTTGATTCCAGCTTGTGCTTCATGCAGACTGAGATTTCACATGCTGTGCTCTGCATATAAATTAAAGAAGCAGAGTGACAATATACAGTCTTGACGTGTTCCTTTCCTCATTAGATGTATGATCAAAGAAATACACATTCTTAGAGCAGACAGAGAAGAGGAAAAAGTAGAGTCCATTCCAACTACCTTTACTTTTTCCCAAGAGGAAACCAGCCAGTCCAGTGGTCTGCAGCCCCTTTACTCACAGACTTTTCATTGTTACTCCAAGGGCATTGCTCTGCGACCTAAAGTTGATGGACACTCTCTTTCCAAGGAAGGTGTGAATGCCTTAGAAGACACGGACCTTTGTGTTGCCTGAGGCCTTTCTCTTCTAGGCTCCCACAGTGGTCTGGACACAAGGGCCTTCTTTCCTGTTGCTGGCTGACTAAGGCAGAGCTGGGAAAAGGAAGGCATGAGCCTTCTCTATGCAGAGCAAGGAAGATGACTCAGGAGATCAGATACGTGAACCAATGCTTCCTTCATTTTCCAGTTGCTGACCTAATAACCAATCTCGAGCATTCCTAAAGATGACAGCACACACATGGAGAAAAACAGATTTTCCCTGGAGCCGAGAGAAAGCTGCCAGTTTGGTGCCACCTTGAAAAAATAAAATAAAGTTCTGCTTCCCAGGAAGTGGTGCTGTTAGGGTTTCCTTATGGCTCTGTGTCCAAAGACCATGAGAATAGAGCAAGGCAAGCAGACTGCTAGAATACAGTAGGGCCGTGATAACCAGTCTGCAAAGGAGAGCAGATGTCTAAGCTTTGTGCACAAACTCAACCAGGGCAGCACCTCTCCTCCCCAAGCTGTGACTGGGCTGACTGACCCACATACTCAGCAGGAACCCAGTTCTCTCCAGCACTCAAAGAAATGGCTCTCCTGGTGTTTACTCCCATTATAGGCAGAGACTTGTATGTCTTTGATAGGGAACAGGCAGATCTATGGAATCCTGGCCACGTCCATTTGTAGAAACTGTGAGATAGGTTTCTAATGTGTCTTTCCCTTTGTACGATTATATAACCTTGTAAAAATCATTCTTTCCTTATCCATCCATCCATCCACCCATACCTTCAAACTTCCATTCAACAAGAGCATTTGGCACCTACTTCATGCTGAGTAACTTCTACGCAAAATCAATAGGAAATTTCCCAAGCTTTAAAATTTTCTGCCTTGCAATCCCCTTCACCATTGTAACCAAAAGAATCAAATATCTAGGAATAAACCTGCCGAAAGAAACAAAACAATTGTACACAGAAAATTACAAGACACTCGTGAAAGAAATTAAAGAAGACTTAAACAGATGGGGAGATATTCCATGTTCCTGTATTGGAAGAATCAATATTGTGAAAATGACCATACTACCAAATATCATCTACAGATTCAATGCAATACCTATCCAACTACCACTGACATTTTTCACAGAACTAGACCAAACAATAACACAGTTCATATGGAAGCACAAAAGACCTCGAATAGCCAAAGCAATCCTGAGAAAGAAAAACGGACCTGGAGGAATCAGCCTCCCTAACTTCAGACTATATTACAAAGCAACAGTCATCAAGACAGTATGGTACTGGCACAAAAATAGAACTATAGACCAATGGAACAAGATAGAGAACCCAGAGATAAACCCACGCACCTATTGGTACCTTATTTTTGACAAAGGAGGCGAAACTATAAAATGGAACAAAGACAGCCTCTTCAACAAGTGGTGCTGGGAAAATTGGACAGCTACATGCAAAAAAATGAAGTTGGAACATTCCCTGACACCATACACAAAGATCAACTCAAAATGGATTAAAGACCTAAATATAAGGCCAGAAACCATCAAACTCTTAGAGGAGAATATAGGCAAAACCCTTAAGGACATAAATCAAAGCAAGATCTTCTCTAACCCACCTACTAGAATAGCAGAACTGAAAAGAAAAGTGAACACGTGGGACCTAATGAAACTTAAAAGCTTTTGGGTTTGCAAATGCAAGCGGCCATCTCAGCACTCCCATATTAGGCAGAGACTTGTATGTCTTTGATAGGGAACAGGCAGATCTATGGAATCCTGGCCACGCCATTTGTAGAAACTGTGAGATAGGTTTCTAATGTGTCTTTCCCTTTGTACGATTATATAACCTTGTAAAAATCATTCTTTCCTTATCCATCCATCCATCCACCCATACCTTCAAACTTCCATTCAACAAGAGCATTTGGCACCTACTTCATGCTGAGTAACTTCTACGCAAAATCAATAGGAAATTTCCCAAGCTTTAAAATTTTCTGCCTTGCAATCCCCTTCACCATTGTAACCAAAAGAATCAAATATCTAGGAATAAACCTGCCGAAAGAAACAAAACAATTGTACACAGAAAATTACAAGACACTCGTGAAAGAAATTAAAGAAGACTTAAACAGATGGGGAGATATTCCATGTTCCTGTATTGGAAGAATCAATATTGTGAAAATGACCATACTACCAAATATCATCTACAGATTCAATGCAATACCTATCCAACTACCACTGACATTTTTCACAGAACTAGACCAAACAATAACACAGTTCATATGGAAGCACAAAAGACCTCGAATAGCCAAAGCAATCCTGAGAAAGAAAAACGGACCTGGAGGAATCAGCCTCCCTAACTTCAGACTATATTACAAAGCAACAGTCATCAAGACAGTATGGTACTGGCACAAAAATAGAACTATAGACCAATGGAACAAGATAGAGAACCCAGAGATAAACCCACGCACCTATTGGTACCTTATTTTTGACAAAGGAGGCGAAACTATAAAATGGAACAAAGACAGCCTCTTCAACAAGTGGTGCTGGGAAAATTGGACAGCTACATGCAAAAAAATGAAGTTGGAACATTCCCTGACACCATACACAAAGATCAACTCAAAATGGATTAAAGACCTAAATATAAGGCCAGAAACCATCAAACTCTTAGAGGAGAATATAGGCAAAACCCTTAAGGACATAAATCAAAGCAAGATCTTCTCTAACCCACCTACTAGAATAGCAGAACTGAAAAGAAAAGTGAACACGTGGGACCTAATGAAACTTAAAAGCTTTTGTACAGCAAAAGAAAATTACAAAAAAGCTGAACAGACACCCCACAGAGTGGGAGAAAATCATAGCAAATGAAATAACAGACAAAGAATTAATCTCCAAAATCTATAAGCAACTCAGACAACTCAGCACCAGAAAAACGAGCAACCCAATCAAAAAATGGGAAAAAGATCTAAAGAGACGCCTCTCCAAAGAGGACATACAGATGGCCCAGAAGCACATGAAATGATGCTCAACCTTGCTTATTATTAGAAAAATGCAAATTAAAACCACAATGAGATACCACCTCACACCCGTCAGAATGGTCATCATCAATAAATCAACAGACAATAAATGCTGGAGAGGGTGCGGAGAAAAGGGAACCCTCTTGCATTGCTGGTGGGAATGTAAACTGATACAACCTCTATGGAAGACAATATGGAGATTCCTCATAAAACTAAAAATAGAAGCACCCTATGACCCAGCAATCCCACTACTAGGCCTATATCCTGATGAAATCAAAACTAAAAGAAGCACCTATACCCCAATGGTCATTGCAGCTCTCTATACAATAGCCAGAGCATGGAAGCAACCTAGATATCCATCGACAAATGAATGGATACAGAAGCTCTGGTACATATATACAATGGAATACTACCCAGCTGTAAAAAGAAATGCAGAAGACTCAGTCCTAATGAGGTGGCTAGCTCTAGAACCTATCATAAAAAGTGAAGTAAGTCAAAAAGAGAAAGATAAATACAGTATACTAACTCATATATATGGAATCTAGTAAGATGGTCATGATAACACACACAGTGAACTCATGGAAAAACAGACAGAGAATAGACATAAGGACATTGTGGAGAACGAACAGTGGGAGGGAGGCATGGAGTGAGTAACATGGAAACCTATACTGTCATGTGTGGAAAAGATAGCTATTGTCATTGTGCTAAGGGAATAGGAGTGCCTACAATCACTTGGGAAGATGGTCCGGAGGGGTGGAAGGGGGGAACTGGGTGTGTGTAGGGTGACCAGGGATGTGCATATGAATGATCTGGGAACATACATGTCGGTGAACAACAAAACTCTGTAAAATCTTTAAAATAAAAAATTAAAAATTAAAAAAAAAAAATTTTTCTGCCTTGAAGACACATCCATTAAGTAGGGAGGGGTTGGGGGGAGGGTTCATCAAAGAAATAGCTGTGTTAAAACCTAAGCTCTTATTAACCAGTTCTTCATCCTGAGTCTCAGTTTCAACAGCTCCAAAATGGAAATAATTCCTCCTAGAACTGCTGTAAAGTTTACAGAAAGAAAAGTAAGTACAGAAGTATACTCAACACCTGTATATAAAGGCATTCGATAATTGTTAACTTACAGAAAGTGACCCATGCATCCAGTTTGCTCTCAGCAAGCTATCCTCCTAACCCCTCGTCAGCCCTATCCAGTATCTTTCGAGTTCCTTTCATTTCCTAGGATCGTGTTCTTGTAGTTTTAATCCCTAGCTGAGACAGGTTTGTCTTCCTTTTGATGGATGGGCTGTATCCTTTTGAGAATGTGATCTGTATCAAAGTCCGCTGTGAGGCTCCTGGCATTGCTGGAAGGAGGGATCCATAAAGTCCTGTTAATAAATAAACACACAGACATCAAGGCTACTGGCTGTCGTAGTAACGAGACTTTATGCCTTCCTGGCTCCTGTCATCTTCAGGACTGAAAGCACTTAATGTATTAGTCTCACTTGCAGTCCTCCTGGAGAAAAATACTGTAGTGTCTACAACAAGCAGTCCGGGTAACCAGCCTGAGGATGGTCACTCTTGGGAACGTTGCCAACCACGTCCGTAGAAGAGCTTTGTTTGCTGTTTGTTTCTTACCCTAAAAGTAATAACTGTGCATTAAAATTTTTAATATAGTATGTAAGTCAAAAGATAAAAGCTGAAATCCCCTGTAGCTCTGTTTGTGTGGAGATAAGACCTATTATCTTTCTATTGTGCTCTCATATCCACATACACCCGCATGCTTACTAGGATTACACTACACACATGTCACTTTATAATTTAGCTACAGATCATATGTATCTTTTCATATAAAGTGTGTTTCTACATCTATTTTTTTTTTTAATTTTGGCAATACCCTGAGGCATATGGGACCTTAGTTCTCTAACCAGGTATCGAGCCAGTGCCCCTTGCATTGGAGGGTGGAATCTTAACCATTGGACTACCAAGGAAGTCCAGACATCATTTTAAGTGACTGCTAGTTTACTGAAGACATTTCTGATTAGTAAACATTTCTGTCAATATTAGTTATTTTAACTGTGAGAACAACCTGTGCTCTTTTCAGAATTCTTTTGTCAATGCTGTTTAGGATTTAGGGAGAAGCATGAAGGAGGGCACATGGCCTGGAAGAGAATAGACAGTTGGTAAAGGTGTCCCTTGGTGTGACAGGAGTTGAGCAGGGTGAGGACACCTGGGAGCCATTGTAGGGAGCTCTGCAGGACACACAGACGAGAGGAACCTTGAGAGGTCGTAAGCAGATCTAGACCTGAGAGAGAACCCTCTGGTAGCAAGAGGGAGATGCACTGGAGCAGACTAGATTGGGGGCTGGAGACCCCATGCTTCTCATCTGCCCCTGTTCTCACTCTGAGGCCCAAAGGCTGTGTTTGCCATCATGCTTAGGCTCTTGCCACCCCCTGCAGCCTCCTCTCTCTCCTGCCCCTGTCCCCTGGTTTTTATGCTTCTGCCCTGCCATGCTCTTTGCATCTGCTAGGTCTCTACTGGGTCATACTAGACCTGGCATGCCCATTTTCCTCCACTTTGCTTGGTTAACTTATTTTCTTTATAAATCAAATACAGTTGTCACCTCCTCCTGTCTTCCCGATTCTTCTCCTCCCCTCAAGGCTGGGCTATCTCCTGCCCTGTCCATAGACTCCCTTCCTTATTGAGTCACGGCACCTCCACATTCTAGAAACATACTGTGTCTATTTCCCTACTAGACTTTGTGTTGCCTGGATCAGGGTCTTACTTTCTGGGTATGCACTGGACTCTCAACAAACGCTACTGAATAAAGTTAAGGCAGTGCCCACACCGTAATGCCAACCGTTGGCTGCAACCTTGGGCCGCCCCTGTTCATGACTTATTTTTATGGTATTACACTTACAACACATGTCACTTTATAATTTAGCTACAGATCATATGTATCTTTTCATATAAAGTGTGTTTCTACATCTATTTTTTTTTTTAATTTTGGCAATACCCTGAGGCATATGGGACCTTAGTTCTCTAACCAGGTATCGAGCCAGTGCCCCTTGCATTGGAGGGTGGAATCTTAACCATTGGACTACCAAGGAAGTCCAGACATCATTTTAAGTGACTGCTAGTTTACTGAAGACATTTCTGATTAGTAAACATTTCTGTCAATATTAGTTATTTTAACTGTGAGAACAACCTGTGCTCTTTTCAGAATTCTTTTGTCAATGCTGTTTAGGATTTAGGGAGAAGCATGAAGGAGGGCACATGGCCTGGAAGAGAATAGACAGTTGGTAAAGGTGTCCCTTGGTGTGACAGGAGTTGAGCAGGGTGAGGACACCTGGGAGCCATTGTAGGGAGCTCTGCAGGACACACAGACGAGAGGAACCTTGAGAGGTCGTAAGCAGATCTAGACCTGAGAGAGAACCCTCTGGTAGCAAGAGGGAGATGCACTGGAGCAGACTAGATTGGGGGCTGGAGACCCCATGCTTCTCATCTGCCCCTGTTCTCACTCTGAGGCCCAAAGGCTGTGTTTGCCATCATGCTTAGGCTCTTGCCACCCCCTGCAGCCTCCTCTCTCTCCTGCCCCTGTCCCCTGGTTTTTATGCTTCTGCCCTGCCATGCTCTTTGCATCTGCTAGGTCTCTACTGGGTCATACTAGACCTGGCATGCCCATTTTCCTCCACTTTGCTTGGTTAACTTATTTTCTTTATAAATCAAATACAGTTGTCACCTCCTCCTGTCTTCCCGATTCTTCTCCTCCCCTCAAGGCTGGGCTATCTCCTGCCCTGTCCATAGACTCCCTTCCTTATTGAGTCACGGCACCTCCACATTCTAGAAACATACTGTGTCTATTTCCCTACTAGACTTTGTGTTGCCTGGATCAGGGTCTTACTTTCTGGGTATGCACTGGACTCTCAACAAACGCTACTGAATAAAGTTAAGGCAGTGCCCACACCGGTAATGCCAACCGTTGGCTGCAACCAAAATATGTGAGGCACCAGGAACAAGCAAGGCGCATCCCACATCAATCCAGACCTCTCCATCTCCACAGCCCTGATCCAGGCCTCCCTCAGTCTGGGGAGGACCTGGACCACTGTCATCATTTCCCAAATGGCTGCAACTCAGAACACAGAGGATATGCTTCAAATATCAATTGTCTACTTAAAATCTCTTATCTACTTAAAATACTGCACAAATATCTGGGACACTCTTAGAACACCATGGTTTACAAGGTCCTACCTAATCTAGCCTGTCTCTCCCTTCTCATCTTGCATCACTTCACCCTTTCATACCTAAGCCCCAGTCAACAAGTCTGGTTTTTGTGTGTGTGTGTGTGTTCTTTGTTAAGCCCCTCATTCCTCTTGTGACTGCTCCTTTTCATCCTCTGGGTCTGTGTTTAAGTATTAATTCATCAATGAGGCCTTAATTCAATCAAACCTAAAGTAAGTCTCCTTTCATTCTCTCTCATGCTATCTGCTCTTTGTTTTCAGAGCATATTTATAGTTGGTTGTTGTATTTTAATCTTTGTGATCAAGTATTTCATAATACATTTTATCTTTTTAATGGGGAAGGGGCAATATTTTGGCCTCAAGGAGGTGTTTGGCAATGTTGGCTCACATTTTTGGTTGTCACGACTTGGGGAGCCTCTACTGGGTAAAGACCAGAGATGCTACAAAACATAGTACAGTGCACAGGACAGACCCCCCCCCCCTGCCAATAAAGGATTATCAGGCCCAAGTTGTCAACAGTGATGAGGCTGAGAAACATATATTGAGGGTATAGGTTCCATGAACGCAGGGACCTTACCTGCCTTGTTCAGCTAAAAGTCAGACGGATGGGGGGACAAAAGGCCAGGAACACCAGTGAAGTAGCTATTGAGCTGAAGAAAGGAAGGAGACTAGAAGGAATTATTTACAGTGTCTGCAGAGTCATACCATCCTGTAGACTTTGTGTTGCCTGGATCAGGGTCTTACTTTCTGGGTATGCACTGGACTCTCAACAAACGCTACTGAATAAAGTTAAGGCAGTGCCCACACCGGTAATGCCAACCGTTGGCTGCAACCAAAATATGTGAGGCACCAGGAACAAGCAGGGCATCCCACATCAATCCAGACCTCTCCATCTCCACAGCCCTGATCCAGGCCTCCCTCAGTCTGGGGAGGACCTGGACCACTGTCATCATTTCCCAAATGGCTGCAACTCAGAACACAGAGGATATGCTTCAAATATCAATTGTCTACTTAAAATCTCTTATCTACTTAAAATACTGCACAAATATCTGGGACACTCTTAGAACACCATGGTTTACAAGGTCCTACCTAATCTAGCCTGTCTCTCCCTTCTCATCTTGCATCACTTCACCCTTTCATACCTAAGCCCCAGTCAACAAGTCTGGTTTTTGTGTGTGTGTGTGTGTGTTCTTTGTTAAGCCCCTCATTCCTCTTGTGACTGCTCCTTTTCATCCTCTGGGTCTGTGTTTAAGTATTAATTCATCAATGAGGCCTTAATTCAATCAAACCTAAAGTAAGTCTCCTTTCATTCTCTCTCATGCTATCTGCTCTTTGTTTTCAGAGCATATTTATAGTTGGTTGTTGTATTTTAATCTTTGTGATCAAGTATTTCATAATACATTTTATCTTTTTAATGGGGAAGGGGCAATATTTTGGCCTCAAGGAGGTGTTTGGCAATGTTGGCTCACATTTTTGGTTGTCACGACTTGGGGAGCCTCTACTGGGTAAAGACCAGAGATGCTACAAAACATAGTACAGTGCACAGGACAGACCCCCCCCCCCTGCCAATAAAGGATTATCAGGCCCAAGTTGTCAACAGTGATGAGGCTGAGAAACATATATTGAGGGTATAGGTTCCATGAACGCAGGGACCTTACCTGCCTTGTTCAGCTAAAAGTCAGACGGATGGGGGGACAAAAGGCCAGGAACACCAGTGAAGTAGCTATTGAGCTGAAGAAAGGAAGGAGACTAGAAGGAATTATTTACAGTGTCTGCAGAGTCATACCATCCTGTAGCCTTCACACTTACTCAAACTCATCTAGTAAGAGGCAGTATGGGGGGCTTCCCTGGTGGTCCAGTGGGTAAGGACACCGCCTTGCAGTGCAAGGTGTGCCAGTTCGATCTCTGGCCTGGGAAGATCCCACGTGCCACGGAGCAGCTGGACCGGTGTGTCCAACTACCGAGCCAGAACTCTGGAGCGCATGTGCCCAGAGTCGGTGCTCTGCAGTGAGGGACGCCACTGTGATGGGAGGCCCACACGGGCCAAAGAACAAAGATAGAAATAAATGAAAGACCAATAGAAGTGGCCAAAAAAAAAAAAGTCAAAAAAACAGAGGTGGTATGGGGGCTAGTGGAAGCATGAGCAGACGTGAAGATGGGGTTAGGGGGAGTGCTTGCTTTTTTATTTCCTGTTGTTCTTCTCCTAAGCCATTAAAAGTTTGTTTCAGAGAAACTGCAACCTTTTGTTCTCAAATATTGTAGTAAAATGTGCTGTATGGCACATTTACATGTGCTCAGTCATGTCCAACTCTTTTAGACCCCATGGATTGCAGCCCTCCAGGCTCCTCTGTCCATGGGATTCTCCAGGGAAGAATACTGGAGTAGGATACCATTTCCTTCTCCAGGGGATCTTCCTGACCCAGGGATTGAACCCACTTCTCTTATATCTCCTGCATTGGCAGGCATGTTTTCTACCACTAGTGCCACCTGGAAAGCCCTTTTAGTAAAATACCTTTATTTACTCATCTATTTTGACTGTGATGGGTGTTGGGCACTACACATGAGCTTGCTCTAGTTGTGGCGAGCTGGGGTTTCTCATTGAAGAGGCTTCTCTTGTAGATCTGGGTGTCTAGAGCATGGGCTTTTTTTTTTTTTTAACTTTTATTTTACTTTTAACTTTTACAGAGTTTTGTTGTTTACAAATATGTATGTTCCCAGATTAGTCATATGTATATCCCCCCCATCCCACCCCTCCAGACGGTCACACAGCACCCTTGAAGGATCTCCTTTTCTCTAGGGCATGGGCTTTAATGATTATGACTCATGGGCTTAGGTGCAGGTGGAATTTTAACCACTGGACCACCAGGGAAGTCTATAAAATACCTTCTTTTAGAATCTAAAAGATCCAGAAGATTCGGTGACCATTTGTCTGCCAGTAAGGAAATATTTGGGAAGATGATCTGGATTGAGGATATCTCTGACATCCAGATAAACATTCCTTCTCAAGGCAGAGCAGCTTGGACTCTGATCCAGGCATTGTTAATAGAGACGGAAAGAAAAAAAAAAAAATACTGCAAGAAGCAGTCTCACCCAATCTTCTTTTCTCCATATGACCTTTCAGTTAACAAGGCATCAAAAATCCAATAGCAATACCAACATCTGCGAGCCCATACCACTCAGTGTTCAGAGACTCTCTCACAGCACAATACCGAACATCTCACTGGTTTCACCATCTTCTGTCTGGGGGCAGGTTCTACCCAGAGGCCAGGCTGAACAGCCTGTTAGCAGAGCCTGGAAGCTAGAGACAACACTGGCTCTGGACATGGTCTCTTACTACTGTTCTTACTACACCAGGGGTACCGGTCTAGCTTTTCTAATTAGACAACGTGATCCTTGAGGGCATGGACCATGTCTGGTCATTTTCCAAATCCTCCAACGCGCTTGGCACAGCCTGGGTAAAGAATGAATGCCCAACCGAGAAGTAAGTCAGCAATGAAACCCATCTGCCAAGAGAAGACAGGTGTTGAACAGCTGACACCCTGAGATGAGGGTTGCAGTTCATCCACTTCCTCTGTCACAGTGGGAGGACAAGACCTCAGCAAAGGGGCTGGAAGTGGGCCTATGAGAGCCCAGGAAAGGGACTCCACCAAGGACCACATCCTGGCTTGTGGAGTCATCCTGACGACAACTGATGTCTGAGATGTTGAATGTGTGTGTACCCATCTGGAGTGTTGTGTGGTGTCCTCAGGCAGTGACCTGGTATCTTGAAAATATGTCCTGTTTTGTGATAGCTGCCTCATCTTGGGCACAAGCAACAGTTAAAATTTTCCATGAGTCTATTCTGCTCTCCAGAAGTAGTCTAGAGTGATTTGTTTCCATTATTTTGCAAAAATCCTTAATCCTTCGAGATCTGTGCTATTTGATAATTCTTCACTTGACCCCTTGCCCCAACACTGTTGGGCATTTAAGGACCAATGCAATTTCATGGGAAGATTGATCTGGAAAATTGGACCATTTGTCTGCCAGTAAGGAAATATTTGGGAAGATGATCTGGATTGAGGATATCTCTGACATCCAGATAAACATTCCTTCTCAAGGCAGAGCAGCTTGGACTCTGATCCAGGCATTGTTAATAGAGACGGAAAGAAAAAAACACTGCAAGAAGCAGTCTCCCCCAATCTTCTTTTCTCCATATGACCTTTCAGTTAACAAGGCATCAAAAATCCAATAGCAATACCAACATCTGCGAGCCCATACCACTCAGTGTTCAGAGACTCTCTCACAGCACAATACCGAACATCTCACTGGTTTCACCATCTTCTGTCTGGGGGCAGGTTCTACCCAGAGGCCAGGCTGAACAGCCTGTTAGCAGAGCCTGGAAGCTAGAGACAACACTGGCTCTGGACATGGTCTCTTACTACTGTTCTTACTACACCAGGGGTACCGGTCTAGCTTTTCTAATTAGACAACGTGATCCTTGAGGGCATGGACCATGTCTGGTCATTTTCCAAATCCTCCAACGCTTGGCACAGCCTGGGTAAAGAATGAATGCCCAACCGAGAAGTAAGTCAGCAATGAAACCCATCTGCCAAGAGAAGACAGGTGTTGAACAGCTGACACCCTGAGATGAGGGTTGCAGTTCATCCACTTCCTCTGTCACAGTGGGAGGACAAGACCTCAGCAAAGGGGCTGGAAGTGGGCCTATGAGAGCCCAGGAAAGGGACTCCACCAAGGACCACATCCTGGCTTGTGGAGTCATCCTGACGACAACTGATGTCTGAGATGTTGAATGTGTGTGTACCCATCTGGAGTGTTGTGTGGTGTCCTCAGGCAGTGACCTGGTATCTTGAAAATATGTCCTGTTTTGTGATAGCTGCCTCATCTTGGGCACAAGCAACAGTTAAAATTTTCCATGAGTCTATTCTGCTCTCCAGAAGTAGTCTAGAGTGATTTGTTTCCATTATTTTGCAAAAATCCTTAATCCTTCGAGATCTGTGCTATTTGATAATTCTTCACTTGACCCCTTGCCCCAACACTGTTGCTCTCTCACTCACTGAGGATGTTAGCAACTGTCTCCTCATCATCTAAGCTTCTACCATCATCCCAGAAAGTTTCAACATGTACAAAGATGACCCCTCTAGCACCCTAGCCTCAAATTGCCATGACTTCCTTAATACCAATGGCTTTTAATTTCTTTGTACGCATCTACGAATGTGCCCATATCTTGGACTCACATCACTGAAACTTGTTCTCTGGTTAATCCTCCTGACTTACGTCTACAGTCTCCTGACCCATCACTCTGTCTCTTTTCAAATGTCGACAGTGGTTCCATATCTTCTACTGGGTCAAGTCAAGGTCCCTTAGCCCAGGAGGTATCATGCCAGGCTCCGTCCTGTCTCTCATCTCATCGTCACACTCTAACATTTTCTTTCCTGACATTACTGGGTTATATGCAATTTCTAGTTCCTCCTGCCATCTCTTGAGACTCCTGGGCCTCCCTCTGCCTGCAAAGGCCCAGGAGACGTCCCTCCTTATTTGTAAAGATTTTCATCTTCACCTTCCAGCTCAAACACTACCTGTTCTGAGAAGTCTTTCCTGCCTTGTCTGGACACAGCTATGGTTCTTGCTCCCATGCTCCCAGCACGTGATTCAGTCATTATAGCATTTATCTGATCAGATTAATCAGATAAGAGCAGGAACCATTCCTATCCTATTCCTCTCTGTATCTCAGACCCAGATGCAGCCCTGATGCGAAGTTGGCGTCAACAGACATTCTGAAAGGAATGAAGGAATGAGTTCCGCAGATGCCCTGTCCTCTGGACATGAATGAGGTCAGAGGAGATTGGGCTCTTGAATTAATTGAACCTCTTCTCTTTTCACCCTGGCCCCGTGCCCTGCCTGTGTGATTAAATCCCCTAATAGAGTCTGCCCTAGCTAAGCTCCATGTACAAATCCCTCAGCATTAAGCAAGGAGAAAAGCTTCCAAGTACTTGGAGAAGAAAGAGACGGGTACTTTGCAGATGGGGTGTGAGACAAGTGGCAGGTGGAGATGTGGCCATTTACTTCTGAGCTACTAGCTACCTGGGAGCATTGATGACTATTTCATACTAAAACCAATTACGGTGCTACACCCACTGTTCAGCGCTGTGCTAGCCACTGATGACAAGCAGAAAAGGTAAAAGAGCAGACTCCATTTGCTGGTCACCTCTATGTGCCAGGCACAATGAGGTGGAGTAGGCATCATGGTTATCCTCATCTTACAGGGAAGAAAATGGGCTCTGTATCACACAGCTATTAAGTGCTTCAATATTACCTCTTTCTCTAGTATCTTGCCCTTTGTCTCTTCACTGTCCTCATCATACCCATGCTAGAATAATGCCCTTCCTCCTATCTCCCCTCTATGCACACCGTCTTCTCATCCTCGACGGTCACACCCTCATCTTGCTACCACTACTTCGAAGCATACTGATACCTGCCCTTACCCTGCCCTCCCTCTCCCCAGTTAGCCCCAAGAAGGATCCCTCCCCATCCTAAGGCCAGTCCCTCCACCTGCACATTCAGTGCTGCCCTCTCATCTTCTTCGAAACCTCACATTATGAATTATCCCTCCTTTAACCTATAACTTCTCCATTCAACTGTATCCTTTCCTTATTTGTAAAGATTTTCATCTTCACCTTCCAGCTCAAACACTATGCTCCCTTGTCTGGACACAGCTATGGTTCTTGCTCCCATGCTCCCAGCACGTGATTCAGTCATTATAGCATTTATCTGATCAGATTAATCAGATAAGAGCAGGAACCATTCCTATCCTATTCCTCTCTGTATCTCAGACCCAGATGCAGCCCTGATGCGAAGTTGGCGTCAACAGACATTCTGAAAGGAATGAAGGAATGAGTTCCGCAGATGCCCTGTCCTCTGGACATGAATGAGGTCAGAGGAGATTGGGCTCTTGAATTAATTGAACCTCTTCTCTTTTCACCCTGGCCCCGTGCCCTGCCTGTGTGATTAAATCCCCTAATAGAGTCTGCCCTAGCTAAGCTCCATGTACAAATCCCTCAGCATTAAGCAAGGAGAAAAGCTTCCAAGTACTTGGAGAAGAAAGAGACGGGTACTTTGCAGATGGGGTGTGAGACAAGTGGCAGGTGGAGATGTGGCCATTTACTTCTGAGCTACTAGCTACCTGGGAGCATTGATGACTATTTCATACTAAAACCAATTACGGTGCTACACCCACTGTTCAGCGCTGTGCTAGCCACTGATGACAAGCAGAAAAGGTAAAAGAGCAGACTCCATTTGCTGGTCACCTCTATGTGCCAGGCACAATGAGGTGGAGTAGGCATCATGGTTATCCTCATCTTACAGGGAAGAAAATGGGCTCTGTATCACACAGCTATTAAGTGCTTCAATATTACCTCTTTCTCTAGTATCTTGCCCTTTGTCTCTTCACTGTCCTCATCATACCCATGCTAGAATAATGCCCTTCCTCCTATCTCCCCTCTATGCACACCGTCTTCTCATCCTCGACGGTCACACCCTCATCTTGCTACCACTACTTCGAAGCATACTGATACCTGCCCTTACCCTGCCCTCCCTCTCCCCAGTTAGCCCCAAGAAGGATCCCTCCCCATCCTAAGGCCAGTCCCTCCACCTGCACATTCAGTGCTGCCCTCTCATCTTCTTCGAAACCTCACATTATGAATTATCCCTCCTTTAACCTATAACTTCTCCATTCAACTGTATCCTTTCCATTGGCATTTAAATGTTCTCAACTGCCTCCTCCTAAAACAATGAAACCACCCTCTCTCTCCCTCACAGCCAGTCTGGAAAGACTTATTCATACACAGTGTCCATTTCCTCACTTTCCACTTTCTCCTCCACAATCTGACTTTTGCTTATCACATTACAGACATTCTTGCTTAAAATCACTTTTGGTCTCCACGTTTCTAAACCCAATGAACTTTTATTGGTCTTCATGTTAATTGACTTCTCAAAAGCACCTATGTCTTATCTTTTCTTCAAGAAATTCTGCTCTTGGCTTTCATGAAGTTTTCACTTCCAGCTTTTTCTCCTATCTCCATGGACCATCCTTCTCTGGTTACTTTTCAGGTTCACCCTTCTCTGCTCAAAGTTAGTTTCAGGCTTTCTCTTCTAAGTCCATTTTAGTTCCCTAGGCAGCCTCATCCATGCCATGGTTTTAATGACCCCTGGATGATGGTGACTTACAAGAGGCATATTTCTTCCCAGACTTCTCAAACCTCCTGCCTCAGATGGGTCAATGATTCCTCAACTACAACATGGCTAAGGCTGAACTCATGATGTTTGCCCTGAAGTCTTGTTCTTCACCACTATTTCCTGTCTCAGGGAATGGTACCACCACCCACGGCACAAAACTGGAAGCCTAGGACTTAGCCTCAATCTGTCCCTCTCAACTCTCACATCCAAACCATCACTTCCTGTTCATTTTACCCTCTAGACCTCTCAAATCTGCCTACTTCTTTCCGTGTCCACTACTACATCCCAGTGTAAACAACTATCACCTCTTACCTGGACCACTTCAAGAGCCTCCTAAAAGGTCTCACTGGATATACTCTTGATCATCTCAAACAGACTGTCTACACTATGCAACCTGTGCGACATCTTTTGGTGGGGGTGGGGGAGGGAGCGGGTGGGTGGGCCACTTCTCTTGGTCTTTCATTTATCTATTTTCATCCATTTTTGTTCTTTGGCCCATGTGGGCCTCCCATTGCAGTGGCCTCTGTTGCAGAGCACTGGCTGTGGGTGCACGCACTCCAGAGCTCCGGCTCGGTAATTGGACACATCGGTCCAGCTGCTCCGCGGCACGTGGGATCTTCCCAGGCCAGGGATGGAACCGGCACCCCTTGCACTGCAAGGCGGTGTCCTTACCCACTGGACCATCACGGAAGCCCTGTGTGGCATCTTTGAAATGGAAAAATCTTTGTCACCTTCCTGCTTCAATGACTACCCACTGCTTTAGAATACACATCAACTCCTCACTGTGGCTAATCAGACCCTGTGTGCTGTAGCACCTTTCTACCTCTCCTGCTCATCTCCTGTGTTTCTCCTTCTTACCCTCTGCACCAATGGCCTTTGGCATCTCAAATGTGATATTCCCTGTAGTCATGGCCCTTTGGTTTCCCAGCTCCCCATATGCTGTCATGACCTTCTCTGCTCAAAGTTAGTTTCAGGCTTTCTCTTCTAAGTCCATTTTAGTTCCCTAGGCAGCCTCATCCATGCCATGGTTTTAATGACCCCTGGATGATGGTGACTTACAAGAGGCATATTTCTTCCCAGACTTCTCAAACCTCCTGCCTCAGATGGGTCAATGATTCCTCAACTACAACATGGCTAAGGCTGAACTCATGATGTTTGCCCTGAAGTCTTGTTCTTCACCACTATTTCCTGTCTCAGGGAATGGTACCACCACCCACGGCACAAAACTGGAAGCCTAGGACTTAGCCTCAATCTGTCCCTCTCAACTCTCACATCCAAACCATCACTTCCTGTTCATTTTACCCTCTAGACCTCTCAAATCTGCCTACTTCTTTCCGTGTCCACTACTACATCCCAGTGTAAACAACTATCACCTCTTACCTGGACCACTTCAAGAGCCTCCTAAAAGGTCTCACTGGATATACTCTTGATCATCTCAAACAGACTGTCTACACTATGCAACCTGTGCGACATCTTTGGGGGGGGTGGGGAGGGAGCGGGTGGGTGGGCCACTTCTCTTGGTCTTTCATTTATCTATTTTCATCCATTTTTGTTCTTTGGCCCATGTGGGCCTCCCATTGCAGTGGCCTCTGTTGCAGAGCACTGGCTGTGGGTGCACGCACTCCAGAGCTCCGGCTCGGTAATTGGACACATCGGTCCAGCTGCTCCGCGGCACGTGGGATCTTCCCAGGCCAGGGATGGAACCGGCACCCCTTGCACTGCAAGGCGGTGTCCTTACCCACTGGACCATCACGGAAGCCCTGTGTGGCATCTTTGAAATGGAAAAATCTTTGTCACCTTCCTGCTTCAATGACTACCCACTGCTTTAGAATACACATCAACTCCTCACTGTGGCTAATCAGACCCTGTGTGCTGTAGCACCTTTCTACCTCTCCTGCTCATCTCCTGTGTTTCTCCTTCTTACCCTCTGCACCAATGGCCTTTGGCATCTCAAAATGTGATATTCCCTGTAGTCATGGCCTTTTCCATTCCTGGAATATTCTCTCCCAGCTCCCCATATGCTGTCATGACCTTAGCTCCTGCTCACTCTTCAAGTTTCAGCTCAATCAGTCTTCCCTCAGGATGTTTTCCCAGGTCCTTCCTAAGCAGCCTTGGATCACTCATGAAACCCTCTTATAAATATACCATGTGCCTCTGGTGGTGGTGGTTTAGTCATTAAATTGTGTCCAATTCTTAAGACACATGAACTGTAGCCCATCAGACTCTTCTGTCCATGGGATCTCCTAGCCTAGAATACTGGAGTGGGCTTCCATGTCATTCTCCAGAGGATCTTCCTGGCCCACGGATGGAACCCAGGTCTGCTGCTTTGTAGGTGGTTTCCTGGATTGTAGGCAGATTCTTTGAGTGAGTCACCAGGGAAGCTCACCATGTGCCTCCACTCTATAACTTTTATCACCATACCACTTCTCATTTCCCTTATGATAAATTCGTTCCCTCCCAATGACTTCAAGCTCCATGGGGGCTGGGGCTTTGATGGCTTTAGTTTTTGTCGCCCCTCCCCACCAACATGGTATCCCTTGTGACGTTCAATACATACTTGTTGACATGGAGAAAATTCAATCCTCGCTTTTCAATCCAACTCTGACTAACTTCTGACCTCGTCATTCCTCTGAAATTGCCCGTGTTGAAGTTATCCACAACCTCTGAATAGTCAAAACTGCACTCCCGTGGAGGCCTGATGTTCTACCGGCTGGACAGACGGTTTCCTGCACTAAAATAGAAACCTGGCAGTCTTTCCTCAATTCTCAGGGAGAAAAATGAGCTGACAGAATAGTCTCAATTTAAAGTTTTCATTTCAGGAAGTTTTCTTAAAATGTGACACCTACGATTCTGTGCCTGTGGTAGAATCTGGCGTAGGGTGCTCTCTGATGTAGTTCAAAATTATACATTCAGCCAATTTACTATATAAATACTTCAGGATTCTTTAAAGAGCACCCTGATTCCCATGGGTTTTATGCCATGAACAAGTGTTTGAGACCCACTGGCCAAAGGCAAAGAAAAGTTTTAATTTTCTAATTTGTTCTTTTGGTGGTATCTTGTACAATTTGTCATGTTAGTTATTCATTTTAGCAATCAGCCTTTCCCGTTGCCCTTTGTCCGCTTTTTTATATGTATCACCTTTTCCTATGATCCGTTTCATGTACTGCAAGTTCCTAGAGGGTACAGGGACTGTGGCTTTTCCTTTTCTTTCTCCCTTTCTCTTTCTCTCTCACTCTCTTTTCCTCTCCCTCCCCCCCTCCCTCTCTTGACCTCTCTCTCCCCCATTCAGAGCCCTCCCCAGTGAGCCCAACAAGTGGTCCAGGTACACGGATCATGTTTATTGAATGCAGGAATAAAAGGATGAATGAATAAATAAAATAGCAAGACAGAACTTACATCCTTGGCCCCAGTATTCTTCCTTCTAAGCTCCACTGCCTCCCAACTGAGCAATTCAGTGGCACAACCAAAAAAAAACAATGCCTCCACTCTATAACTTTTATCACCATACCACTTCTCATTTCCCTTATGATAAATTCGTTCCCTCCCAATGACTTCAAGCTCCATGGGGGCTGGGGCTTTGATGGCTTTAGTTTTTGTCGCCCCTCCCCACCAACATGGTATCCCTTGTGACGTTCAATACATACTTGTTGACATGGAGAAAATTCAATCCTCGCTTTTCAATCCAACTCTGACTAACTTCTGACCTCGTCATTCCTCTGAAATTGCCCGTGTTGAAGTTATCCACAACCTCTGAATAGTCAAAACTGCACTCCCGTGGAGGCCTGATGTTCTACCGGCTGGACAGACGGTTTCCTGCACTAAAATAGAAACCTGGCAGTCTTTCCTCAATTCTCAGGGAGAAAAATGAGCTGACAGAATAGTCTCAATTTAAAGTTTTCATTTCAGGAAGTTTTCTTAAAATGTGACACCTACGATTCTGTGCCTGTGGTAGAATCTGGCGTAGGGTGCTCTCTGATGTAGTTCAAAATTATACATTCAGCCAATTTACTATATAAATACTTCAGGATTCTTTAAAGAGCACCCTGATTCCCATGGGTTTTATGCCATGAACAAGTGTTTGAGACCCACTGGCCAAAGGCAAAGAAAAGTTTTAATTTTCTAATTTGTTCTTTTGGTGGTATCTTGTACAATTTGTCATGTTAGTTATTCATTTTAGCAATCAGCCTTTCCCGTTGCCCTTTGTCCGCTTTTTTATATGTATCACCTTTTCCTATGATCCGTTTCATGTACTGCAAGTTCCTAGAGGGTACAGGGACTGTGGCTTTTCCTTTTCTTTCTCCCTTTCTCTTTCTCTCTCACTCTCTCTTTTCCTCTCCCTCCCTCCCTCCCTCTCTTGACCTCTCTCTCCCCCATTCAGAGCCCTCCCCAGTGAGCCCAACAAGTGGTCCAGGTACACGGATCATGTTTATTGAATGCAGGAATAAAAGGATGAATGAATAAATAAAATAGCAAGACAGAACTTACATCCTTGGCCCCAGTATTCTTCCTTCTAAGCTCCACTGCCTCCCAACTGAGCAATTCAGTGGCACAACAGAAATGTAGATTTCACATATGAAAAATACCATCCACTGTTATTTTTAAAGTAAAGTGAATCTGTTATAAACCTGTGAGAGCTTTACAGGTCTTGTTCTTGTGAGCTTCACTTCCAGTACTTAACCCATCATCGAGCCCTGTTGATTTTACCACCAAAAGAGAAGAAAAAAACTACAGTGACCACCTATTTAATAGGGATATCAAGTTTTATTCTCTATCTAAAAATGCTAGGTTCTATGTCTGCAGCAGAAGCTGGGCAAACCATGACATTTTACTCATATCAATGTGTCTCGGAACACTCCCGATACTATCGTTCCCCCGTGCCTTTGCCCAAACTGTTCTCTTAGCCACTTCCGCCCTTTCTCTTGGAGAAGGAAATGGCAACCCACTCCAGTAGTCTTTCCTAGAAAATTCCATGGACAGATAAGCCTGGTGAGCTAGAGTCCATGGGGTCTCATATATACATGCGGCTTCCCTGACGGCTCAGTGGTGAGGAATCTGCCTGCAATTCAGGAGACCTGGGTTCCATCCCTGGGTTGGGAAGATCCCCCCTGGAGAAGGGCATGGCAACCCACTCTAGTATTCCTGCCTGGAGAACTCCATGGATGGAGGAGTCTGGCGGGCTGCAGTCCACGGGCTCACATAGAATCGGACACGACTGAAGTGACTAAGCAGCAGCAGTCCTTTCTGTTGAGCTTATTTATCAAAATCATACTTAACCTTGAAGGTTCAGTTCAAGCATCACCTCTTCCCAAAAGGCCTTCATAACCTCCCCGAATGACCGTGGCACCTGGCTCACCCTAACCCCCGCACGTGACAGCACAGGGTCTGTTTCCCTGTTTGGCGTTGACTTCTTTGGTCTGCGGAGTCCTGCTGCTGATGGGACTGTTCCTCTCCTGCAGTGCCCGGCAGGCAATTCAGACTTGGGGACCAGGCCTGGCTTATCTTTTCTGAATTGAAAGTGTTTTAGGCTGATCATCCACCACTAGGATATATGTGAATATCATGTTTGTGTTTGTCATGTTTGTGACTTGTAAAAAACATCAAGAGTTGGGGTCTCTGGCTTTCCAGCTGGTTTCTGGCTGAGTCTTAGCAGCCTTTGCTGAGAGCCCCATCCAGCTTCTTACTCCCCCCCGCCCCCGCCGTCAGCAACCGCAGCATACAGAAAGAGCAGCTGCCTGTGGGCTCCAGAATTTATTTGGAGAAAAATTCAAGCTGTTTCTGTTTGAAGTGGAATGGGGGTCAGAGGTGAGTCCTAGCCAGTGAGCTGCATGGGAGAAGAAAGGTTTGCAATGAGCAAGGCGCTCAGCTCTCAGGCTGTTTTTCTTTTTTTCCAAACAGCAGACAGACGACCAGCACAGATCTAGGGCTCAGGGGCCACCCTGCTCATCTTCCTCCTCAGCTGCAGACCCTGGGCCTCCCAAGTGCATCCTCACAGCCCTTCAGACCACCAGCATCTGGACCAAAGCAGAGACAATCCCTCCTGCTCCCTCCATCCCTGGGGAACACCGCACTTGCAGTCCGCTCAGCCCAGCCCTAATGCACACACAGAGACAGAAACAAGAAAATGGAAATCTAAACCAAGAGTGCTGATGGCTTTGTCCCTGAACCATGCTTTATGAAAACCCATCCAACCTGCACAGATTCCACTGAGTGACGGTTCATTGGGAGCCCAGGGCATGAAAAGTATTCCTGCCTGGAGAACTCCATGGATGGAGGAGTCTGGCTGCAGCCACGGGCTCACATAGAATCGGACACGACTGAAGTGACTAAGCAGCAGCAGTCCTTTCTGTTGAGCTTATTTATCAAAATCATACTTAACCTTGAAGGTTCAGTTCAAGCATCACCTCTTCCCAAAAGGCCTTCATAACCTCCCCGAATGACCGTGGCACCTGGCTCACCCTAACCCCCGCACGTGACAGCACAGGGTCTGTTTCCCTGTTTGGCGTTGACTTCTTTGGTCTGCGGAGTCCTGCTGCTGATGGGACTGTTCCTCTCCTGCAGTGCCCGGCAGGCAATTCAGACTTGGGGACCAGGCCTGGCTTATCTTTTCTGAATTGAAAGTGTTTTAGGCTGATCATCCACCACTAGGATATATGTGAATATCATGTTTGTGTTTGTCATGTTTGTGACTTGTAAAAAACATCAAGAGTTGGGGTCTCTGGCTTTCCAGCTGGTTTCTGGCTGAGTCTTAGCAGCCTTTGCTGAGAGCCCCATCCAGCTTCTTACTCCCCCCCGCCCCCGCCGTCAGCAACCGCAGCATACAGAAAGAGCAGCTGCCTGTGGGCTCCAGAATTTATTTGGAGAAAAATTCAAGCTGTTTCTGTTTGAAGTGGAATGGGGGTCAGAGGTGAGTCCTAGCCAGTGAGCTGCATGGGAGAAGAAAGGTTTGCAATGAGCAAGGCGCTCAGCTCTCAGGCTGTTTTTCTTTTTTTCCAAACAGCAGACAGACGACCAGCACAGATCTAGGGCTCAGGGGCCACCCTGCTCATCTTCCTCCTCAGCTGCAGACCCTGGGCCTCCCAAGTGCATCCTCACAGCCCTTCAGACCACCAGCATCTGGACCAAAGCAGAGACAATCCCTCCTGCTCCCTCCATCCCTGGGGAACACCGCACTTGCAGTCCGCTCAGCCCAGCCCTAATGCACACACAGAGACAGAAACAAGAAAAATGGAAATCTAAACCAAGAGTGCTGATGGCTTTGTCCCTGAACCATGCTTTATGAAAACCCATCCAACCTGCACAGATTCCAGCCCACCCATCAAAAAGTTCAGCCACAGGCTGTGATAACCCAAACGGAGTCTGGGAGCACCTCTGGGATGCCGCTGTGCCTGCGTTGCAGGTTACCGTGCAGAGATGGGAAAAGTCATTGAAAGGAGAGCATAACGGTATTGTTGCTTGATGGCAGAGCCTGGGTTCTCACGTGTCCCTGATCAAGAGGTTAAATGAGATCACATGGGCTGAGTGCTCAGCAGAGTAACTGGAACAGAGAAAGCACCCATCGAAGGCCTCACATCCAACAGTGCGGAAGGGCCTCTTCTCGTGTGATTAGAATCAAGCCTTTCTTCCACTGTTTCTGCTAGTCAACAGCCTGTCCTTTCTGAAGGAGGGAAAGCAGTGCCTAATACCTGCCCCCACCCACTTCATGCATCTGGTGGCTTCTCTTGAGGAAAAAACTGAACTGCCCATCTGTGCAGATGGGAAGCACCCAAAGAGACTTCTGGGGACGCACTGATGGATGCAGGGACAGCGGTATCAATACCTTTCCTTCCTTCTCTGGGGAATACATCCCTAGTCTCCGGAACAATTTTCAAAACTTTTCTTTCAAGCCTATCTCTCTTCCTCACCTTTCTGAGGTCCAAATACAACACCAGAAACGGACCTCTGCTGTTCTCTCCGAAGTCCAATCACAGCGTTCCTCCTGCTCTCTTGCATAATGCTATCCAGGTGCTGATGTTTTATCCCATGTAGCAGAATAGGGCAGTACCATCCTGCATTGCGGGTGGATTCTCTACCACATGAGCCACCAGGAAAGCCCAAGAGCAGTACTATCTAAAAGCTATCCCTGGTGGCTCAGCACTAAACAATCCACCTGCCAATGCAGGAGACACAGGAGGTGCAGGTTTGATCCCTGAGTCGAGAAGATGCCCTGAAGGAGGAAATGGCAATACCGTCCAGTATTTTTGCCTGGGAACCCCATGGACAGGGGAGGCTGGTGGGCTACAGTCCATGGGGTTCCAAAGAGCCAGATACAATTTAGCAACTAAACAACCACCACAATGACAGTAAAAGGAACCATGCTTTATGAAAACCCATCCAACCTGCACAGATTCCAGCCCACCCATCAAAAAGTTCAGCCACAGGCTGTGATAACCCAAACGGAGTCTGGGAGCACCTCTGGGATGCCGCTGTGCCTGCGTTGCAGGTTACCGTGCAGAGATGGGAAAAGTCATTGAAAGGAGAGCATAACGGTATTGTTGCTTGATGGCAGAGCCTGGGTTCTCACGTGTCCCTGATCAAGAGGTTAAATGAGATCACATGGGCTGAGTGCTCAGCAGAGTAACTGGAACAGAGAAAGCACCCATCGAAGGCCTCACATCCAACAGTGCGGAAGGGCCTCTTCTCGTGTGATTAGAATCAAGCCTTTCTTCCACTGTTTCTGCTAGTCAACAGCCTGTCCTTTCTGAAGGAGGGAAAGCAGTGCCTAATACCTGCCCCCACCCACTTCATGCATCTGGTGGCTTCTCTTGAGGAAAAAACTGAACTGCCCATCTGTGCAGATGGGAAGCACCCAAAGAGACTTCTGGGGACGCACTGATGGATGCAGGGACAGCGGTATCAATACCTTTCCTTCCTTCTCTGGGGAATACATCCCTAGTCTCCGGAACAATTTTCAAAACTTTTCTTTCAAGCCTATCTCTCTTCCTCACCTTTCTGAGGTCCAAATACAACACCAGAAACGGACCTCTGCTGTTCTCTCCGAAGTCCAATCACAGCGTTCCTCCTGCTCTCTTGCATAATGCTATCCAGGTGCTGATGTTTTATCCCATGTAGCAGAATAGGGCAGTACCATCCTGCATTGCGGGTGGATTCTCTACCACATGAGCCACCAGGAAAGCCCAAGAGCAGTACTATCTAAAAGCTATCCCTGGTGGCTCAGCACTAAACAATCCACCTGCCAATGCAGGAGACACAGGAGGTGCAGGTTTGATCCCTGAGTCGAGAAGATGCCCTGAAGGAGGAAATGGCAATACCGTCCAGTATTTTTGCCTGGGAACCCCATGGACAGGGGAGGCTGGTGGGCTACAGTCCATGGGGTTCCAAAGAGCCAGATACAATTTAGCAACTAAACAACCACCACAATGACAGTAAAAAGGATAGTCTGTATTTCTTTATGTTGTTTTCAAGGTTGGAGCGATCATATCTCACTTAAACCAGCTCAGGGAGGCTAAAACACCGCTCACCCCAGCTTTCCAAACAAAACCTACACAAGGTCAAAGGAATTTGAGATGGCCTAGAGCCTATGGGCCTCGGGTTGTCTTCCAGTACTTTTCTTTTTATCCCAAAGGGAGCCGTTCAAGCAACCCAAGGGAGAGTATTGCCTCCCCCTGCTCAGCTTAAGAAGAGCTTGAGGGAATATGTCAGACATGGGGCAAGGAAAGAGGGTTTTTAAAAAATGGATCTTGCATTCACGTGGTTCAAAAGTGAAAATATGTGAAAGATTTTACAGGCCCAGACTCTCTGGAGGCAACAGATATATATTAGGTTTCGTGTCTATAGTTATGCAAATCCAAGCAAATACTCCTTTCTTCTCTTTTATAGCATGAAGAATTGCGTGAACACCCTATGCATGTTTTCCACTTGGCCCCATATCTTGAAAACCATCTCATACCAGTTATATATTAATAATATGCTTCCTAAATGTGCTTTTTTCTGAGTGAACAGAACAGTACTCAACTATCTGGAAGTACTACAGTCCCCCTCTGATAAGCACGCAGGTTGTTCTTTCATGGTTCAAACAGTGCTATAATGGATGTGAGTCTTTGTAGCCACATGTAAGAACAAGGGCAAATCGGATTCCTAAAACTGGAATCACCGAGTCAGTTGGCACAGGCATTTCTAATTTTGATAAATGCGTCTAAAACGCCTCCAAAGGGGTAGTCCAGGTTTACTCTTGGCCAGCCGTGTATGAAACTGCCTGCTTTTCCAGAACCTCATCAGCAGTCTACCCATCTTTCTGATGTTTGCGAACTGAAAGGTAAATAATTGTTACTGCAGTTTACACTTAACAGATTAAAGAACTTAATCTCTTCTGTATGAGTTAAATGCCTGAGTCCTGGAGAAAAAGAACATCCAGTTTTACCAGGCCAGTGTGGAATGGAGGGGGGGAGTCCATGGGGTTCCAAAGAGCCAGATACAATTTAGCAACTAAACAACCACCACAATGACAGTAAAAAGGATAGTCTGTATTTCTTTATGTTGTTTTCAAGGTTGGAGCGATCATATCTCACTTAAACCAGCTCAGGGAGGCTAAAACACCGCTCACCCCAGCTTTCCAAACAAAACCTACACAAGGTCAAAGGAATTTGAGATGGCCTAGAGCCTATGGGCCTCGGGTTGTCTTCCAGTACTTTTCTTTTTATCCCAAAGGGAGCCGTTCAAGCAACCCAAGGGAGAGTATTGCCTCCCGCTGCTCAGCTTAAGAAGAGCTTGAGGGAATATGTCAGACATGGGGCAAGGAAAGAGGGTTTTTAAAAAATGGATCTTGCATTCACGTGGTTCAAAAGTGAAAATATGTGAAAGATTTTACAGGCCCAGACTCTCTGGAGGCAACAGATATATATTAGGTTTCGTGTCTATAGTTATGCAAATCCAAGCAAATACTCCTTTCTTCTCTTTTATAGCATGAAGAATTGCGTGAACACCCTATGCATGTTTTCCACTTGGCCCCATATCTTGAAAACCATCTCATACCAGTTATATATTAATAATATGCTTCCTAAATGTGCTTTTTTCTGAGTGAACAGAACAGTACTCAACTATCTGGAAGTACTACAGTCCCCCTCTGATAAGCACGCAGGTTGTTCTTTCATGGTTCAAACAGTGCTATAATGGATGTGAGTCTTTGTAGCCACATGTAAGAACAAGGGCAAATCGGATTCCTAAAACTGGAATCACCGAGTCAGTTGGCACAGGCATTTCTAATTTTGATAAATGCGTCTAAAACGCTCTCCAAAGGGGTAGTCCAGGTTTACTCTTGGCCAGCCGTGTATGAAACTGCCTGCTTTTCCAGAACCTCATCAGCAGTCTACCCATCTTTCTGATGTTTGCGAACTGAAAGGTAAATAATTGTTACTGCAGTTTACACTTAACAGATTAAAGAACTTAATCTCTTCTGTATGAGTTAAATGCCTGAGTCCTGGAGAGAAAAAAGAACATCCAGTTTTACCAGGCCAGTGCTCTCTCTGAAGTCTAACGGGGTCACAAACATCCCTCGGACCTACAAATAACAGTCTTTATTCACAATGTTCTATATTTTCAGCTACCGCATGCCTGTCTGTTCTTTGTGGGAGGAGAGTTGCCCTGTGGAAGAAGCAGAGACTTTGGAATCAGACCTGGGTTCCAGGCACAGCTTTGCCACTGACTAGCTTTATGATCTTAGCAAAGGACTTCATCCTTTCCTGTATATGAAATTTCATACTTCAGATGAAATATGGGGATCATAATGCCGATCTTTTGCAAAGCCTTATCTCTGGTACACAGGAGACAGTGAGCAAAGAGCAGCAGCCATCATTAGTGTTAATAATCACGAGGCCAGAGTCTACACCTTAGGGCACTTTTCACAGTTGACAGGACTTGGAACAGCCCAGCTGGGCGACTGGTTCTTTTGTTCAGTGGTCGCCAAGAGGATTCCCAACCCCTCCTATAAGTCACCCCAGCCTCCTTCCAAAGCGAGCAGGAGAGCTTTCTAAAATCCCAGGCAGGGCCTCTGGGTGAAGGGTGGGCTACATCTGTGCCAGGCAGGAGCCAGCACAGATGACGTTTGTATTCAGACTGAAGACTCTCTGGTCTAAGCAGAGCTCATTTCCAATTACAGGCAGGCAAGGCAGAGACAAAACAGAGATCCCTGAGCAAAACATGAAGGACTTGCTCTCTTCAACACCAAAGCCTTTCTTGCCTTTCCGAAGCACTACCTTTGATGAGGTCACTAAATGCCCATTTCTAGCTTACCAGGCATCTCAGTGATGTTCACAGCGGGGCTTCTATCTGTACATGTAACACCCTCTGCTCCCAAAGAATTTGAGGCATTTCCCATTTACACAGGGGCCTCTTTTGCACTCTCTAGGGTGGCAGGAATTAGGTAGTCGGGGAACTGTGAGAAGGGCCCAGCTGCTGCTGTCTGAGGCCCCGGCTGAACCTCAGGAAGCCACATTTCAGTTCTTCCCTGAGCGCGGACATGACCCTCTCTATATATTGTCTGCTATATTGGCTTAAATCTCAGGAAAGGGAGCTAGACCCTCCTGGGAGAGCTCTGAGAAATTACAATTGCTTTCAGAGAGTGTTCCTTTGCTCTCTCCTCGCCCTCGGTCCACTTCTGACAGTGTGAAGGGAACGGCAAGATCCGAAAGTATTTTCAAGGACTTCATTAGCACACAAAGAAAGCGGCCTTCCAAATACCCCCACACCCGCCCAAGACGCTAGATCACAGCGAATCGCAGGCAAAGTGAACACGCAGGATCTGGAGTCCATCACCGTTTGTCTCTCACACGGTCTAAAGCTCAGACCCACGGGAGGCTGGGGTGAGGACCGGCAGGGCACAGACTGTGTAGCCGTCGACCCGGATCGGTTCCACGGCCGCCTCCTCGGAATCGCACCCCGAGCCCTGCTGGTGACAAGCACACTCCCCGCAACCTGGGTCCTCCTGGCCCGCAGCTGGGCGGACTGGAAAGTGCGAGAGACAGCCTCAACTGACTGCGGTCCCCCCTCCCCCGACCCGCATCGCCGCCACATTAAACTAGGTAGCGCAAACTTCCAAGGTCCCAGAGAAAAGCAATGCCCAGGTGAGACCGAAAGACACCGGTAGTGCAAACAGCCCAAGGGCACCTACGGAGAGGACAGCTCTGCACCCCTGCCCGCCTCGCTCGCTGGGGAGGCGCAGGGCAGCCAGGAAGCCCCTACACGCGGTCTCCGGGCGCCGCGCCGAGCTCTCTCCTCGCTCACCCCAGCCAGACTCCGAGTTAAGGGAACGCGAGCAGCAGAATGCGGGAATCACCCCGACACTGCTTTCTGCTCTCCTCCCGATCTCTCTACTCGAGACGAACCCTCCTCCCCGCCGCGGAGCGGAGCTTCGGGGTGGCCAGCGCCTCCAGCCAGACCCGCCGCGCCCGCCTGCCCGCGCGCTGGCCCCCGGCCCCGGGGCCCCGGAGGAAGCGGCCCGCGGCCCAGGCGACAGTCGAGCTCTCTGTCCAGGAGGCAGGCGGGCAGCCCCCGGAGGTCCTGGACCGGAGCGGCCGAACCGGCTCTGCCAAAAGCACCTCCGCCCGACTTATTTTGAAAAACTTCCGGAAAGCCCTCTGCACGCCGAGCCCAATTTGCAAGGCTGGCCCGGAATTCCCGGCCGCTCGGACGGACCGCGCCCACCCGCCGGGTCCTCAGCTCCGAC
This sequence comes from Tragulus kanchil, assembly GCA_022376925.1. Classification (NCBI taxonomy): domain Eukaryota; kingdom Metazoa; phylum Chordata; class Mammalia; order Artiodactyla; family Tragulidae; genus Tragulus; species Tragulus kanchil. Next base: position 24,376,746 of record JAIOJX010000024.1, read on the forward strand.
CCCGAGCCCCGCTCACTCACGCGCGCCCGGCCCATCCTCGCGGCCAGCGGTGTGGCTGGCCCCGGCAGCCGCATGGTCCCGGGGAGCTCGCGGGCGCCGAGGCGCAGCAGCCGCGTCCGTGTGGGGTCCCTCCGGGAGGAAAGCGCCGCGGAGCAGGTCAGCGAGGCGCAGCCGGGGCGGGCGGCAGAGGTGCGGGCGCGGGCAGGGGCCCGGCAAGGCCCGCCCCGGGGCGGGGACGGCGGGACCTGGGGCCTGGCCGAGAGGCCGGAGACAGCCGCCCCCGCCCCCAGCCCTTCGGACAGAGCGGCTCGGCACCGAGCGCGAGAGGCCAGCGTGGACCCCGAATCAGCCCGCCGGGCCGCGGCCAAGGCCAAGATAGGATTGGGCAGAGGGCGGCGATCCCGGGGTGCGCTTACCCGGCTGCAGAGGCGCCCTCGAAAGTACGCGCTCGCCCCGCTCATCTCGGCGCAGAGCCGGGCGCCTGGCGAGGTTCTCCGGCCGCGCCGCGCCCTCGCTTCTGCCTCGTTCGGGGAACCAAGGCTTGGAGCAGCGCCTTACACTTTACCTCGGCTGAGCGGCTCCACTCCGGCGGCGGCTCCCGGATTCGGCTCCCACGGGGTCTGCGCCGGTCCTTCCGGGCGCCCGGGGCTGGAGAGGCCGACGTGAGGCTCGTCCGCCCTCCCCGGCGCTCAGAGCACTGGCCCTGCTCCGAGCCGAGAGCCTCATCGCCGCTCCAGGTGCCGGCACTGGGGGCAGGTGCCGAGCGTCCTGATTGGCGCTGGCCGGCGTCCCGGGAGAACCCCCTACTAGCGAGGCTTGCCTGCTCCGGGGCGAAGGGGAGGTGACAGCGCAGGTGGGTTGCCTTCCAAGAGGCTTCCTTAATTTCACTGTCTTTTCTAAGCCCCAGGCCAGTCGAGCTCTCTGCCGGGGGGGGACCCCGGGTCCTGGACCGGAGCGGCCGAACCGGCTCTGCCAAAAGCACCTCCGCCCGACTTATTTTGAAAAACTTCCGGAAAGCCCTCTGCACGCCGAGCCCAATTTGCAAGGCTGGCCCGGAATTCCCGGCCGCTCGGACGGACCGCGCCCACCCGCCGGGTCCTCAGCTCCGACCCCGAGCCCCGCTCACTCACGCGCGCCCGGCCCATCCTCGCGGCCAGCGGTGTGGCTGGCCCCGGCAGCCGCATGGTCCCGGGGAGCTCGCGGGCGCCGAGGCGCAGCAGCCGCGTCCGTGTGGGGTCCCTCCGGGAGGAAAGCGCCGCGGAGCAGGTCAGCGAGGCGCAGCCGGGGCGGGCGGCAGAGGTGCGGGCGCGGGCAGGGGCCCGGCAAGGCCCGCCCCGGGGCGGGGACGGCGGGACCTGGGGCCTGGCCGAGAGGCCGGAGACAGCCGCCCCCGCCCCCAGCCCTTCGGACAGAGCGGCTCGGCACCGAGCGCGAGAGGCCAGCGTGGACCCCGAATCAGCCCGCCGGGCCGCGGCCAAGGCCAAGATAGGATTGGGCAGAGGGCGGCGATCCCGGGGTGCGCTTACCCGGCTGCAGAGGCGCCCTCGAAAGTACGCGCTCGCCCCGCTCATCTCGGCGCAGAGCCGGGCGCCTGGCGAGGTTCTCCGGCCGCGCCGCGCCCTCGCTTCTGCCTCGTTCGGGGAACCAAGGCTTGGAGCAGCGCCTTACACTTTACCTCGGCTGAGCGGCTCCACTCCGGCGGCGGCTCCCGGATTCGGCTCCCACGGGGTCTGCGCCGGTCCTTCCGGGCGCCCGGGGCTGGAGAGGCCGACGTGAGGCTCGTCCGCCCTCCCCGGCGCTCAGAGCACTGGCCCTGCTCCGAGCCGAGAGCCTCATCGCCGCTCCAGGTGCCGGCACTGGGGGCAGGTGCCGAGCGTCCTGATTGGCGCTGGCCGGCGTCCCGGGAGAACCCCCTACTAGCGAGGCTTGCCTGCTCCGGGGCGAAGGGGAGAGGTGACAGCGCAGGTGGGTTGCCTTCCAAGAGGCTTCCCTTAATTTCACTGTCTTTTTTGCCTAAGAAATGTACACTTGGGAGCCGGGCGCCTTAGGAAGGCTGAGCCGGGGGACTCGGCGTGCTCCGGTACAGACTGGGTCCAGAGAGGAAAATCTGGGGAGAAAGCGAGTCCGAAGGACCAGGGTGTGTCACTGTCCACTGGTCCTGGCCTCGAGGGCCTCCTGAAAGGGTCATCTGTGTTCCTATTTCCGGGACTCACTGGTCCCTGAAGGTTCAGTGACACCTGATGTCCCTGCCGTTGAGGGGTACGCGATCCTGGTGGGCGGGACAGGAAGAGAGTCAGTGGATGAGCAGAGCTGGGATGGCAAGATTTGGCAGGAAAAGGCAGGGAAGAAGAAGCAGTGTTCCTCCCCGCAACAGGAGGAGAAAACAGTAACGGTGTTCTAGACTTCTCGTTAAATCGTCCTCTTATAAAAGGTTGTTTTTTTTTTTTTTTTCCAAGTTTTTAAAGTTGCTTCTGCCTGGAGAACCCGACGGAATGAGACAGAAGGAAAGTATCCCTTTCCAGGACTTCCAGAGTTTGGGAGCTTTTACCTATTTTTGGTCTGTTTATCTTTCTGTTGCCCCTGTGTTCCAAGTCTTGCTTGGACTGAGGACTGGGGAGGAGGGAAGGATGGGGTTCTCCCCTCCCCCCAGGTTAATGTTCAAGGAGGGAGCCTTTCCTCTCCACATCAAATGTTTTCCTCTTGTTGCCCTGGTTAGTCTGGAGGATTCAAAGCCAAGGTGAACCAAATATCAACTTGAAAAAAAAAATAATTGAACAATTATTGTCCCTCAGCTCAGGTTCCACTTGTAACAGAGGAGAGTCAGAGATGTGGCACTTAGAGGCAAGCATTATTCATTCCTAAAGCGCTGGGGAAAAGACAGACCCAACTATCACTTCATCATCCTAGGAAGTTTGCTCAACACTCCACTTTCCACACGCCTTCACAAGTTCTAAATTTTGACCTCAGCTCTCCTGTGTTGTCTTTTCTCACACAGTCACACCTCAACCTCACATTTCCACACGCCTTGCATCAAGTTTTCTAAAGCGAGGCTTGCCTGCTCCGGGGCGAAGGGAGGTGACAGCGCAGGTGGGTTGCCTTCCAAGAGGCTTCCCTTAATTTCACTGTCTTTTTTGCCTAAGAAATGTACACTTGGGAGCCGGGCGCCTTAGGAAGGCTGAGCCGGGGGACTCGGCGTGCTCCGGTACAGACTGGGTCCAGAGAGGAAAATCTGGGGAGAAAGCGAGTCCGAAGGACCAGGGTGTGTCACTGTCCACTGGTCCTGGCCTCGAGGGCCTCCTGAAAGGGTCATCTGTGTTCCTATTTCCGGGACTCACTGGTCCCTGAAGGTTCAGTGACACCTGATGTCCCTGCCGTTGAGGGGTACGCGATCCTGGTGGGCGGGACAGGAAGAGAGTCAGTGGATGAGCAGAGCTGGGATGGCAAGATTTGGCAGGAAAAGGCAGGGAAGAAGAAGCAGTGTTCCTCCCCGCAACAGGAGGAGAAAACAGTAACGGTGTTCTAGACTTCTCGTTAAATCGTCCTCTTATAAAAGGTTGTTTTTTTTTTTTTTTTCCAAGTTTTTAAAGTTGCTTCTGCCTGGAGAACCCGACGGAATGAGACAGAAGGAAAGTATCCCTTTCCAGGACTTCCAGAGTTTGGGAGCTTTTACCTATTTTTGGTCTGTTTATCTTTCTGTTGCCCCTGTGTTCCAAGTCTTGCTTGGACTGAGGACTGGGGAGGAGGGAAGGATGGGGTTCTCCCCTCCCCCCAGGTTAATGTTCAAGGAGGGAGCCTTTCCTCTCCACATCAAATGTTTTCCTCTTGTTGCCCTGGTTAGTCTGGAGGATTCAAAGCCAAGGTGAACCAAATATCAACTTGAAAAAAAAAATAATTGAACAATTATTGTCCCTCAGCTCAGGTTCCACTTGTAACAGAGGAGAGTCAGAGATGTGGCACTTAGAGGCAAGCATTATTCATTCCTAAAGCGCTGGGGAAAAGACAGACCCAACTATCACTTCATCATCCTAGGAAGTTTGCTCAACACTCCACTTTCCACACGCCTTCACAAGTTCTAAATTTTGACCTCAGCTCTCCTGTGTTGTCTTTTCTCACACAGTCACACCTCACACCTACATTCCACCCTCCTTGTTTCTTCTCAAAGGCAAGACCATGAAATATGAAGAGATGTCTTATTTTGTTGTAAACAATCACAGGGAAAAAGTACACTAAACCTTGTGATAACCACCAGGACCTTGCCATCAACTCAGATCCCATTCCTTTACATACACCCTTCCCCCTAAAGCAGAAACTGTCCTACCTTTATGATAATTACTTCTTTATATGTCTTTATAGTTTTATCAGCTTGTTATGCATCGCTACACACTATAGTTTAGTTTTTGAACTTTCTACTAATGCAGTATCATAGCATGAATTTTCCGTTGAATGTCTGGCCTCTGCTTTCACTTAGTTATGTTTATGAGGTCATCTATTTTTGTTGCATGTAGTTGGGGTTATTACAAATAATAGTGCTCATAATGTTCTTGCGTGTGTCTATATGTTTCCTGGTGTGCAAGGGCAATGTTTCTTTCATGTATACATCTTGGAGTGGAATTGCTAAGCTATAGGGTATACGTATATTTAAGTCTTGCAGATAATGCTAGGTTGTTCTCCAAAGTGGTCATAAAGTTTACACTCCCAGGAGAGATGTGTGATAGTTCCCATTGCTTTCCATCTTTGCTAAAACATAATATTGTTAGACCTCATTTTTGTCAATCTGGTGAAAGTGCAATGGTATCAAAAGTGTGACCTTCATTTCATATACCTAATTATTGAGTTGGCCAAAACGGTCATTTGGATGTCTCTGTAACACTGGGTAGAAAAACCTGAACGAACATTTTGGATAACCCAGTACTAATGAGGTTGTGCACTTTTACATGTTTTTGGATTTTCTGTTTTGTTAAATGCCTTTTCAAATCTTTACTCACCATGAGAATCCTTCAGGTTTCCCTATAAAGGCGGCACTTGCTTCCCCTTGGCACCCCTTCCCATCCCTCCTAGAAACCACTTGTCTGTTTATCATTTCTATAAATTGTGTAATTTCAAGAATGTTTTACAAATAAAATTGTATAGTACATAATCTTTTGGATTTTTTTCCTCACTGAGTATAATTGTTTGGAGATTCATCCAGATTTATCTATTGGGTGGGTATGGATGTACCATGACTTGTTTGATCATTCATACACCCACTGAGAGATATCTTTTCTCCCAGTCTTGAGCTATTATTAAGAAAGCTGCTGTAAACATTTGTATATAGGCTTTTGTATACACATAGTTTTCATATTGCTGAGATAGCTACCCAGGAGAGAAATTACTGGATTATGTGGTAGTTGCATGCTTGGTTTTTGTTTTCGTTTTTGTTTTGAGACTGCCAACTGGTTTCGCAGATTCAATGCACATGAATTTGAGCAAACTCTGGGAGGCAGTGGAGGACAGTGGAGCCTGGCGTGCTACAGTCCATGGGGTTGCAAAGAATCAGACACAACTTAACGACTGAAAAACAACAACAACAAAAACTTGTTGTGCAGAATAGCTGTACCATTTTTCCATTCCACTAGCAATGTCTGAGTGATCCTATTTCTCCACATTGCCAGCATTTGGTGGTGTCACTGTTTTGGAGATAGCCATTGTTTTGTTTTAGCCATTTTGATGGATCTGAAATGATAGCTCTTGGTGATTTTAATTTACATTCCCCTAGTGGCTGATGATGTTGAGCATCTTCCACATGCTTATATTTCCATCTATATGCTCTCTCGTCTGTTTATATTTTTTGGTTATTTTCTAAATGAATTGTTTCCTCTTTTTACCGTTGAAATTTGAGTTTTTTTTAATATAAGTCTAGTTCCTAGTCCTTGTGTGCATGTGTGGTTTGAAAATATTTTCTCCAGTTATCTGTACATCCTCTTTACATGGATACTTCTTTTCTTGCTTTGGAGATATTTTGATAAGAATTAGGGAGAGAGCACTCAGTCTTTCCATCACTAAGTATAAATTAACCATAGTTAGCAATTTGGCAAATTTGCCTTCTGTTCCAATTTTTGTGAAATTTTTGTCATAAATGGGTGTTAAATTTGGTCAAATGTTTTCATATTGGTCAAACGTTTTTATACTGGTCAAACATTTTTATGCTTAAAAACCATACAATTGGGGTTTCCCTGGTAGCTCAGTGGTGAAGAGTTTGTCTGCCAATGCAGGAGACACAGGTTGGATCCCTAATCCAGGAAGATCTCACATGCTGCAGAGCAACTAAGCCCATGAGCCACAACTGTGGAGCCTGTGCTCTAGAGCCTCGGAGCCACAACTATTGAGCCCATGTGCCACAACTATTGAGGCCCGTGTGCCCTAGAGCACACAAGAGAAGTCACTGCAACAAGAAGCCTGCTCACCTCAGCTAGAGCATTGCTCCCTGCAACTAGAGAAAAGCTTGCAGCAGCAGTGAAAATCCAGAATAGCCCAAACATGAATAACTCAATAAAATTAAAAAAAAAAAACATACAATATTTTTAGCCTGTTGGAATGGTGAATTATATTGATTGATTTTTATAAATTGAACCAGCCTTGCATTCTGAAATGACGCTTGCTTGGTCATGGTATATAATTGTCCTTATGTGTTGTTCAATTCTATTTGCTAGTATTTTCTTTAGCACGTTTGGGTCTATATTCATGAGAGGTATTGGTCTGAAGTTTTCTTTCTTCACATGGTCTTTGTCTAAGTTTCATATCACAGTAATACTAGCTTCACAAAATGAATTGGGAAATGTTTCCTCCTTTTTTATTTTATGAATGAGATGATGTCGATTTGATGTTGAATCTTCTTTAAGTGTTTGTAGAATTGTCTGAGCCTAGAGATTTCCTTTCTGGAAGTTTTAAAATTGCAGATTTAATTTCCTTAATGGGTACAGGTTTGTTAAAATGATCTGCTTCAGTTTTCATAAGATGTGTTCCTAGTCCTTGTGTGCATGTGTGGTTTGAAAATATTTTCTCCAGTTATCTGTACATCCTCTTTACATGGATACTTCTTTTCTTGCTTTGGAGATATTTTGATAAGAATTAGGGAGAGAGCACTCAGTCTTTCCATCACTAAGTATAAATTAACCATAGTTAGCAATTTGGCAAATTTGCCTTCTGTTCCAATTTTTGTGAAATTTTTGTCATAAATGGGTGTTAAATTTGGTCAAATGTTTTCATATTGGTCAAACGTTTTTATACTGGTCAAACATTTTTATGCTTAAAAACCATACAATTGGGGTTTCCCTGGTAGCTCAGTGGTGAAGAGTTTGTCTGCCAATGCAGGAGACACAGGTTGGATCCCTAATCCAGGAAGATCTCACATGCTGCAGAGCAACTAAGCCCATGAGCCACAACTGTGGAGCCTGTGCTCTAGAGCCTCGGAGCCACAACTATTGAGCCCATGTGCCACAACTATTGAGGCCCGTGTGCCCTAGAGCACACAAGAGAAGTCACTGCAACAAGAAGCCTGCTCACCTCAGCTAGAGCATTGCTCCCTGCAACTAGAGAAAAGCTTGCAGCAGCAGTGAAAATCCAGAATAGCCCAAACATGAATAACTCAATAAAATTAAAAAAAAAAAACATACAATATTTTTAGCCTGTTGGAATGGTGAATTATATTGATTGATTTTTATAAATTGAACCAGCCTTGCATTCTGAAATGACGCTTGCTTGGTCATGGTATATAATTGTCCTTATGTGTTGTTCAATTCTATTTGCTAGTATTTTCTTTAGCACGTTTGGGTCTATATTCATGAGAGGTATTGGTCTGAAGTTTTCTTTCTTCACATGGTCTTTGTCTAAGTTTCATATCACAGTAATACTAGCTTCACAAAATGAATTGGGAAATGTTTCCTCCTTTTTTATTTTATGAATGAGATGATGTCGATTTGATGTTGAATCTTCTTTAAGTGTTTGTAGAATTGTCTGAGCCTAGAGATTTCCTTTCTGGAAGTTTTAAAATTGCAGATTTAATTTCCTTAATGGGTACAGGTTTGTTAAAATGATCTGCTTCAGTTTTCATAAGATGTGTTCCTTTGTATTTTTCAAAGACTTGACATTTGACCTAAGTTGTGAAATTTGTGTATGTGGAGCTGTTCATTGTGTTCCCTTGGTATCTTTTTGATGTCTGCAGGGTCTATAGTATATTTGGTTTCATTCTTGAAAGATTAGCAGTTTGTGCTATCTCCTCTTTTTCCTCTGTCAGTCTTACTAAGGACTTGCTAATTTTATCCATTCCTTCAAAGAAACAACTCTTTGTTTCTTGAGTTTCTCAACTATTTTTCTGTTTTCAGTTTTATTTATTTTGAATCTTGCCTTCCTTTTTCTTCCTTTAGGCTTATTTCACTCTTTTACTTAGATTCTTGAGGCAAAAGCTTAGATTATTGATTTGAGACTTTCTTCTTTTCTATTTATGTGCACTTATTGAAATAAATTTCTCTCTCCAACACTGCTTCCTTAGGGTCCCACAAATTCTGATATATTGTATTTTCACTTTCACTTTATTCAATATGGTTTTTTAACTTCCCTTAAGACTTTCTTTTTTGATCAGATGGTCGCTTAGAAGCGTGTTTATATAAGTGCTTGGAAATTTTCCATTATTTTTTCTGTTACTGGTTTCTACTTTGACTCCACTGTGGTCAGTCTTCTTTGCTCCACTTTTTTGTGTCCTGCCTAGTGAAGTTCTGAATAGTGGTAAAAACAGCCAACCTCCTTGTCTTGTTCTTGATCTTAGAGGAGAAAGCATTCAGTCTTTTGTCATTAAATATGCTAGCTGAGGGGTTTTCCCATAAGTGTCCTTTATCAGGTTGAAGATGATACCTTTTGTTCCTAGTTTGTTGAGTGCTTCTTATTTTAAAAAAGAATGTTGGATTTTATCAAATGCTTTCTGCATCTATTGATGTGATCAAGTGGTTTTGGCTTTTATTCTGTTCAAATAGCATATTATACTCATTGATTTTTTGAATGTTAAAACAATCTTGCATTCTAGGCTAAATTTACTTGGTCCTTCTGAATAATCCATTTTATATGTTGCTGGATTTGATTTGCTGATATTTTGTTGCAGCGTTTTGCATCTAAATTCATCAAGTGTATTTATCTGTAGTTTTCTTTTCTTGTAATGTCTTTATCTGACCTTGGTGAAAGTGTTCTACCTCAGATTGAGACTTAAACCTGGGGCCCAGACCTGATCAAACCCTGTTTGGGACTTAAACCCACATGGCTAGGACTCAATCCAGCCAAAGCCCTGTCTGAGACTTGAACCCACATGGCTGAGCCTTAATTAACCCCAGCCAAAACCCTGCTTGGGACGTGAACCCACATGACTGAGGTTTAACCCCAGCCAAAACCCTGCTTGAGGCTTAAACCCATGTGGTGGGGGCTCAGATCTAATCAAACCCTACTTGGGACTTAAACCCATATGCCTAGGACTCAATCCAGCCAAACCCTGGTCTGGGACTTGAATCCACGTGGTTGGGACTCAATCCTGGCCAAAAAATACCATGGCCGGGACTTAACCCAGCCAAAACCCTAGTCTCGAGCAATCTTTGAATTAAAATCACTCACCCAATGTATGGACCCACTAAGGCTCAGGTTCTTTGTGCCTCAATGCAGAAGGAATTCAGTGAGAGGCAGAGTGATAGGCAAGAAGTGAATTTATTAGGATAGGACGCTTGCAAGAGGTGCAATTGGGCAGGTGGGAAAGCTCTGCTGTTCTCCTGATTGGGTGGGCAGTAATATATATATGTGGGAGGGTAGAAGACCGCCTTCTTCACATAGATGTAGATGCAGATGTAGGTCATATATCATTAGCTTCTCCTTCCCTAGCTCTTCTTTCATTAGCTATTTATACTTAGTCAAGCCTGCTTTATTGAATAAGGAGCAGCTTTCTTGAGTTATCGTTAACTTACTGGCCTCCCAATTTTTCTTAGGTTTTACCTTTCTACCTACAGTCCCCTACTAGGACTTTACAACTACCTAACTATTCTATTCTGTTCCTATGATTGGTATCAGGGTTTATACTGGCCTCATAAAATGAATTGAGAAGTGTCCCCTCCTCTTCCATTGTTTTGGAAGAGTGTGAAGGCTTAGTTTAACTTATCTTTCAACAATATAATTTACCAGTGAGACTATCTGGGACTAGGTTGCCTGTGTGAAGGTGTTGTTTTCATTTTAATGTGGGAGGACTTATTTTGGGTAAAAATTCTGTCTTTTGGCTAGAAATATATATGATTACCTCAAGGAAAAAAAAGAAAATTACTCATATCCCTTGCTCTTTTAGATGCATTCTAGTAAAGTAAGTTGTAAAGTGAAGACTATTTTTATATTGACTTCCATTATAAAATAAAAGAACCTGGGACTTCGTTAAGACTCTCCAATGCAGGAGCTGGAGGTTCAATCCCTGGTTGTGGAACTAAGATCCCACAGATGAAAAATAACAATAAAAAAATAAAAGGACCCTTTAGGCAGGGACTACACCACCTCAGCCTAGTCTCCTTGGCGAGTGGAAACATCTTAATCTGAGGAGGCCTTTTTTCTCTTTCCAAAAAAATCTTGGTGTTGTCAGTATAATTGGGGAAATAAAAAATTCTTTCTCTCTAAAGACCGATTTTGCCAGTGGAAGCTTTTAAAAAGGTGTGAGTTAGTTCAGTTTCTTCCATATGACCAATTCTGCCATCTGACATTCAAGCTACATATAAATCAGAGCTAAGATTTAACTTTTTCTTTTTAAAGATGTCAAGTACTGTTTAATCAGTGATTAAGGACAGTTTAGAAGGATATTCTTGTGCCTCATGCAAGGATCGGGGCGGCTTTTCTTAAACATGGGGGAATGTTCCGGGGGATAATATATATATGTGGGAGGGTAGAAGACCGCCTTCTTCACATAGATGTAGATGCAGATGTAGGTCATATATCATTAGCTTCTCCTTCCCTAGCTCTTCTTTCATTAGCTATTTATACTTAGTCAAGCCTGCTTTATTGAATAAGGAGCAGCTTTCTTGAGTTATCGTTAACTTACTGGCCTCCCAATTTTTCTTAGGTTTTACCTTTCTACCTACAGTCCCCTACTAGGACTTTACAACTACCTAACTATTCTATTCTGTTCCTATGATTGGTATCAGGGTTTATACTGGCCTCATAAAATGAATTGAGAAGTGTCCCCTCCTCTTCCATTGTTTTGGAAGAGTGTGAAGGCTTAGTTTAACTTATCTTTCAACAATATAATTTACCAGTGAGACTATCTGGGACTAGGTTGCCTGTGTGAAGGTGTTGTTTTCATTTTAATGTGGGAGGACTTATTTTGGGTAAAAATTCTGTCTTTTGGCTAGAAATATATATGATTACCTAAAGGAAAAAAAAGAAAATTACTCATATCCCTTGCTCTTTTAGATGCATTCTAGTAAAGTAAGTTGTAAAGTGAAGACTATTTTTATATTGACTTCCATTATAAAATAAAAGAACCTGGGACTTCGTTAAGACTCTCCAATGCAGGAGCTGGAGGTTCAATCCCTGGTTGTGGAACTAAGATCCCACAGATGAAAAATAACAATAAAAAAATAAAAGGACCCTTTAGGCAGGGACTACACCACCTCAGCCTAGTCTCCTTGGCGAGTGGAAACATCTTAATCTGAGGAGGCCTTTTTTCTCTTTCCAAAAAAATCTTGGTGTTGTCAGTATAATTGGGGAAATAAAAAATTCTTTCTCTCTAAAGACCGATTTTGCCAGTGGAAGCTTTTAAAAAGGTGTGAGTTAGTTCAGTTTCTTCCATATGACCAATTCTGCCATCTGACATTCAAGCTACATATAAATCAGAGCTAAGATTTAACTTTTTCTTTTTAAAGATGTCAAGTACTGTTTAATCAGTGATTAAGGACACAGATATCTCTAGAGAGGGATTAGATTATAAAACCTAGCTCACTGAAAGTCCAACTAAAAATCTCAACTTATCTATTTAAAAAAATAGTTATAATATATAGTGGAACTATATGTAACTTTGTTCTGTATTTACCAAGTCTCCTGTAAATGTGTTATCATACTTTTACAATTTAAAAGAAAAACCCAGCTCAGAGGTTTTCTCTTATACAGTTCTGCAATCCCTTATCTATAATTTGGAATTCAAAGATCCATGAAAGTCAGTTTAGAAATGATCTCATTTGAGAAAAAACCTGAGCTGATCTGATTTGATTTGGTGGCAAATCTTAAGCAACATTGAGTCTATTTAAAATCTTTATCTTACTCGGTGCCAGCATTTATTCAATCTGCTGCAGAAACACTGATGTATTTGAATGCCACTCCAGTCTCTATTAGGAGTGTTATGCTAATACACAGGATATACACCAAATTTCCTTTCTAAATTTAGGGGGGAAATTGATTTTCAAAAACTGTACTCCATGAGGCAAAGGGAAGACTTTGTTGCTCCTGGGATGTAAGAAACAAGGAGGAAGAGAGGAGGACAGTGGACATGGACATAGGTCATGCTTCCTGTGATCTTCCCACAGGTCTTGAGAGAAGTTTCTAAACTAACAATATGCACTTCTGTGTATGGATTTATGCATGTGTAGGAACAAATAAAGAGGTTGACTTTGTGCCTGCTGCAATGTGGGTCAGGAAGGAGGCAGCATGTATGAATACACAAGCCCAGAGACAGAGAAAAATGTGAGAAAATGAGTTCTGAAAACGGGGCCCCCGCCTTGGAATCATTAAAATGAGGAAGGCACTCACCTCAGCCTAGTCTCCTTGGCGGTGGAAACATCTTAATCTGAGGAGGCCTTTTTTCTCTTTCCAAAAAAATCTTGGTGTTGTCAGTATAATTGGGGAAATAAAAAATTCTTTCTCTCTAAAGACCGATTTTGCCAGTGGAAGCTTTTAAAAAGGTGTGAGTTAGTTCAGTTTCTTCCATATGACCAATTCTGCCATCTGACATTCAAGCTACATATAAATCAGAGCTAAGATTTAACTTTTTCTTTTTAAAGATGTCAAGTACTGTTTAATCAGTGATTAAGGACACAGATATCTCTAGAGAGGGATTAGATTATAAAACCTAGCTCACTGAAAGTCCAACTAAAAATCTCAACTTATCTATTTAAAAAAATAGTTATAATATATAGTGGAACTATATGTAACTTTGTTCTGTATTTACCAAGTCTCCTGTAAATGTGTTATCATACTTTTACAATTTAAAAGAAAAAAAACCCAGCTCAGAGGTTTTTCTCTTATACAGTTCTGCAATCCCTTATCTATAATTTGGAATTCAAAGATCCATGAAAGTCAGTTTAGAAATGATCTCATTTGAGAAAAAACCTGAGCTGATCTGATTTGATTTGGTGGCAAATCTTAAGCAACATTGAGTCTATTTAAAATCTTTATCTTACTCGGTGCCAGCATTTATTCAATCTGCTGCAGAAACACTGATGTATTTGAATGCCACTCCAGTCTCTATTAGGAGTGTTATGCTAATACACAGGATATACACCAAATTTCCTTTCTAAATTTAGGGGGGAAATTGATTTTCAAAAAACTGTACTCCATGAGGCAAAGGGAAGACTTTGTTGCTCCTGGGATGTAAGAAACAAGGAGGAAGAGAGGAGGACAGTGGACATGGACATAGGTCATGCTTCCTGTGATCTTCCCACAGGTCTTGAGAGAAGTTTCTAAACTAACAATATGCACTTCTGTGTATGGATTTATGCATGTGTAGGAACAAATAAAGAGGTTGACTTTGTGCCTGCTGCAATGTGGGTCAGGAAGGAGGCAGCATGTATGAATACACAAGCCCAGAGACAGAGAAAAATGTGAGAAAATGAGTTCTGAAAACCCCCAACAGTAATAGAAGGGGGTGGCCTTCTCTCACAAAGCCTTGGAATCAAAACTTAGATAAGGTGTCATCCATTATCCAACAAAAAGAAGTGTGCTACCTCTGTGAAGGTGTGAATTTTATCTTGCATTTAAAATTATTCAACTTTGTGTTTTCTTCTGTCTCCCTTTCTTGATCTCCCCAGTACAAATGAAGCATCTTTCCTCTCTTGAGACAGTCTTTTATACTTGCTTCTTGGGAATCAGGAATTCTTGACTTGCATTTTAAATAATCACACTACAAAAACAAATAGTAGAGTCAATAGTCAAATGATTAACAGAAGGAATCTTGTAGTCAAACAAATCCAGTTTGGATCTTTTCTCAGCCAGAGTAATCCTGGGAAAGTTACTTAATCTTTCTTGACCTTAGTTCTTCAGCTGCAAAATGGGAAATACTCTGTACCTTTCTTTAAAAAAAAAAAAAAACCGAAACACTTTTATTTCTTTTTTCTTTTTATTTTTTAATTTGTTTATTTGACTGCAAGAAGTCTTAGTTGCGGCATGTGGGTTCTTTAGTTGTGGCATGAGACTTCTTAGCTGCAGCACATGGAATCTAGTTCTCTGACCAGGGAGAGAATTCCAGTCCCTCTGCACTGAGAGCATGGAGTTTAAGCCACTGGACCACTATGGAAGTCCCAAGTCACTACCTCTTAAGGTAGTTGACATCTAGTTTCCATTTAACATAGGTCACCAGAAGATATTGAAGGATGAATCCATTTTAAAGAAAAATTCACAAAAAGAGCTATGGGAAAATTCAGTAAATAAGATCAATTTTGTTTCTCTCCCACCCTTTTTTGGCCACCCTGAACAGCTTCTTTTTTTGGGATTTATTCCCACCAGGCATTGATTCAGGCCTTCCACAGTGAAAGTTTCTAAACTAACAATATGCACTTCTGTGTATGGATTTATGCATGTGTAGGAACAAATAAAGAGGTTGACTTTGTGCCTGCTGCAATGTGGGTCAGGAAGGAGGCAGCATGTATGAATACACAAGCCCAGAGACAGAGAAAAATGTGAGAAAATGAGTTCTAAAAACCCCCCAACAGTAATAGAAGGGGTGGCCTTCTCTCACAAAGCCTTGGAATCAAAACTTAGATAAGGTGTCATCCATTATCCAACAAAAAGAAGTGTGCTACCTCTGTGAAGGTGTGAATTTTATCTTGCATTTAAAATTATTCAACTTTGTGTTTTCTTCTGTCTCCCTTTCTTGATCTCCCCAGTACAAATGAAGCATCTTTCCTCTCTTGAGACAGTCTTTTATACTTGCTTCTTGGGAATCAGGAATTCTTGACTTGCATTTTAAATAATCACACTACAAAAACAAATAGTAGAGTCAATAGTCAAATGATTAACAGAAGGAATCTTGTAGTCAAACAAATCCAGTTTGGATCTTTTCTCAGCCAGAGTAATCCTGGGAAAGTTACTTAATCTTTCTTGACCTTAGTTCTTCAGCTGCAAAATGGGAAATACTCTGTACCTTTCTTTAAAAAAAAAAAAAAACCGAAACACTTTTATTTCTTTTTTCTTTTTATTTTTTAATTTGTTTATTTGACTGCAAGAAGTCTTAGTTGCGGCATGTGGGTTCTTTAGTTGTGGCATGAGACTTCTTAGCTGCAGCACATGGAATCTAGTTCTCTGACCAGGGAGAGAATTCCAGTCCCTCTGCACTGAGAGCATGGAGTTTAAGCCACTGGACCACTATGGAAGTCCCAAGTCACTACCTCTTAAGGTAGTTGACATCTAGTTTCCATTTAACATAGGTCACCAGAAGATATTGAAGGATGAATCCATTTTAAAAGAAAAATTCACAAAAAGAGCTATGGGAAAATTCAGTAAATAAGATCAATTTTTGTTTCTCTCCCCACCCTTTTTTTGGCCACCCTGAACAGCTTCTGGGATTTTAGTTCCCCAACCAGGCATTGAATTCAGGCCTTCCACAGTGAAAGTTTGGAGGGCTAACCATTGGACAACCAGGGAATTCCCAAGAGCAGTTTCTTATTTAGATGTATATCATCTTTATACCATCTTCCTTCCCACCGTATTTAAGTGGTTCTTGCAATTGCTTAAATCAAAGGGGAATGATTTAAAGAAATGGAAGTAATTTGCCTTGGTCTGTTTACACATAGGCAAGAAATAAATTTATTTATCTGTCTCAATGCAATTATATATTTGGCAATTAATTCACACGGTTGGGAGCTTCTCCAGGCCCATGTGAACTGGGATTATTAGCCTATTTTCACGTGGGGACATGATACATAAGTGATCCAAGTTATGCCAAATATCTGAATATTCGACATAAGAATATAGTTCCTGGTACTATAGTCTTTCTTTACCCTCAAGGATGTAGCATTTGTCTTGTTCCTGATCTTAGAAGAAAAGCTCTCAGCTTCTCACTATTAAGTATGATTTAATAGTGGGCTTGTCATATATGGCCTTTATTGAGCTATATTCCTTCTACACCTAATGTGCTGAAAGTTTTTATCATGAAAGGATGCTATTCTGTAAATGATTTCTATTGAGAAGATCATATGATTTTTTCATCTTTCATTTTATTAATGTTATGTATCACCTTTATTGATTTGCATATGTTGAGCCATCCTTACATCCTAAGGATAAATCCCCCACTTTCCACAATTAGAGAAAGCCTGTGGGTAGCAACGGAGACCCAGTGCAGCTGAAATCAATAAATACACAAAGCAAAAATTAAACAACAAAAAAAGAAAGCTGTTCTCTTAATTGGAAAACTACATGAAGACACAGGGGCCTCATAAGGAAGCCATTCTAACACATTAGTTGAGGCGATGCTGATTGTGGCTTGAAGGGCCTGAGTTCAGAGCATTGTTTATCCCACCCAAGGTGGGCACCACAGTCAAATTTTCTTCTTGTATCAGAAGTTATTGTTAACAAGCTACCATGTAAATTGTTTTCTCATGTGTCACATCTTACAGAGCAATCTGTCCTACTTCCTCTGGAAATTTCTTTGAGAACGCTCTCCTACTGTTACCAGTCCTGTCAAAACAAGAGCTCTAGGTCTCTGTACTTAGCTCAGGGTCACTCTCCCAGGCTCTCACATCAGAAGTGATTTGTTCACTGTCATCTGGAGATTGGCTGCTACTTCACAGCCAAACTCACATTTATAGCTTGTTATGGTGTAGCACCTCAGAAATGTATATACCTCTTTCTTCTGAGGCCATTCTATCAGAACTTCTCTAGGCCCTCCAATACTAAATATATTTGTCTCCCAGATTGCACTAGAAAAGTTTTTGCTTCAACCCAGAGGACAAATAACCATTTCAAAATATGAGTGTGTTGGACTTATACCACTAAGACCAATTGTGGGCATTAATTTCTAACTCTTTTTTTGCAAATTCAAATTCTGCAAATTTTAATCTCAAGTTAAATTTTAACAAATAAATTATCATTTCAAATTAAATACCTGGCTCAGAAAATACATTTCTATGTACACTTCTGACCATTCCTTTAAAAAGAAGCATTTATTTTAATAATTAGCTGTGGAAACAAGACAGGGATGAACACTTATAACTTTTCTATTTGTTTTCTTTACTAACAATGATTTTCCCCCCTTTATAGAACTCTTTAATGACACAGGCAGCGGTAAGCAAAGAAGCCACTCCGCCGGCGGTGGGGCCCGGGCGTGCATCCCTCCTCCCTCAAGGGCGAGGGCGATTCTGCCCACTTGCTCAGGCAGTCGCCGTGGGGTTGACTGCACACTTGGAAGGGACCAGCGGCTGGGGGGCCCAGTACCCCAAGGCTTCTTCTCAGATCACTAGAGAAGGCTATAACTTTGGTCACCCCGTGCTCACCAGGACTGTTTTGCCTACTTTGGAGGAGAAAGAAGGCCTTGCCCCTCCAGCACTGTTCCATGTTTCCAGAAAGTAGAAATCCATTCCTTCTGAAAGGGAGGCAAGGGTTACAGAACCTTAGCCTTGATTCTCTACTACTGCTTTAAAGTCACTTCATGGATGCCCTCACATGGCACCTAGATGGCTTCCCTAACAGTGGTCAGTGCCTGCAAACGGGAGGAGAAATGCCCCGATGTGGTATGAAAGGTGACTGGGCAGCAAGCATGGTGAGGGAGGGCTCTTTACAAACATCCAACCTGCCTTTTCTTCCTGATTGCCAGTCTCAAATGCCGTCCTCATTTCAGCCGGGGCTGCTGGGAGGCCAGGCCCCAAAGGTAGGAGGCTGAAGCTCAAATCTCCTAATGGAGCTTGACAGCAGCCGGATTAAAAGCTCAAGTGCAGCACCCAGAAAGCAGCACGGGAAGGCGGACGCATCCTCTCTGTGCCCATTCTCCAGCTCTCGGCTCTTTCTTTTAGAGAGCTGAACCGTAAGATAAATCTTTCCATAGAAACAGATTTTTTTTTTTTAAAGAAAGAACAGTGATGAAAGAGCTTTATAAGTGGGAAAAGAGGACAGGAGTAAACTTTGTTGGGAGGTTTGTAGGGGCCAGGATGTGGGCTTATCCGTAGAACAAACCCCTTTTGGGAAACAGAGAGATCACTGTACAAAAGACAGCATGACAGTTACAGGAATCCTATTAGGTGAGCTGGATTCACTATGCAACCAACTACTGACTTATTTCTCAGGGCAACGGAGAGCCTTCTCCAGACTGGCTCAGCCTTGTGACTTTTTCTCCCCTGGCAACCTTGCCACTGTACCTCCAGAGTCTACATTCCACTTTGGTGCTGAAGTGTTGCCTTGCCCTATTATGGACTTATTTCACTCGAGTACCCCTTGCCTCTCCAGTGAAATGTGAAGATCCTCGCGGGTGAGGTAATGGGATAGAACTAAATCAAAAATATTTACAGAGGGTCTATGCTATATACTCAGCCAAAGGGTACTCAAAGAAACTTAAGGGCCTCTAACTGTGAGTTAGAGTTGAAAAGATAAGACACACGAGATAACTAATATGTCAAGGCAAGGCAATGACTGAAGTCACAAATACATGGGATTACAGTTTGCAACACTGGATGAGAATTGGTTTCCTCCGTGCAATAATACTAAGACTGTGAGAAAACTCAAATGTTAGATATAAAATTTTTTAATGAAAGAACTAAAAAACACTGTGATTATAGAAATAAAAAAAAATACATGAGACTGTATAATAAACATCTACCAAATTGCTGTCAACGAGGGGACAGTGTTAAAAAGACATCAAAGGCGGCTTTTAGAAGCCACAACCCCAAGAGGAGAAGCTCTAGGGCACTGTCTTTCCGCTGCAGGAGAATGAGAAGGGTCCACTCTGACTCTAGCACCTTGAAGATGAGAGGGCTGTTCTTATCTTCCGAGAACAATAGCCGCCCAGCTAGGTACAAACAGATGAATGAACGGAGAATCTGGGATGAGCTGATTCTTTAACAGGACTGACATTCTGCGCATACACCCAGGTTTTGAAATGAATATGGACCTACAGCTTGGGACATGAACCAGTGCCTTGAGAACAGGACTAGAGTGACTTAGGATAGATACCCTCAGTCCCCTTTTCCTTCTGCTAGGGTAGTTTATCTTGGCTGTAGGTGGTCCAAGTTGCTTTGCCTTTCTATCCCTATGGCCATTTAAGTGATCAGAAATAGTGACAATTGGGAAATGTGTCTATATGGCAGACATCTCTCCAACAAAAGACCAAAAGCAGACAAACCACAAACCCACCCCCACCACAGTCCCCATACTGTCACAGGAAAATATGGAAATGCCAGAAAATCTGTCTGGAGACACAGAAAACCTGTCGAGAGAATTCCCCGGGTGCCCTCACATCTGTACTGTGATCGAGCTGAAGGTGGGACACAGCAGCAGAGAGAAGAAAGAGAAAGATCACTTAGCACCTGAAAGCTGGCATTGGGCAGCACCCTTCAAAGCACTCTTTCAGGCTGAAATGAGTTGTCATCTGACCTCACCCTGCCAGCACCAAAGGCACTCTGAGAAACCACTTAAAACGCAAAGCCCTTCCTTTTAAAAATTCCTGGAACAGTAACTTTCATCCATAGTTGCGGGAGATAAAATCATTCATAACTGTGGGTGAGTCTCTGAGCCACTGTACATTGCCAGGACTCACATAAGACAAGCATAGATTGAAAATATTTTTCAGAAAAGAAAGAGCTTTGAATAGATGAAGGAAGGACTAGGGATAGGAAATATAATACTGAGACTAGCTATGCACTCACTCTGTGCCAGGTGTGGGTCTCAGCACTCTATAGGCACGGCTTCATCTCACCTGCACAACATTCCCGCCGCTGTCCCATTTCTTCACCCACTCTACAGCGCATCTCTGGAGCAAGCTGATATTGTCATGCTATCTTATTCATTCTTCCACCCATCATAATCAAGTTTCTATCCCTTCCCTCCCGTGTCAGGGTCACTGACCAACTTCATGCTGGGAAATCTGGTAGACACATCACAACACGTAGCTCCACACTCAACCTTACAGCAACCTCTGGCAGAGCCGACCAAGCTTTCCTTGAGAGCCTCAAAAGCTGGTCCTTCTCAGGCTATTTTATTTTTCTCGTAGGATTTCTCAGGAACCTATTTCGAGTCTCTCCACACTAGAATGTAAGCTCAGAGACTGCTGTAGTTGCTTCTCCATCCCCAGGACCTAAAACACTGACTGGCAGCATCCCCATCCCCTGGATAAGATACTGGAGGATTAAGAGAAATGAATGGAAAGAAAAAAAAGAGAGAAATGGATGGGAAGGAGACTTTTTCTGTAGACCCTGTTGAATCTTTTTTTTTGCCTCTAAATCATTGTTTATTTTTCATCTATCTTTATTCTTTAGTATGTGTGGGCCTCCCATCGCAGTGGCCTCTCTCGTTACAGAGCACCGGCTCTGGGCGCCTGTGCTCCAGAGTGCTGACTCATAATTGGACACACCAGCCCAGCCATTCCTTGGCATGTGGATTCTTCCCGGGCCAGGGATTGAACTGGTGCCTCTTGCACTGCAAGGTGGACTCTTTACCCATTGGACCACCAGGGAAGCCCCCTTTTGAATCTTCTAAGTTTTGTACAATGTGTATATTATTAGCTGTAAAAATGATAATTGCACAAATCCCCCCAACATTGGATTGTACTTCATGGGAAGTTAAAGAATCTTAAAAAGTCATTCGTTCGTCTCCCCTACTTTTTTCAGAGCCATACCAAAGTGCCCTACATATTGTTTTAACGGAAGAGGAATGGAGATAGATGCAAAGTGCGTTCTTGTAGGTCACCTTGATAGTTTTGTTTTCTTGCCATCTCATTCAAACCTAGATGGATTAGCAGCTGTTTTATTAGACATTGTCGTCAGTAGCCATTCATGAAATCTGAGGAAACATCATACTTGGGAAGACTGGCATTTTTCATCACTTCTATGGTCCCAGGCAAGCATGCCATGGAATTCCTCGATGTTGATTGTCCTTGGAAACTGGGAGCCAGTTCAGGTTTCATTAAACCTGGCCCTGGTTTCTGGCCACAGATGCAAACTTCTCATCTATAGTTAAGCAACTAATAACTCTTCAGAAAGAAAGGTGATTTGTGAGCCCAAGGAAGATTCAAGATGGTATATGGCCCTCTCTCTGCCAAAATGTCAAGCATGGTCTCTGTAGGTTTGAACCAAATGGTGGGAGTTGCCTCTGGGGTGAGGGGAGCATAAATCATGGAAACAGATTGAAGCACTCCACGGGGCTCTTGTCATGAGTCATACTTCCTTTTCTGGGACCTACTGGGTTTGGGACAATCCTAGAGAGTTCGTGGTCTAATACTTGCCAAGACTGAGGCTGTGAGCAACAGATTTTCAGATAGATTGCCACTCAGTGATGAAGGAGATTTCTAACCTTCACTAGAACTGATGTTTACTGTTAGATAAACCAACATTAATCCTAATCTAAGTTCTTTTTGTTCTCAAAATGCTCCAAGTATTATTACAAAAGATACTTTTCCAAATTCCAAAGCTACTGTTAGAGAAAGATATTCATTCCTAAAGCTTTACAAGTGTAGATACAAAGAAAGAAAAATAATACACTTATTAAGTATCTCTCACATGACTGACACAGTTGAGATATAAGCATGAATTCAGAAAAAGAAGTATAAGGGACCAGCACACTTTGTAAATATCTTCATGAAACATAAGTTGTGGACAGCGATCACTCATAATGGGAGAGATTTGGTATAGAACCAAAATGATCGCAGATTGAGACACATCTGGATTTTCCGACTCTTAATTTCTCATTCTGTCCTAATAATTGGGCAATCCTTAACAATTGAATCAGGAATATATAAGATCGTAGGTTTGGTCTTATCCATGATTCTACTGAAGAAGCATTAAATCAGTAAACTTAAATGTGGGCCTGCTGTCTGCATAGTCTAAAAGCTCCCAACTTACATGCAATTAAGTGAAGAAGAAATGAACTCCTTTAAAAATTTTAACCATGAACTCATTTAAAAATTACTCAGTTTAAGCTCATGTCAAAAGTTTGGGACCTTATGATGGCCAGGCTCAGAAGAAGGTGTCCTACTCATAGTATTACTTACTTCCAGCAGGATGTAAGCTGGTTTCCTGGCAGGCATACCCTTGGCCTATTGGTTCTACATGATTGACTGTTCTTTATGGTTCTGGTGTCCTCAAATTAGTCCCTGTAAATCTGTATACCTTTCTAAAGCACAAGGGAAAGAATACAAATTCACGCTTCCATAAGGTCTCTAGATGAAGCAGTGAAAAACAATTCCTATTAGTGCACATAGGTGACGGGAAAATAGTTCTGACTGCCGCCTAGATGAAAGTGCTGAGTCTAGAGCATGACTGAATATCCCTGTTTTTCTTACGATGAAAAACCAGAGGAGAATATAGCTAATAAGGGTTGAGTTCACTTCAGTTCAGTTGCTCAGTTGTGTCTGACTTTTTAAGACTCCCATGGACGGCAGCACGCCAGGCTTCCCTGTCCTTCACCATATCCCAGAGCTTGCTCAAACTCATGTCCATTGACTCCATGATGCCGTCCAACCATCTCATCCTCTGTCATCCCCTTTTCCTTCTGCCTTTGATTTTTCCCAACATCAAGGTCTTTTCCAATGAGTCAGCTCTTCGCATCAGGGGGCTGAAGCATTGGAGCTTCAGCTTCAGCATCATTTCTTGCAATGTAGAATCTCTCACATGACTGACACAGTTGAGATATAAGCATGAATTCAGAAAAAGAAGTATAAGGGACCAGCACACTTTGTAAATATCTTCATGAAACATAAGTTGTGGACAGCGATCACTCATAATGGGAGAGATTTGGTATAGAACCAAAATGATCGCAGATTGAGACACATCTGGATTTTCCGACTCTTAATTTCTCATTCTGTCCTAATAATTGGGCAATCCTTAACAATTGAATCAGGAATATATAAGATCGTAGGTTTGGTCTTATCCATGATTCTACTGAAGAAGCATTAAATCAGTAAACTTAAATGTGGGCCTGCTGTCTGCATAGTCTAAAAGCTCCCAACTTACATGCAATTAAGTGAAGAAGAAATGAACTCCTTTAAAAATTTTAACCATGAACTCATTTAAAAATTACTCAGTTTAAGCTCATGTCAAAAGTTTGGGACCTTATGATGGCCAGGCTCAGAAGAAGGTGTCCTACTCATAGTATTACTTACTTCCAGCAGGATGTAAGCTGGTTTCCTGGCAGGCATACCCTTGGCCTATTGGTTCTACATGATTGACTGTTCTTTATGGTTCTGGTGTCCTCAAATTAGTCCCTGTAAATCTGTATACCTTTCTAAAGCACAAGGGAAAGAATACAAATTCACGCTTCCATAAGGTCTCTAGATGAAGCAGTGAAAAACAATTCCTATTAGTGCACATAGGTGACGGGAAAATAGTTCTGACTGCCGCCTAGATGAAAGTGCTGAGTCTAGAGCATGACTGAATATCCCTGTTTTTCTTACGATAAAAAACCAGAGGAGAATATAGCTAATAAGGGTTGAGTTCACTTCAGTTCAGTTGCTCAGTTGTGTCTGACTTTTTAAGACTCCCATGGACGGCAGCACGCCAGGCTTCCCTGTCCTTCACCATATCCCAGAGCTTGCTCAAACTCATGTCCATTGACTCCATGATGCCGTCCAACCATCTCATCCTCTGTCATCCCCTTTTCCTTCTGCCTTTGATTTTTCCCAACATCAAGGTCTTTTCCAATGAGTCAGCTCTTCGCATCAGGGGGCTGAAGCATTGGAGCTTCAGCTTCAGCATCATTTCTTGCAATGAATATTCAGGGCTGATTTCCTTTAGGATGACTGGCTTGATCTTCTTGCAGTCCAAGGGGCTCTCAAGGTAAAAAGATGACTTTATGACTTTTGATGTTAGGCTAAGAGCATTTTCTAAAGAGCCTACCTAACTTTATTTGCACCACTGATTAGGCCCAAACATTTCACAAGTCTGTAAAATTTATAAGGTGATTTTCTTTTCTGCCATTTTAAAGAAGAAAACTCTGAGGCTTGTAGTATATTGCCTTGCAGGACATTAACCAACTTGCAACTAATCAAGTCTATTTCATCATTCTTTTATCTTTTCTTCACTCATTATAAAAATCCCAAGTTTTCACACGGCCTTTAAAAAAAGCGTTGCCATTCTGCTGATTTCATCATTAGAGTTAATTAAACTTTGACATGAGCTCACTATTTTTTGTTTAAAAATCAGTTCTGAAACATTTTAGTAATTACACTTTGATAGATAAGTATGACCAGAAAATAACTAGCTCATTATAAAAGCACATATTGTATGCAAAGTGCTTGTTAAAGGTTTTGAATTTAGTGATAGTAGTCAACCCTCATTGCATAAGAAAACCTCAGAGTTTTCTTTAAAGTGGCAGAAAAGAAAATCACCTTATACATTTTACAGACTTTTAAAATATATGGGCTGGGCTTCCCCTGGTGGTCCAGTGGGTAAGGACACCGCCTTGCAGTGCAGGGGGCGCCAGTTCGAGCCCTGGCCTGGGAAGATCCCACGTGCCGCGGAGCCGCTGGACTGATGTGTCCAATTACCGAGCCAGAGCTCTGGAGCGCATGTGCCCAGAGCCGGCACTCTGCAACGACAGACGCCACTGCGATGGGAGGCCCACAGGAGCCAAAGAACAAAGACGGATAAACATAGAGAAATGAAAGACCAATAGAAGTGGCCCGCCTGCTCCCCTCCCTCCCCAACCCAACCTCTGCCCAAAATAAATAAATAAATAAATAAATCTTTAAAATATATGGGCCATAATCAATGGTGCAAATAAAGTTAGGTAGGCTCTTTAAAAAATGCTCCTAGCTTGATATCAAAGGTCATAAAGTCATCTTTAACCTTCTTTAAAAGTTTTGTGTATTTTCCTTAAAGTTATTTCTTAAATCTCCCCCAACAACTGGAATATATCTCCCTTACTTCCTTTCTTTGTGCTTTTAAAATACCTTTTCAGTGGCTTTTAAATACCTTCTATGCACTTAAACCAGAGACAGGTATATGACCTTCAAAATCGAGCTGAGGTGACAACTTCGGAGAAGCCTCCTCTGCAATATATCCTGCTCTCCAACCCTAGCTGGGTAAGGGCTCTGTGCTGCTGAGGATCCCTAAACATGCTCCAAAGAACATTCCTAGGCCTGACCTAGGAATTGAACCCATGTCTCTTAAAACTCCTGCACTAGCATCACCTGGGAAGCCCAGGTTGCTTGGTCACATCCGACTCTTTGCAACCTCATGGACTATAGTCTAGCAGGCTCTTCTGTCCATGGACTTCTCTATACAAGAAAACTGAAGAGGGTTGCCATTCCTTTCTCTACAGGGTCTTCCCAACCCAGGAATCGAACCCTGGTTTCCTGATTGTAGGCAGATTCTTTACCATATGAGTCACCAGGGGAGCCCATCAAGCCTACAATGGTTGCTTATGTGTACATTCCCTTCACCCTGCTCACCCTCACACCAAACTGTGAAATTCATAAAGACAGAATTTCTGTAGCATCTAGCACAATGCCTTGGCATATGGTAGGTCCCTGGCAAATTTGTGTTGACTGAATGAAGAAGCTGAGCTTGAGCTATTCAATACATGTCTAGACCTCTGGTCATTTATCTACACTTGACTTCAGTGTCTCCTCTTAGAGCCTATTCCTCAGTTTATAATGGGTCCTTTGAACTGGGAGAGCTGGAAACTTACTTATCTTGGAAGACATGCTTAACAGCCATCTTTCATTGTGCATGTGACTGCATTACACATCTTTGGACAAAGTGATGAAGAAATTTAACATCTTATACCACTTTGTGTTGCCATATGTGAGGAATTAGAAACAAGGGAACTGCCATTTGCCTGGAAGAGGGAAGGGTTGATAGAAATAGAGTTGTAGACATAGAGAATGGACTTGTGGACACAGTGTGGGAAATAGAGGGTAAGACAAATTGAGAAAGTAGCATTGACATATATACACTCTCATGTATAAAATAGATATCTAGCAGGAAGCAACTAGAAAGCACAGGGAGCCCAGCCTGGCACTCTGTCATGACCTAGAGGGGTGGGATGGGAGAGGGAAGGGAGGCTTAAGAGGGAAGGAATATATATATATATATATATATATATATATATATATATAATTATGACTGATTCACATTGTTGTACAGCAGAAACCAACACAACATTATAAAGCAATTATCCTCCAATTAAAACATGAAAATAAAAAGAACTAGAAGTTGCCTGAGTTAGGAGGAGGGTCAATGGAATGCTTTCTTCTTGGTGTAGTCTCAGAATTATAGTTAATTCTCATATTACTTTGAGGCATAGCATCACAGAAGGGCCTATTTGGTCTGGACATTCAGAGCCTACTCTTCATTCTCTTCTTGGTTCTCCAAAAGACAACCACTCCAGGAAAGGCCATCTAAACTCGAACAGTCATTAGCTCTTCCTTTTGACTTGGTTTTGCCACATTCCCTTCTTGGGGAGAAGACTGGGGTTTGGGGTAAAGTTGTTAGTGGATCCTGTCAGATTTCAGTTGTTATAGCAGTGGAAATTTTATTAACCTTTAAAACGAAAGTAATGGCACAACAAACAAAGGAGAAAAAGAAAATAACAGTGCTGAACCTTCAGTCTGAATGCTCCCTATGGTGGTGGGCGGTCTGCCAGGCCTGCCTGGAGTATTTTGTTCTCGGGACATGACCTGCTAAAACGATTTAAAATTGTGTTCTTATGTTGGTGCTCAAGATGTAAATTTTCCCAGTAAAATGATTTTAAACAATTATTTTTACAATTTGAGTCTTATTTGTTCCCAGATTCCCACTTCACCAAAGTGGTAGGATGGCTAGATACCCAGTGCCAACACACGTGTAAGACACCTCCTCCTAGGATGTTCCTACCGAACAACAGAAAAATATTTAAGTCAAAGATAAAGGACCGAAGGAAAAACTTCATGTTGTTGAAGCAAACATGCAGAATGCATGGAGTCTCTCCCCTTTACGTATGCAATTGTTTAAAAAAAAAAAAACAAGAAGGAAGATTTAGTCAGGGGACTAGATTTCATGATAAGACACTAATAGTTTCTAAGAGTGATGGGTAAAATTTAGAATGCATAGCTAAGGACTTACCTGGTGGTCCAGTGGCTAAGACGGCTTGCTCCCCGTGCAGGAAATCGGGGCTCAATCCCTGGTCAAGGAACTAGATTCCACATGCCACAGCTAAAGATGCTGCATGCTGCAACAAAGAGCCTGCATGTCACAACTAAGGCCCAGATAAATATATATATATTTTTTTTTAAATAAAATAAACTGGATAGCTTAATCCTGCCTCTAAAATGGGGAAGAAGGGCCAGCACCGCCAACAGGGCCTGCATGCGCTGTGACTGGGGAGCACAGGGCAGGGCCCATCAGAGTGTACAGCGAACAAAGGTCAGAGAGAGAGAGCTGACAATGAAAATCCAATAACACTGAGGATCGATGTGACTCCTCCCCAAAATGGCTGGGCCAGTTCTCCCTTACAAGATCTTCCCCATCTAGGATTTCCCTCTAGAACCTCGGGCTGTCATCGACGGTGTCCCAAGTTCCAGCTACCACCTGGTCAGTTTTGATAAGAACAACGAACACGTGCTTGCTGCTGGCCTGCAGTTGGTGCCAAGGCCTCCCTGTTTTTACCCTCTCACTGCCTGGTCCTTTGCACTCGGGAGCCGTCTCCTTCAGTAAAAGCTGAGCTCTTTCAGTAAATTTAATACCACAGAAGCAGGAAGTGTCACAGCCTCCATCAAACAAGCCTATAGTAAATTTTCCTTGAATTAGACTATGACAACCCTCTCACTGAGGGACCAGGATAAGCTGAAGGTCCATCCAGAATGAATGAAAGAAAAATCATCCTCTCCCAAAGATACTCCTTGCTTCCTTGTTTGGGGAGCATTATCACTCTGTTTTTGTAAACCACTTTAGAATTTTCTAGCTAGCAATTGCACATCAAGACGGTGATTTCTCTCATCAGTCATTCAGGAACATAACAGTGCAGAAACATGGTAGGTTGAAGATCTAGACAACGTTATTGAGTCAACATTATTAGCCCAGTTGTAACAATTTTTTTTCCCTCCTGGGATGTTCTGGGAGGAAATGATGTTCAGCAGCAAGTTGGCGTCTCCGGGCCCGTGTGTGCACTCAGGCACCCCCGCCTTCCCGCTCCACCTTCCTGTGGACGTCATTCGAGACTGACGCCAACAGGCTTCCTGGCTTGCTTTAATTTATCTCTGCCCAGTGCACCGGGGTCATGGTGAGGTTAGAGCAGATGTTCTTCTCACTGCTTGTGCTTAATATTCACTTTATTTTGTCTCTGGGGATTATCAGAGTAGGAAAAATCCTGGGGTGGGGGAGGTGATTGGATACAGAGGGCGCTTGGTAGCTGGGGTGCTTTCTTTGGAAAGGGGGCTGATGTGGCCAGTCAGGCTCATTTCCCTTTTGTTTTCATCAAACAGGCAGGAACGTCAAACCCACCACAGTATAAGGTCCTTCTAGGTCCTTGTTTATTCTCGTATCCTTGGAGTTTAGTATGGAGCCTGATACATAGAAAATAAGCAACTTTTTTGTTAAATAGGATGCTGAGGACCTGGCGACATGGTCGTTACCTGGGCAGAGAGAGTGGAAAGCCCTGTGTCTTGACCCAGAAATGTCCCACAAGGACCATCATAGCTGGGAGGCAGTGGGCACTCCCCACCCCAGCCAATCATCTCTTCTCCAAACTATACACTCCCAGGTTCTTCAGATATTTCTCCTGAGACAAGCTTAAACAGATGGGATCTAATGCAAACGAAAGGAGCAGTAGTCCTTCGAAATCATTCATTCATTCCACAAATATTTATCAGGTACCTATGTGCCAGCACTTCCCTGGTGCCTCAGTGGTAAAGAATCTGCCTGCAATGCAGGAGGCCCAGGTTCGATCCTTGGGTAGGGAAGATCGCCTGGAGAAGGGAATGGCTGCCCACTCCAGGATTCTTTCCTGGAGAATCCCGTGAACAGAGGAGCTTGTCTCTGATTGGGTGTGAGATGAGAGAGAAAAGAAAAGCAACTGTGATAACTTCCGGGAATCTGGGCCCGCGAAGTTAGATGGAGGGAGCTGCAATCACGATAGGGGTTACAGAAGACTCTACGAGGCGTGGTTTTGGCTGCAGATGGGGCGAAGACCATGAGTTCCATTTTGAACCTGCTGAGTTTCAGATGTTGTTTGGCGATTTGAGTAGAGAGCTCAAGTGGGCACCTGAGTAGAATGTTCAGGAAAGCGTTCTGGGCTATAGATATGAGGGAGCATACAGATGCTAATTAAAGCCTTGGGACTGGAGGAACTTTCGAGAGAGTGAAGTCTGGTGCCTTCCAGCATTGAGAGGTCAGGGGGAAGGAAGAGGAGTCAGGAAAGCAGATGCCAGGCACTGACCAATGAGTGGGAGGGATCCCTAGAGCGTGTGACGTCATGGAAAGAGAGCAGGGACGTCAAGCGCTACAGACGCGTCGGGCTCGATGAGGACTGAGCGCCGACTCTGAGATTTAGCAACGTGGAGATCTTCACAGGAGCACCTTTGATAGAACGACGAGGGTGGAACTGGAGTGGGTTTGAGAGGGAATCCGAGAGGCATGGTGAGAGACAATGGAGACAGTTCTTTGGAGGGGTCAGACATTTAGTTCCTGCCAATTACTAGATGTGACTTCAGGTAAATGAATTCTCTGAGCCTCAAGTATCTCCTCTTATCAAACAGGAATAATAATATGGATCCTGTGAAAATGAAATAAAATGTGTACAGGCATGCGTGCTCAGTTGTGTCCAACTCTTTGAGGCCCCATGGACTATAGCCCGCCAAGCTATTTTTTCTACTTGTTCTTATTTGTGTTTTGTTTCATTTCAGCTATGTTAAGAATAAATACATTTGACATGGGTTGGGTGCCTACAAGTCATTCGAAGATCTAAGGGACAGGCTCTAGGCTGAGCCCCTACACATGCCCCTGAAACAATAGCACTGTATCAGGAAGCTGAGAGATCACAAAGCTCAGACTGTGGCTACTGGCTATAGGAACACATGGCTTCAGCGGTAATCCAGAGGTCAGGAAGCTGCCTTTGGGTCTGCTTCCTAAACTCCCACTCCAGGATTCTTTCCTGGAGAATCCCGTGAACAGAGGAGCTTGTCTCTGATTGGGTGTGAGATGAGAGAAAAGAAAAGCAACTGTGATAACTTCCGGGAATCTGGGCCCGCGAAGTTAGATGGAGGGAGCTGCAATCACGATAGGGGTTACAGAAGACTCTACGAGGCGTGGTTTTGGCTGCAGATGGGGCGAAGACCATGAGTTCCATTTTGAACCTGCTGAGTTTCAGATGTTGTTTGGCGATTTGAGTAGAGAGCTCAAGTGGGCACCTGAGTAGAATGTTCAGGAAAGCGTTCTGGGCTATAGATATGAGGGAGCATACAGATGCTAATTAAAGCCTTGGGACTGGAGGAACTTTCGAGAGAGTGAAGTCTGGTGCCTTCCAGCATTGAGAGGTCAGGGGGAAGGAAGAGGAGTCAGGAAAGCAGATGCCAGGCACTGACCAATGAGTGGGAGGGATCCCTAGAGCGTGTGACGTCATGGAAAGAGAGCAGGGACGTCAAGCGCTACAGACGCGTCGGGCTCGATGAGGACTGAGCGCCGACTCTGAGATTTAGCAACGTGGAGATCTTCACAGGAGCACCTTTGATAGAACGACGAGGGTGGAACTGGAGTGGGTTTGAGAGGGAATCCGAGAGGCATGGTGAGAGACAATGGAGACAGTTCTTTGGAGGGGTCAGACATTTAGTTCCTGCCAATTACTAGATGTGACTTCAGGTAAATGAATTCTCTGAGCCTCAAGTATCTCCTCTTATCAAACAGGAATAATAATATGGATCCTGTGAAAATGAAATAAAATGTGTACAGGCATGCGTGCTCAGTTGTGTCCAACTCTTTGAGGCCCCATGGACTATAGCCCGCCAAGCTATTTTTTCTACTTGTTCTTATTTGTGTTTTGTTTCATTTCAGCTATGTTAAGAATAAATACATTTGACATGGGTTGGGTGCCTACAAGTCATTCGAAGATCTAAGGGACAGGCTCTAGGCTGAGCCCCTACACATGCCCCTGAAACAATAGCACTGTATCAGGAAGCTGAGAGATCACAAAGCTCAGACTGTGGCTACTGGCTATAGGAACACATGGCTTCAGCGGTAATCCAGAGGTCAGGAAGCTGCCTTTGTCCCCACAGAGCCACACGGATCCTGCTAGTTCCACCAGCACACACACACACAAAGCTGCCCCCACCCTGCCTCTTGGCAGTCACTGAGACTTCTGCTAACCCTACGACAGAAAGTCCAACATCTCAATAACCCTACCTGCCTGCATTTTCTGCATTCCGAATCTCACGCATCTGATTTCTTGGTATTTAGTCGCTAAGTCGTGTCCTACTCTTTTGTGACCCCATAGACTATAGCCTGCCAGGCTCCCCTGTCTGTGGGATTTCCCAGGCAAGAATACTGGAGCAGGTTTGTCATTTCCTACTCAAGGGGATCTTCCTGACCCAGGGATTGAACCTATGTCTCCTCTACTGGCAGGTGGATTTTTCACCACTGAGCCACTGAGGAAGCCCTCAAGTATGTATAGGGTGTAGCGTACAGTAAGTCCTTAGTAAATATCAACATGATTATGACACAATTTCTGTCTCTGTGGGAAAGATAACCTTCCCACGCCTGTTTTTTTATCTATAAAACAGGAGTAATAACAGTACCTACTCCACTGGGTTACTGAAAGGATTGAATGAGATTATCTGTATAAAGCAGATCATCTGTAACAAGCAGCTTGTGGCACATGACGTAAACTCAATAAAGCTCTCATTATTCAAGCAATTCTCTTGTGATGGCTGGTCTACCTCTTTTATAGATACAGTGCTGCCCGGAAGTGAACAGGACGCTGAACTTAGAGGCTATCCTGTGGTCCAAACTCATTAACTTGAGGAGCATGTGCTGGCACGTTTTTATGTTGAAGAATAATTTACAGGCATGCGTGCTCAGTTGTGTCCAACTCTTTGAGGCCCCATGGACTATAGCCCGCCAAGCTATTTTTTCTACTTGTTCTTATTTGTGTTTTGTTTCATTTCAGCTATGTTAAGAATAAATACATTTGACATGGGTTGGGTGCCTACAAGTCATTCGAAGATCTAAGGGACAGGCTCTAGGCTGAGCCCCTACACATGCCCCTGAAACAATAGCACTGTATCAGGAAGCTGAGAGATCACAAAGCTCAGACTGTGGCTACTGGCTATAGGAACACATGGCTTCAGCGGTAATCCAGAGGTCAGGAAGCTGCCTTTGTCCCCACAGAGCCACACGGATCCTGCTAGTTCCACCAGCACACACACACACAAAGCTGCCCCCACCCTGCCTCTTGGCAGTCACTGAGACTTCTGCTAACCCTACGACAGAAAGTCCAACATCTCAATAACCCTACCTGCCTGCATTTTCTGCATTCCGAATCTCACGCATCTGATTTCTTGGTATTTAGTCGCTAAGTCGTGTCCTACTCTTTTGTGACCCCATAGACTATAGCCTGCCAGGCTCCCCTGTCTGTGGGATTTCCCAGGCAAGAATACTGGAGCAGGTTTGTCATTTCCTACTCAAGGGGATCTTCCTGACCCAGGGATTGAACCTATGTCTCCTCTACTGGCAGGTGGATTTTTCACCACTGAGCCACGTAGGAAGCCCTCAAGTATGTATAGGGTGTAGCGTACAGTAAGTCCTTAGTAAATATCAACATGATTATGACACAATTTCTGTCTCTGTGGGAAAGATAACCTTCCCACGCCTGTTTTTTTATCTATAAAACAGGAGTAATAACAGTACCTACTCCACTGGGTTACTGAAAGGATTGAATGAGATTATCTGTATAAAGCAGATCATCTGTAACAAGCAGCTTGTGGCACATGACGTAAACTCAATAAAGCTCTCATTATTCAAGCAATTCTCTTGTGATGGCTGGTCTACCTCTTTTATAGATACAGTGCTGCCCGGAAGTGAACAGGACGCTGAACTTAGAGGCTATCCTGTGTGAACAGGATCCAAACTCATTAACTTTGGAGGGCAGCTATCTGTGCTGCCTAAAGATTTGAAAAGCCCTGTGCAGGGACAGTTATTGTAACTGAATCAAGAGCTTCTTGTGAGCCAGACCCATCCTCTGCACACAGAGGTCGCTTGCCTTCACCTGAGAGTGAAGTCACAGGGTTAGCAGTTGTTTTCTGTTTCCTCTATTGCCTTCCTGCAGGCATTCTTTTTTTTTTTTTTTTTTCTGCAGGCATTCTTAATCATTTTTAAGGATCTGAGGAAGCCAGGGACCTTTCCCCAAGAAAACACACAACAGTTAATAGACAGTTAACAGTTAAAAGGATAAGAAAATCCTTTTAAAGACTCAAAATGTGTTTAAATTGTAAAAGTTTTACATTTTTTTTAAAAATATATATTTATAAAAGAGGTAAAATCATATCCCACTTGGAAAATCCAAAATAAAGATGCCAAGGTGACTTTTTTTTCCCTTAAAACTGTTTCAGAGTAGCAAGGTAACATTAGTAGGTATAGTTTACAAATGTGATTATGCTGGCGTTTCCCCTCTACCTTCATGTAATAAAGATGCACATAGAGTGTGCAAGTCCAAGTTTTTTAAGAGAGCTCTGTGGCAGCTTCTTACAGGGTCAAATTAGAAGAATATGTAAAGTGTGGTTTGAGTGCCCCTGGATAGGGGAAAGGCTACCCACTCCAGTTTTCTTGCCTGGAGAATTCCATGGCTCGTCCATGGGTCACAAAGAGTCGGACAGGACTGAGTGACTTCACTTGGAGGACTCTATGAGAAATACTAGAAGTCACTTATGTCATTTAACTTATTTTTTAAAAAAAAAAAAAAAAAAAAAAACAGAGGTTAGATGAAGATGTGCTCCAAAATTTATCTGTTTCCAACACTGAAACTTTACAGTGCTATCAACAGAATGTCAAGGAAAGGATATTTAGCATCAGGGGTGGCAACCCAGCTGTCCTAAGGCGCCACCTAGTGGTGAGAAAATGCAAAACCTAACTTCAGAAAAACTAGGAACTTTTATTATTACATGACAGTTTTTTCTTTTTCTTTTTTTTTTTAAATCCAACTTTGGTGAAATAATCCCTCCACCAGATTTACTATGAAAGGTAATTCAGGTAGGGAAATCCTGGATTTATAATTTATAAACTCTTGCGAGGTTTCTGCACACTACTTTCACTTTTGACGTTGTCTGGTTTTAGCAGCTGCTCCTCCAAGCTCAGCTGTTGCCTGGACCTGAAAGAAAGCCCTGGAAATACTAGCAACATACCCTCAGCTAATGCCCTGTATGACATCAGACCACCCCAACACTGCTGCAGATTCCTTCCGAACACAGTAGGAAATACAACTTTGTTAAGGTTTCTTACCAGGTTTCCAATTGTATCCGTTTCTCTTAACAAATCAAGATAAAATGAGAAGTGGTAAACAAAGAAGAGTTTCTACTGACTCCACAGTTGGTTAATAGCAGTTAACATTAAAATAGTTTGAAAATTTTAAATTGTAAAAGTTTTACATTTTTTTTAAAAATATATATTTATAAAAGAGGTAAAATCATATCCCACTTGGAAAATCCAAAATAAAGATGCCAAGGTGACTTTTTTTTCCCTTAAAACTGTTTCAGAGTAGCAAGGTAACATTAGTAGGTATAGTTTACAAATGTGATTATGCTGGCGTTTCCCCTCTACCTTCATGTAATAAAGATGCACATAGAGTGTGCAAGTCCAAGTTTTTTAAGAGAGCTCTGTGGCAGCTTCTTACAGGGTCAAATTAGAAGAATATGTAAAGTGTGGTTTGAGTGCCCCTGGATAGGGGAAAGGCTACCCACTCCAGTTTTCTTGCCTGGAGAATTCCATGGCTCGTCCATGGGTCACAAAGAGTCGGACAGGACTGAGTGACTTCACTTGGAGGACTCTATGAGAAATACTAGAAGTCACTTATGTCATTTAACTTATTTTTTCAAAAAAAAAACAAAAACAGAGGTTAGATGAAGATGTGCTCCAAAATTTATCTGTTTCCAACACTGAAACTTTACAGTGCTATCAACAGAATGTCAAGGAAAGGATATTTAGCATCAGGGGTGGCAACCCAGCTGTCCTAAGGCGCCACCTAGTGGTGAGAAAATGCAAAACCTAACTTCAGAAAAACTAGGAACTTTTATTATTACATGACAGTTTTTTATTTTTCTTTTTTTTTTTAAATCCAACTTTGGTGAAATAATCCCTCCACCAGATTTACTATGAAAGGTAATTCAGGTAGGGAAATCCTGGATTTATAATTTATAAACTCTTGCGAGGTTTCTGCACACTACTTTCACTTTTGACGTTGTCTGGTTTTAGCAGCTGCTCCTCCAAGCTCAGCTGTTGCCTGGACCTGAAAGAAAGCCCTGGAAATACTAGCAACATACCCTCAGCTAATGCCCTGTATGACATCAGACCACCCCAACACTGCTGCAGATTCCTTCCGAACACAGTAGGAAATACAACTTTGTTAAGGTTTCTTACCAGGTTTCCAATTGTATCCGTTTCTCTTAACAAATCAAGATAAAATGAGAAGTGGTAAACAAAGAAGAGTTTCTACTGACTCCACAGTTGGACATGTGGTAACTCCTTAGGCTGTAGTAATAGTTGGTCCTTTGTCAGAGAGGGGAGAAAAGTCACCACAACTGAGGCATGTCACACCGCCCACGTTAAATCTTTACGATATTGAGTGGGAAAGTGTCACTAGCAGAGGTCAAAGAACCTGGGACTTAGATGTCAGACGATCCAATCAAAACCATTTCAGGGGACATGGGGAGCTGGGGTTAAAATCTCAGAAATGCAGATGAGTAAGCTCTAGGGATCTGCTTACAACATCATGCCTGTAGTTACCAGTGTTGTACCGAGCACCTCTAAATCTGTTTGGAGGGTAGATC
Source organism: Tragulus kanchil (assembly GCA_022376925.1). Lineage (NCBI taxonomy): Eukaryota > Metazoa > Chordata > Mammalia > Artiodactyla > Tragulidae > Tragulus > Tragulus kanchil. The sequence goes on from JAIOJX010000024.1 coordinate 24,413,143, forward strand.
TTCTGTTCAGTGTTCTTAAGATCATTACATTTAAAAATGTGGTTGCAGTAGTCAATTGTCACCCTATTTATTTCAAATAAAAATGATTTTCTAACGCAATCGTTCTCAACTTCTTATTCCCACGGCAGTGCTTCTGAGGGAGAAAGCCCCTCTAGTCTGTCACAGCGGCTCACTTCTCTGCGCTTGGGAGGGAAGTGGGGTGCAGGCAGGGGTTGGAGACAGTGGGTTCTATCAGATAAGGCAAAGGAACTGGGCAGGAAGAAGGGGGGCAGCTGGAGTAGTTTATAAAAGTTGGACAGCAGCCTCCTCTCACCCCTCCCGTAAGAACCATCCCTTGAAATCTTATGGTTGAGGGGTCTCCCCTCAGGTCCAGTGGCTAAGACCCTGACCTTGCAATGCAGGGGATGCAGGTTCTGATCCCTGGTCAGGGAACTAAGATCCCACAGGCTGTGTGGCCAAAAAAAAAAAAAGTAATAAATAAAGCTGATGGTGAGAAAAGGGCTTTCCTGGTGACTTAGATGATAAAGAATCCACCTGCAATGTGGGGGACTCAGGTTGGATCCCTGGACTGGGAAGATCCCCTAGAGCAGAGAACAGCTGTCCACTCCAGTATGATCTTCCCTGGAGAATCCCATGGACAAGGAGCCTGGTGGGCTGAAGTCCATGGGGTCACACAGAGTTGGACACGACTGAGTGGCTAACACTTCTACTTTTTTTATGGTGAGGAAGGTCAGGACACGGTGTGGAGTTTTTCTTGTTGCTGGGAAGATCCTCTCACACAGGAGTTCCTGGCCCTTTCTGCTCACTGGAGCACCCAGGACTGACAAGACCAGGACCTTTGGAGGATGCCATGGTCCAAGCTGCACACATTTTTGAAAGCTCTCCCAGGAGGTTCAAACAAAGGGCCAGGCTCCCAAATGGCTGTCCTACCTGTGGACTTGGTGATGTTGGCAAGCGTCCCTCAGGAGCATTTGATTTTTCAAGGTGAATTTTCAATTTAATCTTTGCCATCTAGCAAATTGAAAGCCAGTGGCCGTTTCCCCCATTCATGTCTTTATTTTTATTTATTTATTTATTTATTTTTAAAGATTTATTTATTTTGGGTGGGGGTCGGGTTGGGGAGGGAGGGAAGCAGGCGGGCCACTTCTATTGGTCTTTCATTTCTCTATTTTCCTCTGTCTTTGTTCTTTGGCTCCTGTGGGCCTCCCATCGCGGTGGCGGCTGTCGTTGCAGAGCACCGGCTCTGGGCGCATGCGCTCCAGAGCTCCGGCTCGGTAGTTGGACACATTGGTCCAGCCGCTCCGCGGCACGTGGGATCTTCCCAAGCCAGGGAACGAACCAGCGCCCCTTGCACTGCAAGGCGGTGTCCTTACCCACTGGACCACCAGGGGAAGCCCCCCCACTCATGTCTTTAGCTGCAAATCACTACAATGAATTCAAAACAGGAAACCTCACAACATGAATCTTTGAAGTTGTAGAAAGAATTAAGGACATAAAAGTATTTTAAAAAAATACTTTTTTTAAAAGTATTAATGACATATAAGTCACCAAAAATTAAAAAAGGAATTCCTTGGTAAGGAGAGCAGATTGCTTGGTGTCTTTCATTTTGCGTTTGCCCCCGGAAGGCTATTATTTGACACAATATAGAGCGCTGCCGCAGCCCTGCCTGCCCCACCGCTCTCCCTCATTACACAACTCAGTATAGCCCAGCTACTCGGCCACCAGAAACTCCACAAAAACAGTTCCCCTACAAACTAACAGATTAACCCCAAAGAACACGTTTGAATCGATTGCTTTCGCTTGATCACTGAACTGGGGTCTGCAGTGCTGAAAGAATTCTCTAGAAAATAAAACAGGAAGTCAGAGGTGTGCCTCTGAGAATAAAACTCCAAGAAGTCAATTTGGGAAATCAAACTTTCCTGAGAGCAGACTAAGAGACTGGTTGCTGAGAAGCTGCCAATATCAAATTGAAATCTTTTGTTTTTATTCTGGCATTTTCTTCCATAAGCCAAACCAAGAAAATAACCAAATGTGGCTTGTGCATTCAAAGAACCTAGACAAAGTATCTCCAGTCCTTCTACTCAGTTCTCTTGTCAGGGAGATGTGTTCCTTCGTCGACTCGAAACTCAAAGTTTAATAGGGCGGTTTGCTCGTATTTGATTAGACTCTTCCCAGTAAAGCCTTCTGTTTAGTCGACACTCAGAATATAGCCTCACAGAAAAGGGACCAAAACTACAATCAGCCATAATTATAGCCTACTCTCCGTCCTATCACCTCATTCATTCGCTCCAAATGTACTTTTACACTGACCACCTACCAGAAAGGACACAAAAGTAGGTTGGCCTAAGGTGGTGGCATTGGCCCCGTGGAGAAATGGAAGGGCTGGTGAGCTGCTCAGGAGGTAGCATTTAACTTTTATGATGGGTTGGATGTGAGATGAACAGCAGACAGCAGTCAAGAATGACTCTACTCCTAGGTTTATATCTGGGTCACTCAGTGGATGGTGGCAGGACACCAGGGATGGAGGTAGGACTGCGAGGAGGAGGGTGATTTTCTTGACCTTTTCCTGTTCAAGAATGTGGAAGGTGGGTTTCAGGAGTCATGGACTCCTAGAAAACAGGGAACAATTTTGCATGAATGTGCACTTTCTGGGAAGACAGTCCTTAGTGTTTGACAAAAGTTAATGACCCCTTAAAAGGCTAGGGATCAGTGACCCATACCATACAGAACTTGGAAATTCTTAACCATTACATTCATATTAAACAGATGGTTCTCAGATGGCTCTGCCAAGTTGTTCGAACAAATGATCTTTAATAAGACTATGTTCCAAGAGTATTCCATACTTGGGATCTGGTACAAGAACAAAGCAGCATCCGTGAACATTAATGTCTTCCAACTTAGACAAGTTGATAAACGTTCCATAGAATTCTAGGATTGATACCCAAAATCGAATGCTAAGAAAAATAAAACAGGAAGTCAGAGGTGTGCCTCTGAGAATAAAACTCCAAGAAGTCAATTTGGGAAATCAAACTTTCCTGAGAGCAGACTAAGAGACTGGTTGCTGAGAAGCTGCCAATATCAAATTGAAATCTTTTGTTTTTATTCTGGCATTTTCTTCCATAAGCCAAACCAAGAAAATAACCAAATGTGGCTTGTGCATTCAAAGAACCTAGACAAAGTATCTCCAGTCCTTCTACTCAGTTCTCTTGTCAGGGAGATGTGTTCCTTCGTCGACTCGAAACTCAAAGTTTAATAGGGCGGTTTGCTCGTATTTGATTAGACTCTTCCCAGTAAAGCCTTCTGTTTAGTCGACACTCAGAATATAGCCTCACAGAAAAGGGACCAAAACTACAATCAGCCATAATTATAGCCTACTCTCCGTCCTATCACCTCATTCATTCGCTCCAAATGTACTTTTACACTGACCACCTACCAGAAAGGACACAAAAGTAGGTTGGCCTAAGGTGGTGGCATTGGCCCCGTGGAGAAATGGAAGGGCTGGTGAGCTGCTCAGGAGGTAGCATTTAACTTTTATGATGGGTTGGATGTGAGATGAACAGCAGACAGCAGTCAAGAATGACTCTACTCCTAGGTTTATATCTGGGTCACTCAGTGGATGGTGGCAGGACACCAGGGATGGAGGTAGGACTGCGAGGAGGAGGGTGATTTTCTTGACCTTTTCCTGTTCAAGAATGTGGAAGGTGGGTTTCAGGAGTCATGGACTCCTAGAAAACAGGGAACAATTTTGCATGAATGTGCACTTTCTGGGAAGACAGTCCTTAGTGTTTGACAAAAGTTAATGACCCCTTAAAAGGCTAGGGATCAGTGACCCATACCATACAGAACTTGGAAATTCTTAACCATTACATTCATATTAAACAGATGGTTCTCAGATGGCTCTGCCAAGTTGTTCGAACAAATGATCTTTAATAAGACTATGTTCCAAGAGTATTCCATACTTGGGATCTGGTACAAGAACAAAGCAGCATCCGTGAACATTAATGTCTTCCAACTTAGACAAGTTGATAAACGTTCCATAGAATTCTAGGATTGATACCCAAAGAATCGAATGCTGAATGACTTTATAAACCTGAAACAATTCTAAGCAAAGCCAGTACAGAATGCAGGTTGATTGATAATTACATGATGTTTCGTAGAACTGATTTGGCCCTTACTGTAAAACTCGCAATTTTTCTCTTCACTCCAGGTTGGAGGCCACTTTACTGAGCCTCATCAATTTGGGTAAAGTCAACTGCTGGATCAATTCCATGTAGAAAGTAAATAAACACCAAAAAAGTTTTGGTGGAGTTATGTTTCTGAATCAAAATAGTTTATCAAAGATAAATCTGCATCAGCTGCAGAAATGTTGAAAAACATTCTACTTGATCATAAACAGGTGTCTCACTGCCTAAAACGTGAGACACAAGAAGGATGTTATCACTTAGAGTCAAATGTTCCACCTCTCGTCTCTCAATTCAGTAGCGCTACAGAGAACCAGGTGGACCAATGAGACATTAGGAGGTACAATCTGACAGGCCTCGGTTCCACTCCTGATCAGTACAACGTTATGACTTTTAAAATTCAGAAAAAAGAGGCTAAGACCTTGTGCTATGTCTGCTTAAGTTTCATCTTTCTAAGCAAAGGGAAAGACTAGCACCCCTTAGGAAGAAGGTAGCATGACGAGGAAATGTGGAACAAGTTGTGATATATTTTGCCTAATAGTACTCTAAACGGTACATAGACAGTCGTATTTCACTGACAAGTATTACCATACATGTGGCACAAGAAGAGATTTTCTATCAGACTATACGAGTGACAAGACTGTAGCTAAAGAGGATGCTTTTGTCAAGGAGTCCTTTGCTGTAGCAAGAAATGAGTTGAGCTCAGTCTTTGGTTTCTACTGTGGCCATGTGGAATGACAGGTTAAAGAAGCCTTAATATGAAATATCACCTAAAGGGAGTTGAGAGTCACCTGGAAATAACTCTGCCCTCGGGAGAAGAGCTATGGCAGCCAAGAGAGCACCCAGAGTCGGGAAATTCAGGAAGTGACAAAGAGCGTCGAACGACCGTCGCAGCAGGAGGAGGCTAGGGCTGGCACCCAGCATGTGGAAGTCTCCAGAGAGCATTTAAGAAACTGGAAAACAACTTACAAGGGTTTGATATGCTGGATATTTATCTACAGGATAACAAAGATATACAAAGGTCGAAGCACTTGAAGAATAAAGAGGTCCAAAAATGAAGACAAATGTTTTAGTCAAGAAGAATGGCCAACCTTTGCTTTCACAATCGCATGACAAAATTTTGTATTGTACTCAATTAAGTTCTTTGGGTCACATATTTAAGTGAAATTTTCATTCTGGCAGAATCATCAAACAGAAAAACACTTTGACATTTTTGACAAAACAAACTCCAACATCATAAATATTTAAATAAATCAAACAAAATGCTGTTTCAAACTCCAAGAATTGGGCTTATCGTAATTCTCTGAGTCTAATAACTTTCCATTAGTTCTATAACAGAAGTTTAGAGGGCAGAGAGTCATATTTTGGATTCCTCATCAAATTTTGATCTAAACTGCACCAGGAAGTAATAATCAAGTAAACATTTCCTATACTTTCCATAAATTAAAAAAAATTAAATGATTTTAACAGACATATAAAACAAAGTTTACACCAAACAGAAAGATAAAAGGACTTCCTGAAATCTATGCTTATAACCAAGAACATTTAGCTGTAAATACATTCTCTACTCAATTGGAGAGTACATCAAACTCTCATTTTCACGTGGTAAGTGGTACGTAGTGATGATTCTAATATCAGAGAAGTCCTCGAATGAGAAATTAAAATAATTTCTATCTGTCATGGTTAAGAATAGCAGAGTTTAAGGTATTCTGGTTCTAATAGGCTTATGACACCAAGAACTTACTCAGCTGACTGGCGACTGAGACAAATGATAGCTGCTAGGAACAGGGCTGCATTCTAAGCACGCAGACAAATTTAGTTGGCAGGCGCCTTGGTTGACATTTTGGAAAATGTCAAGACCTGAATGGACTTTAGGAAATGAAATCTTTTAAATGCCCTCGCAATGGCTCCTGGAAAATTATGAACAATGTAGCACTGTATATGTAAGTAAACTGAAATTAGTTCTGAGAAAATATCAAAAGTTTGTTACAGAGGCCTTGCTACCTAGTAGAGATGTTAATAGGAAGCCTCAGAAAGACTGCTTTGTAAGATTTTACTTGCTCACCCCTAAAGAGGCCCCCTGTCGGATCCTGCAGGGGTGCTGTGTGATGGTCAGGAGGCGTGGGATGGGGGGGATATCCATATGACTAATCTGGGAACATACATATCTGTAAACAACAAAACTCTGTAAAAGTTAAAAGTTTTTTTTAAAAAAGAGGCCCCCTGTCCAGATTCTTCAGCTGTAGAAATGGTCCACTGTTATTTAAGCTATCTATACACGATGATGAACAGAAGATCTGCGGTCTTCACTGGTGGTCCAGTGGGTAAAACTACCTTGAAGTGCAAGGGGCACCTGTTTGATCCCTGGCCCAGGAAGATCCCACGTGCCACAGAGCGGCTGGACCGGTGTATCCAATTATGAGCCAGCGCTCTGGAGCACATGCGCTCAGAGCTAGTGCTCTGCAATGAGAGAGGCCCCTGCAATGGGAGGCCCACACAGGCCAAAGGAGAAAGATGGATGAAAATAAATAAGTAAAGAACCAATAAAAAGACTAAAGAAAAAAAGAACATGAGATCTTCATAGATCAACCCCTTTCCCGGCCAGCACCGGGGATCGCTCAGCTACCCATCAGAATCACCACTCTGCTGAACTTAAATACCAAACTGTCTTCTGGCATCAAATCGTTGATACAACACAAGATGATGTTGCACTATTTGTCTGTGGAAAGAGCCCTGAGCTAGGAGTCAGCAGACATGGGAGTTTAAGCTGTGTGACCACAGGCAAGTCAGTCTTTCTAGGTTTCAAATTTCCTTATCTAAGGTCTTTTCTCCCTCAAAATCCTACAATTCTAAGTCTTTAGTCTAGACATAGTCTGACTGCAGGCAGAGGTTTCTACTCATTCCCATGCCTTGAAATGGACAACTGGCATCTCAAATGCGTGAGTGAGCATGAGAGGAAATGTCAAGAACCTGAATGGACTTTAGGAAATGAAATCTTTTAAATGCCCTCGCAATGGCTCCTGGAAAATTATGAACAATGTAGCACTGTATATGTAAGTAAACTGAAATTAGTTCTGAGAAAATATCAAAAGTTTGTTACAGAGGCCTTGCTACCTAGTAGAGATGTTAATAGGAAGCCTCAGAAAGACTGCTTTGTAAGATTTTACTTGCTCACCCCTAAAGAGGCCCCCTGTCGGATCCTGCAGGGGTGCTGTGTGATGGTCAGGAGGCGTGGGATGGGGGGGATATCCATATGACTAATCTGGGAACATACATATCTGTAAACAACAAAACTCTGTAAAAGTTAAAAGTTTTTTTTAAAAAAGAGGCCCCCTGTCCAGATTCTTCAGCTGTAGAAATGGTCCACTGTTATTTAAGCTATCTATACACGATGATGAACAGAAGATCTGCGGTCTTCACTGGTGGTCCAGTGGGTAAAACTACCTTGAAGTGCAAGGGGCACCTGTTTGATCCCTGGCCCAGGAAGATCCCACGTGCCACAGAGCGGCTGGACCGGTGTATCCAATTATGAGCCAGCGCTCTGGAGCACATGCGCTCAGAGCTAGTGCTCTGCAATGAGAGAGGCCCCTGCAATGGGAGGCCCACACAGGCCAAAGGAGAAAGATGGATGAAAATAAATAAGTAAAGAACCAATAAAAAGACTAAAGAAAAAAAGAACATGAGATCTTCATAGATCAACCCCTTTCCCGGCCAGCACCGGGGATCGCTCAGCTACCCATCAGAATCACCACTCTGCTGAACTTAAATACCAAACTGTCTTCTGGCATCAAATCGTTGATACAACACAAGATGATGTTGCACTATTTGTCTGTGGAAAGAGCCCTGAGCTAGGAGTCAGCAGACATGGGAGTTTAAGCTGTGTGACCACAGGCAAGTCAGTCTTTCTAGGTTTCAAATTTCCTTATCTAAGGTCTTTTCTCCCTCAAAATCCTACAATTCTAAGTCTTTAGTCTAGACATAGTCTGACTGCAGGCAGAGGTTTCTACTCATTCCCATGCCTTGAAATGGACAACTGGCATCTCAAATGCGTGAGTGAGCATGAGAGGGAAAGACATGCCTCAGTGCGGATGGCATGCCCTCTTCTGAGTTCCCATGGTGTGTTTCAGCCTGGGAGAAGGGTACTGGCTATGGGCCACTGGAGTTAAAACCTCAGTGACTAATAGTAACGCCACTCTCTCTTCTAAGGACTTTACAACCAGGATTCTCCTGTGTGTTCTTACCCCCCAGACCCTCAACACACACCTCAGGTTTCCACTTTCCACTCAGCATTTCTCGGGAGTCACCTCTACTTTCTAATAGATCCTCAAAACTCAGGGGAGGGGGCCCTGGCTGTTCTACGTGTAGCAGATGTTAACCCATCTTTTGACAATAAAATATAATTAACCCTAAACCATGAGCATTTCCCTATCTTTTCAACATTTCTTATTGCTATTCTTGCCCATACACAGAAACCTATCCACTCATTTTCAAATGCTCTATTAAATTTGTTAGATGCTTTGAGCTATTTCAGTGAATAACCAAAGCCCACCTTATGGGAGAAGGCAGGGACACACGGGCAGATTGGCTGTGCTGGTCAAAGTCAAGCAGTCCAACTGGACAAGCCTCTCAAAGGTTCATTCCTTCACTCTTCTAATTGAAACTGGATCGTAACTATGCAGTACTAAATAGGCTTCTGTCAAAATGGGTTGACACTCCTTTGAGACAGCTCTGTCTAAATGATTCTCTATCTAGCCATGTGCAAAGAAAGAACCTTAATAGCCTAGTGGTTCCATAATCCCCATCTAACTAGCAAAGTAGCAGAGTTATGGCTGTTAGTTTTCTGCGATTATAGAGAGAGCTACAGTCTGACCTACTAAATAAGTAAAGACCAGAGTCAGTCTGCCTGACAGCCAATGACTGTCCACCTGGAGAGGCGAAGAACAGAACTCAAACTTGCCTTCTTCTCTAAACAATGAATTCTATGAAATATCCTCCAAAACGAGTTTTCTTCTTCAGAAACAAATTGTGGACAATTACCTTAACTTACATGAAAAACAGTTCCAGTTCATATCACAGTTGAGTCTCATGTATGAGACTCAACTGTCCAGTGATATTTAACTGTTCATCGGCTCTCCATGTAATGCTCCACCTGTCTTCTCCAGCAAAGATGTGTGATACAAAATTCCCAAAACCCAAATGGGAAACCTGTTTGTTCTGGGTCAACTATCAGTGATGTTTCCAGATTCCATTTTTTTGGTCAATAAGAATATCATCATTCTTATAGATATATTGGAGTTAATGGTGAATCTGGATTTGAAATTGTTACTGCATTAAACATATTCTCTCCAAGGTTTTTACACCAAAACACTCAGTAGTTAGGGACTCTGGGTTTAACTTTGTTTCATGATCACTTCATCCTAAGGAAGAAGTTTTAACCAGTAATACTGTACTTCTAAATGCACTCAGATATTCACCCTCATCTTGCCCCCTTCCTCAGTGGACACTTCGCCGACTAACCAAATGAGAAGAACCGAGGAGATCCTCAGTGGACATCGTTAGAAACAAGGAAGAACAGAGGAGCGCCTTACGTAGGAGGAAAGAAAGGAACTAGGAGCCAGCACTGCCATTTAATGTTAAAACAGGAGGCCTTAGAAGCGCCAGAAGGTTGGGACACCTAGTCACGTGCAGCATGCCAAGAATTCACACCTCTTTCTCTGATTTTACCACTAAGAAATGCTTTGAGCTATTTCAGTGAATAACCAAAGCCCACCTTATGGGAGAAGGCAGGGACACACGGGCAGATTGGCTGTGCTGGTCAAAGTCAAGCAGTCCAACTGGACAAGCCTCTCAAAGGTTCATTCCTTCACTCTTCTAATTGAAACTGGATCGTAACTATGCAGTACTAAATAGGCTTCTGTCAAAATGGGTTGACACTCCTTTGAGACAGCTCTGTCTAAATGATTCTCTATCTAGCCATGTGCAAAGAAAGAACCTTAATAGCCTAGTGGTTCCATAATCCCCATCTAACTAGCAAAGTAGCAGAGTTATGGCTGTTAGTTTTCTGCGATTATAGAGAGAGCTACAGTCTGACCTACTAAATAAGTAAAGACCAGAGTCAGTCTGCCTGACAGCCAATGACTGTCCACCTGGAGGCGAAGAACAGAACTCAAACTTGCCTTCTTCTCTAAACAATGAATTCTATGAAATATCCTCCAAAACGAGTTTTCTTCTTCAGAAACAAATTGTGGACAATTACCTTAACTTACATGAAAAACAGTTCCAGTTCATATCACAGTTGAGTCTCATGTATGAGACTCAACTGTCCAGTGATATTTAACTGTTCATCGGCTCTCCATGTAATGCTCCACCTGTCTTCTCCAGCAAAGATGTGTGATACAAAATTCCCAAAACCCAAATGGGAAACCTGTTTGTTCTGGGTCAACTATCAGTGATGTTTCCAGATTCCATTTTTTTGGTCAATAAGAATATCATCATTCTTATAGATATATTGGAGTTAATGGTGAATCTGGATTTGAAATTGTTACTGCATTAAACATATTCTCTCCAAGGTTTTTACACCAAAACACTCAGTAGTTAGGGACTCTGGGTTTAACTTTGTTTCATGATCACTTCATCCTAAGGAAGAAGTTTTAACCAGTAATACTGTACTTCTAAATGCACTCAGATATTCACCCTCATCTTGCCCCCTTCCTCAGTGGACACTTCGCCGACTAACCAAATGAGAAGAACAGAGGAGACATGCCTTATCGTAGGAGGAAAGAAAGGAACTAGGAGCCAGCACTGCCATTTAATGTTAAAACAGGAGGCCTTAGAAGCGCCAGAAGGTTGGGACACCTAGTCACGTGCAGCATGCCAAGAATTCACACCTCTTTCTCTGATTTTACCACTAAGAAATGCTTCTTTTTTTTTTTAATTTGGGCATAAGTCTGGTATTTTACCACAAACAAATTGGAATTGCTCACATTCTTCAACTTCATCTTTCAGTCTTTTCTCCTGATGGTTTACACTATGAGTGAAACAGAACAATTGGACTTCAGAGAACATCATGCTCTATGAATGCTTAGACAATACCATTGTTAACTACTGTTACTTTAAGGCTCCAGGGAACTGTTGGGACTGCAGAGACGGCTCAGCTCAGTTTCAACAACTGGGTCTCTATAATTCTGTTGATAAACCTTCAAGAAATTGCCTACACTGAAAGATAGCTTTGTCTTTTTTGTCTTTTTCATTCTTTTGTTTTTAAATGTAAAAGGGTTCACATGACTAAAGATTTATGGTGTGGATTTTCTTACTGATCCTAGTATTTCAATGAAATAATGATGATAAAGACTGGAGCCCTAGCTAAATGGTATAGAAGTTTTCAAATGAGAAAAAAGCAGCCTCAAGATGCAGACATCCTTTTTCTGGAGACAGGGCTGTGAGAATATTTGCCTTACTAAATACGGATCACAAAACATTAGTTTTTCAGTTTACATTTATCAGTCATGATATATACAAAAAAACATTTATAGGAACACAAAAACTAAAAACTCCTTTAAAGTTCTACATTGAACAAGGTTGAATAAAACTCTACAGAAAAAGGAACATTATCAATGAAAATGATAATGCATGTTAAACATCTGTGCTCAAACAAAGTGGACTGTGAGCATAATAAAGTTAACAAAGGGTCGCCAGAAAGACAAAGGCATCAATCATCAAAACACTGTTTTTGTCTCAATACCTGCTTCTTGTTTGGCCTGGAAGTCACTCAGATATTCACCCTCATCTTGCCCCCTTCCTCAGTGGACACTTCGCCGACTAACCAAATGAGAAGAACAGAGGAGACATGCCTTATCGTAGGAGGAAAGAAAGGAACTAGGAGCCAGCACTGCCATTTAATGTTAAAACAGGAGGCCTTAGAAGCGCCAGAAGGTTGGGACACCTAGTCACGTGCAGCATGCCAAGAATTCACACCTCTTTCTCTGATTTTACCACTAAGAAATGCTTCTTTTTTTTTTTAATTTGGGCATAAGTCTGGTATTTTACCACAAACAAATTGGAATTGCTCACATTCTTCAACTTCATCTTTCAGTCTTTTCTCCTGATGGTTTACACTATGAGTGAAACAGAACAATTGGACTTCAGAGAACATCATGCTCTATGAATGCTTAGACAATACCATTGTTAACTACTGTTACTTTAAGGCTCCAGGGAACTGTTGGGACTGCAGAGACGGCTCAGCTCAGTTTCAACAACTGGGTCTCTATAATTCTGTTGATAAACCTTCAAGAAATTGCCTACACTGAAAGATAGCTTTGTCTTTTTTGTCTTTTTCATTCTTTTGTTTTTAAATGTAAAAGGGTTCACATGACTAAAGATTTATGGTGTGGATTTTCTTACTGATCCTAGTATTTCAATGAAATAATGATGATAAAGACTGGAGCCCTAGCTAAATGGTATAGAAGTTTTCAAATGAGAAAAAAGCAGCCTCAAGATGCAGACATCCTTTTCTGGAGACAGGGCTGTGAGAATATTTGCCTTACTAAATACGGATCACAAAACATTATTTTTTCAGTTTACATTTATCAGTCATGATATATACAAAAAAACATTTATAGGAACACAAAAACTAAAAACTCCTTTAAAGTTCTACATTGAACAAGGTTGAATAAAACTCTACAGAAAAAGGAACATTATCAATGAAAATGATAATGCATGTTAAACATCTGTGCTCAAACAAAGTGGACTGTGAGCATAATAAAGTTAACAAAGGGTCGCCAGAAAGACAAAGGCATCAATCATCAAAACACTGTTTTTGTCTCAATACCTGCTTCTTGTTTGGCCTGGAAGTCACCATGCCCTAAGCATCTGGCTTATCTTTTCCTGCCCGCACCCCTCATGCCTCCATCCTCTTCACACTGGGGTACCAGTGCAGGAGGCTCTTGGATGTGGCGAGCCTCGCGGCAGCTCCTAAAGCCACAGTAACTGTGCTCCTAGGAATGTAGAGCTTCTGAGAAATCCGGTGCTCGGGAGACAAGATTAGAGAGAGCTGGTCCATGGCTTCCTGACTCTTATCTTTGAACACTGTAATAGCATGGTGACTAGAAAAATCTTCATTCTCTAGGCTCTCTGAGGAGCTTTCCACTGAAAAAGAAAGAAAATACAGATCTTTTCAGGCGGTTCTCACACTCTTCCATTCTACATCTTTAGTAACATCTGTTATAATCATCTTACGATCTGTCTCTGTTCTGTCTCTAAGCCATGTCTGACTCTTTTGCAATCCCATGGACTATAGCCCACCAGGCTCCCCTGTCTGTGGGATTTCTTAGGCAAGAATACTGAAGCAGTCGCCATTTCCTTCTCCAAGGGACCTTCTTGATCCAGGGATCAAACTTGGGTCTCCTGCATTGGCAGGTGGATCCTTTACCACTGAGCCACCAGGGAAGTCCCATCTTATGGTTAGGCAGTGACAATTACCCAACGGCAAGTTAGAATGAGGCTCTGAAATCAGTCAACAAATGGAAAGAATATAAAGATGGGGGATCATGCAGTGAGATAAATTCTTGTCAGAATGAGGTCAAAGATGAGAGGAAAAGCATGTACTGATGAACAAGGAAAGAAAGAGCTCTATCTAGGACATCATAAAAATAAATTGGATGTAATTCCAATTCCAGGGAAGAATGCTTACACTCCCCTATTTCTTCCAGCAGTGAGCAAAATGGTGTCCCCACAGGTCTTTCTCTATTACCAAAGTCATTCCAAGTCTGACAGTACAAAAACAAAACTGACCAAGACTGTGTTTGCTAAGCAGTTCCAAAAACCAGCATTAGTCAGAAAAAGAATTCCTTGGGAATTAGTTTAACTAAGAAGAAGGGGCCTTTTGAATGGAATAAATGGCTGGGAACTCCAAGGCCAAAAGTTCCTAATTGTGAAGGAAGAGGACACGAAGCACTTTCACGTACGTACTCTGGACCAGGGCTCCTGAAGGATCTGGTCTATGAACTGTTTACTACCTGACCATGAGGAGGAGCATTGCCAGCACCTAAGCCAACACACTGCTTCCTTTAAGAACATTCTGCTTTAAAAAAAAGAAAAATCTAGGTGAGCTAAACAAAGCGCTACTGTGTTGTCCATCATTACAAATGCTTTACAAACAGCATTGGTATGCTGACTACATTCTGGAAAGCATTGCTCTAGACCCTAAAATCACAGGTTTCCAAAAAATTAGAGAAGAAGTGAGGATGATCCAATGTCTTATTCCTCTTTGTATCTTTAGCATCTACTGCACCAGCATGTGGTACAGGTGCTATACATTTACAATTAACTAAACTAAGGAGAATTTGACAGAGTATTCTAAAAAGTAAAACTCTGACCAAAGGACTATCATTAATGCCCACTGGGGTGAAAAAAAGATAATGAGTTCTGGTGAAATAAAGGGGTTTTACATGAAGTCACTGATGAGTTGAGATTTTAAAAGGTATAATAACATTAAAGCAGGGACACATGATGAAAGAATTTAAAAGAGTAGCAAACTCCTGCTTCCAGACATGGCGCTAATTAAACAGGGACTGATAAACAACCTCTCTTGCTTTGAACAACTGGAAAACTGGTCAAAATACATAAAACAACAGCTCTAGGACACTGACCAACAAACTCACAGGACAGCGATCCCTGAGAGACAGGGAAAATGGAGTGAGCCCTACGAGTGCCTGAGCTCACTGGTTAGATGAAAGTCCAGGCTGCAGGGAGAAAGAGTTCACAGTGAGTCTGGAGGTCTCACTGCGCTGAGAAATTAGAGTTTGTAATTCATGAAGGCCAAGAACAGAGGGGCCTGGTGGGCTACCGTGCACGAAGTCACAAAAGAACTGGACACGACTTAGTGATTAAACAATAAAGGTGTCTGGACGTCGCAGCGGGAAAGTACAAGTGGAGAGGCTACCGCAGACGAGAAGATGCTGCAGACATACAGAGAGGTCCTTTTGGGTTTTAGTCTGGGGAGTGATCTGGCTCATGCATGTGAGGACACCCCCACAGTCAGGGAGAAAACCTTCCTGAAGGAGTAAGCAGAACAATCACTGGAGCTTCTGCTGGGGCAAAAGAGCCTGCTCCACCAGCTATGGTGCAGAGACAGCTTGACCGCAGGACATTCAGTTCCACCATTACCCTCAGAACATGCTGCCTAGCAGGCCCAACAGACTAAAGGCTTTTCTAATCAGCCTAATGAAGCCTAAAAAAAATGCAGAAATAATCAAACCAATTTCAGGTAATTTAATTACCCCTGATAATAGATACAAAAGATAGATAGACAGCAAAGAGGGAGGAAAGGAAGGAAGAAAAGAAAGATTGTCAACAATGTGCAATTTGATGCCTGCCATCCAATAAAAAACTATCAGATGTGCAAAGAAAAATATGACTTGTAATCAGGAGAAAAAACAATTCAGAAGCCAATTCAGTAGAAACCAGTTCAGAAATGACAGATGACAGAATGCAGAAAAGCTACATAGGCCAGAATCTCAAGATAAGGCATTCAAACGGCTGTCATAAGAACATTCGAGGTGTTCAAGATGTGAACGAGGAATATACTGAGGAGAAAGGTGGAAGATACAAAACAAAACCCCAGAGATTCTAAACTGAACTTCTGAGATGAAAAATGTATTGGACAGGAAAAGAATATATTAAACACAGAACAAGAAAAGGTTATATTATGCTCATAGATCAGAAGATTTGGTATTACTAACACGTCACTTCTCCCCTAATTGATCTAGAGGGGTTTTTTTTAAATCCCAATAAAAATTTTAGTAGGTTTTCTGTAGAAATTAAGTTAATGTTAATATCCACATGGAAAACAATCTAGAATAGCCAAAATGATTTGAAAAAGAAGAACAAATTTGTATGATATCAAGACTTACTATAAAGCCACAGAAATCGACAAAGGTATAAAGGCAGACATAATCACAGATAACAGAATTCAAGTCAGGAAACAGACTCTCACATTTACAGTTTATTGGCTTTTGTTGTTGTTGTTGTTGTTTGGCCACTTCTATTGGTCTTTCATTTATCTATTTTCATCCATCTTTGTCCTTTGGCCCATGCGCGCCTCCCATCGCAGTGGCCTCTCTCGCTGCAGAGCACCGGCTCTAGGCGCATGCACTCCAGAGCTCCGGCTCGGTACTTAGACACATCAGTCCAGCTGCTCCGCAGCACATGGGATCTTCGCAGGCCAGGGATCAAACCAGAGCCCCTTGCACTGCAAGGCAGTGTCCTTACCCACTGGACCACCAGGGAAGCCCTACAATTTATTGGCTTTTGAACAAAGACATCAAGGCAGTTTAATGGAAAAGAATTGCCTTTTTGATTAGTCATGCTTGAACAGCTGAATATTTATATGTAATCATCAAAACACTCATTGTTACACCACACCATATACAAAATTTAACAAGCAGACCACAGACCTCATGCAAGACCTAAAACTATAGAACTTTGGGGCTTCCCTTGTGGGTCAGTGGATAAGAACCCGTCTGCCAATGCAGGAGACACAGGTTCGAGCCCTGATCCGGGAAGATCTCACATACCACAGAGCAGCTAAACTCACACATCAACAAAGACGCAGCACAGTCAAAAATAAATAAATTTAAAAAAAAAAGTTTTAAAACTATAGAACTTTGCAACTAAATGTAACAGAAAGTCTTAATTACTTGAGTTAGTCCTATTTCTAAATAGGACACAAATAAGGTCAAACTATAAAGAAAAACAAATCTGATTTCATCAAAAGGAAAACTTGTTCTTCCAAGGATGCTGTTAAGGAGATGAAAAGGCAAGTCACACACCTGGAAATATTCACAATGTATGTATCTGACAAAGACTTTGTGTCCAGAATTAAGAATTTTTTACAAGTCAATAAAAAAACACAATCCAGTAAAAATGCACAAATACTTAAAGAGGTAATTCACTTAAGAAAATACACAGATGGCACATAAACACAGAAAAACACAGTCAACATCACTGGTCAACAGGGAAATGTACACTAAAACCACAGTGAGATACCACTGCACATCCACTAAAGTGGGAAGATTTTAAAAGACGGTGATAGGGCTTCCCTGGTGGTCCAGTGGCTAAGGACACCGCCTTGCAGTGCAGGGGGCGCCAGTTCGATCCCTGGCCTGGGAAGATCCCATGTGCCACAGAGCGGCTGGACTGATGTGTCCAATTACCAAGCCGGAGCTCTGGAGCACATGCGCCCAGAGCCGGCGCTCTGCGACAACAGAGGCCACCGCGATGGGAGGTCCACACGGGCCAGAGAACGAAGACGGATGAAAATGGACAAATGGAAGACCAATACAAGTGGCCTGCCTGCTCCCCTCCCTCCCCACCCCACCCCCACCAAAATAAATAAAATAAATAAATCTTTAAAAAAAAAAAAAAAAGACGGTGATATGATACACTGGCAAGGATACAAAGCAATCAAGAACTTAGGCACATTGCTGGTGTGAATTACCAAACAGGTGAGCCACTTTGGAAAACATTCTTAACAAGTCCAACATGCAGCTAGCATATGACCCAGCAATTCCACTCCTAGGTGCTTAATGAATAGAAATAAAAAACACATGTCTACACAAAACGCTGAACATTCACGGCAGCTTTACTCATCATGACCCAAAGCTGGAAACAGATGTCTGTCCTCCAATGAACAGATAAACAAACTGTGGTACATCCCTACAGCTATGTACGACAACTCAGCAATCCATAAGAACAATCATTAGACACTGAACATTATACATGAAGCTCTAAAACACGGCGCCACATGAAAGACGTCAGCTGTAAACACTATATACTGTATGATTCCCTTTATACAAAATTCTAGAAAAGGGCATGCCAGGAGCCAGCAAGTAGTAGGAGGGAATGACTGCAAAGACACAAGAGGAAGCTTTTCAGATGGACAAAAATGTTCTATTACCACGATTGTCGCTGCTTACAAGACTGTACACATCTGTCAGAACTTTCACAAGGCAAACTTTAAGGTACATAAACCTGACCATCCCCCAAACTGACAGGAAAAACACAGTCAACATCACTGGTCAACAGGGAAATGTACACTAAAACCACAGTGAGATACCACTGCACATCCACTAAAGTGGGAAGATTTTAAAAGACGGTGATAGGGCTTCCCTGGTGGTCCAGTGGCTAAGGACACCGCCTTGCAGTGCAGGGGGCGCCAGTTCGATCCCTGGCCTGGGAAGATCCCATGTGCCACAGAGCGGCTGGACTGATGTGTCCAATTACCAAGCCGGAGCTCTGGAGCACATGCGCCCAGAGCCGGCGCTCTGCGACAACAGAGGCCACCGCGATGGGAGGTCCACACGGGCCAGAGAACGAAGACGGATGAAAATGGACAAATGGAAGACCAATACAAGTGGCCTGCCTGCTCCCCTCCCCCCCCCCCCCCCCCCCCCAAAAAAAAAAAAAAAAAAAAAACTTTAAAAAAAAAAAAAAAAAGACGGTGATATGATACACTGGCAAGGATACAAAGCAATCAAGAACTTAGGCACATTGCTGGTGTGAATTACCAAACAGGTGAGCCACTTTGGAAAACATTCTTAACAAGTCCAACATGCAGCTAGCATATGACCCAGCAATTCCACTCCTAGGTGCTTAATGAATAGAAATAAAAAACACATGTCTACACAAAACGCTGAACATTCACGGCAGCTTTACTCATCATGACCCAAAGCTGGAAACAGATGTCTGTCCTCCAATGAACAGATAAACAAACTGTGGTACATCCCTACAGCTATGTACGACAACTCAGCAATCCATAAGAACAATCATTAGACACTGAACATTATACATGAAGCTCTAAAACACGGCGCCACATGAAAGACGTCAGCTGTAAACACTATATACTGTATGATTCCCTTTATACAAAATTCTAGAAAAGGGCATGCCAGGAGCCAGCAAGTAGTAGGAGGGAATGACTGCAAAGACACAAGAGGAAGCTTTTCAGATGGACAAAAATGTTCTATTACCACGATTGTCGTGCTGCTTACAAGACTGTACACATCTGTCAGAACTCACAGGATTTTATACCTACAAACTGGCAAACTTTAAGGTACATAAACCTGACCATCCCCCCAAACTGCAGAAAAAGAGAAGAGCGGCAAGGTGAAAAGGAAGAACTGAGTCCAGAAAAAACACGAGGATTTGAGACCAGGGCCAACATTGGCAGCTTTTCAAGTTAGGTTCTGAAAAAAGATAAATGAAGGTTTTCAGCCTGTGGTGGTCACCCATCACATCGGTCAACTGTCTCCACCTACCTGACCCCGGGTATTTCTGTGGGGGATCGGCCACTGTGGGAGGCGAGCCAAGCGCGGCTGTGGACAGCTGAATTTGCTGCGGCTGTGTCTGAACGCTGCTAGGCTCAGACTGGCCACCTTCTGCTGACTGCTGGGACTGGATAAGAGAGATGTAGAACTCCTCCAGTTTGGGCAAGGCGGGAGAATCTGGGACACTCTCTACATTTGGTTGCTACAGAATGGGAGAATGAGGCAAATGCATGAGAACAAGAGGAACTATTTTGTTTTCTCACTTACATACAAAACAATATTTTCATATCACAAATCAAACTCCCTATTCTTAAGAATCTAGATACTCTGGAAAACAAGTTCTTCTCAGAGGGACCATTATTTCAAGAAATGGTTACTAAACACATATTATAAGCAAACACGGTACTGAGGGCTGCAATGCACGGCCAGGAGGACAGCAGGAAATGAGAGAAATACCATTCACAGAGCACTCACTGTCAGGCACAGTGCCAAGCTGCTGGCACATGTGTTTCCTCACCAAAACATCAGAACGTTGTTCTAGGTTAGGCGTTGTTACGTCTTTTTTATTATGGCTTCTTTCACCTAGCAGAATGCTTTTCGCAAGAGGCAGAGCAAGATATCAACCAGTTTTAGGCCAGTGTCTACCAGTAAGCGATAAGACGGAGATCCAAACTCTGGCTAGGCCCTGCGCTCTCTGCTCCATCTCACTACCTCCTAGCAAATACCATCCCTGTCCCCGAGGGGCTCATGGTTCTCAGCTAGGGAAATAGTACCTGTTCCGCAGGTGCCATGAAGGAGGCATTAACTGCATCCTGCAGCGTCAACAACATCCTAGGAGAACACAGTGGACTTAAAGGCAGGCTCCTTAGGAGAAGTGACAAAATGGGGTACTAAGAACCAAGGTTTGAGAAGAAAAGATGAAGTCCCAAAGTCTCAATATGGGCTACAGTGAATGAAGTCCCAAAGTTTAATCAACAGATCTTGTATCTTACTGCAGAGCACTGCTGAAACAGCTGCAGTCTAGAGTGGCTCAGAGCAATTATCTTCTGTGATGCTAACTGGCATTAACACAACTAGGTGGACCCCAATAGCAGCAGCCATAACAAACCCACCTAAGTGGCTTATGGTCTGGGATCTGCCTAGAGTAAACTCAGACAAAAATCGTAGGAACAGAAAATGTAGCTTTGATTGTTCTTTAGACTGGTGTATTAAGACATTCAGTATCAGCTGGCCCTCCTTTTTGCTTCCATGACAAAACACTTTGTTCATTTTCAAACAGGGCTGGCATGAGTGTGTCTTCTATAAGCACACTATACACAAACAACTGTGCCCCTTTTCTCTGCAGCAAAAACGACAACTCTAAGAGCCCACACAGCTACCCCACCAAGCAATATGCTACTTCAGGAAAGCAAAGACCTAGATTCAAATTTCTGCTTAATTTATGCAACCTCATGTGTGTGCTTTAGCTATACTCTGAGCTTATTCTCTCTTAAAATGAAGCTTCAGTGATAAATTAAGTAAATAGACATTAATACGATAAGCTTTTACAGCTAGAACTATCACAGGTCCAAATCAGTTCTTACAGATGGACTTGCTCAAACTTGTGGTAAAGACTAACCTCTGGATTATAGAATTCCCAAACATGTGTTTTTTAATAGTAAGCTTTGCTGCCTATTTTTAGCAGTTTGTGAAAATATGTGTTAGTTGCTCAGTCGTGTCTGACTCTTTGCAACCCCATGGACTGGAGCCCACCAGACTCCTCTGTCCATGAAATTCTCCAGGCAAGAATACTGGAATGGACTGCCATTCCCATCAGCCAAAATTTTCCTTTCCTGACAGACGTGATTTTGAAGAAAGATTGTTAAAACACATTTAAGATGCATTCTGACAGCTTTTCACTTTGAAAAAAAAAGAGAAGAACATAGGCGGATGTCTTCTAAATTTGTATGCCACTATGAAAAGCAAGTACTTGTGATCAGTTTAAGCACTTAATTAAAAAGTAAGAGTCTCTTCCTCCAAACAGCAGTTTAGAGCACTTCTGTTCAAAGAATGATTCACCACCAAGCAGCATCAGCATCACCTGGAAGTTTGTAAGACACAGAGAACTGCAGTCCCCAGCCCCGATCTGCTCAATGGGAATCTGCAGTCTCACAAGATGCTCAGGTGATGGCTCTGAACACTAGTTCGAGAAGCAATGCTCTAGCAGAGCCATCACTCTGGTGTTACCAACAAGTGACTCCCTCACAGTTGTCTGAAAATATACCATTATGGAACCAGAGGTTAGTGGTAACTTCTAAGAAATATGTTCATGATTTCTGAAACATTAACACATGCCATCAAAAGCACAGCCCCAAACCACAATAACATACGCCTTCATGCCCACTAGGACGGCTATAATTTTAAAAATTAGATAACAAATATTGGCAAAGATGTAGACAAATGGAACACTCTTAAATAATGGTGGGAATACAAAATGATGCAACTACTTGGAACAGCCTGACAATTCCTCAAAATATCAAACAAAGAGTTACTACATGTGTGCATGTGTGCTTAGTCACTTCAGTCACGTCCAACTCTTCACAACCCCATGGACTGTAGCCTGCCAGGCTCCTCTGTCCATGGGATTTCCCAGGCAAGAACACTGGAATGAGTAGCCATTCCCTTCTCCAGGCGGTCTTCCCAATTCAGGGATTGAACCTATGTCTTTGGTGTCTCCTGCACTGCAGACAGATTCTTTACTGCTGAGCTACTGGGGAAGCCCCTGGCCCACAAGACCCAGCAATTCAACTCCTGGGGATATGACTAAGAAAACTGAAAACATATTCATGGAGAAACACATACACAATTGTCACAGCAGCATTATTTATAACAGGAGAAAAGCAGAAATAATTCAAATGTTCATCAGCTGATGCACAGATAAAACAAAATTCAAACATTTATTGTATCTTAAAACTAAATCTGGGACTTCCCTGGTGGTCCAGTGGTTAAGAACCATCTACCAATGCAGGGGACATGGGTTCGATCCCTGGTCTGGGAAGATTCCACAGTTGCCGCAGGGCGGCTAAGCCCATGTGCCACAACTACTGAAGCTCACCTTAGAGCAAGAGAAGCCACTGTAATAAGAAGATGGTGCACTGAAACTAGACAAAATCTGTGGGCAGCAACAAAGACCCAGCACAGCCAAAAATAAATAAATAATAAAAATTAATTTTAAAAAATTAAACCAAAAAACCCCTAAATCTGTGCTTTAAGAAACCTACATTTCCGGAACTGGCTGTTTTATGTAATGCAGCATTCTTTATCAGTTATCTCATGCCAAGTAAGCACATTCTGTAGAAAATATATCACTCAGAAGGTTCATCTTCCACAACTCTGCTTTTTTAACAGGTCTCCTAGACACGAGTCCTTCATTTTCCATGTAATGCACAAAAGTACAGATATTGAGCCCTCTATCTGTACATGAGCTTAACTTCATGATTCACACAAATTGTCCTTCTGTTTTCAGGACGCTCATACTATATTTGAGGAACACAAAACAAGCGAATTTATTCCAGGATTACTGCTTTCTGACAAAGTAACAAAACAAAGAAAAAAAAACTGGCCTAGATGATAGGCCACAGAACTTAAAATGTATGGCTAAGTGAAAATACCTGTTTTCTCTATCCCTAATGTAGAGGTTTAATCAATCTTTTAATTCTAGGCTCAGAGTTTTCTTTTGAGGTGAATCACTGTAGTAAGTTGAACTGAAATTAACTTTTAAATAAACATGCACTTTTGTGTCCATGTATTTTACCCAATGCTAAGAGAGGGATCATTCACCAGAATCTCACTTTCTAAACCCGAAAGCACTTCCCCACTAAACCCTGCCACAGGAACCCTCATTACATACTGACCGTTTGAATCCTGGGGATATGACTAAGAAAACTGAAAACATATTCATGGAGAAACACATACACAATTGTCACAGCAGCATTATTTATAACAGGAGAAAAGCAGAAATAATTCAAATGTTCATCAGCTGATGCACAGATAAAACAAAATTCAAACATTTATTGTATCTTAAAACTAAATCTGGGACTTCCCTGGTGGTCCAGTGGTTAAGAACCATCTACCAATGCAGGGGACATGGGTTCGATCCCTGGTCTGGGAAGATTCCACATGCCGCGGGGCGGCTAAGCCCATGTGCCACAACTACTGAAGCTCACCTTAGAGCAAGAGAAGCCACTGTAATAAGAAGATGGTGCACTGAAACTAGACAAAATCTGTGGGCAGCAACAAAGACCCAGCACAGCCAAAAATAAATAAATAATAAAAATTAATTTTAAAAAATTAAACCAAAAAACCCCTAAATCTGTGCTTTAAGAAACCTACATTTCCGGAACTGGCTGTTTTATGTAATGCAGCATTCTTTATCAGTTATCTCATGCCAAGTAAGCACATTCTGTAGAAAATATATCACTCAGAAGGTTCATCTTCCACAACTCTGCTTTTTTAACAGGTCTCCTAGACACGAGTCCTTCATTTTCCATGTAATGCACAAAAGTACAGATATTGAGCCCTCTATCTGTACATGAGCTTAACTTCATGATTCACACAAATTGTCCTTCTGTTTTCAGGACGCTCATACTATATTTGAGGAACACAAAACAAGCGAATTTATTCCAGGATTACTGCTTTCTGACAAAGTAACAAAACAAAGAAAAAAAAACTGGCCTAGATGATAGGCCACAGAACTTAAAATGTATGGCTAAGTGAAAATACCTGTTTTCTCTATCCCTAATGTAGAGGTTTAATCAATCTTTTAATTCTAGGCTCAGAGTTTTCTTTTGGAGGTGAATCACTGTAGTAAGTTGAACTGAAATTAACTTTTAAATAAACATGCACTTTTGTGTCCATGTATTTTACCCAATGCTAAGAGAGGGATCATTCACCAGAATCTCACTTTCTAAACCCGAAAGCACTTCCCCACTAAACCCTGCCACAGGAACCCTCATTACATACTGACCGTTTGAATCCTGGTTGCTCCAGTCTGTTTTTCTTGAGCGTCCAGCCCTTCTGGAGTTTGAACTTCTGCTTTCATTCCATTCACAAGGCCTGAAGGCTGCCATGAATCATCCCATTTATCTTTGGGTACAGAAAAACACCAATCCTATAGAGAGAAAACATGGCAACACTACACTGAGACGGACTCATATGGAGGATCACTTGGGCAAGGTAAAGGCAAGGAGTGTATACTAAACAAGAAAAGATACTTAGGGCTTCCCTGGTGGTCCAGTGGGTAAAGAGTCCGCCTTGGACTGCAAGGGGCGCCAGTTCGATCCCTGGCCTGGGTAGATAGATCCCACATGCCGCGGAGCGGCTGGATGGGTGTGTCCTATTATAAGTCAGCACTCTTGAGTGCATGCGCCCAGAGCCGGTGCTCTGCTACAGGAGAGGCCACTGCAATGGGAGGCCCACACAGGCCAAAGAACAAAGATGGATGAAAATAAATGAATGAAAGACCAATAAAAGTGGCCAAAAAATTTAAAAAGAAAATATATTTATTAACTTTCTATACCAATGTGAGGTTTCCCTCTTGCTTTACTGGTCCATACCCAATATGCTGAATTCTTTTGAACACACAGATCTCATAAAAATAAAGATGATTTTGTTTGTAGTATAGTCTTCAATACATTTTCCATGGTTAGCTGATTTTTATGGTCATTCAGTATTGAAATGGCACAAATAACAAGGACAAACTTAAGTGCTGATGTGTCTTCTTTCTGATAGCCAGTGGGAAATAAATTAAAATTTAAATGTATAGGGCCCAATATTAGTAAATATGCTCACTGTATTTTTTGGTCCTGGAGAGATCCAGACATAATAAGGCTAATGCAACAGAAATTAAATTAGGGAAAACAGTTTATTTCTAGATTCTAAGGCCTTAACTAGGTGCCAATGATAAAACAAAAATCATAATGACTGATAGGGTAGACAGGCATAATAAGTCCATGGTTTATTCTCCCCCGTTTCATCCTGTCTCCATCCCTAACACTGCCATCTTTGCAGAGAGGGAGCAGGGAAGGAAATGCATTCTTCTGCACTACTGTCTGATAAATCCTTACAAAATACAGAATATACAGCATTTTTGAGGCATGGACAATTGTATTAATATTTCCTTTTTCAGTAGTGATTTGCTTTCTGTTTCTGCAAGGATCTAACCTTCTGTGGCTTTTCTTTACATGATGAATACGGTTTATTTCCACCAAGGCTTGAAGTAAGTAAGTGGGAGGCAGTATCGCTTTCTTCTCCTAGTTTAGCCTGCAAAGGCAGCCAGCTCTCATCCCAAATATCATCCCCTATGGTTACCAACTCCAGGCATGGCATTCCAGTGGGGATTTCATCCTAGAATGTATCAGGAGACAAAGAAAAACTTTCAATTTACTGTTCCTAGGAGAATACATTTTGAAATTTAGGTTTGTAATTTTTCCTGACTCTGGGTAAAGATTGAATACACAATTCGTTATGCTTTCCCCTCCTGACATATCAACCAAAATAAAAGAGATTAAAGGTATAAACTTACAGTCAAAGAGAATGTAAGAGGGGAAAACATTATCCATGTTCTGGATACAGGAAATTATACAAGTCACAAGTTATTAAGCAGTCCTGAGAAAGTGGAATCCTGAGCTTGTAGCAGGAAAATCTGAGAAGCAATCCAAACTTATACCATAAATACTGCAAAAGGTCAGGAATTACTCCTATAAAGTTTTTGGAATTTAAGGTATAAAGTGAAAATGAAAACAAGAACCACTCATTAAAAGTCAACACTTATGGCTCAATACCAGAAAGGCAAACAACCCAATCAAAACATGGTCAGAAGAACTAAGCAGACATTTCTCCAAAGAAGACATACAGATGGCTAATAAACATATGAAGAGACGTTTAATACTTCTTATTATTAGACAAATTCAAGTCAAAACTACAATGAGGTATCATCTCACACTGGTCAGAAAGGCCATCATCAAAGAGTCTACAAGAGTTCAGCGTAAGTTTTACAAGAAATGTTAAAGAAACTACAGGGACTTGTCAAAGCAGAAAAGACCACAACTAGACATACAAAAATTATAAAAGGAAAATCTCAATGGTAAAAGCAAACATATGGGGACTTTTCTGGTGGTCCAGTGGATAAGACTCTGAGCTCCCAACACAGGGGGCCCGAGTTCAATCCCTGGGGAGGGAACCAGATCCCCACAGGCCCCAACTAAGACTCTTGTGCAGTCAAATATATAAATCAATGGTTTTTTTTTTAAAAAAAGGCAAATACATGGTAAAGGTAACAAGTCAATTACTTATAAAGCTAGTAGGAAAATTAAAACTGTCTATATTCAAAATAAGTAGATAAGAGATACATAAAACAAAAAGATGTAAAATATAATGTCAAAAAAAATTCAATAGAGAAAGCACAGTCTTCCCAACAAATAGCACTAAAACCACTGAACACCCATAACATTAACCTAAATCACACCCCTAAAACTAAATAAAATCAAGATGGTCTTGCAACTGAAAATACTGTACATAAAAGAAAAAGAGAAATCAGATGTAATTTCTCAAAATTAAAAACCTTTCCTATATGAAAGACAACATTAAGAGAATGAACCTACAAATGGGAGAAAATATTTGAAAATCACAAATATGACAAAGGTTATCAAGAAAATATCAGAACACGTAAAGAATTCTCAAAACCCCATAGTAAGAAAACAAACAAGTCAACCAAAAAAAATGGGCAAAAGACTTTAACAGGCATTACATCAAGAAATACATGTGGATGGCAAATAAGCACATGATAAGCACAGTCATTAGGGAAATTCAGATTAAAACCACACTGTGATACTATTGCACACCTATGAAAATGGCTAAAAATAAAAGTTCCTGACAATATCAAATGCTGGTAAGATATGGAGCAACGGGAACTCACACATTGCTGTGGGGATGTGGAACGGTACAGCCAGTCTGGAAAAGTTTGACATAACATTTACCACATGAACCAGCAATTCTCCTCTTGATTATGTTTATTAAAAAGCTTACACATGAATATTCATAGGTCTCTTAATACCAAAACCTGAAATAACCATAATGTCCTTCAGTAGATGAGTGGATATCTAAACTGTGGCATATCCAAAACCACTCATCATGAACAGAAATGAACTACTGATATTTACAACAATTTGAATGAAGGTATGATGCTGAATAAAAGAAGCCTCTATTGGGAAGTTACATACCACATGACTCCACTTATTAATGACAGTCCTGAAAAGGCAGAACTATGGTGACTGAAAACATTAATGCTTGCGAGGGGATTAGGGATCTGGGAAGCTGTGATTATAAAGGGGTAGTACCAGGGAGGAGATGATGGAACTGTTCCGCCTCCTGATTATGGTGGTGTTACACAAATCTATACACCTAGCAAAACTGACAGGACAGTACTCTGAATACAAAATCAATTGTTTACTGCGTATTTATTTAAAAAGAAAGAGATATTAATACCAGAGAAAATAACAGTTGTGCAGGAAAGGAAAACATGCCATAACATATTACGTGGCTGTAAATAGAATTTTCAGTGTCATAATAACAAAATGTTGAATAGTAATCTAACAGAAAGCTTGATACAACATATTAGTAAGATGATGAGAGAACAGAAAGGGTATTTTTGTCTGTGATGAGGGACAAGGGATGAAAGAGAACTAAATCTTCATCTCTCAAGATGGGAAGGCCATACATACTTAAAACTGAGAATTCAGGAAACAACAATGTGAGCATGCTATTTAATGAAAGGAAGAGAGGCAAATTCCAAAAGAAGATGCTAAAAGAGATGAAAATGGCTGTTCTGGAAAAAGAAAATGTAGGGGAAGGGTTATGAGTAACTCTAATAAGATGTGGGCACATAAACATTAAAAAAAATTTATGAGAACATAAACATTTGACCAAAGTATGTCCTCCAAAAAGAGTTGTCAACATTTTTCTTGATGGGTTTTCTTTTTTTTTTTTTAAAGATTTATTTATTTATTTATTTTTGGGCGGGGGTCGGGTTGGGGAGGGAGGGGAGCAGGCGGGCCACTTCTCTTGGCCTTTCATTTATCTATTTTCATCCGTCTTTGTTCTTCCGCCCATGTGGGCCTCCCATCGCGTTGGCCTCTGTCGTTGTAGAGCTCCGGCTCTGGGCGCATGCGCTCCAGAGCTCCGGCTCGGTAATTGGACACATGGGTCCAGCCGCTCCGCGGCACGTGGGATCTTCCCAGGCCAGGGATCCAACCGGCGCTCCCTGCACTGCAAGGCGGTGTCCTTACCCACTGGACCACCAGGGGAAGCCCCTTGATGGGTTTTCTTAATACTATTTCTCAATACTACTTTTTAATCATGCATAATTCCTGAGAAGTGCCCAGAGGTATGGGATAGTAATTAACACATTAAAGTCAGATGACAGCTTTTCTTTCCTGTGATCCAAGCTATATTGCTGAAACTTTGCTCTTGGTGACCGCTGAAGAATCTGTAGTTCAGCTGGGGAGATGCTCCAATGGCACCAAAATGAATGGGGTTTAAAGAGCTATTTTAACTTCAGCCCCCTTCACTTTTGAATATATTATATTAATTATGTTTTTTAAAAGCTACCTTCCCATCTCCTACCTCATTTTCTTCCTTCAGCTCCTTCAGCTCTGGGATGGACCACTTTGGATCTTCTTCACAGCTCTTATCTTGTATTTTCAAATAACTTAATTCAGAATTCTTTAATGGCTTCTTTGAGATGACTGATTTAAGGTGACTGAAAGTCTTTTCATCATTAATATCTTGCTAGTAGATAAGAAAGAGAAATTATTTTATTTTCTATAGCAATGCTGTTTCCAAAATTTACACGCCTACAAATTCTGGACACAATTTTTCACTATGCCTCATGCATACCCAACATTATTTTCTAAGTTTATGCGGGACCCAGGTCTTCCCATCCTGTTAAATTAGTTCAGGCCAAGAGCTTCCCAGGTGGTGCAATAGTAAAGAATCTGCCTGTCAGTGCAGGAAACATAAGAGACACAGGTTTGATCCCTGGGTCAGGAAGGTCCCCGGAGGAGGAAATGGCAAGCCACTCCAGTATTCTTGTCTGGAGAATTCTTTTTTTGTTGTTAGACATTTATCTTATTTATTTATCTTTTTGGGGAGTGAGGTGGGGAGGGAGGGGGACGGGAGGGCCACTTCTATTGGTCTTTCATTTCTCTATTTTCATCCGTCTTTGTTCTTTGGCTCCTGCGGGCCTCCCATCACGGCGGCCTCTGTTGTTGCAGAGCACCGGCTCTGGGCGCATGCGCTCCTGAGCTCCGGCTTGGTAATTGGACACATCAGTCCAGCCGCTCCGCGGCACGTGGGATCTTCCCAGGCCAGGGATCAAACCGGCGCCCCTTGCACTGCAAGGCGGTGTCCTTACCCACTGGACCACCAGGGGAAGCCCACTGTCTGGAGAATTCTATGGACAGAGAAGCCTGGTGGGCTACAGTCCATGGGGTCACAAAATAATCAGACATTACTTAGCAACTAAAAACAAGGTGTACAGAGGTAGGGATATGTGTGTATGTAGCATGTAGAAGTCTTGGTATGTTAAAACATAGGCTGGGTACAAAGGAGCTTTCAGCCTTATCTCTTTGCAGAAAAGATGGCCTTATTTCATTTTCAGGACTGAACTATGATTATTTAAAGACATCAACATGTATGATAAGATACTCTAAAAACTTTAAAGGCTGAATTCAATTCACTATTTAAGAATCAGGAAACATAACTGTTGTAACTAAGTAATAGGACAAAAAGAAATTCAGATTTCAGAAAGTTTTACAGGGCAAACAAGCCCAATTAATTTTAATTAGTTTTAAACTAAAATGAAATTTAAAATGCTGGTATTATTTTAAACAGGCAGCAGTAAACATTCATACACATTTTTTGGAGTAGGTTTATCTCCCAATAGTCAAATGCCCTTTTTGAAAACGTTTTTTACAGAAATTTAATTGATTTAAAATGTTGTGTTAGTTTCAGGGGTATAGCAAAATGCACCCCCCCCCCTTTTTTAACAGAGTTTTGTTGTTTACAGATATGTATAATCCCAGATTAGTCATATGTATATCCCTGGCCCCCTCCCTCGCAAAATAGCCTTTTATTTTCCATCTTTTCTAATAGTGAAAGTCCACTAAAAATTAATCATAATTAAATCAAACAGAATTCATTTTTGTCTGGAGAATTCTTTTTTTGTTGTTAGACATTTATCTTATTTATTTATCTTTTTGGGGAGTGAGGTGGGGAGGGAGGGGGACGGGAGGGCCACTTCTATTGGTCTTTCATTTCTCTATTTTCATCCGTCTTTGTTCTTTGGCTCCTGCGGGCCTCCCATCACGGCGGCCTCTGTTGTTGCAGAGCACCGGCTCTGGGCGCATGCGCTCCTGAGCTCCGGCTTGGTAATTGGACACATCAGTCCAGCCGCTCCGCGGCACGTGGGATCTTCCCAGGCCAGGGATCAAACCGGCGCCCCTTGCACTGCAAGGCGGTGTCCTTACCCACTGGACCACCAGGGGAAGCCCACTGTCTGGAGAATTCTATGGACAGAGAAGCCTGGTGGGCTACAGTCCATGGGGTCACAAAATAATCAGACATTACTTAGCAACTAAAAACAAGGTGTACAGAGGTAGGGATATGTGTGTATGTAGCATGTAGAAGTCTTGGTATGTTAAAACATAGGCTGGGTACAAAGGAGCTTTCAGCCTTATCTCTTTGCAGAAAAGATGGCCTTATTTCATTTTCAGGACTGAACTATGATTATTTAAAGACATCAACATGTATGATAAGATACTCTAAAAACTTTAAAGGCTGAATTCAATTCACTATTTAAGAATCAGGAAACATAACTGTTGTAACTAAGTAATAGGACAAAAAGAAATTCAGATTTCAGAAAGTTTTACAGGGCAAACAAGCCCAATTAATTTTAATTAGTTTTAAACTAAAATGAAATTTAAAATGCTGGTATTATTTTAAACAGGCAGCAGTAAACATTCATACACATTTTTTGGAGTAGGTTTATCTCCCAATAGTCAAATGCCCTTTTTGAAAACGTTTTTTACAGAAATTTAATTGATTTAAAATGTTGTGTTAGTTTCAGGGGTATAGCAAAATGCACCCCCCCCCCTTTTTTAACAGAGTTTTGTTGTTTACAGATATGTATAATCCCAGATTAGTCATATGTATATCCCTGGCCCCCTCCCTCGCAAAATAGCCTTTTATTTTCCATCTTTTCTAATAGTGAAAGTCCACTAAAAAATATCATCATTCCTATAATTTAAAAAGTTCAGATATATAAAACATGTTTACACCAAACAATGTTCTAATATAAAAAAAAAAGCTTTATCATCCTAAATTTTGGGACTTTAAAACTAAGCCCAACTTATATTCTTAGCTCAGTACTTGATGCCATGAGGAATATGAGACTTAGAAGACATGTCTATTTATTTCCGCATTTGTTGAAAAGTCATTTCACTTATTACTTACTAACGTGCTTCACTCTACATCTATCTAAAACGGGTATCTTAAAGCACCAACCTGGTAAAAGGGCTGTGGAGATTAAATTAATTAGTGCATGCACGTATTTAGAAAAGTGCCTGCCACACAGTACAAGTTCAGTGAGTGTCACTGTTCTCTTTTTATTAGAAGTAGTGCTGTGGGGTGGAATAATACATAATAATAATATGATTGTTACTACTGTGGGCAGGAGTTGCCACAAGGTTTACAGAGAAAGTAAGAAATGAGAACATTTCAAGAAACACGTAAGGTGTGTAGCGGGAAGAAAAACAGCGTTTGCTATCAGTGCAGGTGAGGTCACAGCTGCACCAAGGGGGCAGCAGAGTTCAGTATTGGAGAGAAATGACGCGGGAGAAAGCAGGGCTGAAGTAAAGGCTCAAACCAGCAAGTGATGAGTCGAGTGTTAGTGCTAAGTCGCTTCAGTCATGTCAACTCCTAGCGATCCCACGGACTAGAACCTGCTAGTCTCCTCTGTCCATGGGAATCTCCAGGCAAGAATACTGGAGTGGGTTGTCGTTCCCTTCTCCAGGGGATCTTCCCCACCCAGGAATTGAACCCGGGTCTCCTGAACTACAGGCAGAGTCTTTACCATCTGAGCCAACAGGGAAGCCCAAGACAAGGTAACTGTTGAGATTACTGTGTAGTTTCCAAACGTCCCTAGGTTGGGAATGCCTCAGCTTCCTCACTGGAAAATAAGGTTAATTGTAGTCACTACATCACATGGATTTTATGAGTATCAGATAATACATTTTTAAAATACCTTTTAGAGTGTCTTTTCTAATAGTAAATACAAAATCATCATTCCTATAATTTAAAAAGTTCAGATATATAAAACATGTTTACACCAAACAATGTTCTAATATAAAAAAAAAAGCTTTATCATCCTAAATTTTGGGACTTTAAAACTAAGCCCAACTTATATTCTTAGCTCAGTACTTGATGCCATGAGGAATATGAGACTTAGAAGACATGTCTATTTATTTCCGCATTTGTTGAAAAGTCATTTCACTTATTACTTACTAACGTGCTTCACTCTACATCTATCTAAAACGGGTATCTTAAAGCACCAACCTGGTAAAAGGGCTGTGGAGATTAAATTAATTAGTGCATGCACGTATTTAGAAAAGTGCCTGCCACACAGTACAAGTTCAGTGAGTGTCACTGTTCTCTTTTTATTAGAAGTAGTGCTGTGGGGTGGAATAATACATAATAATAATATGATTGTTACTACTGTGGGCAGGAGTTGCCACAAGGTTTACAGAGAAAGTAAGAAATGAGAACATTTCAAGAAACACGTAAGGTGTGTAGCGGGAAGAAAAACAGCGTTTGCTATCAGTGCAGGTGAGGTCACAGCTGCACCAAGGGGGCAGCAGAGTTCAGTATTGGAGAGAAATGACGCGGGAGAAAGCAGGGCTGAAGTAAAGGCTCAAACCAGCAAGTGATGAGTCGAGTGTTAGTGCTAAGTCGCTTCAGTCATGTCAACTCCTAGCGATCCCACGGACTAGAACCTGCTAGTCTCCTCTGTCCATGGGAATCTCCAGGCAAGAATACTGGAGTGGGTTGTCGTTCCCTTCTCCAGGGGATCTTCCCCACCCAGGAATTGAACCCGGGTCTCCTGAACTACAGGCAGAGTCTTTACCATCTGAGCCAACAGGGAAGCCCAAGACAAGGTAACTGTTGAGATTACTGTGTAGTTTCCAAACGTCCCTAGGTTGGGAATGCCTCAGCTTCCTCACTGGAAAATAAGGTTAATTGTAGTCACTACATCACATGGATTTTATGAGTATCAGATAATACATTTTTAAAATACCTTTTAGAGTGTCTGATATATAGTCGTTAAATATTAACAATATTAAAAAGAAAATGACAGTATTTGCAAAAACCACTTACCAGGGTATATAAATCACTCTTTTTTGATTGTGGACTGATCTCTTGATCTTTATTAAAATAGTGCTGCTGGGAAAGATAGCCCAGCTCTGTCTGGACAACGTCCTCAGACCCCTCACAGGATTTAGTGTACAAAGCCAGTGGGTTGAGGTCTCTGAAACCCTGGGACAAAAAAAAAAAAGAAAGAAGAGTTTAGTTTCTCAGAGAAAAAATGAAAAAGCTAGCACTTCATAATTCTCAAATGTGGAGATGTATTATCTTCTAAAATTTAATAGTTAGAATGTTCCCCATATTGATAGTGCTTGTTAGCCACAAAAATTATCAACATTTTAAAAATGGTGATGTCAACACTGCTACCAATAATTACAAAATGAGAGAGTGTTAAGTAAGGAAACTTCAGAGAATTAAATACCAGGGAGTAAGATAGAAGCCTTAATTGTTTAAAACAAAAGTTTTCACATTCTGCTTCTCCTGCTGCTGCTGCTTACTCACTCAGTCGTATCCAACTGCGTGCAACCCCATGGACTATAGCCTCACAGGCTCCTCTGTCCATGGGGTTCTCCAAGGAAAGAGTACTACAGTGGGTTGCCATTTCCTCCTCCAGGGGATCTTCCCAATCCAGGGACCGAACAAGGTCTCCTACATTGCAGATGGATTCTTTACCACTGAGCCACCAGGGAAGCCCCTATATACATATATACTTGTGACTCCAGGTCTTTCTGTTCATGGGATTTTCCAGGAAAGACTATTGGAGTGGGTTCCCATCTCCTTCTCCAATTCACATTCTAGAGGACAATAAGTCCTATGGAGCTTTGTGTGGTCATGTGAAAATTTAAAAAGTCCTGTGCATGAAGGAGGCCAGGAATCTCACAGATGTACCTACGAGTAAAAGACTCAACCAAACAACATTCTGTGTTAAATTCTCTTATACCCTGAAGTGCTGAGATTGAACAGAATACATTACAAAACACATTCAGAGCACTCCACCTTAGAAGGGACGTTTTCTTGGTTCACAATAGCGTGGCCCTCCGTCCTTAAGACATGGTGGAAATAGACATCTTCGTTTGAGGACGTGTCACACAGGAAGATGTTCAGGATCCCGTCCACATATTCATCCACGACTCCCACCAGCGGCTTCAAGCCACACAAGTTCTGGAACTGCAGAATCGCTCTGGATGTCCACTGTTCCTGAAACACAATCGAGATACACAAGTCAGAGGACAGATCCAAACATCAGCTATAAACACCATAAACACAAATGAATTCCTAATGAACTCGGGATTTTAGTGGAAAAATCAAACCATGAAGAGTACCAGAAGAACACATTCGAGGTTATTTATGATGTGGGGGTGAGAAAAGTTAGAATAAAGGGAAAATGACGAAAACTGGATTATGAGAAAACATTTAATGGAATGAAAACTTCCATGTTTGGCAATGATTAAGATTATTGGACCAACCCTCCTACAGAAACTAAACATTTTAGGTAAAATATGTTTAAAACATGTTCAGAAAGCATGAAAGAACTGACAAAAGAGGAACACAAATTGTCAGGACAAAATTAAAGGGAAAGTGGGAACTATTGTTGCCCTAAGGGTATGTGCTAATTCAGGTTAATCTGAACTTTGGTTTTGATGGTCTCACAGGTCAGAGGACAGAAAAACAAGCCAGTATCCACCCAGGACAGGGAGAAGAAGACTTTATTAAGATGAGTGCCTAAGGCTACATGCTCAGGATAAGAGGGAAAAGAAATAAACTAGCCTTCACATGAATTCGCAGCTCACTTTTCACATCACCTGGGTGTTACACAAATCTTCAGGTTATATTTACATTAAGATGGTTCTAGACCAGTCATACTACTAGGTACCTGGCAGAAGGAAATGTAAATCTCTCTGGAGGTAGGCACAAAAAGTGACAAAGGCATGGAGCCACACCCTTACAGAGAAGGTAGAGGTTAGAAAGGGCCAACCCTCAAACAGAACCAGAGGCAGCTCAGTTAAGAGAAACTCAAAATGTGTATGATTGCGCCACCTATTGGAGGAAATCTAACTCCCACTCTGTCATTTAATACTAAATGCACCAGCTCAGGAACACTTCAAACAACATGAAGACTCACAGAGACACTGTACCACAAAAAGACAATAACAATTCTCCAGAAACCAAGCAAAGTCAAAAATAGCGTGGCCCTCCGTCCTTAAGACATGGTGGAAATAGACATCTTCGTTTGAGGACGTGTCACACAGGAAGATGTTCAGGATCCCGTCCACATATTCATCCACGACTCCCACCAGCGGCTTCAAGCCACACAAGTTCTGGAACTGCAGAATCGCTCTGGATGTCCACTGTTCCTGAAACACAATCGAGATACACAAGTCAGAGGACAGATCCAAACATCAGCTATAAACACCATAAACACAAATGAATTCCTAATGAACTCGGATTTTAGTGGAAAAATCAAACCATGAAGAGTACCAGAAGAACACATTCGAGGTTATTTATGATGTGGGGGTGAGAAAAGTTAGAATAAAGGGAAAATGACGAAAACTGGATTATGAGAAAACATTTAATGGAATGAAAACTTCCATGTTTGGCAATGATTAAGATTATTGGACCAACCCTCCTACAGAAACTAAACATTTTAGGTAAAATATGTTTAAAACATGTTCAGAAAGCATGAAAGAACTGACAAAAGAGGAACACAAATTGTCAGGACAAAATTAAAGGGAAAGTGGGAACTATTGTTGCCCTAAGGGTATGTGCTAATTCAGGTTAATCTGAACTTTGGTTTTGATGGTCTCACAGGTCAGAGGACAGAAAAACAAGCCAGTATCCACCCAGGACAGGGAGAAGAAGACTTTATTAAGATGAGTGCCTAAGGCTACATGCTCAGGATAAGAGGGAAAAGAAATAAACTAGCCTTCACATGAATTCGCAGCTCACTTTTCACATCACCTGGGTGTTACACAAATCTTCAGGTTATATTTACATTAAGATGGTTCTAGACCAGTCATACTACTAGGTACCTGGCAGAAGGAAATGTAAATCTCTCTGGAGGTAGGCACAAAAAGTGACAAAGGCATGGAGCCACACCCCTTACAGAGAAGGTAGAGGTTAGAAAGGGCCAACCCTCAAACAGAACCAGAGGCAGCTCAGTTAAGAGAAACTCAAAATGTGTATGATTGCGCCACCTATTGGAGGAAATCTAACTCCCACTCTGTCATTTAATACTAAATGCACCAGCTCAGGAACACTTCAAACAACATGAAGACTCACAGAGACACTGTACCACAAAAAGACAATAACAATTCTCCAGAAACCAAGCAAAGTCAAAAAATACCTCAATTTAATTGAACTGAATTCTTGATTCAAAATAGCTGTTGTGAAGAAATTCAATGAGCATTGGGAAAGGCAGTTTCATGAACTCAGGAATAAAATGAATGAACAGAAGGAATACTTCACCAAAGGGACTAAAACTCTAAACAAAAATTATGAATCCACCTGCCACTGCAGGGGACATGAACTTGATCCCTGGTCCAGGAAAATCCCGTATATGTTGCATGGCAACTAAGCCTGTGAGCTACAACTACCTGAGCCCACATGATCCATGAGCCACATGATCCACATGAGCCTGTGTATCCTGTGCTCTGAAACGAGAAGCCACGGCAACGAGAAGCCCACGTGCTGTGACTAAAGCATAGACCACTCTCTCACACCATACACACAAATTAACTCAAAATGGACTAAAGACCTAAATGTCAGACCTGAAACAACAAAGCCCTCGGAAGACAACACAGGCAGTATGCTCTCTGACATCAGCTGTAGCAATAGCTCTTTAGATATGTCTCCACAGGCAAAGAAAACAAAAGCAAAAATAAATAAAAGGGACTACATCAAACTAAAAAGCTTTTGCACAGCAAAAGAAAGTGAAAGTGTCAGTCACTCAATCATGTTCAACTCTTCGCGACCCTCTGAACTGTAGCCCACCAGGCTCCTCTGTCCATGAAATTATCCAGGCAAGAATATTTAAGTGGGTTGCCATGTCATTCTCCAGGGGGTCTTCCCAACCAAAGGAAACCAACAATGTAACAAAAAGACTATCTACCAAATAGGAGAAGATATTTGTTAATCATATATCTGATAAGAGTTAATATCTAAACATACAAAGAACTTATATACCTCAACAAAACCAACAGTCCGGTTGGAGGTAGGCACAAAAAGTGACAAAGGCATGGAGCCACACCCTTACAGAGAAGGTAGAGGTTAGAAAGGGCCAACCCTCAAACAGAACCAGAGGCAGCTCAGTTAAGAGAAACTCAAAATGTGTATGATTGCGCCACCTATTGGAGGAAATCTAACTCCCACTCTGTCATTTAATACTAAATGCACCAGCTCAGGAACACTTCAAACAACATGAAGACTCACAGAGACACTGTACCACAAAAAGACAATAACAATTCTCCAGAAACCAAGCAAAGTCAAAAAATACCTCAATTTAATTGAACTGAATTCTTGATTCAAAATAGCTGTTGTGAAGAAATTCAATGAGCATTGGGAAAGGCAGTTTCATGAACTCAGGAATAAAATGAATGAACAGAAGGAATACTTCACCAAAGGGACTAAAACTCTAAACAAAAATTATGAATCCACCTGCCACTGCAGGGGACATGAACTTGATCCCTGGTCCAGGAAAATCCCGTATATGTTGCATGGCAACTAAGCCTGTGAGCTACAACTACCTGAGCCCACATGATCCATGAGCCACATGATCCACATGAGCCTGTGTATCCTGTGCTCTGAAACGAGAAGCCACGGCAACGAGAAGCCCACGTGCTGTGACTAAAGCATAGACCACTCTCTCACACCATACACACAAATTAACTCAAAATGGACTAAAGACCTAAATGTCAGACCTGAAACAACAAAGCCCTCGGAAGACAACACAGGCAGTATGCTCTCTGACATCAGCTGTAGCAATAGCTCTTTAGATATGTCTCCACAGGCAAAGAAAACAAAAGCAAAAATAAATAAAAGGGACTACATCAAACTAAAAAGCTTTTGCACAGCAAAAGAAAGTGAAAGTGTCAGTCACTCAATCATGTTCAACTCTTCGCGACCCTCTGAACTGTAGCCCACCAGGCTCCTCTGTCCATGAAATTATCCAGGCAAGAATATTTAAGTGGGTTGCCATGTCATTCTCCAGGGGGTCTTCCCAACCAAAGGAAACCAACAATGTAACAAAAAGACTATCTACCAAATAGGAGAAGATATTTGTTAATCATATATCTGATAAGAGTTAATATCTAAACATACAAAGAACTTATATACCTCAACAAAACCAACAGTCCGGTTTGAAAACAGGCAGAGAAACTGAAGAGGCATTTTCCAAAGAAGACATACATATGTCCAACAGGTACACTAAGAGATGCTCAACATCACTAATTATTATGGAAATACAAATCAAAACCACAATAAGACAACACCTTACAGCTTATCAAAAAGGTAAGAAATAACAAGCGTTGGCAATGATGTGGAAAACGGAACTCTCATGTACCCTATTGGTGAGAATGTAAACTGGTGCAGCAACTATTGAAGACAGTATGGAGATTACTCAAAAAAATTAAGAACAGAGCTACCATGTGATCAGCTCTCTCACGTCTGTGTATTTATCCAAAGAATATGAAAACACTAATCTGAAACTATATCTGCACCCTCATGTTCTTTTGCATTATTTACAGTAGCCAAGATACAGAAGAAGTGAAGTGCCCATCAACAGATGAATGGTTAAAGACGATGTGGTATATAAGTATAGTGGAATACCACTCAGCTATTAAAAAAAATTGGATGTTATCATGTCCTTTGCAACAGCATGGAAGGAACCTGAGCACTGTGTGTGAAGTAAAATAAGTCAGATAAAGACAACTATCACATGATTTCACTCTTGTAGAATATTTTAAAACTAAAACAAAATAAAAATAATGAACAAACCAAAGATGATTATATATATATAAATGGAGAACAGTGTAGTGGTTATCAGAGGGGAAGGAACAGGGGAAGGTGTGGGGAGCTGCCCTGTTTCAAGGGGTTTCCTTTAAGGAAACATAGCCCTGGGAGCTGCCCTGGCAACAGGGGCTGATAACAGCATAGCTCTCTGTCCCGCCACCCCAGGTGTTGTGAAGACGTTCCTTAGCTATCATAAGGAACACCTGGAGCC
Source organism: Tragulus kanchil (assembly GCA_022376925.1). NCBI lineage: Eukaryota > Metazoa > Chordata > Mammalia > Artiodactyla > Tragulidae > Tragulus > Tragulus kanchil. The sequence continues at coordinate 24,453,318 of JAIOJX010000024.1, forward strand.
TCTTTACAGGGCTTGAGGGGCATTATGACCCAGAACCATTGTAATAACACACCAGGAGGTAACACCTAGTTTATGATCGACACCTGGCCTAAAGCAGTGTTATGATCGACACCTGGCCTAAAGCACGTGTTATGATCGACACCTGGCCTAAAGCACGTGTACACAATTACTTGTTGAAGTATAAAAGGGATGAGCGAATTCAATAAACTTGTCAGCAACTTGTCAGCAACCTGTAGAGTTGTCTGCCTTCTTGCTGTCCCTCTCAACCCCATCTTTCCTGTCCTTCTTTCTTTTCTTAGCCTATCTGCCACTCTCTTCAGGACCTGTTCGACTGCCGGCTGGCCCGGCAGGAAGGGTAAAAATGGGTAAAATGGGTTGACTCAACTGAGAGAAAATAAACTTCTGGTAGTGAGCACACGGTAGGGTATATGTATATAGAAGTAGAAGTACAATGCTGTACACAAGACACCGGAGTTATAAATCTGTGTTACCTCAATAATAAAGTTCTATTTCCTAAAGAATAAATTTGTAAGTTTACAGACATTAGCAGACAGTTCTAACACCAGACTGAAGGCAAAAGGAGGAGCAGGCAGCAGAAGATGAGATGGTTCGATGGCATCACCAACTCAATGGACACGAATCTGAGCCAACCCTCGGAGACACTGAACGACAGGGGAAGCCTGGCACGCTGCCACCCATGGGGTCACAAAGAGTCAGACAAGACTGAACACCACCACCTACGTGAGCAACTGATAAGTCGTTTAGGGTAAACAGACAAATACGGTATAATAAATGTGTGTGGCCTGTATGACGAAGAGGTCTGAGGGGAAAAAACAAAATTACGTGCATACTTATAACTACATAAATATATGTATTTATATTGGTGAAAAGACCTCTGGCTCCATCCCCCACCATCATTTCCCACAATGACGTCACTAGAGAATTCTTTAAAAAACATATTTGTGGCTTTAAAAAAAAAAAAAACAAAACATATTTAGGGCTTCCCTGGTGGTCCAGTGAGTAAGGACACCGCCTTGCAGTGCAAGGGGCGCCGGTTTGATCCCTGGCCTGGGAAGATCCCACGTGCCGCGGAGCGGCTGGACAGATGTGTCCAATTACCGAGCCGGAGCTCTGGAGCACATGCGCCCAGAGCCGGTGCTCTTTGACGAGAGAGGCCACCGCAATGGGAGGCCCACACGGCCAAAAGAACAAAGATGGATGAAAATAGATAAATTAAAGACCAATAGAAGTGGCCAAAAAAAAAAAAAAAAGAACGTATTTAATTAAAACACTGATTGTGGCCGTTGCCTTCAGTTGCTCCCCAGTGTCTAAAGGACAACACCCAATATGTATGCACTGCTATACTCAAAATGGACAACCAACATAATTGAGCTCTGCTCAGTGTTATGCGGCAGTTTGGATGGGAAGTGAGTTCGAGGGGAGAAGAGATACATGCATATGTATGGTTGAGTCCCTTCGCTGTTCCTCTGAAACTATCACAACGTTGACTGTTAATCAGCTATACACCAATACAAAATTTAAAAGTTTAAAAAAAATAAATAAACAACCATGTCCAGACTTCTGCATGCGGCCATGGGTATCCACCTTTGTTTCCTGTCTGTTTCTCTGACATCATTCGCCATGCACCAATTCCAGTTCATCCTCTATTATATAGCCAAAAAGAACCACTTAAAATTCCTCAAATGTGAGATAGTCCATGCTACTCTCCCTTTGCCTGGAATGTCTTTCTTGTATGTTCAATTATAAATGTTGATCTTCCTTCAAAGGTTCGTGCAAATGCCTCCTTTATGAAGACACTTCTCTGATTACCCTGGACAGCAATGAGGGCTCTTTCCTTTGCACCTCTGTCATACACTATAAAATTCCCTAGCAAATGTGCCCGAGTACAATGATTTCTGCCTACATGGTTTCCTCCCATACACTCGAAAATAACTTCTTTTTCATGTTTTAATTTTGTATCCTGAGAACCTAGAATTGTTCCTGATACCAAATGTGTGCTGATTAACTGGGAAACAAGCAAACATACCTCTACTGGTCTCACCCAAGCCAAAGAACAAGGGATAGCCTGAGCTGGAAGCTTTGTATAGCAACACCTGCAACAGAGAATCAAATATATGAATAATGAATCATATTTTAAAATTTCACTTTATGGAATCTTTATCCCTTTCTTTAAAGAAAAAGATTTATTTTGGGCTGTGCTGGGTCCTGCTGCATGGGTTTTCTCTAGCTGCAGTAAGCGGTGGCTCCTCTGCACTGCGGTGCTCGGGCTTCTCACTGAGGTGGCTTCTCTTGCTGGGGAGCAAAGGCCTGTGGAGCTTGGGCTCTCGGCGCTCAGGCTTCAGTAGTTGCAGTACAAGTCTCATCCATTTTTTGATTCAAGTTTTTTACACCATCTCAGAGTATTTAATTCAAGCATTTTTTAAAATGAATTGTCTTACACTTAAAGCAACCTAAGAAATAAACTTGTAAACTGTTAACAGTCTTTGAAAATCATACAATGAAAATACAGGTGGAAAGAGCCCAACCTTCATGATATATAAATATAACTCTTAGTATGACCTAAGGGATCATTTTCTTAGTAAGAGAATGAAATTTTGACTCATGGGCCATTCAGATTCACAGTCATGTTGACAGAAGACACAAGAGATTATAGTCCAACTGTGAAACTAAATGCCCATTTGCCAAGTCAGCACTAAGAAGAAAGAGGGGTGGAAAGGAGGGTAGGATGGAGGGAGGGCGGTGGGAGAAAAGGAAGAGAGTTTCGGCATTACGGTTCAAATCCAAGTTCTTCTTATTGAAGGTATTAACTTACTTGAGGAACCTCAGGAAAGACTTCTGAACAGTTCCAATATTTCCAAAATCTGGGTAGAACACTTCAACTTCCTGTTTCCCAAGAACTCGATGGATAATGACCCGATACCACCACTTATCCTCAGAAATCCTGACACAACAGAGATGTCCTGGTTGGATGAAATCCTCTGGCATGGCATATCGATCAGAAACCAGCTGGTTAGAATAACAGCGCCTGTGGAAGTCCATATTACAGAAAAATTAAAAATCATTTTTATTGATGAATCAAGAGTAGGAAAGTCTTGGCAGAAGGCACAGAAAAAAATCCTCATTTTTTCTGATTTGATAATGCTTATTATTAATACCAATTAACTTTCTTATTAAATCCCTTTCTTTAAAGAAAAAGATTTATTTTGGGCTGTGCTGGGTCCTGCTGCATGGGTTTCTCTAGCTGCAGTAAGCGGTGGCTCCTCTGCACTGCGGTGCTCGGGCTTCTCACTGAGGTGGCTTCTCTTGCTGGGGAGCAAAGGCCTGTGGAGCTTGGGCTCTCGGCGCTCAGGCTTCAGTAGTTGCAGTACAAGTCTCATCCATTTTTTGATTCAAGTTTTTTACACCATCTCAGAGTATTTAATTCAAGCATTTTTTAAAATGAATTGTCTTACACTTAAAGCAACCTAAGAAATAAACTTGTAAACTGTTAACAGTCTTTGAAAATCATACAATGAAAATACAGGTGGAAAGAGCCCAACCTTCATGATATATAAATATAACTCTTAGTATGACCTAAGGGATCATTTTCTTAGTAAGAGAATGAAATTTTGACTCATGGGCCATTCAGATTCACAGTCATGTTGACAGAAGACACAAGAGATTATAGTCCAACTGTGAAACTAAATGCCCATTTGCCAAGTCAGCACTAAGAAGAAAGAGGGGTGGAAAGGAGGGTAGGATGGAGGGAGGCGGTGGGAGAAAAGGAAGAGAGTTTCGGCATTACGGTTCAAATCCAAGTTCTTCTTATTGAAGGTATTAACTTACTTGAGGAACCTCAGGAAAGACTTCTGAACAGTTCCAATATTTCCAAAATCTGGGTAGAACACTTCAACTTCCTGTTTCCCAAGAACTCGATGGATAATGACCCGATACCACCACTTATCCTCAGAAATCCTGACACAACAGAGATGTCCTGGTTGGATGAAATCCTCTGGCATGGCATATCGATCAGAAACCAGCTGGTTAGAATAACAGCGCCTGTGGAAGTCCATATTACAGAAAAATTAAAAATCATTTTTATTGATGAATCAAGAGTAGGAAAGTCTTGGCAGAAGGCACAGAAAAAAATCCTCATTTTTTCTGATTTGATAATGCTTATTATTAATACCAATTAACTTTCTTATTAAATCCCTTCTCTTTACCAATAAACTTCTTCAAATAGAAATTTACCAAGTGGTTATTCTGTAACATTATGCCAAGTATCCTTGGCATACTGTATATAATGTGGTCAACTTAGACAAAGTATGGTATATACTTCTGGAGAAATACAAAAGAAATTACTCTTATTTGTGACACTAATGTAAAAATCAGACTTCTGTTGATGAATAAATCTAAAGTGAAAAACATAAACATTTTATATAGTGTTTACTAACAGAAGACATCATTATTCAATAGAGAGAAGGTAATTTAGAGTTGAAGATAATTCAGCTCTCCAACTGTAGGTTCATAAATTCCTGGGACCCTGACATACTTTCAAAGAGTTCATAAGATAAGAGCTATTTTAATACATTAGTATTATTACAAAAATAATTATTTGACATTTCCACTGTGTTAACATTTTGCACTGATGGTGTAAAAGCAAGGGCGCCTTGGCTTGTACAAAGATGTGTGAGAAGGAAACTCTAGGTGCCCTTGTTAAATCAAGGCAATGACACCAAACTGTACTAGTAATCATTTATTTTTCAGTGTCATGCATTCCAATTAAATGCTTTTAAAACAAGGGAAAAAGACTAATTCCCCTTAATAGTATCCTTGGTAAAGCAATTAAAAAATTACTAAGTTTATTAAATCTCAAACACAGAGTGGCTATCTTTTGAATATTATCTGTAATAAAAATGGAAATACTTCCTAAGTTGTCTTAAGAGAAAGCACTTACAGATTTCAGTTATGAACTGAACTAGCTGCTGTGTGTGTTGGGGTATTAATTTCACCTGGAAGATGAACAAGACACAATTTTTATGAAACACCAATTTTGCTTGAAAGGTCCACTCAGAAGCTATGTTTATCCAGAGTTGGGTATTTGACACACATTTTCTCAAAAGTAAAGTGAACTTCAGCGCCTGTGGAAGTCCATATTACAGAAAAATTAAAAATCATTTTTATTGATGAATCAAGAGTAGGAAAGTCTTGGCAGAAGGCACAGAAAAAAATCCTCATTTTTTCTGATTTGATAATGCTTATTATTAATACCAATTAACTTTCTTATTAAATCCCTTCTCTTTACCAATAAACTTCTTCAAATAGAAATTTACCAAGTGGTTATTCTGTAACATTATGCCAAGTATCCTTGGCATACTGTATATAATGTGGTCAACTTAGACAAAGTATGGTATATACTTCTGGAGAAATACAAAAGAAATTACTCTTATTTGTGACACTAATGTAAAAATCAGACTTCTGTTGATGAATAAATCTAAAGTGAAAAACATAAACATTTTATATAGTGTTTACTAACAGAAGACATCATTATTCAATAGAGAGAAGGTAATTTAGAGTTGAAGATAATTCAGCTCTCCAACTGTAGGTTCATAAATTCCTGGGACCCTGACATACTTTCAAAGAGTTCATAAGATAAGAGCTATTTTAATACATTAGTATTATTACAAAAATAATTATTTGACATTTCCACTGTGTTAACATTTTGCACTGATGGTGTAAAAGCAAGGGCGCCTTGGCTTGTACAAAGATGTGTGAGAAGGAAACTCTAGGTGCCCTTGTTAAATCAAGGCAATGACACCAAACTGTACTAGTAATCATTTATTTTTCAGTGTCATGCATTCCAATTAAATGCTTTTAAAAAAAGGGGAAAAAAGACTAATTCCCTTAATAGTATCCTTGGTAAAGCAATTAAAAATTACTAAGTTTATTAAATCTCAAACACAGAGTGGCTATCTTTTGAATATTATCTGTAATAAAAATGGAAATACTTCCTAAGTTGTCTTAAGAGAAAGCACTTACAGATTTCAGTTATGAACTGAACTAGCTGCTGTGTGTGTTGGGGGTATTAATTTCACCTGGAAGATGAACAAGACACAATTTTTATGAAACACCAATTTTGCTTGAAAGGTCCACTCAGAAGCTATGTTTATCCAGAGTTGGGTATTTGACACACATTTTCTCAAAAGTAAAGTGAACTTGTCACTTCAAGGAAAACACTGACCATCTTTCAAATGAAAATTAGGAATTTAGAAGTGTTGCATCCAGCACTATGAACCTGACAGCTGCCTAATTTATAGTACTCTTCTATATAGTGATGGTATTAATGAACATACTTAAACTATACTGTGTGAGGGAACATGTTCATATTTGGAAACTGTACATGACTCAGTGAATCAGTATTTTCCAAAAGATGGACGCATGATGTTTTAAAATCACAAACCCTGGTAAAATTCAGGGCCACTTCCACTGAGTCCACATTTAGAAGGTGTATTAGTTGCTCAGTCATACTCAACTTCTATCCAACTCTTCGCGACCAATGGACTGCAGTCCTTCAGGCTTCTTGGTCCATGGGATCCTCCAGGCAAGCGTACTGGAGTGGCTGCCATGCCCCTTCTCCAGGGGACCTTCCCGACCCAGGGATCAAATCTAGGTCTCCTGCATTGCTGGCAAAATCTTTACTGTCTGAGCTACCAGAGAAGGCCTAGATGGTCCCTATGCTTACTTTAATTCTCTGTTACTGTTGTCTTTTTGTTTGTTTGTTTGTAGCTGCTGTCTTGGAAGTTCTTCATTTTTAAACAAGGAGTCTTCAATTTTAATTTTGCACTGGAGGCTGCAATTACGTAGCTACTCCTGAATCCATCAAAGTGCAAAGGCAGAAAACAGATTTTAAAATAGAATTTGAAAAGTTCAAATTCCACATTGCAACTAACTTCAAGAAATACTTACACCAAACTGCTAGTTCTAAAACAAAGGGAAAAGACTAATTCCTTAATAGTATCCTTGGTAAAGCAATTAAAAAATTACTAAGTTTATTAAATCTCAAACACAGAGTGGCTATCTTTTGAATATTATCTGTAATAAAAATGGAAATACTTCCTAAGTTGTCTTAAGAGAAAGCACTTACAGATTTCAGTTATGAACTGAACTAGCTGCTGTGTGTGTTGGGGTATTAATTTCACCTGGAAGATGAACAAGACACAATTTTTATGAAACACCAATTTTGCTTGAAAGGTCCACTCAGAAGCTATGTTTATCCAGAGTTGGGTATTTGACACACATTTTCTCAAAAGTAAAGTGAACTTGTCACTTCAAGGAAAACACTGACCATCTTTCAAATGAAAATTAGGAATTTAGAAGTGTTGCATCCAGCACTATGAACCTGACAGCTGCCTAATTTATAGTACTCTTCTATATAGTGATGGTATTAATGAACATACTTAAACTATACTGTGTGAGGGAACATGTTCATATTTGGAAACTGTACATGACTCAGTGAATCAGTATTTTCCAAAAGATGGACGCATGATGTTTTAAAATCACAAACCCTGGTAAAATTCAGGGCCACTTCCACTGAGTCCACATTTAGAAGGTGTATTAGTTGCTCAGTCATACTCAACTTCTATCCAACTCTTCGCGACCAATGGACTGCAGTCCTTCAGGCTTCTTGGTCCATGGGATCCTCCAGGCAAGCGTACTGGAGTGGCTGCCATGCCCCTTCTCCAGGGGACCTTCCCGACCCAGGGATCAAATCTAGGTCTCCTGCATTGCTGGCAAAATCTTTACTGTCTGAGCTACCAGAGAAGGCCTAGATGGTCCCTATGCTTACTTTAATTCTCTGTTACTGTTGTCTTTTTGTTTGTTTGTTTGTAGCTGCTGTCTTGGAAGTTCTTCATTTTTAAACAAGGAGTCTTCAATTTTAATTTTGCACTGGAGGCTGCAATTACGTAGCTACTCCTGAATCCATCAAAGTGCAAAGGCAGAAAACAGATTTTAAAATAGAATTTGAAAAGTTCAAATTCCACATTGCAACTAACTTCAAGAAACTACTTGTCAAGTTTCTGTATACTATCAAAGAGTATTCACAAATTTCTGAAAATGCTATTAAAATACTCCTTTTCTCTACTATGTATCTATGTGAAGCAGATGTTTTCATAAAGTCCCACCAAAACAATGTATCTCAAGAAATTAAAGACAGAAGCAGATAGTGAAATCCAACTTTCTTTTAGTAAGCTGGATATTACAGAAATCTGCAAAAAATGTAAAACACTGCACTCAAAACAGTTTTCATACAAATGTTATTTATATTCAGAAAAATGAATTTATCATGATTTTTTTTTATATTTTATATTTTTGCTGTTTTAGTTTCTATATCAAACATACTGATGCAGCGCGCCCGCCCATCGTGGCCATGGTGGCCGCAAGCTCCAGTGTGGCGAGGCGAGTGGAGGAGCTCGGAGGCCTGGCTCGGGCCCACACACAACAGCTAAGTGAAGCCATTGGCGAAGATAACCACTTTTTAATTCGGGCCTCTGCAACTCTAGAAAAATTGAAACTTCTGTGTGGAGAAGACAAAGAATGCTCAAATCCATCAAATCTTCTAGAACTTTGCACACAGGCTATTTTGGACATGACATATTTTGAGGAGAACAAGCCAGTAGATGAGGATTTTCCTGAAGGTTCTTCACAAAAGGTAAAAGAGTTGATCAATTTTCTTTCAGAACCAGAAATTTTGGTTAAAGAAAATAATATACATCCAAAACACAGTGATTTGCTTGGGGATGGACTCTTGGAATGTCTCCCTTGGAGATGGAGGAGCCCTACTCTACATGTATTGCCATCCTCTGACCAAAAGGAGAGAATGGCTCAGAAGAGAATCTAGCTTGCTTCGAAAGTACCTTGTTGATGGAATCAGTTACTTACTACAGATGCCGAATTTTCAGTGTTCCATCCAGTTAAATGAAAGAGCTTCTTTCCAAGACCTAGGCACAGCTAAATTACTAAGTGAAGGACTATTTAGTGACATTCATTTGCTGGCTATGATGTACAGCGGCAAAATGTGTTACTGGGGGTTGAAGCATTGTGAAGATCAACAGCCAGAAAATCATGAAACAGATACTGGTGCTTCTGAAGCAAGCTACACTACAAAGAACCACTGGATTTCCGAGAAGTAGGAAAAAAAATTTTGAAAAAGGTTTCTGGTTACTGTCAATTGCTTGATGCTGATTAAAGTGCACATCATGACTGAAGACTCCCTTATTTTTTTGTGATCAGTAGAATGAGGTGATTCTCAGATTCACTATTATGCCATTCTTAAAAACTCACAGCTGGCTGATATGCTAGTTGTAGATAGCTTGTCACTCTTCTCTCCACCTTCCAGGGCTCCTTTTCTGGTTCCCATAAGGATATCCCTTCTGCCACAGAGTACAGGATTCTGAAATTCTCTAGCATCACTTTCTTGTATTATTTTTTAAACATAATATGAGATACCATGTTATGAAAGTATTATATTAACATTTAATGTACCCACAGTTAAAGTATGCATTATGTATTTGTGCTGCTCTCCTTACTGTTTTTTCTTTTCCTATTTCTAGTGAAAATTTCCAAGTGTTTTGAAGGACATAAAATTAAAAAAAAAAAAATAGTACCCCTCAAAAATATTGATGAGAAAAGGCTCTCCTGGCTTCTTAATTTTAAGAGTCTTGACATTAAAATGTCTGAGAACTCAGAATGAGAAAGTACATTGAAAAATACACTGAAAATAACAGATTCCTACCGCATTTCAATCATCATGTTTTCAAGCAACTCTGATGAATCCCGGCTGTAGATTCGGATGTAGAACTGACTAGGAGAGATGATATACTCCACAAAGACTCCCACAAGCGTACTGGTATCTAAGTGGGGCAGTCTGCATAGTTTCTTGTCCCGTACAGCGTCTGGTGGGATGTCATCACTTGCCATTGCCAAGTTGAGCTGTGATTTGTTAATCTGTACTTGCTGCAAGTTAAAAAAAAAAAAAATCAGAGAAACCACTATACATCTTGTGGTAACACGTCAAACTCTATGACGATGTTTCTTAAAGTATATTTCATGAGTTACCTTTATCAGAATCACCTGGCAAGTTATACAAATGAAAATTCTTGGGCACTAGCCCAGATGCACAGATTCAGACTATCTGGAAATGAGGCCCATGATTATGCCTTTAAAACAGCTTCCCTACCTTAAAATACGAAAAGCACTAACTTATGATACTAGGGAAAGAGTTAAAAGTGTGTCACACACAACTGCTCTGTATAAAACTGAAAACATGGTGCTCCAAATACTTAGGCTGAACTAGACACAGCCTCTCACCCTACCCAGTCTTACCAACAAAGGCAACTTTAAAGCATGGACTAAATTTCAGACTAGTCTTTCAACCCCAAACGGCGCTTCTCAAACACTCTCATTCTAAAATACATTATTTTCCTTTAGGTCTTTCAAATATCCTCTAGAAAATAAAGGCAGCGAACAAAATGTTTTCCTTCCATGAAAGAAGCCAGGTGTAAAGGGCAGAAGGGAAGAAGAATAAACAACTAATTCCTTAATAATGATAATATAAGTTAGCAGGAGATGAGAACACAGTAAGTGTGGTGTGAAGATTATGATAAAGGGGGACAAAAGAAAAACCCTGCCTCAACCCCTGAGGTGGGTGCAGAGGCAAGCTGCAGCAATGGTGTGGCACACAGCCACAACTAGGCTCCTCAGGTCTTCCCTCTGAAGCCCAGGAGGGTTTTCCAGCCTACTGAAACACATGGACAGAGATCAGCAATGTCATCCTCAAACAACAGTCAAATCTTCAAAGCCAACTGAAAACTTTGAGATAAGACTCAAGGAAAACGAGTTCCGTAAAAGACTGAAAATGCTGCCTACGGTGACTTCAAGTCAAAGTTCTGGTCTTTTCTAAGAAATCATACACCCAGAAATAACACTTTGTCTCCAACTGAATTTCTGTCTAAAGAAACATTCATTCGGGGGACTTCCTTCATGGTCCAGTGGTTAAGACTTCACCTTCTAACCCAGGGGCTATGGGTTCGATCCCTGGTCAGGAAGGCTGAGATCCCACATGTCTTGAGACCAAAACAACAACAACAACAACAACAACAACACACCACAAAACAAACAAAAAAGAAACATTCATTCAGTTACATTCCCTAACACTGAATCTCTGGGGCATGAAGACATCAAGCCTTACTCACCAACTGTAAAGGCTTCACCACCAGATTAGGCTTCTTGAAAATCTTCTGTTCTGGCTCCTTATGGTTTTTTGAAGGGCAATTCCATGTGGTCTCCTTGTTAACAGCAGTAGACAGTGAATTTCTGGGGGGACCAGACACGTAAGTTTTGGCTTCTATTTTCTCATCTGATTGAACTAAGCATGAATTTCGGACTGATGACACAGCTTCATCTGAAATGACAAAGAGAGAAGTCTATGTATACCTATTAAATTAATTCGTAAGCTATTACTAAGCACATTCTATGTGCGAGGCACTGGGCAGATAATAATAATGAGCCAGCCATCTTAGCAGACCTTTCAGTGGGGACAAGGAAGTTCCAGACAGGAACAACTGGGCAGATAATAATGTTTTCCTTCCATGAAAGAAGCCAGGTGTAAAGGGCAGAAGGGAAGAAGAATAAACAACTAATTCCTTAATAATGATAATATAAGTTAGCAGGAGATGAGAACACAGTAAGTGTGGTGTGAAGATTATGATAAAGGGGGACAAAAGAAAAACCCTGCCTCAACCCCTGAGGTGGGTGCAGAGGCAAGCTGCAGCAATGGTGTGGCACACAGCCACAACTAGGCTCCTCAGGTCTTCCCTCTGAAGCCCAGGAGGGTTTTCCAGCCTACTGAAACACATGGACAGAGATCAGCAATGTCATCCTCAAACAACAGTCAAATCTTCAAAGCCAACTGAAAACTTTGAGATAAGACTCAAGGAAAACGAGTTCCGTAAAAGACTGAAAATGCTGCCTACGGTGACTTCAAGTCAAAGTTCTGGTCTTTTCTAAGAAATCATACACCCAGAAATAACACTTTGTCTCCAACTGAATTTCTGTCTAAAGAAACATTCATTCGGGGGACTTCCTTCATGGTCCAGTGGTTAAGACTTCACCTTCTAACCCAGGGGCTATGGGTTCGATCCCTGGTCAGGAAGGCTGAGATCCCACATGTCTTGAGACCAAAACAACAACAACAACAACAACAACAACAACACACCACAAAACAAACAAAAAAGAAACATTCATTCAGTTACATTCCCTAACACTGAATCTCTGGGGCATGAAGACATCAAGCCTTACTCACCAACTGTAAAGGCTTCACCACCAGATTAGGCTTCTTGAAAATCTTCTGTTCTGGCTCCTTATGGTTTTTTGAAGGGCAATTCCATGTGGTCTCCTTGTTAACAGCAGTAGACAGTGAATTTCTGGGGGGACCAGACACGTAAGTTTTGGCTTCTATTTTCTCATCTGATTGAACTAAGCATGAATTTCGGACTGATGACACAGCTTCATCTGAAATGACAAAGAGAGAAGTCTATGTATACCTATTAAATTAATTCGTAAGCTATTACTAAGCACATTCTATGTGCGAGGCACTGGGCAGATAATAATAATGAGACAGCCATCTTAGCAGACCTTTCAGTGTGGAGAGGTACAAGGGAAGTTCCAGACAGGAACAAATCTTGCATTATTTATGTTGCGAGGGAGGGTAACTCTGATAAGCTGTTTTAAACTTTGGTGAAAGGTTTTATTTTTCCACATCTTAAATATCAACTTATTTCTTGTTCAACTTCAGCTGTGAACCTTGACTGTTGCTTAATGTTTAATGTATTCATATTCCATAAAATGATGTCTTAATTTTCAGGGAATTCCCAAACCAATCACATACTTTGTTCAAATTTCCCTGTGTGTGATGATTATAAGATGCTGACACACTAAAAGGGATTCCAGATAAACATAAAACCACAGTGGCTCCTAAAGAAATGAACTAGCAACTATATGAAGATAAAGATACAAGGCTATTTAGCACTGTATATTTTATAATATAAAAAATATTCACTACATGTCCATTGATAGGAGACTGGCTAAATAGAGTTAACATAAAAGAATGACATGTACTATTTGGTGCTGAACACCAAGTTAAGAACCACTGAACTACCTAGTGCTTCCCCATCAGAACACTGTTAAGGAAAATTTATTTCTTCAGAATTATTAAAAAATCTGGGCAATGAATAAAGTAAACTTTAAGAACTCAGATTTTAATACAGCAGCCTCATTACAACATATATCATTGAGAAGGAAGTCATTATATACAGGAACACTTTCAAGGCTAACTAACATTTGATCTGTTTCGTTGGTGTGGTTACAATAAAGACTATTACCTAGTCAATGACTTCTTCGTCCTTGTCCTTATGGAGGTAATTAAATAGCAGCTTTGGATCACACTGTAATTTAACTCACCAGATGCTAGAGGCTTCATATCAGCATCAAACACCAGCAAGTCTTGCTCTCCTTCCCTGAACTCAACATGCAGAATGTCACTAAGAGCTCCAACAAGCTCTACTGCATTTAAGAAGCCCAGTTTTTTAGGTGAAAGTTGCTCTTTAAAAACCACCTGTCACCAAAACAAAAACAAACCAGGAGTATAACACATGCAGATGCCCGTGAAGAACACTTTAATTTGGACTTGGCCAAACTAAATTTGTAAGGGTGAGTAAACTCAAATAGTCAATAAACACTTGCTTCCATGCGAGTAAAATACAAGCCAAGTGACTATCATTCCTCACTAATTTCTAGGCCAACTGCAAGTTCCTTTTAGAGCATATGGTAAATTGAAGAGAAAATTAGGGGAGATTTTTACCTCTCATTTTTCACAATGTCTGATTATAAAGCAGAAGTCCTTTTTGAAAAAAGAGAGGAACACACAAAATATAGAAATCATAATAAAACTGTTGATATTTCTTTATGTTCCCAGAAAACATTCACTACCACTTACTACATGTAATAAAATAATATCATTTTTAAACATTCCCTTAAAGTTTTTTATTATTTCACCCTGGAAGTTGGGATAAATAGGCAACTACAATGTATTTCCTACAGCACACTGATCTTCTTGCCTTGAAAAAGAAGAACTGTACCAAATATACAAGATAGAATAGATGCAAAACAGAGAACAAGTATGTTTGGTTTAAACTGCAGAGTGAATTGGGAAGTTTGTCCTTGTAAATAAAGTGCATGCGTGTCCAGTCGCTCAGTCGTGTTTGACTCTGTGCAATCCCATGGACTGCAGCCTGCCAGGCTCTGCTGTCCACGGGGTCTCCCATGTAAGAATACGCAAGGGGAGTGCCATTTCCTCCTGCAGGGGATGTTCCTGGCCCAGGGATCGGGCCCATGTCTCCTCTGTCTCTGGCATTGGCAGGTGGATTCTTTACCATTGAACCACCTAGGAATCCCTTGTTAATAAAGACCGTCCACTAAAATACCTGAATTCTTTTGTCTCTCTACCCAAGGTAAAGTAGTTGAGCTAACCGTAATTCCTGCTCTCCTCCTCTTGATTAGGTGTTATGTGTGTGGGCTCAGTCATGCTCTGACTCTTTGTGACCCCATGGACCATAGCCTGCCAGCCTCCTTTGTTCATGGAATTTTCCAGGCAAGAACACTGGAGTGGGTTGTCATTTCCTCCTCCAGGGGATCATCCTGATACAGGGATTGTACCCACATCCCCTGCATCTCCTCCAATGGCAGGAGGAGTCTTTACCACTGCACCACCTGGAAAGCCTAATTAGGTGTTAGTAGGAAGTAAAACCTTGCTCTGACCAAATCACCATGGAGAAGATCAACAGGACCACAAAGGGCAAAAACGTTTAAAGGACTCACCCTTGACAAAGGGTGGGATTTCTTTCTTTGTTTGTTTTAAAGGCATTTTATTAAGACAACTCAAAACAATTAGACATGCAGAAGCAGTGTACAACGAAAGAGAAGTCAAACCAGTTGCTTTATCATGTATTCCCTTTTCTTTATAACTAAAGCAAAAAAAAAAAAACAAAACAGCTTTCTGCTTTAAGGGAAAAGTAATAATAAAAAAAAACCACACGAGGCTTCCCCTGGTGGTCCAGTGGGTAAGGACACCACCTTGCAGTGCAAGGGGCGCCGGTTTGAGCCCTGGCCTGGGAAGATCCCACGTGCCGCGGAGTGGCTGGACCTATGTGTCCAATTACCGAGCCGGAGCTCTGGAGCACATACACCCAGAGCCAGCGCTCAGCAACAACAGACGCCACCACGATGGGAGGCCCACAGGAGCCAAGGAACAAAGACAGATGAAAACAGACAAATGAAAGACCAACAGAAGTGGCCCTCCTGCTCCCCTCCCTCCCCAACCCGACCCCCGCCCAAAAATAAATAAATAAATAAATCTTTAAAAAAAATAACCACACAAGCCAATATACTTTCCCTCTTCATAATAACATAAACAGCTACCAGAAATCTAACTGTAATAAGAGAAACTGGATGTTGGCTTACACATATTCATTAAAAAGACAACACTGTCATACTACAAAAGTGCAACTCTGTCTCTAACTGATACTCAAATGTTTTGACTCATGCATCTCACGGAGTTGGTTAGTGCCGGCACTGGAGCGAATGCATCGTCCTCATTATTCACTGCTCATGTTCGCCTTACGCAGAAAGCAACTCTGGAGGCTGATGCTTCTCTCTGTTTGTTTTAGTCCCTAAGTTGTGTAGCAATTTCTTCTATCTCCTTTTCTGCTGTCTCCGGAAAATTGATCCTCGGCTTTGCCAGCTCACCATATCTTCAGGAAGCATATCTTTCCAAAGATCATATGGTGTTCTCACCATAGTCTTCCACAGTCTCCATGTTCCATCTTCAGAAGCACTGGCGTAGAGTTCTCCATCAGGCCTAAACCTCACATAGTGAACAGGACCAAAGTGTCTTTTGTAGGGTTAATTTTTCTTCACTACTATAATCATATTTATGAAGTTTAAAATCTTCACTTCCTGCAACAAGAAATCCTCAGAGTGAAGAGATGCAGAATTGATGGTTGCAGGAGTTTCACAGGATATGAGTTCAAACCTCACTGTACTATGAAAAGCAATTGATGGCCCATAAGTTATTACCAAGTACTGCCTTGGGAATATTCCATACTACTAACAAACATCAAAATTTAGAGATTTTTCACTTCTGTCATAGTAGCGTGATCCCAAAGTAGAACAGTTTTATCATCTACTGAAAGGATCTGTTTTATCCTCACTGCACCACAGAGCCTTTTTAATGCCAGAGGTATGACCACTGACTTCCTTAGGCTCTGTCTAGAAGACCATCTTGTCATTGGCCTGAAAGTCTCCTGCATGCACGTGATGAGCACCTCGCAGCCATTCTAGATGCTGAGCACTGTCCTGGTGCCCCACATGGCTGCCAGCATCACCAACCAACCCCAGCCACACTCAAGGGCTCAAGGAGCTTGGTGCACACTGGCCCTGCCAGTTCTGCCTTCTCAGTTGCTCCCTCCAGGCCCAAAGGGCGGGATTTCTGCAGTACATACTTCTTGTTGGTATAATGCTCCCAGATGCAACTGAACTTTTTATGACTTCTCCCAGGATACTAATGGCAGAAAGTTAAGAAGAACTAAAGAGACCCTTGAAGGGAAAAGAGAAGTGTGAAAAAGCCGGCTTAAAACTCAACATTCAGAAAACGAAGATCGTGACATCTGGTCCCATCATTTCATGGCAAACGGTGAAAAAATGGAAACAGTGACAAACTTTATTTTCCTGGGCTCCAAAATTACTGTGAACAGTGACTGCAGCCATGACATTAAAAGAAGCCTGCTCTTTAGAAGAAAAGCTATGACAAACCTAGATAGCATATTAAAAAGCAGAGATGTCATCTTGCCAATAAAGGTCCATATAGTCTAAGCTATGGTTTTTCCAGTAGTCATGTACAGATATGATAGCTGGACCATAAAGAAGTCTAAGTGCCAAAGAATTGACGCTTTTGAGCTTTGGTGCTGGAGAAGACTCTTGGGAGTACCTTAGACAGCAAGGAGATCAAACTAGTCAATTCTAAAGGAACTTAACCCTGAATATTCACTGGAATGACTGATGCTGAATCTCCAATACTTTGGCTACCTGCTCCAAAGGACCAACTCGCTGGGAAAGACTGAGGGCAGGAGCAGAAGGGGGCAACAGAGATGAGATGGTTGGATGGCACCACCAACTCAATGGTCAGGAGTTTGAGCAAACTCCAGGAGACAGTAAAGGACAGGGAAGCCTGGCATGCTTCAGTCCATGGGGTCACGAAGAGTCAGACATGACTGAGTGACTGAACAACAACCGTATTGGTCAAGTCACAGGTTAAAAGGGTCATTAGAATCACATCTATAGCCAATCATGAATACTGCAAGAGAAAGAATTGGTAGAGGACAGGGGAAGGGGGGTGGTACCTCTGCTTACTTCTTTGTATGTTACATATTATGGCTTCTTATCTTTTTATGTTTATTAGTCTCTTTAATGGTTTCTTTACCTTCTCTGTAAGTGCCTAGAACTATGAATAGGTAATTCAGCTGAACACAAGACTAGGTTGGGAAAGATTTTTTTTTAACATAAGCTATTGATTTTTTAATAAGTGATATTCAGAAGTTTTTTTAAATGTTTACAGCAAAAACTAAGTTTCCAGTCCATTCTTCTTTTCTCAGCTGACCAGGAGATCACCTCCTTGGAGGTAATCACTACTAGTGGTTTCTTGTGGAAACCATCACCAGCAGATTCCTGTGAAACTTTCCAGAAACTGTCAAAATTTGATTATGCATCATCCTTCAACATAACAGATTACATACACCTGCTGTATTTTTTTTAATGAGTTAAGAGAGATATTTCCAAATCAGTACATGAAACATAGTTGAGTTTTGCTTTATGATCCTATCTCAGAAGCAGTTTCTTTTAGTAAGTTAGTTTAGTCCATCAATATCAGACACATTGCCCTAATTCCTTTGTTACACTATCTTCTTTATATACTCCCAACCATAAGCAAGGAAGTAACTAACGTATTTCTAACTCCCACTCTCTCCCATCTCCTATCCATTGTATTTTTTCCTTAGAATTTATATTTTAAATACAGCACATGATTTAATTTCCTCAGAGTAGATTTTGAATATGACATACTCATAGTGCAAACTCTTTATTTTTTGCAAATTGGTAGTTGGATCCAGAGGCTTGATCAGACTCCTGCTCCACCCCTTAGACAACACTAACGGTGATGTCATGTTCTCGAAAGATGAACACATAATGTTTGGTTGTCTCTAGTCCGGTGCTGTTAGGAGCCATTACTGGTTGATGCCTAACTTACTATGTATTAAGAGTTTTAACATAGTGATATTCTAATGATATTCTAACTCTTTCAATTCTTTTTTATTACTTAGTTGGAGTACTTCATAGAGATATGATCCCCTCATCTGTTCTTTGGTTACTCAGTGCCACCAGTTCATTCAGGAAAACTAGGATAAATGACTGGCTCTTTCTCTTTATTTGCCATTTTCTAAGAAAATGAATTGGTTCTCCAACATCTTCTATGAAAACCAATTATTTTTAATGTCATATGAACTCACAGAATTAAGCATACTGGATGGGCTTCAAACCACTGCAATTATTATTATCCTTACTGAAACCTGAAATAACACTGCAAGTGGATTCCTAAGTCCCCCTGATGTGAACCCAGTCTTTAATAGTCCTTGATGGCCTGGAATGATAAGATGTTCTAGGCTCAATTTATGCAGTTAGAATATCCTTGTATGTACAACTAAAATGATCTCATATGTTGTACATCACATTACATGATGTACCCCATAACATGCTGTATATTGCATTACTCAATAGATTGAGAAAAACAGTACTGTTTTTATACTATCACCGGCATAATTAATAAAACCAGTTAACATTTTTTGCCTATGGTCACCCCTTCTCTTTCTGTCATTTTGTGCAACTGTTCTTTTTACTGTCGAGAGTAGATAGCCACATATAGCCAGCCACACATATAGCTAGGCCAGGAGAGCCTAGCGAGCTGCCGTCTGTGGGGTCACAAAGAGTCAGACACAACTTAGCAACTGAACAACAACATATAGCCATTATACACTATATTCTCTTCTTTCTAACCCTCATTTTGCCATTTATAAGTGGTGCTCATGTTCAGTTCTTTTGCTAATATCCCACTTGTAATTTTGGTTATTTGAAGTTCATCCATCAGTCAACTCTTTGAGGATAAGGGGAACAATGGTTCTTGAATTCTTGCGTGATGGTAATAGCTTATCTAGTTCTGTATAGCTGAAAGTCAGTTTTGCTAGCTATAAAATCTTTGGCTCACATTTTCTTTCCTTGAGTGTTTAAAATATGTTAATTCTAAAAATCTCTTTTCTTCTAAATATTACCATGAAAATATCTATAATGTAATTTCATTTCCTTTGTAAGTCACTTGTTCAATTGTTTAGAAGTTCAAAGCATTTCTTTTTTAAGTCCAATCATTTTGTGTTGATCATCCTGAGCTGATATTCTCAGTTATGCAGTGTGCTCTTTCACCATATAATTTTGAGTTTTCCTCCTCAGTAAAGTTCACTTAAACTATATTAAAGTACTCAAATGATATTTGAGTACATACTCAATATTTGTTTCATTTTCAGTTTTATTTCATGTGTTGGCTCTTCACTGCCTGTTTTTAATATCTGTTGCCTTCTTTCTTCATTTTTTCCTAGTATTTTCTTATGAAAATTTTTAAACAGAAAAAGGTAATAGACTTGAACTGTGAACATTCACCACCTTTAGATTATAAAATTTTTATTATTCTGCTGTATTTGCTTTATCATCTATATATCCACCTGCCTAGCAAATCATTTTGTCTTTTTCATGCATTTAAACAGAAGCTACAGATATCAGTACTGTTTACTCCAAAATATGTCAATATGCACAAAACTGAGTTCAATCTGTTAGTTTTATAAAAGGGTAAAATTTACATACAGTGAATTGTATAAAACTTAAGCTTACCATTCAATTAGCTGTGATAAAAACAGAATTGTGTACCCCAAACCCACCCTTAAGATATAAAACATCTCCATCATCTCAGAAAGTTTTCCTTCCCAGAGACAAACTCTCTTTTTCTACCATAAATAAGCTTTGGCTGTCCTAGCAATTCATATAGAAGGCATCCTATAATGTGCATTTTCTGTTCAGCAGCAGGCATTTCTCAAATTTATCCAAGCTGGTTCATCTATAAGCAGCTAAATTATTTTTAATGCTGAGTAATTTCATTGTAGAATATACAATTCCTTTATTCAGTTATCTCCAGTTCTGGCTATTAATGATAAAGCTGTTACTGTACAAGTCTTCTGGGGGAACACAGAGCTTGTTTTCTCTTAAGTAAATATCAAAGAGTATAACCCTGGATCAAAGGACAGACAGACATTTCTTTTTAAAAAGCTGTCAGAACATCTTCCAAAGGAGCACCATTTTATAATTGCAACACAAATATGAGTTTATTAGCCTTTGTGTTTATTTATCACTCATATATCTACATTTACGCAGTATCTGTTCAAATCTTTTTTTAATGGAATTTGACTTTCTATAATATGGCTATATAAGCTTCTCTATGTATTCTGGATATGAGTTCTTTTCAAGTTGTATGACTGTATATATTTCTTCCCAATCTGTGGTCTGCCTGTTCATTTTTAATGTTTTTTAAAAATATTTATTACATTTATTTATTGAGGTGTGATGGGTCTTAGTTGTTGCACATTAACAGTTAGTTGGGGCATGTGGGATCTAGTTCTCTGACCAGGGATTAAACCTGGACCCTTTGCATTGAAAGTGTGGAATTTTAACCACTGGACCACCAGGGAAGTCCCTGCCTGTTCATTTTTAAATGGAGTCTCCTAAACAGTAAAAATTTGATAAAAGTCTCATTATCAACTTTCTCTTAAATGATTACTGCTTTGTATGTCCTAAAAAACTCTTAAATATGTCCATATTGCAAATGAAATTTTCTTTTAGGAGATTTATTTTTTATTTTTCTCATTTGGGTTTAAGATATATCACTAATTTTTGTACAAGATGTGAGGTTGGGGTTGGGACTTGCTTTCTCACTATATAAGCAGTTGTTCAGCATCATTTGTTGAAAAAATTCCCTGTTCCCATTGAATTCCTTTCGGTACCTCTGTTAAAAATCGCTTGAGTATGGGCTTCCCCTGGTGGTCCAGTGGGTAAGGACACCACCTTGCTAGTGCAAGGGGGACCCCGGTTCAATCCCTGGCCTGGGAAGATTCCACGTGCCGCTGAGCGGCTGGACCGATGTGTCCAATCACCGAGCAGGAGCTCTGGAGCACATGCA
This sequence comes from Tragulus kanchil, assembly GCA_022376925.1. Classification (NCBI taxonomy): domain Eukaryota; kingdom Metazoa; phylum Chordata; class Mammalia; order Artiodactyla; family Tragulidae; genus Tragulus; species Tragulus kanchil. Next base: position 24,474,757 of record JAIOJX010000024.1, read on the forward strand.
CCCAGAGCCGGCGCTCCTATAATGTGCATTTTCTGTTCAGCAGCAGGCATTTCTCAAATTTATCCAAGCTGGTTCATCTATAAGCAGCTAAATTATTTTTAATGCTGAGTAATTTCATTGTAGAATATACAATTCCTTTATTCAGTTATCTCCAGTTCTGGCTATTAATGATAAAGCTGTTACTGTACAAGTCTTCTGGGGGAACACAGAGCTTGTTTTCTCTTAAGTAAATATCAAAGAGTATAACCCTGGATCAAAGGACAGACAGACATTTCTTTTTAAAAAGCTGTCAGAACATCTTCCAAAGGAGCACCATTTTATAATTGCAACACAAATATGAGTTTATTAGCCTTTGTGTTTATTTATCACTCATATATCTACATTTACGCAGTATCTGTTCAAATCTTTTTTTAATGGAATTTGACTTTCTATAATATGGCTATATAAGCTTCTCTATGTATTCTGGATATGAGTTCTTTTCAAGTTGTATGACTGTATATATTTCTTCCCAATCTGTGGTCTGCCTGTTCATTTTTAATGTTTTTTAAAAATATTTATTACATTTATTTATTGAGGTGTGATGGGTCTTAGTTGTTGCACATTAACAGTTAGTTGGGGCATGTGGGATCTAGTTCTCTGACCAGGGATTAAACCTGGACCCTTTGCATTGAAAGTGTGGAATTTTAACCACTGGACCACCAGGGAAGTCCCTGCCTGTTCATTTTTAAATGGAGTCTCCTAAACAGTAAAAATTTGATAAAAGTCTCATTATCAACTTTCTCTTAAATGATTACTGCTTTGTATGTCCTAAAAAACTCTTAAATATGTCCATATTGCAAATGAAATTTTCTTTTAGGAGATTTATTTTTTATTTTTCTCATTTGGGTTTAAGATATATCACTAATTTTTGTACAAGATGTGAGGTTGGGGTTGGGACTTGCTTTCTCACTATATAAGCAGTTGTTCAGCATCATTTGTTGAAAAAATTCCCTGTTCCCATTGAATTCCTTTCGGTACCTCTGTTAAAAATCGCTTGAGTATGGGCTTCCCCTGGTGGTCCAGTGGGTAAGGACACCACCTTGCTAGTGCAAGGGGGACCCCGGTTCAATCCCTGGCCTGGGAAGATTCCACGTGCCGCTGAGCGGCTGGACCGATGTGTCCAATCACCGAGCAGGAGCTCTGGAGCACATGCACCCAGAGCCGGCGCTCTGCAACGACAGACGCCACTGCGATGGGAGGCCCACAGGAGCCAAAGAACAAAGACGGATGAAAATAGAGAAATGAAAGACCAACAGAAGTGGCCCGCCCGCTCCCCTCTCTCCCCAACCCAACCTCTGCCCAAAATAAATAAATAAATAAATCTTTAAAAAAAAAAAATCGCTTGAGTATATAAGAACTGAGCTCCTTACGCACCTTCATAATGACAAATATTATGAATTTGTCAGGATTTACAAATAGCCTGCAAGAATTGTGATAGGGATGAAACTGAATCAATAGATTAATAACAATACTAAGTCTTCTTACCCATGAATGCGACAGCTCTCTGTTTAGTTTAATTTCTCTCAGCAATGTTAGTATTTTTCATTATTGATACATAATTTATGCTTCTTTTATCAGACTTATTTCCAAGTAATTTGACACTATTCTAAATAGAATTTTTAAAATTTAATTTTCCAATTGTTTTCTGCCTACATACACAAATATAATAGATATTTATATTAATCTATGATATACTAGGCTTCCCAGGGGGCACAATGGCAAAGAATCCTCCTGCCAATGCAGGAGATGCAAGAGACATGGGTTTGATCTCCCGGTCAGGAAGATCCCCTGAAGTAGGAAATGACAACCCACTCTAGTATCCTTGTCTGGGAAATTCCACAGACTGAAGAGCCTGGGGGCCTACAGATCATAGGCTCACGAAGAGTCAGACAAGACTAAGCAACCAAGAGCATATTATATTTACTGTTAATCTATATAATTAATAAAATACATAACATTTTAATATTTTACCTTTGACCTTAATAAATTCACTTACTAGTTCTAGTACTGTATTCTATGTATACAAATAATGACAGTTTCACTTCCAGTTTTTGTACCATTTTTCTTATTTGATTACACTGTCTAGTACCTCCAGTACAACAATGAATCAAAGCAGTGCAAATGCACATGGTAGCTATGCTGATTTTAGGGGGAAAGTGTTCAGAGTTTTATCACTTAGCATGACAGGTATAGGATTTTCATAGCTATTCGTTATCAGTCTAAGGAAGTTCTATTCCTATTTTTCTAAGAGTTTTGATTACAAATGGGCATTAAATTTCAGTGATTTTTTTTCCCTGCATCTACTGAACTGATCATAGGATTGTCTTCCTTATTCTGCTAATGCGTTAAATTACATCAAGTTCTTTTGAAATGTTACTTCAACTTTGCATTGCAGGGAGGAAGACATCCTCTTGTTCACACTGCTGGATTAAATTCAGCATTATTTTATAACATTTTTTATCCTACGTTATGATAAACATGATCTAATTGGGGCTTTTTAGTAATGTCCATGTCAAATTTTGGTAGCAGGAAAATCTATTCATAGAAATTACTCCCAGCTCACTCTATTTTATGAGAGAAACAATACAGTGCTTCTGACACACTCCTATTATCAGTTAGCTATGTTATTCTGTTATTTATCCTGCTTTTTTCCTTCAAACAACAATGTTGTTTGACCCTGATCCTCTTATGTTGCACATTTTACATGAAATTCATTTTCCTGACTAGTAAGACATCATTCTGGATTATTTTCTGCCCCTCAGAGCTCCTCCTTCCATTGTTTTTGTAAATTGTCTAAAAATATGATATGTTAATTTTGACATTTCCTGGCTCTTATCCCTTAATACTACTCACAATGCAGGAGATGCAAGAGACATGGGTTTGATCTCCCGGTCAGGAAGATCCCCTGAAGTAGGAAATGACAACCCACTCTAGTATCCTTGTCTGGGAAATTCCACAGACTGAAGAGCCTGGGGGCCTACAGATCATAGGCTCACGAAGAGTCAGACAAGACTAAGCAACCAAGAGCATATTATATTTACTGTTAATCTATATAATTAATAAAATACATAACATTTTAATATTTTACCTTTGACCTTAATAAATTCACTTACTAGTTCTAGTACTGTATTCTATGTATACAAATAATGACAGTTTCACTTCCAGTTTTTGTACCATTTTTCTTATTTGATTACACTGTCTAGTACCTCCAGTACAACAATGAATCAAAGCAGTGCAAATGCACATGGTAGCTATGCTGATTTTAGGGGGAAAGTGTTCAGAGTTTTATCACTTAGCATGACAGGTATAGGATTTTCATAGCTATTCGTTATCAGTCTAAGGAAGTTCTATTCCTATTTTTCTAAGAGTTTTGATTACAAATGGGCATTAAATTTCAGTGATTTTTTTTCCCTGCATCTACTGAACTGATCATAGGATTGTCTTCCTTATTCTGCTAATGCGTTAAATTACATCAAGTTCTTTTGAAATGTTACTTCAACTTTGCATTGCAGGGAGGAAGACATCCTCTTGTTCACACTGCTGGATTAAATTCAGCATTATTTTATAACATTTTTTATCCTACGTTATGATAAACATGATCTAATTGGGGCTTTTTAGTAATGTCCATGTCAAATTTTGGTAGCAGGAAAATCTATTCATAGAAATTACTCCCAGCTCACTCTATTTTATGAGAGAAACAATACAGTGCTTCTGACACACTCCTATTATCAGTTAGCTATGTTATTCTGTTATTTATCCTGCTTTTTTCCTTCAAACAACAATGTTGTTTGACCCTGATCCTCTTATGTTGCACATTTTACATGAAATTCATTTTCCTGACTAGTAAGACATCATTCTGGATTATTTTCTGCCCCTCAGAGCTCCTCCTTCCATTGTTTTTGTAAATTGTCTAAAAATATGATATGTTAATTTTGACATTTCCTGGCTCTTATCCCTTAATACTACTCACACCTAAGATGTCCCTTTTTCTACTGTTTGTATCCTGTTCAATTTCTCATTAGTGTCTGTAAGGGAGCTCTGGCTAGTCAATTTAAGAAGTCACAGGAGCTATGGTGCTCCAACCCCATTCAATTCTTACCCTGAAATACCTTCTGCTATTCGATTGGTCAAAACATCATCCAGGGGCTTTCCCCTGGTGGTCCAGTGGGTAAGGACACCACCTTGCAGTGCAAGGGGCTCCAGTTCGATCCCTGGCCTGGGAAGATCTCACATGCCACGGAGCGGCTGGACCGATGTGTCCAATTATCAAGCTGGAGCTCTGGAGCGCGTGCGCCCAGAGCCGGTGCTCTGTGACAACAGATGCCACCGCGATGGGAGGCCCACAGGAGCCAAAGAACAAAGATGGATGAAACTAGACAAATGAAAGACCAGTGGAAGTGGCCTGCCCGCTCCCCTCCCTCCCACCCACCCGCCAAAATAAAGAAAGAAATGTGTAAAAAAAGAAAACATCATCCAGTTTCAGCTACTGTTTTCAAAATAGCTTCCTGTACATTTTAAGTGAATACTTGATGCCTATTTTGTTAGAATAAAGATTAAATTAAATCTATACTTATTATATATTTCTAAAAATAATGTTGAATTTCTGTTAAAGTCGTTTACTATAAGAAGGGCAAAGAGGGCTTCCCTGGTGGTCCTGGTGGTCCAGTGAGTAAAGAGTCCGCCTTGCAGTGAAAGGGCCACTGGTTCTATCCCTGGCCTGGGAAGATTCCCATGTGCTGCAGAGCGGCTGGACCGATGTGTCCAATTACCGAGCTGGAGCTCTGGAGCGCATGCACCCAGAGCTGGTGCTCTGCGACAACAGAGGCCACCGCGATGGGAGGCCCACACGGGCCAAAGAAGAAAGATGGATGAAACTAGACAAATGAAAGACCAGTGGAGGTGGCCCGCCCAATCACCTCCCTCCCCACCACCCGCCAAAATAAAGAAAGAAATGTGTAAAAAAAGAAAACATCATCCAGTTTCAGCTACTGTTTTCAAAATAGCTTCCTGTACATTTTAAGTGAATACTTGATGCCTATTTTGTTAGAATAAAGATTAAATTAAATCTATACTTATTATATATTTCTAAAAATAATGTTGAATTTCTGTTAAAGTCGTTTACTATAAGAAGGGCAAAGAGGGCTTCCCTGGTGGTCCTGGTGGTCCAGTGAGTAAAGAGTCCGCCTTGCAGTGAAAGGGCCACTGGTTCTATCCCTGGCCTGGGAAGATTCCCATGTGCTGCAGAGCGGCTGGACCGATGTGTCCAATTACCGAGCTGGAGCTCAGGAGCGCATGCACCCAGAGCTGGTGCTCTGCAGCAAGAGGGGCCACTGCAGTGGGAGGCCCACACAGGCCGAAGAGTAAAGATGGACGAAAATAAATAAATGCAGAATCAATAAAAGCAGCCAAAATTTAAAAATAAAACAAAAGAAGGGCAAAGAGCTTCCCTGTAGCTATAAAAGGTTTGTTTTACAGACTCACAGACTTAAAGAACAACCTTATGCCTACCAGGGGGAAAAGTGGGGTTAGGCTTGGGGGAGGGATAGACAGGGAGCCTGGGGCTGACACTGCTATATTTAAAACAGATAATCAAGAAGGTCCCACTGTATAGCATAGGGAACTCAGTATTCTATAATAACCCAAATGGGAAAAGAATGTGAAAAAGAACAGATACATGCATATGTATAACTGAATCACTCTGCTGTACACCTAAAATTAACACATTTTTAACCAACTATACTCCAATATAAAATAAAAAATTTTTAACCCTATTAAAAAAAAAAGGTTTGCTTTAATTTCTCCAAGATTGTCAACTTGTAACTTTAACTCCATGAATCTTTATTACAGGAAGTTACTTTTGCTAAAATGTTTGTGGTAGAAAACTATTCACTTCGAGTTGTGAATCTGGCATAGGAAGCTTACTTTTACCCATAAATTTTGTGATAATTAAGTCTTTGGTATTACTTTACTACTCTATTTTATACTTTATTCTGTTATTTCATCATCAGATAAGCGATGATCCAAAAAACATCAAGACTCCTTTTTTTAGGTTTCTCTCATGGGCCTATTTGAAATAAACTTTGTGGCTTTAAAGCATTCACTGCTTTAAATTCATAATGTGAAATTAAATTTTCTGCATTACTACTGGAGGGATGATGTGTATCTTTTCTAAAAAAATTTTCTTCTACTATGAGTTTTAACATTTACCAAACAGTTACTATGGGGCAGTTACTATTACTTTGTAGCAGTTACTATTACTTAATTTTAAGTAACAGTTAAGCCATTTAAACTTTACAAAACTCTATAGAGTTTTCTACACATCGTCTATAAAATAACACATAGAGTTGATGTATCTTAACCATTATACTATATAATATCTTACAACAGATGTGTTTATATGTACAAATATATGATAATGTTTATGGCATAGTAGTTAATAGCCAGGACACTGAAGTCTGAAGCTAGACTGCCAGACTGCATTCATTACTGGCTACCTGACTGGTAGGCAAGCTACTTTCTGTGCCTCAGTCTGTTGTGAAAACAAATGAACTACTACAAGAAAATCATTCAGAATAGAGCCCAGTCCACTTCCTGTAGCTATAAAAGGTTTGTTTTACAGACTCACAGACTTAAAGAACAACCTTATGCCTACCAGGGGGAAAAGTGGGGTTAGGCTTGGGGGAGGGATAGACAGGGAGCCTGGGGCTGACACTGCTATATTTAAAACAGATAATCAAGAAGGTCCCACTGTATAGCATAGGGAACTCAGTATTCTATAATAACCCAAATGGGAAAAGAATGTGAAAAGAACAGATACATGCATATGTATAACTGAATCACTCTGCTGTACACCTAAAATTAACACATTTTTAACCAACTATACTCCAATATAAAATAAAAAATTTTTAACCCTATTAAAAAAAAAAGGTTTGCTTTAATTTCTCCAAGATTGTCAACTTGTAACTTTAACTCCATGAATCTTTATTACAGGAAGTTACTTTTGCTAAAATGTTTGTGGTAGAAAACTATTCACTTCGAGTTGTGAATCTGGCATAGGAAGCTTACTTTTACCCATAAATTTTGTGATAATTAAGTCTTTGGTATTACTTTACTACTCTATTTTATACTTTATTCTGTTATTTCATCATCAGATAAGCGATGATCCAAAAAACATCAAGACTCCTTTTTTTAGGTTTCTCTCATGGGCCTATTTGAAATAAACTTTGTGGCTTTAAAGCATTCACTGCTTTAAATTCATAATGTGAAATTAAATTTTCTGCATTACTACTGGAGGGATGATGTGTATCTTTTCTAAAAAAATTTTCTTCTACTATGAGTTTTAACATTTACCAAACAGTTACTATGGGGCAGTTACTATTACTTTGTAGCAGTTACTATTACTTAATTTTAAGTAACAGTTAAGCCATTTAAACTTTACAAAACTCTATAGAGTTTTCTACACATCGTCTATAAAATAACACATAGAGTTGATGTATCTTAACCATTATACTATATAATATCTTACAACAGATGTGTTTATATGTACAAATATATGATAATGTTTATGGCATAGTAGTTAATAGCCAGGACACTGAAGTCTGAAGCTAGACTGCCAGACTGCATTCATTACTGGCTACCTGACTGGTAGGCAAGCTACTTTCTGTGCCTCAGTCTGTTGTGAAAACAAATGAACTACTACAAGAAAATCATTCAGAATAGAGCCCAGTCCACCTACCCTTCTTCTTTTTTTTTTTTTAAACCTAGGCAATATGGAAGTACCTGAATTATCATCCTGCAATGTGATTTTTTTTCACTAAACATAATGGTTCCAAAAATGATCCATGGTGCATGGATGAGCTAAGTTGAGTTTGTTTGTTTTATTCTACTGCATATTATTCCATTCTATGAATGTTGATCTAGTCTTATTTATCCATTGTCCTGTTGACAGTCACTTAATTTATCCCCCATTTTCAACTATGCTGCAATGTGTATGCTGTATGTATGTCTTCATGTGCACAAAAACGCGGAACTCCTCAACCACTGGAGGGTACATATTGAGAACTAAAGTGATATTGCCAAAATGCTCCAAAGGAGGTTGTGTCCCACAGGCTGTATAAGAGGTATTCTGTCTCTCCATATCCCCGCTGATGCTTGGTATCATCAAACATGAAAAACAAGCTAAGTCTTATTCGAATTATTTTACAATAGTGGCAAAAATATTCTTCCTATGCATAATCAAGTTTTATTAAGAATCATATTCTTGGGCTTCCCTGGTGGTCCAGTGGATAAGGACGCCGCCTTGCAGTGCAAGGGGCGCTGGTTCGATCCCTGGCCTGGGAAGATACCACGTGCCGCGGAGCGGCTGGACCCACGTGTCCAATTACCGAGCCGGAGCTCTGGAGCGCATGCGCCCAGAGCCGGTGCTCTGCGACAACAGAGGCCACCGCGATGGGAGGCCCACACGGGCCAAAGAACAAAGATGGATGAAAATGGACAAATGAAAGACCAATAGAAGTGGCCCGCCTGCTCCCTCCCTCCCACCCCACCCCAAAAAAAAAAAAATAAAAAAATCTTAAAAAAAAAAAAAAAAAAAGAATCATATTCTTAACTCTTTTAGTGAAGAAGAAGCCACCAAAAGGCAAAACAAGATTTTGAAGCTCTAGATTATAGACTTGGAGGATCCAAGAAGTAACAAAAAATTTCCATCAAGCATGAGAAACATACCAAGTGATTAAAAACCATGGTTGGTGAAAAAAGCAAAACACTCACCTCAAACTCTCTAAGTAGTTTAGAAACACGCAAACCCTCTGGAAACTTGGATACAACCTAATAAATAAAAAGTGAAATAAAATATAAATAGACACAATGGGAATCCTGGGTGATACAACATCAAAATAAGAAAGTATAAACTTAAGTAGGAACAAAAACCAAAATAACACTATTATTAAGTGAATGAATAAAAAGAACAAAAACCAAAAAATAACACGTAACTATTAAGTCCGTTCTATGAATGTTGATCTAGTCTTATTTATCCATTGTCCTGTTGACAGTCACTTAATTTATCCCCCATTTTCAACTATGCTGCAATGTGTATGCTGTATGTATGTCTTCATGTGCACAAAAACGCGGAACTCCTCAACCACTGGAGGGTACATATTGAGAACTAAAGTGATATTGCCAAAATGCTCCAAAGGAGGTTGTGTCCCACAGGCTGTATAAGAGGTATTCTGTCTCTCCATATCCCCGCTGATGCTTGGTATCATCAAACATGAAAAACAAGCTAAGTCTTATTCGAATTATTTTACAATAGTGGCAAAAATATTCTTCCTATGCATAATCAAGTTTTATTAAGAATCATATTCTTGGGCTTCCCTGGTGGTCCAGTGGATAAGGACGCCGCCTTGCAGTGCAAGGGGCGCTGGTTCGATCCCTGGCCTGGGAAGATACCACGTGCCGCGGAGCGGCTGGACCCACGTGTCCAATTACCGAGCCGGAGCTCTGGAGCGCATGCGCCCAGAGCCGGTGCTCTGCGACAACAGAGGCCACCGCGATGGGAGGCCCACACGGGCCAAAGAACAAAGATGGATGAAAATGGACAAATGAAAGACCAATAGAAGTGGCCCGCCTGCTCCCTCCCCCCCCACCCCCACCAAAATAAATAAATAAATAAATCTTAAAAAAAAAAAAAAAAAAAGAATCATATTCTTAACTCTTTTAGTGAAGAAGAAGCCACCAAAAGGCAAAACAAGATTTTGAAGCTCTAGATTATAGACTTGGAGGATCCAAGAAGTAACAAAAAATTTCCATCAAGCATGAGAAACATACCAAGTGATTAAAAAAAAACCATGGTTGGTGAAAAAAGCAAAACACTCACCTCAAACTCTCTAAGTAGTTTAGAAACACGCAAACCCTCTGGAAACTTGGATACAACCTAATAAATAAAAAGTGAAATAAAATATAAATAGACACAATGGGAATCCTGGGTGATACAACATCAAAATAAGAAAGTATAAACTTAAGTAGGAACAAAAACCAAAATAACACTATTATTAAGTGAATGAATTAAAAGGCACAGTAATCTTTAGAAATCAATTTCCAGTTAAAAGAAAAAGTTATAACAACCATAAAAGACAGTTAATTCCTACATTCCCAGAGCTGAGAAATCATGCTTGCAGAAAACTGCAGTGTCACAACTCCCCAGAAATTCCTGGAGTTCTTTAGATCAGTGAACATATTTAGCTTTAGCTCATGTAAAACAAATAATCTATGGCATAACCAATTTAAAGGGCAGGAAAAAAATACAGTGGACACTGAAGAAAGCATTGGAAAACATAGCTAAGCAAAAATACTAGCCTTTGTGGTCTATATGCACATACAGATATCTTTACTTAAAATGAAAATAAGGTCACTGCTTCTCTAGATTTTTAATATCATATAATAAACCTCTTTCTAGGCCAGTAAATATGGATCGACATGTTTACTAGTGAAGCTGACTTGAAGACTGCGGGGCTCGTGGGCACAGAACCCTTTCCGTGCTCCCCATTTCTTGTAGGGAACAGACCAGCCTCCATGACCTTTCCTGAGTTCCTAAGAGCAAGTCTGAACTGTTGCTAACCTAGCAAGGGACATGATCAAGGGTCTAGGAAGGAGCAATCAAGAGACAATGGTGCACAGCAAAGGAAACGACTAATAAAACAAAAAGACAACCCACAGACTGGGAGAAGATATTTGCAAATGATGTGACTGATAAGGGATTAGTTCCCAAAATTCACCAACAGCTTATGACACTCAATAGTATCAAAACAAACAATACACTCAAAGCGGGCAGAAGACCTGAATAGACACTTCTCTAAAGAGGACTTGGATGACAAGATCTTCAAAATTGCTAGTTATTAGAGAAACATACCAAGTGATTAAAAAAAAACCATGGTTGGTGAAAAAAGCAAAACACTCACCTCAAACTCTCTAAGTAGTTTAGAAACACGCAAACCCTCTGGAAACTTGGATACAACCTAATAAATAAAAAGTGAAATAAAATATAAATAGACACAATGGGAATCCTGGGTGATACAACATCAAAATAAGAAAGTATAAACTTAAGTAGGAACAAAAACCAAAATAACACTATTATTAAGTGAATGAATTAAAAGGCACAGTAATCTTTAGAAATCAATTTCCAGTTAAAAGAAAAAGTTATAACAACCATAAAAGACAGTTAATTCCTACATTCCCAGAGCTGAGAAATCATGCTTGCAGAAAACTGCAGTGTCACAACTCCCCAGAAATTCCTGGAGTTCTTTAGATCAGTGAACATATTTAGCTTTAGCTCATGTAAAACAAATAATCTATGGCATAACCAATTTAAAGGGCAGGAAAAAAATACAGTGGACACTGAAGAAAGCATTGGAAAACATAGCTAAGCAAAAATACTAGCCTTTGTGGTCTATATGCACATACAGATATCTTTACTTAAAATGAAAATAAGGTCACTGCTTCTCTAGATTTTTAATATCATATAATAAACCTCTTTCTAGGCCAGTAAATATGGATCGACATGTTTACTAGTGAAGCTGACTTGAAGACTGCGGGGCTCGTGGGCACAGAACCCTTTCCGTGCTCCCCATTTCTTGTAGGGAACAGACCAGCCTCCATGACCTTTCCTGAGTTCCTAAGAGCAAGTCTGAACTGTTGCTAACCTAGCAAGGGACATGATCAAGGGTCTAGGAAGGAGCAATCAAGAGACAATGGTGCACAGCAAAGGAAACGACTAATAAAACAAAAAGACAACCCACAGACTGGGAGAAGATATTTGCAAATGATGTGACTGATAAGGGATTAGTTCCCAAAATTCACCAACAGCTTATGACACTCAATAGTATCAAAACAAACAATACACTCAAAAAGCGGGCAGAAGACCTGAATAGACACTTCTCTAAAGAGGACATGCAGATAGCCAACAGGCACATGACAAGATCTTCAAAATTGCTAGTTATTAGAGAAATGCAAATTAAAACTACAATGAGATACGACCTCACACCGATCAGGATGGCTATTATCAAACATTACATACACAACAAATGCTGGAGAGGGTGTGGAGAGAAGGTAACCCTCTTGCACTGTTGGTGGGAATGTAAATTGGTGCAGCCACTATGGAGAACTGTGTGGAAGTTCCTTAAAAAACTAACCACAGGGGCTTCCCTGGTGGTCCAGTGGGTAAGGACACCGCCTTGCAGTGCAAGGGGTGCCGGTTCGATCCCTGGCCTGGGAAGATCCCACGTGCCGTGGAGCGGCTGGACCCATGTGTCCAATTACCGAGCCGCAGCTCTGGAGTGCATGCGCCCAGAGCCAGTGCTCTGCGACAACAGAGGCCATCGCAATGGGAGGCCCACATGGGCCAAAGAACAAAGATGGATGAAAATAGACAAATGAAAGACCAATAGAAGTGGCCCGCCCGCCCGCCCCTCTCCCTCCCTCCACACCCCACCCTACCCAAAAATAATAAATAAATACATGTTAAAAAAAAAACTAACCATAGAGCTACCATATGACCCTCCAACCCCACTCCTGGGCATATATCCAGAGAAGAACATGGTCCAAAGAGAAACATGCTCCCCAGTGTTCAGTGCGGCAGTATTTACAATAGTCAAGATATGAAAACAACCTAAATGTCCATTGACAGAGGAATGGATAAAGATGTGGTACATATATATTTAATGGAATATTACTTGGTCATTAAGAGTGAAATAAAGCCATTTACAGCAATATGGGTGGACCTAGAGAGTGTCATACTGAGTGAAGTAAGTCAGACATAGAAGGAGAAATATCATACGGCATCCCTTTTATGTGGCTCCTAAAAAGAAATGACACAAACGAACTTATTTACAAAACAGAAAGAGACTCACAAACTTAGAAAATGAACTCCCCTTGGGGACTGATAAGGATTAGTTCCCAAAATTCACCAACAGCTTATGACACTCAATAGTATCAAAACAAACAATACACTCAAAAAGCGGGCAGAAGACCTGAATAGACACTTCTCTAAAGAGGACATGCAGATAGCCAACAGGCACATGACAAGATCTTCAAAATTGCTAGTTATTAGAGAAATGCAAATTAAAACTACAATGAGATACGACCTCACACCGATCAGGATGGCTATTATCAAACATTACATACACAACAAATGCTGGAGAGGGTGTGGAGAGAAGGTAACCCTCTTGCACTGTTGGTGGGAATGTAAATTGGTGCAGCCACTATGGAGAACTGTGTGGAAGTTCCTTAAAAAACTAACCACAGGGGCTTCCCTGGTGGTCCAGTGGGTAAGGACACCGCCTTGCAGTGCAAGGGGTGCCGGTTCGATCCCTGGCCTGGGAAGATCCCACGTGCCGTGGAGCGGCTGGACCCATGTGTCCAATTACCGAGCCGCAGCTCTGGAGTGCATGCGCCCAGAGCCAGTGCTCTGCGACAACAGAGGCCATCGCAATGGGAGGCCCACATGGGCCAAAGAACAAAGATGGATGAAAATAGACAAATGAAAGACCAATAGAAGTGGCCCGCCCGCTCCCCTCTCCCTCCCTCCACACCCCACCCTACCCAAAAATAATAAATAAATACATGTTAAAAAAAAAACTAACCATAGAGCTACCATATGACCCTCCAACCCCACTCCTGGGCATATATCCAGAGAAGAACATGGTCCAAAGAGAAACATGCTCCCCAGTGTTCAGTGCGGCAGTATTTACAATAGTCAAGATATGAAAACAACCTAAATGTCCATTGACAGAGGAATGGATAAAGATGTGGTACATATATATTTAATGGAATATTACTTGGTCATTAAGAGTGAAATAAAGCCATTTACAGCAATATGGGTGGACCTAGAGAGTGTCATACTGAGTGAAGTAAGTCAGACATAGAAGGAGAAATATCATACGGCATCCCTTTTATGTGGCTCCTAAAAAGAAATGACACAAACGAACTTATTTACAAAACAGAAAGAGACTCACAAACTTAGAAAATGAACTCAGGGGGATGCAGGGGGAAGGGGACACTTGGGGACTTTGGGCAAGTCAAATATACACTTCCATATCTGAAATGGATAACCAACCAAAATCTGTTGTATAGCACATGGAACTCTGCTAAATGTTATGTATCAGCCTGGATGGAAGAGGGGTTTGGAGGAGAATGGATAGATGTGTATGTATGGCTGAGCTTCTTCACTGTTCACCTGAAACTATCACAAAATTGTTAATTGGCTATATGCCAATAAAAATGTTTTTGGTGAAAAAAAAGAGAAACAATGGTGCAGCCTTGGAACAGGGTCCTGGTTCCTTCCAAAGGTATACACAGTGTGTTAAGCTCTTTACAGAATTAAAACACAACAAATGGAAGATGCCAGCATTTCTGCATAACAAGAAAGACCACTTGAAGCCAGACTAAAAGAACTAGAAAAGTTCATTAAGATACTTGAGGCAAGATTAGAGGAATGCAGGCCCTGCGGACACCCTAATTTTAGCAGCAACTCCACCCCTGAAGCCTTGCCATAAGACTCCTCACCAAACTCCCTGGGTGGGGACAGTTTCCTGGGCAGAAGCCCACTGCATCTCCCTTTGCCTGGCAAAGTACTAAAGCCATGCTTTTCTCCTTCACCCAGAACTCTGTCTCTGAGATTTGACTTGGCACCAGTGTAGAAACTGGACTTTTAACATCTATAATAGGTACAGATTTTTCAAATATTCAATACAATTAAATTTATCTACTCAATTCTTTATGTTTATTTCCTGTTTCTCACCATCACAAATACTACAACAATCATCTTCATCCTTGCATCCTGCACACTTATAGAAATATTTTTAGGATAAATTCCTAGAAGAGGACTTACTCTATCCCAGTAAGATATATAAGGCTTTGTGTTTTGCTAGACTTTTCCAGATACTCTATATCTAGAAGGTAACAATTATTGCAAAACTTTGTGACCCAGAGACAGCTGTTGCTGCATTTCAGAAAACATTCTTTTGGAAACTTTCCTATGACCATACATACTCACATTATTCATTTCAGAAAAGCACTTTCTAAAAGAAATGACAGAAAAAGACTCACAAACTTAGAAAATGAACTCAGGGGGATGCAGGGGGAAGGGGACACTTGGGGACTTTGGGCAAGTCAAATATACACTTCCATATCTGAAATGGATAACCAACCAAAATCTGTTGTATAGCACATGGAACTCTGCTAAATGTTATGTATCAGCCTGGATGGAAGAGGGGTTTGGAGGAGAATGGATAGATGTGTATGTATGGCTGAGCTTCTTCACTGTTCACCTGAAACTATCACAAAATTGTTAATTGGCTATATGCCAATAAAAATGTTTTTGGTGAAAAAAAAGAGAAACAATGGTGCAGCCTTGGAACAGGGTCCTGGTTCCTTCCAAAGGTATACACAGTGTGTTAAGCTCTTTACAGAATTAAAACACAACAAATGGAAGATGCCAGCATTTCTGCATAACAAGAAAGACCACTTGAAGCCAGACTAAAAGAACTAGAAAAGTTCATTAAGATACTTGAGGCAAGATTAGAGGAATGCAGGCCCTGCGGACACCCTAATTTTAGCAGCAACTCCACCCCTGAAGCCTTGCCATAAGACTCCTCACCAAACTCCCTGGGTGGGGACAGTTTCCTGGGCAGAAGCCCACTGCATCTCCCTTTGCCTGGCAAAGTACTAAAGCCATGCTTTTCTCCTTCACCCAGAACTCTGTCTCTGAGATTTGACTTGGCACCAGTGTAGAAACTGGACTTTTAACATCTATAATAGGTACAGATTTTTCAAATATTCAATACAATTAAATTTATCTACTCAATTCTTTATGTTTATTTCCTGTTTCTCACCATCACAAATACTACAACAATCATCTTCATCCTTGCATCCTGCACACTTATAGAAATATTTTTAGGATAAATTCCTAGAAGAGGACTTACTCTATCCCAGTAAGATATATAAGGCTTTGTGTTTTGCTAGACTTTTCCAGATACTCTATATCTAGAAGGTAACAATTATTGCAAAACTTTGTGACCCAGAGACAGCTGTTGCTGCATTTCAGAAAACATTCTTTTGGAAACTTTCCTATGACCATACATACTCACATTATTCACGGTTTTACACAAAAAGACAATACTTAACACGCCATTGTATAAAACTTGTTTTTAAAGTGCAACAATATATCAAGAAGATACTTCCATAAAAATTAATCAAGATAATATATAAACTTTATGAGCCACATGATACTCCAGACTGATAATGATACTCCAGATTGAATAATTTAAGCAATGTTTTTTCAGTGAACACTTAATTCTTTACTGATTTCTTATTACCATAAAATAGTCATATTGAACATCCTTAAAGAAATTGTTGGACACTTAGTAAAATGTCCAAACAAAAAACCAGGGCTTGAATGTGCCAAGGTTTTTGCATTTCTCCAAGTAAAACCACAGGAGGTAAAATAGAATAAGGCAGTAAGAGCTGTAAAGACACTGACCATGCAAACTGGAATAACAGCACCCACCCAAATTTTAAGTTTACATAGCCTTGGGCCCAATACAAAACAGCTAAAGAGCTTTCACAAAATCATAAGGAGAAATAATAAACGAGAACCAGGACATGAACAGGCAACTACATAAGAAATGTAAATGGCTGCAAAGCACATGAAAGGATGTTCAATGTAAAAATCGAGAGGTATAAGTTGAAACAAGATGATCAGATAGCGACATTTCATTGTCAGTGAGAATGTAAATTTGTTCGAACCTGTTAGAGGGCAGTTGACTACTATTTATAAAAACTTAAAATAGTCAATACTTAAAATATTCAAAACTTAATATATTCAATATCCAAAGTATTGAATATATTAAGTTTTGATAAATACTAGTAAATTTATCAAGACTTGTACTTTTTTCTATCAATACATAGATAAATGTTCAAGGATATTAACTACAGCATTTTTTAACAGCCAAGACTAGAAGTAACCCAAATGTTAATTGATAAGAGACCACACAAGTGAAATATGGTATATCAACACAATGAGATACCATGCACTGCTAAGAATAATATTTGACATACATACATATGAAACTGGTATTGGAAATACCTTGAACTGCTAACAATGATTTACTGTGGCAAGGAGAAGAAAAAAGAATTTATGGAGGAACTTACAATTTCTTAATAATTACATCAAAATGCTTCATTAATTCATTTTTTCTGATCTTAAAAGATTAGCCACTCCATCTGCAGTATGTTTGAAAAGATCAAGAATAAATATAAAACTAAAATACTTGTAAGTGAAATAAAACTAACTACAAATGATACCTAAATGTAATCAATTACTCCTATCCATTTCCCCAAAGCAAAAAATACTTACAAGTTTTATCTTATGTTTCAGTTCTGGATTAATAGTCCCTCCTGGTCCAATTTGTTCAATAACTGATTTGAAGGTATTCTCCAACTAAGAAAAAAGAGGGGGAAAAGTTAGTAAAATTTTTTTTAAAAAAGTCAAAGATAAAAATCTGAACAATACATAAAGGAAACATCTATCAAAGAAAACATATTTCAATCAAATGGATAGAACACTGTTCTTAAGAAGCACTGTAACATTACACCCCTGTAAAATACATTTAGAGCAGATGGACACTTTGTAAGACTAAAATTTTTTAGACTAAATTAGCATTTTCTATAACAATTGGATTTAGAGTCTTAAATCGCAAAATGCCATACTCTTACCCAGGAAAGATTTTTGTTACTAATTTTCTTCTGTTTATACAATTATTCAGTGCTTATTAAACACATTAATGCAGAGAAGAGATGGGATGAAGGAGCTGCCGGGAGCCAGGGCACTGCTGGAATGTCTTGCCCTAAAAGGCAGGAAGGCAAACTCTTCATTGTCCAAGGTTGCGTTAGCACTAGGAGGGCCGTGATGGGTAGCTACAATGAAAACCATTTGACCCTAAAAGCTTCAAATACTTACTACTGGTCCTTTCGAGAAAATATTTGCCAAGCTTGGGTTAAGATGCCCCCCGCCAAAAAAAAAACAGTACACATTTCTTTAGACATAGTGATTGCTCCTCTAGAATTTTATCCTATGGCATAACAGATTTGTGCAAATTTGAGTAAGATTTTCCTCAATAAGGTGATGTTTAATAGCAAAAAGAGCAACACCCTAAATTCCCCAAGTTAAAAAATTATGGCACATCTATACTGTCATTAAAAATCATGGGGCTTCCCTGGTGGTCCAGTGGGTAAGGACACCACCTTGCAGTGCAAGGGGCGCCGGCTCCATCCCTGGCCTGGGAAGATCCACGTGCCGCGGAGAGGCTGGACCGATACGTTCAAGGCTGGACCGATACGTTCAATTACCGAGCCGGAGCTCTGGTGCGCGTGCGCCGAGAGCCGGTGCTCTGCGACGACAGAGGCCATCGCAATGGGAGGCCCACATGGGCCAAAGAACAAAGACGGATGAAAAATAGAGAAATGAAAAACCAACAGAAGTGGCCTGCCCATCCCCCTCCCTCCCCAACCCACCCCCCGAAAAGATAAATAAAATTTAAAAAAAAAAGAATTCATTTGCCAATAAAATAAAATAAAAATCATGTTGCATTATAATACTTATCAATGTGGAATATTCATACTTCTGACTAAAAAAAGCAAGTCACAAACCTGGACCTTACTGATGCTAATTTTCTTTAAAAGAAAAAGTCTATTTTTCTCAGTGGTAAAAGAATAGGTGCGTTTAATTTTCTTCTGTGCTTTTCTGTATTTCAAATCTTTTGCAATCAATCCATATTACTTTTGCAATAAGGAAGTTTTTTAAAACATAAGACACCTGGGTGATATTTAGAAACATGAGGGTGAAAGCATTTGGGAAAGAAGATGCGTGAAGCTAAAAGCAGAAAGGACCAGAAGTTACATCTTAGAGGAATATATTGCAGACTGTTTGGCCATATGATTAAAACATTAATACATTTCTGATAAAGATCACAAAACTGGCACAGACACGCATACAGAAGAAATGCTGTCAACTGCTCAAATATGTGCTAAGATCTCATTTGAGTAAAAACTAAGCAGTATAGAATCTAACTTGCCATACTTAAATTTTCATCTGAAGTCACAGGAAAACCAGGCAGGAACCATCTACTCTAAGTTGGCCAGAAAATGCAGCTTCCAGAGAGCCACGCTAATGAACCATAGCAGGGGCTCCTTTTGACAGCAAATGCTTAACCTGCACAGTTGCTTGTTGAGGATACTCTTAAGAGACACTAGAGACTGGTCATCAAGTGAAATTTAAAAAGCTTCTTTTCTTAAATGGAGTACCAATCACAGAATCTAATTCATGTAAAAACTATCTATTGTTTGAGTGTAAAAGTCAGTGGCAAACTGATTTTCAATTTATTTAACACCAGAACTTCTTTTATAATTCCAGGTTTACCTACTTTAGATTTCATACTGAATTTTACAATAAAGGTTTCTGGAAGTAGGGTAGGATGGGGAACTGATGAAATAAAATTATTTTAAAACAGGACAAGAAAAATTAAACATTAAATTCTCTCTCTGCCCATTTGAGCCATTACTTGCTTCAGTGTGTACTATACATCTGCATTATACATTAACTAGTTCCCCTTAGAAGACACAGCAATGACCACTTGCCAAAAAAGAAAAAAAAAGCGATTTCCTTCTGGCTCCAGGAAAGTAACTCCTTAGGAGACAAGATTCTTTTTTCAATCCTATAGAGGGTCACAACGGCCCCACTACTCACTTTGTTGGACTGTGTAAACTTTGATGTATAACCCTTTGTCTAAAAAACAGATTCAACTGTGCCTTTACCTCTAACAGGTGAAACAGTCTTCAGAGAAGCCACTTAGATCCCTAGCCACAACGAGAGAAGCCCCTGAAAACCGGTGTGCCTCAATCAAGGGTCCGTGTATCACAACAAATCTTTCTTAGTAAAATTAATGAAAAAGAGCCCAACAGTTAGTTCATTGTAATCGCTCAAATTTCAAAGATAAAGATAGGTATTGACAAGGATATAGTAAGTTTACCTATAAAGTATGATGAGTAGATTGGTGTCAGGTCTCTCCAGCACAGGAAATGTCAAGAAAAATAAAAGAAATTTTAAAAATGGGGAAATCACTATGAAAGAAATGGAGTGAAAACTGTCTTTTGGCTGTAAGAGCATGAGCAACTTCTTTAGGCTGGATTTTCTGTATTAAGAAAATTTTGTCATTCAAAACAAAGTTATGACTCCTGCCCTCCTGCCATAAACAACTAAAAACATTACAAAAATGTCCTAGCAGGGCTCCTTTTGACAGCAAATGCTTAACCTGCACAGTTGCTTGTTGAGGATACTCTTAAGAGACACTAGAGACTGGTCATCAAGTGAAATTTAAAAAGCTTCTTTTCTTAAATGGAGTACCAATCACAGAATCTAATTCATGTAAAAACTATCTATTGTTTGAGTGTAAAAGTCAGTGGCAAACTGATTTTCAATTTATTTAACACCAGAACTTCTTTTATAATTCCAGGTTTACCTACTTTAGATTTCATACTGAATTTTACAATAAAGGTTTCTGGAAGTAGGGTAGGATGGGGAACTGATGAAATAAAATTATTTTAAAACAGGACAAGAAAAATTAAACATTAAATTCTCTCTCTGCCCATTTGAGCCATTACTTGCTTCAGTGTGTACTATACATCTGCATTATACATTAACTAGTTCCCCTTAGAAGACACAGCAATGACCACTTGCCAAAAAAGAAAAAAAAAGCGATTTCCTTCTGGCTCCAGGAAAGTAACTCCTTAGGAGACAAGATTCTTTTCTCAATCCTATAGAGGGTCACAACGGCCCCACTACTCACTTTGTTGGACTGTGTAAACTTTGATGTATAACCCTTTGTCTAAAAAACAGATTCAACTGTGCCTTTACCTCTAACAGGTGAAACAGTCTTCAGAGAAGCCACTTAGATCCCTAGCCACAACGAGAGAAGCCCCTGAAAACCGGTGTGCCTCAATCAAGGGTCCGTGTATCACAACAAATCTTTCTTAGTAAAATTAATGAAAAAGAGCCCAACAGTTAGTTCATTGTAATCGCTCAAATTTCAAAGATAAAGATAGGTATTGACAAGGATATAGTAAGTTTACCTATAAAGTATGATGAGTAGATTGGTGTCAGGTCTCTCCAGCACAGGAAATGTCAAGAAAAATAAAAGAAATTTTAAAAATGGGGAAATCACTATGAAAGAAATGGAGTGAAAACTGTCTTTTGGCTGTAAGAGCATGAGCAACTTCTTTAGGCTGGATTTTCTGTATTAAGAAAATTTTGTCATTCAAAACAAAGTTATGACTCCTGCCCTCCTGCCATAAACAACTAAAAAACACTGAGTTACAGATGTTAAATAAGAATGCCCAGCTTAGTGGGGAGTTGCCCTAAATGCCCCACCTGGCAGCCGGGAGAGCTTTCATTCTGCAGCACAGACAAGAGGTCACAGAAACAGATGAAGTGAGGAGACATTTGAGTTTGGGAAGGACAAGGACGCTAACATACAGATAGGTATGGAGAAGAGGGACTGGCAGAGAGAGTGAGTGAGCTCTGGAGATCTGCAGAGGGACCCCTGAAGTTTCTGGATGACGACTAATCTGTGCCTAAGGCAGGGTAAAAGCATGTTATCCAAGGCTGGTGAAACAATAAAAATCAACAGGCTCAACAACACCCAGAGCTCACACAGAGCTGAGAAAAAACAAGTGCTCCCACTAAGGCAGAATGGAAGGACATCCTGGTGAATCCTCAGAAAGGAAAACGCCTCAGCAGTGGAGGCAAATTAGCCCTAGACTGAAGGTTTCTTTGGACCAGCAGTCTTAGTCTACTAAGAATTTCACAGCAAATTAACAGATTAGGTGGTTTTAAATAGTAGCAATTCCTTTTTTTTTTTTTTCACAATTCTGGGGACTGGAAGCCCAAGATAAGGGTTCCATCTGCAAAATAAAACTTGTTGTTGTTTAGTTGTACAGTTGTGTCCAACCCTTTGCGACCCCGAGGACTATAACCTATCAGAGTTGCGGCCGCCGCGTCGGTGCTTACTCTGATTACTATTCTCACTAGCTCTCACTAAGAGAAACTATACTGAATAGCTCAGAGACGTTTTCGCAAACACAGCGTGGTCCCCTCAGGGTGTGAGCCTCGGACCTCGACAATAAAGCATCGTGGTCTCAAGTATTGTTAAACCAAGAGTGGGTTTATTAGGCAAGCACAAATAATCAGAATTAATCAGAACTCAATCAAAATGCGAAGAGAAAGAGCTTACCCCAGAGCTGGAGAGCTTCAACCTCACCTCAGATGCAACTGTGTTCTGTGAGTGACCTTCGCCCAATTTACTCTCCCCCTTTTAAAGGAAAAACCTCAGACACAGCTGCGTATACTTTACCTCTGCTTCCACCCACAATCCTAAGAAGTCAAAGGAAAAACGCTGCTCCTGGCCTCTACGCGAGCTCACAACTTGAGCTAGACCGGAGCAGGTTACTCAGGTGAAGAATTAAGATAACTTGTTCTTAGGAAAGTAAGCAGACAAGGTTGGAATGTTGCCATTAGGGCTTTTCTTATTTACTAGCAGCTTTCAAGCTTCGCTTGCAGGTAGAACTCTGCCAAAGTGGCTGGTGGTGAGTTACAAATTCCTAATTGCTGGAGGACGAACTTTGGCTCTCCTGGCTGTAATTTCTCTTAGAGACAAACTTTTTTCCTTTAATATATACGTCCCCTTTAGGTATCATCATATTCACCCACTCTTTGGCCCTATCTGAGCTAACATCACTTTCTAGAGGACGGATTCTAGGTCTCAAGAGCTTATCTGGGGTTTGAGGATTGCTCTATACCCTAAGACCCAGTATATTCTTAAGAATTTCCAGAGTCTGCCCAAGACACAGGCTCCTCTGACCATGGGATTCTCCAGGCAAGAACACTGAAACGGGTTGCCATGCCCTCCTCCAGGGGATCTTCCCGACCCAGGGATCAAATCCACATCTCTTGCATCTCTTGCATTGGCAGGCGGATTCTCTACCAACTGCACCACTTGGGAAGCCCCAGTACCTGCTCTAACAAGTCTTAAAAGCAAAACTCAAAATAATCAGTTGGGTCCAAGTAAATTAACTGAGTGACGCTCAATAACAAAAAACTGACAATGTCTAGCAGTTAATCAAAGTTACCAGCCATGCAAAGACGTAGGAGAATATGATCATATCAAGAAGGAAAACAGGGAATTCTATGGCAGTCCAGTGGTTAGGACTCCATGCTTCCACTGCAGAGGGCACAGGTTCAATCCCTGGTCAAGGAATTAAGATCCTGCATGCAGTGGTGCATCCAAAAAACATGGTTACACACATAAGGAAAGTATGAACATAGCAAAGTGATAGATGGTATAAAAAAGATCTAAGTGGAACATGCGAAAATGAAAAATATGTCTAAAATGAACAATAATGTGAATAGGATTAAACACAACAGAAGTTAACAGTTATCAAAATAAACACTTTAAATAAAACGCATGAAGGAGCACACAGCATATATGCAATTAAAATGTATCACAACAATAACACAAAAGATAGGAGGAGTGAAATGTAAATCGATTGTTCTAAAGTTATTAATCTTCACGAAATAGTATTATATTACACAATAATCAACTGTGATAAATCAAAAATATATGTTGAAAACTCTAAGGCATCTACTAAAAATATTTTTTAAAGAGGTACAACCAATAAACAGGTAACAGCAATAAAACAGAATCACAAAAAACAGTTAATCAGGAACAAGGTAAGAACAACCTCTGTCCTGCTGCTTCTCAACACTGCTTCAGGAGGAAACTGAGAGCATCACTGACCCTTGAACCACATGAATTTGAGTTGCATGGGTTCACTTACACACAGATTCGTTTCAATTATACATATTTAAAAATTTTGGAGATTTATGAAAATTTGAATAAATCTGTAGGTGAACTGTGTACCCCAGAAAAATATTCACAAAAATTAAAAACGTATGTCATGAATGCATAAAAATTCATGCAGATTTTGGTCTCTTCTTACATAGGCATAAGATGAGTGATATTTAACATAAAATTAATAATATGTTCATTTTGTTACTGTTTTATAACTGTGCTTTTCAATAATTATATTACTACACAGTATTCCTTTCGTAACTGGAGAAACTGCTCATCAGCCTATCATTACAAGTAGGTGTTCCTTTTTTTTTTAATTAACAAAGTTTTTAATACTGTATTATGAATATAACTATAATGCTGTATGTCATAAAAATTTTATTATAAGTCATTTTGTATTGGTTACGCAATCATGAAGCAATCATATCGATTACTTTAGGCTCTCTTAGAGCAATTATATTGCTGCTTCTACAATATCAATACATCAATCACTATACCAGTAATTAATATTTCTATTTTACATTATATTTTCTTTTTAAAAAAATTTAATTTATTTATTTATTTTTGGCTATTCTGGGTTTTCACTGCTGCTGCAGGCTCTTCTCTAGTTGCAGGGAGTGGGGGCTACTCTCTAGTGGAGGTGAGCAGGCTTCTTCTTGTGGTGACTTCCCCTGTTGCGGAACTCGGACTCTAGGGCACACAGGCTTCAGTAGTTGCAGCACATGGGCTCAATAGTTGCGACTCTGAAGCTCTAGCGCACAGGCTCAACAGTTGTGGTTCATGGGCCTAGTCACTCCACAGCATGTGGGATCTTCCTGGATCAGGGATCGAACCCGTGTTTCCTGCACTGGCAGGCAAATTCTCTACCACTGAGTTATCAGGGAAGCCCTATCTTTTCATTTTTGATGTCCAGTGTTAATAACATATATATAATATACACAATGTTTTGTATCATGCAGTACATTATCAATATAAGTCCTGACAGATGATTCATCTCATAAATGTAAACTTACGATATTGATAAATATAGTGAGTTCTATAGATATATTTTTCTTATGATTTTCTTAAAAACATTTTTTCTCTAGCTTCCTGTACCATAAGTATACAGCACATAATAATATATAACATACAAAACATGTTAATCAACTGTTTATGTTCTCAGGCTCTGGTCAACAGTAGGCTATTAGCAGTTGTTTTGGGGCAGTCAAAAGATATATGCAGGGCTTCCTTGGTGGCCCAGTGGGTAAAGACACCGCCTTGCAGTTCAAGGGGCGCCGGTTCAATCCCTGGCCCGGGAAGATCCCACGTGCCGCAGAGTGGCTGGACCAGTGTGCCCAATTAGGAGCCAGAGCTCTGGAGTGTGTGTGCCTAGAGTCGGTGCTCTGCAACAAAAGAGGCCACGGTGATGGAAGGCCTACATAGCCCAATAAAGATGGATGAAAATAAATAAATAAACAAACAATAAAAGAAGCCAAAATTAAAAAGAAAAAAAGATATACGCAGATTTTTTTGACTGTGCGAGGGGTGGGTAACCCTGACCCCCACAGTATTCAACAGTTGACAGTATAATAATTCAGGAGGAAGAAATACAACTATCTTTGCTTGAAGATGACACATTTGTCTACACAGTAATCCCAAAGAATCAACCAAAAAAACTGGAAAGAATATGCAATTATAGCATGGTTGCACAAAACAATACAAATAATATATAATAAATATAAATAATACAGACGTCAATCATATTCCTATGTACCAGCAAGGAAGAAGTGGAATTGAAAAGTAAAATTATGCAACCATCTATGTGAGTGCTCTCAAAATGAAATACTCAGGTATAACTCTAACAAAATATGTACAAAATCTGTATGAGGAACAATATAAAACTCTGATGGAAGATATTAAAGAACTATTAATACTACTAAATAAATGGAGAATATTTATGTTCATGGATAGGAAGACTCAATGTCATCAAGAGGTCAGTTCTTCCCAACTTGATCTATAGATTCAATCCAATTCCAATCAAAATTCCAGCAAGTTTTTTGGGGAATATCAACAAATTGATTCTAAAGTTTATATGGAGAGACAAAAGACCCAGAATAGCTAACCCAATGCTGAAGGAAAAGAACGAATTGGGAGGACTGGACTTCCCTGGTGGTCCAGTGGCTAGGACGCTGCATTCCCAATGCAGAGGGCCCCAGTTCAATCTCTGGCTGGTGAACAACGAGACCCAACATGCCACAACTATGAGTTCACACGCCGCAACTTCAAAAAAAAAGGATCCCACCTGCCACAAACAGAAGATCCTTCATGTCACAACTAAAGATTTCATATGCCACAACAAAGGTGGAAGATCCTGAGTGTTGCAGTAAGACTCAACAAAGCCAAATAAATAAAAATAAATATTTTGTATAAACTGGAGAATTGACACCATCCAACTTCAAAAGACTTACTGTAAATCTACAGTAATCAAGACAGTTTGGTATTGGCAAAAGAAACAGACAAACAGACCAATGGAAAAGAACAGAGAGTGCTGCCATAGATTCACAAAAATGCAACCAGCTGATCTTCGACAAAGAGAAAAGGTAATACAATGGAGTCAAGAGAATCTTCAACAATGGTGCTGAAACAACTGGACATCCACATGCAAAAAACTGTGTCTAGACATAGACCTTACACCTTCAACAACAATGAACTCAGTGTGGATCACAGACCTAAGTGCAAACAACTCCTAGAACAAAACATAGGAGAACATCAAGATGACCTTGGGTATTTCAATGACTTTTTAGATACAGCACCAAAGATATGATTTGTAAAACTTTCAAGCTGGACTTCATTAAAATCAGAAACTTCTGCTCTATGAAAGACAATATAAAAAGAATGAAAAGTCACAAACCACAAAAACAATTGCAAAAGATATATTTGATAAAGCACTGTCTTACAAAATATACAAAGAACTGTTAAAACTCAACAGTAAGAAAACAACCTAATTAAAAACTGGGCAAAAGATATGAACAGATATTTCACCAAAGAATATATACAGACAGCAAATTAAGCGTATTAAAAGATGCTCAGGGCTTCCCTGGTAGCTCAGTGGTGAAGAGTTCGCCTGCCAATGCAGGAGACCTGAGTTCGATCCCTGATCCAGGAAGATCCCACATGCTGCAGAGCAACTAAGCCCATGAGCCACAACTATGGAGCCTGTGCTCTAGAGCCACCAAGATACAACTGTTGAGCCCATGTGCCACAACTACTGAAGCTCGTGTGCCCTAGAGCCTGAGTTCCACAGCAAGAGAAGTCACCACAACAAGAAGCCTGCTCACCTTAACCAGAGAGCAGCCCCCACTCCCTGCAACTAGAGAAGAGCCTGTGGCAGCAGTGAAAATCCAGAATGGCTAAAAATAAATAAATAAATGCATTTAAAAAATAAAAAAAGATGTTCAACATCATATCATTAGAGAAGTATACATTAAAACAACAGTGAGATATCACATACACCTAGGAGAATGGCCAAAATCCAAAACCCTGAAGACACCAAATGCCATTAGGGACGGGGAGCAACTGGTACTCTTATGCTGGTGGGAACAGCCGCTTTGGAAGGCAGTTTGGTCATTCCTTGCAAAACTAAACTGAACTCTTATCATACAGTCAAGCCATCATCCCTGAAACTTTATGGCTACACAAAAAACTGTACACAGATGTTTATAGCAGCTTTCTTCATAATCAAAAATTGAAAGTAAACAAGATGTGTGTTAAGAGGTAAATGGCTACAAAGAGCAAAGACATACTGTAAACATAGACCTTACACCTTCAACAACAATGAACTCAGTGTGGATCACAGACCTAAGTGCAAACAACTCCTAGAACAAAACATAGGAGAACATCAAGATGACCTTGGGTATTTCAATGACTTTTTAGATACAGCACCAAAGATATGATTTGTAAAACTTTCAAGCTGGACTTCATTAAAATCAGAAACTTCTGCTCTATGAAAGACAATATAAAAAGAATGAAAAGTCACAAACCACAAAAACAATTGCAAAAGATATATTTGATAAAGCACTGTCTTACAAAATATACAAAGAACTGTTAAAACTCAACAGTAAGAAAACAACCTAATTAAAAACTGGGCAAAAGATATGAACAGATATTTCACCAAAGAATATATACAGACAGCAAATTAAGCGTATTAAAAGATGCTCAGGGTTTCCCCTGGTAGCTCAGTGGTGAAGAGTTCGCCTGCCAATGCAGGAGACCTGAGTTCGATCCCTGATCCAGGAAGATCCCACATGCTGCAGAGCAACTAAGCCCATGAGCCACAACTATGGAGCCTGTGCTCTAGAGCCACCAAGATACAACTGTTGAGCCCATGTGCCACAACTACTGAAGCTCGTGTGCCCTAGAGCCTGAGTTCCACAGCAAGAGAAGTCACCACAACAAGAAGCCTGCTCACCTTAACCAGAGAGCAGCCCCCACTCCCTGCAACTAGAGAAGAGCCTGTGGCAGCAGTGAAAATCCAGAATGGCTAAAAATAAATAAATAAATGCATTTAAAAAATAAAAAAAGATGTTCAACATCATATCATTAGAGAAGTATACATTAAAACAACAGTGAGATATCACATACACCTAGGAGAATGGCCAAAATCCAAAACCCTGAAGACACCAAATGCCATTAGGGACGGGGAGCAACTGGTACTCTTATGCTGGTGGGAACAGCCGCTTTGGAAGGCAGTTTGGTCATTCCTTGCAAAACTAAACTGAACTCTTATCATACAGTCAAGCCATCATCCCTGAAACTTTATGGCTACACAAAAAACTGTACACAGATGTTTATAGCAGCTTTCTTCATAATCAAAAATTGAAAGTAAACAAGATGTGTGTTAAGAGGTAAATGGATACAAATTATCCAAAAAGGAGCAAACTACTGGTACATACTGGATGAATCACAAAAGCTTCCTGTTAAATAAGCTAGACACCAAAAGCTAAGCATTATTTAATTCCATTTACATGAAACTCTTAGAAAGTCAGAATTGTAGTGAGTAGTGGCTGTCTGTAGCTGTAGTTGGGGAAAGAGATCAAGTACAAAGTGACATGAAGGAACTTTTAGGTTTGATTAAAATGTTGCTTTTTGACTTTGATGGCAATTACACAACTAGATACCTATCTTTAAAACTCAAACTGTATATTTTTAATGGAAAAACTTTACTGCATGTAAATTATGTTACTAAAGCTAATTTTTTAAAGCTATAAAAATAACCTACCTTTAAAAATATTTTGGTTTTGTATTGGGGTATAATCAATTAACAAACAGTGCTGTGATAGTTCTAAAGTGAACAGCGAAAGGACTCAGTTACACATATACATGTATCCATTCTCCTCCAAAGGCCCCTTCCATCCAAGCTTCCACATAACATTAAAACAGAGTCTCATGTGCCATACAGCAGGACCTTGTTGGTTATTCATTTTAAATATAACAGTGTGTACATGTACATCCCAAACTCCCTAACTCTCCTTTCCCCACCACACTTCCTTCCCAACCATAACCTCAGACTAAGAGTCTGTCTGTTTTGTAAGTTTATCTGTATCATTTCTTTTTAGATTCTACATGCAAGGGATGTCATACAATACTCCTTCTCTGATTCACTTCACTCAGTTTGACACTCTCTGGATCCATCCTTGTTGCTGCAAAATGGCATTATTTCATTCTTTCTAATGGCTGAGTATTATTCCACTGTATGTAGGACAAAATTCATCACTCGTTTATGATAAAAGCTTTTCAAAAAATGGGCACAGAGGGAACATACCCCAACATAATAAAGGCCATACGTGACAAACCTACAGCTAGCACCATACTCAACAGAGAAGCTGAATGCATTGCTTCTAAGATCAGGAACAAGACAAGGATGATCCACCAACCCCTAAGTGAAACTACATAAAACTGTTACACAAGAATGTTTATAGCAGCTTTCTTCATAATCAAAAATTGAAAGTAAACAAGATGTGTGTTAAGAGGTAAATGGATACAAATTATCCAAAAAGGAGCAAACTACTGGTACATACTGGATGAATCACAAAAGCTTCCTGTTAAATAAGCTAGACACCAAAAGCTAAGCATTATTTAATTCCATTTACATGAAACTCTTAGAAAGTCAGAATTGTAGTGAGTAGTGGCTGTCTGTAGCTGTAGTTGGGGAAAGAGATCAAGTACAAAGTGACATGAAGGAACTTTTAGGTTTGATTAAAATGTTGCTTTTTGACTTTGATGGCAATTACACAACTAGATACCTATCTTTAAAACTCAAACTGTATATTTTTAATGGAAAAACTTTACTGCATGTAAATTATGTTACTAAAGCTAATTTTTTAAAGCTATAAAAATAACCTACCTTTAAAAATATTTTGGTTTTGTATTGGGGTATAATCAATTAACAAACAGTGCTGTGATAGTTCTAAAGTGAACAGCGAAAGGACTCAGTTACACATATACATGTATCCATTCTCCTCCAAAGGCCCCTTCCATCCAAGCTTCCACATAACATTAAAACAGAGTCTCATGTGCCATACAGCAGGACCTTGTTGGTTATTCATTTTAAATATAACAGTGTGTACATGTACATCCCAAACTCCCTAACTCTCCTTTCCCCACCACACTTCCTTCCCAACCATAACCTCAGACTAAGAGTCTGTCTGTTTTGTAAGTTTATCTGTATCATTTCTTTTTAGATTCTACATGCAAGGGATGTCATACAATACTCCTTCTCTGATTCACTTCACTCAGTTTGACACTCTCTGGATCCATCCTTGTTGCTGCAAAATGGCATTATTTCATTCTTTCTAATGGCTGAGTATTATTCCACTGTATGTAGGACAAAATTCATCACTCGTTTATGATAAAAGCTTTTCAAAAAATGGGCACAGAGGGAACATACCCCAACATAATAAAGGCCATACGTGACAAACCTACAGCTAGCACCATACTCAACAGAGAAGCTGAATGCATTGCTTCTAAGATCAGGAACAAGACAAGGATGTCCACTCTCACCACTTTGATTCAACATAGTTTTGGAAGTCCTAGCTACAGCAGTCAGAGAAGAAAAGGAAATAAAGGGAATCCAAAATGGGGAAGAGGAAGTCAAGCTGTCACTGTTGCAGACAGCACGATACTATACACAGAAGATCCTAAAGATGCTACCAGAAAACTACTGGAACTCATCAACAAATCTGGTATAAAGGTGAAGGTTACAAAATTAACACACGGAAATCTGTTGCATTTCTATACACTAACAGCAAAAGATCAGAAAGACAAATTCAAGAAACATTTCCATTTACCTTCACGTCAAAAAGAATAAAATACCTAGGAAACCCACCTAAGGAGATAAAAGGCCTGTACTTTGAAAATCATGAGATACTTATGAAAGAAATAAAAGATGATACAAACAAGTAGAAAGATACACCATGTTCATGGATTTTAAGAATAAACATTGTCAAAATGACTGTACTACAGAAGACAACCTATAGATTCAATGCAAACCCTATCAAATCACCAATAACATTTTTCATAGAACTAGAACAAAAAAATTTCAAAATTTGTATAGAGACACAAAATACCCTGAAGAGCCAAAGCAGTTTTGAGAAAGAAAAATGGAGCTGGAGAAATCAGGCTCCCTAATTCCAGACTATACTATAAAGCTATAGTCTTCAATACAGTATGGTACAGGCACAAAAAATATTAACAGAAATATACCTCAATGGAACAGAACAGAAAACTCAGTAATAAGCCAGGTACAGTTAACAGATCTATGACAAAGGAGGCAAGGCTCTACAACGTTGGAAAGACAGTCTCTTCAACAAATAGCACTGGGAAAACTAGACAGTTACATGCAGAAATAAAGCATTTTTATGTCTTTAACTTCCATATGCTTATTTTGTGCTCCACTTAAGTTGTTAGCTTGCAAACTTAACCAGGTTTTTGTTGGTTTTATTCTAGTAGGTTTTACTCAATGTCTTTCAGCATTACAGTCACAGAAAAATATCAGGATTGCAACATCATGGCGAGCATTCAGATAAAGATATTCATGAGGTGAATTGTAAATATGTTTCTATAACTTTGGTGAGAAGCTGGAACTAGAGATACAGATTTGGAAGTCATCCACAGAAAATAGTAGAAACCAAGGAGTTGATAAAACTGTACTCTTTTCTCACTGCCCACTCCCTCTTCTTACTAAACCACAGAACCACAGAAAATGCTTAAGTTAAATCTGAAAAACATGAGTGACCTGAATTTTAAAAGGGGAGTCTTCCTATGAGAGTTAAGTAACAACTATTAAACTTACACATATTTTTGGTGTATTTACAGTTTAAAACTTGGACATCTTACCTGGTTTAATTTTTCAGTGTGACTC
Source organism: Tragulus kanchil (assembly GCA_022376925.1). Lineage (NCBI taxonomy): Eukaryota > Metazoa > Chordata > Mammalia > Artiodactyla > Tragulidae > Tragulus > Tragulus kanchil. The sequence goes on from JAIOJX010000024.1 coordinate 24,507,148, forward strand.
AGCCTTGAAGTCTTCATGATATTTGATCTAGAAGTCTTTTTCATGTCCAGTATTTGATTCGGTGGTTCCATATTTGAAGTGGGTTGTGAAAAGCATGCCTTTGCTACTGGGAAGGCTGTGGAATATAAGCCTTGCTGCTTCATTCTATAAGGCTGGGTAAAAATTTTACCTTTTGTGAATAAAAGAAGAGAGAAAAATTGTCACTAACAATTTCTTGTTTATCTTCTGGTGGTTATATATAGAAGCTAGGCCGTCAATTTAAAACTAAAAAGTAAGCTTGCATTTTCATATTAAGCCTATAAAATTTACATGCAATACAAATGATTAGTCACCTACAGAAGAAAACCAAGAGATCTGAAGTGTGTTACTGAAATGTTGGGGGCATCTAAAACTCAGAAGGACACCTGAATATCATTATGAAGTGGCAAGATTCAATAGGTCAAAAGCAAAAAAGCTCTATCTTGTTTAGGAGACCAAAAAGTCTTCAAATAAGGAACCTGCTTGAATTACACTTTTGAAGCTGGATAACCATCTAGCAATATGCAGAGAGGTGGCAATGAAAAGCTACAGAACAAAGGGTATTATTCTAGTGTAGTTTTTTTCTTCAAGATTTATAGACAGGGAAACACCACAGGAGAGGGGTATACTCTGTTATAAAACATGAAAGACAGATAACTGAACCTCACCTTGGACTAGCTCTTTCTTTACCCTAAGATCAAGCTCACACACACAAAAATTTACTTTCAAGGTATCCTGATGAGGAATAATGGTCTATGGGCGGGGAAAACGAACAAGTCAATCACTGAAAAGGAATATGCACCCCTCCCAACTCAATAAATTGGCCAACTGCTTTATATAACTCAACCTCATATAAGTTTAATGGCATGAATTACTCTGCCCAAGTTTGAGCACCTTAAGAATACTGATACAGAGAGTTCCCAGGTGGCCCAGTGGTTAGGACTCAGCACTTTTCACTGCAGTGGTTCTATCCCTGGTCAGGGAACTGAGATCCCACAACCCGCGTGGCACAGCCAAAGAATTTTCTTAAAAAATACTGATGCTGCTGACATTTAGACCCAAAACACTCAATGGCCCCCACAGCCTTTCTTATCTTTTTAAACATTTACTGGGAAGGTTTTGTCCAGTATTTGATTCGGTGGTTCCATATTTGAAGTGGGTTGTGAAAAGCATGCCTTTGCTACTGGGAAGGCTGTGGAATATAAGCCTTGCTGCTTCATTCTATAAGGCTGGGTAAAAATTTTACCTTTTGTGAATAAAAGAAGAGAGAAAAATTGTCACTAACAATTTCTTGTTTATCTTCTGGTGGTTATATATAGAAGCTAGGCCGTCAATTTAAAACTAAAAAGTAAGCTTGCATTTTCATATTAAGCCTATAAAATTTACATGCAATACAAATGATTAGTCACCTACAGAAGAAAACCAAGAGATCTGAAGTGTGTTACTGAAATGTTGGGGCATCTAACACTCAGAAGGACACCTGAATATCATTATGAAGTGGCAAGATTCAATAGGTCAAAAGCAAAAAAGCTCTATCTTGTTTAGGAGACCAAAAAGTCTTCAAATAAGGAACCTGCTTGAATTACACTTTTGAAGCTGGATAACCATCTAGCAATATGCAGAGAGGTGGCAATGAAAAGCTACAGAACAAAGGGTATTATTCTAGTGTAGTTTTTTTCTTCAAGATTTATAGACAGGGAAACACCACAGGAGAGGGGTATACTCTGTTATAAAACATGAAAGACAGATAACTGAACCTCACCTTGGACTAGCTCTTTCTTTACCCTAAGATCAAGCTCACACACACAAAATTTACTTTCAAGGTATCCTGATGAGGAATAATGGTCTATGGGCGGGGAAAACGAACAAGTCAATCACTGAAAAGGAATATGCACCCCTCCCAACTCAATAAATTGGCCAACTGCTTTATATAACTCAACCTCATATAAGTTTAATGGCATGAATTACTCTGCCCAAGTTTGAGCACCTTAAGAATACTGATACAGAGAGTTCCCAGGTGGCCCAGTGGTTAGGACTCAGCACTTTTCACTGCAGTGGTTCTATCCCTGGTCAGGGAACTGAGATCCCACAACCCGCGTGGCACAGCCAAAGAATTTTCTTAAAAAATACTGATGCTGCTGACATTTAGACCCAAAACACTCAATGGCCCCCACAGCCTTTCTTTTTTTTTTAAACATTTATTTTGTTTATTTATCTTTTGCGGGGTGAGGTGGGGAGGGAGGGGGACGGGTGGGCCACTTCTATTGGTCTTTCATTTCTCTATTTTCATCCGTCTCTGTTCTTTGGCTCCTGTGGATCTCCCATCGCGGTGGCGTCTGTTGTCGCAGAGCACCGGCTCTGGGCGCATGTGCCCCAGAGCTTCAGCTCAGTAATTGGACACATCAGTCCAGCCGCTCCACGGCACGTGGGATCTTCCCAGGCCAGGGATCGAACCGGCACCCCTTGCACTGCAAGGCGGTGTCCTTACCCACTGGACCACCAGGGGAAGCCCCCCACAGACTTTCTTAACCACAGCCTGTAAATCCCCTAGCATATCCTTGTCAAATTACACTTCCCATCACAATATAAATATTCTTTTGTAAATTCATGATAGTCTCCTGATTTTCCCATATGAATCTAAATACAGATTTTAAAAAATGAAAAATCACTGAAATGAGCACAGTGTTCCCCAAATAGGCAGTCTATACTTTAAGGGTCTAGAGGGACATTATACCAATGATCACATTAGTCTTCTGAGCCTTTAAGAGAGACAGTAACTGGGTAGGTAAAGCACTGAATGAATCGCAGCAGTAGGAGTTCAGTGCCTAACTCTATCTGTACTACTTTCCTAGTCATGAAATTTTTGAAAAGTCATTCAACTTTCTTAAGCTTTGGCTTTCTGATCTATAAGAGTTACTCACCCAACCTGTGTATAGTATGAAAATCCTCAAGGCAAAACGCTATACAAATATGGTAGTTATCACTACACTACAAAAGGTACCACAATGCCTGCTAGGATATCAAGGATCCAGTGATGGCCAAGATCAGACAGCAAATGCCACAGACTAGTATTATTTTTTAAATTTTTCATTTTCCCTGTTATATCTTCTTTATCTGAACACATATAACTAACGTTCACTGACAGCACTCCAGAGAGAGCTGATCTTAAGTTTTCATAGTAATACCACTTATTGAGGGCTTACTAAATGCCAGTCACTTTACAGACCTTGTCTCATTTAATCCTCTGCATGACTCCAAGAACCAAGTTATTATTATTCCTATTCTAGAAATGAGGGGACCAAGGCTTAGTCATGTTAAGTAATTTGGCTGAGATGATTCAGCTAGCAAGCAGTACACCAGGATTCAACTTCAACAAACTACTGGAGCTTAACCATTACATACATACGTATATACACATACCTACCACAACTGCTCCAAAATTTGCTGATCTGCAATATGGTTGCCTGTGCTAATGTGCTTACCTGCAGGCCATCCTCTCTGTTTTCCCTCTGATACACTCTTCTTCAGCGTCAACAAAGAACCTGCTCTGGTCTGTTCCACAGAAATGACATCTGAAGCGGCATTCAGCACTTCAAACATAGAAAGGAAGCCATACTGCACATATTGGAATGATCGTCCAAATCGCTTGGCAAATGCCTTTTCGAAATCAGAAAGGAGTACAGGAGATAACGCCAAGAGGTCTTTCAACTCACTCTTCACAACAGCTGGAAGAATAGGGGGCACCCGGCCTTGGTAAGGTACTCGCTGGCGAGAGCTGGGCCCAGAGCAAACACTGGCCCTTCCTTTCTGCATGGTGTTTCGAACTTTATGGCCACTCTTCTGTTTTGCAACTAAACTTGCTATTCCTTTGGTGGATTCATCTGGAATGGCTAAGGAGGTGTGAGAAAAAAAAGAAATCATATTTAAGTGAAAAATTAAACCCTTCTTCATTTTTTGCACCTGTGGTTATAAAATTTTTAGCTGTGTATCTAGGTGATATGATAAACATGAACCCTTGGCTTCTCCAATTCTTGCATTTCAGAAAATAGCTTGTTAGCTTCTTTGCTAGAGAATGGTGAATGGTAAAACCAACTTGTTAATACTGCTGCTAATTAACTCCTAAAAGATCTAAAATTTTGGAAATGAACAATAAACTTTACTATAATGATGTTTCTGTGCTTCATGAAATTTAAAATATAATTTCATACTTCTCCCATTGTTAAGTTTCTTCTGACTTAAGATGTTATCATGATAAATTGTAGGCAAAATGTAGTTTTTGTGAATGCACAGCCTTCTGGGGAGGGCTTCCTGATTGTGCTAAAGCTCCAATTCTCCCACAATCTCAAAGGTGCCTACGATCTCTCTTCTCCCTCAAGAAAGGAAAATCCCCTGCCTGCAATGCAGGATACCTGCAGAGCTAGAACAATTCTTTACCAAATGATTATTCTTACAAAGTTCATCGACCTTCAAATCTTAAACCTACCTTGCAGTATGACAGTACCATCCCCACTGGGGCAGACACTGACAACATCTGGCATGTCCAACACCAGCTCCATGGTGGACTGGTATCCCAGGATTCCGAGCGGTAAATGGTTGCCAACCATCAAAAGGTACTCCTTTTCCAACTGCTCTGGGGTCAAACCATCTTTGGTGGAAATAAGAAGTGACCTTATTTCCTTCCTCAGGCATTCCTGTATTCGCTCTTGTTCAGACATTGTGGCCTGCAAGAGTTAAGACAGAAACGTTGCTCATGAGGAAAAGCAGGCAAACCCAAGATAAAAATATAATAATAATAAAAAGTCTAAAGTGGCCAAGAGTGAAATACAAACAACCGAGATGCAAATTTTAAAGATAATGAGGCAGAAGCAATATCGTGAGAGTTTGCCGAACCCTGGTTTGGGATAATGAACCCATGTGGCCTCAAGAAATCCCTGCCACGGCCTAAGGTGTGAGAAGTTCAAGCTCCTGGCTCATTTTACGCGTTAATTGAATTGTCCGGTCTCATTCTACACTGCAGACTTTCTCAGATGGACTCTCGCCCAATAATGTGAAAAAAACCTCTAGCACCTGTGGTTATAAAATTTTTAGCTGTGTATCTAGGTGATATGATAAACATGAACCCTTGGCTTCTCCAATTCTTGCATTTCAGAAAATAGCTTGTTAGCTTCTTTGCTAGAGAATGGTGAATGGTAAAACCAACTTGTTAATACTGCTGCTAATTAACTCCTAAAAGATCTAAAATTTTGGAAATGAACAATAAACTTTACTATAATGATGTTTCTGTGCTTCATGAAATTTAAAATATAATTTCATACTTCTCCCATTGTTAAGTTTCTTCTGACTTAAGATGTTATCATGATAAATTGTAGGCAAAATGTAGTTTTTGTGAATGCACAGCCTTCTGGGGAGGGCTTCCTGATTGTGCTAAAGCTCCAATTCTCCCACAATCTCAAAGGTGCCTACGATCTCTCTTCTCCCTCAAGAAAGGAAAATCCCCTGCCTGCAATGCAGGATACCTGCAGAGCTAGAACAATTCTTTACCAAATGATTATTCTTACAAAGTTCATCGACCTTCAAATCTTAAACCTACCTTGCAGTATGACAGTACCATCCCCACTGGGGCAGACACTGACAACATCTGGCATGTCCAACACCAGCTCCATGGTGGACTGGTATCCCAGGATTCCGAGCGGTAAATGGTTGCCAACCATCAAAAGGTACTCCTTTTCCAACTGCTCTGGGGTCAAACCATCTTTGGTGGAAATAAGAAGTGACCTTATTTCCTTCCTCAGGCATTCCTGTATTCGCTCTTGTTCAGACATTGTGGCCTGCAAGAGTTAAGACAGAAACGTTGCTCATGAGGAAAAGCAGGCAAACCCAAGATAAAAATATAATAATAATAAAAAGTCTAAAGTGGCCAAGAGTGAAATACAAACAACCGAGATGCAAATTTTAAAGATAATGAGGCAGAAGCAATATCGTGAGAGTTTGCCGAACCCTGGTTTGGGATAATGAACCCATGTGGCCTCAAGAAATCCCTGCCACGGCCTAAGGTGTGAGAAGTTCAAGCTCCTGGCTCATTTTACGGCGAAGCGTTAATTCGAATTGTCCGGGGTCTCATTCTACACTGCAGACTTTTTGTCTCAGATGGACTCTCGCCCAATCTTTGGCGGGTACCAGGGCTGGGAAGGAGGCAAACGCAATACTCCTTCCGCAGTGCGAGGCCAGGGGCCTGCGGACACTCGCCCGCACAGGCAAACTCTCTTGAGCCCAAACCTATGGAAAGGCTTCCAGCGGCCTCTTCCAAGTCAACGATCTCATCCTTGCCCGCCCCCTCCCTACGTCCTCAGCTTGGGGAGGGTGGTCCCCTACCCGCCCCGCCCCCAACGTCTCTCAAGGGCCCCAGCAGAATAGGGACTGCCCACCGCCCAGGATAAAAGAGGCAGGTGGGCAGGCCGCAGGCGGAGCACCCTTCCGTGGCCGGATCCTGCCCAGCCGCCTCTCACCCTGGAGCTGCCGTTGCTGGCCTGGCAAAGTCAAAGGCGTTCTGCCAACTAGCAGCCACGGAAGAGTGTCTCCGAAGCAGTCTGCGCGCCTGCGCACCAGTGCCAGAGGGCCGGCAAGGTCCGCCCCTGGCGCCGAGTTCCGGCCCCAAAGGCGCGCGGTCGGTGGGACGGTTGGTGGCTCTGGGGTCTGGCCTGCGTTCGGTCCAGTCCTGAGGCCTCCTGCTCCAGGCAGCCTTCTGGGATGGCCGGAGCCTCCCTCTTGCACTGTACTTGGGAGACACGAGGTAAGGCAGCATGCAAGAACACCTGCAATCACCTGCGAGGAGCAGGTAGCAGCGAGGTTCTTGGCCTGGACGTGAATGGGTGGAGAACTCCACCGGAGATAAAAGGGCTGGGAAACTAACGAAGAGGATGTATTTGAGGAAATAATCTGGGGGTATATTTATTGGATAGGTGGAATGAACCAGATTTATAGGTCCTTGAAAGCCAGACAACAGTAGTTTAAGTGGTGTAGACTAGAGAGGCATAGTCTGAAGACTTTTACCTTAAAATATAGTACCTAATTAAAGGAACAAGGCAACCCAAAAGATAACTAAGATGATTTGAATGAAGAAGGAAACCAGAGAGACACATCTTCTATCTAAAATCCTATAGCATTAAGAAGAAGAAAAAAAAAACTCTAAGGAACAAAATGTTCCATCAGTGAATCAGGAATATCGAGTAATCTCTGAAATACAGAAAAGATGTGTGGGCTGGTTTATAACAGAATGGACAAGGCTAAATAGAAAATTAGCAAAAGGGAAAATGATGAGACATGAAGAATGGATCCGGCCAGATCTTCCAGCAACTGAATGACAGATGTCACAGAAACAGCATGGTGGTGAAGGTTGGAGATTTTAAAAGGAAGAAAATGTCTCAAATTTGAAGAAAAGCACAAGTTTTCAGATTAAATGGGCCCACTGAGTCCTTAGGAGAACTAATGGAACTAAGATCCTATCTAAGATGATATCCAGGAGAAAAAACAGAAGAGCTTTTATATAGAAATAGATGATCTATAAAGCAATGGAAATTCTATCGCCACTGGATTTCTCAATGGAGCAATATCCACCGAGATGAAACTGGAATTCTTTACCCAGCCAGAGCAGCATTTAAGTGGGGAAAAAGATGTTTCAAATATGCAAAAATTCTGAAAATTTGTCCTCTCCCTAAATAACTTGAGGATGACTCCAGCAAAATAGACAATGAATTGAAAAACCACATCCCAAATTTTCACCCCCAGTTATCTAAGATAGAAGGTAACATACATGTCATAGATTATCAAGTTTTCAAATTACTCCGGAGCCTCCCTCTGCACTGTACTTGGGAGACACGAGGTGCAGCATGCAAGAACACCTGCAATCACCTGCGAGGAGCAGGTAGCAGCGAGGTTCTTGGCCTGGACGTGAATGGGTGGAGAACTCCACCGGAGATAAAAGGGCTGGGAAACTAACGAAGAGGATGTATTTGAGGAAATAATCTGGGGGTATATTTATTGGATAGGTGGAATGAACCAGATTTATAGGTCCTTGAAAGCCAGACAACAGTAGTTTAAGTGGTGTAGACTAGAGAGGCATAGTCTGAAGACTTTTACCTTAAAATATAGTACCTAATTAAAGGAACAAGGCAACCCAAAAGATAACTAAGATGATTTGAATGAAGAAGGAAACCAGAGAGACACATCTTCTATCTAAAATCCTATAGCATTAAGAAGAAGAAAAAAAAACTCTAAGGAACAAAATGTTCCATCAGTGAATCAGGAATATCGAGTAATCTCTGAAATACAGAAAAGATGTGTGGGCTGGTTTATAACAGAATGGACAAGGCTAAATAGAAAATTAGCAAAAGGGAAAATGATGAGACATGAAGAATGGATCCGGCCAGATCTTCCAGCAACTGAATGACAGATGTCACAGAAACAGCATGGTGGTGAAGGTTGGAGATTTTAAAAGGAAGAAAATGTCTCAAATTTGAAGAAAAGCACAAGTTTTCAGATTAAATGGGCCCACTGAGTCCTTAGGAGAACTAATGGAACTAAGATCCTATCTAAGATGATATCCAGGAGAAAAAACAGAAGAGCTTTTATATAGAAATAGATGATCTATAAAGCAATGGAAATTCTATCGCCACTGGATTTCTCAATGGAGCAATATCCACCGAGATGAAACTGGAATTCTTTACCCAGCCAGAGCAGCATTTAAGTGGGGAAAAAGATGTTTCAAATATGCAAAAATTCTGAAAATTTGTCCTCTCCCTAAATAACTTGAGGATGACTCCAGCAAAATAGACAATGAATTGAAAAACCACATCCCAAATTTTCACCCCCAGTTATCTAAGATAGAAGGTAACATACATGTCATAGATTATCAAGTTTTCTTAAGAGTTACTCTGAAAAAGTAAAAATATGATCCCTACTGTAAAGTGAAAAAGCTGATAGAAATGAACAAGGATATAAAATAGAATGATAAGCAATAAAAACAGAACTTGTGATCAAATCTAGAAAGCTACTGGTACATAAATGTGAAAACAAGAGATTTTTACAAGATATTCTAGAGCTTAATCCCTGATCAGTAACTGCAACCTGAGTGTCCAGGGCTGAGCTGCTTCAGGAAGGGGATCCCATTTGGAAGAGCAACTACACTTGGAATCATCACTTGCTTGGGTTTACAATAACGCACTATCATTCTCTGAGACCTGTCAGATTTACACAATGGCTAAACTGGCAAGTGAATGGGAATGAGGTAGAAGCCTTCACTGCAGCTTCTTTCTCGCCTTTGATGGAGACACTCTCCAGGTAGGCAGTAATGCTTCTGGTGTACTACTCTGGCACTCCACTTGGCATTTTCTACCAGAATAGCCTTAGTAAATAAGTGAATGTGCCTGTGGAGGAATTCTGTCAGTTGCTAAGATTACCTATTCCAGCTGCTCACTTGACAAAAGGTATTAACCACAGGATGCATTCACAGTTCCACTAGCCCTGCCCAAGGATGAACTTGGACCAGAATTTAACTTGTTTATCACCTAACTCCTGTAAGCTCAGCATGCTGATAACAAACAGTGCCGTTCATGTTCGTTTGAAATTAGAGATAGTTACTCAGAAGTTTGAATTCCTCCTTTGTTCCAGAACAGTTATCTTCATAAGCGGTTCTAAGGCCTTTGGGGAAAGGCTGGAGAAAAGGTTTGCAGTACTTAGGTACAGTGTTTCAGCAGCATCCTTCTTTCAAGAATATTTAGGCTACACTCAAGATGCTCTGGCCCTGGGATCTGATTTAGTTCCTGGAATAGAACTGATGAGAGTCCTCTGTTTCCCAGACCTAGAATTTTTTTTTTTTGTTACACTAAATGAACTACATATAAAGATAGAAAATGAATTGAAAACCACATCCCAAATTTTCACCCCCAGTTATCTAAGATAGAAGGTAACATACATGTCATAGATTATCAAGTTTTCTTAAGAGTTACTCTGAAAAAGTAAAAATATGATCCCTACTGTAAAGTGAAAAAGCTGATAGAAATGAACAAGGATATAAAATAGAATGATAAGCAATAAAAACAGAACTTGTGATCAAATCTAGAAAGCTACTGGTACATAAATGTGAAAACAAGAGATTTTTACAAGATATTCTAGAGCTTAATCCCTGATCAGTAACTGCAACCTGAGTGTCCAGGGCTGAGCTGCTTCAGGAAGGGGATCCCATTTGGAAGAGCAACTACACTTGGAATCATCACTTGCTTGGGTTTACAATAACGCACTATCATTCTCTGAGACCTGTCAGATTTACACAATGGCTAAACTGGCAAGTGAATGGGAATGAGGTAGAAGCCTTCACTGCAGCTTCTTTCTCGCCTTTGATGGAGACACTCTCCAGGTAGGCAGTAATGCTTCTGGTGTACTACTCTGGCACTCCACTTGGCATTTTCTACCAGAATAGCCTTAGTAAATAAGTGAATGTGCCTGTGGAGGAATTCTGTCAGTTGCTAAGATTACCTATTCCAGCTGCTCACTTGACAAAAGGTATTAACCACAGGATGCATTCACAGTTCCACTAGCCCTGCCCAAGGATGAACTTGGACCAGAATTTAACTTGTTTATCACCTAACTCCTGTAAGCTCAGCATGCTGATAACAAACAGTGCCGTTCATGTTCGTTTGAAATTAGAGATAGTTACTCAGAAGTTTGAATTCCTCCTTTGTTCCAGAACAGTTATCTTCATAAGCGGTTCTAAGGCCTTTGGGGAAAGGCTGGAGAAAAGGTTTGCAGTACTTAGGTACAGTGTTTCAGCAGCATCCTTCTTTCAAGAATATTTAGGCTACACTCAAGATGCTCTGGCCCTGGGATCTGATTTAGTTCCTGGAATAGAACTGATGAGAGTCCTCTGTTTCCCAGACCTAGAATTGTGTTTTGTTGGTTTGTTTGCTTTTGCAGTTACACAAATCAAAAAGACTTAGTGAGGGCTTCCCTAGTGGTCCAGTGGTAAAGACTCCGCCTTGCAGTGCAAGGGGCACGAGTTTGATCCCTGGCCTGGGAAGATCCCACATGCCCAAGAGCGGCTGGACCAGTGTGTCCAATTAGGAGCCAGAGCTCTGGAGCACATGTGCCCAGAGCTGGTGCTCTGCAACAAGAGAGGCCATTGCAACGGGAGGCCCACACAGGCTAAAGAATAAAGATGGATGAAAATAAATTTAAAATAAATAAATAAAAGAGGCCAAAAAAAAAAAATGACTGAGTGAATTTTTTGTTGAGTTCATTCCCTGGGCCCCTACAATGGATTACCACAACCAAAGAGCTCTGAGGCAGATCAACGTGCATCCTGCAACCTAGGATGACCAGATACCCCTTTTTCTATCGGTAATTAACTGGGTCCACCTGCTCTCCTCCCATCCCTGCTTGTATCTGGGAGTATGTTTCCATTGCAGCTGCTCCTACCAGCATTCCTGCCTTCGGAAACAGCCAGTAATGAGTTGTGCGGTGTGGTATGTGTTTTAAGTTTTAGAAGCTTTAATATATCCCTCAAGACAAGTATGAGAGAACTTTCTGAAAACACGGTGAAGGAGGCAGTGAGTTAGAAGCTCATGATAGAATTTCTGCAGCATCTTTGCCTCCGGAAGTTTAACATTATGCCCGACTTGAGGCCATTTGGTGTCACTGTTCAATTCTATTTCCGACAGCAATTACTTTAAACCTTTGCCATCCCTATTAAACTTTCTACACCCCCTCTAATGCTTGGCCGACTTAGGCTGTGAAAAACTCTAGCGAAAGAGTAGTTACTCAGAAGTTTGAATTCCTCCTTTGTTCCAGAACAGTTATCTTCATAAGCGGTTCTAAGGCCTTTGGGGAAAGGCTGGAGAAAAGGTTTGCAGTACTTAGGTACAGTGTTTCAGCAGCATCCTTCTTTCAAGAATATTTAGGCTACACTCAAGATGCTCTGGCCCTGGGATCTGATTTAGTTCCTGGAATAGAACTGATGAGAGTCCTCTGTTTCCCAGACCTAGAATTGTGTTTTGTTGGTTTGTTTGCTTTTGCAGTTACACAAATCAAAAAGACTTAGTGAGGGCTTCCCTAGTGGTCCAGTGGTAAAGACTCCGCCTTGCAGTGCAAGGGGCACGAGTTTGATCCCTGGCCTGGGAAGATCCCACGTGCCACCAAGCAGCTGGACCAGTGTGTCCAATTAGGAGCCAGAGCTCTGGAGCACATGTGCCCAGAGCTGGTGCTCTGCAACAAGAGAGGCCATTGCAACGGGAGGCCCACACAGGCTAAAGAATAAAGATGGATGAAAATAAATTTAAAATAAATAAATAAAAGAGGCCAAAAAAAAAAAATGACTGAGTGAATTTTTTGTTGAGTTCATTCCCTGGGCCCCTACAATGGATTACCACAACCAAAGAGCTCTGAGGCAGATCAACGTGCATCCTGCAACCTAGGATGACCAGATACCCCTTTTTCTATCGGTAATTAACTGGGTCCACCTGCTCTCCTCCCATCCCTGCTTGTATCTGGGAGTATGTTTCCATTGCAGCTGCTCCTACCAGCATTCCTGCCTTCGGAAACAGCCAGTAATGAGTTGTGCGGTGTGGTATGTGTTTTAAGTTTTAGAAGCTTTAATATATCCCTCAAGACAAGTATGAGAGAACTTTCTGAAAACACGGTGAAGGAGGCAGTGAGTTAGAAGCTCATGATAGAATTTCTGCAGCATCTTTGCCTCCGGAAGTTTAACATTATGCCCGACTTGAGGCCATTTGGTGTCACTGTTCAATTCTATTTCCGACAGCAATTACTTTAAACCTTTGCCATCCCTATTAAACTTTCTACACACTCCTGCCTCATCACTGGAAAGTGGCTTGGCACTGACTTCCAAAGACACACAAAGAGAAAAAGAGACACAGCAAGAAATTCTTTCTGGCCTACATCCTCCAGCCATTCCTTCATGTCAAATCCTTGAATAAACAGTCCACGCTCTCTTTTCCCCACTTTTTCATCCACCACTCACGACTCAATCCAAAGCACTCAGCCAGCTACTCTGAACATCCTAAGTTCACTTTATCAAAATCATCGATAACAAATCTTCTGACAAATCTTAAGGACTTTTCCATATTTTCATTGTAGATGATTTCTACTGTTTGCACTTGGTGTCCCCTCCCTTTCTGAAAATGCCTCCACTGAGCTTGACACCTAGCTTTCTGCTCTTATTTCCTATTTCTGTTATTCCATTAAATGTCCACGCCTTCCAAGGTTTGTCCTTGGCTTCCCCTTTTCAGTCCTCCCCCTCTTCTGAGTGATCTTTTTCCACTCTCATGCCTTCAGCTTTGGCTCCTGCCTTCCATAACGCATGCTCATTCAAGCAACACATATTTTTCAGTTCCCCAAGCACTTTCTAGAATATGGAACTACAAGAGCAAGACGAAGTTCTGTTCTCCTGGACCTAACAAACCAAGGACCAACCAAAACAATCAAGGACAAACAAAAACCAGATAAATGCATGTAGTATCAAGTAATGATAACTACTCTTAAGAAAAATAAACCAGGGTAAGTGGGAGCGAAAAGGAGCTACTTTAAATGGAGAATTCAGAGAACACTTTAACCTCTATGAAAGACTCTCAACCTGTGGTTCCAGGGCATTAGAACAACCTAGAAATTTGTTACCAATACCAATTATCAGTGCTTCACTAGAACCTGGGAGAGAAGAGAAGGAGGGGTCCAGCAAAGCAGCTTAATAAGCTCTCCAGGTGCTTCGGCGATTCCCTTGTAGCTCAGCTGGTAAAGTACCCACCTGCAATGCACAAGATGCCGGTTCGATCCCTGCCTCAAGAAGATCCCCTGGCGTGGCTCCAGGATTCTTAGGTTTCCCTAGTGGCTCAAATGGTAAAGAATCTGCCCGCAGGGTGGGAGACTTGGGTCCTGTCCCTGAGTTGGGAAAATCCCCTGGCCAAGGGAAACGCTGCCCGCTCCAGTATTCTTGACTGGAGACTTCCATGGCCCGTCCATGGGTCACAAAGAGTTGGACAAGACTGAGCAACTTCACTTTTGCTTTTCAGGAGATTGTGAAGGCCGTTGAAGTGAGAACCGCAGCCCCCATCTCTCCACCCCGGCTAGTCCTGAATAGATAACCGGAGTGTGGTCTAACGGACAGATTTTCTCAGCCTGTAAGGGTCGCCTGAGGATTGGGGTCAAACGTAACCTCTTTTCAGAAGGCGAAGGTCAGGTGGCATGCCCACAGGCCTCCGGGGAGCAAGAGAACACCCTGACACTCACCGAATCTGCTGCAGGAAGCTGGTCGCTTCCAGGTCTCAATTTGAACGTCCAGGACCGCCCAGCCAGGCGCGTATGAAGGTCTCTTCCGGCTGCGCAGGCAGAGTGCGTAGCAGAAAGCCCACGGGGCTGCGGAGCGAATGGGGTTCCGGCGCAGCGAAGTCGGCTCTTACAACCCCTTCCCTACCTGGAGTTTCATCTTTATTTTGAAATACTCGTTGGGAAAAAGTTTGATTGGATTTGAAACCCACTTATACCATCACAGGAAATATCCAAATTGCATTTATTGATGAAAAGACATCAATCCGTTCTTTGTTCAACTGTTTTAAATTGTCGGTAAAATGGTTATTTTAAAACGTTTCAATCATTTCGCTATGTGTACACCTTAAATGTGTACAGTTTTTATCTTGTCAATATACCGCAGTAAAAGTGGGCAAATAAATGACTACATAAATAAAAACAAAGTTGGGGCTTCCCCAGTGGCTCAGCGGTAAAGAATCTGCCTGCTATTGCAGGGGACATGGGTTTGATTCCTGGTTCAGGAAGATCCCACATGCGTCAGGACAACTTAAGCCCACACCTCGCAACTACTGAGCCCATGGGCTACAGCAACTGAGGCCCTCGGACCTAGAGCTGATTTTGGGAAACAAGAGAAGCCATTACAATGAGAAGCCTACACACCGCCACTAGAAAGTAGCCCTGCTCTCTGCGACTAGAGAAAGTGTGTGGGGATAGCAAGGAAGATGCAGCACAGCCATAAATAAAACAAGTAAATCTTTTTAAAAAATTGTGTGAACACATTCCTTATCCATGGTAACAGAAAATATTTAAAGTTATTAAAAAGCCTTGATTAGGAATTAAATGTGGTCGTTTGGTCTTCTGGCAGGCCCAGTTCTTGAAGCCCTCTGAGGATCACCTGCCCACCACCTAATATGGCTTAAACTAGGTTTCCTCTGACTCTGCTCAGGCAGGATTACTTTCCCCCTCCTTGGGGTCCTCATGGTAACATATAGACCTGTGGTGCTCAACCAGGAGCAACTGTGCCCCCACAGGATACTTAGCAATGTCTGGAGGGTTGGTGCTACTGGCATCTAGTAGTGGGTAGAGGCCAGAGATGCTGCTAAGGATCTTACAACACACAGGAAAGCCGCCTACAACAGAGGATTATCTGGCCCAAGATGCCAACAGTGCTGAGGTGGAGAAACCCTGCTGTCTATCCCTGGGTCATAACATACGCTATCACACCTTTGTGTTTGCTGTCTATTTCTCCCTGTTAGACTATGAGTTCCTCAAGGACGTGTCTTCCCTTTACATCCTTGGAGGTAAGCAGTGCTAAACATACAGTAAGTGCTCACTATGCATCTCTGTGAAGTGAATTAATGAGAGAAAAGTCAAAGCACTCTTACCTGCACCTAACCAGTGGACAACTACCTTCCCAGGCAAAGAAGGCCAGAACTTAGCTGAAAATCTTGAGAACCATATAGTTAGGGGAAGTGGGTCTGACAGAGATGCCTGCATTTATTACCAACTGCTCAGCCCATAAAGGTCGAAATCTCTCAAGTCTTCTATCTCCACCACCACCACCATCCCCTTCATCACCCCATGCAGTCACCAAATGCTGCTATTTCTCTACCTCAGAAATATATTTCTGCGGGGAGCTGCCCTGTTTCAAGGGGTTTCTTTTAAGGAAACATAGCCCTGGGAGTTGCCCTGGAAACAGGGGCTGATAACAGCATAGCTCTCTGTCCCGCCACCCCAGGTGTTGTGAAGACGTTCCTGAGCTATCATAAAGAACACCTGGAGCCTCTTTACAGGTGAAAAGGGCTTGAGGGGCATTATGACCCAGAACCACTGTAATCTAAAGAGCTTTGAAAATGTTAATTACACACCAGGAGGTAACACCTAGTTTATGATCAACACCTGGCCTAAAGCACGTGTACACAATTGCTTGTTGTGTGAAGTATAAAAGGTATGAGCGAATTCAATAAACTTGTCAGCAACTTGTCAGCAACCTGTGGAGTTGTCTGCCTTCTTGCTGTCCCTCTCAACCCCATCTTTTCTGTCCTTCTTTCTTTTCTTAGCCTATCTGCCACTCTCTTCAGGATCTGTTCGACTGCCGGCTGGCCCGGCATATTTCCTGAATCTAAGCCATCTCCACTGCCAAAGCCAGCTCTCATCAGCATCATTTTCCAAGACCACTGCTGTGCCCGCCTAGTTGGTTTCTCTGCCACCTACAAATTGAAACAACGTAAGTCTCTATGGGGCTTCCCCGGTAGCTCAGTGGTAAAGAGGTCGCCTGCCAATGCAGGAGACGTGAGTTCGATCCCTGATCCGGGAAGATCCCACATGCAACCAAGCCTGTGAGCCACAACTCTGCAGCCTGTGCTCTAGAGCCGCCGAGCCACAACTGTTGAGCCCACGTGCTGCAACTACTGTAGCCCATGTGCCCTAGAGCCTGAGTTCCACAACAAGCAAAGTCACCACAACAACTAGAGAGTAGCCCCCACTCCCTGCATTAGAGAAGAGCCTGTGGCAGCAGTGAAAACTCAGAATAGCCATAAAGAAATAAATGTTATTTTTTAAAAAATAAGTCCCTATAGTTTCTTACAGCTTTAAAATGATAAGATTTGCAATTTTACTTAGTGATCATGAATTCCAGCTTTTCCATTAAGTAAGTCATATAAGCCAATATTCACTCTTAATTATGGATATAAAACTTCAAACCTGCTAAATTAGAATAAGCATATTAATTCAGAAAGCCTTGAAATCTTTCATGACCTTTGTCGTAGAAACAAACTCCAAGCCAGCAACTTGAATTGGTCCTCCCCTCTCCTAGTAACTCCATTTCCACGGGAGTCAGCCTCATAACAAACCCAAACAATGTCTAATGAATGAAGAGTTTAAAGACAGGCACATATAATATTTTCAGTAAAGGGATGACCGACACTTTCAATTAAAAAGGAATCTAAGAAAAAAAACCAGCGTCATCATTTTAAGAGGAGATGAGGCCAACCAGCTAAAGACTCGTGCTGCTGCCTCAGCACTCCCCAACTCCTCCACTTTTCAGACGCTGTGTTGATGTTTTTCTAAAACATGGAATGTTACCCCCTTTCTCAGATATTGTCATTGTCATTCATAATCCCAACAGCCTTGTGTTATAAGCAGATGGTTCTGTTACTGTTATAAATTAATATAGAAAATGGAGTGATGGGCTTCCCTGGTGGTCCACTGGGTAAGGACACTGCCTTGCAGTGCAAGGGGCACCGGTTCGAGCCCTGGCCTGGGAAGATCCCATGTGCTGCGGAGCGGCTGGATCGATGTGTCCAATTACTGAGCCAGAGCTCTGGAGCGCGTGCACCCAGAGCTGGTGCTCTGCGACAACAGAGGCCACCACGATGGGAGGCCCACACGGGCCAAAGAACAAAGACGGATGAAAATAAATAAATGAAAGACCAATAGAAGTGGCCCGCCCGCCCCACTCCCTCCCCAACCTGACCCCCGCCCAAAATAAATAAATAAATAAAAAGAAAATGGAGTGATACATAATAGCAGAGGAGACTGAGAACAAGTGCCGAACATGGGTTTCAACATCAAATATGGCTTTTTCTCATCAATTTTTCTCCTAAAAGAAATCTTACCTTTTGGGCGGACAGGGTACATCTTTGAGAATGTCCTTTGGCTAGATATCCTGCCAATTCTTGGTTCAACAACTAAGGTACAATTTTTGAGTCTACAGTTATAACTCTAGGTCAAATTAATCCACAACAGAATCAAAGGATGAGAAAAAGTAAATGCTACCATTTCATGTTTTTCCAAATAGGAAAGTCTTCACAAGATGATAGAGAAGCTAGTTATGCTTAATGCCAACTACTAATTTTGGAGGAATACTAAATAATCATGCTAGTTTCCTGCTATGGGCCAAATGCAGCTTCGGAACTTTTTTTGAGTATACTCTTCTGGGCAAGAACTATTGAGTCAGGCACTTGAAACATCTATCCTCCTTAGGTAGTCCACACAATAATCAGAGTTAAACAGTAAAGAAAAAAAAAGAAGTCTATATGAATTATTTTATTACTAGTCATTTAATTGATATATTCCCAGTGACCTAACTCAGAATATATGGAAGAAAATAGTGGAATGGTTTTTCCAGAGTCAGTTTGAGTTACTTCAGAACCTGGACTCCCTGCCTTGGAGGCATGACCCACTTACCACAGAAGTTCCCCAGTCCTCGTTCTTTAATAAAGTTTTTGAGAGGGGAAAAAAGACTATTACTATGTGAACTCAATAAGTGTTGAAAAATTAAAAGTGAACATTATTTCTACCATAATGGGATCTGAGCAATTTGAGTAGACTCATAAATCTTGAGTTTGAATGGTTATCCAGAGCAATCTCCTATTCAGTGAGGAATTATTAAGAGAATAAAAAAAAGAGATCTATTCAATGTTTCAAATGCCTCAGATGCAGAAGGGGCAGCTATCTCAGTTTGCTGCTGAATGGAGCATGGCCAGCAAGCCTTAAAACAGCAAAACTTGGGGCTTCCCTGGTGGTCCAGTGGGTAAAGAGTCTGCCTTGCACTGCAAGTGGCACCGGTTCGATCCCTGGCCCAGGAAGATCCCACATGCCTCAGAGTGGCTGGGCTGGTGTGTTCAATTCCGAGCCAGCACTCTGGAGCGCGTGGACCGGGAGCTGGTGCTCTGCAGTGAGAGGGTCCACTGGAATGGGAGGCCCACACAGGCCAAAAGAATAAAGATGGATGAAAAATAAACCATGACAAAGAGGCAGAAAAGAAAAGTTAAGAAAAATAAAAGCGAAACTCCTGCCTTCATCAAGTAAGCCTGGGAACAGAGACTAGCCAAGCACAAGTGTTCCTTTTCTGAGAACAGAAGTTAAATCAGATCCCTTCTCTTCTGATTCTTCAGAAGCAACATCATCAACAGGCTTAAACATTAGTAATAATAATAATAATAATAATAATAAATTAGTAAAAGCAAAGAAATATAAACATGAGAGAATGTGAGTAGAGGTCTGGGAGAATTTTCCTCCCCCGCCCCCACCCCACACCACCCCTACCCCACACCCACTCTCGCCTTCACCCCTTTTAAAATGTGAATCTTCCCAGAAGTAGTCAGCCAACACCTTGACCTTTGAAAGCTTCAGCAGCAAGAGTAGGACCAGGATATAAAATAAATTAGGAGAGGAAAGGTAACCCGGAGAAGATCTTAAGGGGGAAGGCAGGGGAGCCTGGAGAGAAGTTTCTGGTTTTACCTTAAAGTTGCCCTAATTAGACTTTTTCTGTTCCTTTAAGCTCTCTAACCTTACACCGGGACCACATACCCTACTCCCACACGGTATTAACAAATAATAAAGCGAAGTGCCATCACAACTTCAATAAGTGTTGAAAAATTAAAAGTGAACATTATTTCTACCATAATGGGATCTGAGCAATTTGAGTAGACTCATAAATCTTGAGTTTGAATGGTTATCCAGAGCAATCTCCTATTCAGTGAGGAATTATTAAGAGAATAAAAAAAAGAGATCTATTCAATGTTTCAAATGCCTCAGATGCAGAAGGGGCAGCTATCTCAGTTTGCTGCTGAATGGAGCATGGCCAGCAAGCCTTAAAACAGCAAAACTTGGGGCTTCCCTGGTGGTCCAGTGGGTAAAGAGTCTGCCTTGCACTGCAAGTGGCACCGGTTCGATCCCTGGCCCAGGAAGATCCCACATGCCTCAGAGTGGCTGGGCTGGTGTGTTCAATTCCGAGCCAGCACTCTGGAGCGCGTGGACCGGGAGCTGGTGCTCTGCAGTGAGAGGGTCCACTGGAATGGGAGGCCCACACAGGCCAAAAGAATAAAGATGGATGAAAAATAAACCATGACAAAGAGGCAGAAAAGAAAAGTTAAGAAAAATAAAAGCGAAACTCCTGCCTTCATCAAGTAAGCCTGGGAACAGAGACTAGCCAAGCACAAGTGTTCCTTTTCTGAGAACAGAAGTTAAATCAGATCCCTTCTCTTCTGATTCTTCAGAAGCAACATCATCAACAGGCTTAAACATTAGTAATAATAATAATAATAATAATAATAAATTAGTAAAAGCAAAGAAATATAAACATGAGAGAATGTGAGTAGAGGTCTGGGAGAATTTTCCTCCCCCGCCCCCACCCCACACCACCCCTACCCCACACCCACTCTCGCCTTCACCCCTTTTAAAATGTGAATCTTCCCAGAAGTAGTCAGCCAACACCTTGACCTTTGAAAGCTTCAGCAGCAAGAGTAGGACCAGGATATAAAATAAATTAGGAGAGGAAAGGTAACCCGGAGAAGATCTTAAGGGGGAAGGCAGGGGAGCCTGGAGAGAAGTTTCTGGTTTTACCTTAAAGTTGCCCTAATTAGACTTTTTCTGTTCCTTTAAGCTCTCTAACCTTACACCGGGACCACATACCCTACTCCCACACGGTATTAACAAATAATAAAGCGAAGTGCCATCACAACTTCAGCGGTTTGCGAGTCTCACTGGTATTTTAGCTCAAATTTTCGTCTCCAGAAACACATGTTAAAACGCCCTAAACTGGCACATGGGCCCTCCCACAAACTCACTGCTGTAGCGGGCACCAAGTCTCAGGGGCGGCGCGCCTTGTGCACAGCTGCTCTCTCTGGGAAACACCTGTCCGGTCTCACCCTGAGCAGAGCCCCGCCCGCCCACCGAGGGTCCTGCCCTGCCCGCCCCGCCCGCCCCGCCCCGCCCCGCCCCGCCCCGCCCCGCCCCGCCCCCTGTCATTATAGTCCCGGGTCGGATGCGCCCAGCGTGCTTGCCAGCGACGCCGCAGGAATCGCGCTCCCGGACCGGGTCGCTCTGAGAATGGAGAAGAGGGCGCGGAGCTCCTCCAGAGACGCCCACAGGAGAGGCAGCGGCTCCTCGCATAAAGAGAACCAGAGGGCGAAGACCGACAGGGGCGCCCGAGGCCGCGGGCGCCGGGAGGCCCAGCCGGAGAAGCCGGCGCTCGAGCGGGCGGGGAGCCCGGGCGAGCTCCGTGCGCCAGCAGCCACCGTGGTGGACGTGGATGAAGTCCGGGGCTCTGGCGAGGAGGGCACCGAGGTGGTGGCGCTGCTGGAGAGCGAGCGGCCCGAGGAAGGTACAGTGGGCAAGCAGAGGCCCAGGGAGGGAGGTGGTGCTGTCTTTCCAAGTGGTACCCGAGGGATGTCAGTCCGTTAAGGTGCCATGGGTCGTTGCACTGAGAGTTACCGAGGTCAGAAGCAGCTGGCTGGACCTAGTCAGATTCCCAGGAAATGAAAAAGTTAGGACCCGCTGACCCCACTAGTGGTGGAGACCAAAACGCATCAGAAAATGCATCAGAAGAAATACAAACAGCATCAACTAAATACTGTTGTTCCGCAGGGGTCAGCCATGATCAGGAGGTGGGAAGGGAGTGTGGTCCAGGTCAGAGACCAATCGACATGCCAAAGAAACCTTGCAGCCGCTCTTGGCTGGGAGAGTATGTGGGCCCCTAGTTTAAGACATGCAGGAGCTAGTGGTTCAGGACAAGTATATAGCTTATTCTCCTCTCTTCATTAGACCTATCTAAAAGCATTTTACATTTTCCTGCGCTAATCATTTCTCTCTAAAGACACTGGGCTTCCCTGGTGGTCCCGTGGGTAAAGAGTCCACCTTGCGGTGCAAGGGGCACCGAATCGATCCCTAGCCCCGAAAGACACGTGCCCCTGAGCGGCTGGACCGGTGTGTGCTATTGTGAGCAGGCGCTCTGGAGCACATGTGCCCAGAGGCAGTGCTCTGCAAGGAAGGGGACTACTGCAGTGAGAGGCCCACACAAGCCAAAGAATAAAGATGGATGAAAATACATAAATAGGAAACCAATAAAAGAGGCCAAATAAAAAAAAAAAAAAAAAAGTAAAGACACAGAGCCAAGTAAAGAAAAGCCAGATCTCAGCTAACCATTTGATTGGAGCCAGGGCCTTATCCATCTATCAAATGGGAAAACAACAAAACTCACCACAGAGGGTAATTGTGAGGGTAAAATCTGGTAAGACACTCAAAGTGCATACCTTGCACAAAGCCTGGAAAGAAAAAATATATATTAATGCTCAGAGCAGAATCCTTGCAAGCTAAAAGAGGCAAGTTAGACCAAAGGGAGGGAATCACAGGGAAAGGTATCTCTTTTGCTTCTGCAAAGCAACTCTAAGCAACAAATTTATCCACTTCTCGTGTTTTTTTTTTTTTTTCTTTTTGAATTTTTGGCCACACCCTGAGGCATGTGGGATCATAATTTCCTGACCAGGGATTGACCTCACGCCCCCTGGCATGGAAAGCAGAATCTTAATCACTAGACCACCGGAGAAGTCCTTGCTTCCAATCCATTTTATAATGAAAGGAAGAAAAAACTCATTGCACTTTTATTATAGGATGAAGGAGGTTTAACTTTAAAGGAAGGTAAATAGGAACTAGTGTGTTATTAGTGCTTTCTGCTGACTATGAAATGTTAACATTTCCTGGCTACCAACTGTAGCACTGGATGACATGAAAAATATTCCAGCATTCTGTGGTTTATGTTGACCATGTGAATGCTCAACTTTTTGGGGGGGAAAGGGGAACCATGACAGGCCCAAAGCCTACCCTTGGCTGGGAGAGTATGTGGGCCCCTAGTTTAAGACATGCAGGAGCTAGTGGTTCAGGACAAGTATATAGCTTATTCTCCTCTCTTCATTAGACCTATCTAAAAGCATTTTACATTTTCCTGCGCTAATCATTTCTCTCTAAAGACACTGGGCTTCCCTGGTGGTCCCGTGGGTAAAGAGTCCACCTTGCGGTGCAAGGGGCACCGAATCGATCCCTAGCCCGAAAGACACGTGCCCCTGAGCGGCTGGACCGGTGTGTGCTATTGTGAGCAGGCGCTCTGGAGCACATGTGCCCAGAGGCAGTGCTCTGCAAGGAAGGGGACTACTGCAGTGAGAGGCCCACACAAGCCAAAGAATAAAGATGGATGAAAATACATAAATAGGAAACCAATAAAAGAGGCCAAATAAAAAAAAAAAAAAAAAAGTAAAGACACAGAGCCAAGTAAAGAAAAGCCAGATCTCAGCTAACCATTTGATTGGAGCCAGGGCCTTATCCATCTATCAAATGGGAAAACAACAAAACTCACCACAGAGGGTAATTGTGAGGGTAAAATCTGGTAAGACACTCAAAGTGCATACCTTGCACAAAGCCTGGAAAGAAAAAATATATATTAATGCTCAGAGCAGAATCCTTGCAAGCTAAAAGAGGCAAGTTAGACCAAAGGGAGGGAATCACAGGGAAAGGTATCTCTTTTGCTTCTGCAAAGCAACTCTAAGCAACAAATTTATCCACTTCTCGTGTTTTTTTTTTTTTTTCTTTTTGAATTTTTGGCCACACCCTGAGGCATGTGGGATCATAATTTCCTGACCAGGGATTGACCTCACGCCCCCTGGCATGGAAAGCAGAATCTTAATCACTAGACCACCGGAGAAGTCCTTGCTTCCAATCCATTTTATAATGAAAGGAAGAAAAAACTCATTGCACTTTTATTATAGGATGAAGGAGGTTTAACTTTAAAGGAAGGTAAATAGGAACTAGTGTGTTATTAGTGCTTTCTGCTGACTATGAAATGTTAACATTTCCTGGCTACCAGCACTGTAGCACTGAAAGCTATGACATGGAAAATATTCCAGCAGTTGGGCTGTGGTTTATGTTGACCATGTGACTGCTGTTTCGCCTAATCAATGCCCTTTCATAGATCAGAAATTTCTTTTTTTTTTTAATATGTTTTTTCATAGTTTTTTTTAATTTTTATTTTTTTACTTTTACAGAGTTTTGTTGTTTACAGATATGTATGATCCCAGATTAGTCATATGTATATCCCCCAATCAGAAATTTCTGATTATTAAATGTTTATTGGATTCACTGCTACAGTAATGGTGAGGTTAGATGTCTGGTAAGTATTGTGCTTTAGATCACATCGGTGGGGGAGTACAGGAGGGGAGCCCCATTTTTGGAGCCCCTACTATGTGCCAGGCACATGCTAGGTGCTTTACTGAGTATTACCATTCCTATGGCACAGATCAGAAAAAAATGCTGGGAAATTAAGTAACTTGCTAAAGACCTATAGATGGGAAGGTGAAAAGTCAAAATTCTAGAATACAATAGTCTTGTGGAAAAGCCACCCTTGCGAGGAGCTGTGCCTGATTTCTGGTCATGGTTCAAGCCCTGCCACCAACTAGCTGTGGTCTTGGGCTAATAGCTTCACCTCATGGGCCTCACTCAGTCTCTTCAGCTCTAAAGTGACTAGAGCTACTGGCCCCACAAGTAGTACATGCGTCTTATTAAGGATGAGACACGCTTGCTGAGCCCTTGTCTGAGAAGTTTCTGTGGCTCCCAGAGGAAAGGGGAGCAGCCACAGTAACACCCCAACTTAGCACCACCACAGCCAGGCTTCCTAAGATTTGGGTGAAACAAAAAGAAGCTTCATTTTATTGAAATGCTGGGAATTGTTGCACTATGTCATATCTAAAGGCTCTTCGGGCTTTAACAGCAATGTTTCACAAGTGACTTAAACCTAACAAATTGGATATTCAGGGAACTCATCCTAAAAGAATAATACTTTGTGAGTAAAACTTCAAGTTAGATTGAGGTATAGATATTAGTTTCCTGTTCACATTCCTAACTATGGTACGAAGGAATTTTGAGGATTTCGTTTACAAAATGTAAATTTTGTATGTGCATTTATTTATTCTTGCTTAGCATGTTTACCACTGGCAAATGAAATATATTTATAAACACATTTAAACATGGCAAGACCACCACTGTTGCTCTCAGGGGAAAACATAAAAACTAGTGTAATGTTGACGGTCATCTCTCCCACAAACAGGCTGCATGAGATATAAATTCCATGGAACATGAATTCGTCTGGAGAAAACATCACCTGGTCAAATGTTTGGGAAATACTAGGTTAAACAAAGTTAAGAAGACTTCTTTGGTACAGAGGCTCTCCTGGTTTCAATAGGCCCGGGAAACCAGGAGGAGCTCCCGGAGGGGAACATAGTACACATTATTTTCTAACCTCATTTGTTCTAGGAACTCTTGCTGTATGAACACCCTGTGTGATTAGTGTTTTGTGGGACACCATTTGGTAATTGCCATACATTGGCATTTAGCACCGATGTTAGTTTTGTGCTGGTGCATCTGTATACCTGCCCTCTTCAATTAATCTACATATCATTTGGTGATGAGCTTTCCAATTATTTTCCCAGCACATAAATAAAATTTCCCAGCCTACTAATTAGTTATCCATTTCCTTCCCTTCCCTTAAAAATAGAAGTTTTACCACTTTTAATCTTGAGTCACTTTCTAGTCCTCTATGAAAATTTTAAACTGACAAATAGTATCCCTTTGGCCAGTATTCTGATACCTAAAGATTAAAACTATTGAGATTTCTTCCTACATTCAACAAATGTTTACCAAGTATCTGTATGTTTCAGAGACTATTCCAGTCCCTGGGATACAGTGTAAACAGGGCAGGGCCCTAAGAAGCTTGTGTTCTTGAGATGAACTTTCCCTGATATTAATACCATTTCATTTATCACTCAGGCAACATGGACAGCCTGTACTCCCAGTTTCTTAACACTTATTTATTGGAACAGATGGGCTAATATTACCCCACACAGGTGATTTTGAAAGACTGTCTATAAAGATCCACACCTTCACCCAAAGAAGGGGCTCTCGGGAATTCTCTGGCAGTTTAGTGGTTGGGAGTCTGCACTTTCCTGGCGAGAGTCCGGGTTCTGTCTCTGGTCAGGGATCTAAGATCTTGCAAGCTGCAGGGTGCAACCAAAACCAAAACCAAATCAAACCAAAAAAACTAGTAAAAGACAACAGCAACAACAAAAAGGACTCTCTTGGAAAAATTTCTGCTATTGGAGCAAGTGATAGATGGGATTGTAATTTCAGAGAAGATGAGCCTCTGGACACATGTGGTTTGAATCCCTTCAAATACCACCAGACATGTAAAAAAAAAAAAAATAGTGCTTTTATGTTTATATGTCATTTCATCCTTATGCCAAAGATATGAAATATCCCATGAGATGGTTATTATGGAATAGTTATGTGATAAATAGTACTTCCTTGAATAGATGAAGAAACTGAGAGACTGTGCCAGGCCATTTGAACAGAAAACAGTGGAGCCAGAATCGGAGCCCAGACTCCTTGCCCAGATGCCGTGCTTGTTCCAGGCTGCCCACCACCGCCTTTCCAGGACCCTGCTCCAGCTCCCGTCGGCCCCCAAAGCCCTTCACATCGACAGGCTCTGGGAACGGGCCATGCTGATGTCCAGCTCGTTCTACTATTTCCAGCACGGTCTACAAACGGCTCTGATTCTAATGTGGTGAAGTTGCAATATAATTTTTCTTCTTCTTTTTCAAGGTACCAAGTCATCCAGCCTAGGGGCCTGTGAGTGGCTTCTTGTCCTCACATCCCTGCTCTTCATCGTCGTGACCTTCCCGTTTTCTGTCTGGTTCTGCATTAAGGTGAGAGTCCATGAGGACCTAACAAGTAATTTCTCTCAGAGCCTCTCACTGACCACACCGCGTCCTCGCTCATTTCCGTGTTTTGGTACGTGCTGTCTGCGCTGCGCGGAATGCACTCACCCCCACTCACCTTCCAGGAGAGCTCTTACTCCTTTACACCTGCTCAGAGAAAACCACGACGCTTTCCTCGACTCCTCCACACTGTCGCTCCCTTCCTCGTGCTCTTGTGTCACCCAACCTTCACATGCACTCTAGCACTCCCACAGGTACAATATATGTGGATATCTAGTCTCTGCCGTTAGACTGAGAGCCCCTTCAAGACAGGATCAATGTCCAGTCCATCTAGACTCTATAGCAATGCAAAGACTGGCCCAGAATAAGTCATGATGCTTACTGTGGACACCGCCAGGAAACTTCTCAGGCAGCTTCAGTAGACCACGAATGACAATTATCTTGGGTCCACAGGTGGAGCTAGTGGTAAAGGAACTGCCCACCTGCCAGTGCAGGAGACAGAAGAGGTGCAGTTCAATCCCGGGTTGGGAAGATCCCCTGGCGGAGGGCCTGGAAGCCTGCTCCAGTAGTCTTGCCTGAAGAATCCCATGGACGAGAAGCCTGGCGGGCAATAGTCCATAAGGTCACAAAGAGTCAGACATGACTAAAGCAATTTAGCACGCACGCACAAAGCAAGTTAGCACGCACGCACAGGTGGTTACTCTCCTAATGCATTGAACCTTTTATCCTTTCACAATGTCCCTCTTTATCACTAGTAACATATTTTTGTGTGTTTGTTTCAAACTCCATTTTTTTCTGATATCAGCATAGTAAAAGTCCCTTTTACTTTTACCTACTTATATATATATTTTTTTAATTTTTATTTTGGGGGGGTCACTTCTATTGGTCTTTCATTTATTTATTTCCAATCGTCTTTGTTCTTCAGCCTGTGTGGGCCTCCCATCGCAGTGGCCTCTAGTTGCAGAGCACTGGCTCTGGGCGCATGCGCAACAGAGCTCTGGCTCTGTAGTTGGATACATCGGTCCAGCCGCTGTGCAGCACGTGGGATCTTCCCAGGCCAGGGATCGAACCGGCGCCCCCTGCACTGCAAGGCGGTGTCCTTACCCACTGGACCACCAGGGAAGCCCCTACTTGTACTTTTAAATAGAAAATATGTCTCTGGCTTCCCCTGGTGGTCCAGTGGGTAAGGACACCGCCTTGCAGTGCAGGGGGCGCCGGTTCGATCCCTGGCCTGGGAAGATCCCACGTGCCGCGGAGTGGCTGGACTGACGTGTCCAATTACTGAGCCGGAGCTCTGGCGTGCATGCGCCCAGAGGCGGCGCTCTGCGACGACAGAGGCCATCGCGATGGGAGGCCCACAGGAGCCAAAGAACAAAGACGGATGAAAATAGAGAAATGAAAGACCGATAGAAGTGGCTCGCCCATCCCCCTCCCTCCCCACCCCACCCCCCAACAGATAGATAAATAAAATAAAAACGATAAAAAAAGAAAAGAAAAGAAAATATGTCTCCTGCAGACAGCATATAGTTGGCTGCAGGCTCTTCTTTTTTTTTTTGCACTTTTTTTTTGGCCACTTCTATTGATCTTTCATTTATTTATTTCCATCCATCTTTGTTCTTTGGCCTGGGTGGGCCTCCCATCGCAGTGGCCTCTGTCGCTGCAGAGCACCAGCTCTGGGCACATGCGCTCCAGAGTGCTGGCTTGGTAGTTGAACACATCGGTCCAGCCGCTCCGCGGCACGTGGGATCTTCCCAGGCCTGAGATCGAACCGGCACCCCTTGCATTGCAAGGCAGTGTGCTTACCCACTGGACCACCAGGGAAGTCCTGCAGGCTCTTCTTGAAGGGTGATCTGAGCACCTCCATGGCTGGCATAAGGTTCGTAAATAGCTAGTGAGTGACACATGTAAAAGTTATTAATGCATCAGTCACAGCAAAAATACAAGTTTAAATATGCTGTGATTTATTTGATTTGGTGGAAGCAATTTTTTTTTAGACAACCATGAGTCTTTCATCAAAATTCTGTCCACAGGCTCAAAAATTAACATGGCCAATATATTTTTTCATTGTTTCCTGAAAGTCTACATTTACTAAGTGTGTATTTTGGAAATGTTAAGTATTAAGAGAAATTTTTTCTTGGTTCTCAAAACAAGAGATTTCTGATAGGTAGGATCATTCTTATGCTGAGGTCTTTTGAGGACTTCATTTTCCTTTCTTGGAGTGATTCAAAAGTGTTACATTTCCCTTCAGGTTGTACAGGAGTATGAGAGAGTAATTATATTCCGACTGGGACATCTGCTTCCTGGAAGAGCCAAAGGCCCTGGTAAGAACACTCTTCCTTAACCCCCAGAGACTTGCCAATTTCATCAATCCATACGTATTTGTAATATCACCCTCAGACTACATGAAGTAATTTTACTCATATATCTTCACTTTTCCATCTATTACTTGTAGAACAGGCTATTAAGAAATTCTTCAAAGAGTATTACTATCAGGTCACTAGTGACCAAAAGAGGGAGTGGATGGGAAGACCCAAATCCCAGGCCCAGGCTGGCTGGAGTAACAAGCAGGCTAGGACCAATCATTAGGCATCCTACACGTTACACTGAGTGGGTGAGGACTAACTAGCCAACCAGAAGGCTGGTATCACGATGGGGCTCACATTATAAGAAATTCACATGGAGGTTTCTGGCTCTAAAGTCTGTCACCTTGGTACACACACAGATTCAAACAGTAGTTTTTCACAGAGCACCTAAAAGGCACTCTGTTAGTCACTAATGCTGACAATAGTGCATAAGACACTCTTGTTAGAGAGTTTAAATTTGGTAAAGGAGACAGATGTGTAACTCAAGATCTGGACAGGTCAGCACCATAACCAAGGTGACCACGCAGCCCATTTTACTGTCTTCATGTAGTTCTTTCCTTTTGCCCTCAAATGTGTCCCACAATGAACAGTAAATTATTTGGTAACCTTAACCACAAAAAATACAGCATGGGGTGGAGGTGGGATGGCCCAGAGGTCTATGCATAGTTGGAGGCTAAGAAAAGCAATGCCACATTCAACTTGACATCAAAACAGTGACTTTTTTTGATTTGGTGGAAGCAATTTTTAGACAATGAGTCTTTCATCAACATTCTGTCCACAGGCTCCAAAATTAACATGGCCAATATATCTTTTCATTGTTTCCTGAAAGTCTACATTTACTAAGTGTGTATTTTGGAAATGTTAAGTATTAAGAGAAATTTTTTCTTGGTTCTCAAAACAAGAGATTTCTGATAGGTAGGATCATTCTTATGCTGAGGTCTTTTGAGGACTTCATTTTCCTTTCTTGGAGTGATTCAAAAGTGTTACATTTCCCTTCAGGTTGTACAGGAGTATGAGAGAGTAATTATATTCCGACTGGGACATCTGCTTCCTGGAAGAGCCAAAGGCCCTGGTAAGAACACTCTTCCTTAACCCCCAGAGACTTGCCAATTTCATCAATCCATACGTATTTGTAATATCACCCTCAGACTACATGAAGTAATTTTACTCATATATCTTCACTTTTCCATCTATTACTTGTAGAACAGGCTATTAAGAAATTCTTCAAAGAGTATTACTATCAGGTCACTAGTGACCAAAAGAGGGAGTGGATGGGAAGACCCAAATCCCAGGCCCAGGCTGGCTGGAGTAACAAGCAGGCTAGGACCAATCATTAGGCATCCTACACGTTACACTGAGTGGGTGAGGACTAACTAGCCAACCAGAAGGCTGGTATCACGATGGGGCTCACATTATAAGAAATTCACATGGAGGTTTCTGGCTCTAAAGTCTGTCACCTTGGTACACACACAGATTCAAACAGTAGTTTTTCACAGAGCACCTAAAAGGCACTCTGTTAGTCACTAATGCTGACAATAGTGCATAAGACACTCTTGTTAGAGAGTTTAAATTTGGTAAAGGAGACAGATGTGTAACTCAAGATCTGGACAGGTCAGCACCATAACCAAGGTGACCACGCAGCCCATTTTACTGTCTTCATGTAGTTCTTTCCTTTTGCCCTCAAATGTGTCCCACAATGAACAGTAAATTATTTGGTAACCTTAACCACAAAAAATACAGCATGGGGTGGAGGTGGGATGGCCCAGAGGTCTATGCATAGTTGGAGGCTAAGAAAAGCAATGCCACATTCAACTTGACATCAAAACAGTGAGCCCCAAGTGGCCTCCATGCCAGCTGTTCACCTGTCACCTCCCCTGACCCCTCTTCTAGGCCTTTTCTTCTTTTTGCCCTGTCTGGATACCTACCACAAGGTTGACCTTCGTCTCCAGACCTTAGAGATACCCTTTCACGAGGTAAGCCAAGTGGTGGATTTTGCTTTCTCTCTACATTTTCGCTGGCCAAGCTACCAATTCTGGCCTAGAGAAAAACGACTATTTTTGCTCAAAAGTAGGGAAAAAAAAAAGAAAGATGGATTACATTAAAATTAAATTGCTTGTACCTCAAAGGACATAATCAACAGGATGAAAAGGGACTTCCAGAATTGGAAAAACTGCAAATATTCTGATAAGAGGTTAATATCCAAAATATATAGAAAAACTGCAAATATTCTGATAAGAGATTAATATCCAAAATATATAAGTCCTCAGAACTCAACAACAAGAAAGCAAAAGATCCAATTAAAAATAGACAGAGGGGGCTTTTCTGGTGGTCCAGTGGGTAATGACACCGCCTTGCAGTGCAAGGCAAACTGATAGAAGTGGCCAAAAAAAAAAAAAAAAATAGACAAAGGCCTTTGTGATGGTTAGTTTTCTTTTCTTTTTTGGGGGGGAGGGCGGGTGGTGGCAGGTTGGGGAGAGAGGAGGGCGGGCGGGCCACTTCTATTGGTCTTTCATTTATCTATTTTCATCCATCTTTTTTTGTTCTTTGGCCCGTGTGGGCCTCCCATCACAGTGGCCTCTGCTGTCACAGAGCACTGGCTCTGGGCACATGCACTCCAGAGCTCCGGCTTGGTAACTGGACACATCGATCCAGCCGCTCTACGGCACGTGGGATCTTCCCAGGCCAGGGATCGAACCGGCGCCCCTTGCACTGCAAGGCAGTGTCCCCACCCACTGGCCCACCAGGGAAGCCCAGATGGTTAGTTTTAAGTGTCAACCTGACTAAGCCATGGTACCCAAAAATTTGGTCAAATATATCTGGATGTTGCTGTTATGGTATTTTTAAAATAAAATTAACATTTAAATAGGATGACTCTGAGTAAAGAAGATTGCTCTTTGTATATGGTATATTATATATACCTTTACTTGAATAGACATATTTCTCCAAAAAAGATGGCCAACACTGGATGGGTGGAATGGGGAGGATATACATATGACTAATCTGGGATCATACATATCTGTAAACAACAAAACTCTGAAAAGTAAAAAGTAAAATAAAAATTTTTCAAAAAAGATGGCCAACATACACATTAAAATTAAATTGCTTGTACCTCAAAGGACATAATCAACAGGATGAAAAGGGACTTCCAGAATTGGAAAAACTGCAAATATTCTGATAAGAGGTTAATATCCAAAATATATAGAAAAACTGCAAATATTCTGATAAGAGATTAATATCCAAAATATATAAGTCCTCAGAACTCAACAACAAGAAAGCAAAAGATCCAATTAAAAATAGACAGAGGGGGCTTTTCTGGTGGTCCAGTGGGTAATGACACCGCCTTGCAGTGCAAGGCAAACTGATAGAAGGGGCCAAAAAAAAAAAAAAAAATAGACAAAGGCCTTTGTGATGGTTAGTTTTCTTTTCTTTTGGGGAGGGCGGGTGGTGGCAGGTTGGGAGAGAGGGGGGCGGGCGGGCCACTTCTATTGGTCTTTCATTTATCTATTTTCATCCATCTTTTTTTGTTCTTTGGCCCGTGTGGGCCTCCCATCACAGTGGCCTCTGCTGTCACAGAGCACTGGCTCTGGGCACATGCACTCCAGAGCTCCGGCTTGGTAACTGGACACATCGATCCAGCCGCTCTACGGCACGTGGGATCTTCCCAGGCCAGGGATCGAACCGGCGCCCCTTGCACTGCAAGGCAGTGTCCCCACCCACTGGCCCACCAGGGAAGCCCAGATGGTTAGTTTTAAGTGTCAACCTGACTAAGCCATGGTACCCAAAAATTTGGTCAAATATATCTGGATGTTGCTGTTATGGTATTTTTAAAATAAAATTAACATTTAAATAGGATGACTCTGAGTAAAGAAGATTGCTCTTTGTATATGGTATATTATATATACCTTTACTTGAATAGACATATTTCTCCAAAAAAGATGGCCAACACTGGATGGGTGGAATGGGGAGGATATACATATGACTAATCTGGGATCATACATATCTGTAAACAACAAAACTCTGAAAAGTAAAAAGTAAAATAAAAATTTTTCAAAAAAGATGGCCAACATACACATGAAAATATGCTCTGTATCAGTAGTCATTAAAGAAATGCAAATCAAAAACACAATGAGATACCTCCTCACATCTATTAGAATGGCTATTATAAAGAAAAAAAACAGAAAATAATAAATGTTAGCAAAGATGTAGAAAAATTGGAACCCCTGTATACTGTTGTGGCAATGCAAAATGGTGAAGCTACTGTAGAACACAGTTCTTCAAAAAATTAAAAATAGAATTACCATATAATCCACCTATTTTGCTTTGAGGGGGTATACACTCCAAAGAATTGAAAGTAGGACAATGAAGAGATGCTTCTATACCTATGTGGATACCATCCATTGGAGCACTCACTGCAGGAGACCTGGGTTCAATCCCCAGCCTGGGAACTAGGATTCCACATGCTATGTGGCACAGCAGCTAAAAATAAAAAAAATTAGAAATAATAACAACAATAGGAAATTAGTTCAGTAAATTAAGTGAGTAAAAGCCATACGAAGGGGCTTCTCTGGAGGTCCAGTGGGTAGAGTCTGCCTTACAGTGCAAGGGGCACCAGTTCACTCCCTGGCCCGGGAAGATCCCAAGCGCCACTGAGTGGCTGGACCGGTGTGTCCAATTACGAGCCACTGCTCTGGAGTGCATGCACCCAGAGCCGGTGCTCTGCAACAAGAAAGGCCACTGCAATGGAAGACCACACAGGCCAGAGAATAAAGATGGATGAAAGTAAATAAATAAAAAAACCAATAAAAGGGCCAAAATTTAAAAAAAAGGAAAGTCATACAATGAAATGCTGTGTGTCTGTTTAAAACAAAAAGGTAGAATGAAAAGACGGTAACAGTATATTGTTGAGTGAAAAAGACATGTGAAAAAATAGTATGTATGGTACGACTGGTATATTATAAATATATATACACACACACACACACACACAAGAAAATTATACCTGATTTTTTTACAAAAGGATTTAAAACAAGATTCCTTTAAATTGTGAGTTGTTTAGTATACTTATACATGTACATTTTTTAAAATGTCTATTTTGATAAAAGACTGAGCTAACTATTCTTTTTACTTTTTTCCTTACTATTATCTTTCTCTGAGAAAATGTCCTTTGAACATATTTAGCTCCTCTGGCCTCCTGTGGGAAAGGAGTCCAAGAATCAGGCCTGTCATCCATCATTTTTTTTTCTGTCTAGATTGTAACTAAAGACATGTTTGTGATGGAGCTAGATGCCATCTGCTACTACCGCATGGAAAATGCCTCCCTTCTTCTAAGCAGTCTTGCTCATGTGTCCAAAGCTCTCCAATTCCTTGTGCAGACCACCATGAAGCGACTCCTAGCCCACCGATCCCTCACTGAAATTCTTCTCGAGAGGAAGAGCATTGCCCAAGATGTAAAGGTATTTTGATGAAGTTAACAGCAAGGATGTTGAAATGTCCCTTTATCTTTTATTCCTCTTGGATCATTTAGTGAATTGTCCATGTCCCATGCATTCACTAGTAAAGGTACCATCCTGAAAAGGGCTGACAGTTAATAGATTGTCAAAGTCACCCTGAACTGGGCCTAGTCACGCATCTGTGCTGGTTAGTCAGCCACTGCCCCCATTTTTCTTCTCGCCCTCCCCCAGTGGCTTTAGATTCATAAAGTGCCCACAGAGCACAAGGTGGTGGGAGTGAGAGTTGGGCAGGGGAGGTGGGGCTGGAAAGAGGTGTTGGTGGGATAAAAAGTTGACAAGGAATGGATTTGGGGACCCTACGGTCCAGTTGGGGAAACAAGCAAAGCTAAATGATGATAAAAACTTTAAAACCTTCAGACAAAAAGAGGTAAAATATCACAGACTTTTAAGTCACTAATTACCCACTTAGTCATAACAAGCTGAGTCATCTCGCTGCAGACAGCAAGCTTGCCCACAACCCGGGGGCCAGAAGCTCTGATTCTTACCTAGACGTTCAGAAGAGAGATGAGGACAAAGCAGCATTCCATGCAGCTGGCCTGTCAAGCCGCAATTACCACCAGTGACAGGGTCTGTCCTTGAGGTCATGGGCCATGCAGAACGGAAATGAGTTAGAAGGTTATGCATCAAGTCCAGCGAAAGGAAGACCTCCAATAGAAGGAACAAGTGAAGAAGGCAATAATGACTATGCTTGATGGGGCCCGAGCAGACACAGCTGAGACAATGAAGTCTCCAAATGTTTATGGCTGATCCAATTTGCTGCTGATAAAACTGGGATCAGCATCCTAGTGGAAAAGAAAGGAATTCAGGAAATAAGAAAAGCTGAAAAGAGAAAAAGTTAGACCACCACACAGGGGAGTCACTGTTCTGGAATTTAAAAACCAGTCTCGCAAGCTTCCCTCTGTCCTCCCTTCAACCTGTCTTTGTATTCATTACTCCCCTCCAAACATTAATGGAAAAGGTCCAGATGCTTGACATTCAAGCTTGTCCTTGTTATGCTGAACTGTAATTTACATATTCACACATTTGTTTTCCGAGATCGTGAACTCCCTTATGTTAGGGGTCGTCTTTTATTCATCTCTTTGTCCTTAGTACCTTGCCCGCTGCTCTTACACAGTACCCAGATACCAGGTTTGGGGATGGGGGAATAAATGACCCAGTGTTGTAGCCTCACCTTTCGCCATCTTTTCCCTGGTGTGTCTGACACCCCAGGCAACGACAGTATTTCTCCAGCACTCCGTGTGTCTGTGCTTCCATCCTTTTCTCAGGCTGCTCCTCTGAACCAAGTACTTCCCTTTTCCCCACAGGCAAAATCATATTGTTCTTTAAGATTCTATTTCCTCTGTGAAGTCTTTTTCCGCATTCTTTCCTCTCATCTACCCTCAAATTAGTCTTCGCAGGGTTCCAAGTGAATGGAGCACGCTATCTAGCCACCATTAAATCATCAGAAATAAGTTTAAAATGAAAAAGAGTATCGTCCACATATAGCTTCATGCCCTGCCCCTCCTTTCTAAAACCCACAGTTCATTTTCTTCCCACTCCTGGGACGGGGAGATGGGGGAGATGGGTGCCACCAACAGGAAGTGAAAGCACCTATAAATGAACGCTGTATGGAAGAGAATATCTTATGAGAGAGAGACTAAAGATCCTGGTTCTCTAATAAATGCATTTTAGTACAAATTTAATGAACATGTGCTATGTGCTAAGCTGCTTTAGTCGTGTCTAACTCTTTGCAACCCCATGGAGTGCAGCCTGCCAGGCTCCTCTGTCGGTCTGATTCTCCAGGCAAGAATCCTGGAATGGGTTGCCATTTCCTTTTCCAAGGGATTGAACCCGTATCTCTGGCATTGCAGGCAGATTCTTTACCATCTGAGCCACCAGGGATTCCGCAAACATTTGTTGAGTGGCACTGCGCAAATTAAACAGCTTTGTGTAAGTCTGTGTAATTAAAATGAAACAGGGAAGAACATAGTGTCCTTTCAGAAGAAATGTGCTTTTGTCAGTGCAGAGGCCACTGGGGCAAAGGGGTGCTCTCCTCCCACCTGGAAGTTCTCACTGACGTCTCACTTCTTCCCTCCACAGGTTGCCTTGGATGCAGTGACCTGTATTTGGGGAATCAAAGTGGAGAGAACAGAAATGTGGGTAGGAAATTAACCAGGAAGAGCAACATGATAAAAGGAACCATTTTGGTTTTATTTAAAAACTTTTATTTGAAAAATTATTTTCATTGAATGAGTACCATAGCCATATTAGCATAAATTTGAAAGAAAAAATTTACCTAATTATCTCCTAGCCATAACACAACGACTAAAATCATCTGGGCAAATTAATATTTTCCGTGGATTTAAACATTTTTTAAGATAAAATTCACATAACATAAAACTCATCCTTTTTAACCATTGTAAATTACAACTCAGTGGCTTTTAGTATTTCCACAGAGAGGCAACCAACACTACCATACAATTCCAGGATATTTGTATTATCTCCAGAAGAAAACCTGCATCCATTAAGTAGGAACTCTTCATTGGTGCCTCAACCCCCAGCCCCTGACAACCACTAATCTATTCTCTGTCTCTCTAGATTGGGCTATTCGAGAAATTTAATGTAAGCATAATCACACAATATGTCACCTTTTCTGTCTGGCTTCCTTCACTTACCATAATGTTTTCAGTGTCCATTCATGGTGTAGCATGGATCAGCATTTAATTCTTTTTTACAGCTGTATACTATTCCACTGTATAAACTGGCAGGAACATGCTTTGTTTCTCTGCTCTCAGTTGATGGACATTTGGGTTGTTTCCACTCTGAGGCCATTATGAATCATGTTGCAGTGAACATTCGTGTGGAAGTTTTTATGTGAACATGTTTCTACTTCTCTTGGGTATATACCTAGGAGTGGAATGACTGAATTATATGGTGACTCCATATTTAACTTTCTGAGGAACTGCCAACTTGTTTTCTATTTATGTATTTTTTATAGTTACGCTCAGGAGAAAAATACAATTTTGTATCTTTTGTGCAATACAGTAAGTATTGTTCTTATTTGGTCAGTTCTACCCTTTTTGAAACCAGTTCTCTTTTATTGACTTTGATGACTTGCCTCCTTCTTAACAGTATGGCTCTTTGAGGCTGTTCTTCATTATTCAAATTTAATAGCTGGAATTTAGATGAAACTTTAAGTGGGAAAAGTATAGTACTGCATGGGCCAAAAAGTTCATTTGTGTTTTCTGTAAGATGTGGTGGCAAAACCCAAATGAACTTTTGGGCCAATCCAAACACATCACCACAAAATCTGCTTTACTTGTAAAGAGAAAACCACAGCTCTGCTATAGCATCGGTGATAAGAAAAATCCACATGGGAGGCACTGGCCCTTAAACCTCTCTTCTCCGCCTACTGTCTAGGCAGAGGTCTAGGGCACCACACTCTGCTAAATCAGAATCCGCTGTGC
This sequence comes from Tragulus kanchil, assembly GCA_022376925.1. Lineage (NCBI taxonomy): Eukaryota > Metazoa > Chordata > Mammalia > Artiodactyla > Tragulidae > Tragulus > Tragulus kanchil. The sequence continues at coordinate 24,545,337 of JAIOJX010000024.1, forward strand.
ACTGGGAAACCAGTGGAGAAGGGGGCAGGTCTGTCTGAAAGCTCCGGCTGCTGACGCAGTGCTGCACACCTACCCACCCATGCGCTTTCTCTTTCAGTAAGGACGTGCGGCTGCCGGCCGGGCTGCAGCACTCGCTGGCGGTAGAAGCCGAAGCACAGAGACAGGCCAAAGTGCGGGTGAGCCAGCCCTGAGCAGGCCGTCCTCCCACACAGTGAGGAGCTCCAGAGCACCCCAAAGAGAGCCGCTGCATGGAGAACATGTCCCCTTCGCTCCTCACCTATCCATGCAGGTGTTGGGTAGAATCTGGCTTGTGTCCCTACCACTTTATGAAAACTGCTCTCCTCAAGCGTGTTCACAGCTCCTCACTGACCAAAGCAACATCTCTCTCCCTGTTAACACCCTCTCGCTGATGCTGTTGGTAACAGTAACCTTCTCCTCCCTGAGTTATGCCTTCACTTTCTCTCCCTAAAGGCATCTCCCCTAAATCCATCCCTCTTCTCTAGCGCTGACATCGCTCCCTGGGTGCTACCAGCCACCTGTCTTCTCTAGGTTAATGACACCCAGGCCTGCATCCTTAACTCTGCGCCAGCTCTGGAGGGACAACCACGATCAGGGCCCACTTCTCTCATCAAGAGTCGAGGGGAGGCTGTTTATCATGGCCTCCACTCAAGCGTGCCAGTGAGATGTGGCTTCCAGCAGCTCCTGAGGATTGGGTGTGGGTGGGAAGCGGCTTGGGAAGAGGAAAGTGAGAGCTGCAGGGGAGGTAGATTTCCCTTGAAGAACAGAAAGTTGGTAAGGAAAGACTCCTGACTACCTAAGAAGGTAGATAACTTTGGAGTATTGATGGATGAGGAAGGGAAGGAAAGGGGTCCTCTGGGCAGAGTTGCTTCTAGATCTCTGAGTCTAGTGCCCTTTGAGCACTTGGAGGTGACATTTGGGAGGTAACCTTTTCCGTGCTTTTTCTTCTCAAATACTAACCTGAGTTGGAAGTCATTCTTTCAGGATTCCATGTCTTTCCCTGGAATGCTGGCCAAACTTTCCTCTAAATGAAACAGTCCTACGACTCTTTCAAGGCCCAGCAGATATAACAATTCTCCTAACACTTCATCTATATTTGTCATGGCCCTTAACAAATTCTGTACCAAGTTAAAATTAACTCCTTGCAACTCATGGATTGTAACCCACCAGGCTCCTCTGTCTGTGAGATTCTCCAGGCAATAATACTAGCGTGGGTTTCCATTTCCTTCTCTAGAGGATCTTCCTGACCCAGGGACTGAACTCAACATCTCTTACATTCACAGGTGGATTCTTTACCACTAGTGCCACCTGGGAAGCCCATTACAATGAACAGTATCTCTCTCCCCAGACCAAGACCTTAAGAAAAGAGACCATCTGCTCCCCTGTGCTTAGCAGTACCTATCCCATAGTAGACACTAGTGCTTGTTGAGTCACGCGAAGTAGGATTAAAACCTTCATGGAGTGAAGAAGAAAAATCACTTTGGTTTTCTTCGCATCCCTTGTCTAGATGATTGCTGCCGAAGGGGAGAAGGCTGCCTCCGAGTCCCTGAGGATGGCAGCCGAGATCCTGTCCAGCACTCCGGCTGCCGCTCAGCTTCGGTACCTGCACACCCTTCAGTCCTTGTCCACAGAGAAACCTTCCACAGTGGTTTTACCTTTGCCCTTTGACTTGCTAAATTTCCTGTCTTCTCCAAGCAATAGACCTCAAGGAGGAATCCCCTTACCAAATCCTGCCAAACCTGTTGAGGCACTGAATCCTAAGAAGAAAGACTCTCCCATGTTATAGGAGGAAACGAGGCTCACATGCCTGCAAAGAGGGCTCCATGTAACAGCTACATCCACAGGCAAGGTCCTCCATCCTCTCTTCCTGCTCTTTCTGTGGTTGCCAGGTGGAATGCCCTTGGAATGCATGAAGACCCAGTGAAGTGACACACAGAAGACAACAGTGAAATCATGGAATGACAGAGAAGCCGTATGTTTAGATGGACCATCTAATCAGTAATTACGGGAAAAGAGCCTTAGTCAGCATTCCACTTTGGAAAGAATTTTGAGTCTATATGGGGCTACATCTTGGCTTCTGAAGATGTAATTCAAATGTCCTTTTCCCTGTATGCCCTCCACCCTCTTTGGGAAGGTCTCAGTTACTCCCACAGCCCTTTCTACATGCTTATCACACTCTGTTGTAATCTTGTACTTAAGTTACAGGCTTCTCGCCACATATACTATGGGCTCCTCAAAGGCACATCTTAATCATTCCCTGCCCCCACCACATTCTGGCTTGTATGCTTTGCCCAAGGTTTTGTGCACCTGACTCTGTTGCCCCACAGTGACACTTTGGTGTTTCCGAGTGAAAGAAAAGGAGATGTGAGTACATATTCCAGTACTTGGGCTGGATATAAAATTTATACCTAATTGAAAAAAAAGAAGATGTCACACTTACCTGGAGGAGGGGAAAAGACAGTATCTCTCTCCCCAGACCAAGACCTTAAGAAAAGAGACCATCTGCTCCCCTGTGCTTAGCAGTACCTATCCCATAGTAGACACTAGTGCTTGTTGAGTCACGCGAAGTAGGATTAAAACCTTCATGGAGTGAAGAAGAAAAATCACTTTGGTTTTCTTCGCATCCCTTGTCTAGATGATTGCTGCCGAAGGGAGAAGGCTGCCTCCGAGTCCCTGAGGATGGCAGCCGAGATCCTGTCCAGCACTCCGGCTGCCGCTCAGCTTCGGTACCTGCACACCCTTCAGTCCTTGTCCACAGAGAAACCTTCCACAGTGGTTTTACCTTTGCCCTTTGACTTGCTAAATTTCCTGTCTTCTCCAAGCAATAGACCTCAAGGAGGAATCCCCTTACCAAATCCTGCCAAACCTGTTGAGGCACTGAATCCTAAGAAGAAAGACTCTCCCATGTTATAGGAGGAAACGAGGCTCACATGCCTGCAAAGAGGGCTCCATGTAACAGCTACATCCACAGGCAAGGTCCTCCATCCTCTCTTCCTGCTCTTTCTGTGGTTGCCAGGTGGAATGCCCTTGGAATGCATGAAGACCCAGTGAAGTGACACACAGAAGACAACAGTGAAATCATGGAATGACAGAGAAGCCGTATGTTTAGATGGACCATCTAATCAGTAATTACGGGAAAAGAGCCTTAGTCAGCATTCCACTTTGGAAAGAATTTTGAGTCTATATGGGGCTACATCTTGGCTTCTGAAGATGTAATTCAAATGTCCTTTTCCTGTATGCCCTCCACCCTCTTTGGGAAGGTCTCAGTTACTCCCACAGCCCTTTCTACATGCTTATCACACTCTGTTGTAATCTTGTACTTAAGTTACAGGCTTCTCGCCACATATACTATGGGCTCCTCAAAGGCACATCTTAATCATTCCCTGCCCCCACCACATTCTGGCTTGTATGCTTTGCCCAAGGTTTTGTGCACCTGACTCTGTTGCCCCACAGTGACACTTTGGTGTTTCCGAGTGAAAGAAAAGGAGATGTGAGTACATATTCCAGTACTTGGGCTGGATATAAAATTTATACCTAATTAAAAGATTTTAAAATAATTATTTTTATAGAGACTCTTTTCTTAAATAGAGGAATAGAAGGATAAAAACACTTACCTTGGGCTTCCCTGGTGGTCCAGTGGGTAAGGACACGGCCTTGCAGTGCAAGGGACACCGGTTCAACTCCTGACCTGGGAAGATCCCACGTGCCGCGGAGCGGCTGGACCAGTGTGTCCAATTAGGAGCCAGCGCTCTGGAGCACATGTGCCCAGAGCCAGTGTTCTGCAATGAGAGAGGCCACTGCAATAGGAGACCCACACAGACCAAAGAATAAAGATGAATGAAAATAAATAAATTTAAAAAAAACAACAACAATGAGGCCAAAATTAAAAAAGAATACTGGAGTGGGTAGCCATTCCCTTCTCCAAGGGATCTTCCCAACCCAGGGACTACACCCAGGTCTCCTGCATTGCAGGTGGAGTCTTTACTATAAGTGCTCAATAAATCATGATTATTGCTATTTTTCTGATTTTAGCCCAGTAGCTCTCAATGACAGTAATTAATGTCTAATATTGGTCATCCTCATGCTTCAAAGTTAGCCCCAGTGGCCAGGAACTCAGTGTGGCTGTTCATGGATAGAAGGAGCTTAAGAAGCTGCATAGGAGGTCTCCTATATTAGAATCCCACCTGTAATATTTCAAGCATTCATTTCAGAGGTATAGAGCTCTTTAGTGTGATAGTAAAGCAAAAGCTAGACAGAAGAGAGGAATTTGTCCTCTTGATGAGCAACAGTTCTAGTCAGAAGTCAGACACGCTCCTCTTTCTTACCTTGGTTTGACTATTTGGTGAGCAAAGTGGGAAATGGAGGATGGATTACTAGCCGTACCTTGTAAACTCCAGGATCTGCTGGACATCTGGCAGGGAAATATCTTGTCTTCCCAAAAAGCACTTTGCCTTGGTGAGACAGATGATGGGAAGTTTTAATCTTACCTTTGGACTTTCAAAAGTGTTTCTCACAGCTGGCCTAGAGATAGCCTAAAGTATGCCTCTGTCAGATCAGGGCTCACGGGAACCAACCCCTGCCAAGCACAGCAGGATGCTCTCCATATAAAAACCACGGCAGGGCTTCCCTGGTGGTCCAGTGGGTAAGGACACCGCCTTGCAGTGCAAGGGGCACCGGTTCCATCCCTGGCACAGGAAGATCCCACATGCTATGGAGCAGCTGGGTGGGTGTCCAATTAGGAGCCAGCGCTCTGGAGCACATGCGCCCAGAGCCAGTGCTCTGCCAAGTGCACCAGGAGGCCCACACAGGCCAAAGAACTGAGATAGGTGAAAATAAATAAGAGAAAAATAAAAGTGGCAAAAAAAAAAAGAAAAGAAAAAAAAGGCAAAACTTAAAAAAAAAAAAAAACCTCAAACCATTGCAATCCAGAAAAACATGGAGGAGCCCTTTCATCAGCCATTCTAGAACAACAGGAATGCTGCCCAGGCCAATGACATGGCTGTGCACTGAGACTGTTGAGGGTACCTCTGGAAGACTGCCTTCATCTGTCTTGCTCTTAGATGCACCATCTTAGACAAGTTGCACCATCTAAGAAGTTGTGCTTCTTGAAAACTGCACATAGCAGAGCTCCTCTTTGAGGCGGGGGATTTGTGGGCTTGTCCAACAGTCCTGTGTAGGAGGCTGTCTTCAGGCTGTGGCAGACCTGTCTGTTCTCCTGAGGCAGAGGTAGAAGTTTCCGTATTGATGTTTCCCACCAGTATGGCTGGCTACAAAGGACCTCAGTCTCAGGCTCAGAAAGCAAGCATCCCCATTTTGGAGGTATGCAGGCCCTAGGCAGCAGGCCTACAATGGTTATACTCCTCATCTCAGAGCAGCTCCTCTGCTTCTCGTGGGAAAATGCTTGCTGATAGGTAGGATGCTTATTTGGAATTTCAGAAGTGGGTAGGTGGTGCTCTAGATTTGAGGCCCTCAAGCAGAATTCTCAGCAGTCTTTGAAAGTGAAATGCATCATGTAGGTTACCCAGGGAACATGTGAGTCATTGATCTCCAAGAATAACAAGAAAGACCAGTCAACATGTGCTATAAAGTACCTGACAAGTGACCTGATCACAGTCAAGTGGGTGGGATCATAGTGTAGAACCAGAAATCTTGGGAGAGAGTCACAGCTGGCCTAGAGATAGCCTAAAGTATGCCTCTGTCAGATCAGGGCTCACGGGAACCAACCCCTGCCAAGCACAGCAGGATGCTCTCCATATAAAAACCACGGCAGGGCTTCCCTGGTGGTCCAGTGGGTAAGGACACCGCCTTGCAGTGCAAGGGGCACCGGTTCCATCCCTGGCACAGGAAGATCCCACATGCTATGGAGCAGCTGGGTGGGTGTCCAATTAGGAGCCAGCGCTCTGGAGCACATGCGCCCAGAGCCAGTGCTCTGCCAAGTGCACCAGGAGGCCCACACAGGCCAAAGAACTGAGATAGGTGAAAATAAATAAGAGAAAAATAAAAGTGGCAAAAAAAAAAAAGAAAAGAAAAAAAAGGCAAAACTTAAAAAAAAAAAAAAACCTCAAACCATTGCAATCCAGAAAAACATGGAGGAGCCCTTTCATCAGCCATTCTAGAACAACAGGAATGCTGCCCAGGCCAATGACATGGCTGTGCACTGAGACTGTTGAGGGTACCTCTGGAAGACTGCCTTCATCTGTCTTGCTCTTAGATGCACCATCTTAGACAAGTTGCACCATCTAAGAAGTTGTGCTTCTTGAAAACTGCACATAGCAGAGCTCCTCTTTGAGGCGGGGGATTTGTGGGCTTGTCCAACAGTCCTGTGTAGGAGGCTGTCTTCAGGCTGTGGCAGACCTGTCTGTTCTCCTGAGGCAGAGGTAGAAGTTTCCGTATTGATGTTTCCCACCAGTATGGCTGGCTACAAAGGACCTCAGTCTCAGGCTCAGAAAGCAAGCATCCCCATTTTGGAGGTATGCAGGCCCTAGGCAGCAGGCCTACAATGGTTATACTCCTCATCTCAGAGCAGCTCCTCTGCTTCTCGTGGGAAAATGCTTGCTGATAGGTAGGATGCTTATTTGGAATTTCAGAAGTGGGTAGGTGGTGCTCTAGATTTGAGGCCCTCAAGCAGAATTCTCAGCAGTCTTTGAAAGTGAAATGCATCATGTAGGTTACCCAGGGAACATGTGAGTCATTGATCTCCAAGAATAACAAGAAAGACCAGTCAACATGTGCTATAAAGTACCTGACAAGTGACCTGATCACAGTCAAGTGGGTGGGATCATAGTGTAGAACCAGAAATCTTGGGAGAGAGTCTCACAGTGCCCATGTGTGTGAGGTAGGTCTGGGTGTGTGGTGAAGAACTAGGCCCGGGGAATGGGAGACTTGCTCAACAAACTTCCTAAAGTCCCTAAGACACTACCACCTTCGCCCCCCTGGGGACGTGGAACACATCACCACTGCCATTAGTGGCTGGGACTCTGAGGAGTGTGATGAGGCCCATCCGGTCGGCACAGCTTAGTCTGGACAGCTGAGTGCAGAGTGGCTGGTCTCCTTTGTCATAAGCACAGTGGCCTTACCTGCAGCCCTACCCCTTCCACTCTGCTCAGGAGACCACCTCAGGGGTCATCTTGAGAATGTGTCTCAAGGACTATCTAAAAATTCTCACTAATCAGCTACTTGCGGAAGGGAAGATGCCCAGGTCAACTTTCAGAGAGCAGTAGTACAGAGGCCTTCTCTGTAGCATACTTAAAAAAAAAAAAAAAAAAAAAAAGCCATGAATGTTCACTATTCCTTCCTACCACCACCCTGATTTTCTTTAGGCATTTCCTTTCCCCATACCATGTTCCATCATGATGAACAGAATCGGGTGTCTTTCCTTCCCTTTAAAGAAGCTGGAGATACCCCTGACATCTTCTCAACATCCCTGGTACATCCATGGGGGATTTGTGACTACAAGATGGCCTTTCTCCCTCATGGGACTTTAAGAATAATGTGAGGATGGAAGAAATGACTGGAGTTAATTGGTGGCAGCACCTGGGTGAAGCAATTCTGGCTGCTGATCTAAAACGACCTGATCCTGTCTTAATTCTAACCTGGTTCAAGATTTCCCTTCAATCCCTCAAGCTCCCTAACGAGCTTTCAATAAATTATCCTTTTACTTGTGGTTTGCAAGAGTGGGTTTTGCCTTAGGCAGCAGGCCTACAATGGTTATACTCCTCATCTCAGAGCAGCTCCTCTGCTTCTCGTGGGAAAATGCTTGCTGATAGGTAGGATGCTTATTTGGAATTTCAGAAGTGGGTAGGTGGTGCTCTAGATTTGAGGCCCTCAAGCAGAATTCTCAGCAGTCTTTGAAAGTGAAATGCATCATGTAGGTTACCCAGGGAACATGTGAGTCATTGATCTCCAAGAATAACAAGAAAGACCAGTCAACATGTGCTATAAAGTACCTGACAAGTGACCTGATCACAGTCAAGTGGGTGGGATCATAGTGTAGAACCAGAAATCTTGGGAGAGAGTCTCACAGTGCCCATGTGTGTGAGGTAGGTCTGGGTGTGTGGTGAAGAACTAGGCCCGGGGAATGGGAGACTTGCTCAACAAACTTCCTAAAGTCCCTAAGACACTACCACCTTCGCTCCCTGGGGACGTGGAACACATCACCACTGCCATTAGTGGCTGGGACTCTGAGGAGTGTGATGAGGCCCATCCGGTCGGCACAGCTTAGTCTGGACAGCTGAGTGCAGAGTGGCTGGTCTCCTTTGTCATAAGCACAGTGGCCTTACCTGCAGCCCTACCCCTTCCACTCTGCTCAGGAGACCACCTCAGGGGTCATCTTGAGAATGTGTCTCAAGGACTATCTAAAAATTCTCACTAATCAGCTACTTGCGGAAGGGAAGATGCCCAGGTCAACTTTCAGAGAGCAGTAGTACAGAGGCCTTCTCTGTAGCATACTTAAATAAATACTAAAAAAAAAAAAGCCATGAATGTTCACTATTCCTTCCTACCACCACCCTGATTTTCTTTAGGCATTTCCTTTCCCATACCATGTTCCATCATGATGAACAGAATCGGGTGTCTTTCCTTCCCTTTAAAGAAGCTGGAGATACCCCTGACATCTTCTCAACATCCCTGGTACATCCATGGGGGATTTGTGACTACAAGATGGCCTTTCTCCCTCATGGGACTTTAAGAATAATGTGAGGATGGAAGAAATGACTGGAGTTAATTGGTGGCAGCACCTGGGTGAAGCAATTCTGGCTGCTGATCTAAAACGACCTGATCCTGTCTTAATTCTAACCTGGTTCAAGATTTCCCTTCAATCCTCAAGCTCCCTAACGAGCTTTCAATAAATTATCCTTTTACTTGTGGTTTGCAAGAGTGGGTTTTTGTGGCTCACAATCAAACCACTCCAACTAGGTCTATGGAACCAAATATCTCATTCTACTTGTAATGGCATCCAGCATCACTCTGACCTTTAAGACAGCCTCCGGGTTTCCCTGATGGTCCAGTGGGTAAAGAGTCTACCTTGCTGTGCAAGGGGCACCGATTTCATCCTTGGCCTGGGAGGATCCCACATGCCATGGAGCGGCTGGACCAGTGTGTCCAATTAGGAGCCAGTGCTCTAGAACACATGTGCCCAGAACCGGTGCTCTGTGATGAGAGAGACCACTGCAATGGGAGGCCCACACGAGCCAAAGAATAAAGATTGATGAAAAATAAATAAAATAAAAAATCAATAAAAAGAGGCCAAAAAAAAAAAAAAAGACAGCCCTTCAATTGATGGAGTTGACCCACCTTGAGGGGCTGGACTCTCGTGTTCAGAGATGGGGGCTGCTGCTATGGAAATGACCGCTCATTTCAACAAAGTAAGAAATCCACTTTTTTTCCCCAAATATTCTGAAATCCCACCAAAAAGCCCCAAATTTGCTAGAATCATTCACCAATCTCTTGAGGGAAGCAAAAGGGTAGGCTGGCTCTGCCCCAGCAAGTACTACTAGTAGCCTGAGCTCTGGCTTTCAGTCAGACCACAACTGGCTGAAGAATTTCATGCTTTCTTTCCCTAGAATTAAGGAGTTATCCAGTACACTTAGATTGACCCCAATCAGTTTTAAAACCCACCCTACAAACACTTTGGTATGTGTGGGCCAAGGCAGGCCTGACCAGGGGTTGGGCTTAAACGGGCTGAGGACTCTGCAGTCAGAGGGCTTCTGAAGCTTAAGGAGCCCCCTTTAAAGAAGCTGGAGATACCCCTGACATCTTCTCAACATCCCTGGTACATCCATGGGGGATTTGTGACTACAAGATGGCCTTTCTCCCTCATGGGACTTTAAGAATAATGTGAGGATGGAAGAAATGACTGGAGTTAATTGGTGGCAGCACCTGGGTGAAGCAATTCTGGCTGCTGATCTAAAACGACCTGATCCTGTCTTAATTCTAACCTGGTTCAAGATTTCCCTTCAATCCCTCAAGCTCCCTAACGAGCTTTCAATAAATTATCCTTTTACTTGTGGTTTGCAAGAGTGGGTTTTTGTGGCTCACAATCAAACCACTCCAACTAGGTCTATGGAACCAAATATCTCATTCTACTTGTAATGGCATCCAGCATCACTCTGACCTTTAAGACAGCCCTCCGGGTTTCCCTGATGGTCCAGTGGGTAAAGAGTCTACCTTGCTGTGCAAGGGGCACCGATTTCATCCTTGGCCTGGGAGGATCCCACATGCCATGGAGCGGCTGGACCAGTGTGTCCAATTAGGAGCCAGTGCTCTAGAACACATGTGCCCAGAACCGGTGCTCTGTGATGAGAGAGACCACTGCAATGGGAGGCCCACACGAGCCAAAGAATAAAGATTGATGAAAAATAAATAAAATAAAAAATCAATAAAAAGAGGCCAAAAAAAAAAAAAAAGACAGCCCTTCAATTGATGGAGTTGACCCACCTTGAGGGGCTGGACTCTCGTGTTCAGAGATGGGGGCTGCTGCTATGGAAATGACCGCTCATTTCAACAAAGTAAGAAATCCACTTTTTTTCCCCAAATATTCTGAAATCCCACCAAAAAGCCCCAAATTTGCTAGAATCATTCACCAATCTCTTGAGGGAAGCAAAAGGGTAGGCTGGCTCTGCCCCAGCAAGTACTACTAGTAGCCTGAGCTCTGGCTTTCAGTCAGACCACAACTGGCTGAAGAATTTCATGCTTTCTTTCCCTAGAATTAAGGAGTTATCCAGTACACTTAGATTGACCCCAATCAGTTTTAAAACCCACCCTACAAACACTTTGGTATGTGTGGGCCAAGGCAGGCCTGACCAGGGGTTGGGCTTAAACGGGGCTGAGGACTCTGCAGTCAGAGGGCTTCTGAAGCTTAAGGAGCAGACCATGTCCTAGAATTCCAGGAGATAAATCCAAAGGAACATCAAATATGTGGAGCCAAAGCAGGTCCAGAAATCTCATAGGTGTCTGGAGCCAGGAAGAGATAAAACAAATGCAAGAGAGCCCGCAACAGTGAGGTAGGAGAGACCGCTGGCTGAGAGGCCTGGCCCAGACATCCATCCATCATTTGCAACATATTTTTGCAGCTTAGGCCATCTCTAACGCTGAAAAGCATCCAGGGTCATGAACAGAAAAATGAGGAAATAAAAACAAAAAATGGAGATCATGGGTGAATGTTCAGCAAATACGGGCCCCTGTGAAGGAAGCCGTCTGAGCAAAGGCCTGTGGTCCATCACCATTGTCAGACAATCCTGACACCGGGCCAGCAAGCTGGGGGCTCTGACACCAATCAGCTCTGGGACCTTGGGGAGTCTTACCCATTTTTGTGTCTTACTCATTTCTCAACTTCTGCGCAAGTACAGTATCTCCTCCACCTACTTTGTAGGGTTATTGCGAAGACCAGATAAATCTTAAGAATACCTGAAATCACGGTCTTTCCTGGTGGTTCAATGGTAAAGAATCCACTTGCCAATGAAGGAGACACGGATTCGGTCCCTAGTCTGGGAAGATCCCACATGCCTTGGAGCAACTAAGCCCATGCGCCACAACTACTGAACCTGTGCTGAAGAGTCCAGGAGCCACGACTACTGAGTCCACATGCTGCAACAACTGAAGCCCGAGAGCCTGTGCTCCACAACAAAAGAGGCCACCACGATGAGAAGCCCACTCACCACAACCAAAGAGTAGCCCCCCACTAGCCTCAACTGAAAAGTCTCACAGAAACAAAGACCCAGCAGAGCCAAAAATAAATAAATAAAATTATTAAAAAGAACGCCTGGGGCTTCCCTGGTGGTCCAGTGGATAAGGACACCGCCTTGCAGTGCAAGGGGCGCCGGTTCGATCCCTGGCCTGGGAGGATCCCACGTGCCGCGGAGCAGTTGGACCGATCTGTCCAATTACCGAGCCGGAGCTCTGGAGCGCATGCGCTCAGAGCTGGTGCTCTGCTACAACAGAGGCCACCGCGATGGGAGGCCCACACGGGCCAAAGAACAAAGATGGATGAAAAATAGACAAATGAAGGACCAATAGAAGCGGCCCACCTGCCCCCCACTTCCCACACCACCACCCCCAAAATAAATAAAATAAATAAATGTTTAAATAAATAAATAAAAAGAACGCCTGAAATAAGAAATCTGAGGATGCTGCAGAAACCTGAGAGTGTCATCAGGATCCTCTCTTTTAAATTGAAAACACACTGTTTTTTATTTGTCATTCTTCTCTGCAGAGTATAATGTCCTCAGAAAGCATAATGTACCTGACAGAAATTGACACTTTTCATAGACTTCTGCTAGGAAATCAACTGAAGAAGCTAGAAAACCTTTGCCAAACTAGTTTTAATTTTAGAAATAAGCTAACTGATCGATTGCCTACAGATATCACTGTGATTTTTAAAGAGAAGACGTCCCTGAGTTATCTGTTCCAAAGGGAGTCCCATCAGTTGAGCCACACTGTCAGCTTAAAAGTGCAGAGATATGGGCAGGTATGGTGTGGTGAAGCCAATATTTGAAATCACGGTCTTTCCTGGGGGTTCAATGGTAAAGAATCCACTTGCCAATGAAGGAGACACGGATTCGGTCCCTAGTCTGGGAAGATCCCACATGCCTTGGAGCAACTAAGCCCATGCGCCACAACTACTGAACCTGTGCTGAAGAGTCCAGGAGCCACGACTACTGAGTCCACATGCTGCAACAACTGAAGCCCGAGAGCCTGTGCTCCACAACAAAAGAGGCCACCACGATGAGAAGCCCACTCACCACAACCAAAGAGTAGCCCCCCACTAGCCTCAACTGAAAAGTCTCACAGAAACAAAGACCCAGCAGAGCCAAAAATAAATAAATAAAATTATTAAAAAGAACGCCTGGGGCTTCCCTGGTGGTCCAGTGGATAAGGACACCGCCTTGCAGTGCAAGGGGCGCCGGTTCGATCCCTGGCCTGGGAGGATCCCACGTGCCGCGGAGCAGTTGGACCGATCTGTCCAATTACCGAGCCGGAGCTCTGGAGCGCATGCGCTCAGAGCTGGTGCTCTGCTACAACAGAGGCCACCGCGATGGGAGGCCCACACGGGCCAAAGAACAAAGATGGATGAAAAATAGACAAATGAAGGACCAATAGAAGCGGCCCACCTGCCCCCCACTTCCCACACCACCACCCCCAAAATAAATAAAATAAATAAATGTTTAAATAAATAAATAAAAAGAACGCCTGAAATAAGAAATCTGAGGATGCTGCAGAAACCTGAGAGTGTCATCAGGATCCTCTCTTTTAAATTGAAAACACACTGTTTTTTATTTGTCATTCTTCTCTGCAGAGTATAATGTCCTCAGAAAGCATAATGTACCTGACAGAAATTGACACTTTTCATAGACTTCTGCTAGGAAATCAACTGAAGAAGCTAGAAAACCTTTGCCAAACTAGTTTTAATTTTAGAAATAAGCTAACTGATCGATTGCCTACAGATATCACTGTGATTTTTAAAGAGAAGACGTCCCTGAGTTATCTGTTCCAAAGGGAGTCCCATCAGTTGAGCCACACTGTCAGCTTAAAAGTGCAGAGATATGGGCAGGTATGGTGTGGTGAAGCCCAATGTCCTGTGGTTGCTATTTGGGTTTCGTCTTGTAAGTGGATTTACTCCGGAGTCTGGATTTAGAACTCTCCTTGCGCCGCATCTCTGAAAAGACAAAAAACAATTATCCTTTACATTTTAAAAAATTCCATTCTGCACGAGTAAAGCCACAGCCTACGAACCATGTACCCAGAATTCAACTCCACATTGGTTACTGGGATTGTGAATGCATTTTCTCCAAGTGTAAGTGTAATCAGAGAGAAGAGAAAGAAGAAAAACATTTCTTCCTTCCTTCCTTCCTTCCAGTACACACCCCAGGCTTGGCAGGGAAAAATTTTCAGATAGAGCTGGCATCCGGAACCCTCCCACATCCAGGCCTGTGCCCCTGTCCTGTCTCTTGGTCCTTCCCTCCAGTCTCCCATGCACAGGCCCGACACAAGCCCACCCCTGGGATGCATGCAGGAGGAACCTTGCTGTCAAGCCTGCTCTCCCTGGCTGCACCATGAAACCAAGCTTCTGAGTTGGGATCCTTCCAACTGGCTGTGACCATCTTCATCCCACATTTGATGGTCACCTTGCTCACATTGTCCTCATTCCTAACCACAGGCCTCACTGTGATCAGAGGCTAAGCCATGCTCATCTCTGTAAACTCCCCGCTTGACTCCTTTCTTCATTAATAACTCAGAACACAATGATTCACTAACTGTTAAAAATAATGACATAAAAATAAATGTCTTCTTATTCTAGCCAAATCTCCTTACTCAGCATTCACAAGGCGCCTTCCTTTACTGAATGATTTTTCATCCCTTCACTGCACAGCCATCAGGAGAGAAGAGACCTCCCTGCACTAACTCATAAAAGTATGACCCAGTATGTTCCATATGTGTGCCAGATCGCTCCAGAGGTGTCTGCATTTTTTTTAAGCAGCTGCCTGCTAACTCTAAGGAACATGTAACTTGTGGATTTTTTTGGAGAAATGTTTAGGTCACTTGGCATGGTGTGGGGACTGCCTTGTTTAGCGCTGGTTCCCCTAAGCTTTGCACGGCTTCTTATCCTCTGCTTTTGAGCCCCTAGCAGTGACTCTGATAGGGGTGAGGGAAGGAGGGGGAAAAGGGGCTGTATCCTTGTGCAGATTATAGTTTGCAGGTTGGGACCTAACAAAATAGTTATCCTCTACCTAAAATTATTAAAAATTTTTATTTCTGGATTTACTTCTAAGACGTTTTTTTTTTAATAGCATTGGAAAAGCCTAATTTTCTTTTCTTTTTTTTGGCCTCTAAGTCATCGTTTAGTTTTCATCCATCTTTATTCTTTGGCCTGTGTGGGCCTCCCATCACAGTGGCCTCTCTTGTGGCAAAGCACTGGCTCCAGGTACATGTGCTCCAGAGTGCTGGCTCGTAATTGGACACACTGGCCCAACCATTCTCCCGCATGTAGGATCCTCCCGGGCCAGGGATCAAACCAGTGCCCCCTGCACTGCAAGGCAGACTCTTTACTCACTGGACCACCAGGAAACCAAGCTTCTGAGTTGGGATCCTTCCAACTGGCTGTGACCATCTTCATCCCACATTTGATGGTCACCTTGCTCACATTGTCCTCATTCCTAACCACAGGCCTCACTGTGATCAGAGGCTAAGCCATGCTCATCTCTGTAAACTCCCCGCTTGACTCCTTTCTTCATTAATAACTCAGAACACAATGATTCACTAACTGTTAAAAATAATGACATAAAAATAAATGTCTTCTTATTCTAGCCAAATCTCCTTACTCAGCATTCACAAGGCGCCTTCCTTTACTGAATGATTTTTCATCCCTTCACTGCACAGCCATCAGGAGAGAAGAGACCTCCCTGCACTAACTCATAAAAGTATGACCCAGTATGTTCCATATGTGTGCCAGATCGCTCCAGAGGTGTCTGCATTTTTTTTAAGCAGCTGCCTGCTAACTCTAAGGAACATGTAACTTGTGGTTTTTTTGGAGAAATGTTTAGGTCACTTGGCATGGTGTGGGGACTGCCTTGTTTAGCGCTGGTTCCCCTAAGCTTTGCACGGCTTCTTATCCTCTGCTTTTGAGCCCCTAGCAGTGACTCTGATAGGGGTGAGGGAAGGAGGGGGAAAAGGGGCTGTATCCTTGTGCAGATTATAGTTTGCAGGTTGGGACCTAACAAAATAGTTATCCTCTACCTAAAATTATTAAAAATTTTTATTTCTGGATTTACTTCTAAGACGTTTTTTTTTTAATAGCATTGGAAAAGCCTAATTTTCTTTTCTTTTTTTTGGCCTCTAAGTCATCGTTTAGTTTTCATCCATCTTTATTCTTTGGCCTGTGTGGGCCTCCCATCACAGTGGCCTCTCTTGTGGCAAAGCACTGGCTCCAGGTACATGTGCTCCAGAGTGCTGGCTCGTAATTGGACACACTGGCCCAACCATTCTCCCGCATGTAGGATCCTCCCGGGCCAGGGATCAAACCAGTGCCCCCTGCACTGCAAGGCAGACTCTTTACTCACTGGACCACCAGGGAAATCCCTAATTCCAAGACTTTTATGGAAATGGATGAAACTAAAGTCACTCATTCCATGTTGAGGTAACCTCTCCATCTTAACATAGACACCTTTCCTGTGTTTTCTACAGCAATTTACTCCATGGACAGAGGAGCCTGGAAGGCTACTGCCCATTGGGTTGGAAAGAGTCAGGACACAACTGAGTGACAGCAGCAATCTGAAAATACTCTAGTTTCCAGATTAAGATAAAATTATACCACAAGAGAAGAAGATAAAAAAAAATTTAATTCATGAAATCTACCTCACATGTATTCAGAGCTAAGGCTAAAGGATCTTTACACCTGGAATGATTAACATTTTACCAGCTGAGTTGACAGGAGAGAATCGACTCAGACCCCTTCCCCCCTCCTCCTCCACTACTGACTGGATTCACCATAACTTACTGCCTTTGCTGAGGGCACAGGTAGACACGGGGTGACAGAGACACTGGTTCTGGGCGCATGCGCTCCAGAGCACTGGCTCGGTAATTGGACACACCGGTCCAGCTGCTCCACGGCACGCAGGATCTTCCCGGGCCAGGGATCGAACCGGTGCCCCTTCTACTGCTAGATGGATTCTTTACCCACTGGACCACCAGGGAAGCCCGTATAATTTTATGGCCTATCCATACATACTCATTTCTGGAAAAGCTGTATCTGTCTGTCCACCCACAAGTATTATCTATAAAACTAAATACTTTTCCCCCTCTGGACAGCATTGTATTTTTTGTTTTTAAAAAGCTTTTCCAGTTTTCTAAGTTAAAATTGTATCTCATATTAGTTTATTAGGTACCACTGTTAGTCATTTGGTTTTCCTTTTCATAAGTTGTCTGAACAAGATGTGCGTGTGCGTTCCTAGGAGAACTATGAACTAGTAGTAGATCACCACTAAAAATATTGATCTTTGAAAATATTTATGACTCAATCAAGTTCTCACTCATAAATACAACCTAAATAAAGTAAAATGAGAAAGCACCACTCACCTTTCCTTGAAGATTTTGAGGCTTTTTCTACTGGTCTGATTTCTTCTTCTTCTTTTTCCTCTTCTCTTTCTCTTTCAGGTTCTTCTTCTTCTTCAGATTCCTTCCTTTTAGATTTCATCAATGCTTCCTCTAGTTCTTTCTCCAGTTCTTTATTTCGTATAAGGGTATAATGAAGTCTTTCATTCACATCATCAAACTTCTCCTCTGCTTGTCTAGCTCTGCTTTCAGCCTCTCTGATGTTGACAAAGTCCAGAGAAACAATAAAATGGAAAGATTTGAAATAGTGTCTTTCATATCTAGAAACTCATTGTCCAGAAAAAAGCAGTAGGATGGGAAGAACACATCTGAACAGCACAAATAAGGAAAGCAGAAGCATCAATGTTTAGCCAAGAAATGGGGGATCTGGGAGCTACTCTGGAAGATAATGTCAGAGCTGTAGTCCTGGTATGATTTAACAATACAATATATTGATCATTTCTTAGTGAAATCTGACTTTAGGGTATTTGGAATTCTCCATCGATAGACAAGAAACTCCTTTACAGTGGTCAATTGTGGCTTCTCTTTATTCATATTATCCAACAAGCAAATCAAATAGTGTCCCTTATTTTCCAGCATCTTTAAAACCAGATCAAGAAAACCAATTTGAAATGTGTTTCTTAATAACTAGGTCATATGTGTCTATCTCTCTCCTCATAGATTCTTAGCCATCTTAACTCTATTGTCCTTCCTACCACTTGGGTCTTGTAACCTTCTTTCTTGCCCACAATAGCTTCTCCCAGTTCCATTTATTTCTCCAGTTCACCTCTTAGAAACACACTGAGTTGGATCACTCCTAGCGCTCTCCTCCCACCCCATATATACACTGAACTTTCTCTGTCTGCAGTGTGGCTAAAGACAGATGTCCCTTCTGGAGCAGTGTGGTTAGTTCGTGGCCTCTAGAAGAAGATTTGATGGTACCCATCCCTCTTGCAAGGAAAAAGGAAGCAGGAGAACCAACAATAAGCCAAGAAGTATGCATTTCTCAGCTAGATCTCCTAGGCAACCATCTTTGTCTTCTTACCATTGTGGTGTCTTATACTTACATTAACTTCTCCTGTGTGCGCTCAAGTACAGCCATTGCTTCCAGATACTTTGGGGCCAACGTACCTTGATTAGCTGATTCTCTCTGACAAGGAAAGTATGTACTGTGAATGAACTGAGAGTCCCAACAGGACATAGCTTCTTTCTTCAGGATGTTCTGGACCAAGCTATCTTTTTCTACTATTCTTACTTACATAGTTGATGATTAAGCACACTCTTAACACCAAAGAGAAGCATAGAGATTTTCTGTGGCCAAATACTATACCAGCTTGCCCATTATTCATACTCAGGTGGACATAAATTTGATTTGAGTTGTAAAGAATAAGCAGGGAAAACGGTATCAACAAAAAGAAATAGGAGAAGAGGGCTTCCCCTGGTGGTCCAGTGGATAAGGACACCGCCTTGCAGTGCAAGGGGCGCCGGTTCGATCCCTGGCCTGGGAAGATCCCACGTGCCGCGGAGCGGCTGGACCAATGTGTCCAATTGCCGAGCCGGAGCAATGGCGCGCATGCGCCCAGAGCCGGCGCTCTGCAGCGACAGATGCCACCGCGATGGGAGGCCCACAGGGGCCAAAAGAACAAAGACGGACGAAAATAGAGAAATGAAGGACCAATGGAAGTGGCCCACCCGCTCCCCTCCCTCCCCAACCCCACCCTCGCCCAAAATAAATAAATAAATCTTTAAAAAAAAAAAAAAAAAAGAAATAGGAGAAGAAAAAAAAAGTTTAGAAAGTAAAGAGAAGAATAAACATGTTTCTCTAATCAAGTTAAAAATCAAGGAAATTAACTATATTTCTCTCATTAATAATTTACTTCACTAAGTACATAACAAGGCAAAATTCAATAAGGTCTTTCATTTTCTTAGGGAACTTCACGAATATCAAGGCAGTGAAAATATGAAAGAAAAATAAAAACCTCTTTTACTCGTTTTGACTCTAACTATATTCCAGAAAACAAAATAAGAGGAAGTCAAAAGAGAAAATTTAGAAGACAAAAACTATAAGCATATGTTAAAATGAATATTATGAGGCACTTTTTCAGCCCCAAGTACTTTTGAAAATCTCATTTATCCATTTTTCCCAGAGAGAGGTGTTAACCCCACATTCTGGATGGAAAGGGACACCTAAGAGGATAGGCAGCCTGCCACAATCATAGGATGAGCTAGTGGTTAAAGCAAAACTTTCATCTTGGCCTCTCCATCCTCAATCACAAGTTCCACTGCCCCATCCTCACTTTTTCTAAAAGCAACCCAGTGAAAAGAAACTGTATCAAACATTTTCACTTTTACTCTAGTTCTTTTACTCTCTTCTTATTTTCCCACTCACATATTTTTCCTCTTGCTGTCTTGCTTCTCCTTTGGAAAATGAATGCTGTGTCCTTGTTCAGCCTGGACCAGCAGCATGTGATGTGGCTGTGCTCATGTAGCACATACTACTAATTTACGTTCTTTGAACCCAAAAGAAAGGTTTTTCAGAGCAGAGGGTTCTGAACCTGAAATTTCACAGGTGATCTGTACAGCGGCATGAAACAGTTTCAACTAGAAACCAAAGTAAATCAGGACTGTATGCTGTTAACCTTTCAGCCTCCTGACTCTCTCCTCATCCAACAGATAGATATGTAGTTACAATGTGTGAGGGGAACATCCCTCTGTTCTGAGACCACCAACATTCATGTTTAGTGGTCCATTTCAAACCCTTCAGTAGGAAATTCCCATGGTCCAAAATGCTGGATGTTAAAAAAAAAAAAGCTGGATATTGGGCTTCTAGAATTATGGCCTCCTCTATACATGCCAAGTGGCAACTTTCCCTGAGTCAGCCATATATACTGAGATTGTTGTCACTCGTCCCTAAACTGTGTCCAATTCTTTTGCGACCCCATGGACTATGGTCCTCCAGGCTCCTCTGTCCATGGGATTTTCCAGGAAAGAATACTGGAGTGGGTTGCCATTTCCTTCTCCAGGGGATCTTCCTGACCCAGAGATGGCACCCACATCTCCTGCCTGGCAGACGAGGTGGATTCTTTACCAATGAGCCACCTGGGAAGCCCACTTGATATAGATGCCTTGAGGCGAATCATGGGAACTGCCCTGAGCCCTTTTTTCATATGTTGAAGCTTCCTCTGGCTTTTATGCTGCTTCTCCCACTGTATAATGAGACAAACATGAGCTACCCAGCTCTTGAAAGCAATTGGATTGGACCATCTGTTTTTGTGCTGACCTGCTGTAGCTTTGAGCTAGTCTCTATCTGATTCCAATTATGCCTTTGGCCTTTCTGGCTTGGTCTTCTTTAGGTTTGACTCTACTAATGGGCTTAATTTTTAAACTTTATTTATTTATTTTTGGCTGTGCTGGGTCTTCATTGCTACATGGGTGTTCTCTTAAACCAGCAAGTAGGGGCATTGGGTGGGTTTATCAGTGGCTTCTGTTTATTTTCTTCTTTTCCCACTCACATATTTTTCCTCTTGCTGTCTTGCTTCTCCTTTGGAAAATGAATGCTGTGTCCTTGTTCAGCCTGGACCAGCAGCATGTGATGTGGCTGTGCTCATGTAGCACATACTACTAATTTACGTTCTTTGAACCCAAAAGAAAGGTTTTTCAGAGCAGAGGGTTCTGAACCTGAAATTTCACAGGTGATCTGTACAGCGGCATGAAACAGTTTCAACTAGAAACCAAAGTAAATCAGGACTGTATGCTGTTAACCTTTCAGCCTCCTGACTCTCTCCTCATCCAACAGATAGATATGTAGTTACAATGTGTGAGGGGAACATCCCTCTGTTCTGAGACCACCAACATTCATGTTTAGTGGTCCATTTCAAACCCTTCAGTAGGAAATTCCCATGGTCCAAAATGCTGGATGTTAAAAAAAAAAAAAAAAAAGCTGGATATTGGGCTTCTAGAATTATGGCCTCCTCTATACATGCCAAGTGGCAACTTTCCCTGAGTCAGCCATATATACTGAGATTGTTGTCACTCGTCCCTAAACTGTGTCCAATTCTTTTGCGACCCCATGGACTATGGTCCTCCAGGCTCCTCTGTCCATGGGATTTTCCAGGAAAGAATACTGGAGTGGGTTGCCATTTCCTTCTCCAGGGGATCTTCCTGACCCAGAGATGGCACCCACATCTCCTGCCTGGCAGACGAGGTGGATTCTTTACCAATGAGCCACCTGGGAAGCCCACTTGATATAGATGCCTTCGAGGCGAATCATGGGAACTGCCCTGAGCCCTTTTTTCATATGTTGAAGCTTCCTCTGGCTTTTATGCTGCTTCTCCCACTGTATAATGAGACAAACATGAGCTACCCAGCTCTTGAAAGCAATTGGATTGGACCATCTGTTTTTGTGCTGACCTGCTGTAGCTTTGAGCTAGTCTCTATCTGATTCCAATTATGCCTTTGGCCTTTCTGGCTTGGTCTTCTTTAGGTTTGACTCTACTAATGGGCTTAATTTTTAAACTTTATTTATTTATTTTTGGCTGTGCTGGGTCTTCATTGCTACATGGGTGTTCTCTTAAACCAGCAAGTAGGGGCTACTCTCTAGTTATGGTGCGCAGGTTTCTCATTGCAGTGGCTTCTGTTGTGGCTCCCAGGCTCTAGAACACAGGCTCAATAGCTGTGGTGCATGGGCTTAGTTGCTTCACAGCATGTGGGACCTTCCCTGACCAGGGATCAATCAGACTTGCGTCTCCTGCATTGGCAAGTGGATTCATTACCACTGAGTCACCGGGGAAGCCCACTGATAGGCTTGAGATTGGACTAACATCTCTGGCTTGAGGTTATCTCAGGATCTGGCTCCAGTCACAGCTCCCTGGAATCCAGCTGTCAGTACTCCACACCTAGCCAGTCACATCAGCTCTGGACATATTTTCTGGACCCATCAATCCCAAGTGCTCTTCTTTGCCACTGTGATAAGATGGGTACATTAGTCACTGCTCTTAATACCTATGCCTGGGGTACATGGTATTGTGGAAGGAAAATGCAGGCTTCTAAGTGCTTCCTTTAGCTTGGTGAAAAATTATGGCTGATCCTCCAAGTCTGGTCCCTGCTCTACCTTCCAAAGGAGTTTAGAGGTGATCAGCAAAATCACCCATCTTCCTCATATTTCCAGCTCTTTACAGGCAGCCAGGAACTGTGGTGTGAAGATTCTGGAGCAGGAGCCCCAAGCCATCGAAGACAAGCACCATGCCCTCTGATTTACCCCGGGCTACAGGTTCCTGTTTTCCTGACTGCTTCCCACCTCACTTTGGGCCTGACCCTGATGCCTTGCCAGGATAGCACAGCAGGGTTTTTACCTCTGGGAAGGCAATCTGGGGCAGAAAGGTTTTGAGTGGGACTGGTGGGGTTCTATTTCTAGTGCTATCCTTTATGATGCCTTCTTTATTTATATGTCTCATGACATTGCATCTGCATTGCTTTCCCTTACATCTTTGCCTCACAGTCATATCAGCTGACACGTGTGCATGCTCAGTGCCTCAGTTGTGTCTGACTCTGCAATAGCATGGACTTTAGCTTGCCAGACTCCTCTGTCCACGAGATTTCCCAGGCAAGAATACTAGAGTGGGTTGCCATTCCCTCCTCCAGGGGATCTTCCTGATTCACAGATTGAACCTGTGTCTCCTGCATTAGCAGGTGGGTTCTTTACCACTAAACTACACAGGAAGCCTATCAACTGACATATTGACATATAATTTTAGAAACGTGTTGAAAAGGCACTTGGGGAGAATGTGACTGCATCCCTCCTCCCAACCCCCATGCACCAGTCTTACCCCAATTCTGCCAGCTCCTGCCTGACTCTCCGCGTGGTATCTCCCAGTTCTTCCTCCCAGAATGACAGCCTGTCTCCTACAAGCTCCGGGACATGCCTGCCTGCACTCTGCCTCTGCTCTAAATCATGCTGTCACTTTAGTGACCTCGCTGCCTCCCCAGTACTCCCCCACAGCGCCCCAACCCTACATACCCCAGTCTACTCAGATGGGTCAGACGCCTAGCAATGAAATTGTTCTCAACTTTTGGGATGAGGAATTTGACGATGTCTATGGATTTCAGGCACAACTCCCTGTCCGCCAAGATAATGCACAGTATGAATATACAGACAAAATATGGCATGACGTATCAAGGGATTAGTGGGATAAAACCCACCCAGAGACTCCTAAGGTCATGACTTTACAGAAAGATACAAATCTAGAGCAAATGTGTCAATGATCCTAGAACTTTTTGTGAAGGAATTTTAACTGTGCTTTCTTGCTGAGTTTCCATAGCTACTGTCTAAAGATTTCTAGTTTCCCGGTAATTCTTATGGCTTGGTGGTATGTTTTTTTTTTTTTTTTTTTTTTAAAGATTTATTTATTTATTTATTTTGGGCGGGGGTTGGGTTGGGGAGGTAGAGGAGGGGGCAGGCCACTTCTATTGGTCTTTCATTTCTCTATTTTAATCCGTCTTTGTTCTTTTGGCTCCTGTGGACCTCCCATCGCGGTGATGTCTGTCGTTGCAGAGCGCTGGCTCTGAGCGCATGCGCTCCAGAGCTCCAGTTTGGTAATTGGACACATCGGTCCAGCCGCTCCGCGGCACGTGGGATCTTCCCAGGCCAGGGATCGAACCGGCACCCCTTGCACTGCAAGGCGGTGTCCTTACCCACTGGACCACCAGGGGAAGCCATGGTGGTATGCTCTTATCACAGCTATCAGTAGAGTCTGCTGAACAAATATGCTGAAAAATTGGTCAAACATTGACCATGATATTGTTAAGTTAAAGAAAGGGATGAGATGCTGATTTTAAAATGAGGTTTAAGGAAGAGAATGAGAAAGTTTTGTAATGGTAAGGTGAATAAACTCAAGTTTTTCCAAGGATGATACTGGGAGAAAAAAGAAAATTTGGAAAATATATTACTTTAGGCATTTTTGTGGAAATGCTAAAAGTTATGTTAGATCTATATTATTTTTCCATAATGTTAAATTTCTTAGTTATCTTTTCTCTAGTTTCAAATTTCCTAGCTGAGTTGCAAAGATACATACCCAAGAAGACAATGAATCTGTTCCATATAGAGGTTGGGATTGAATATTTTCATCTTCTCCAATGACTCGAATGATTTTTTCCTCCTCCACAGATGTTGAAGGTTCCTAGGGCATAGAAATACCACGAATCTGTTAGTGAGCTGGTGTGTGGCACAATGGCAGGAAAGTTGCCTGGTGTCATGTCTGAAGCTTTGTTTTTTATTTGCTTTCTTCATTCAACAAGCATTTAGAAGACTTACAGGAAACACTATGGGAGAAATTAGGAGTGATGGGGATGTGGGGACAAGGGGAGGTAACTATAAGGAAACCAAAGAGAATTTCTTTCAGACCTCATTATAGTGGGAGGGATAAGTGATAAAAATAATTATGGTCTTTGTGATTACTGTCACCATAAAGGTATGTTCCAAGAGCTATGTGTACCTAGAAAAGGGCCTTCTATTCTGTCTAGACACTCAAGGAATTTTTTATTTTTTTATTTTTTACAGAGTAATATTTGAAAGCTGAATAGGAATTTGTAAAAGAGAGAGGGAAGGTCCTGAACTAAGGCCACAGAAGAAGGAAATTTAAAAGATAAGACAGATTTAGTGGCCAAAAAGTAATATATTCCATTTATTTTGCCTGCTAGATGCCAAGTACTGTACCAGAAGAAAAACAGAAAATGCTGATCAAAAGAGGTTTGGGTGTTATAAAATATTGTTGTTCTGTTGTGTTGCATGTAGAATGAGTAGAGGATCTATGTCACATCTTGGGGTTATGCCAATATTGAAACAATTCACAGCAGAAAAACACCCCAGAGAAATAAATTAAGACAAAATGGAGAGTGGTCATGAGTTCTGAAAGCCAAAGACAACAGCAGTCCACCCAGGAATTAGCAAGGGCTCTTACGCCAGACTAAACTAGATTTGAATGTTGGTTCTGCCACTTATATGATTTTCAGTAAGTCAGTCAACTTCTCTGAGCTTCAGTTTTCTTATCAGTAAAATGGGAACAATAATATTTACCTTAAGGTTGTATTGTGTAGATAAAAGACAACCTGTGCAAAGCATATAGGTCATGAGAGGCACTCAATTATTAGTAGTTATCATTGTATTTTCATTACTATTATTACAAATGTCCCAATAAGGGTTGGTTTTACAACCTAATGCCACAGCAGGAGTGGAGACAGGTTAAAGAGAAGAGAAGTGTGGATGGTCTTTGGGGAGTGAGAAAAGGCAGCTCAGAATGGGATTGAAAAATATGGCAATGAAGGGATAAAGAAAGAGCATCAGAGTAAGAGGTAGATTGTATAGTTAACAGTAGTACACAGGAATGAGGCCAGTGGGAAATGACTGAATTTAGAAAGCAGCGACACCCTATTCTTGGAAAATAAAGAGACAAGTGCATTTGCAGGTATGGTTAAAGCTATATGAAGAAAGGAAGGAAGCTTAAGCATTCACTCCAGATGATCTATTTCTACCTAATAGTATACAGACATATGTATACACACACACTATATTTGTTGCTGTTATTGAGTCACCAAGTCAAGTCTGACTCTTTTGTGACACCATGGACTAGAGCCTACTATTTCCTTCTCCAGGGATCTTCCTGATCCAGGGATTGAACTCATGTTTCTGGTCTTGGCAGGCGAATTCTTTACCACTGAGCCATTTGGGAAGCCTACACACACACACACACACACAGATATCTCATAAGAATGGATGTATATTCATTATATATCCATTATATATTCTTTCTTTAAAAATATAAAGGAAGAGGAAATAATACTAAACAATCTTACCTGTTCTACATTCTCTTCTTTGTTTTCTTTCTCAAGTTTCTGGTCCTCCATATTTTCTTCTTCAACTTCTTTAAAAAGCTTGTCTGTTCCAGGCTCACTTAATTCTCTTAAAATGTCCTGTGAGATGAAACAATATTATACTGTAGCTTAGTGGACATAAATATTTCTGTTGAATACTAGCAATATTTCCATTCAACAATATTTAATTAGCATTAATTTTACAACTGGACACTACGCTAGTGATAAGGATAAAAGGTCAATAAAAACAGTCCCTGCATAAAGCAGCTTACAATTTAGTGGACAAGAAAATACTATGGTTACATACAGTCACAGAGTAGGAGCACTTGATCCAGATCTGGTATTGGGCAGGGGTGAAAGACAGGGTTAATCAGGAAGGTTTCCTTGAGGACATAATGTCTGAGTTCCCTCTTGAAGAATAGGTGAGAAGAAAAAAGACAGCACAAGGGAGTTTCAGGCAGAGTGTTATTCGCACGATTGGCTCTGAGAACAAAAGGAGGTCAATAGGATAAAAACTTAAGGACAAGAATATTATGCCAGAGAGATTGCAGTGAAGTATGAATAAACTGACTGACTGATTTGCATTTCAAAAGAATCACTCTAGCAACATGTTGTTGTTGTTGTTCAGTCGCTCAGTCCTATCTGACTCTTTGTGAGTCCCATGGGCTACAGCACACCAGACTTCCCTGTTCTTCACTACCTCCCAGAGTTTGCTCAAACCCATGTCCATTTAGTTGATGATGCCCTCCAACCACATCATCTTCTGCCACTCCCTTCTCCTTTTGTCGTCAATCTTTCCCAGCATTACAGTCTTTTCCAAAGAATCATCTCTTTGCATCAAGTGGTCTAAGTATTGGAGCTTCAGCATCATATTTCCAATGAATATTCACGGTTGATTTCCTTTAGAATTGACTAGTTTGATCTCTTTGCAGTCCAAGGGACTCTCAAGAGTCTTCTCCAGCATCACAATTCAAAAGCATCAATCCTTTGGCACTCAGCCTTCTTTATGGTTTAACTCACATCCTTACATGACTACTGGAAAGACCATAGCTTTGACCAGAAGGACCTTTGTTGATAAAGTGACATCTCTGCTTTTTAATGTGCTGCCTAGGTTTGTCATAGCTTGTCTTCCAAGGAGCAAGCATCTTTTAATTTTGTGGCTGTAGTCACCATTTGATGTGATGATGGAGTCCAAGACAATAAAATCTGTTACTGCTCCCACTTTTTCCCTTCTATTTGCCATGGAGTGATGGAATCAGATGCCATGACTTTAGTTTTTTGAATGTTGAGTTTTAAGCCAGCTTTTTCACTCCCATCTTTCACCCTTAACAAAAGACTTTTCAGTTCCTCTTCACTTTCTGCCATTAGAGTGGTATCATCTGCATATTTGAAGTTGTCAATACTTCTACTGGCAATCTTGATTTCAGCTTGTGATTCATGTGATTTCACATGATGTACTCTGCATATAAGCTAAATAAACAGGGTGACAATATACAGCCTTGACATACTCCTTTCCCAATTTGGAACCAGTCAGTTGTTTCATAGAAGGTTCTAACTGCTGATTCTTGACCTATATCCAGGTTTCTCAGGAGACAGGTAAGGTGGTCTGATACTCTCATTTCTTTAAGAATTTTCCATGGTTTGTTGTGTCCATGTGTAGAGTTGTCTCTTGGGTTGCTGGAAAAGGGTGATTGCTATCATCAGTGTTTTCTCAAGAAAACTCTGTTAGCCTTTGCCCTGCTTCATTTTGTATTCCAAACTTTCCTGTTATTCCGGCTATCTCTTGACTTCCTACTTTTGCATTCCAATCCTCTATGATGAAAAGGACATCTCTTTTTTGGTATTAGTTCTAGAAGGTGTTGTAGGTCTTCATAGAACTGGTCAACTTCAGCTTTTTTGGCATCAGTGACTGAGGCATAGACTTGGATTACTGTGATGTGGAATGGTTTGCCTTGGAAATGAACTGAGATCATTCTGTCCTTTTTTGAGGTTGCACCCAAGTACTGCAATTTCAGACTATTTCTGTCGACTGTGAGGGCTACTCCATTTCTTTGAAGGGATTCTTGCCACAGTATCAGATATAATGGTCATGAGATTTAAATTCATCCATTCCTGTCCATTTTTGTTCACTCATCCCTAATATATTGATGTTCACTCTTGCCACCTCCTGCTTGACCACATCCAATTTACCTTGACATAGCTTTGCACCTTTGATGTTTTAGAAAGCATCTTTTAATTTTGTGGCTGTAGTCACCATTTGATGTGATGATGGAGTCCAAGACAATAAAATCTGTTACTGCTCCCACTTTTTCCCTTCTATTTGCCATGGAGTGATGGAATCAGATGCCATGACTTTAGTTTTTTGAATGTTGAGTTTTAAGCCAGCTTTTTCACTCCCATCTTTCACCCTTAACAAAAGACTTTTCAGTTCCTCTTCACTTTCTGCCATTAGAGTGGTATCATCTGCATATTTGAAGTTGTCAATACTTCTACTGGCAATCTTGATTTCAGCTTGTGATTCATGTGATTTCACATGATGTACTCTGCATATAAGCTAAATAAACAGGGTGACAATATACAGCCTTGACATACTCCTTTCCCAATTTGGAACCAGTCAGTTGTTTCATAGAAGGTTCTAACTGCTGATTCTTGACCTATATCCAGGTTTCTCAGGAGACAGGTAAGGTGGTCTGATACTCTCATTTCTTTAAGAATTTTCCATGGTTTGTTGTGTCCATGTGTAGAGTTGTCTCTTGGGTTGCTGGAAAAGGGTGATTGCTATCATCAGTGTTTTCTCAAGAAAACTCTGTTAGCCTTTGCCCTGCTTCATTTTGTATTCCAAACTTTCCTGTTATTCCGGCTATCTCTTGACTTCCTACTTTTGCATTCCAATCCTCTATGATGAAAAGGACATCTCTTTTTTGGTATTAGTTCTAGAAGGTGTTGTAGGTCTTCATAGAACTGGTCAACTTCAGCTTTTTTGGCATCAGTGACTGAGGCATAGACTTGGATTACTGTGATGTGGAATGGTTTGCCTTGGAAATGAACTGAGATCATTCTGTCCTTTTTTGAGGTTGCACCCAAGTACTGCAATTTCAGACTATTTCTGTCGACTGTGAGGGCTACTCCATTTCTTTGAAGGGATTCTTGCCACAGTATCAGATATAATGGTCATGAGATTTAAATTCATCCATTCCTGTCCATTTTTGTTCACTCATCCCTAATATATTGATGTTCACTCTTGCCACCTCCTGCTTGACCACATCCAATTTACCTTGATTCATGGACCTAACATTCCAGGTTCCTATGCAATATTGTTCTTTATAGCATTGGGCTTTACTTCCACCAGCAGACACATCCACAACTGAGCATCATTTTCACTTTGGTCCAACTGCTTCATTCTTTCTGGAGCTATTAGTAATTGCCCTCTGCTTTTCCCAAGTAGTATACTGGACACCTTCCAACCTAGGGGATTCATCTTCCCATCTTTCTGTTGT
Source organism: Tragulus kanchil (assembly GCA_022376925.1). Lineage (NCBI taxonomy): Eukaryota > Metazoa > Chordata > Mammalia > Artiodactyla > Tragulidae > Tragulus > Tragulus kanchil. Next base: position 24,574,799 of record JAIOJX010000024.1, read on the forward strand.
ATCTTTTTGCCTTTTCATACTGTTCATAGGGTTCTCAAGGCAAGAATGCTGAAATGTTTTGCCATTTCCTTCTCTAGTCGGCCACATTCTATCAGAATTCTCCACTATGACCTGTCCGTCTGGGATGGCCCTACATGGCATGGCTCAGTTTCACTGAGTTATACAAGGCTGTGATCCATGAAAAGGAGAAATAAGTAAGTAGCTGAACTTGTGGATTTGGAGTTTAGATTGGAGAGTTGTTGGCTAGAGATAAAGATTTAACAGCTACCTGCATTTAAATACAGCCAAGAATGTAAATTATTTTGCCAAAGGAGAATCTGTGAAATGACTAGAGGACAAGGCCTTATTTGAACAGGAACCTAACCTAGTCATACAAAGAGTCAGGGAAGAAAGAGGAGACTGCAAAGGAGGCTAACAGCTGCCTCAGAAGTGTGAAAGGGCCACCAGGAAAGCCAAAAGAGAAGAGAGAGGGAGTCAACAGTGTTAAATATCCCAATGGTGTCTGCACAAATATTGACTGAAGACTGACCTTTAGAAGTTTATTGCAGCAATATAAGTTCAATGGGAACACTTCAGCTTTTTGGCATGTGCATAGACTTGGATTACTGTGATGTGGAATGGTTTGCCTTGGAAATGAACTGAGATCATTCTGTCCTTTTTTGAGGTTGCACCCAAGTACTGCAATTTCAGACTATTTCTGTCGACTGTGAGGGCTACTCCATTTCTTTGAAGGGATTCTTGCCACAGTATCAGATATAATGGTCATGAGATTTAAATTCATCCATTCCTGTCCATTTTTGTTCACTCATCCCTAATATATTGATGTTCACTCTTGCCACCTCCTGCTTGACCACATCCAATTTACCTTGATTCATGGACCTAACATTCCAGGTTCCTATGCAATATTGTTCTTTATAGCATTGGGCTTTACTTCCACCAGCAGACACATCCACAACTGAGCATCATTTTCACTTTGGTCCAACTGCTTCATTCTTTCTGGAGCTATTAGTAATTGCCCTCTGCTTTTCCCAAGTAGTATACTGGACACCTTCCAACCTAGGGGATTCATCTTCCCATCTTTCTGTTGTATCTTTTTGCCTTTTCATACTGTTCATAGGGTTCTCAAGGCAAGAATGCTGAAATGTTTTGCCATTTCCTTCTCTAGTCGGCCACATTCTATCAGAATTCTCCACTATGACCTGTCCGTCTGGGATGGCCCTACATGGCATGGCTCAGTTTCACTGAGTTATACAAGGCTGTGATCCATGAAAAGGAGAAATAAGTAAGTAGCTGAACTTGTGGATTTGGAGTTTAGATTGGAGAGTTGTTGGCTAGAGATAAAGATTTAACAGCTACCTGCATTTAAATACAGCCAAGAATGTAAATTATTTTGCCAAAGGAGAATCTGTGAAATGACTAGAGGACAAGGCCTTATTTGAACAGGAACCTAACCTAGTCATACAAAGAGTCAGGGAAGAAAGAGGAGACTGCAAAGGAGGCTAACAGCTGCCTCAGAAGTGTGAAAGGGCCACCAGGAAAGCCAAAAGAGAAGAGAGAGGGAGTCAACAGTGTTAAATATCCCAATGGTGTCTGCACAAATATTGACTGAAGACTGACCTTTAGAAGTTTATTGCAGCAATATAAGTTCAATGCCCACAATAGGAAACTACACTAAAAGTTATGATATATTGGGCTTCCCTGGTGGTCCAGTGGGTAAAGAGTCTGCTTTGCAGTGCAAGGGGCACCAGTTCGATCCCTGGCCCAGGAAGATCCCACAAGCTGTGGAGCGGCTAGGCCGGTATGTCCATGAGCCAGCACTCTCGAGCGCATGCGCCCAGAGCAAGTGCTTTGTACCGAGAGAGGTCACTGCAGTGCGAGGCCCACAAACGGCAAAGGATAAAAAAGATGGATGAAAAATAACTGAATGCAAAACCAATAAAAGAGGCCAAAATTTTTAAAAAAGTTGTGATATAAACCATACAACAATATAAACCATACAATGATATTTTAAGCAATTTTAAATGATGCTTTAGAAATACGCACATGGTATAGAAAAAATATTCACACTATATTAGTGTATCTTTCCTAAGTGAAAATACTTTTCCTGATAACACACTATTGCTATAAGGTATTTGAACATTTCAGAGAAGTTAATAATATCAACCCTCAGAGGTACCAACTTCTATCACTTTGTTTAATATTCTTATAGTCTGCTTTATCTTCATATAAGCATGCTCACACAAATGAAATAATGATATATATTATGTTCCTTCATCTACTTTTTCAATAACATCTTACTAATAATCATCTATTTTATCTGTATAGAATTCTATCATTTGTATACACCATAATTTATGAAAGTACTTCCCTATTGATCAATATTTACATTATATCTGTTATTTTATAATTATAATATTGTAATTAACATTCTTATACAGATACATGTTCAAATTTTCAGACTGTATAGTTATATTTAAACTTCTAAAGAAATGAAAGACTGAAACTATGAAAGATTACAGAAATACTCACACTTGAAAAAGAATCAAATAGAATTTGAACAGTGAAATTTAAAACTCAAAGAAAGCTTTAGGAACAGATTAAATTTAAAGAGCAGAAGAACAAATTAGTGAACTGGAAAGTAAGTCAGAAGAAACCACCCAGGACGCAATGCAAAGAGGCAGTGGGATAGAAGACACAAAAGAAGAATAAAAGACATGGGGGTCAGATTCCAATATATATCCATTCAAAGTTCCAGAAGGAAAGGGGGGAGAGAAAAAGAGACAATAATTAAAGAGACGATGACTGAAAATTTTCCAAATCTAATGAAAAATACCCAACCAAAGATTCATAAGACCAAGAGAATCCCAAATAAAATTTGAAAAGAAAGTCTTCACCAACGTATATCAGAGTGAAACTACAAAATGCCAAAGAAGAAATGAATATCTTAAAAGCAGCCAGAGAGAAGAAATTAACTTCAAAAGAACTGACAGGGCTTCCCTGGTGGTGCAGTGGGTAGAGTCTGCCTTGCAGTCCAGGTGGCACAAGTTTCATCCCAGAAAGATCCCATGTACCACAGAGCGGCTGGACCAGTGTGTCCAATTACAATCAACGTGCTGGAGCTCATGCGTCCGGAGCCGGTGCTCTACAGCGAGGGAGGCCACTGCGCCGGGAGGCCCACACATGCCAAAGAATAAAGATGGATGAAAAACAGATGATGACTTAGACGCAAAAAAAAAAAAAAGAAAAAAGAAAAAGAAACCCGACAGTTGGATTTTATTTATCTATTTATGGCTGTGCTGGGCCTTTCCTCGCTGTGCGGGCTTTTCTCTAATTGCAGCGAGCATGGGCTACTCTTTGTTGCAGTGCACAGGCTTCTCATTGTGGCGGCTTCTCTTGCTGTGGAACAAGAGCTCTGGGGTGCACTGTGTGCTCTGTTCTGTGCTAGCAGTTCAGTCACATCTGACCCTTTGTGACTCCACAGACTATAGTCCACCAGGCTCCTTGGTCCATGGGATTCTCTAGGCAAGAATATGGGAGTGGGTTGCCATGCCCTCTCCAGGGAATCTTCCCAACCCAGGCATTGAATCCAGGTCTCCTGCATTGTAGGCAGATTCTTTACCATCTGAGCCACCAGGGCTGCACAGGCTGCAGCATTTCAGCATGTAGGCTCAGTAGCTCTGGTTCCTGGGCTCTGGAGCACAGGCTCAACAGTTGTGGTGCACAGGCTTAACTGCTCTGTGGCATGTGGGATCTTCCTGGACCAGGGATCAAATCTTGGTTTCCTGCATTGGCAGGCATATTTTTAACCACTGAGCCACAGAGAAGCCTGACAGCTGGATTTTCAATGGTCAGTTTAGTAACAATAAAATCCAGAAAGCGGAGGAAACAGTATCTTCTATGTGTTGAGAGAAAATCATCCTAGAATTATATACGCAGCAAAAAAAAAAATTAAGAATGAGAGTGAAAGAAAGACATTTTCAGACGACTAAAAATTGAGTTTGCCTCCAGTAGGTCTTTACTAACAAAAATTATAAAGATTAAGGCAGAAGGAAAGAAGAGAATTATTGCAATGCAATTAGATAAAGGAAAAAGCAATTAAAGGGATAATAATTGAAAAAAGAGGTAAAACTATCTTTATGTGTATGTGATTTAATAGGACATCTGGAGAACACACAAGAATTTATTGAAAAACCATTAAAACAAGATAATTTAGTAGATTCACCATACATAAAATTAAAATATAGAAATCAGTAAGATAGACACAGTTACCAATTAGAAGATATAATAAAAAGATTCCATTTAAAATATCAAAACATAAAATATTCAAGTCTACCTTAGAAGAAATGTACAAAATGAGCAAAACTATAGAACATTATTAAAAGGCATAAAAGTAGACATCCTATCCCCCTTATTTGTCATAGGACAACTCAACAATGTCTCAACTCAATGTCAACAAGTCAATGTCTGTTCTAAGTTAATACAGAAATTTAATATCATCTGAGGTGTTCTTTTTTAATATTAGCCTCTCTTTATTGATATTTATTTATTTATTTATGTGTCATCCATCTTACTCTTCGGCCTGTGTGGGTCTCCCATCACAGTGGCCTCTCGGTGCAGAGCACTGGTTCTGGGTACATGCACTCCAGAGTGCTGGATCATAATTGGACACACCAGTCCAGCCGCTCCATGGCACGTAGGATCTTCCTGGGCCAGGGATCGAACTGGTGTCCCTTGCAATGCAAGGCAGACTCTTTATCCACTGGACCATCAGGGAAGCCCATCATCTGAGTTTTTAAGAGTCATATGCTGTAGGTAAACTCCCTCAAAAAGACTGAAGTAAAAACAAACATTTGTGACTGCTATTAGGTACATGCTATTCACTGACTTGGGATCCTCAGTAGGATGTGTTTAAAATTACAGGATTAATTTAACAATGTGGAGAGTGTTGAATGAGAAAGGAAACCAAGTCAAGGACAGAATATCAGTATTTATGAGGCAGGTAGAGATAGAAGACTAAAGGAAGGGACATTGAAAAGAAATAAAGAAGTAGCAGAAAGATGGAAGTTTTGTCTTGCAAAGAGAGATGATCAAAAAAAGTGAATGGTTAACAGGATTAAATGCTACAGAGAAGTCAGGTGGGATTGGAGACACTTGGATCTGGCAATAAGGTCACTGAGGACCTTAGAACAATTTTAGAGTTTTAGGAAAAGTGATTGTAATAGGAAGGAGGAAAAGAAGTAGTAAAGGAGGAGACAAAATCAAGGGACATGTTTTTGCAGATGGGGGAGATAACATGTTTATAGACTGAACTGAACTGATTCAATTTACTTACTCCTACCAAGGAACTGCTAAAAGCAATTCCTCTAAATATAAGTCCATTCAGTTAACCTTGTAGCAGTGCAGTTCAAACTGTATATGTTTATAGATTGGTTATACATTTCTAAGGTAGCTCAGCTGGTAAAGAATCCCACTTGCAATGTTAGAGACCAAGGCTCGATTCCTGGGTTGGGAAGATCCCCTGGAGAAGGGAACAGCGACCCACACGAGTAGAACTGCCTGGGGAACCCCATGGATACAGGAGCCTGGAAGGCTACATTCCATGGGGTTTGCAGAGTGGGACATGACTGAGAGACTTTCACTTTCACTTTCTATACCTTGATAAAATGGAATCATTAGAGAGGAAAACATTAAAGATACTAAAGAAAGGGCTTCCTAGGTGGTCCAGTGGGTAAAGAGTCCGCCTTGCAGTGCAAGGGGTACCAGTTCGATCCCTGGCCTGGGAAGATCCCATGTGCCTCGGAGTGGCTGGACTGATGTGTCCAATTAGGAGCCAGTGCTCTGGAGCACACGTGCCCAGAGCTGGTGCTCTGCAACAGGAGAGGCCACTGCTGTGGAAGGCCCACACAGGCCGAAAAAAAAAAAAAAAAAAAAAAAAAAACAAAAAAAGAGGCCAAAAAAAAAAAAAAGATACTAAAGAAAGAAGATAACACACATGAAATTAAGTACTCAAATGAAGATATAGCCCGCGGAAGATACAACCTCAGTTTTCAAAGTAAACTGACACTAAAGAGAGCTGGAGGCAGGTGGGCAGTAGTCTGAGGATATGCCTCAGGAAGTAGCAGGGCAGCTCCCCTCTGAAATATATGTCATGCTCAGCTCAGTCATGTCCAACTCTTTGTGATCACATGGACTGTAGCCCGCCAGGCTCCTCTGTCCATGGGATTTTCCAGGCAAGAATACTGGAGTGGGTTGCCATTTCCTACGAGGCAAAATCACCCTCCAAGGAGGTGAGGAGAAACATTTGGGTGATGACTCTTCCCTTTAGAAGGAAGAAGAGTTGCCAATGCTCTTGGTCAGAACCACAATTACCATAGAGTAAATGAATGAGAATTCAAAACATTGGTTGGAAAAAGCTGAGGCGCCTTTATCTATTGAAATACAGAAAGAGCGTGAATGATGACCAGTGCTAATTTATGGCTTCCTATTCAAGTAAGCTGTATATGTTTATAGATTGGTTATACATTTCTAAGGTAGCTCAGCTGGTAAAGAATCCCACTTGCAATGTTAGAGACCAAGGCTCGATTCCTGGGTTGGGAAGATCCCCTGGAGAAGGGAACAGCGACCCACACGAGTAGAACTGCCTGGGGAACCCCATGGATACAGGAGCCTGGAAGGCTACATTCCATGGGGTTTGCAGAGTGGGACATGACTGAGAGACTTTCACTTTCACTTTCTATACCTTGATAAAATGGAATCATTAGAGAGGAAAACATTAAAGATACTAAAGAAAGGGCTTCCTAGGTGGTCCAGTGGGTAAAGAGTCCGCCTTGCAGTGCAAGGGGTACCAGTTCGATCCCTGGCCTGGGAAGATCCCATGTGCCTCGGAGTGGCTGGACTGATGTGTCCAATTAGGAGCCAGTGCTCTGGAGCACACGTGCCCAGAGCTGGTGCTCTGCAACAGGAGAGGCCACTGCTGTGGAAGGCCCACACAGGCCGAAAAAAAAAAAAAAAAAAAAAAAAAACAAAAAAAGAGGCCAAAAAAAAAAAAAAGATACTAAAGAAAGAAGATAACACACATGAAATTAAGTACTCAAATGAAGATATAGCCCGCGGAAGATACAACCTCAGTTTTCAAAGTAAACTGACACTAAAGAGAGCTGGAGGCAGGTGGGCAGTAGTCTGAGGATATGCCTCAGGAAGTAGCAGGGCAGCTCCCCTCTGAAATATATGTCATGCTCAGCTCAGTCATGTCCAACTCTTTGTGATCACATGGACTGTAGCCCGCCAGGCTCCTCTGTCCATGGGATTTTCCAGGCAAGAATACTGGAGTGGGTTGCCATTTCCTACGAGGCAAAATCACCCTCCAAGGAGGTGAGGAGAAACATTTGGGTGATGACTCTTCCCTTTAGAAGGAAGAAGAGTTGCCAATGCTCTTGGTCAGAACCACAATTACCATAGAGTAAATGAATGAGAATTCAAAACATTGGTTGGAAAAAGCTGAGGCGCCTTTATCTATTGAAATACAGAAAGAGCGTGAATGATGACCAGTGCTAATTTATGGCAATTACCTCATCTCCAAGTAACTGCTGTTTTTCTTCATGTGTCAATAATTTTATTTTTCTGCCTTTGAGGTTAGAAAGGAGGTAAGAGGATGTGATGATCCAATCATAACATTCTCTCTGAGAAGAGATAAAAGACAATCACTAAATAGAAAAAAATCAGATTAAACCAACTTATTTATTCACTTACTCCTACTGAGGAACTCCTAAGAGCAATTCCTCTAAATATAAACCCATTCAATTAACTTTGTATCAGTTTAGTTCAAAGGTATGTGCAGAAGTGATTTTCTATTAACACAGACCTAAATCATATCATCTCTCATTGTCAGGATTTGGGATCTGGGTTGAAATGGGACAAGCAGTGAAGTGCTGTAAAATTAGAGGCAGAACAGCTGCTGGATTTACTAAGGTCTAATGGTTTGTCCCAATAAATATTATTCAAGTAATCAGGGTCAACTATAATTATATAACAATGACAACAATAGCAAACACTTATGTGGCACTCAGTTGTAAGCACTGTACATATTAACTCATTTAATTCTCAATTTGAGACTATTACTATTCTCATTTTTTAAGATGAGGAAACTTAGGAATAGTGCAGTTAAATATCACACTCAAGGTCACATACACATTTATGTATTGTGCTTAGATTCTAATCCAGGTGGCCAGAACCCCTAACCACTACAAAAATATTAGTTCTACTTCCCCCAATAAAGGAAGTGAATAGAGTTAAAGCACTTTTTTGGAAAAGGCACTCATCCCTTATCTATCAAGATACAGGATTGGTCCATGGCCTTATTTACAAATAGGAAAACTGTAGCCCGCCAGGCTCCTCTGTCCATGGGATTTTCCAGGCAAGAATACTGGAGTGGGTTGCCATTTCCTACGAGGCAAAATCACCCTCCAAGGAGGTGAGGAGAAACATTTGGGTGATGACTCTTCCCTTTAGAAGGAAGAAGAGTTGCCAATGCTCTTGGTCAGAACCACAATTACCATAGAGTAAATGAATGAGAATTCAAAACATTGGTTGGAAAAAGCTGAGGCGCCTTTATCTATTGAAATACAGAAAGAGCGTGAATGATGACCAGTGCTAATTTATGGCAATTACCTCATCTCCAAGTAACTGCTGTTTTTCTTCATGTGTCAATAATTTTATTTTTCTGCCTTTGAGGTTAGAAAGGAGGTAAGAGGATGTGATGATCCAATCATAACATTCTCTCTGAGAAGAGATAAAAGACAATCACTAAATAGAAAAAAATCAGATTAAACCAACTTATTTATTCACTTACTCCTACTGAGGAACTCCTAAGAGCAATTCCTCTAAATATAAACCCATTCAATTAACTTTGTATCAGTTTAGTTCAAAGGTATGTGCAGAAGTGATTTTCTATTAACACAGACCTAAATCATATCATCTCTCATTGTCAGGATTTGGGATCTGGGTTGAAATGGGACAAGCAGTGAAGTGCTGTAAAATTAGAGGCAGAACAGCTGCTGGATTTACTAAGGTCTAATGGTTTGTCCCAATAAATATTATTCAAGTAATCAGGGTCAACTATAATTATATAACAATGACAACAATAGCAAACACTTATGTGGCACTCAGTTGTAAGCACTGTACATATTAACTCATTTAATTCTCAATTTGAGACTATTACTATTCTCATTTTTTAAGATGAGGAAACTTAGGAATAGTGCAGTTAAATATCACACTCAAGGTCACATACACATTTATGTATTGTGCTTAGATTCTAATCCAGGTGGCCAGAACCCCTAACCACTACAAAAATATTAGTTCTACTTCCCCCAATAAAGGAAGTGAATAGAGTTAAAGCACTTTTTTGGAAAAGGCACTCATCCCTTATCTATCAAGATACAGGATTGGTCCATGGCAGGTCTTATTGTCACAAAGTGAAGAGAAAAACAATGCATTTTCTAAAATCTCCTATAAGCTAAGCTCTGGTTTCAGTGTGTAGAAGATGCATGATTCCTTACTAGTGAGAAAAAGCAGAGGTAACTAGGAAAGATTATTTTCTCTGGGGAAGGGCATTTGGTCACTCACACCATCAAAAACAACTGTACCATGTGAGGAAATAATCACCCACTTTAGGTCCTTGAAATATACTATACAAGCAGTAATATGTCTCACATTTTTCTCATGATTAGACTTTTAATTGTGGAATTATTGTGAAATGTCAGAGTTGAAAAATTTAAAAAAAATCAAATACAGATTCTTGTGTTATAGATAAGGAATAGAAGCCTCTTCAGATAAAAACCACAGCTCTGTTAATGTCAGTAAGTTTAGATTCTGCATTCAAAGGGTTAGGTTGATGTCTAACTCTATATCAGAAAAGAGGATCAAATAAAGGAGATGAAAGTATTGGGTTCAAGTCCTTCGTTCACCTAATTGGTTGCGACTTCTTGAGTAAATTCCTAATAGTCTTTACCTATTAAAAACAAATGAAGCGGGCTTCCCCGGTGGTTCAGTGAGTAAGGACACCACCTTGCAGTGCAAGGGGCGCAGGTTCAATCCCTGGCCTGGGAAGATTCCATGTGCCACAGAGCGGCTGGACTGATGTGTCCAACTACTGAGCTAGAGCTCTGGAGTGCATGTGCCCAGAGCAGGTGCTCTGCAGCAAGAGAGGCCACTGCAGTGGGAGGCCCATACAGGCCAAAGAACAAAGATGGATGAAAACAAATAAATGAAAGGCCAATAGAAGTGGCTAAAAAAGAAAAAAAAAAGAAACCCCCAATATGAAGCTGTTCATTTACTCTAGATGATCCCTAGGCCCTAGGGAGCTGGTAAAAACATTCACTGGTGGGTGGGGGCAGTGCCTAATTTGTAATATTTGATTTCAAAAGTATATAATCCCATTATGGCCATTTCCAGTGTATTCAACTATTCAGTTTGTTATCCCTGCACGTGGAGTTGGGAAGATTTCCTTCACAGTCTGCTCCTGTGAGCCAGCATAAAAGGCACTCATCCCTTATCTATCAAGATACAGGATTGGTCCATGGCAGGTCTTATTGTCACAAAGTGAAGAGAAAAACAATGCATTTTCTAAAATCTCCTATAAGCTAAGCTCTGGTTTCAGTGTGTAGAAGATGCATGATTCCTTACTAGTGAGAAAAGCAGAGGTAACTAGGAAAGATTATTTTCTCTGGGGAAGGGCATTTGGTCACTCACACCATCAAAAACAACTGTACCATGTGAGGAAATAATCACCCACTTTAGGTCCTTGAAATATACTATACAAGCAGTAATATGTCTCACATTTTTCTCATGATTAGACTTTTAATTGTGGAATTATTGTGAAATGTCAGAGTTGAAAAATTTAAAAAAAATCAAATACAGATTCTTGTGTTATAGATAAGGAATAGAAGCCTCTTCAGATAAAAACCACAGCTCTGTTAATGTCAGTAAGTTTAGATTCTGCATTCAAAGGGTTAGGTTGATGTCTAACTCTATATCAGAAAAGAGGATCAAATAAAGGAGATGAAAGTATTGGGTTCAAGTCCTTCGTTCACCTAATTGGTTGCGACTTCTTGAGTAAATTCCTAATAGTCTTTACCTATTAAAAACAAATGAAGCGGGCTTCCCCGGTGGTTCAGTGAGTAAGGACACTGCCTTGCAGTGCAAGGGGCGCCAGTTTGATCCCTGGCCTGGGAAGATCCCACGTGCTGCAGAGCAGCTGGACAGATGTGTCCAACTACTGAGCTAGAGCTCTGGAGTGCATGTGCCCAGAGCAGGTGCTCTGCAGCAAGAGAGGCCACTGCAGTGGGAGGCCCATACAGGCCAAAGAACAAAGATGGATGAAAACAAATAAATGAAAGACCAATAGAAGTGGTCAAAAAAAAAAAAAAAAAGAAACCCCCAATATGAAGCTGTTCATTTACTCTAGATGATCCCTAGGCCCTAGGGAGCTGGTAAAAACATTCACTGGTGGGTGGGGGCAGTGCCTAATTTGTAATATTTGATTTCAAAAGTATATAATCCCATTATGGCCATTTCCAGTGTATTCAACTATTCAGTTTGTTATCCCTGCACGTGGAGTTGGGAAGATTTCCTTCACAGTCTGCTCCTGTGAGCCAGCATGAGCCTCCTTCATACCACTGCCTTTGAAGATCCTTCCAGTCACAAAACCTGATGCATTTTTTAACTTTATCATACCCAGAACAAAAGTATTTGTCAACTTTGAAAATAGTAATGACATTGAAAAAGTTTTTGCTCTTCAGAGTTAATTCATTATCCATGAGAAATCAGCAATTCTCAGCTGAATTTGCATTCTGAGAAGCAGATCCTAGTCATTTTCTTCTTTTTTTTCCTAGTCATTTTCTGACAAACTTCTGAGACATTAAAAACACTACCATAGCAGACATAGTATTCATAGGACTTCTGGTGGGAAAAATAACATATGAGGTCTTTTAAAATTAACTATTTATTTATTTGGCTGTGCAGGGCCTTAGTTGGATCTACTTCCCTGACCAGGGACTGAACCCGAGACTGGCATTGGGAGCATGTAGCCACTGGATGACCAGGTAAGTCCCAATACGAATCTTTTGATAAAATGTCCTGTTGTTACCTATAGAGTCAAGCAAGTTTTCCATAGAGGTAAGCAAGCTTTCCTTCAAAACCTTCAAGATCATCCTTAACCAGCTAGACGAGGATAGCATGGTTGCCGATCAATACATGTGGATTTCCTTCCATCAATTCTCTAATTCTGATAATGTCTGATTCAGGGCTGTGTCAATAAATGCCTCCAATGTGAAGTAGAAAGACTAAAATTCATGTCTGGGGTGAAGGAGATGGTCTTTACGTATTAACCTTATTGTAGAAGATCAAAAACAGGAGGAAAAAAAGGCTACAGGTCCCCTCCAAAATGGTAGCAAAGCTGAGATCTCTGAGTTTACTTGCCAGAACACTGCAAGAAGCAACTCTCCAACACCACTCTTCAAAGTCATACTCTTTGGGGAGGGCCAAATCCTGAAACTGGCAGTAGCTGCTTAGGCAACATAAAGGAAGTTACTGCAGCCCAAGGTGGATGGAAGAATCTTGATAGATTACACAGGGTAGAGACAGGAAAGAATGGCATGTAGTGAGTCCACTGCCAAATTACACAAGGATATTCCAGTGTATTCAACTATTCAGTTTGTTATCCCTGCACGTGGAGTTGGGAAGATTTCCTTCACAGTCTGCTCCTGTGAGCCAGCATGAGCCTCCTTCATACCACTGCCTTTGAAGATCCTTCCAGTCACAAAACCTGATGCATTTTTTAACTTTATCATACCCAGAACAAAAGTATTTGTCAACTTTGAAAATAGTAATGACATTGAAAAAGTTTTTGCTCTTCAGAGTTAATTCATTATCCATGAGAAATCAGCAATTCTCAGCTGAATTTGCATTCTGAGAAGCAGATCCTAGTCATTTTCTTCTTTTTTTTCCTAGTCATTTTCTGACAAACTTCTGAGACATTAAAAACACTACCATAGCAGACATAGTATTCATAGGACTTCTGGTGGGAAAAATAACATATGAGGTCTTTTAAAATTAACTATTTATTTATTTGGCTGTGCAGGGCCTTAGTTGGATCTACTTCCCTGACCAGGGACTGAACCCGAGACTGGCATTGGGAGCATGTAGCCACTGGATGACCAGGTAAGTCCCAATACGAATCTTTTGATAAAATGTCCTGTTGTTACCTATAGAGTCAAGCAAGTTTTCCATAGAGGTAAGCAAGCTTTCCTTCAAAACCTTCAAGATCATCCTTAACCAGCTAGACGAGGATAGCATGGTTGCCGATCAATACATGTGGATTTCCTTCCATCAATTCTCTAATTCTGATAATGTCTGATTCAGGGCTGTGTCAATAAATGCCTCCAATGTGAAGTAGAAAGACTAAAATTCATGTCTGGGGTGAAGGAGATGGTCTTTACGTATTAACCTTATTGTAGAAGATCAAAAACAGGAGGAAAAAAAGGCTACAGGTCCCCTCCAAAATGGTAGCAAAGCTGAGATCTCTGAGTTTACTTGCCAGAACACTGCAAGAAGCAACTCTCCAACACCACTCTTCAAAGTCATACTCTTTGGGGAGGGCCAAATCCTGAAACTGGCAGTAGCTGCTTAGGCAACATAAAGGAAGTTACTGCAGCCCAAGGTGGATGGAAGAATCTTGATAGATTACACAGGGTAGAGACAGGAAAGAATGGCATGTAGTGAGTCCACTGCAGCCTAAAGTCAGTTTGAAGGGCACCAGCCAGAAGCGTTCTCATTTCTATTATGGAAGGTATTTCTTTGGCATTGAGAGGATGGTTCCTTCCTACATGTTCTCAGTAGTATCAGGTACTGGTCAATGTGTGTCTTTCACCAGTCTTGGCCTGCTGAAGGTTATCTCAGAAATCCTTCCAGGTAGTCTGCAGTTTGCTCAGATTACGAACAAACTCCAACATATTAGTGACTCTAAATCTAGATGCCTGGCACATTATACATGCTCAACCCAGGGCGCTTGTAAAAAGATATCTGGCTTATTTGGGGCTGTTTCTTCTAGGTTTTCAGCAGCTGGTTTGGCTATAGTGGATCCAGTGTACTCTCACTGGATGCCGGGACTCTGACATAGTGCTTCTAAACCACAAATGAAAACATAAGCAAGACTCATTCTCAAGTGAAGCAGGTCGTATGCACTGAGATCAGCTATTTTCAGAAACAGGTATGAGGTAAGGATCCCGAGAACTGACTCCTCTTGGAAAATGATAGCCCAGCCATGTGAGGTCCATGTGGATGCATCAGAATCAGGTGGAAGGTAAATAGAGTCATTAGTTGCTGGATTGCCTTGAAGGTCTTGGGGAACTAGATTATCCCTATGACTTCATAAAGAAGTCATTTATCTAGGAGGTTATTATGGAAGAGTGACATATGAACCATGAGTAAGACTGATCAAACTCCAAAGGATGCTTACTTAAGAGGCCTCCCACTCTAGAACCCAGTCCAACATCATGAAACTCTCATTTATCAGGAAGGAGCCCAAGAAATATCAGATTGTGGGAAACCATCACTAATGTCATTCAGGTATCAGTCCATTGGGTTGGCAAGGTGCTGGAATGTAGCTGGGGTGTGCCACAAGCCACACAGCATCATAGGATGCCCACACTAGAGACAGCTTCTCTGGAGAACCATCTTCTCTTCACCTTGTAGGATATGGATAAGGCCATATATGTCCCAGAATCTGATGTCATAAAGACTCGCGTACCACACAGGTTGCCCAGGAGACCAGGGGAAGACAGTTATAGTAGTCAGGATGGGGATGAAATTTGAAATGAAGTAGCCCTAATGAAAGGGGAACTAATCATTAATTTTAAAAATAGAGTCCTGGGCTTCCCTGGTGGTCCAGTGGGTAAACAGTCTGCCTTGCAGTGCAAGGGGCACCAGTTCAATCCCTGGCCTGGGAAGACCCCACATGCTGCAGAGTGGCTGGACTGGTGTGTCCAACTATCGAGCCAGAGCTCTGGAGTGCATGCAGTCCAGAACCAGTGCTCTGCGACAAGAGAGGCCACTGCGAGAGCAAGCCCACACAGGCCAAAGAATTAAGATAGATGAAAATAAATGAAGGACCAATAAAAGAGGCCAAAATGTAAAAATAAATAAATAAAGAGTCTTGAGGCAGTTCCAGGGCAGATTACACAGGGTAGAGACGGGAAATATATCTGCTGAGTCATAAACTAGTTTGACGTACCCATTGAAAGGCCTCAGCTTCAGACTTAAAAAGCGGACAAATGCATCTGTAGGAAAAAAGGCCCACGTATGGAGCCAATTAGTGTCTTATTCCTGGTGGAAGATACTCAACCTTCTCTGATAACATCTTCCCAGTTTATTAACCTGCAATTGCTAGTAAAGGATTAGTAAATGGGAAAGAGCTTAACAGAAGACCAAATTAGCCTGGTGGAAAGTGTAGGTTCTCAGAGATGACTGGGTCATGGACTTCCAGTCAGGGCCTAGGGTGAATTAGACAATGAATGGTCCACTGCACAAACCTTTCACAAAATCTGCTAACGTGGATTTTTTTTCTTTTTTTGTGACCGTGTCGTGCAGCTTGTAGGATCTTAGTTCTCAACCAAGGATGGAACCCGGGGTGCCAGCAGTGAGAATACCAAGTCCTCACCACTGAACCGCCAGAGAATGCCCTGGATGGCTTTATATAAGTCCCCAAGATCGCTTTAGGAAGTGCCCCTCATAGGAATGCCCCACATATCATTGTAGCTTTAATGTATTTTTTAAGATATTTTTATGTGAACCACTTTTAAAGTCTTCACTGAATTTATTACAGTACTGCTTCTATTGTACTATAGGTCTGTTGTTAATGCTCTGGTTTCATGGCCATGACGCACGTGGGATCTTAGCTTCCTGACCAGGGATTAAACCCACACCTCCTGCATTGGAAGGCAGTTTCAACCACTGGACCGCAGAGAAAGTCCCCTCTATAGCTTTGACTTTAATGGGGAGATATATATCAAGGTACCCTGAATCCTCCTTCTAAAACTGCTCTTACCTGAAAACATGGTCTCATCACATAGAGCTCTATCCCCATTTAACTAGATGAGAAATAAAGTGTTTTATAAAACAGACCAGTCACTCCCTCCTACCCTCTGTGGCAGAGTCAGCCTACCCAAACCAGAATATTCACCACATCTTGGGTGGGTAGCCACAGGCCAGGGAAGATGTGAGCACATGTCCAGATGCACAGTGGAAGGGCTACAAAATCCAAGAGACTGTTCCGTTCAGAGGCACATCAGTTTGCTGTAAATAATGCCTCTGAGGTCTTCCCCAAAACAAAACTAAAATTAAGACATTTCAGTTACTAGATGAGAAGGGAAATGTACCTATAAAAACACAGTCTCAAATAGTAAAATATCCTTACTCCTCTGACATATATCCTATTCATAGTGTTATAATATTTTAATTTTTTTACTGAATGGAATTACTACTGGGGGGGGGGGAGGAGACTGTTATTTCAAAATTTGGATCTAGCATCTATATATATGAAGTTTATTTCCCCTATATTTACTGGGGTTAAAAATAACTGTTGCCAGTCATATGAAATACAGTGGGAAAATTTTCAGTCATTACCTATGCCTTTAAAATGTTTATATGGCATGGGAATTACCTGCTCCTTGAAAGTCTGAACACATCTATGGAGTCCAGGCAAAATTTTGAGGGTTTTTTTTTCATTTTTACAAATACATCAACATCTTCTCTGAAAATTGACCAGTTTTATTCTCCTAAAATTAACGTTACTGTATATTTTTCTAGAAAAGTCTCCATCTCCTAGAGATTTTAAAATTAGTACTATATTGCACCTAAAATGCTATAATCCACTTTAAAAAAAAAAAACTTTTATGTATTTATTTTTGGCTGTGCTGGGTCTCTGTTGATGTGTAGGTTTAGCTGCTTTGTGGTATGTGGGATCTTCCCGGATCAGGGATTGAACCTGTGTCTCCTGCATTGGCAGACGGGTTCTTATCCACTGAGCCACAAGGGAAGCCCCCTATAATCCACTTTTTATAAACTGTGAGATCTATTACACATACAGAAGAACATAAAGTAGATAGAATTTAATGGAAAGAGTCATTTAAATATCATATAGACCAAAGAACAGAAAAATTGCCTGCATTCTATGTTCCAGTCCTGATATAGCATAGTATATGTATCCATTCCACTGTTTATGGGCAGGTCTCAAAACCACAAGCTCAACTATACCTTGTGTGTATGTGCTCAACTGCTTAAGTCGTGACCAGCTCTGTGTGATTCCATGGACTGTAGCCCTCTAGGTACTCTGTCCTTGGGATTCTCCAGGCAAGAATATTGGGAGTGGGTTGCCGTGACCTCCCGCAGAGGATCTTTCCCACCCACGGGTCAAACCCATATCTCCTGCACCTCCTGCCTTGCAGGCAGATTCTTTATCCACTGAGCCACCATGCTTTATGAAACTAGAAAAGGAAGAATAAATTAAACCCAAAATAATCAGAAGAAAGAAAATCATAAAGAGTAGAACAGAAATTAAGGAAACAGAAAAATAGAGAAAAATTGAAATCAAAAGCTGGGGTTTTGAGAGATCAAGAAAAATAGATAAATCTTTTTGTAGACTGATAGGGACAAAAAGAGAAAAAAATTACACATTTTCAATGACAGGAGCAAAAGAGTGAACATCCTATAATTATTTAAAAGGATAATGGGGGAATATTGTGATCAACTCTACATCCATAAATCAGACAACTTAGATGAAGCTATAAATTCCTACAAGACCTAAGCTAAGAGCTCACTCAAGAAGAGACAGTAGCCCTGTATCTAGTAAGGACACCTCCTTAAATTCATTAGAAAAACTGAGTATCTGAATAGTTCTCTTTGTAATTTAAAACTTTCCCACAAACCTAAATGGCTTCACTGGTGAATTATAACAAACATTTAAGGAAGAAATAATATATAATTCTATCCAAATTGCTCTACAAAAGTGAAGATTAAAAAACACTTTCCACCCCACTCCCCCCAAAAAACACTTCCCAACTTATTTTACAAGGCCAATTACCCTAATATCAAAACCAAAGATATTCAAAAATAACACTAAACTATTAATATATAATTAGTATCTTCAAGAACACCAATTCAAATATTCCACACAAAACTTCAACCAATTGAATTTAGTAATATGTAAAAAGATAGTACATCAAGATCAAGTGGAATTTATACTAGGAATACAAGGTTGTTTTAATATTCAATTCAAAAATCAGTCGGGGGGCTTCCCTGGTGGTCCAGTGGGTAAGGACACCGCCTTGCAGTGCAAGGGGTGCCAGTTCGATCCCTGGCCTGGGAAGATCCCATGTGCCGCGGAGCGACTGGACCGATGTGCGCAATTACCGAGCCGGAGCTCTGGAGTGCATGTGCTCAGAGCCCGTGCTCTGCGACAACATAGGCCACAGCGATGGGAGGCCCACACGGGCCAAAGAACAAAGATGGATGAAAATAGACAAATGAAAGACCAATAGAAGTAGCCCGCCTGCTCCCCTCCCTCCCCACCCCACCCCTCCAAAATAAATAAATAAATAAATCTTAAAAAAAAAAAATCAATCAGGGATTTCCCTGGTGGCCAAGTGATTATGAAACTGCCTTCCAACTCAGGGGACATGAGTTCAATCCCTGGCAGGGGAACGAAGACCCCACATGCCCTTGGGGCACCTAAACCCACACACCATGACTTAGAGAGTCCACACTGCAACTCCTGAGCCTGCATGCTCTAAAGCCTGGGCTCCACAAGAGAAGCCTGAATATCATCACTAGAGAAAGTTCATGTGCTACAACAAAGACTCAACACAGCCAAAAACAAATACATAAATAAGTAATAAAAAATCAATTTGTAGGGGAATTTCAACCTAAATGGGCTTTCCCCTAGCAAGTGAAGACAGTAGCCCTGTATCTAGTAAGGACACCTCCTTAAATTCATTAGAAAAACTGAGTATCTGAATAGTTCTCTTTGTAATTTAAAACTTTCCCACAAACCTAAATGGCTTCACTGGTGAATTATAACAAACATTTAAGGAAGAAATAATATATAATTCTATCCAAATTGCTCTACAAAAGTGAAGATTAAAAAACACTTTCCACCCCACTCCCCCCAAAAAACACTTCCCAACTTATTTTACAAGGCCAATTACCCTAATATCAAAACCAAAGATATTCAAAAATAACACTAAACTATTAATATATAATTAGTATCTTCAAGAACACCAATTCAAATATTCCACACAAAACTTCAACCAATTGAATTTAGTAATATGTAAAAAGATAGTACATCAAGATCAAGTGGAATTTATACTAGGAATACAAGGTTGTTTTAATATTCAATTCAAAAATCAGTCGGGGGGCTTCCCTGGTGGTCCAGTGGGTAAGGACACCGCCTTGCAGTGCAAGGGGTGCCAGTTCGATCCCTGGCCTGGGAAGATCCCATGTGCCGCGGAGCGACTGGACCGATGTGCGCAATTACCGAGCCGGAGCTCTGGAGTGCATGTGCTCAGAGCCCGTGCTCTGCGACAACATAGGCCACAGCGATGGGAGGCCCACACGGGCCAAAGAACAAAGATGGATGAAAATAGACAAATGAAAGACCAATAGAAGTAGCCCGCCTGCTCCCCTCCCTCCCCACCCCTCCAAAATAAATAAATAAATAAATCTTAAAAAAAAAAAATCAATCAGGGATTTCCCTGGTGGCCAAGTGATTATGAAACTGCCTTCCAACTCAGGGGACATGAGTTCAATCCCTGGCAGGGGAACGAAGACCCCACATGCCCTTGGGGCACCTAAACCCACACACCATGACTTAGAGAGTCCACACTGCAACTCCTGAGCCTGCATGCTCTAAAGCCTGGGCTCCACAAGAGAAGCCTGAATATCATCACTAGAGAAAGTTCATGTGCTACAACAAAGACTCAACACAGCCAAAAACAAATACATAAATAAGTAATAAAAAAATCAATCAATACTAGCTGTCATATTAAAAAACTAAATATAACAACTAATTGACCATCTCATTAGATTCAGAAAAAGCATCTGATAAAAGCCAACATGCATTTTCGACTTTAAAAAGCTTTTTTAACAAACATGGAATAAAAGTAAAACTTCCTCAATATGATAAATGGCATCTATGAAAAGCCTACACCTTCCATAATACTTAAACATGAGAAAATAAATACTTTCCCCTAAAATATAACAAGGCAAAGGTATCTGTTCTCACCACTTTCACTCAGTGTGGTATTGGAGAGTCCAGCTAGTGCAAGAAGGCAAGAAAAAGAAATTAAAGGCAAGTAGATTAGAAAGGAAGAAATAAACTGCCCCTATCAGCAAATAACATAATTATATACATAAAGAATCTAAAAAAATACTTAGCAAGGATAAGTGAGTTCAGTAAGGATACAAGATGTGAAATAAATATATTTAAAAAACCATGATACAATGTTAAATCCAGCATTATTTACAATAGGCAAGACATGGAGGCAACCTAAACAGCTATCAACAGAGGAATGGATAAAGAAGATGTAATACGTGTATATAGTGGAATATTTCTCAGCCAAAAAGAAGAATGAATGAATGCCATTTGCAGCAACATGGATGGACCTAGAAATTATCATACTAAGTGAAGTAAAGATAGAGAATACAAATATCATATGACATCACTCACATGTAAAATCTAATTTTAAAAAAATGGTAAAAATGAACATATTTACAAAACAGTCTTACAGATATCGAAAACAAACTTATGATTACCATAGGGGAAACACGGGGGTAAGGGATAAATTGAGAGCTTGGGACGAACATACCCAAACTACTGTATACAAGATAGATAATACACAAGGACATACTGTACAGCACAGGGAACTCTACTCAATAATATATGATAACCTATAAGAAAAAAGAATCTAACAAAGAATGAACAGGAACTGCCCTGGTGATCCAGTGGATAAGAATCTGCCTGCCAATAATGCAAGGGACACAGGTTCGATCCCTGGTTTTGGAAGACTGCACATGTCACAGAGCAGCTAAGCCCATACGCCACAACTACTGAAGCCTGCGTGCCTAAAATTTGAGCTCTGCAATAAGAGAAGCCACTGCAATGAGAAGTCTGGGCACCACAATCAAGAGTAGCCTGCCACAACTAGAGAAAGCCCGTGCACGCAGCAACAAACATCCAGCACAGTCAAAAATAAATAAATACTTTAAAAAGAATGAATATATGTATATGTATAACTGAATCACTTTGCTGTACACTAGAAACTAACACAGCATTATAATCAAATATACTTCAATAAGTTAAAATTTTAAAAAATAAATGACAATTTTGATAAAAGCAACTGTATGTGAGTGAGTCTCAAAATAATTATGCGTAGTCAAAGAAATCAGACCAAAAAATATGTACATTCTGTATGATTCTATTTCTATAAATTCTTAAATAATGTTTGGTGTTGGAGAGTGGATCAGACGTTGCCTGGGACAGGACAAGGCTGCAAGGAGAGATTACAAAGGGGTACGAGGAAAATTTGAGTTTGTCGGATACACTTCCTTTTTAATCACAGTGATTATTTTACAGGTGTATGTACATTTTAGAAATGATCAAATTGCCCATCTAAATATGTGCAGTTTGTTGTAAACCAATTAAACCTAAAAAAAAAAAATCTACTTAAAACAAACAAAACAAAAGTAAGGGGAATACAGAGTGCTTACCTTCATCTTATCCAGTTCATTAAGTTCTTTATTAGGACTTTTTTCTAAGTGACTTCCCTTATTCACAGCCATATGTATTACGAGCTCTTTGCAACAACTGAAGGGAAAAAAAAGTGCATATACAGAGCATGACCTTTTTATTGTTGGTCCCTCTTCTAAGTCCAGATACAGTGGAAGCTTGCCATAATAATTAAGCTACTAACTGACTGGAGAATAATTCGTTTCTTGCCCAGTTTCTCTCTCTTATCTCCTTCCCCTCTATTTCTCTCAGGCTCAACCACTCACTGGTAATACTGACTGGATATGAAGGGCAGACTAGCCAGGCTGTAAAAACTACTTCCCAAAAGCCCCAACTAATGCAGGGCACTGCCTGGTTTTGGAAGACTGCACATGTCACAGAGCAGCTAAGCCCATACGCCACAACTACTGAAGCCTGCGTGCCTAAAATTTGAGCTCTGCAATAAGAGAAGCCACTGCAATGAGAAGTCTGGGCACCACAATCAAGAGTAGCCTGCCACAACTAGAGAAAGCCCGTGCACGCAGCAACAAACATCCAGCACAGTCAAAAATAAATAAATACTTTAAAAAGAATGAATATATGTATATGTATAACTGAATCACTTTGCTGTACACTAGAAACTAACACAGCATTATAATCAAATATACTTCAATAAGTTAAAATTTTAAAAAATAAATGACAATTTTGATAAAAGCAACTGTATGTGAGTGAGTCTCAAAATAATTATGCGTAGTCAAAGAAATCAGACCAAAAAATATGTACATTCTGTATGATTCTATTTCTATAAATTCTTAAATAATGTTTGGTGTTGGAGAGTGGATCAGACGTTGCCTGGGACAGGACAAGGCTGCAAGGAGAGATTACAAAGGGGTACGAGGAAAATTTGAGTTTGTCGGATACACTTCCTTTTTAATCACAGTGATTATTTTACAGGTGTATGTACATTTTAGAAATGATCAAATTGCCCATCTAAATATGTGCAGTTTGTTGTAAACCAATTAAACCTAAAAAAAAAAAATCTACTTAAAACAAACAAAACAAAAGTAAGGGGAATACAGAGTGCTTACCTTCATCTTATCCAGTTCATTAAGTTCTTTATTAGGACTTTTTTCTAAGTGACTTCCCTTATTCACAGCCATATGTATTACGAGCTCTTTGCAACAACTGAAGGGAAAAAAAAGTGCATATACAGAGCATGACCTTTTTATTGTTGGTCCCTCTTCTAAGTCCAGATACAGTGGAAGCTTGCCATAATAATTAAGCTACTAACTGACTGGAGAATAATTCGTTTCTTGCCCAGTTTCTCTCTCTTATCTCCTTCCCCTCTATTTCTCTCAGGCTCAACCACTCACTGGTAATACTGACTGGATATGAAGGGCAGACTAGCCAGGCTGTAAAAACTACTTCCCAAAAGCAATCCTACTGACAGTATGCTTCCCACTTAATCCAGTTTAATAGATATCCTCTTTATTTGACAGGAATCCTCTAGCTTTTCAGATATAAGGCTTTTTTCCTCCCATATTTTTTTTTAAAAATTTACTTGGCTGTACTGGGTCTTAGTTACAGCATGTGGGATCTAGTTCCCTGACCAGGGATCAAACCCCCTACATTGAGAGCTCAGGGTCTTAGGAAATTTCCTCACATCTTGTTTTTCTCAAATATGTTTTGGTTGGTATTTAGTGAAACATATAAAAGTATTCATTCAATTTTGCATGGAATTACATATGCAAATTACACTTACTCCCCCACAGTAGGTGCTAAAATGCAAGAATGTGATTTATTTTTGCAAGTAAGTGGTATGGTTTGGTTTTTGTAGTTTTGTGTTTTATTTCTCACTCCCACATACATACTTCCTATCCTGATTAAGCTAATACTGTTTTCAAAAGAATTCTAAAAAAATTTAAAAAAACACCAAAATCTCACATTCCAACAGGACAGTGTTGAAGCTAGTTTAAACACTGAACTAACATTTCTTTCAGAGTTTTAAAAGAATCCCTTATTGCTGCTACTGACTGACTTTCTCTCCTCTGCTTTTAATTGTTATTGGAATATACTTGATCTACAGTGTTGCCTTAGTTTCTCCTCTGCTTTATGTCACATTTAATTTTCAAAAGGGAAGTGATAAAATAACCAAGTAGCTCCACCTGCTCAAATAGCTGGAATACTGGGACAACTTTTTTGCCAGGAAAATCACATCGAGCTCTAACTTGGCAATTCCTCCGTCACGTGTTTCAGCACTGTTCTCCAATACTATGACAGTGTCTGGATCAGGAAAGTCAGGTACCATTAAAATCAGCAAATTTACCATCCACTGGATCATGGGTATATGCAATGCATCCAACTGTTAACAAAACAAAACAAAAAAAGATTAAATCTAAATGACCCATTTAAACTCAATCAAACAGTAAAAACCATATAAATGTAAAAATAGAACTGACCGTGCATGTGTGCAGGTTAAGAAGCTTCAGTCGTATCTGATTGTGTGTGACCCTATGGATTGCAGCTCACAGGCTCCTCTGTCCATGGGAGAAACCCTGAAGTGGGTTGCCATGCCCTCCTCCAGAGTATCTTCCCAACTCAGGGGTATACCCACATCTCCTGACCTGCATTCGCGGTGGATTCTTTACCATTAGTGCCACCTGGGAAGACCCTAGAACTGACCATACCTAGGTCCAATTTGCAACAAAACTATTCTTTTTTTTAAAAAAAAAATGGAGGATAATTGCTTTACAATGTTGTGCTGGTTTCTGCCATACAACAACATGAATCACCCATAGGTATCAAACGTTCTCTCTCCCTCATGAACCTCCCTCCGACTCCCTCACCCTAACCCATCCCTCTGTCACAGAGAACCAGGTTGAGCTCCAGGTGTTACAGAGCAACTTCCCACTGGCTATTTATTCTACATATGGTAATGTATATGTTTCAATTGTCAACTACAAATGGGCACCTACTAATTACACTGCCAATGACTGAACAACAAGGGCGTTTGTCCTCTGCCTCTGTGGAGACTGACTCCTGTGCTGTGGCAGCTGCTGATGCTCAATGCCCTCTGAGGGAGCTCAGGGTGGAGTGAGGCACTCTGTGCTCCCGAGGACCTGGTAGGATAGGTCTTTAGACAGGCAGATGTTTTTAGGAACAGGTTTTATGATCTCAATCCTTACACCTCCTCATACCTAGAAAAGCACTAAAATCCCTTCATGGTGAATCAGATCCTCATGACTAAACATAAACCCCTTTGTAAATGAGTGTTTAATGGTATAGAAACTCCCCTTCATCAAAACCTTATATACTGGGCTTCTCCTGGTGGTCCAGTGGGTAAGGACACCACCTTGCAGTGCAAGGGGCGCCGGTTTGATCCCTGGCCTGGGAAGATTCCACGTGCCGCAGAGCAGCTGGACCGATGTGTCCAATTACCGAGCCGGAGCTCTGAAGCGCGTACGCCCAGAGCCAGTGCTCTGCGACAACAGAGGCCACCGTGATGGGAGGCCCACCGGAGCCAAAGAACAAAGACGGATGAAAATAGAGAAATGAAAGGCCAATAGAAGTGGCCCGCCCATCCCCCTCCATTCCCACCCCACCTCCCAAAAAAGATAAATAAATAAAATTAAAAAAAAAAAAAAAACCTTATATACTGATTTTCCTCCTGCTGCCTCTTTGGAGTAGTCTCTCAGAGCTGTCTGGGTGCTGCCTCCCGGCTATAGTCCTAATTGTGTCCCAAATAAACCTTAACCCAAAACTCTCAGGTTGTTCACCTTTTTTTAGATGACACAATACTGGTCTTTCAATTCGTCCCACACTCTCCTTCCCCTGCTGTGTCCAAAAGTCTGTCCGCTTTGTCTGCATCGTTATTGTTGTTGTTCAATCAGTAAGTCGTGTCCTACTCTTTGCTGCCCCTTGAACTGTAGCACACCAGGCTTCTCTGTCACAGAGAACCAGGTTGAGCTCCAGGTGTTACAGAGCAACTTCCCACTGGCTATTTATTCTACATATGGTAATGTATATGTTTCAATTGTCAACTACAAATGGGCACCTACTAATTACACTGCCAATGACTGAACAACAAGGCGTTTGTCCTCTGCCTCTGTGGAGACTGACTCCTGTGCTGTGGCAGCTGCTGATGCTCAATGCCCTCTGAGGGAGCTCAGGGTGGAGTGAGGCACTCTGTGCTCCCGAGGACCTGGTAGGATAGGTCTTTAGACAGGCAGATTTTTTTAGGAACAGGTTTTATGATCTCAATCCTTACACCTCCTCATACCTAGAAAAGCACTAAAATCCCTTCATGGTGAATCAGATCCTCATGACTAAACATAAACCCCTTTGTAAATGAGTGTTTAATGGTATAGAAACTCCCCTTCATCAAAACCTTATATACTGGGCTTCTCCTGGTGGTCCAGTGGGTAAGGACACCACCTTGCAGTGCAAGGGGCGCCGGTTTGATCCCTGGCCTGGGAAGATTCCACGTGCCGCAGAGCAGCTGGACCGATGTGTCCAATTACCGAGCCGGAGCTCTGAAGCGCGTACGCCCAGAGCCAGTGCTCTGCGACAACAGAGGCCACCGTGATGGGAGGCCCACCGGAGCCAAAGAACAAAGACGGATGAAAATAGAGAAATGAAAGGCCAATAGAAGTGGCCCGCCCATCCCCCTCCATTCCCACCCCACCTCCCAAAAAAGATAAATAAATAAAATTAAAAAAAAAAAAAAAACCTTATATACTGATTTTCCTCCTGCTGCCTCTTTGGAGTAGTCTCTCAGAGCTGTCTGGGTGCTGCCTCCCGGCTATAGTCCTAATTGTGTCCCAAATAAACCTTAACCCAAAACTCTCAGGTTGTTCACCTTTTTTTAGATGACACAATACTGGTCTTTCAATTCGTCCCACACTCTCCTTCCCCTGCTGTGTCCAAAAGTCTGTCCGCTTTGTCTGCATCGTTATTGTTGTTGTTCAATCAGTAAGTCGTGTCCTACTCTTTGCTGCCCCTTGAACTGTAGCACACCAGGCTTCTCTGTCCATCACTATCTCCCTGAGTTTGCTGCCCTGAAAATACGTTCATCAGTACTATTTTTCTAGATCTCATATATGTGTTATTATATGATATTTGTTTTCCTCTTCCCGGCTTACTTCACTCTAGAACAGGCTCTAGATTCATTCACCTCACTAAAACTGACTGAAAGGTGTTCTGGTTGAGTAATATTCCACTGTATATGTGTACCACAGCCTCTTTACCCATTCATATGTTGACGGACATCTAGGTTGCTTTCATGTCCTAGCTATTGTAAAGAGTGTTGCAAAGAACATTGGGGTACATATACACAAATGCTACATTGGCTAATGTCTATAAGAATAACTGATTGACATTATGGTAGACTAATCATTTTTTTTTTAATTTAACTGATTGATGAAATTGAAAGACGAGTATTATTATTTAGTAAACACAGCCAAGAATGCACTTCTTCAATTTGGATTGTTTCTTTGTGAGCTATTATTTCAGCAATGACACTCCTTAAATACAGGTAGCAAAGAGAACTGAATTTAGCAGCAGATCTTCAAATGACTTTATCACTAAGCATTAACCTGTGATTATAAAAAAAAATTATGAAGCCTGTTCAATCACAACAGTGTTTAAAAAATCATTACTAAAAATTATTTTAAATTATTATTCATCTCATCCCTTTTGAATACTTGTATGTATTTTACAATATAAAAAAGTCAATATAGTAATTCTTACATGTAAATTAGAAATAGTCAGTTAGAAATGACCTATTCAATTGTTTTTTGCTGCTAGAGATAAGCAATTAAAAAAATCTTTGAAGATCACTGTTTTAGACTGCCAAGCAGCACAGATTAGATTAAGTAAAGGCATAAAGAAAAAAAAAATTCTGGAAGAAAATGGATCAGAAAGGAAAATGAATAGTGGGTCAAAAAAAAGAGATAAACTTTTCCATTTTTAAATACTTATACCAGTTAATACGGATATACACAGTTCCTCGAGAAATGTATAATCTTGCAAGTTTTCTGTGCAGTTTAGTTACATTATAATCTTGTAGTGTTAAAACAGAGAAGTGTAGAGCAGTATATAAAGGTATTTTCTAAATAATCCTAAACTATAAAAACTGAATTCCACAATATTAAAAATTGAGGCTATGATTCCCCAGGGATAATTCCCAGCTGAGTATTTTACTAAAGAAGTTGTTAATGTAGCTACCCCAAAACATCAACAATGTTGGAAATTCAAGCTTACTTCACTCTAGAACAGGCTCTAGATTCATTCACCTCACTAAAACTGACTGAAAGGTGTTCTGGTTGAGTAATATTCCACTGTATATGTGTACCACAGCCTCTTTACCCATTCATATGTTGACGGACATCTAGGTTGCTTTCATGTCCTAGCTATTGTAAAGAGTGTTGCAAAGAACATTGGGGTACATATACACAAATGCTACATTGGCTAATGTCTATAAGAATAACTGATTGACATTATGGTAGACTAATCATTTTTTTTTTAATTTAACTGATTGATGAAATTGAAAGACGAGTATTATTATTTAGTAAACACAGCCAAGAATGCACTTCTTCAATTTGGATTGTTTCTTTGTGAGCTATTATTTCAGCAATGACACTCCTTAAATACAGGTAGCAAAGAGAACTGAATTTAGCAGCAGATCTTCAAATGACTTTATCACTAAGCATTAACCTGTGATTATAAAAAAAAATTATGAAGCCTGTTCAATCACAACAGTGTTTAAAAAATCATTACTAAAAATTATTTTAAATTATTATTCATCTCATCCCTTTTGAATACTTGTATGTATTTTACAATATAAAAAAGTCAATATAGTAATTCTTACATGTAAATTAGAAATAGTCAGTTAGAAATGACCTATTCAATTGTTTTTTGCTGCTAGAGATAAGCAATTAAAAAAATCTTTGAAGATCACTGTTTTAGACTGCCAAGCAGCACAGATTAGATTAAGTAAAGGCATAAAGAAAAAAAAAATTCTGGAAGAAAATGGATCAGAAAGGAAAATGAATAGTGGGTCAAAAAAAAGAGATAAACTTTTCCATTTTTAAATACTTATACCAGTTAATACGGATATACACAGTTCCTCGAGAAATGTATAATCTTGCAAGTTTTCTGTGCAGTTTAGTTACATTATAATCTTGTAGTGTTAAAACAGAGAAGTGTAGAGCAGTATATAAAGGTATTTTCTAAATAATCCTAAACTATAAAAACTGAATTCCACAATATTAAAAATTGAGGCTATGATTCCCCAGGGATAATTCCCAGCTGAGTATTTTACTAAAGAAGTTGTTAATGTAGCTACGCCACAAAACATCAACAATGTTGGAATGTCCTTTCTTACCTCATTCAAGAAATACTGAGTTCCACTATGTGACAGGCACTTTCTTACCCTTTTTATTCTTTTTTTTTTTTTAAACATTTATTTTATTTATTTGTCTTTTGAGGGGTGAGGTGGGGAGGGCGGGGGACGGGCGGGCCACTTCTATTGGTCTTTCATTTCTCTATTTTCATCCGTCTTTGTTCTTTGGCTCCAGTGGGCCTCCCATCGTGGTGGCCTCTCTTGTCGCAGAGCACCAGCTCTGGGTGCATGCGCCCAGAGCTCCGGCTCGGTAATTGGACACATCAGTCCAGCCACTCCGCGGCAAATGGGATCTTCCCAGGCCAGGGATCGAACCGGCGCCCCTTGCACTGCAAGGCAGTGTCCTTACCCATTGGACCACCAGGGGAAGCCCCCTTTTTATTCTTAATTCTGGTTGTGTTCTAAATTATAGAAATTCTTCCCAAGCCTGGGGATTTCCAGTCTTAACATATTTGCTCCTCAACTCTTGGTGTTCCTGTATTTACAATGTGCTCACAGACTGATACAATGCTTCATTAGTAGTATTCCCATATTACATGCTAATCTCTGCCTTTAAAGCAACATTAAAGCTAATTAAATCCATTTTATCAATTTTGTAAGATCAAATATTTGCATATTACATTTAGTTATAAAAAGGGACTTCTGTATAAATTTAGATTATAATTAAGACTAGGAAGTGAGAGTAAATGTAATAAACTAAGACATCCTTTGGAAATTATTACTTCATGTTGTGACGGTTAAGAAGTCCACAGGTGGGGCTTCCCCTGGTGGTCCAGTGGGTAAGGACACCGCCTTGCAGTGCAAGGGGCACCAGTTCGATCCGTGGCCTGGGAAGATCCCACATGCCACGGAGCAGCTGGACTGATGTGTCCAATTACCAAGCTGGAGCTCTGGGGCACATGTGCCCAGAGCCGGCGCTCTGCAGCAACAGAGGCCACCACGATGGGAGGCCCACAGGAGCCAAAGAACAAAGACGGATGAAAATAGATAAATGAAAGACCAATAGAAGTGGCCCGCCGTCCCCTCCCTCCCACCTCACCCCACAAAAGACAAATAAATAAAATAAATGTTTTTATTTAAAAAACAGTATTGGAATGTCCTTTCTTACCTCATTCAAGAAATACTGAGTTCCACTATGTGACAGGCACTTTCTTACCCTTTTTATTCTTTTTTTTTTTTTAAACATTTATTTTATTTATTTGTCTTTTGAGGGGTGAGGTGGGGAGGGCGGGGGACGGGCGGGCCACTTCTATTGGTCTTTCATTTCTCTATTTTCATCCGTCTTTGTTCTTTGGCTCCAGTGGGCCTCCCATCGTGGTGGCCTCTCTTGTCGCAGAGCACCAGCTCTGGGTGCATGCGCCCAGAGCTCCGGCTCGGTAATTGGACACATCAGTCCAGCCACTCCGCGGCAAATGGGATCTTCCCAGGCCAGGGATCGAACCGGCGCCCCTTGCACTGCAAGGCAGTGTCCTTACCCATTGGACCACCAGGGGAAGCCCCCTTTTTATTCTTAATTCTGGTTGTGTTCTAAATTATAGAAATTCTTCCCAAGCCTGGGGATTTCCAGTCTTAACATATTTGCTCCTCAACTCTTGGTGTTCCTGTATTTACAATGTGCTCACAGACTGATACAATGCTTCATTAGTAGTATTCCCATATTACATGCTAATCTCTGCCTTTAAAGCAACATTAAAGCTAATTAAATCCATTTTATCAATTTTGTAAGATCAAATATTTGCATATTACATTTAGTTATAAAAAGGGACTTCTGTATAAATTTAGATTATAATTAAGACTAGGAAGTGAGAGTAAATGTAATAAACTAAGACATCCTTTGGAAATTATTACTTCATGTTGTGACGGTTAAGAAGTCCACAGGTGGGGCTTCCCCTGGTGGTCCAGTGGGTAAGGACACCGCCTTGCAGTGCAAGGGGCACCAGTTCGATCCGTGGCCTGGGAAGATCCCACATGCCACGGAGCAGCTGGACTGATGTGTCCAATTACCAAGCTGGAGCTCTGGGGCACATGTGCCCAGAGCCGGCGCTCTGCAGCAACAGAGGCCACCACGATGGGAGGCCCACAGGAGCCAAAGAACAAAGACGGATGAAAATAGATAAATGAAAGACCAATAGAAGTGGCCCGCCCGTCCCCCTCCCTCCCCACCTCACCCCACAAAAGACAAATAAATAAAATAAATGTTTTTATTTAAAAAAAAAACAGTATTGGAATCCTAGCCACAGCAGTCAGAAAAGAAAACTAAACAACAAAAAAAAGAAGTCCACAGGTTCAGTTCTTCAGAACTGCAGGGCAATTCCCTATTCTAATCTATAAGCCAGTAGTATTGTAGCATCTTGTCTTTCTTCCTAAAACATGTTTCTGCCATTCCTTCAGCCAGTTGAGGGCATCACCATAAATCCTTAAAATGTTTAATGCCACTGAAGGAAAATATTTTTTCAGTATACTGTGCAAAGATAATAATTAGATCTCAAAAAACTTTGATAATTGCTGAAATTTCATGCCAAATGCAGGAACATACCACATTTAAAAATACCCTGAAAATCATTTGAGTAATTATGTAAGTTCCCATTTTGCCCTCCCAAACTCCTACTTCAAATAGATAGGCATGACTTGAAGAAGAAAACGCCCAGCCAAAGAAACAATCTAATAAATTCCTACAAGTACATACTTGGCGCTGAAGTTCCAGGTTACCATTGTTAATCTCAGTGTCTATCTTCAAAAGCCATTGCTGAATCATGTTAAATATGCGTACTTGGAGTGCCCTGAAAGAAAAAGCAAGTAAAATAAAGTTAAGTGACATACTTAACGCATATAAAGGGGCTTCCCTGCTGGCTCAGATGGTAAAGAATCTGCCTGCAATGTGGGAGACCCAGGTTCAATCCCTGCGTTCGGAAGATACCCTGGAGAAGGGAATGGTTATCTACTCCAGCATTCTTGCCTGGAGAATTCCATGGACAGAAGAACCTGGCAGGCTACAGTTCATGGAGTCACTAAGAGTCAGACACACTGAGTGACTTGGACACACTACAGTCCATGGAGTCACTACAAATCAAACACACTGAGTGACCTTCACTCTGTTTAAGAGTATAAAAGCAACTATCGGATAAAGGAAAGGGTTTTATTTGGTTGGGCCTAGTAAACTTGGCCGTGGACAATTGTTTGAGAACTCAGGTAAAATGGCTACTCACTGACAGCCTTCCTAGCCTCACACAGGTAGCCAGTGGTGTAATCCACCACAGATAACGTAGACCTTGGATTCAGTGCTAGCTCTCTACTGTAAAAACTCACACTCAGGGGCTTCTCTGGTGGTCCAGTGGGTAAGCACACCGCCTTGCAGTGCAAGGGGCGCCGGTTCGAGCCCTGGCCTGGGAAGATCCCACGTGCCGCGGAGCAGCTGGACCGATGTGTCCAACTACCGAGCCGGAGCTCTGGAGCGCATGCACCCAGAGCCAGTGCTCTGTGACAACAGAGGCCACCGCGATGGGAGGCCCACATGGGCCAAAGAACAAAGATGGATGAAAATAGATGAATGAAAGACCAATGGAAGTGGCCAATAAATAAATTTAAAAAAACAAAAAAAAAACCACCTCACACTCACACCCTTAACATTCACTTCTAGACCAGTGAGGCCATAACGTAATGAATTTTAAAATTCTCTCAAGGGATCAACTTCCAGCATGACCCACTCATGGAGGAGAAAAGGTGACCCACTCTCCAGTGAAATCAGTGAAAATTACTAAAACAACAAAACATTGAAAGCCTCTGGAAATGGGTTTAAAGGACAGACAGCAATTGAAGCAATACTTATCCAAGGCAATTTATAAGAGTCCATAGGAAAGGCAAGAGTCTATGGCATGTGAACCAAAACTACGCCTTCTCTCCCCCTTCTCAGCTCAGTGAGGCAAAAACTGCACTCTAGACTGCTGTAGGTAAGACCCAGGACCCTCTCACCTTCCAGCCCCTTGTCAGATGGTTTTCTTCCTGGGAGGAACAGGAGATCAAGGTTTCTCATCTGATCCCAAATAGCCATTACTGAGGCTAGTACTGACCAGTGGGGACTCCTTTCTACTCACCAGCAGAGAGCTATAAGAACTTACAGGCCAGAATCCGTATCTAGGTACTGTGGAACAGTACCGATAGCGTTTAATGACACATCCAACTGAGACTTCATCTCATTAAATTTTTCATTAAGTCCCTCCCATTCTTCAAGAAACAGCTCTGGAAACTCCAAGAGGCTTTCCAACTTGAAAGAACAGAATTCAGAAGAACTAATCAAACTTGTAAGAGTTTTAGAGACACCTGGAAAAGTGAGAAAAGTATTAGTTTTTGGAAGTATTTATAAATCTACTATTTCAATAATAACTTATGAAATACTAATGGGCAGGGGCATATCTCTTTTCCATTTTCAAATTATCCTAAAACTTGCCCAGAAGAGAATCTTGCAAAGAGTAGTTCCTGAAAAATATTTAGTGAATAAAAACTAATCAGTGATTTTCTGACTGACAGACTATTTCATTGATGATAGTTTTTACTTTGTCTTATCTTTTCAGCAGAGAATGAAATGCATTCAACCCAGAAACCATGAATTACAGTTTCTGTTAAAGGCGTTAATCTGCTGAGCTATCCTGTTAAGAAGGCAATGATGAGAAACAGCTTCTTCATGATTATAGGATAATTAAAACAGAAACAAGAACAGATGATAGTTTCCGAGTCATCTTTTAGGCCTTTGTTCAAGTTTATATATAGTTTCGATCTGAATAAGAATCAAGTCTAGATCCTAATCTTTGACTGATTCACTGTGAGATCAGTGCCAAATACCTTCTCTAAACAAACACCTCTGTCTAAACTCATTTGCGACCTAAGAAGTAACAATGCTCCCGTTTCAAAGCTATATGAAGAGAAATAAATTAAAAACAAACTTTTTCTTGTCCTTGATGAAAATATTTTCATTGTGTTCATTGGTAAACCTTAAACTTTTTGGAGTAGTCAGAATGATTTGTTAATTTCACTCTATTCATCGTTTTGGTTTCCTCATTTATTTTAAACCATTTGCTACCTGGTTGTCCATGTCTATGAAAATACTAAAGACTCATCAAAATGTTCAGTTTAAATCGATGTAATAAATTATATCCCAATAAAGTGATGCTTGATGCTGCTTGATTTTTAAAACTATATGTATTATTTTGATTTTAAATATTAATTATATTGAAACTGATAGTATTAAAATGCTTTATACTGTCAAGTCATTTAATAATCATTATCATTGTTTTTTTATCCTTACCATTATCCCCATTTATTCTTATTTCAAATTCTTTGTAGAGTCTTGCTATATTTTTCAAAATTTCCTCCATGAGCTTCTGCTCTGGTGGTATCTTTCCCTCCATACTTTTATGGCGACCAAATATCCCAAGCCCAATATCTGTCCAGCTTTCCTGTAAATGTTTAATAATCCTGAAAGAATCATATTTTGATGCTAGAAGTTTCTCAGAAAATTTGTCTCTGTCTTCAGTCAATATCTGCAGAGTGAAAGAGGGATGAGAATATTAGCACATTATTCACTAAAGCTTTCATCGAGGACTCAAGTGACTCCCAAATATTTTGGAATTACATACTTCTTGTCATACCATTTCTTTATATGACATACATTTTATTTTCAAAGTTTATTAATTTTTGTCAGCAGAGAATGAAATGCATTCAACCCAGAAACCATGAATTACAGTTTCTGTTAAAGGCGTTAATCTGCTGAGCTATCCTGTTAAGAAGGCAATGATGAGAAACAGCTTCTTCATGATTATAGGATAATTAAAACAGAAACAAGAACAGATGATAGTTTCCGAGTCATCTTTTAGGCCTTTGTTCAAGTTTATATATAGTTTCGATCTGAATAAGAATCAAGTCTAGATCCTAATCTTTGACTGATTCACTGTGAGATCAGTGCCAAATACCTTCTCTAAACAAACACCTCTGTCTAAACTCATTTGCGACCTAAGAAGTAACAATGCTCCCGTTTCAAAGCTATATGAAGAGAAATAAATTAAAAACAAACTTTTTCTTGTCCTTGATGAAAATATTTTCATTGTGTTCATTGGTAAACCTTAAACTTTTTGGAGTAGTCAGAATGATTTGTTAATTTCACTCTATTCATCGTTTTGGTTTCCTCATTTATTTTAAACCATTTGCTACCTGGTTGTCCATGTCTATGAAAATACTAAAGACTCATCAAAATGTTCAGTTTAAATCGATGTAATAAATTATATCCCAATAAAGTGATGCTTGATGCTGCTTGATTTTTAAAACTATATGTATTATTTTGATTTTAAATATTAATTATATTGAAACTGATAGTATTAAAATGCTTTATACTGTCAAGTCATTTAATAATCATTATCATTGTTTTTTTATCCTTACCATTATCCCCATTTATTCTTATTTCAAATTCTTTGTAGAGTCTTGCTATATTTTTCAAAATTTCCTCCATGAGCTTCTGCTCTGGTGGTATCTTTCCCTCCATACTTTTATGGCGACCAAATATCCCAAGCCCAATATCTGTCCAGCTTTCCTGTAAATGTTTAATAATCCTGAAAGAATCATATTTTGATGCTAGAAGTTTCTCAGAAAATTTGTCTCTGTCTTCAGTCAATATCTGCAGAGTGAAAGAGGGATGAGAATATTAGCACATTATTCACTAAAGCTTTCATCGAGGACTCAAGTGACTCCCAAATATTTTGGAATTACATACTTCTTGTCATACCATTTCTTTATATGACATACATTTTATTTTCAAAGTTAAGTAAATTTAAATTAATTTTGATACTCTATAGGATAACCCATAGTCTATAAGGATGAAAATAATTATATTCAATCCTATGTAGGTAAAAAAAAGATCATGAGAGGCAACTAAGTCTCAGAGAGCTGAGCATGTCTAATCATTTTTGGTTTTGGTAAGGATATAATATTTCTGACTGGGAAAGTTCCTAGAATGTATAAGTTTTCATTTATTGAACCCTAAGTACAAGTGATATAACTGACATATCAGTAAGTATTTGTTGAAAAAATAAATTACAGTTCATATATGAAGCTTGCCATTATTTGTGACTCAGATAATGGAAACAAATCACCCACACTTATCAGCAATCAGTATTGGGAAGCATTGTAGCAGAGCAAGCAAGAGACAGGCTCACCCATTCACCATCTATACACAACTAAGGCAAGTTACTTAACATTTGTAATCTTCAATTTCCACATCTGTAAAATGAGATTATGGAACCTGCACCATGTGGACACCATGAAAAAAAAGTAAAATAACATATGGAAAGCACCTTCAGCCTGACAATTTAATGAGTGAAAATTGTTATTATTTACACTAAACAAGGAAGCATGATTTTTTTTTTCAATTTTATCTATGCAATGTCAAACAGATGAACATTTTTTTTTAAAGTTGCTAAACTAACTATACTGTATGTATGACAACAAACATTTTCAGTTCTGCTCAAATCATTCCCAAAGAAAAGAAAATGGCTTCCTGGGATTGGATGAAATTTCATTAGGTTGTGAGTTTGATGTTCACAATTGGAAGATTTCAGTATCATGTATTCTCCCTTGCCAGACTACTCTAACATGAGAGTAATTTGATTAATGAAACCTATTTTCAAAGTTTGAGCCCTTTTCAAAAGATGAGGTCTAATTCTACACGATTTCATTTATATGAGGTGCTTAGTCAAGTTTATAAAGACACAGTAGACGGGTGATTGCCAAGGGGCTGGAGGGAGGAGGAAGTGGGGAGTCACTGTTTGTTGAATGGGAAGAATTTCAGTTCAGGAAGACGAAGTTCTGGACAGGGATGGTAGTGACGGTTGTACAACAATGTGCGTGTGCTTAATACCACTGATCTGTAAACATAAAATGATTAAAATGGAAAGCATGTGATATGCATATTTTACCACAATTTTTAAAAAGATGTTATTAGTTTTAAAACTCCAATGTGTCCTTAAGACAACAGTCAGGTACATGAGAGGCACAGAGGTTACTTATGTCTGACAATTAGACGACAATTAAGATCTTTCTCTGACAGCCTAACTTTATTTGACCCCAAAATCTAAAACAGAACGGAAAACAGAATGTTTAAGAGTATTTTTAAAAGCTCCTGTAGTCTTAATGCTTTCCTTGTCATTCATAAAACCTAGAAAGGCATTTTTAAAGGATGAGATGTGGTCCAGTTGTAGGTGAGGAGTGACAAGTTTGCAAACCGCATTTTGAAGACCAAGTTGTTCACTAGAAAGTCGTACCACTAGCCACTGCTTGAAGTCCGAAACGACTGATTCCAGCGTCTTTTGTTGATTGGAGGATAAAGTGTCTTTTCCACTGAAAGAAGGACAAAGAGTGAGAGCATGATCTCAGAGCAAGATATAAACAAAGAAAACCAGAATCTACACATACTATAACAATGAAAAAATATATTTCTCCCTAATAATTTTCCCAAATACCTTCCTGGTCCAGCCTCTCCCTCACAGGCATTCATCTTTAAGTTTATAAATACAAAGATAAATTCAGACCATCATCAGACCTGAGTAAGCAAGTAGCAGGGTCAGAGGCCATGGTAGTATTAAAAGGGTAGTCTCTGGGTCCTCAGCATCCACAATTAGGTAATTTTTAAAAAATTTATTTATTTATTTATGGCTATTCTGGATTTTCACCGTTGCCACAGGCTCTTCTCTAGTTGCAAGGAGCAGGGGCTACTCTCCAATTGAGGTGAGCAGGCTTCTTGCTGAGGTCACTTCTCTTGTGGAACTCAGGCTCTAGGGCACACAGGCTTCAGTAGTAGCACATGAGGTCAATAGTTGCAGCTCTGAGGCTCTAGAGCACAGGCTCAACAGTTGTGGTTCATGGGCCTAGATGCTCCACAGCATGTGGGATCTTCCTGGATCGGGGATCAAACCCATGTCTCCTGCACTGGCAGGCAAATTCTCTACCACTGAGTTACCAGGCGAGCCCCCACAATGAGGTAATTATAGGAATAATTCCTGCTGAACACCTTGTCCAAAATGATATATAATTGGAAAGGAAGCCTAAAAATCATTAAGACTCAACATTTATGTCAGGAGCCCCAACTTCTGGTAAGAACGTGTTTCCTTCAATATCTTTTAAGGCTCAGAAGAAGAAAGTGCTTGATAAAGATGTTCCTGAGGAGAAAGGGAGAGCAGAACCAAGGTCACCTGCAATCCTCTCCCAGCTGAGTCCACAGACAGCTGAAGCAGCTATGGCAGCAGCAACCAGCTTGAATAAATACCAGCTTCCGCTGCCACAACTTCCCCGTCTACTAACTGGGAAACCTCTTAGGGGAAATGGAAAACTGAAACTACTCTTCTCAGTTTTGACATGGAAAAACCTGACGTGTTTCAACACACAAAGCATCTGAAAGTTAAAAAAAAAAAAAAAAAACTTTAGGAAAAAGTCCAACCTGCATTCAAAGTATAGATTCCCACTAACCTTGGCCGTGATTTTGTTAACCAGTCTTCACTTAACTACTTCATAGGCAGGTTTGCCCACTGTCAATCTTCTCTAATTGTTAACAAAGTATGACATCCGAGCAAAATCAGCCTCCTCAGAACTGCCAATCACTGATTCTACTTCTCTGCACATGCACTATGCTACAGAATTTGCAGAATTTGCAAGTTTGCCAACAGTACTGACCTAAGTCGACTTGATTTTAAAAAGCATAAAGAGAAGAAAAAGAGTTGGATTTACATGGAAGCAGCCGCAGTTTGGTACAGGGATCAATAGGATCAATATGACGGAAGACCACTCAAGCTCCGAGCAGGATTTTGTGCCCTTGTAAGGGCAGCTGGTTACCTTCCCAAAATCAATGTCTGAGTACTTACAAGGTAAACAAGAAACAAGATAAAAAGAAAGAACTAGACTGAATTATCAAACATGAAGTCACATAATCAGAAAAACAAGATTCTCGAAGACCCACTTATTACTTCTGAAGAACTGCTGCCAGCTGATTAGGCCATCCTTAACACTTTGCAGCCTCTCCCTTGTAGACTCTTCATCTTGTTCCACTTCCTGTTGAAATTTAGTCACTAAATTTCTCCATTTCTGTGTCAAGTTCTGTAATAGTGCAAGGTCTGCATTGTCCTAGATAAAATGCATGGAATTAAACCACTTATTTATTCATGTAACAAAGCTTTTAGCATGCCCCATGCCATTATTAATACTGTAAAACAAGAGACATTCATAGAAAATAGATTCAAAAATTGAAAAGATATTCCTCTTTCAAAATATCAGTGTCACTATTACATAGCCCCTTTGGTGATGAGGTTTTCTACAGTACTGTTACATGAAATGAAAATTGTAAATTAAATGAAATGACTACTGTAAATAATTTGGCTCTAGAAACATACTAAATGCCACTTCATTTCTTTTCAACCTAGTGTGCTCACTGAATTTGCCCATAAAATTGCATAGAATATATCAATAATCCAATTGTTTCAGTGAACAGTTATATTTTTGTCTATTTTAAAAACCATAACTCTATAAGTAATATCAACAATGTTACTAGGGCTTCCCTGGTGGTCCAGTGGGTAGGGACACTGCCTTGCAGTGCAAGGGGCGCTGGTTCGATCCCTGGCCTGGGAAGATACCACGTGCCGCGGAGCAGCTAGACCAGTGTGTCCAACTATCGAGCCAGAACTCTGGAGCGCATGGGCCCAGAGCCGGTGCTCTGCAACGAGGGAGGCCGCTGCGATGGGAGGCCCACACAGGCCAAAGAACAAAGATAAATAAATGAAAGATCCATAGAAGTGACCAAAAAAACCCAGAAACAATATTACTAACTTAAATTGCTCTAATTAGGATAAAAGACGAAAAGCCTTTATTCACTTTTCCTTAGATTTCTCATTCTGCCCCCCACTAAAGCACAATCAATATGACGGAAGACCACTCAAGCTCCGAGCAGGATTTTGTGCCCTTGTAAGGGCAGCTGGTTACCTTCCCAAAATCAATGTCTGAGTACTTACAAGGTAAACAAGAAACAAGATAAAAAGAAAGAACTAGACTGAATTATCAAACATGAAGTCACATAATCAGAAAAACAAGATTCTCGAAGACCCACTTATTACTTCTGAAGAACTGCTGCCAGCTGATTAGGCCATCCTTAACACTTTGCAGCCTCTCCCTTGTAGACTCTTCATCTTGTTCCACTTCCTGTTGAAATTTAGTCACTAAATTTCTCCATTTCTGTGTCAAGTTCTGTAATAGTGCAAGGTCTGCATTGTCCTAGATAAAATGCATGGAATTAAACCACTTATTTATTCATGTAACAAAGCTTTTAGCATGCCCCATGCCATTATTAATACTGTAAAACAAGAGACATTCATAGAAAATAGATTCAAAAATTGAAAAGATATTCCTCTTTCAAAATATCAGTGTCACTATTACATAGCCCCTTTGGTGATGAGGTTTTCTACAGTACTGTTACATGAAATGAAAATTGTAAATTAAATGAAATGACTACTGTAAATAATTTGGCTCTAGAAACATACTAAATGCCACTTCATTTCTTTTCAACCTAGTGTGCTCACTGAATTTGCCCATAAAATTGCATAGAATATATCAATAATCCAATTGTTTCAGTGAACAGTTATATTTTTGTCTATTTTAAAAACCATAACTCTATAAGTAATATCAACAATGTTACTAGGGCTTCCCTGGTGGTCCAGTGGGTAGGGACACTGCCTTGCAGTGCAAGGGGCGCTGGTTCGATCCCTGGCCTGGGAAGATACCACGTGCCGCGGAGCAGCTAGACCAGTGTGTCCAACTATCGAGCCAGAACTCTGGAGCGCATGGGCCCAGAGCCGGTGCTCTGCAACGAGGGAGGCCGCTGCGATGGGAGGCCCACACAGGCCAAAGAACAAAGATAAATAAATGAAAGATCCATAGAAGTGACCAAAAAAACCCAGAAACAATATTACTAACTTAAATTGCTCTAATTAGGATAAAAGACGAAAAGCCTTTATTCACTTTTCCTTAGATTTCTCATTCTGCCCCCCACTAAAGCACAAATATAAAACTATATTTAAAATTTTATCTATAAATTAACAATGGCTTCTTATAGTCACAATACTCAATAGGTGAGGTTTCTTTTTCCATGACTTAAGTGAACTGAGCTTTACCTTAGATGATAGTAGTACGACGAAATGCTTAGTATAATTATTCCAGCTTTTTTCACTGAGGTAAAGTCTCTTAGCCAACAGGACTTTATTTCTTTCAACTACCTATTTTAGAAAGTACTAAAATTAGAAACCTAAAACATTCACAAACCGTTGTAATTGATTAAACCCAAACCAATTTCCACGGAGGCTCAGACAGTAAAGAATCTGCCTGCAATGCAGGAGACCCAGGCTCAATCCTGGGGTCAAGAAAGTCCCCCAGAGGAGGAACAGGCTACCCACTCCAGTGTTCTTGCCTGGAAAAATCCCATGGACAGAGGCGCCTGGCAGGCTACAGTCCATGGAGTCAGAAAGAGTCAGACACAACTGAACTGACTAACATTTTCAGTTTCACATACAAATTTTTCATTGAATCATTAGTTAACTCACAATTTCTTATTTAAATCATGAACTAACCTGAATCACAAATTCATGTTTTCTGAACTACTGAACTGGAATCGAATTGAACAGAGTACAGTATACAGCAGAGGTTCTCAAATGATTTTATCTCTAAACCCCTTTATACTCTTAAAAATTATTGAGAACTCCCAAAGAGCTTTTATTTATATGGATTATATCTACTGTTATTTATTACATTAGAAATTAAAACTGAAATTAATTAAAATATATATTTGTTAATTCACTTAAACATTAATAAATTCATTATAAAACAGGGTTTGTTTTTTTTTTTAAATAGTAAGGGTTTTGATACTAGGAGAAAATATCCCTCTTCCTCTCTGTACAGGGGCCTCTACCTAGCCGTCACAGTCGAGTCTGGGGGGGGTGTGCCGCGGGTGAGGAGGAACACTGTGACGGCCTCACACGTGGAGGAGGCGGGGCAGGAACGGATGACGTGGGAGATATATAAAATATATATTTGTTAATTCACTTAAACATTAATAAATTCATTATAAAACAGGGTTTTTTTTAAAAATAATAACCATATTTTCTAAAGCAAAAATGTGAAAAGAACATGCAGTTTCACATTTTTTACAAATCTCTTTAATGTTTGCTTTAGTAGAATAGAGCTGGATTTTTTTTTAAATCAATCTGTTGTAATAACCCATACCAAGTAGCTTCAAGAAAAATCCACTGTACATTCATATGAGAATGAGAGTAAAATGGGCAAATAACAGCCTAGTGTTACAATGAAACTAGTTTTGACCTCATGAAGGGTCTTATGGACCTCCAAGGCAGTTCATACTTTGACCATACTTTGAGAAACACTGCTATACAAAATCAATTATATAGTCAGTCAGTGATGACTGTTCAAGACACTGTGCATATAGTGGTGAGCAAAAGAGACAAAGTCCTTACTTTCAGGGAGTTGACATTATAGCTGTTATTTCCTATTAGGGATGATCAATACAAAGCCTCACTAATTCAAGGTATTCTCTTATAAAAATCTCTTACCAGTGGTCAGTTAGTTCTCTACTGTTAAAATATTTCTTGGTGAGTAAACTCACCTGTCTTCTTTTCTTCTCCTACTGAACATGCTAGCCCTCAGATGTGTTTCTTTTTTCTTTCAGATTAAGATATAATTGATGTACAATGTTATATGTTTCAGGTGTACAACATAGTGACTGATAATTTTTAAAGGTTATGTTCCATTTATAATTATTATGAAATATTGACTATATTCTCTGTACTGTATAATATATCCTTGTGACTTTTTTATATATATATAATTATTTTTATTTTACTTTTTCAGAGTTTTGTTGTTTACAGCTATACATAAAATCCAAATCAGTCATAGGTATACCCTTGACCCTTCCCCACAGGGCTTATTTTTTTATGCATAGTAGTTCATGCCTCAATTACCCTGCTCCTAGCTTGCCCCTCCCATTTTCCATCTCTCCACTGGTAACCATTAGTTTATTCTCTCTG
Organism: Tragulus kanchil; assembly: GCA_022376925.1. Lineage (NCBI taxonomy): Eukaryota > Metazoa > Chordata > Mammalia > Artiodactyla > Tragulidae > Tragulus > Tragulus kanchil. The sequence continues at coordinate 24,618,129 of JAIOJX010000024.1, forward strand.
TGAGTCTGTTTCTTTTCCAGGTTTGTTTCTTATTTATTTACTGTCACAAGTGTTTTATCTGAACATGTCTATGTTTCTTTTAAAGTTCTGCATCTGAATGGAACATTCATGTCGTAGATGAGGTCTGCCTATTCCAAAGGAAAATGGGACAACAATTTTAATGCACTGAGGGTTATACTTAGCTGTTAATATTATAATTCCCAGATGTGAGATTAGACAACCAACCAGCAAACATTTTAGAAAAACAGAATAACATATTGTGGGACATTACTACAGTACTTCCTAAAGCATTATTACAATTGTCCACAGGCTGCCATATTTCAACTCAGTAGTCATCTTGGGTACCAAAGTATTAAATCATAGACCAAAGTGAGTTATCCAGTGATCATAATACAGTTGCATCATTAACAAAAACAAAAACCACTTTCCCTAGTTTATTGGCATATCATTAAAATTGAAAGTTTTAACACATTCACAAAGAACAGAAACAGATACTTGCTCCTATTCATAGGTTCTGGTGAGAAAAAGAGCCCTTAATTGGGCAATAGCCAGATGCCTAATACAGAAAAAACAAAATAAAAAAATATATAACTTTTCCTTTTCAAGGCTCATAACACAATTGGTCAGTTAGTTCTCTACTGTTAAAATATTTCTTGGTGAGTAAACTCACCTGTCTTCTTTTCTTCTCCTACTGAACATGCTAGCCCTCAGATGTGTTTCTTTTTTCTTTCAGATTAAGATATAATTGATGTACAATGTTATATGTTTCAGGTGTACAACATAGTGACTGATAATTTTTAAAGGTTATGTTCCATTTATAATTATTATGAAATATTGACTATATTCTCTGTACTGTATAATATATCCTTGTGACTTTTTTATATATATATAATTATTTTTATTTTACTTTTTCAGAGTTTTGTTGTTTACAGCTATACATAAAATCCAAATCAGTCATAGGTATACCCTTGACCCTTCCCCACAGGGCTTATTTTTGATGCATAGTAGTTCATGCCTCAATTACCCTGCTCCTAGCTTGCCCCTCCCATTTTCCATCTCTCCACTGGTAACCATTAGTTTATTCTCTCTGTGAGTCTGTTTCTTTTCCAGGTTTGTTTCTTATTTATTTACTGTCACAAGTGTTTTATCTGAACATGTCTATGTTTCTTTTAAAGTTCTGCATCTGAATGGAACATTCATGTCGTAGATGAGGTCTGCCTATTCCAAAGGAAAATGGGACAACAATTTTAATGCACTGAGGGTTATACTTAGCTGTTAATATTATAATTCCCAGATGTGAGATTAGACAACCAACCAGCAAACATTTTAGAAAAACAGAATAACATATTGTGGGACATTACTACAGTACTTCCTAAAGCATTATTACAATTGTCCACAGGCTGCCATATTTCAACTCAGTAGTCATCTTGGGTACCAAAGTATTAAATCATAGACCAAAGTGAGTTATCCAGTGATCATAATACAGTTGCATCATTAACAAAAACAAAAACCACTTTCCCTAGTTTATTGGCATATCATTAAAATTGAAAGTTTTAACACATTCACAAAGAACAGAAACAGATACTTGCTCCTATTCATAGGTTCTGGTGAGAAAAAGAGCCCTTAATTGGGCAATAGCCAGATGCCTAATACAGAAAAAACAAAATAAAAAAATATATAACTTTTCCTTTTCAAGGCTCATAACACAATAGCTGTTTTATTTGTCAATTAAGTACATATCTTCATTTTTAATTTTTTATTAATTTATTCATTTTTGGCTGTGCCGAGTCTTCAAGGCCGTGTGCAGGCTTTCTCTAGCTGCAGTGAGTGGGGGCTACTCTCTAGTTGTGGTGCTCAGGCTTCGGTAGTTGCAGCACATGGGCTCAGCAGTTGTGGTACACAGGCTTAGTTGCCCCAGGGCATGTGGAATCCTCCCAGACTAGGGGTTGAACCCTGGTCTCTATACTGACAGGTGGATTCTTAGCCACTGGACCACCAGGGAAGCCCACATCTGCATTTATAAAAATTCTGTCTACATGGAAACAATCTAAATGTCCATTGACAGAGAAATTGATAAAGAAGATGTGGTGTACGTACACACACACACACACTGGAATGTTACTCAGTCATTAAAAAGAATGAAATACCATTTGCAGCAACATGGATGGATCCAGAGATTATCTTACTAAGTCAGAAGCAAAGACAAATAACATATGATACCATTTACATGTAGAATCTAAAATAAAGAAAAATAAACATATCTTAAAAACAAAAAAAAACTCACAGATAGAACAGACTTGTGGTTGCCAAGGGGGAAAGAGGTTCAGGGACTGGAAGTTTGGAATTAGCAAATGTAAACTCTTTTATGTAGGATGTATAAACAATAAGGTCCTACTGTACAGCACAGGGAACTATAGTCAATATTCTGTGACAGAGCATAATGGAAAAGAATATGCAAAAAGAATGTCTATATATGTATAACTGAGTCACTTTGCTGTTCGGCAGAAATTAAATACAACATTGCAAATCAACTACACTTCAATAAAAATTTAAAAATAAAATATTTGTCTATATATTGAAAGTATTATTAGATGAAACTTAATCCAGTTAAAAAGGAAGTCATGATTTCAGATGAGCCAACCTTTATAGATAATTCATATGTGGCTGAGCTCCAGATATCTCTTTCCGTCATTAACTGTTTAATATCACGCTCCATCCTTCCTCTTTGTAATGTATATAAGTCATGATATTCTTCTACAATTCTAAAAGAAAAGTTAAAACAGCTACATAAATATATATCTTGAAAAAAAACTTTGTCTAAGGTAGGCAATGTCTTCCTTTCAAACTCCTCATGAAGTAATTATGGTATAACTGCTGGATATATCAGTAATAGTAATATTCAGGAAATAGAAGAAAAAATATTCACATTTCATGTATAAATCTTACAAAGGTCTTAAGGGAAATTTTTAGTATATTGTTCCCTGCTGTGAACACTTTTCATCACATTCTTCATTATTCTCTAGAATTTTCACCCCATGGTATTCCAGTGGTATAACAACACTACATCTAATGAAAAATTCTAAATACAAGTAGTGGTAATATAGCTTTTTAAGCTTTTTTTCTCATAGAATTTAGCATTCTTTACTAAGAAGATACAAAAACACAGAAACCCAATAATTGCAAGCTATGTTGTAAAATTATATATAATCAGTATAAGATATAAAGAAATTGTCTACCAATCAACCAAAAGCTTAAGTATAGTTTCCTTTATCTTAAATCTTTTTTCTTCATATCAACCAGAATATATCTTTTCCTTCTAACTTACACTTGTTTCTTTTTTAATTAAAAGCCCTTTTGAGATTAAATATAAATACAGAAGTTATAAAGGGATTGGTCGCTTTTCACAAACCTTTTGAAACATTTCCTCCTAAGGAATATTAGGGCTTCTCTGGTTGGCTCAGTAGTAAAGAATCTGCCTACCAACATAGGAGACGCAAGTTCTATCCCTAAGTGGGGAAGATGCCCTGGAGAAGGAAGTGGCAACCCACCCCAGTATTCTTGCCTGGAAAATCCCATGGACAGAGGAGGATGGTGGGTTACAGTTCATGGGGCCTCAAAAGAGTCAGATGCGACTAAACAGCCACAATAAGGAACATTAACTTTTCTGTAAGAATAAAAAGCTAGTGACATAAAATTCTGGTAATCATTGAAAGCCATTAACCAGCAATATCATTTGCTAAAGCCTCCTTCTATGTGGAGGCTTGTACTTGTTCACATTGCAAAATAAGACTAATCACTGTAGATGTCACACAGATGAATATACATATAAAAATTCAACAAGCTATAAGGTTATGAGCTATACACTAAAATCAATGCACCAGCTATGCAGTAAAATTAATGACCCTTATTTATAACAGCCAAAGGAAAAAAATTCAGAAACAACCTTAATGTCCAACAATAAGAGACTGGCCAAATAAAAAATATAATGCAGTTCTCTGATAAAAATACTCTGTTGCGGACTTCCCTGGTGGTCCACTGGGTAAGGACACCGCCTTGCAGTGCAAGGGGCGCCGGTTCGAGCCCTGGCCTGGGAAGATCCCACGTGCCGCGGAGCGGCTGGACTGATGTGTCCAAACTACCAAGCTGGAGCTCTGGAGCACATGCGCCCAGAGCCGGTGCTCTGCAGCAACAGAGGCTGCTGCGATGGGAGGCCCACATAAGCCAAAGAACAAAGACGGATGAAAATGGACAAATGAAAGACCAATAGAAGTGGCCCGCCTGCTCCCCTCCCTCCCCACCCCCACCCAAATAAATAAATAAATAAATCTTAAAAAAAAACTACTCTGTTGCTAATTAAAGATCATGTTCTTAATATTCTGGTGCTATGCTATGCTGTGCTCAGTCATGTCCAACTCTTTTGTGACCTGGTGGACTGTAGCCCTCCAAGGTCCTCTGTCCATGGGATTCTCTGGGCAAGAATACTGGAGTGGGTTGCCATGCCCTCCTCCAGAGGATCTTCCCAACCCAGGAATTGAAGCAGGCTCTCCTGCATTGCAGGTGGATTCTTTACCAGCTGAGCTACCAAGGAAGCCCAATACTCTGGTACATAGGAAAAAAATTTGTGTAAAACATAAAATAAGAAAATCCAAATGATAATATTCAGTTTGACATAATTTTTTAAAAATACATAGAAAAAAGAAAAATGTATTGAAATATTAGGAGTAGTTAAATCTAAAATAAAGAATTGTGAATATTCTTTATTCTTATTTATATATCTCTGTATTTTCCAAATTTTCAACAAAACAGTCATTATAAAAAAATATTAGCTATTAATTTCTAATCACAAAAATGAACCATCCCATTTCAGAACCATCAATGTTTAAAAAAACAACAACAACATCTCTTTCAGAAGATGTTTTGTTCTAATAATGGACATTAGCACAAAAGGTCTAGTTTATTTTTTTAATTCATTCAACCAATACCTGTTTAGTGCTTTAGTGTATGCCTGGTAGTATTCAAAAGTAAACAAAAACCCAAAAAAGCTTTACCCTTATAAAATATTCAGAAGAGCTACTAAATAAATAAGTAAAATACAATGCATTAAGTCATGATAGAGCTGTAAATAAACATGAGTCAGATAAAGGGGATGAAGAATATGCAGTGTATTACAATTTTAAATAGGGGGCTCAGTAAGACCTTACGGATAAGATAGTTGAACAAAGCTCTGGAGGAAGGAGGGAGGAAACTACACAGCTAACTGGGGGAAGAAGATTCCAGGTCTTAAAGCTGGAGCCAACCTAGTGTGTATAAGGAATAGCACCAAGACAAATAGATCTAGAATAAATTAGAAGCCAGAGAAATTCTGATAGGATAAGTCTTGTCATTTTTTTGAAGTGGGCTTCTCCTTTAACATGGGGAAGTACTAAAGAATTTTAAACAAAGAAATAACATCAATTTGAGTTAAGTCTTAAGAGATCACACTGGTGTGTGGTGAATAGACTACCATAGTGTAAAGGGAGAAGTAAAAAGGCCATTCAGGGGCTTCCCTGGTGGTACAGTGGGTAAGGACACCGCCTTGCAGTGCAAGGGGCGCCGGTTCGAGCCCTGGCCTGGGAAGATCCCACGTGCCGCGGAGCGACTGGACTGATGTGTCCAATCACCGAGCCCGAGCTCTGGAGCTCATGCACCTAGAGCAGGCACTCTGCAACAACAGACGCCACTGCGTTGGGAGGCCCGCAGGAGCCAAAGAACAAAGACGGATGAAAACAGAGAAATGAAAGCCCAATAGAAGTGGCCCGCCCGCTCCCCTTCCTCCCCAACCCGACCCCCGCCCAAAATAAATAAATAAATAAATCTTAAAAAAAAAAAAAAACGTATATAAGATATAAAAAAAATAAATAAATAAAAAAATAAAAAGGCCATTCAGAAGTTTATTTTAATGCCCCAGGTAAGAGACAAAAATGGTAGCAGGAGTGAAGATTCTGCATATATAAGGGAAGGAGAGCTGACAGAACTTGCTGATGGAGAGATGTGACAGGAAAAAAAGGGATCAAGGATAATGCCAAGATTTTTCATTAGAGAAACTGGAAGGATGCAACTGCCATTAACTGAAAGGGAAAGAGAATGTGGGAAGAGTAGATTTGAAGGGGGAAGAACAGGAATTCAGTTTGGGAATGTCAGGCATCTAAGCAAAGATATTAAGGCTGTTGAATACATACCTGAGATTCAAAGAGCAGATTGAAACTAAAGATTCAAATTGTGGAGACAGTTGAAGCTGGATATAGAAATTTGTGAACTGAGAGTATACAGATGATGGCATTTAAAGCCAGGAAACTCAACAGATTCACCTAGAGAAGGAGTAAGAAGATTCCAGGTCTTAAAGCTGGAGCCAACCTAGTGTGTATAAGGAATAGCACCAAGACAAATAGATCTAGAATAAATTAGAAGCCAGAGAAATTCTGATAGGATAAGTCTTGTCATTTTTTTGAAGTGGGCTTCTCCTTTAACATGGGGAAGTACTAAAGAATTTTAAACAAAGAAATAACATCAATTTGAGTTAAGTCTTAAGAGATCACACTGGTGTGTGGTGAATAGACTACCATAGTGTAAAGGGAGAAGTAAAAAGGCCATTCAGGGGCTTCCCTGGTGGTACAGTGGGTAAGGACACCGCCTTGCAGTGCAAGGGGCGCCGGTTCGAGCCCTGGCCTGGGAAGATCCCACGTGCCGCGGAGCGACTGGACTGATGTGTCCAATCACCGAGCCCGAGCTCTGGAGCTCATGCACCTAGAGCAGGCACTCTGCAACAACAGACGCCACTGCGTTGGGAGGCCCGCAGGAGCCAAAGAACAAAGACGGATGAAAACAGAGAAATGAAAGCCCAATAGAAGTGGCCCGCCCGCTCCCCTTCCTCCCCAACCCGACCCCCGCCCAAAATAAATAAATAAATAAATCTTAAAAAAAAAAAAAACGTATATAAGATATAAAAAAAATAAATAAATAAAAAAATAAAAAGGCCATTCAGAAGTTTATTTTAATGCCCCAGGTAAGAGACAAAAATGGTAGCAGGAGTGAAGATTCTGCATATATAAGGGAAGGAGAGCTGACAGAACTTGCTGATGGAGAGATGTGACAGGAAAAAAAGGGATCAAGGATAATGCCAAGATTTTTCATTAGAGAAACTGGAAGGATGCAACTGCCATTAACTGAAAGGGAAAGAGAATGTGGGAAGAGTAGATTTGAAGGGGGAAGAACAGGAATTCAGTTTGGGAATGTCAGGCATCTAAGCAAAGATATTAAGGCTGTTGAATACATACCTGAGATTCAAAGAGCAGATTGAAACTAAAGATTCAAATTCGTGGAGACAGTTGAAGCTGGATATAGAAATTTGTGAACTGAGAGTATACAGATGATGGCATTTAAAGCCAGGAAACTCAACAGATTCACCTAGAGAAGGAGTATAGAAAGAGGAAAGACCCAAGGAATGAGCATGCCAACACTCGGAAATTGGCAAGATACAGACAGAGAAAACAAACTATGGTTAACCAAGTGGGATAAGGTTAAAGTGGGACTTTGGGACTAGCAGATACAAACTCCTATATATAAAATAGATAAACAACAAGATGCTACTGAGTAACACAGGGAATTATATTCAATGTCCTATAATAAACCATAATGGAAAGGAATATAAAAAAGAATGTATATATGTACACGGGAAATATATATGGAAAGGAAAGGAATATGAAGAATATATATATATATATATTTATATAAAGAGAGAGCAATAGACTTTACTGAATCACTTCGCTGTGCACCAGAAACTAACATAACATTGTAAATCAACTATACTTCAATTAAATAAATAGAAATTGGTGAGATGAAAGGCACCTGTAAAGGACATCCATAAGAAAGAGCCAAGAGTAAAGTCGAAGGAAAACTAGGAGAGCATAAGACACTAAAAGGATTAAGCAAAAGCAACTGGTCAGTTGTAACACATGCTGCTGGTAAGTCAAGTCAAACGAGAATTGAGAATGGACCTTTGGATTTAACCATATGAAAGTCCCTGGTGACTCTGACAAGCAGGGTCTGGTGGTGTGGGGGGGTGAAAGCCTAACTGAAGGGGATTCAAGTGGTAATGGGAGGACAGAAAGTGGAGAAAAGGAGCATGAGAACCTTTTCAGGAAGGCTGTTTTAAGAAGAACAGAGATGTGGAGCCCTAGGTAGCAGTGGATTGGCAGGCCTCAGAGAGTTGGAAGTCTTCATGTTTGCTTTTGGGGTTTGGTAGGGTTTCTTTGTTTCTTCTGTTACTGTTTTTAAGATGAGAGTAATTCCAGCATATCTGTACATTGATGGGACTAATCAGGTAGAGAGAGAAACCTAAATGATACAGGAGAAAGAAGGAATTCAGTTTGGGAATGTCAGGCATCTAAGCAAAGATATTAAGGCTGTTGAATACATACCTGAGATTCAAAGAGCAGATTGAAACTAAAGATTCAAATTCGTGGAGACAGTTGAAGCTGGATATAGAAATTTGTGAACTGAGAGTATACAGATGATGGCATTTAAAGCCAGGAAACTCAACAGATTCACCTAGAGAAGGAGTATAGAAAGAGGAAAGACCCAAGGAATGAGCATGCCAACACTCGGAAATTGGCAAGATACAGACAGAGAAAACAAACTATGGTTAACCAAGTGGGATAAGGTTAAAGTGGGACTTTGGGACTAGCAGATACAAACTCCTATATATAAAATAGATAAACAACAAGATGCTACTGAGTAACACAGGGAATTATATTCAATGTCCTATAATAAACCATAATGGAAAGGAATATAAAAAAGAATGTATATATGTACACGGGAAATATATATGGAAAGGAAAGGAATATGAAGAATATATATATATATATATTTATATAAAGAGAGAGCAATAGACTTTACTGAATCACTTCGCTGTGCACCAGAAACTAACATAACATTGTAAATCAACTATACTTCAATTAAATAAATAGAAATTGGTGAGATGAAAGGCACCTGTAAAGGACATCCATAAGAAAGAGCCAAGAGTAAAGTCGAAGGAAAACTAGGAGAGCATAAGACACTAAAAGGATTAAGCAAAAGCAACTGGTCAGTTGTAACACATGCTGCTGGTAAGTCAAGTCAAACGAGAATTGAGAATGGACCTTTGGATTTAACCATATGAAAGTCCCTGGTGACTCTGACAAGCAGGGTCTGGTGGTGTGGGGGGGTGAAAGCCTAACTGAAGGGGATTCAAGTGGTAATGGGAGGACAGAAAGTGGAGAAAAGGAGCATGAGAACCTTTTCAGGAAGGCTGTTTTAAGAAGAACAGAGATGTGGAGCCCTAGGTAGCAGTGGATTGGCAGGCCTCAGAGAGTTGGAAGTCTTCATGTTTGCTTTTGGGGTTTGGTAGGGTTTCTTTGTTTCTTCTGTTACTGTTTTTAAGATGAGAGTAATTCCAGCATATCTGTACATTGATGGGACTAATCAGGTAGAGAGAGAAACCTAAATGATACAGGAGAAAGAAGGAATATTTGCTGAAAATATCTATAGTAGGTAGATATAAGAGTATATGAATGAAGAGAGTGGCCTTAGAAGGGAGACAGTTCATCCACAATGAGAGAAGGAAAGAGAGAATGTACGTGCATAGACCGGCAAGTGGGGAGATGCAGACAGAACTGAGTTCTCTCTTCAGTTTGCTTCTATTTTTTAGAAAGCAAGGTCATCAGTTCAGAAAGAGGATGGATGAATAGTATTAGAGGTAAGAAGATAAAAGGCAAAGTGTAGAATAGTTATTTACTAAGATAACAAGGGTGAATCACCTACAGAAAACAGTAACACATTCATTGAACAAAAAAATGATCAAAGTACCCCTCCATTCTAGCAAGGAATAAAATAGAATACAAGTAAGATAGTAGTTTTGAATTTATATTTTGTGTTAATTTGTGTTTTTCTTGACTTTGAAAGAATACAGTCACTCTTAAACATATTTTAAAAAAAAAGACAATGCTGGGTTAAAAGGGACATAAAATAAGATACAATGTGTGGTACTGGACTGGTTACTAATTTGGACAACTCAATGTAAACTTTATTTGTGGAATAATTAAAAACATCAAATAAAAACTGGACAATTTATGGAGTAAACATTTGCTGAAATAGGGGTAGATTATTGACTCGAAGGAAAACTAGGAGAGCATAACATAAAAGGATTAAGCAAAAGCAACTGGTCAGTTGTAACACATGCTGCTGGTAAGTCAAGTCAAACGAGAATTGAGAATGGACCTTTGGATTTAACCATATGAAAGTCCCTGGTGACTCTGACAAGCAGGGTCTGGTGGTGTGGGGGGGTGAAAGCCTAACTGAAGGGGATTCAAGTGGTAATGGGAGGACAGAAAGTGGAGAAAAGGAGCATGAGAACCTTTTCAGGAAGGCTGTTTTAAGAAGAACAGAGATGTGGAGCCCTAGGTAGCAGTGGATTGGCAGGCCTCAGAGAGTTGGAAGTCTTCATGTTTGCTTTTGGGGTTTGGTAGGGTTTCTTTGTTTCTTCTGTTACTGTTTTTAAGATGAGAGTAATTCCAGCATATCTGTACATTGATGGGACTAATCAGGTAGAGAGAGAAACCTAAATGATACAGGAGAAAGAAGGAATATTTGCTGAAAATATCTATAGTAGGTAGATATAAGAGTATATGAATGAAGAGAGTGGCCTTAGAAGGGAGACAGTTCATCCACAATGAGAGAAGGAAAGAGAGAATGTACGTGCATAGACCGGCAAGTGGGGAGATGCAGACAGAACTGAGTTCTCTCTTCAGTTTGCTTCTATTTTTTAGAAAGCAAGGTCATCAGTTCAGAAAGAGGATGGATGAATAGTATTAGAGGTAAGAAGATAAAAGGCAAAGTGTAGAATAGTTATTTACTAAGATAACAAGGGTGAATCACCTACAGAAAACAGTAACACATTCATTGAACAAAAAAATGATCAAAGTACCCCTCCATTCTAGCAAGGAATAAAATAGAATACAAGTAAGATAGTAGTTTTGAATTTATATTTTGTGTTAATTTGTGTTTTTCTTGACTTTGAAAGAATACAGTCACTCTTAAACATATTTTAAAAAAAAAGACAATGCTGGGTTAAAAGGGACATAAAATAAGATACAATGTGTGGTACTGGACTGGTTACTAATTTGGACAACTCAATGTAAACTTTATTTGTGGAATAATTAAAAACATCAAATAAAAACTGGACAATTTATGGAGTAAACATTTGCTGAAATAGGGGTAGATTATTGACTGAAAAAAAAACAGGCCATCTACCAGTATGTATAATACAATTTTCTTTTAAACAATGCATGTGTACATTGATCCATATGAATATAACAATATACAGTAGTAATCTATAGTGAACTTGTTATTTCTGTAAAATTTATTTTTGGTTGTCTGCATTTTCTAATTTTCTTAAAAAAGGCACATGTACTGTTTCTAATGATAATATAATACTATTTTAAATCAACTAAATAAAAAATTTTAATGCAACCAAGTATATCTTTTGATTCATACCCAAGAACTTCCTAGTAATCTGAACTATAACAGAAAAATAAAACAGAGGTTAGAAAACTACAGCCTGGGGCTTCCCTGGTGGTCCAGTGGGCAAAGAGTCTGCCTTGCTGTGCAAGCGGCACCAGTTTGATCCCTGGCCCGGGAAGATCCCACATGCCTTGGAGCGCCTGGACGGGGTTGCCCAATTACGAGCCAGCATTCTGGAGCGCATGCACTCGGAGCCAGTGCTCTGCAACGAGAGAGGCCACTGTGATTGGAGGTCCACGCAGGCCGAATAATTAAGATGGATGAAAATAAATAAATGAAGGACTAATTAAAGAGGCCAAAAAAAAACCACACAAAAACTACAGCCTGTGGGTCAGACCTGACCCACCACTGGTTCTTGTGTCACACATGAGCTAGGAATTTTACTTTTTAAATTTTTTATATATTTGATTTGCTTTTTATAGTTTTCAATGGTTTAAAAACCATACGAGAATAATATCCTGTAGTACATGGAAATGTTCTAAGTTCAGATTTCACTGTCAGGCAATCAAGTTTTATTGGAACCCAGCCATTTCCAGATATTGATTGCCCTTGGTGGCTTCTGCACTAGAGGGGCAACATTGCAAAGGCAGTGTTGGTGGAATAGTTGCATCAGAAACCATATCTCACCCTCTGGCCCATTGTAGAAAAAGTCTCCTAAGTCCCTGAAACAGAATAAAAGCATTAAGACTGCAGCAGAGTCACTAAAATCTAAAAAAGAACTAGACTCACACTACTAACTAGGAAAATGCATACAAAAACTAGATACATTTTCCTACCCAGAAGACTATAAGAGATATGGGCAAAGGGAAGTCTCACACACTGATGAGACTGAAAAAAAAACAGGCCATCTACCAGTATGTATAATACAATTTTCTTTTAAACAATGCATGTGTACATTGATCCATATGAATATAACAATATACAGTAGTAATCTATAGTGAACTTGTTATTTCTGTAAAATTTATTTTTGGTTGTCTGCATTTTCTAATTTTCTTAAAAAAGGCACATGTACTGTTTCTAATGATAATATAATACTATTTTAAATCAACTAAATAAAAAATTTTAATGCAACCAAGTATATCTTTTGATTCATACCCAAGAACTTCCTAGTAATCTGAACTATAACAGAAAAATAAAACAGAGGTTAGAAAACTACAGCCTGGGGCTTCCCTGGTGGTCCAGTGGGCAAAGAGTCTGCCTTGCTGTGCAAGCGGCACCAGTTTGATCCCTGGCCCGGGAAGATCCCACATGCCTTGGAGCGCCTGGACGGGGTTGCCCAATTACGAGCCAGCATTCTGGAGCGCATGCACAGGAGCCAGTGCTCTGCAACGAGAGAGGCCACTGTGATTGGAGGTCCACGCAGGCCGAATAATTAAGATGGATGAAAATAAATAAATGAAGGACTAATTAAAGAGGCCAAAAAAAAACCACACAAAAACTACAGCCTGTGGGTCAGACCTGACCCACCACTGGTTCTTGTGTCACACATGAGCTAGGAATTTTACTTTTTAAATTTTTTATATATTTGATTTGCTTTTTATAGTTTTCAATGGTTTAAAAACCATACGAGAATAATATCCTGTAGTACATGGAAATGTTCTAAGTTCAGATTTCACTGTCAGGCAATCAAGTTTTATTGGAACCCAGCCATTTCCAGATATTGATTGCCCTTGGTGGCTTCTGCACTAGAGGGGCAACATTGCAAAGGCAGTGTTGGTGGAATAGTTGCATCAGAAACCATATCTCACCCTCTGGCCCATTGTAGAAAAAGTCTCCTAAGTCCCTGAAACAGAATAAAAGCATTAAGACTGCAGCAGAGTCACTAAAATCTAAAAAAGAACTAGACTCACACTACTAACTAGGAAAATGCATACAAAAACTAGATACATTTTCCTACCCAGAAGACTATAAGAGATATGGGCAAAAGGGAAGTCTCACACACTGATGAGACTGGTACAACTGCTTTGGAAGGTATTTGGTAACATCTTGAAACACAAGGCTATGTGTATCCTATGACCCAGTAATTCCACTTCTAGGTTTAATGCCCTGGAAAACTCTCATACATGGAGACACAAGATGTATATTACAACAGTGTGTGGGAGAGTTAACATATACGATGAGCTTTACATATATGAACTCCTTCAGGCACTGCTGCGATTTTTTAAAAAAAACCTTCAAATTCTTCTACAAATATTTATTTCTTGAATTAGGTGTGAAGCAAGTATGACATAATGACTAATATGTGAGCTTACCTGGCATTCTTTTCTGCCTCTAAAAGAGCTTGTGCCAAATCACTGTGGGCCTTCTCTGCTTCCTTTGTTAATTTTATATCATGTGCTCGAAGCAGACACAGCTCCCTGGCATAAAGCAAACCAATTTTAAAATTCACTGTTGAAGACTTTGAAAAAGTTTCTACCTAGGAAATCAGATTTTGACTCAGGAATCATGTCAGTTATCCTGTATACAGCTCTTCCCAGTTTTTCTACCTTATAAACCAAAGAAGTCTAGTGTTCATTCAGGGAGACTGTTACCAGGTTGAGCAATGGAATCAGACTAGCTACAAAAGGCAGAAAGCAGATGTGGAGGATTCTCTAGAATGGAGTGAAGGCAGATGCTGGCAGGCAAGACCTTAAGGCTGTTCTGTTCTACCCTCTGACACGTCTATTCTACCCTCTTCATTTCTGCCACTGATCACTAAATGTGACTGCTATTTTATATATATACTGCTTATTCTCCTCGCTATTTGAACCTTAAAATCCATAATCATAATCATGGCACTGTTCTGTAAACCAGATTAAAATAAGCACCTCTATTTTGGAAGGCAGAATAAGTCTTTTTCATATCAAATATACACAAAGCTCTAGTTACACGTTAACCTGTGTAACCCATGTCTGTACATCTCTGTCCAGGCCTTTCTGTTCTCTTGTGAAAAGTCCCTGAAAGAATAAAAGCATTAAGACTGCAGCAGAGTCACTAAAATCTAAAAAAGAACTAGACTCACACTACTAACTAGGAAAATGCATACAAAAACTAGATACATTTTCCTACCCAGAAGACTATAAGAGATATGGGCAAAAGGGAAGTCTCACACACTGATGAGACTGGTACAACTGCTTTGGAAGGTATTTGGTAACATCTTGAAACACAAGGCTATGTGTATCCTATGACCCAGTAATTCCACTTCTAGGTTTAATGCCCTGGAAAACTCTCATACATGGAGACACAAGATGTATATTACAACAGTGTGTGGGAGAGTTAACATATACGATGAGCTTTACATATATGAACTCCTTCAGGCACTGCTGCGATTTTTTAAAAAAAACCTTCAAATTCTTCTACAAATATTTATTTCTTGAATTAGGTGTGAAGCAAGTATGACATAATGACTAATATGTGAGCTTACCTGGCATTCTTTTCTGCCTCTAAAAGAGCTTGTGCCAAATCACTGTGGGCCTTCTCTGCTTCCTTTGTTAATTTTATATCATGTGCTCGAAGCAGACACAGCTCCCTGGCATAAAGCAAACCAATTTTAAAATTCACTGTTGAAGACTTTGAAAAAGTTTCTACCTAGGAAATCAGATTTTGACTCAGGAATCATGTCAGTTATCCTGTATACAGCTCTTCCCAGTTTTTCTACCTTATAAACCAAAGAAGTCTAGTGTTCATTCAGGGAGACTGTTACCAGGTTGAGCAATGGAATCAGACTAGCTACAAAAGGCAGAAAGCAGATGTGGAGGATTCTCTAGAATGGAGTGAAGGCAGATGCTGGCAGGCAAGACCTTAAGGCTGTTCTGTTCTACCCTCTGACACGTCTATTCTACCCTCTTCATTTCTGCCACTGATCACTAAATGTGACTGCTATTTTATATATATACTGCTTATTCTCCTCGCTATTTGAACCTTAAAATCCATAATCATAATCATGGCACTGTTCTGTAAACCAGATTAAAATAAGCACCTCTATTTTGGAAGGCAGAATAAGTCTTTTTCATATCAAATATACACAAAGCTCTAGTTACACGTTAACCTGTGTAACCCATGTCTGTACATCTCTGTCCAGGCCTTTCTGTTCTCTTGTGAAAAATGAAAAAAGAGTAAGAAAGTCCTCGCCTTTAATCATTCTACTTGCCCTGAATATCTCTTACTCTCTTTAGAGACAAGGACTGGTAAGCACAGTTTGTACCTGGTCAGTTCCTCAATAACAATCTTAAAATTGTATAATTCTTCCAAAATGCGCTGGTCTATCAGTCGCTGAGTTACCATGTCTTTGTAGAAGTCAATCATCTGCCAGGCAGTGTGGTCAAGCATTTGTACATACCGCTGTCTGCACGAGAAAGAAGGAAAACAAGACATCACACAGAAGAAAAAGGGAAAGGAGCCAGAAAATATATAAGAAAGAAAGTAATTTTAGGGAAAGAAATAGTGAGCACTCAGTGAAACTATGTGGGAGGAACTAGGCTGTGAAATCCTTTCATGCTCACGAATGAATGGGAGTGCCAAGTGAATGAACTGTGGAGAATTTTAACCAGGGTCATAATTATTTGGAATGTAATGTCTGAGACATAAAACAAAACAAAGAATTCTTTTATTTCTTCTTCTAAATTATGAACCATATGAGGACAAGGCTATGGCACCCATAGCTATACACTGACAACATCTAACAGTGCCTTGAATATAGTGGGACTTTTATAAGTAGTTAAATTCATGAATAAAATCACTTTTCTCACACTCATCAAAATGTAAAATGACATGAACTACATAAAAATAAATAAAAACAAAGAAGTCCTTAAGTACAAAGAGGTAATTTCTCTTGCTTCTGAACAAAACCAAACATAATATTTGGAAAAGATCACAGATGATTAATTATGAATACCATAACTGAACAGTCTTGATTTATGCTAACAGTGATCTAGATATTATATTCTAAAGCCTGAGACTCCAGAATTGAAACATCTTTGAGTTGGAATAATCATTTAGCTTAATCTCTCACCTCCTGGCAGAAAGAATTATCCAGCCCTTGCTTAAAGAGTTAGGGAGTTCATCAGTTCAGAGTGCAGCTCATACATTGGGAAGTATCAATTTTTAAAACATCTTCTTTAGGACTTTTCCTCACAGTTATATAGGGACAAAATACTCTGAAACACAATTATATCCATGATAAAGCATACTTTCTGAAGCATTACTGGGCTTGCAGAAAGAAACAGAAGTCTCTAGGGGTGAAAAACAACAAACAACAAACTATCCCAAATGAACAGAAAAAAAAAACCTAAAAAATTTCAAAACATCAGTGACTTGTGGGATAACTTTATCATTAGTGATCTAATAAATGTGTAAAGAGACTCCCCTGAAAAGAGGAAGGGTAGAAAAAAAATCTGAAGAAAAATGAGCCAAAGAAATTCATATTTGATGAAAAATATTAATTTATAGATCCAAAAAAGCTCAATGAATACCAAGCACAAGAAACATGAAGAAAACTACACCAAGAAACATCCTAATCAAATTGTTCAAAAGCAATCATACTATGCTGAGAATTTAATGAATTTCACAAAATAATGGTTAGGAAAATTTTTCATCAGATTAAAATTGAGGTGAGAGTAAAGGAACCAGTCTATCCCCAAATGTACAATGTTCTGAAGAAGACAAAAAGGATAGAGACAGTAAAAAAAAAGAGAGAGAGAGAGAGAGAGAGTGCTTATAGAGCGTTCAGGGTGAGAGCAGATGGAAAGGGAGGAGAGAGAAAAAGGTGCTGCACAGGGGGTTTAGGGCCATGAAATGTCTCCACAGGACACTGTAATGGTGTGACACTGTGTGATACCACATTGTGCAGTCAACACTGACAAATTAGAGTGCTTTTCATGTATAGTATGTTTCACTAAGAAAACCTGAAACAACTGGGGATGTTTAGCTTGAAGAACAGAATGCAGAAGAGGAAAGACAAATGGCTCTTCTCAAATATTTATAAAGAGCTACATGGTGAAAGGAGGAATGGACTTATTCTAAGGATCTTCTGAGTACAAAATTAGGATTAGCAGGTAGAAGTTATAGGCAAGTAGACTACAATTATATAAAGAAGTTTAAATTTTTTAGTTTGTAAAATCTGATACACAAAGTAACACGGGCAAAAAGCAAATGAACACGTCATAATTTTTATTGAATCACAAACCTTGATGAAATGCATCAGTAATTAAATTTTAACATTTTCCTCACAGTTATATAGGGACAAAATACTCTGAAACACAATTATATCCATGATAAAGCATACTTTCTGAAGCATTACTGGGCTTGCAGAAAGAAACAGAAGTCTCTAGGGGTGAAAAACAACAAACAACAAACTATCCCAAATGAACAGAAAAAAAAAACCTAAAAAATTTCAAAACATCAGTGACTTGTGGGATAACTTTATCATTAGTGATCTAATAAATGTGTAAAGAGACTCCCCTGAAAAGAGGAAGGGTAGAAAAAAAATCTGAAGAAAAATGAGCCAAAGAAATTCATATTTGATGAAAAATATTAATTTATAGATCCAAAAAAGCTCAATGAATACCAAGCACAAGAAACATGAAGAAAACTACACCAAGAAACATCCTAATCAAATTGTTCAAAAGCAATCATACTATGCTGAGAATTTAATGAATTTCACAAAATAATGGTTAGGAAAATTTTTCATCAGATTAAAATTGAGGTGAGAGTAAAGGAACCAGTCTATCCCCAAATGTACAATGTTCTGAAGAAGACAAAAAGGATAGAGACAGTAAAAAAAAAGAGAGAGAGAGAGTGCTTATAGAGCGTTCAGGGTGAGAGCAGATGGAAAGGGAGGAGAGAGAAAAAGGTGCTGCACAGGGGGTTTAGGGCCATGAAATGTCTCCACAGGACACTGTAATGGTGTGACACTGTGTGATACCACATTGTGCAGTCAACACTGACAAATTAGAGTGCTTTTCATGTATAGTATGTTTCACTAAGAAAACCTGAAACAACTGGGGATGTTTAGCTTGAAGAACAGAATGCAGAAGAGGAAAGACAAATGGCTCTTCTCAAATATTTATAAAGAGCTACATGGTGAAAGGAGGAATGGACTTATTCTAAGGATCTTCTGAGTACAAAATTAGGATTAGCAGGTAGAAGTTATAGGCAAGTAGACTACAATTATATAAAGAAGTTTAAATTTTTTAGTTTGTAAAATCTGATACACAAAGTAACACGGGCAATGCAAATGAGGAATCACAATGATGAAATGACTAATTATGAACACGTCATAATTTTTATTGAGATACAACTGATATGCCATAGAAGTTACCCTTTAAAAGTATGTAATAATGCATTCAGTATATTCACAAAGTTGTGTAACCCTCAACCTATTTAATTCTGGACAATTTTCATCATCCCTAAATACCTCATAATGGTACCCGTTAGCAGTCACTTTCAATTACTCTTTCTCTCATTTTCTGGCAATTTACTAATCTACTTTCTGTCTAGGTTTGCCTCTTCTGGACATTTCATATAAATGGAATCACACAATATGTGACCTTAAGGTTCATCCATGTTAAATCATATATAGTACTTCATTCCTTTCTATGGTTGAAAAATATGCACCTGTCAAAATCCACAGAACTGTATAAGATAAGAATAAACCTTAATGTAAACTATGAATTTTACTCAATAATAATATTGATATAGTGGGTCATTAATTACAACAAATATGCCAGATCAACACAGATGTAAATAATGAAACTGTATACATAGGAGGGAGGAGTATATGGAAACTCTGCATTATCCAATTTGTCTGTAGATGTTAAATCATTTTTTTACAAAATTTATTTTTTAAAAGATGGGTGAGCATAAACTAGGAAAAATATTAAATATACTAACCCTTGAAAACTGTGGCCTTCCCTTGTGGTTCAGATGGTAAAGAATCCTCCTGCAATGCAGGAGACCTGGGTTTGATCGCCAGGTTGGGCAGGTCCCCTGGAGGAGAGGAAGGCTACCCACTCCAGTATTCAGATCACAAAGAGCCACTGTGTGATTCCACATTGTGCAGTCAACACTGACAAATTAGAGTGCTTTTCATGTATAGTATGTTTCACTAAGAAAACCTGAAACAACTGGGGATGTTTAGCTTGAAGAACAGAATGCAGAAGAGGAAAGACAAATGGCTCTTCTCAAATATTTATAAAGAGCTACATGGTGAAAGGAGGAATGGACTTATTCTAAGGATCTTCTGAGTACAAAATTAGGATTAGCAGGTAGAAGTTATAGGCAAGTAGACTACAATTATATAAAGAAGTTTAAATTTTTTAGTTTGTAAAATCTGATACACAAAGTAACACGGGCAATGCAAATGAGGAATCACAATGATGAAATGACTAATTATGAACACGTCATAATTTTTATTGAGATACAACTGATATGCCATAGAAGTTACCCTTTAAAAGTATGTAATAATGCATTCAGTATATTCACAAAGTTGTGTAACCCTCAACCTATTTAATTCTGGACAATTTTCATCATCCCTAAATACCTCATAATGGTACCCGTTAGCAGTCACTTTCAATTACTCTTTCTCTCATTTTCTGGCAATTTACTAATCTACTTTCTGTCTAGGTTTGCCTCTTCTGGACATTTCATATAAATGGAATCACACAATATGTGACCTTAAGGTTCATCCATGTTAAATCATATATAGTACTTCATTCCTTTCTATGGTTGAAAAATATGCACCTGTCAAAATCCACAGAACTGTATAAGATAAGAATAAACCTTAATGTAAACTATGAATTTTACTCAATAATAATATTGATATAGTGGGTCATTAATTACAACAAATATGCCAGATCAACACAGATGTAAATAATGAAACTGTATACATAGGAGGGAGGAGTATATGGAAACTCTGCATTATCCAATTTGTCTGTAGATGTTAAATCATTTTTTTACAAAATTTATTTTTTAAAAGATGGGTGAGCATAAACTAGGAAAAATATTAAATATACTAACCCTTGAAAACTGTGGCCTTCCCTTGTGGTTCAGATGGTAAAGAATCCTCCTGCAATGCAGGAGACCTGGGTTTGATCGCCAGGTTGGGCAGGTCCCCTGGAGGAGAGGAAGGCTACCCACTCCAGTATTCAGATCACAAAGAGCCAGATACAACTGGAAGACTTTCATCCTTCACCCCTGAACAGTGCAGGCATTTGGGCCCCACTCCTACACTGTTGAAAATTCATGAAGAGTCATCCCTTGGTATCTACGGGGAACTGGTCCCAGGACCCCCAAATTCAAGGATGCTTAAGTCCCCTAGTTGGCCCTCTGTATCCTAGGTTTCCAATTCACAGATTCAACCAACCATAAATCATGTAGTACTGTTATTTACTGGGGGAAAATATCCATGCTTAAGTGTGTCTATGCAGTTCAAACTCGGGTTGTTTAAGAATCAACTGCGTGTATGTTTGAAATACATTAAAATATATGTAAATACAAAATTACATATGACAGGGCTTTCCTGGTGGTCCAGTGGGTAAGGACACTGCCTTGCAGTGCAAGGGGTGCCGGTTCAATCCCTAGCCTGGGAAGATCCCACGTGCCGTGGAGCAGCTGGACCCACGTGTCCAATTACTGAGCCGGAGCTCTGGAGCGCATGCGCCCAGAGCCAGTGCTCTGCGACAACAGAGGCCACAGCGATGGGAGGCCCACACGGGCCAAAGAACGAAGATGGATGAAAATGGCCAAATGAAAGACCAATAGAAGTGGTCGGCCTGCTCTCCTCCCTCCCCACCCCACCCCAAATAAATAAATAAACAAATATTTAAAAAAAAATTACATATGACAAAAGACTAGTTTTCTGAGATGTAGAACTCCTAACGCTCAGTAAATCAAAAGCAAACAACTTATTTTAAAACTAAGCAAAAGATCTAAACAGGTATTTCATGAAAATAATAGACATCAATAAGCTCATGAAAAAGTGCTCAATATCAAGATTCAGCAGGGAAATGTAAGTTAAAAGCATAATGATACACTATTATACATCCAACAGGATGGCCAAAACTAAATGCTGGCAAAAATATGGAGCAACCAGACTCTCTCACTGTTAGTAGCAGTATATAATCATAATAATAGTACAAACATTTTATGGAACACCATGATAATTTCTTACAAAAATAAACTTAAACTAGGACATCCCTGACAGTCCAGTGGTTAAGACTTCACACTTGGACTTCCCTGGTGGTCCAGTGGGTAAGAACACCACCTTGCAGTGCAAGGGGCGCCGGTTCGATCCCTGGCCTGGGAAGATCCCAGGTGCTGCAGAGCGGCTGGACTGATGTGTCCAATTACCAAGCTGGAGCTCTGGAGCACATGCGCCCAGAGCCGGTGCTCTGCGACAACAGAGGCCACAGCGATGGGAGGCCCACATGGGCCAAAGAACAAAGATGGATGAAAATAGATAAATGAAAGATCAATAGAAGTGGCCCGCCTGCTCTCCTCCCTCCCCACCCTTCCCCCACCAAAATAGATAAAAATCTTAAAAAAAAAAATAAAAAAGACTTCACACTTCCACTGCAGGAGGCATGGGATCAATCCCAGATTGGGGAACATCCTGCATGCTCTTTAATTAATTTAATTAAACCAACCTTATGATGTTCTGTATAACATGGAGAATATAGCCAATATTGTTTAATAAGTGTAACTGGAAAGCAATTTTAAAATTTGTATACAAATCATTTTTGAAAAAAAAGATTAAAAACAAACTTACTTCATGAACTAGCAATCTCATTCCTATATATTTGCCCAAGAAATGAAAGCACATGTTCACGAAAAGATTCTTACAAGAATGTTCACAGATACTTTATTTATAATAGCCTCAAACTGAAAATAACCCAGTGCCCATCAACAGGAAAATGTGATGATACGTGGCAGTAAACAAAAAAAACTCTGTAAACAAATAAAATTTTTTTAAAAGTTCTCCACACTTAAAGAAAGTATGAAAATGGATAAACTGTTTTTTTATTCCATTCATACAATGGAATATCACTCATCAATAAAAAAAGAACAAATGGCCTATATATGCACAATGTGGATAAATTTCAAAAACATGCTACACAAAAGAAGCTGTATATAAGAGTATATATGGTACAGTGGCTTCCCTGGTAGCTCAGTGGTGAAGAGTTCACTTGCCAATGCAGGAGACACAAGTTCAATTCCTGATCCAGGAGGATCCCGCATGCTGTGGAGCAACTAAGTCCATGAGCCACAGCTACTGAGCCTGTGCTCTAAAGCCTCGGAGCCGCAACTACTGAGCCCATGTGCCGCAACTTTTGAGTCCATGTGCCACAACTATTGAAGCCTGTGTGCCCTAGAGTTCAAGTTCCACAACAAAAGAAGCCACGGCAACAAGAAGCCTGCTCACCTTAACTAGAGAGTAGCCCCTACTCCATGCAACTACAGAAGAGCTTGCAGTAGCAGTGAAAACCCAGAATAGCCCAAAATAAATAAATTAATTTAAAATAAAAAAAGAGCATACACGGTATGATCCCTTGTGTATGATGTTCCTAAATAGGAAAAACTAACCTAAGATTCAAAGAAGTCAGAACTTGTGGAGAAGCAAGAGTAGGCATTTCCAGGAAAGAGCGTTGGGGAACTTTGTGGGATGATGGTAATACCCTATATCTTTTTTTTTTAAACCCTGTATTTTAATAAGCGTTTGGGTTATTAAGGTATCTATATCTGTCAAAAGTCAACAAATGCAGATAAGATTTTTTTCATTTTATTATATGTAAATTCTCCTTAAAAGGGAAAAAATGGCAAGTAGCTAATGAACTGATTAATGCTAAACATGCTGAATGTACATACACTTAAAGAAAATATACGGATGTCTGTCTTTTACTTTTTCTTGAGGCTTAAAACATGACAGTTATTTCTAGCAATTGTTTATATTTGCCCAAGAAATGAAAGCAATTCACGAAAAGATTCTTACAAGAATGTTCACAGATACTTTATTTATAATAGCCTCAAACTGAAAATAACCCAGTGCCCATCAACAGGAAAATGTGATGATACGTGGCAGTAAACAAAAAAAACTCTGTAAACAAATAAAATTTTTTTAAAAGTTCTCCACACTTAAAGAAAGTATGAAAATGGATAAACTGTTTTTTTATTCCATTCATACAATGGAATATCACTCATCAATAAAAAAAGAACAAATGGCCTATATATGCACAATGTGGATAAATTTCAAAAACATGCTACACAAAAGAAGCTGTATATAAGAGTATATATGGTACAGTGGCTTCCCTGGTAGCTCAGTGGTGAAGAGTTCACTTGCCAATGCAGGAGACACAAGTTCAATTCCTGATCCAGGAGGATCCCGCATGCTGTGGAGCAACTAAGTCCATGAGCCACAGCTACTGAGCCTGTGCTCTAAAGCCTCGGAGCCGCAACTACTGAGCCCATGTGCCGCAACTTTTGAGTCCATGTGCCACAACTATTGAAGCCTGTGTGCCCTAGAGTTCAAGTTCCACAACAAAAGAAGCCACGGCAACAAGAAGCCTGCTCACCTTAACTAGAGAGTAGCCCCTACTCCATGCAACTACAGAAGAGCTTGCAGTAGCAGTGAAAACCCAGAATAGCCCAAAATAAATAAATTAATTTAAAATAAAAAAAGAGCATACACGGTATGATCCCTTGTGTATGATGTTCCTAAATAGGAAAAACTAACCTAAGATTCAAAGAAGTCAGAACTTGTGGAGAAGCAAGAGTAGGCATTTCCAGGAAAGAGCGTTGGGGAACTTTGTGGGATGATGGTAATACCCTATATCTTTTTTTTTTAAACCCTGTATTTTAATAAGCGTTTGGGTTATTAAGGTATCTATATCTGTCAAAAGTCAACAAATGCAGATAAGATTTTTTTCATTTTATTATATGTAAATTCTCCTTAAAAGGGAAAAAATGGCAAGTAGCTAATGAACTGATTAATGCTAAACATGCTGAATGTACATACACTTAAAGAAAATATACGGATGTCTGTCTTTTACTTCTTTTTTTCTTGAGGCTTAACAATTCCATTTCTAATGACAGTTATTTCTCAGCAATTTTTTTTTTTTTAAAGATTTATTTATTTGGGGGCGGGGGTCGGGTTGGGGAGAGAGGGGAGCGGGCGGGTCACTTCTATTGGTCTTTCATTTCTCTATTTTCATCCGTCTTTGTTCTTTGGCTCCTGTGGGCCTCCCATCGCGGTGGCGTCTGTCGTTGCAGAGCACCAGCTCTGGGCGCATGCGCTCCAGAGCTCTGGCTCGGTAATTGGACACATGGGTCCAGCCGCTCCGCGGCACGTGGGATCTTCCCAGGCCAGGGATCGAACCAGCGCCCCTTGCAGTGCAAGGCAGTGTCCTTACCCACTGGACCACCAGGGGAAGCCCTATTTCTCAGCAATTTTTAAAAGCTATTTACAAGAAGCATTATTCTACTACTTCTACCTTTAAATACACCAAGCACTTCTAAATATCTAGAAATACTAGATGATTCATATAAGAACTTACATGTCTACTATGTACACAGTACTGTTAAATAAAATTGCACACAATGAAGAATGGTTATAATTTCAGGTATCTTCTAAATATGACCATTCTGGCCTGAACCTCCCTGTCTTTGCTTTAAATAAATGAAACTGGTGGATAAATATCAAGATGGCTAGATGGACAAAGATGCGATATAGCAAGAAAGTATGTAAATGGCAGAATCTAGATATATGTGAGCTCACAGTAAAATTCTTTCCATTTTTATGTGCATATTTGGAAACTTCCACAATAAATATTGGAAGAAATAAAAGTAACAACAACTGGAGAAAGGTCAGGCGCCTGCCTCTGAAGATATTTATAGTGTCAACCAAAAATAATTACTGCAGTACCCCTATTTCTGTGAGTCTTACTCATATAACCAATCTGCCAGTTATTCTTGCCTTTATAAGAAACAGGTATTCTGAATGTCTGTTTCCTATGAAACCCTCTTTCTATAGCCACAGGCCTGAGACACAGTTGCATGAAAAGCATACACACACACAAGCTGATCAGAAAGACACACAGCAGAAAACTCTAGTGACAAGCAAATGGACAAGCAAACAAGTAAGGGCTAACAGGGAGTATTTCCAGAGCATGTGAGCTGTTACCATTTGCTGGGGTATCTATTGGATCCTCACAAAATCTTGTGAATGTTTTACGAGAGGACTCTGTAAGATACTTGGCTGGGGACAATAGATGTCCTCCTCATTGAAGGTGGGCCCTAACCCTTCAAAGGAGTGCCTACCACAACAAAATAGTGAACACTAGGTTACTCTGGACCTACTAAGTGTTTCACCTTTCTACAAACACATCAGGAATGTTTCCAGCAATCACCCTGCAACCTCATTGCTTATCCTCACTACTTTGTATTCTTAACTCCAACTCTATTCCATTCTAAATCCTTAGCTTTCAAGCCCTATTCTGATCCAATTGCTGCCACTTTCCAGATAGTATTTTTGTACTCCTAGTGTCTGGCTCAATTTTGGTTAAAAGAATTTTGGCTTTGATTTCCCTATCTCTGTCTGTCTAGACTTCCTGGAATAAGGCCCCGACCTATTTTGGCTCACAGACTCTAACACCGGAAATCAACTGGAAGAGTTTCAACTCATACCAGTCCCTTATTAAAGGAAGGTTTGGATACAGTTAGTCATCTAGTTTCACTGCAATGATTTCTTATCTGTCCCTCCTGGCTTTGTTCTTAGGCTGACAACTCAGCCTTCAGTTGTCCCTATCCCCATTCTAATTTGGCATCCTGCAGCTCTTGGTGGTATTCCAACAACTTACTCCTTGGTATCTAATCTTGATCAGTCTTCTATTAATCACTTTGCTCCTAGTTAATCAGTACTGTCAGATAGGCACTCTCTGCTTCCTGAAATTAGTAGACAAAAAGATTGGGCAAATTTATATTATTAATTCCCATTCCGGAGATACAGGTATTCAGAGAGATCTAATCATCTGCCTATGATGGCAAGTAAGCTGCAGATGTGTGATCTGAACCCAGCATTCTAATTCTACTATTCCTTGCAGCTCCTGGAAAATACCATAGCCATAAGAAGAATTATAGTAATAATAGTATTTATCATCTATATTAATTTGTATTGAACATTTATCTCTCTGCTCTCGTTTAAATCTCACCACAACTCTATGAACCATCTCAATACCTGACCCAGAGTAGACACTCAATAAATATCATTTACAAATGAATAAACAGACAAACGAAAATCTTCACATAGCTATTATCTTCATTTATGGATAAGAAAACTAACATATAGATTTTACTGAGGTCACACACCTAGATGATAATTTAAAACCAGACTGGTCTGTCTTCAAAATCTGTATTTTTTCTGCTTTTTCATATAGCAGTTCACTCCAATCATAAAAGAATATGAGATCAAACATCCCAACAGAAATCAACCTAAGGAAGTTTTCAGACAACATATTTTTACTACATGTGTGTGTGTGTTAGTTGCTCAGTTGCGTCCAACTCTTTGCGACCCCATGAACTATAACCCACCAGGCTCCTCTGTCCAGGGCATTTCCCAGGCAAGAACACCGGAGTGGGTAGCCGTTCCCTTCTCCAGGATCTCCTCCACCCAGGAATCAATTTTCTTTAAGACAGTTTCTTTACCATCTGAGCTACCAGAAGCCTATAGTGTTTTCTATCGTAGCCAATAAGCCCACTATTTTGGCTCACACTATCAACTGGAAGAGTTTCAACTCATACCAGTCCCTTATTAAAGGAAGGTTTGGATACAGTTAGTCATCTAGTTTCACTGCAATGATTTCTTATCTGTCCCTCCTGGCTTTGTTCTTAGGCTGACAACTCAGCCTTCAGTTGTCCCTATCCCCATTCTAATTTGGCATCCTGCAGCTCTTGGTGGTATTCCAACAACTTACTCCTTGGTATCTAATCTTGATCAGTCTTCTATTAATCACTTTGCTCCTAGTTAATCAGTACTGTCAGATAGGCACTCTCTGCTTCCTGAAATTAGTAGACAAAAAGATTGGGCAAATTTATATTATTAATTCCCATTCCGGAGATACAGGTATTCAGAGAGATCTAATCATCTGCCTATGATGGCAAGTAAGCTGCAGATGTGTGATCTGAACCCAGCATTCTAATTCTACTATTCCTTGCAGCTCCTG
Organism: Tragulus kanchil; assembly: GCA_022376925.1. Classification (NCBI taxonomy): domain Eukaryota; kingdom Metazoa; phylum Chordata; class Mammalia; order Artiodactyla; family Tragulidae; genus Tragulus; species Tragulus kanchil. The sequence goes on from JAIOJX010000024.1 coordinate 24,645,914, forward strand.
GAAAATACCATAGCCATAAGAAGAATTATAGTAATAATAGTATTTATCATCTATATTAATTTGTATTGAACATTTATCTCTCTTCTCGCGTTTAAATCTCACCACAACTCTATGAACCATCTCAATACCTGACCCAGAGTAGACACTCAATAAATATCATTTACAAATGAATAAACAGACAAACGAAAATCTTCACATAGCTATTATCTTCATTTATGGATAAGAAAACTAACATATAGATTTTACTGAGGTCACACACCTAGATGATAATTTAAAACCAGACTGGTCTGTCTTCAAAATCTGTATTTTTTCTGCTTTTTCATATAGCAGTTCACTCCAATCATAAAAGAATATGAGATCAAACATCCCAACAGAAATCAACCTAAGGAAGTTTTCAGACAACATATTTTTACTACATGTGTGTGTGTGTTAGTTGCTCAGTTGTGTCCAACTCTTTGCGACCCCATGAACTATAGCCCACCAGGCTCCACTGTCCGTGGAATTCTCCAGGCAAGAACACTGGAGTGGGTTGCCATGCCCTTCTCCAGGGGATCTCCTCCACCCAGGAATCAATCCTGGGTCCCTCACATTGAAGACAGTTTCTTTACCATCTGAGCTACCAGGGAAGCCTATAGTGTTTTCTATCGTAGAAAATACAATAGAAATGCACTTAGGTCCCTTATTAGCAACAAAATAGAGAAGTATATTTTTGTGATTTTCGTAAAAGCAGATATAAATATAATTCTAATATAAAATTCAGGAGGACACTGGGATACTCCAGTGACAGCTCTAACCTGATTTTGGACAGTAGTTCTCCTCTATCTGCACAGTCCACACTGACTTGTCGAATAAGTTCATGAAATACTATATTATAAATGGTCTGTTCCTTCTTCAATATATGAAGCAGTTTGTGCATCTGGGAAAAGATAAGTAAGATAATCAGTATTTATTACAGTCTTGCCAGTAAAAAGCATCTTAGGAGGTAAGCACTCTGAGTATAAATTTTAGAAGCACCTTGATTAATTTGTTCACTTACATTTATATATATAATGATACATTTTTAAAAATCTGCTAATCATGCTCCTCTTTATATGAGGTACTGAGAAAGTCACAATATTACTACTATGCTATACCTGCCAAGAATACAAAGCCTGGGCTTCCCTGGTGGTCTAGTGCGTAAAGAGTTCGCCTTGCAATGCAAACGGCACCGGTTTGATCCCTGGCCCGGGAGGATCCCAGGTGCCACGGAGCAGCTGGACTGGTGTGTCCAGTTGCAAGCCAGCGCTCTGGGGTGCATATGCCCAGAGCTGGTACTCTTCAGCGAGAGAGACCACTGTGATGGGAGGACCACAAAGACCAAAGAATAAAGATGGATGAAAATAAATGGATAAAGAAATCAATAAAAAAGAGGCCAAAAATTAAAAAAAAAAAGAATACAAATCCTGAATTGAATAACTTACACAGCAGACAAACCAAAACTGAGGAACATCCTACTGATACCAAAGAAAAACAAAGAACAGTTTCAGATTCTAGCTGTCTAAAGGAACATGACAACTAAAAACCACTGCGTGATTCTGGGATCCTGATGCAGAGGAGAAAACAGAGACAAAAGCCATTACTGGATCAATAAAATCTGCAGTTCAATCTAAAAGTTGAATATGAACTGTATTAGGTAATGCTATCCTGTCAATGTTAAATTTCTTGATTTTGATAACTGTATTATGGAAATGTAAAAGAATGTCCTTATTCATAGCAACCATACCCTAAAATATTTGATGATAAAGAGGCGTGAGGTTGCCAGCTTGCTTTAAAATGGCTCAGAAAAAAACCATACACAGAGAGATACACAGAAAGGACAAAAGAAAGATAAAGCAAATGGGGCACAATGTAAATAATTGTGAATCTTGGTAAAAGTTATGTAGGGGTGCCTTATACTGCACTTGTCTATAAGTTTTGAATTCTACACAAATAAAAATTTACAAAATAAAGGAGAAACAACCCCATAAAGAAAAAAAAGTCTGTATCTATGTAAGACTAAAAGAGCTCTTTCATTAGGAACAAAATAAAAATGATAAGTAGTAAAAAAGCCTGGTTTAATTGGCAGTGTTTTTTAGTGGTACATAAAACAAGAGTTTTACAATTAATGGTGTCTTATATTCAGTTACATATAATAATACTAAAAATTAATTATAAAGTGTTTACCACATACCAAGCACTGTCCTAAGCACTTTACATTCATTATGATATTTAAGCTCTACAACAACCTTATGAGGTAAATATTATTATTATCTGTAATTTACAAATGAGAAAATCAAGGCACCAATACATGAAGTGACCTGTCCAAGGTCTCCAGCAAATAAAAAGCAGGATGAGGATTCCAATCCAGACATTCTACCTCAGAGCACATGCTCTTAGCCACTAGTTTACAGTGATCTTTGCAGTTACCTTGGTAGGCCCTGTATATTCCTGATTTTCCACACCAGCCTTCTCTAGCATAGCATCCATCACATCATTCAGTTGGACCACTTCTACTCTTTTATTAGGTTTCCTAAAAGATTACGACGGCAGAGTTATGTAATTAATGTTACAATAGGTCATGCTCAAGAGGCAAAAAGAACATAATATGTACATAATACATACAAAGAAAATCTGCAGTTCAATCTAAAAGTTGAATATGAACTGTATTAGGTAATGCTATCCTGTCAATGTTAAATTTCTTGATTTTGATAACTGTATTATGGAAATGTAAAAGAATGTCCTTATTCATAGCAACCATACCCTAAAATATTTGATGATAAAGAGGCGTGAGGTTGCCAGCTTGCTTTAAAATGGCTCAGAAAAAAACCATACACAGAGAGATACACAGAAAGGACAAAAGAAAGATAAAGCAAATGGGGCACAATGTAAATAATTGTGAATCTTGGTAAAAGTTATGTAGGGGTGCCTTATACTGCACTTGTCTATAAGTTTTGAATTCTACACAAATAAAAATTTACAAAATAAAGGAGAAACAACCCCATAAAGAAAAAAAAGTCTGTATCTATGTAAGACTAAAAGAGCTCTTTCATTAGGAACAAAATAAAAATGATAAGTAGTAAAAAAGCCTGGTTTAATTGGCAGTGTTTTTTAGTGGTACATAAAACAAGAGTTTTACAATTAATGGTGTCTTATATTCAGTTACATATAATAATACTAAAAATTAATTATAAAGTGTTTACCACATACCAAGCACTGTCCTAAGCACTTTACATTCATTATGATATTTAAGCTCTACAACAACCTTATGAGGTAAATATTATTATTATCTGTAATTTACAAATGAGAAAATCAAGGCACCAATACATGAAGTGACCTGTCCAAGGTCTCCAGCAAATAAAAAGCAGGATGAGGATTCCAATCCAGACATTCTACCTCAGAGCACATGCTCTTAGCCACTAGTTTACAGTGATCTTTGCAGTTACCTTGGTAGGCCCTGTATATTCCTGATTTTCCACACCAGCCTTCTCTAGCATAGCATCCATCACATCATTCAGTTGGACCACTTCTACTCTTTTATTAGGTTTCCTAAAAGATTACGACGGCAGAGTTATGTAATTAATGTTACAATAGGTCATGCTCAAGAGGCAAAAAGAACATAATATGTACATAATACATACAAAGAAAATCCATATACTATGGAATATTAATGGCATTTTAAAGCATTATACCTGTGTGTATTAATCTTGTGGGGTATCAATAATACAGGATAAAACAAAATACAAAAACAAAAACCAACAAAACTGCAAACAGTATGATTCTCTTTTTCATAAAAGAAAATAATGCTTCGTCCTCCCCCCCTCAAAAAAAATCTATATACCTATTGTGTAAGATTGTAAGAACACAGTAAAAGTGTAGAACAATAAACACCAAGGGCTTAATAATGGCTACTTCACAATCTAAAAGAAAAGGGACAAAAGCGCCTACAGCAAAATGGAGAAATACTAATGGTTAAATGGATACAATTTTTATATATGATTTTGTAATATATGATTTTATGTGTGATTCAGAAATCCCACTTAGAAGACTTGAAATCAGGATCTCAAAGAGAGGGGCTTCCAGACAGGCTAGTGGATCCACACTTGCACTGTAGGGGGCACAGTTTCCATCCCCTCAGGGAACTAAGAGCCTGCAGGCTGCACAGCGTGGGTCCCTCCCCGCAACCCCCACAAAGTAAGGATCATGGAGTGAGATCAGCACTCCATATGCACAGAGGCACTAACCACAATACCCAAGATGTGGAAACAAACCTAAACATTCATTAATGAATGGATGGATATTTTTTTTTAATGTATATTCACACACAGGAATATTATTCAGCCTTAAGAAAAAGAAGGAAAGTGCAATATGCCAACAACATGAATGTACTTAGAGGGTATTTATGCTAATGGATATAAGCCAGTCACAGAAGAACAAGACTGCTGATTCTGTTTACATAGGGTATCTAAAATAGTCAAACTCATAGAATCTGAGAGTATAATATTAGTGTGCAAGAGCTGCAGGGAGAAGGAAACGGGAAGTTGTTAATCAATGGGCATAATATTTCAATCACACAACGCTCTACAATTCTACTGCATAACACTGTGCCTATAATTATCAAAGCACATATAAAATTGTATTAAGTATTCTTTTCACAATAAAATGAAATTTACAATAGGTCATGCTCAAGAGGCAAAAAGAACATAATATGTACATAATACATACAAAGAAAATCCATATACTATGGAATATTAATGGCATTTTAAAGCATTATACCTGTGTGTATTAATCTTGTGGGGTATCAATAATACAGGATAAAACAAAATACAAAAACAAAAACCAACAAAACTGCAAACAGTATGATTCTCTTTTTCATAAAAGAAAATAATGCTTCGTCCTCCCCCCCTCAAAAAAAATCTATATACCTATTGTGTAAGATTGTAAGAACACAGTAAAAGTGTAGAACAATAAACACCAAGGGCTTAATAATGGCTACTTCACAATCTAAAAGAAAAGGGACAAAAGCGCCTACAGCAAAATGGAGAAATACTAATGGTTAAATGGATACAATTTTTATATATGATTTTGTAATATATGATTTTATGTGTGATTCAGAAATCCCACTTAGAAGACTTGAAATCAGGATCTCAAAGAGAGGGGCTTCCAGACAGGCTAGTGGATCCACACTTGCACTGTAGGGGGCACAGTTTCCATCCCCTCAGGGAACTAAGAGCCTGCAGGCTGCACAGCGTGGGTCCCTCCCCGCAACCCCACAAAGTAAGGATCATGGAGTGAGATCAGCACTCCATATGCACAGAGGCACTAACCACAATACCCAAGATGTGGAAACAAACCTAAACATTCATTAATGAATGGATGGATATTTTTTTTTAATGTATATTCACACACAGGAATATTATTCAGCCTTAAGAAAAAGAAGGAAAGTGCAATATGCCAACAACATGAATGTACTTAGAGGGTATTTATGCTAATGGATATAAGCCAGTCACAGAAGAACAAGACTGCTGATTCTGTTTACATAGGGTATCTAAAATAGTCAAACTCATAGAATCTGAGAGTATAATATTAGTGTGCAAGAGCTGCAGGGAGAAGGAAACGGGAAGTTGTTAATCAATGGGCATAATATTTCAATCACACAACGCTCTACAATTCTACTGCATAACACTGTGCCTATAATTATCAACACTGTATTGCACATATAAAATTGTATTAAGTATTCTTTTCACAATAAAATGAAATTTAAAAACAAGAAAAAATAAAACATTTAAAATGGCAAAAAAATAAAGTGTTTTTTAGCACTTTGATATTATTATAAACATGCAGAAAATCAATATGCAGTTGAGCAAATGAAAACACTGATTAAATGATAGAATTGTAGGCAATTACTCTCTTGAGTTTCTGTGATAGCTTTATTATTTTTGTGTAACAAACTACCAATAAAAAGGAAAATATGCATATATAGTTATTCTTTCTTAGAAACACTCTCAAAATAAACTGTACTCACATGGAGGGGAAGAGTAGCAGCCTATTTTCACTGTCTGTGAGGAGAGTAGTATATTTGCTGCAATAAATAACAGAGGCAAATGCTATTATGAGAAAACTGTCTGGCCTATTTAGCACAAAACAAAACATGAAAAGCTTAAGACCTCACAGAATTGAGAAGCTTGGACAATCAGAAAGATTCATCACGTTACACACAAGATCATACTTAACTTAGACATCTATACACACAGATCTAACAATACTGAGATTTGAAACATGTAAGTAAAAGAGCTTTAATCACATTTATCAATTTATCAGAATACAAAAATTTCTTTAATTCATTAAAAAATGTGACCTTTCAAAGGTGGAAGAATGTTCTAAGAACGCTGAAGTCAACAAAGTAATTAAACAGGTTATAAAATGAATAAAAAGCAGAGACGAAACCAAACCCAGCTTTCCTGGGGCCCAGCATACACATCTGTTCCCTGGAAGCATATGCTTATATCTAAATGGGTATCACAACAAGAACCTCATGGCAATTCTTCGGATTCTTTACTGAACCACTGCCTCTGTTTCTGCCCTCTGCTGGACACAGTTATTTAGCAAGGTCCATTTTCAGAATTTAGAACAGTGGAAAATATTTAGGGAAACACAGTTTCAAAAATGAGTGTGTGAGAGGGACTAGAGGCCATGATACCCAAAAGCAATGAGTACATACTGCTTTTGTGTGTTCTCAGCCCCAGTTCTACAACAAGAAAAGTCATCGCTACAAGAAGCCTGCCCACCTCAACCAAACAGTAGCCCCCACTCCCTGCAACTAGAGAAGAGCCTGCCGCAGCAGTGAACACCCAGAATAGCCAAAAATAAATAAAAACATAAAAATAAAAACAAATTAGTCCAAAGCTCTAGTTTTTCAAATGATGAAACATTCCAGTGTTGTTTCAGACAATAAAAGCACTATCTCATTTTCAATCCCATAAAGCAGGAATCAGAGAAAAGTGGAAATGACTAAAGTTTGGAGTTAGCCCTAGAGTGTGTGTTATGAGATTCCAATTCACAGGGCTACTTTCCTTTGTCACTGCTCAAAATCATTCTTAAAGACGAGATAAGCATTCAGAACAAAGATCTGGTTTTTTAATTTTTTTTTCATTCAAAATATAACAGTAGAAAAACAACAGAGAAAAATTTGATCACTAAAATCTCAAACTTTTTCAAAAACTGAAATGTAAGTAATTTACAATATCATGTTAGTTTTAGGTATACAGCAAAGTGATTCAGTTATATATATTTCAGATTATTTCCCACTTTATGCTATTATAAGATATTGAAGATATTACAGGATACTGAATATTTTATAAATAGCACAGTTCCCTGTGTTATACAGTCAATTTTTGTTGCTTCAAATTCTTTTAAGACATATTTCGTTAGTTTTTGATACCTTCCTTAAACTGTATTAGCATGGTAAGCCAAATGTTTTTTCATTTCATTGTAGATAATGCCTAGGAACCAGGCTTCCCTGGTGGCTCAATGGTAGAGAACATGCCTGTCAATGCAGGAGACATGAGTTTAATCCCTGAGTTGAGCAGATCCCTTGGAGAAGGAAATGGCCACCCACTCCAGTATTCTTGCTTGGGAGATCCCATGGACAGAGGAGCCCATGGTGTTGCAAAAGTGTCAGACACGACTTAACGACAAAACAGCAACAATTGCCTAGGAACATGAGAGAACTTCTCAGGTTCCTCTGTCTGGGAGGTAGGAAACAGCTCAACGTGTCAGTTAGTCCGTGTATACCCCAATACTCACTCATCATAACACTCTAAACCTGAAACTCCTGTATTTGACACAATATGGAATTCTTCAGGAATCAAAGTATCTGTTAGTTTCTTTGGCTTAAAAAGAAAGAACAAGAATGAAACTATTAGATGAGTTGCATAAATCCTAATTCCTATCCTAAAGGGATACTATTTATTAAGAGATTTGATTAGAGAAATAACACCACCAAATGATGAAACATTCCAGTGTTGTTTCAGACAATAAAAGCACTATCTCATTTTCAATCCCATAAAGCAGGAATCAGAGAAAAGTGGAAATGACTAAAGTTTGGAGTTAGCCCTAGAGTGTGTGTTATGAGATTCCAATTCACAGGGCTACTTTCCTTTGTCACTGCTCAAAATCATTCTTAAAGACGAGATAAGCATTCAGAACAAAGATCTGGTTTTTTAAATTTTTTTTTCATTCAAAATATAACAGTAGAAAACAACAGAGAAAAATTTGATCACTAAAATCTCAAACTTTTCAAAACTGAAATGTAAGTAATTTACAATATCATGTTAGTTTTAGGTATACAGCAAAGTGATTCAGTTATATATATTTCAGATTATTTCCCACTTTATGCTATTATAAGATATTGAAGATATTACAGGATACTGAATATTTTATAAATAGCACAGTTCCCTGTGTTATACAGTCAATTTTTGTTGCTTCAAATTCTTTTAAGACATATTTCGTTAGTTTTTGATACCTTCCTTAAACTGTATTAGCATGGTAAGCCAAATGTTTTTTCATTTCATTGTAGATAATGCCTAGGAACCAGGCTTCCCTGGTGGCTCAATGGTAGAGAACATGCCTGTCAATGCAGGAGACATGAGTTTAATCCCTGAGTTGAGCAGATCCCTTGGAGAAGGAAATGGCCACCCACTCCAGTATTCTTGCTTGGGAGATCCCATGGACAGAGGAGCCCATGGTGTTGCAAAAGTGTCAGACACGACTTAACGACAAAACAGCAACAATTGCCTAGGAACATGAGAGAACTTCTCAGGTTCCTCTGTCTGGGAGGTAGGAAACAGCTCAACGTGTCAGTTAGTCCGTGTATACCCCAATACTCACTCATCATAACACTCTAAACCTGAAACTCCTGTATTTGACACAATATGGAATTCTTCAGGAATCAAAGTATCTGTTAGTTTCTTTGGCTTAAAAAGAAAGAACAAGAATGAAACTATTAGATGAGTTGCATAAATCCTAATTCCTATCCTAAAGGGATACTATTTATTAAGAGATTTTGATTAGAGAAATAACACCACCAGTAATATGGGTCATGGCAGGGAGTAATAAACTTTTAGCACAGCACAAGTTAAACAATTAACCATGAATTAAAGAACAATCTTGGTTTTAGTATTAGATATACATAAATCTACTGATTTTAAAATTCTCCTTAGCTGGATGCCAAAAATAAGAAGTCTACAACTTTTTTTCTGCCTTTTCTTAAATTGAAGTATAGTTGATTTACAATGTTGTATTAACATTCAGGAATTCTACAACTTTAAACTGTGGGCTTCTTTTAAAGAAGAAAAGTCTAGTCTCCTATACTGTATTTACAAGATGAAAGTAAATAACTGTAGCTTGTTAAAGTGCTTAAAGAATGTTTGATCTTCTCCTACTAAATGTCCTTTTCTAGAAAAAATTAGAAAGTGCTATGAAAAAATTAGAAAGTATAAATTTTAATGCAGGCTGTTATAGTATGACATGGTTTTATATTTGGGGATTTCTTTTTTTTTTAAGTAGAGAGAGAGAGCAGAGGAAGATACTTGTCAAATACTTTATTTACCTTATGAGGCACAACGATACCATCATGTGATTGTAATGCCCGGTCTGTTTTGGGGGGACAAACCGCACCCTCCCTAGTCTCTCCTTTGACATATTTAACATCGTACAGAAAAGAAATATCCCTAAAATATAAGAAAAAATATATTTACAAAATAAATTTTGCTTGGGTACTGTATAAAAGTGGGTAACACCCCCTGACATCCTTCTAGTGGGTAAAAAGGGACACAGAACTGGTTTCCTAACCTCACACTTTACTTAGAATCCGTCCAAAATGACAGAGGAGCCCAGGGGTGTTGCAAAAGTGTCAGACACGACTTAACGACAAAACAGCAACAATTGCCTAGGAACATGAGAGAACTTCTCAGGTTCCTCTGTCTGGGAGGTAGGAAACAGCTCAACGTGTCAGTTAGTCCGTGTATACCCCAATACTCACTCATCATAACACTCTAAACCTGAAACTCCTGTATTTGACACAATATGGAATTCTTCAGGAATCAAAGTATCTGTTAGTTTCTTTGGCTTAAAAAGAAAGAACAAGAATGAAACTATTAGATGAGTTGCATAAATCCTAATTCCTATCCTAAAGGGATACTATTTATTAAGAGATTTTGATTAGAGAAATAACACCACCAGTAATATGGGTCATGGCAGGGAGTAATAAACTTTTAGCACAGCACAAGTTAAACAATTAACCATGAATTAAAGAACAATCTTGGTTTTAGTATTAGATATACATAAATCTACTGATTTTAAAATTCTCCTTAGCTGGATGCCAAAAATAAGAAGTCTACAACTTTTTTTCTGCCTTTTCTTAAATTGAAGTATAGTTGATTTACAATGTTGTATTAACATTCAGGAATTCTACAACTTTAAACTGTGGGCTTCTTTTAAAGAAGAAAAGTCTAGTCTCCTATACTGTATTTACAAGATGAAAGTAAATAACTGTAGCTTGTTAAAGTGCTTAAAGAATGTTTGATCTTCTCCTACTAAATGTCCTTTTCTAGAAAAAATTAGAAAGTGCTATGAAAAAATTAGAAAGTATAAATTTTAATGCAGGCTGTTATAGTATGACATGGTTTTATATTTGGGGATTTCTTTTTTTTTTAAGTAGAGAGAGAGAGCAGAGGAAGATACTTGTCAAATACTTTATTTACCTTATGAGGCACAACGATACCATCATGTGATTGTAATGCCCGGTCTGTTTTGGGGGGACAAACCGCACCCTCCCTAGTCTCTCCTTTGACATATTTAACATCGTACAGAAAAGAAATATCCCTAAAATATAAGAAAAAATATATTTACAAAATAAATTTTGCTTGGGTACTGTATAAAAGTGGGTAACACCCCCTGACATCCTTCTAGTGGGTAAAAAGGGACACAGAACTGGTTTCCTAACCTCACACTTTACTTAGAAGGCTGAGGTTTTAGGCCTGGTTCTTCCTCTCCTTCTTCTCCATCCTTCCTCTCCCCCTGGCCTTTCCCCCATATCCTTCCTCTCCTCCATCTCAAATTTCTTATTCTCCTTTCCTTCAACCTCACAGTAAGATGTATTCTCTCCCCCAGGATTATTTCCTCCACTTCAGTCCTTCATTTTATCTTTGCCCACATCCTTGGGGATCTCATTCCATCAATCATAATTTCAGTGTATTTCCTTCTCTCTTGGAATATTCCTCCTGGTCTATAATTCAAGTGGTCTCCTCTTCTAAAACTCTTCCCTTGACCATGCACTGGTGTCCAGTTCTCACTTTCTGCTCAACCTCAGATTGCTTAAAATTTCCCTGCAATTCTGATTTCATTTGCATCTCTCTTCTGAAACCATTCTCCAGAAAGCTAAGGAGGACTCTCTACAGCTATGTCCTCAGTTCTCATCTTTCCGCTATTTTCCTGGGATATTTTCCAGGGCTGACCACTTCTCCTTTTAAAAGCATTCTCTTCTCCTCTACCCTCTGTACAACAGGACTCTCCTGGTTCTTTCATCCTACCTACCCCTTCTTGGAGGTCTCTGTGATCTCCTGCCAAATCAACAGAAACCCTCCACCACATCCTGTCCTCACTCTTCTGTGATCTCCCTACCCTTTCTCCCTTGGCTACGCTACCAAATCCCACCTTGTATTTGTTACCTCTAGATACAATGGCACGGCTCTCCCCCATTCTAACTTTCCATCCTTCTATCATCACCAGCTGTGTCAGCGCCACCACTGTACTCATCTGTACTCATCCAAATTTGAAGCATCCATAATTGATTCCATCCCGTCGCTAACACTTATTAATTTTACAGTCACCCTCCTTTTGCCTTTTGCCAATGCCAAATCTGGGTAACTTTGGACATTTGTGCAGCCACAGAGTCCAAAGACTGTAATGAGGACACTCAGGAGGCTACTCTCCTGTCCACCATGCTACAGATCGTCACATGTTTAAAAATTCCTGCTTAGGTTTCAATGGACATTTAAAACTTTAATGTCAGATTATTGCTGCATTCAGATATGGCTAGCTATTTTTTCAAAGTACTTCAAACATAGCTACTCACAATCATAGGTTAATAATTATAGCCATGGGGGCTTCCCTGATAGTCAAATGGGTAGAGACTCCACCTTGCAGTGCAAGGGCCACCGGTTCGATCCCTGGCCTGGGATGATCCCAAGTGCTGCGGAGCGGCTGGACCGGTGTGTCCAATTACAAGCCAGCGCTTTGAGGCACATGCCCCCAGAGCCAGTGCTCTGCAACGAGAGGCCACTGCCATGGGAGGCCCACACTGGTCAAGGAATAAAGATAGATGAAAATAAAGAGATAAAAAATAATAAATAAAAGAGGCCAGACTTAAAAAATATATATATTATAGCCATAGTCCACTGGCATAAAACAAAGTACCGATACTTAGGATGTCAAAGTCCCAGGACACAGAAACCAATAGCCTAAACTTCTGCCACTTTTTCTAGCACCGAGGCACAGCTGAGTAACACCTCCTTATATTTATGTAGCAGGAAGAGCAGTGTACAGTTCTACAAGTGCTCTTCCATTCATTATCTCATCTCTCCTTCCTATATCCCTGGGAGGTAACCAAAATAGAGCGAGTCCATTTTTCCCTTTTTACAAATGAGAAAATGGAACTCAGAAACATAACCTACCCAAGTATTAGTAACTTTAAACTTACTATTAAGTGATATTTCTGTAAGCAGCACAGCAAGAGTAAATTTTCGTTGTTGTTGTTGGGGCAGTAAATAAAATACGCTACCAAATCCCACCTTGTATTTGTTACCTCTAGATACAATGGCACGGCTCTCCCCCATTCTAACTTTCCATCCTTCTATCATCACCAGCTGTGTCAGCGCCACCACTGTACTCATCTGTACTCATCCAAATTTGAAGCATCCATAATTGATTCCATCCCGTCGCTAACACTTATTAATTTTACAGTCACCCTCCTTTTGCCTTTTGCCAATGCCAAATCTGGGTAACTTTGGACATTTGTGCAGCCACAGAGTCCAAAGACTGTAATGAGGACACTCAGGAGGCTACTCTCCTGTCCACCATGCTACAGATCGTCACATGTTTAAAAATTCCTGCTTAGGTTTCAATGGACATTTAAAACTTTAATGTCAGATTATTGCTGCATTCAGATATGGCTAGCTATTTTTTCAAAGTACTTCAAACATAGCTACTCACAATCATAGGTTAATAATTATAGCCATGGGGGCTTCCCTGATAGTCAAATGGGTAGAGACTCCACCTTGCAGTGCAAGGGCCACCGGTTCGATCCCTGGCCTGGGATGATCCCAAGTGCTGCGGAGCGGCTGGACCGGTGTGTCCAATTACAAGCCAGCGCTTTGAGGCACATGCCCCCAGAGCCAGTGCTCTGCAACGAGAGAGACCGCTGCCATGGGAGGCCCACACTGGTCAAGGAATAAAGATAGATGAAAATAAAGAGATAAAAAATAATAAATAAAAGAGGCCAGACTTAAAAAATATATATATTATAGCCATAGTCCACTGGCATAAAACAAAGTACCGATACTTAGGATGTCAAAGTCCCAGGACACAGAAACCAATAGCCTAAACTTCTGCCACTTTTTCTAGCACCGAGGCACAGCTGAGTAACACCTCCTTATATTTATGTAGCAGGAAGAGCAGTGTACAGTTCTACAAGTGCTCTTCCATTCATTATCTCATCTCTCCTTCCTATATCCCTGGGAGGTAACCAAAATAGAGCGAGTCCATTTTTCCCTTTTTACAAATGAGAAAATGGAACTCAGAAACATAACCTACCCAAGTATTAGTAACTTTAAACTTACTATTAAGTGATATTTCTGTAAGCAGCACAGCAAGAGTAAATTTTCGTTGTTGTTGTTGGGGGCAGTAAATAATGAATCATACACCAAAAATTAGGAGATTATAATCTTCACAGGGGAAATGCTGACACTTTGGATATTTTTAGGAATGATAAGAAACAACAAATATAACTTGCTGATTTGATCAAGTCCATGGTGGTGCAGTGGTAGAGAATCCACCTGCCAATGTAGGAGGCACAAGAGACATGGGCTTGGGCTTCCCTGGTGGTCCAGTGGGTAAGGACACCGCCTTGCAGTGCAAGGGGCGCCAGTTTGATCCCTGGCCTGGGAAGATCCTATGTGCCGCAGAGCAGCTGGACCTATGTGTCCAATTGCCGAGCCGGAGCTCTGGGGCGCATGCGCCCAGAGCCGCTGCTCTGCGACAACAGAGGCGGCCGCGATGGGAGGCCCACAAGGGTCGAAGAACAAAGATGGATGAAAATGCACAAATGAAAGACCAATAGAAGTGGCCCGCCTGCTCCCCTCCCTCCCCACACCACCCCCCTCAAATAAATAAATAAATAAATAAAAGAGACATGGGCTTGATCTGCGGGTCCGGAAGATCATCTGGAGTGGGAAATGGCAGCCCACTCCAGGATTCTTGCCTGGAAAATTCCATGGACAGAGGAGCCTGGCGGGCTACAGTGCATGTGATGGCAAAGAGTCAGACATGACTGAGCAACTGACCACACACATGTAATGGTTAAAGGTTTGCTTTGAAGGAAACCAGGGGTTAAGCCCTTATTTTTCAAGGTTTTGCATGTCATGAAGCTATGTTACCTAGCCCTTCTCCAATGTGCAAATAAAAAAGGCCCTAAGGACACTTTGCCTGATGTTGTCCCTCCTTCTAGTGTACAACAAGGGATAGGAGAGGTAGGGGACAAGTACACAAAGGCACACCATAGCAAATGTAAACGAGTGAAAAGTCAGAAGAGCCAGGGCCTGTTGTCATCCTATTGATAATAATCACACAAAAAGATAGATCCATGCCCTCTTTGGATTGTATTCTTAAAGATACTTCAAGTTTTAAAACTATGATTCTATGATTTAATGATTTTTCCAAGTCTGCTCCTCAAAACAAAATGGAACTCAGAAACATAACCTACCCAAGTATTAGTAACTTTAAACTTACTATTAAGTGATATTTCTGTAAGCAGCACAGCAAGAGTAAATTTTCGTTGTTGTTGTTGGGGGCAGTAAATAATGAATCATACACCAAAAATTAGGAGATTATAATCTTCACAGGGGAAATGCTGACACTTTGGATATTTTTAGGAATGATAAGAAACAACAAATATAACTTGCTGATTTGATCAAGTCCATGGTGGTGCAGTGGTAGAGAATCCACCTGCCAATGTAGGAGGCACAAGAGACATGGGCTTGGGCTTCCCTGGTGGTCCAGTGGGTAAGGACACCGCCTTGCAGTGCAAGGGGCGCCAGTTTGATCCCTGGCCTGGGAAGATCCTATGTGCCGCAGAGCAGCTGGACCTATGTGTCCAATTGCCGAGCCGGAGCTCTGGGGCGCATGCGCCCAGAGCCGCTGCTCTGCGACAACAGAGGCGGCCGCGATGGGAGGCCCACAAGGGTCGAAGAACAAAGATGGATGAAAATGCACAAATGAAAGACCAATAGAAGTGGCCCGCCTGCTCCCCTCCCTCCCCAACCCGACCCCGGCCCAAAATAAATAAATAAATAAATAAAAGAGACATGGGCTTGATCTGCGGGTCCGGAAGATCATCTGGAGTGGGAAATGGCAGCCCACTCCAGGATTCTTGCCTGGAAAATTCCATGGACAGAGGAGCCTGGCGGGCTACAGTGCATGTGATGGCAAAGAGTCAGACATGACTGAGCAACTGACCACACACATGTAATGGTTAAAGGTTTGCTTTGAAGGAAACCAGGGGTTAAGCCCTTATTTTTCAAGGTTTTGCATGTCATGAAGCTATGTTACCTAGCCCTTCTCCAATGTGCAAATAAAAAAGGCCCTAAGGACACTTTGCCTGATGTTGTCCCTCCTTCTAGTGTACAACAAGG
The DNA here is from genome assembly GCA_022376925.1 of Tragulus kanchil. Classification (NCBI taxonomy): domain Eukaryota; kingdom Metazoa; phylum Chordata; class Mammalia; order Artiodactyla; family Tragulidae; genus Tragulus; species Tragulus kanchil. The sequence goes on from JAIOJX010000024.1 coordinate 24,661,897, forward strand.
GATAGGAGAGGTAGGGGACAAGTACACAAAGGCACACCATAGCAAATGTAAACGAGTGAAAAGTCAGAAGAGCCAGGGCCTGTTGTCATCCTATTGATAATAATCACACAAAAAGATAGATCCATGCCCTCTTTGGATTGTATTCTTAAAGATACTTCAAGTTTTAAAACTATGATTCTATGATTTAATGATTTTTCCAAGTCTGCTCCTCTCAAGGAAATCATAAAAAATGAGATAATGACTCTCTTCATCTGCATCTACCACCCCCCATCTTCCTTCTTTACCTTCCAGCTCCCGTTAGGGAAACAGGATGGTCAATCAGGTGTTTGAACTTATTTCTTCGAATCGGGTTATGCCAGACGTGGTCAACTGAGCGTGGAAGAGTACCCTGGGAAAAAGAAAAACATGAATATGCAGCAGAGGGCGCTCTAGTCAAATGAAATCTATGCAATCATTTTGGAGTTCATTAAAGGTATTTGGATATTGTTTGGAAATAAAGAGCATAATTGTTATTCAGGACCAAGGAGAAAGACTGAAACCAGAACGATTCACTAGGGAAAGAAAAAGACTCAGGGCTTCTTGGGGCTTCCTAGGCCTTCCCTCATGGACAAGGGTTCGATCCCCAGTTGGGGAAGACCCCATATGACCAGGAGCAGCTAAGCCCAAGAGCCACGATGATGGAGCCCGTACTCTAGAGCCCAGGAAGTGAAACTAATGAGTCTAGCTGTAGCACTAGTGAAGCCCCGGGGACCTTAGAGCCTGCGCTCCACAACAAGAAGGGCACTGCAGTGAGAAGCCTGCACACCACCACGAGAGAGAAGCCCCTGCACTATGCAACTAGAGAAAGCCCACGTGCAGCAACGAACACCCAGTGCAGGCAAATAAAGAAATAATTTAAAAATATATATATATATCAAGACTAAGAATAGTAATAATCATTCACGCAAATCAGAGAAACAGGTTAATGGAAAAACTCAAGTATTTTCCTGAAAGTATTCATGCAAAAGATTTCAGTTTTCCACCTAGGAAAGAAATTTTAAAATATTCTTAAGATGATCTAGAATACATAACATACAAATACTTAGTGTACAACAAGGGATAGGAGAGGTAGGGGACAAGTACACAAAGGCACACCATAGCAAATGTAAACGAGTGAAAAGTCAGAAGAGCCAGGGCCTGTTGTCATCCTATTGATAATAATCACACAAAAAGATAGATCCATGCCCTCTTTGGATTGTATTCTTAAAGATACTTCAAGTTTTAAAACTATGATTCTATGATTTAATGATTTTTCCAAGTCTGCTCCTCTCAAGGAAATCATAAAAAATGAGATAATGACTCTCTTCATCTGCATCTACCACCCCCCATCTTCCTTCTTTACCTTCCAGCTCCCGTTAGGGAAACAGGATGGTCAATCAGGTGTTTGAACTTATTTCTTCGAATCGGGTTATGCCAGACGTGGTCAACTGAGCGTGGAAGAGTACCCTGGGAAAAAGAAAAACATGAATATGCAGCAGAGGGCGCTCTAGTCAAATGAAATCTATGCAATCATTTTGGAGTTCATTAAAGGTATTTGGATATTGTTTGGAAATAAAGAGCATAATTGTTATTCAGGACCAAGGAGAAAGACTGAAACCAGAACGATTCACTAGGGAAAGAAAAAGACTCAGGGCTTCTTGGGGCTTCCTAGGCCTTCCCTCATGGACAAGGGTTCGATCCCCAGTTGGGGAAGACCCCATATGACCAGGAGCAGCTAAGCCCAAGAGCCACGATGATGGAGCCCGTACTCTAGAGCCCAGGAAGTGAAACTAATGAGTCTAGCTGTAGCACTAGTGAAGCCCGGGCACCTTAGAGCCTGCGCTCCACAACAAGAAGGGCACTGCAGTGAGAAGCCTGCACACCACCACGAGAGAGAAGCCCCTGCACTATGCAACTAGAGAAAGCCCACGTGCAGCAACGAACACCCAGTGCAGGCAAATAAAGAAATAATTTAAAAATATATATATATATCAAGACTAAGAATAGTAATAATCATTCACGCAAATCAGAGAAACAGGTTAATGGAAAAACTCAAGTATTTTCCTGAAAGTATTCATGCAAAAGATTTCAGTTTTCCACCTAGGAAAGAAATTTTAAAATATTCTTAAGATGATCTAGAATACATAACATACTAAATACTTCACGAACTAGATACCAAGATAAATGTTCCAAAGTAGTTTCTATATGTATATACATACCTTTGGGGTTTTAATTTTCTTAGGAGGCAGTAAGTTTTCAGGACAAGGACCAGCATTGGTCACAGAGGTCAGAGAGAGCAGAACTTCCTCAGGGATGAACTCATTTTGAAGGGAAGTAGGAAGGGGTTTTGACCGATCCACCAGATGTTTTTTCTCCTTTAGCTCAGGAAGTCCTAAGAAAATAATGGGAAAGAAAAGCTTACTGTAGGTTTTTTGAGAGAGACTGCCAGGCTGCCTCATCAATTCCACATAATATGTTGCTAACAGAGAGAGCATTACTTCTTGTTGCTAAGAATAGCAACAATATTTAAAACACTGAAAATCATCTAATCAAGAAAAAAATATATATTGTCTGCCCCACTCACATACCACACATGAGTTCAAAAACTCAGGTATCAAAAAAAGAATAAAACCAAACCCACAACTCAGGTATAAAGATGAACCTCCATTACTCCAAATTCAAAAACTGAAAATTGAACTCACTTCACCTGATCAGCTAACCGAGAGAGCATGAAGACGATGGGAATGCCTATTTTCCCTTTCAATGTGAAAAATCACAAAAGAAATCTCTTCTCCTCAAAACAGTCAAATTATTTAGTAATGTTCTGTATATAAATTCAAAGGTGAAAATTCAACTGGAACATTTACAGTGAATGCTAGGCTTAGAGCCCAGGAAGTGAAACTAATGAGTCTAGCTGTAGCACTAGTGAAGCCCGGCACCTTAGAGCCTGCGCCCACAACAAGAAGGGCACTGCAGTGAGAAGCCTGCACACCACCACGAGAGAAGCCCTGCACTATGCAACTAGAGAAAGCCCACGTGCAGCAACGAACACCCAGTGCAGGCAAATAAAGAAATAATTTAAAAATATATATATATATCAAGACTAAGAATAGTAATAATCATTCACGCAAATCAGAGAAACAGGTTAATGGAAAAACTCAAGTATTTTCCTGAAAGTATTCATGCAAAAGATTTCAGTTTTCCACCTAGGAAAGAAATTTTAAAATATTCTTAAGATGATCTAGAATACATAACATACTAAATACTTCACGAACTAGATACCAAGATAAATGTTCCAAAGTAGTTTCTATATGTATATACATACCTTTGGGGTTTTAATTTTCTTAGGAGGCAGTAAGTTTTCAGGACAAGGACCAGCATTGGTCACAGAGGTCAGAGAGAGCAGAACTTCCTCAGGGATGAACTCATTTTGAAGGGAAGTAGGAAGGGGTTTTGACCGATCCACCAGATGTTTTTTCTCCTTTAGCTCAGGAAGTCCTAAGAAAATAATGGGAAAGAAAAGCTTACTGTAGGTTTTTTGAGAGAGACTGCCAGGCTGCCTCATCAATTCCACATAATATGTTGCTAACAGAGAGAGCATTACTTCTTGTTGCTAAGAATAGCAACAATATTTAAAACACTGAAAATCATCTAATCAAGAAAAAAATATATATTGTCTGCCCCACTCACATACCACACATGAGTTCAAAAACTCAGGTATCAAAAAAAGAATAAAACCAAACCCACAACTCAGGTATAAAGATGAACCTCCATTACTCCAAATTCAAAAACTGAAAATTGAACTCACTTCACCTGATCAGCTAACCGAGAGAGCATGAAGACGATGGGAATGCCTATTTTCCCTTTCAATGTGAAAAATCACAAAAGAAATCTCTTCTCCTCAAAACAGTCAAATTATTTAGTAATGTTCTGTATATAAATTCAAAGGTGAAAATTCAACTGGAACATTTACAGAATGGAAGGGACTGCAGTCGAATTTAAAAATAGAACTGCGGGCTTCCCTGGTAGCTCAGTGGTAAAGAGTTCGCCTGCCAATGTAGAAGACATGAGTTCGATCCCTGATCCGGGAAGATTCCACATGCTGCGGAGCAACCACTGAGCCACAACTATTGAGCCTGTGCTCGATAGCCTCGGAGCCGCAACTATGGAGCCCATGTGCCGCAACTACTGAAACCCGTGTGCCCTAGAGCCCAAGTTCCACAACAAGAGAAGTCACCACAACAAGAAGCCTGCTCACCTCCGCTGGAGAGTTGCTCCCTACAACTAGAGAAGAGCCTGCAGCAATGAAAACCCAGAACAGACAAAAATAAATCAATTAAGTAAAAAAAAAAAAAATCCTCCTAAAAAAAAAAAAAAGTAGAACTGGGATTGTCAAAAATGAAAAGAGTGGAACAATGGGAGCAAACTAGGAGAGTGAGACTCAGTACATAGAATGTTCTATTCAGTTTGAGGCGAGCAGAGGAGTTAGATAGGGAAGGTGTAGTCCTAACACAGGAAAACCACTCCTCTGTGGTCAGTCAAGGAAGGCTGGGTTGTCATTCTTCTTAAAGAACTCTCCACCAATCGATGCTTCCCAAATAGCATAGTTGATTTTAATTTCTGTAAGGTTATAGCATGCTTTGATCACCATCAAAACATCTAACGTTCACATTACCAGATATCTCTCTCTTGAGAGTTTGGGATGGAGTCAGAGTATCAGAGAAAATAAAGAAAAAAAAAGTAGGTGGACCTTAGCAAAATCTCCCTAAAAATAACATGTAGGTGAGCTGGAGGAAGCTTTAACATAATGAGGGTAGGAATGAAACCCACAACTCAGGTATAAAGATGAACCTCCATTACTCCAAATTCAAAAACTGAAAATTGAACTCACTTCACCTGATCAGCTAACCGAGAGAGCATGAAGACGATGGGAATGCCTATTTTCCCTTTCAATGTGAAAAATCACAAAAGAAATCTCTTCTCCTCAAAACAGTCAAATTATTTAGTAATGTTCTGTATATAAATTCAAAGGTGAAAATTCAACTGGAACATTTACAGAATGGAAGGGACTGCAGTCGAATTTAAAAATAGAACTGCGGGCTTCCCTGGTAGCTCAGTGGTAAAGAGTTCGCCTGCCAATGTAGAAGACATGAGTTCGATCCCTGATCCGGGAAGATTCCACATGCTGCGGAGCAACCACTGAGCCACAACTATTGAGCCTGTGCTCTCGAGCCTCGGAGCCGCAACTATGGAGCCCATGTGCCGCAACTACTGAAACCCGTGTGCCCTAGAGCCCAAGTTCCACAACAAGAGAAGTCACCACAACAAGAAGCCTGCTCACCTCCGCTGGAGAGTTGCTCCCTACAACTAGAGAAGAGCCTGCAGCAATGAAAACCCAGAACAGACAAAAATAAATCAATTAAGTAAAAAAAAAAAAAATCCTCCTAAAAAAAAAAAAAAGTAGAACTGGGATTGTCAAAAATGAAAAGAGTGGAACAATGGGAGCAAACTAGGAGAGTGAGACTCAGTACATAGAATGTTCTATTCAGTTTGAGGCGAGCAGAGGAGTTAGATAGGGAAGGTGTAGTCCTAACACAGGAAAACCACTCCTCTGTGGTCAGTCAAGGAAGGCTGGGTTGTCATTCTTCTTAAAGAACTCTCCACCAATCGATGCTTCCCAAATAGCATAGTTGATTTTAATTTCTGTAAGGTTATAGCATGCTTTGATCACCATCAAAACATCTAACGTTCACATTACCAGATATCTCTCTCTTGAGAGTTTGGGATGGAGTCAGAGTATCAGAGAAAATAAAGAAAAAAAAAAAAAGTAGGTGGACCTTAGCAAAATCTCCCCTAAAAATAACATGTAGGTGAGCTGGAGGAAGCTTTAACATAATGAGGGTAGGAATGAATCCAGCAGATTTGTATTCTTGTACAGATCTGCATTTATCCATATATGAATGAAAATCTTATATAAGTACTCTCATTCAGAATACTTACTAAAACCTGATAGGAACTGCTTCCTTAACAAATACCCCCCCCCAAAATACTGTTTCAAACAACCACTGGCACTTAAAATCAGTTGAATTTAAGACAACACTCATCAGCATTTAAAAAAAGAATTAGTCCTTATGCGGAGTCGTGGAAGAAGACTGAAAAATATTATCAAAGGTAAGGCTTTGATTTTATTGAAACAAAGTATAATTGGAGAAACGAAACTAATGTATCCTGAAATCTCAAATTAAGGAAGATAGTGAATGACTGATTTCTGAGTATGGTCACGATTACCTATGCCTTGAAGAACCTTACTTGTCTCTTCCTTGGAGGCAGAGATTTTCAAATTTCTGCCCTCAGATGCGGAAGGCGTTTTCGGGAGCGACATACTAAGCAATGCCTATACCTCTGTAAAAGTTGAAATACCCCTCGGGACAACTAATCTAGAAACACATCAGCGGCATACAGTACGGGGATCTGGCAAGGCTGTCACGCAGACCTGCGGGGAAGAGAGACAGAGAAGGGGAGGGAGGGAGGGAGGGACACCCGTTTAGTGTTGATGTTAAACTTGTTAACAATCCAGTTGCCGTGGGTTCTCTCTGGGGAAACCTGGGGCTCTCCCAAATCCTGAGTCTGCGCCCAGGCCGGGAAGGACACGACCGACCCACCCCTCCGACACGGGCGCCACCTAAAGGGCGCCCCAGGCCCGAGGCGGGCGGCTGGGTCCCGGCCCCCTACAGGCCGCCCACGCGCTCGCAGCCCCACCGACTCGAGGTCGAGCAGAGGTCGCACCGTTTCTGCCATCAGAGGGGAGGGGAAACGGACACCTGCAACCCGTACCCGTAAACCGTGTTTCCCGCCAGACATCTTGTCGCCCTGTCTTTTCCGGAACGCCTTCGTGTCGTCATAGAAACCCAGGACCCCGAGCCTTTGCAAACCTACTGGGGGTTGCCTTCGGCGGTGCCGGCGGACGACGGAGACAGCTAAGAAACAATCTCTCGGGGACCCGATCTGGCATAATTTCAGTAGCAGTGAAGAATGAAAATGTTTAATCGGGCCATTCTCATGGAGTCAGAAAGTGTCTGTCTGGATCCCGAGGATTCCGAAGCAGGCGGGCGCCAGTGCGCAGGCGCTTGTGACCCCCACCCCCACCCGATCCTTCCACCCCCAGAAGACTTGAGCAAGTTTTCCGCATCACTTCATTCCGCTTTTTGTTGTTTTTTTCCACAAGCCAAATTCAGGGGGAAATCGGGTAGTCAAAAACCCATGGGTTCTCATCAATTAAGGGATGACTGCCTCTGTCCTTACCATTTCCATCCAGTCTTCCTTGGAATAAGCACCCCCTCCCACTTTCCCTGAAGGCTGAGTGCATTACTAAGTCCAGGCTCTTTGGCTGGAGGCCTTTGAGGAGACTGCTCCCCAGGCAGGGCCAACCCAATCAAACCCTTGAATCTTACTGCTTAAAAACCTGTCATGTGATAAGCACACTGGAACAGAGGAGCTAAACCCTACTCTTCCCATGATCGGGTCCACCCAAACCACAGCAAAGCCCATCACGTGGTTGTGATGAAGGAAAATACAGTTTACCTCAAGATGCTAACAAGGAGTAGGCGCAAAAGATCTGAATTCCCCAATGGCTTTCAGTGGGGAGTTCTTAAAGGAACAGTGAGAGATGGTAATGGGCACCTGATTAGCTTGTTGACATTTTTCTGATTGATTCCCAGTTAATGGTGAGTTAACCAGGTGGTATTTCAGAAGTTAACATCAGCCTTACAGTTCCAAACGGTCTGGGGTCTATGTGCATTCATTAGTATTCACTTAACATCTTACATCTGGTAGGGGGAAGGGGCGGCGGGGGGCGGGTAGGGAGGTTACTATCTGTAAAACAGCTCAAGGATACAGCTCAGAATATTATCCATAGGCCTTGAATAGGAACTAAGCATCCTTGACATTTGCTTTATAAACTGTTGTTTTATCTGCTTGTTTTCTTTTGTTTCTGAAGGCTCTCATTTCTCTGAATTTGCTCTTTGGAACTCGGGGGAGTCTAAGAAGGCTAAAACTTTTCTGCAAACAAGAGGCAGGGCATGTGGGGAGGAATGTCTGTCCCCTGGAAGGCCTCACAGAGCCCTGCTGCTCAGTTTCAGGATCATTTTGTATTAAGAGGAAATCTTAAAGCCAAGTAGTGCTGGTAGAATCCCTGCATTTAGATGAAGTCGTTAGGTGTCAATTTCAAGGCTGTATATTGTCACCCAGCTTATTTACCTTATATGCAGAGTACATCATGCAGAATGCCAGTCCCTATGAAGCACAAGCTGAAATCAAGATTGCCAAGAGACATATCAATAACCTCAGGTATGCAGATGACACCATCCTAATGGCAGAAAGCGAACAGGAACTAAAGAACCTGTTAATGAAGGTGAAAGAGAAGAGTGGAAAAGCTGGCCTAAAACTCAATATCCAGAAACCTATGCTCATGGCACATGGTCCCATCACTTCATGGCAAATAGATGGGCAAACAATGGAAACAGTGACAGACTATTTTCTTGGGCTCTAAAATCGCTGCAAACGGTCACCACAGCCTTGAAATCAAAAGATGCTTGCTCCTGGGAAAAAGCTATGACAAACCTGGACAGTGTATTATAAAGCAGGGACATCACTTTGCCGACAGAAGTCTGTCTAGTCAAAGCTCTGGTTTTCCCAGTAGTCATGTATGGATGTGAGAGTTGGACCATAAATAAGGCTGAGCAACAAAGAATTGATGCCTTTGAACTGTGGTGTTGAAGAAGACGCTTGAGAGTCCCTTGGACAGCAAGATCAAACCAGTCAGTCCTAAAGGAAATCAACCCTGAATATTCATTGGAAGGACTGATGCTGAAACTCCAATACTTTTGGCCACCTGATGCGAAGAGCCAACTCACTGGAAAAGACCATAATATTGGGAAAAATAGAAAGCAGAAGGAGAAGGGGATGACAGAGGATGAGAAGGTTGGATGGCATCACTGAGTCAATGGACATGAGTCTGAGCAAGCTCTGGGAGATTGGTGAAGGGCAGGGAAGCCTGGTGTGCTGCAGTCTGTGGGGTCGCAAAGAGTCGGACACGACTAAGCCTCTGAACTGCATTGAAACACCTTGGATATCCAAACATCTAAGGCTAACGGCTACCCGACCCTGTCATTAAGATAAACAGCACCACAAAGCATGGTGAAGTATCTGCTAAAAGTCTATTGGGAAGGGCATATCGATTAAAGCCAAGTAGTGCTGGTAGAATCCCTGCATTTAGATGAAGTCGTTAGGTGTCAATTTCAAGGCTGTATATTGTCACCCAGCTTATTTACCTTATATGCAGAGTACATCATGCAGAATGCCAGTCCCTATGAAGCACAAGCTGAAATCAAGATTGCCAAGAGACATATCAATAACCTCAGGTATGCAGATGACACCATCCTAATGGCAGAAAGCGAACAGGAACTAAAGAACCTGTTAATGAAGGTGAAAGAGAAGAGTGGAAAAGCTGGCCTAAAACTCAATATCCAGAAACCTATGCTCATGGCACATGGTCCCATCACTTCATGGCAAATAGATGGGCAAACAATGGAAACAGTGACAGACTATTTTCTTGGGCTCTAAAATCGCTGCAAACGGTCACCACAGCCTTGAAATCAAAAGATGCTTGCTCCTGGGAAAAAAAGCTATGACAAACCTGGACAGTGTATTATAAAGCAGGGACATCACTTTGCCGACAGAAGTCTGTCTAGTCAAAGCTCTGGTTTTCCCAGTAGTCATGTATGGATGTGAGAGTTGGACCATAAATAAGGCTGAGCAACAAAGAATTGATGCCTTTGAACTGTGGTGTTGAAGAAGACGCTTGAGAGTCCCTTGGACAGCAAGATCAAACCAGTCAGTCCTAAAGGAAATCAACCCTGAATATTCATTGGAAGGACTGATGCTGAAACTCCAATACTTTTGGCCACCTGATGCGAAGAGCCAACTCACTGGAAAAGACCATAATATTGGGAAAAATAGAAAGCAGAAGGAGAAGGGGATGACAGAGGATGAGAAGGTTGGATGGCATCACTGAGTCAATGGACATGAGTCTGAGCAAGCTCTGGGAGATTGGTGAAGGGCAGGGAAGCCTGGTGTGCTGCAGTCTGTGGGGTCGCAAAGAGTCGGACACGACTAAGCCTCTGAACTGCATTGAAACACCTTGGATATCCAAACATCTAAGGCTAACGGCTACCCGACCCTGTCATTAAGATAAACAGCACCACAAAGCATGGTGAAGTATCTGCTAAAGGCTAGCCCTCTATTGGGAAGGGCATATCGACCACCAAATTGTAAGTATAATAAAGTAGAAATAAGGAAGAAAGCATTTAGAAAAAACGGGGAGTACAGAGACAGTTTGGGATTTTTTTTGAAATTTTTTTGATCACTTCTGAAATGAAGCCTCTGTTTTTCTCAAATCCAAATTAGCTACTTAAAATAAGTCTATAATCTTCAGGAAAAAAGGAAACTCTATTAAGGATTTAGTAGATTGTATGGCTTGTACGGGCTTTCCTACTAACCTACAGCTTATGAATTTTAGCATTATCTATTGACTTTCAAACTGGGCATCAAATTCAGGGTGGGGACAAGCACAAGTGGACCCACGGACTCCTCTCTGTTCCAACAGTGTAGCCGTATTCCACCTCCTTTATATGCTGGGTTCCAATACTCTGTGGCCTGACAGAAGCTTTAGTGATAGGAGATCATCAAATACTTATATAAGCTTTGCTAATAATATTCATCTATTCCTCCAAACATTTACATCTCAGTTCCTTCCATTTCTAAGCCATAAACATTAAGTCTAGAGATATGAGAATGAATGTCCAAGACAGAGATTTCTTTGACAGGAAATACACACACACGTAACTATTATATAAACTATGCAAGTTACATGAAATTCTGCATTACTAAATGTCATTTAATCTTTATTAACAGAAGTATGAGCTATCTTCCATTTAGAGATGTATTCTTCTTTCCAAGACTAGAAGTGCTCTTATCCTGGCATAAGTAAGGCCTTATTAGTCGTTTTTCTCTCCATAATTTCTAAAATTTAAGTATTAAAGTATACACACTAGGGCTTCCCCTGGTGGTCCAGTGGGTAAGGACACCGCCTTGCAGTGCAAGGGGCACCGGTTCGATCCCTGGCCTGGGAAGATCCCACGTGCCGCGGAGCGGCTGGACCAATGTGTCCAATTACCGAGCCGGAGCTTTGGAGCGCATGAGCCCAGAGTCAGCGCTCTGCAACAACAGAGGCCACCACGATGGGAGGCCCACAGGAGCCAAAGAACAAAAGATGGATGAAAATAAAGAAATGAAAGACCAATAGAAGTGGCCCGCCTGCTCTCCTCCCTCCCCAACCTGACCCCTGCCCAAAAATAAATAAATAAGTAAATCTTAAAAAAAAAAAACAAAGAAAAGAAAAATTAAAAAAAAAAAGTATACACACTAGTTCTAAACACTTAGGTAAAAAGAGAAATGCATTTCTTCTTAGAAGTTTGCCACCCTACTCTAATGCTCAGCTGATAAATCTGAAGGTAATTTTGGAGAGCTGGCAATAGGAATGCTTTTAGCAACCTTGTTCTTACCAACTGTATTACACAAGAGCCTATTTTATCTATCAAAGTGAGTAATGCACAACATCCCAAGAGTCTACTTAAAAGTGTATATTCTTGGGAGTGTGCAGCATTTGAAACATCTTTCTTGCCCAGTTTTTTTTTTTATTTTTAAGGATTCCAATGGACCCACGGACTCTCTGTTCCAACAGTGTAGCCGTATTCCACCTCCTTTATATGCTGGGTTCCAATACTCTGTGGCCTGACAGAAGCTTTAGTGATAGGAGATCATCAAATACTTATATAAGCTTTGCTAATAATATTCATCTATTCCTCCAAACATTTACATCTCAGTTCCTTCCATTTCTAAGCCATAAACATTAAGTCTAGAGATATGAGAATGAATGTCCAAGACAGAGATTTCTTTGACAGGAAATACACACACACGTAACTATTATATAAACTATGCAAGTTACATGAAATTCTGCATTACTAAATGTCATTTAATCTTTATTAACAGAAGTATGAGCTATCTTCCATTTAGAGATGTATTCTTCTTTCCAAGACTAGAAGTGCTCTTATCCTGGCATAAGTAAGGCCTTATTAGTCGTTTTTCTCTCCATAATTTCTAAAATTTAAGTATTAAAGTATACACACTAGGGCTTCCCCTGGTGGTCCAGTGGGTAAGGACACCGCCTTGCAGTGCAAGGGGCACCGGTTCGATCCCTGGCCTGGGAAGATCCCACGTGCCGCGGAGCGGCTGGACCAATGTGTCCAATTACCGAGCCGGAGCTTTGGAGCGCATGAGCCCAGAGTCAGCGCTCTGCAACAACAGAGGCCACCACGATGGGAGGCCCACAGGAGCCAAAGAACAAAAGATGGATGAAAATAAAGAAATGAAAGACCAATAGAAGTGGCCCGCCTGCTCTCCTCCCTCCCCAACCTGACCCCTGCCCAAAAATAAATAAATAAGTAAATCTTAAAAAAAAAAAACAAAGAAAAGAAAAATTAAAAAAAAAAAGTATACACACTAGTTCTAAACACTTAGGTAAAAAGAGAAATGCATTTCTTCTTAGAAGTTTGCCACCCTACTCTAATGCTCAGCTGATAAATCTGAAGGTAATTTTGGAGAGCTGGCAATAGGAATGCTTTTAGCAACCTTGTTCTTACCAACTGTATTACACAAGAGCCTATTTTATCTATCAAAGTGCAAAGCCAATGCACAACATCCCAAGAGTCTACTTAAAAGTGTATATTCTTGGGAGTGTGCAGCATTTGAAACATCTTTCTTGCCCAGATCTTATTTTTTCTTTTTTTCATTATTTTTTAAGGATTCCAATGAAGTAATAGTAAGGATTTAGGTTTGAAATTTATGGAGAGTAAGAAAATGATGAGGCCCAATTTCTACAAGGTCTAGTGGTTTGCAGCAACCCTGTGAGGTAGTTACTAACCTTGTTTTACACAGGAAGAAAACGGTGGCTCTGATACATTCAGCAACTTTGGCTCCCACTGCTAGTAAGTACGAGGCTATCTTAATTACAAGTCTGTAAGTGGAGGGTTTTTTTTTTTTTTTTGCCACACCAGTGGTTTTCAACTAGGTATTTGAGGTAGGAGGAAATGGATATAACCAAATAAGGGTTCCAGTCCTGCATCCCTATCTCAGTCAGAAGCAGCTGTATTTTGTGTTTTATATTGCTGGCTTAAACCTACTTTTTAAAAATTTAGTCCTCTTTTTATTGATCTATTTTTCATCCATCTTTATTATTCTGCCTATGTGGGCCCCCCACTGTAGTGGCCTCTCTCATTGCAGAGCACCAGTTCTAGGAGCATGCGCTCCAGAGCGCTGGCTCATAACACGCGGGTCCAGCCGCTCCGCAGCACGTGGGATCTTCCCGGGCCAGGGATTGAACCAGTGGACCACCAGGGAAGCCCTTAACAATTGTTTTTGAAGGTTTCAAAACTAGTATGTTTAAACTACTACACTATATTAGGCCACCTGCTTACTACAGTTATATTAGTTTGTCTGTCATTTTCCCCCACAGAGAACAATGAACTTTATTCAAAACTATATGATTCCACACAAAACAAAAATATTTTTGTATAGAAAACATCAACAATTCTTAACTTGAATCTTGTTAGGCCATTATGTAGCCCATGTGACCAACTTTACAACATAAAAGGTTCCACTGTTCTTCCTATGAAGACTTCAGGATTCAATTTTTTAGGCAAGTGTAATTTTTGAATTATGATGAAACCTGCCTATACTAAATTAATTGCAGCCTCAGTTTTCTAATTAAGTTCTAACATAAGGAAGCAACTTACCTAGGCAACTGCAGTAATTAATCCACCAAAAACAAACACCTTCCACTTTCCTTCCCTATCCAGACACCTGTATCAAAGTGAGTTAATGCACAACATCCCAAGAGTCTACTTAAAAGTGTATATTCTTGGGAGTGTGCAGCATTTGAAACATCTTTCTTGCCCAGATCTTATTTTTTCTTTTCAATTTCTTTAAGGATTCCAATGAAGTAATAGTAAGGATTTAGGTTTGAAATTTATGGAGAGTAAGAAAATGATGAGGCCCAATTTCTACAAGGTCTAGTGGTTTGCAGCAACCCTGTGAGGTAGTTACTAACCTTGTTTTACACAGGAAGAAAACGGTGGCTCTGATACATTCAGCAACTTTGGCTCCCACTGCTAGTAAGTACGAGGCTATCTTAATTACAAGTCTGTAAGTGGAGGGTTTTTTTTTTTTTTTGCCACACCAGTGGTTTTCAACTAGGTATTTGAGGTAGGAGGAAATGGATATAACCAAATAAGGGTTCCAGTCCTGCATCCCTATCTCAGTCAGAAGCAGCTGTATTTTGTGTTTTATATTGCTGGCTTAAACCTACTTTTTAAAAAATTTAGTCCTCTTTTTATTGATCTATTTTTCATCCATCTTTATTATTCTGCCTATGTGGGCCCCCCACTGTAGTGGCCTCTCTCATTGCAGAGCACCAGTTCTAGGAGCATGCGCTCCAGAGCGCTGGCTCATAACACGCGGGTCCAGCCGCTCCGCAGCACGTGGGATCTTCCCGGGCCAGGGATTGAACCAGTGGACCACCAGGGAAGCCCTTAACAATTGTTTTTGAAGGTTTCAAAACTAGTATGTTTAAACTACTACACTATATTAGGCCACCTGCTTACTACAGTTATATTAGTTTGTCTGTCATTTTCCCCCACAGAGAACAATGAACTTTATTCAAAACTATATGATTCCACACAAAACAAAAATATTTTTGTATAGAAAACATCAACAATTCTTAACCTGAATCTTGTTAGGCCATTATGTAGCCCATGTGACCAACTTTACAACATAAAAGGTTCCACTGTTCTTCCTATGAAGACTTCAGGATTCAATTTTTTAGGCAAGTGTAATTTTTGAATTATGATGAAACCTGCCTATACTAAATTAATTGCAGCCTCAGTTTTCTAATTAAGTTCTAACATAAGGAAGCAACTTACCTAGGCAACTGCAGTAATTAATCCACCAAAAACAAACACCTTCCACTTTCCTTCCCTATCCAGAACTGAGAATAAAAGCATATAGCAAATGTATGACACCATTAGAGATCTTAGCTTTTCTCTTAGATAAGACACCCAAGCTAATGATTACTATCATTAATACTTTTTAGGCAAGAAATCTTAGGCTCAATAAGGAAAAAAATATCATTCCATAAATGAAAACAATTTCCACCTCTACTAGCAAAAGAGGGGAAAGGAAAACTCAGTAACTCTTTCTGACACATTAGCAACAAGTTTTAGCTTAATTTATTTGTTTAAAAGAGTGTAAGCAGTTGTTTAAAGGCAAGACTTTCATTAAAAGTAGCTAACTGCAAGATCATGGCTATCAAACTAATGTCTTTCACAGAAAGTGGCCTTTCCTTTAAGTGTTTCTAAAAATTCCTTAGGACAGTCTTATCATTCTAAAGAATCTATAACCATATACATATTATTTGTTATCATTTTAAAATCTTGGGCAGAAAAAAAAATCCCTGATAAACAAAGGGAGGATGATAGTTTAAAAACAAACAAAACTCAGCCTTGATCAGTCTAATAAATACAGTATTCAGAATGAGTACAGAGCAACAAAGTCCTCTCAATGAGAGTGTACGTTAATAGAAAATATAGACCTATGAATTCCAATCTCTCGCTTCAACAGACTGGCTTATTCATAACCACGTCTTAGACCAGTGTGTTTTTCTCAGCTTCCTCATTATATTTAAAATGTAGTTATAGATTCCAGTGGTTGACTCATTTTAATGTTTAATAAAAATGCTAGAAATTATGAGCTATATTAAAGCAGTCTTATTGGAACGTTATTCCATTACAATACCACTGTACAGATAATTACTGCCTGGGAATGTGGAATACCTTTAAAAAATTACCTTCTTTGAGGTATGCTTTTGTCTGTTGAAGCTGGATTTGCCTAAGCTCAACTGGACCAAAGGTATGGGAAATAAAAGAAGGGACTTAGCTGGGTCCTTGCAGTCCACATAAAGTTATGAGCAGTAAGAAATTTTTTTACTTACCTTCTTATGAGATCCAAATTGACTTTAAATCAATTAATCCACCAAAAACAAACACCTTCCACTTTCCTTCCCTATCCAGAACTGAGAATAAAAGCATATAGCAAATGTATGACACCATTAGAGATCTTAGCTTTTCTCTTAGATAAGACACCCAAGCTAATGATTACTATCATTAATACTTTTTAGGCAAGAAATCTTAGGCTCAATAAGGAAAAAAATATCATTCCATAAATGAAAACAATTTCCACCTCTACTAGCAAAAGAGGGGAAAGGAAAACTCAGTAACTCTTTCTGACACATTAGCAACAAGTTTTAGCTTAATTTATTTGTTTAAAAGAGTGTAAGCAGTTGTTTAAAGGCAAGACTTTCATTAAAAGTAGCTAACTGCAAGATCATGGCTATCAAACTAATGTCTTTCACAGAAAGTGGCCTTTCCTTTAAGTGTTTCTAAAAATTCCTTAGGACAGTCTTATCATTCTAAAGAATCTATAACCATATACATATTATTTGTTATCATTTTAAAATCTTGGGCAGAAAAAAAAATCCCTGATAAACAAAGGGAGGATGATAGTTTAAAAACAAACAAAACTCAGCCTTGATCAGTCTAATAAATACAGTATTCAGAATGAGTACAGAGCAACAAAGTCCTCTCAATGAGAGTGTACGTTAATAGAAAATATAGACCTATGAATTCCAATCTCTCGCTTCAACAGACTGGCTTATTCATAACCACGTCTTAGACCAGTGTGTTTTTCTCAGCTTCCTCATTATATTTAAAATGTAGTTATAGATTCCAGTGGTTGACTCATTTTAATGTTTAATAAAAATGCTAGAAATTATGAGCTATATTAAAGCAGTCTTATTGGAACGTTATTCCATTACAATACCACTGTACAGATAATTACTGCCTGGGAATGTGGAATACCTTTAAAAAATTACCTTCTTTGAGGTATGCTTTTGTCTGTTGAAGCTGGATTTGCCTAAGCTCAACTGGACCAAAGGTATGGGAAATAAAAGAAGGGACTTAGCTGGGTCCTTGCAGTCCACATAAAGTTATGAGCAGTAAGAAATTTTTTTACTTACCTTCTTATGAGATCCAAATTGACTTTAAATCAATTTGAAAAAGACTTCTCACAGCTTTCTGGAGTGCAGGAGGGCTGCTAGAAAACCAAGACAGCTTCTTAGGCTGTGTGCCTCATCAGTTTTGGGTAATTCGTAAGCCTCTCTTCTTTGAGGTGAACCTACATGGTCTCCAAAATCCCTTCCAGGGCTCCATCTTTACAAACATTATCATACCTCATCTAAACAACCCAAATAATTCCTACACACCACAGTGTATTACCTCTAGGCATCTTATAATATGGGAACATCATACAATAAAGTAAGTTTTCTTGAAAACAATCACCTATTAATTTATTGCACCTGAAGTATATGATTAAGAGTATAATAACTGAGTGAATGCAGAAGCCAGATTCTGAATCTTTAGTCTTCCCTTTAATATTAGTGGTGGTGATTAATACCTGTGATGCAAACTCACTAGTCTGCAAAATAACTGAAGTCAGTATTTATTAGATAAAATAACTGTCCCATAGGTTACGTCTAAATAACTTCAAGGAAATTATTAGCTGAAAGTTTAAACAACAACAAAAAAATTTATCTTCCACATAAGTTCTACAATGAAATATTTTAAACACACTATCAACTCTGCAAGTTCGTTTTTTTTTTTTTTTTTTTTAATTTTGGCCTCTTTTATTGGTTTTCTATTTATTTATTTTCATCCATCTTTATTCTTCAACCTGAATGGGCCTCCCATTGCAGTGGCCTCTCTCATTGCAGACCACCGGCTCTGGGTGCATGCGCTCTAGAGCCCTGGCTCATCATTGGACGCACCAATCCAGCTGCTCCGCAGCACGTGGGATCTTCCTGGGCCAGGGATTGCACTGGTGGCCCTTGCACTGCAAGGCAGACTCCTTACCCACTGAACCACCAGGGAAGCCCTGCAAGTTCTTTTTAAAAGCTCCTTCATAAGTTAGAAGAAGAAATATTTTTCTTTGTCCTGCCTCACTTCTTTTTCTCTTCTCATTTCTGTTTCCCTCAATATATAATATTATGGATAAAATTTCAAGAATTCAAGGTGAAAGGGATAATTTTGTTTCACAAATATCATGACTACACAGTAAGCAAAAACAGATCTGAACTTAAAAAAAAAAAAAACAAATTAGAATAGGTAATAAGATTATATTTGGGAAAATAGAAATTTTCTACTAGAAATAGCAAAACATTCCACATTATTTTCTCTCCCAAGTGCATGGTTAATTAGCATACATTCCAACAGTGTACATGAAAAAATTTCTAAGCCAGAGGTACTTAAATAATTTTTGTCATCAGTGTTTTGGCTAATTCAGTGGCCAGGAAAACATGATGCTTAGTCTCTGATTAGAAGGAGTCAAGGAACAAAACCAGATTTCTGAGATTTAAACTGATATGACTCAGCAAAAATCTGCCACTACATCACCTACAAGTTCCCCTTCTCCCAAAAAAGGGAAAAAAAAGCAACTGCTTAAAAGTGTATAAACTTCCAGTAAACTTCTAACAGCTCAGCTTCAGGTGACTTAGGAATGGAGTGAGTCATCTGTAAAGTCTGGAGTGGTCCAAATAACACAGACAACTTCAATCTGGACGGCTGGAAACAGATGCTGGCCCCAACTCAGGTAGAATACCCAATCTTCAGTGTCAAGGTGGGAAGCAAAGTCCAAGCTTCTAAAACACGAAACGGCAAGTCCAGGAGCGTGGCTGGATATAATCCAGAAATGTGGGCTTTGAGGGGGGAAAAAAAAGAATGGAAGAGTAGTTTGTGTGCACTATACATATGAGGTATGGGGTAGATTAAGGGAATGTTACTGCTACATATTGTGCATGTCTTAAATGCTTCCCAGCATTTCAGTAACCTTTAAGCTGTAGGCTCATTAATTCAAAAGGTGCTCATCATTTTTATCTACAGCACAGATTTACTTGATTCAGAAGCTTTAGATGAGGCTAAGTCCAGTAAAATCTATAAAACCACATGGACACCTGACCAAATTCCAAATAAGCATAATCTTTTTTCTGAAATCTTGCATTTATTTTATTAGCATCACCCTAAATCTAAATGGTGATGTATTAAGGATGATCTCTAGAAGAAGAAATATTTTTCTTTGTCCTCCACTTCTTTCTCTTCTCATTTCTGTTTCCTCAATATATAATATTATGGATAAAATTTCAAGAATTCAAGGTGAAAGGGATAATTTTGTTTCACAAATATCATGACTACACAGTAAGCAAAAACAGATCTGAACTTAAAAAAAAAAAAACAAATTAGAATAGGTAATAAGATTATATTTGGGAAAATAGAAATTTTCTACTAGAAATAGCAAAACATTCCACATTATTTTCTCTCCCAAGTGCATGGTTAATTAGCATACATTCCAACAGTGTACATGAAAAAATTTCTAAGCCAGAGGTACTTAAATAATTTTTGTCATCAGTGTTTTGGCTAATTCAGTGGCCAGGAAAACATGATGCTTAGTCTCTGATTAGAAGGAGTCAAGGAACAAAACCAGATTTCTGAGATTTAAACTGATATGACTCAGCAAAAATCTGCCATTACATCACCTACAAGTTCCCCTTCTCCCAAAAAGGAAGAAAAATCAACTGCTTAAAAGTGTATAAACTTCCAGTAAACTTCTAACAGCTCAGCTTCAGGTGACTTAGGAATGGAGTGAGTCATCTGTAAAGTCTGGAGTGGTCCAAATAACACAGACAACTTCAATCTGGACGGCTGGAAACAGATGCTGGCCCCAACTCAGGTAGAATACCCAATCTTCAGTGTCAAGGTGGGAAGCAAAGTCCAAGCTTCTAAAACACGAAACGGCAAGTCCAGGAGCGTGGCTGGATATAATCCAGAAATGTGGGCTTTGAGGGGGGAAAAAAAAGAATGGAAGAGTAGTTTGTGTGCACTATACATATGAGGTATGGGGTAGATTAAGGGAATGTTACTGCTACATATTGTGCATGTCTTAAATGCTTCCCAGCATTTCAGTAACCTTTAAGCTGTAGGCTCATTAATTCAAAAGGTGCTCATCATTTTTATCTACAGCACAGATTTACTTGATTCAGAAGCTTTAGATGAGGCTAAGTCCAGTAAAATCTATAAAACCACATGGACACCTGACCAAATTCCAAATAAGCATAATCTTTTTTCTGAAATCTTGCATTTATTTTATTAGCATCACCCTAAATCTAAATGGTGATGTATTAAGGATGATAATATACACAAATTACTATATACAAAGTTTAAAACTACTAAATTATCTAAATCAGGAAGAGACAAAATACTATGAAAGTTCAGAAATACACTTGGAAGAGCTTCATGGATGACATGGCAGCCAAACTGGATTTTCATAAAATCTAACAGGTGAAATCTGAGTGCAAAGAGCAGAATGATTAGAGACAGAGCCCAGAGCAGTCAGCTGAAATGCACAAAGGGAATTCATAGGAAATAACAAGGGGAGTAAGAGCAGCATAGCATCATTAAGGTGGACAGTAGAAGCTTTGGGAGAAAAACTGATTCATTTGATTTCGAGTTATCTTCAATTAACGGGCTTCCCAGATGGTGCCGTAATAAAAAAAAAAATCCACCTGTCAATACAGGAGACACAAGAGATGCAGGTTTGATCCCTGGGTTGGGAAGATCCCTCAGACAGGAAATGATAACCCCTCCAGTGTTCTTGCCTGGAAAATCCATGGAGCCTGGTGGCTATAGTCCATGGTGTCACAGAGAGTCAGACACAACTGAGCAACTGAGCACACACACATAAGCGGTTATATTTATCAGTGATAAATATCCAGGCAGATGTATCAGGAAGTCAGTCTCACCACCAACCAACATTTAGGGGTTATCTATAAGCAGCTAAAAGCGAAAGCTCTAAGAATGAGACTCTCAGATAATTAGAAAAAAGAACACAAAACAAACAACAAAAAAGAGAATGACAAAGTCACACTGACATACATACACACTACCAAGTGTAAAATAGCTATTGGGAAGCTACTGGTAGCACAAGGAGCTCAGCCTTGTGCTCTGTGACAACAGGGAGGGGTGGGACAGGAGCTGTGGGAGGCAGGCTTTTGAGGGACGGGGCATATATGTACATATAGTTATGACTGGTTTGAGCTGTTGTACAGCAGAAGCCAACACAACCTTGTAAACAATTATCTTCCAATCAAAAAAATTTTTAAATTAAGAGAAAATGGGCTCCTAGGCATATGAGCCTGGCTGGACATTGTTAAAAGAGTTTATTCCTTCAGAAAGGAGGAGGTAAAAGATAAATATTTGTGGGTGGGTGGGGGATACAGATGCCACTGGGAAAACCCTGGAGAAGACCTACATTTTCTGGGCACAAGAAGAAAAATTAGAGGAGCTAAAGAAAAATCAGATAAAGAGGGGGCAAAAAAGAGAGAGAGACAAGAACTAGGTGAGTTCATGGGAAGAAAAACAAAAAAATTCAAGGACAGTACAGTATAGTAAGATTCGATAAGTTACTGCTTTAATTCCACATTTCCCTCTCCTAACATTAATCCATCACCATCTCCACTACTCTCTTCCCCATAACCCTGCCCACCAAATCTCATAATCAGGGGACAAATAGGTTACTTTTCTACTCCAGACTGACTGAAGACTCACATTTTTCAGAGGGCAGTGTTGACGCGCATACCACTCTTGAGAATAAAAGCACAAGAGGACTCCATTGCCCGCAAAAAGGGAAGTCCACATCAGAACATTCCAAATTGGCCTTTTCCGACTATCGTTGACAATGAAGTTGAAAGCCACTAAAGTCAGGAAAACAACAGAAGTTGTGTATAGTCATCAAAACAACCTACCAGGAGTTTAGGGATGTCAGATATCCGCTATACTCCTTCAGTTATCATAAATAGTATCAACTGTGTATATACATGTTCTGTTCTGGCTGATGATAGTAGAGGTAAAAATGATGCTTCTTTGTTGAAATTTATTAATCAGTAATTATTTGGAAATCAGTTAGAATATAAATGCTTTCTAGGAAATATATTTTCACCTATTCTGCATCTAGGTGAAAATATATTTCCTAGAAAGCATTTATATTCTAACTCATCCCTCTCTATCCCACCCAAATAAAGGGTCAGTTTTTTGAACAGAGTTTAAGAATGGTGATTTTTTTTAATAGTTTTTATGAGCTACCAAAGCAGTGTTATCAATAGTCTTCAAGAGGTTATTTATTTAGCTCATTTCCCAACATCAAAGTGTAAGCATCCTGCAATAAAACTGTGTATAATTACTCAAAATCAGTGTTCTTACTATCTGAGAAACACTGCCTTGAAATGATATTACTTCTATCTAGTTTTCTACATCGATTTTCTATTTTATTTTTGAAATTTCTCTTTTAGTATAATACTCAGTACACAGAAGATGCTAAGATACTCACTCCCAAAGAACATGAAGAGCACAAACAGCACTGGATAGAAGAAGTTCAAGCAAACAGCCAAGACATATTCATGCACCACAGCAGACACAGCAAAAACAGCAAACATGGCGACTGACTTGAACCTCTTTGTGAAAAACTAGAGTGAAGGAAAGTATTAAAGGCAATTTTCAAAAAGCAATTAAAAATGAACCGCATGACACAATTAAAATATACTAAAGAAAAGTATACCATATTTGATTTTCTAGAACTACTCCTTGGAGTAATCCAAATGTACTAAATTAACGACAAAAAACACCTATGCCTAAAAATCCTTATTTCCTAAATGAAGCATTTCCAAAACTAACACTGGAAGATTGAACGTATGTTTAACAACATTAATAACTTATACTTGTAGCTCACTATGGTTGGCAAAACATAGTTTTCACTTGTAAATGGGCACATCAAATCTAGAGTAACAGTAGAGGTACCATTTTTACAGGTAACAAAACGAAGATTTAGAAACAAGGGACCTGCCTCATCCATAAGTCACGCCCCACTTACAAGTGAAAGAACATTCGAATACAGTGTCATTTGTACCACAACACATTGTCATTTAGCCAAACAATGCCCTTAACTAAAACTTCCAACCTGCAATCCAGAGATACCAACGTTAACCATGAGACTCAAGATTACATTTAAGTCATGTCTAAATAACTTCTGCTGTAAAAAATGTCAGTCAGTCCAAATAAATTCTGCTATAAAGAAGACATACATTAATAATTCATATTGGAGAGTAGTAAATCTGAACACAGGTGGTTTCTCCACTTCTTACAAAGGGAAAAAAAAAAAAAAAACAAAAGGAAAAAGTTAAACGGGGAGATTATTTGTTGGCAATGAAACTCCAAAAAAGAAAAAGATACATCCCTGGTAGACCATTTCCAAATCCACTTCTATCACCAAAGTGTAAGCAATCCTTGGCAAAAAACTGCAAAATCAGTGTTCTTACTATCTGAGAAACACTGCCTTGAAATGATATTACTTCTATCTAGTTTTCTACATCGATTTTCTATTTTATTTTTGAAATTTCTCTTTAGTATAATACTCAGTACACAGAAGATGCTAAGATACTCACTCCCAAAGAACATGAAGAGCACAAACAGCACTGGATAGAAGAAGTTCAAGCAAACAGCCAAGACATATTCATGCACCACAGCAGACACAGCAAAAACAGCAAACATGGCGACTGACTTGAACCTCTTTGTGAAAAACTAGAGTGAAGGAAAGTATTAAAGGCAATTTTCAAAAAGCAATTAAAAATGAACCGCATGACACAATTAAAATATACTAAAGAAAAGTATACCATATTTGATTTTCTAGAACTACTCCTTGGAGTAATCCAAATGTACTAAATTAACGACAAAAAACACCTATGCCTAAAAATCCTTATTTCCTAAATGAAGCATTTCCAAAACTAACACTGGAAGATTGAACGTATGTTTAACAACATTAATAACTTATACTTGTAGCTCACTATGGTTGGCAAAACATAGTTTTCACTTGTAAATGGGCACATCAAATCTAGAGTAACAGTAGAGGTACCATTTTTACAGGTAACAAAACGAAGATTTAGAAACAAGGGACCTGCCTCATCCATAAGTCACGCCCCACTTACAAGTGAAAGAACATTCGAATACAGTGTCATTTGTACCACAACACATTGTCATTTAGCCAAACAATGCCCTTAACTAAAACTTCCAACCTGCAATCCAGAGATACCAACGTTAACCATGAGACTCAAGATTACATTTAAGTCATGTCTAAATAACTTCTGCTGTAAAAAATGTCAGTCAGTCCAAATAAATTCTGCTATAAAGAAGACATACATTAATAATTCATATTGGAGAGTAGTAAATCTGAACACAGGTGGTTTCTCCACTTCTTACAAAGGGAAAAAAAAAAAAAAAAAAACAAAAGGAAAAAGTTAAACGGGGAGATTATTTGTTGGCAATGAAACTCCAAAAAAGAAAAAGATACATCCCTGGTAGACCATTTCAACTTCTCCAAATGCCTCCATGCATTCTTATGTTGTAGTCATGTAAACTAAAATCTAGAGGGTTTCCCTGGTGGTCCAGTGGGTAAAGAGTCCGCCTTGCAGTGCAGGAGGCACCAGTTCAATTCCTGGCCTGGGAAGATCCCACGTGCCGCAGAGTGGCTGGACCAGTGTGTCCAATTATGAGTCAACACTCTGAAGCTCATGCACCCAGAGCCAGTGCTCTGCAACGGGAGAGGCCACTGCAATGGGAGGCCCACAGAGGCCAAAGAATAAAGATGGATGAAAATAAATAGATTTAAAAAAAAACAATAAAAGAGGACAAAGTTTAAAAAGGAAAAAAGAAATTAAAAAAAATAAATAAAATCCAGAGTAAAAACATGGTCTTAATCCTAGTAAGTATATTTACAGGTCCTCAAAGAAGTGCTATTCAATGAAGAAGGCTTCTGAGACATTAAGGACTCACAAGGTAATTGAAAACAACTAAGCATAATTTCTTCCAGCTGCACAATGCTAATATTTTCTGAAAAAGAATCTCTGGGGACTTCCCTGGTAGTCCAGGGGCTAAGACTCTGAGCTCCCAATGCAGGGGACCCAGGTTCAAACCCTGGTCAGGGAACTAGATCCCATATGCCGCAACTAAGACTAGTGCAAATAAATAAAAATAATAAATACATATACTGAAAAAAAAAAGAATCTCTGTTTTCTTAAACAATTTCAACTAAATCTTGCTGCTCACCCAAATAAAGTCCTTGTAAGCATAGTAATATAGCCAGTCATGGACCACCACATTCCAGGTCCTATAATAGTTAGCATATGACGTAGAGTTCCACCAATCCTGAGGAAAAAAAAGCAAAGGTATAAAAATATACACACACAAAAAGAGCAAAACCCCTTGAATACTCCTAGAGAATATACACACATAATATGACATCTAGGGTATGTTATGATAGACTGTTAGTCCATATACTGATGCAGGAAAATCTTCAAAGGCATTTTGGTTATTAGTGTTCCATGTGAGATTAATCCTAATTCTATGAATGATTAAGTTCCCAGGTTCATTTTGTCTGATCAACATCAAACAAGTGATGATAGAAGATATACAACATAATCATTCAATCTAATGTTCATCTAAGTAACAATCAATAAATCCCCCTTACCTTGCTAAAACACAAAGAGAATTTGAAGGTCACATAGACTTAGATACCATGATAAACCTCAAGAGCAGTTTACTAATACCATAAACAGCAAAATTTAAGCTGTATAGCAAGTGAGATGGTAGCCACCTCTAAGCCCTGGTGGTCCTTTGCACATATCCTGTTCCCTAATCTAAGATTGGACCAATAGAATAAGACACCTAAAATTTACAACCCACACTTACTGTTTTTTCGAGAAAAGAAGTCTGGGAGTGTTGCAAAAATATCAACAAAACAAAAAATCCTATAGAGGGCTTTGGGCAAGATTATAGAATACTATGAATCAGTCTGTCTCTAGTCTACAACTTAATTCCAACTTTGGAATGTAATACTATGTGAAGCAGAATTAAAGCTTTTCAAAGTAAAGGAGGGAAATGTTATTTCCTTCAAGAACTGTTCAACTATCTTACATAGAATAATTTGCTGAGATCACTCCTATAAGCACCAGACAGCCAATTTCAAATGAATAAAAAGTCAGAAAAGTCACTGCCCTCTGAAAGCTGTTCCACAGCCCCTCGAGGGATCATCCCATGGGGTTCAAACCCTGGTCAGGGAACTAGATCCCATATGCCGCAACTAAGACTAGTGCAAATAAATAAAAATAATAAATACATATA
This sequence comes from Tragulus kanchil, assembly GCA_022376925.1. Lineage (NCBI taxonomy): Eukaryota > Metazoa > Chordata > Mammalia > Artiodactyla > Tragulidae > Tragulus > Tragulus kanchil. Next base: position 24,688,416 of record JAIOJX010000024.1, read on the forward strand.
CTGAAAAAAAAAAGAATCTCTGTTTTCTTAAACAATTTCAACTAAATCTTGCTGCTCACCCAAATAAAGTCCTTGTAAGCATAGTAATATAGCCAGTCATGGACCACCACATTCCAGGTCCTATAATAGTTAGCATATGACGTAGAGTTCCACCAATCCTGAGGAAAAAAAAGCAAAGGTATAAAAATATACACACACAAAAAGAGCAAAACCCCTTGAATACTCCTAGAGAATATACACACATAATATGACATCTAGGGTATGTTATGATAGACTGTTAGTCCATATACTGATGCAGGAAAATCTTCAAAGGCATTTTGGTTATTAGTGTTCCATGTGAGATTAATCCTAATTCTATGAATGATTAAGTTCCCAGGTTCATTTTGTCTGATCAACATCAAACAAGTGATGATAGAAGATATACAACATAATCATTCAATCTAATGTTCATCTAAGTAACAATCAATAAATCCCCCTTACCTTGCTAAAACACAAAGAGAATTTGAAGGTCACATAGACTTAGATACCATGATAAACCTCAAGAGCAGTTTACTAATACCATAAACAGCAAAATTTAAGCTGTATAGCAAGTGAGATGGTAGCCACCTCTAAGCCCTGGTGGTCCTTTGCACATATCCTGTTCCCTAATCTAAGATTGGACCAATAGAATAAGACACCTAAAATTTACAACCCACACTTACTGTTTTTTCGAGAAAAGAAGTCTGGGAGTGTTGCAAAAATATCAACAAAACAAAAAATCCTATAGAGGGCTTTGGGCAAGATTATAGAATACTATGAATCAGTCTGTCTCTAGTCTACAACTTAATTCCAACTTTGGAATGTAATACTATGTGAAGCAGAATTAAAGCTTTTCAAAGTAAAGGAGGGAAATGTTATTTCCTTCAAGAACTGTTCAACTATCTTACATAGAATAATTTGCTGAGATCACTCCTATAAGCACCAGACAGCCAATTTCAAATGAATAAAAAGTCAGAAAAGTCACAGGATGCCCTCTGGACACACGCTGTTCCACAGCACTCACCAATCTGAGATCCAGTAGGAACCAAATGCAAAACTAAGGGAGCAGATGTTAACAGCAGAAAAAAAAAAAACTACGCCACTTACATCAGCAACAAAATTTCAGATTTAATATTGGTGAAGTCTGTGGAGAAAAAGACTTCACAGAATTTATGTTAAAAGGCTCGTACCCAGGGTTCCCCTGGTGGTCTAGTGGGTAGAGAGTCCGCCTTGCAGTGCAAGGGGCACCAGTTCAATCTCTGACCCGGCAAGATCCCACTTGCGGCAGAGCGGCTAGACCAGCGTGTCCAATTAATAGCCAGCACTCTGGAGCACATGCACCCAGAGCCGGTGCTCTGAGGTCAAAGAGGCCACTGCAGTGGGAGGCCCACATGTGCCAAAGAATAAAAAGATAGATGAAAATAAATATAAATAAAAGAGGCATGATGGGGCAAAGAAAACAAACGAACAAAAAGCTAGTAGCCAACAATATTGGAGAAGGAAATGGCAACCCACTCCAGTATTCTTGCCGTGGAAAATTCTAGGGACAGAGAAAGCTGGGGAGTTACACAGGGGCTCAAGTATACACATATGGGGCTTCCCTGATGGGTCAGTGGTGAGGAATCTGCCTGCAATGCAGGAGATTGGGGTTCCATCCTGAGTTCGACCCGATCAAACCCTGAAAGCCTGAAGTCACAGTCCATGCAGTCACACAAAGAGACAAAGGGGGCCCCATATCCTGTTCCCTAATCTAAGATTGGACCAATAGAATAAGACACCTAAAATTTACAACCCACACTTACTGTTTTTTCGAGAAAAGAAGTCTGGGAGTGTTGCAAAAATATCAACAAAACAAAAAATCCTATAGAGGGCTTTGGGCAAGATTATAGAATACTATGAATCAGTCTGTCTCTAGTCTACAACTTAATTCCAACTTTGGAATGTAATACTATGTGAAGCAGAATTAAAGCTTTTCAAAGTAAAGGAGGGAAATGTTATTTCCTTCAAGAACTGTTCAACTATCTTACATAGAATAATTTGCTGAGATCACTCCTATAAGCACCAGACAGCCAATTTCAAATGAATAAAAAGTCAGAAAAGTCACAGGATGCCCTCTGGACACACGCTGTTCCACAGCACTCACCAATCTGAGATCCAGTAGGAACCAAATGCAAAACTAAGGGAGCAGATGTTAACAGCAGAAAAAAAAAAAACTACGCCACTTACATCAGCAACAAAATTTCAGATTTAATATTGGTGAAGTCTGTGGAGAAAAAGACTTCACAGAATTTATGTTAAAAGGCTCGTACCCAGGGTTCCCCTGGTGGTCTAGTGGGTAGAGAGTCCGCCTTGCAGTGCAAGGGGCACCAGTTCAATCTCTGACCCGGCAAGATCCCACTTGCGGCAGAGCGGCTAGACCAGCGTGTCCAATTAATAGCCAGCACTCTGGAGCACATGCACCCAGAGCCGGTGCTCTGAGGTCAAAGAGGCCACTGCAGTGGGAGGCCCACATGTGCCAAAGAATAAAAAGATAGATGAAAATAAATATAAATAAAAGAGGCATGATGGGGCAAAGAAAACAAACGAACAAAAAGCTAGTAGCCAACAATATTGGAGAAGGAAATGGCAACCCACTCCAGTATTCTTGCCGTGGAAAATTCTAGGGACAGAGAAAGCTGGGGAGTTACACAGGGGCTCAAGTATACACATATGGGGCTTCCCTGATGGGTCAGTGGTGAGGAATCTGCCTGCAATGCAGGAGATTGGGGTTCCATCCCTGAGTTGCGAAGACCCCCCTGGAAAAGCCTGATAGTCTACAGTCCATGCAGTCACACAAAGAGACACGACTGAAGTGACTAAGCAGCAGCCAACAATATTCAAATTCTTAACAAGGAGGACTCAAAATGTGATAAGGAGAAATAAGTCCAAGTACACATTACCTTATAAAACATCCTGTCACCAAAGCGTAACATCTCAGCAAAGGCATTGAGCCAGCAGTGCAAAATGGCAAAAAAAACAAGAAACAGGATCAGCCCACCTGAAAATAAGAGGAACAATATTAAGAGTCTTTCCAAATAGCTCACGTACTAATCAGTTAATCACATGTTGTCATTTGCTTAGCTCGGACTATTTTGTAAAAGTAAAGGTTTTATTCCAGCTTATCTATTACAGAACTGATGATGGAAGTTAATTATTTCAACCTAATAGAGAAATGACTTTCTTCCAAGTGGGCTTTACAGATGAAAATTACCTGACCTGTTTATAATGGAGATGCCTAGATGCATGGCTTAACTTAGTAGTATTAATAAAGTTCTCTCAAATCTGGCCCTCGTGCATTCTTCTAACCAGCTGTTTAAAACTGGGGGAGATTTTGTCCATCAAGGGATGACTGGCAATTCTAGAGACATTTTTGGTTATCACAATTCAAGGAGTGGGCTTTGTGCTATGGTACCTGGTAGTGGCCAGGATATGCCTAATAACCTACAGTGCACAAGACAGCCCCTCAAAACCAAGAATCTTTCAGCCTAGATGTCAATAGTCGCAACGCTAACCTATCTCTGCCTCCAATCTCAATACTGTAAACATTATCCCTAATTGGACTTCTGCCATTCTAAAATACTCCATGAGCACATGCACCCAGAGCCGGTGCTCTGAGGTCAAAGAGGCCACTGCAGTGGGAGGCCCACATGTGCCAAAGAATAAAAAGATAGATGAAAATAAATATAAATAAAAGAGGCATGATGGGGCAAAGAAAACAAACGAACAAAAAGCTAGTAGCCAACAATATTGGAGAAGGAATGGCAACCCACTCCAGTATTCTTGCCGTGGAAAATTCTAGGGACAGAGAAAGCTGGGGAGTTACACAGGGGCTCAAGTATACACATATGGGGCTTCCCTGATGGGTCAGTGGTGAGGAATCTGCCTGCAATGCAGGAGATTGGGGTTCCATCCCTGAGTTGCGAAGACCCCCCTGGAAAAGCCTGATAGTCTACAGTCCATGCAGTCACACAAAGAGACACGACTGAAGTGACTAAGCAGCAGCCAACAATATTCAAATTCTTAACAAGGAGGACTCAAAATGTGATAAGGAGAAATAAGTCCAAGTACACATTACCTTATAAAACATCCTGTCACCAAAGCGTAACATCTCAGCAAAGGCATTGAGCCAGCAGTGCAAAATGGCAAAAAAAACAAGAAACAGGATCAGCCCACCTGAAAATAAGAGGAACAATATTAAGAGTCTTTCCAAATAGCTCACGTACTAATCAGTTAATCACATGTTGTCATTTGCTTAGCTCGGACTATTTTGTAAAAGTAAAGGTTTTATTCCAGCTTATCTATTACAGAACTGATGATGGAAGTTAATTATTTCAACCTAATAGAGAAATGACTTTCTTCCAAGTGGGCTTTACAGATGAAAATTACCTGACCTGTTTATAATGGAGATGCCTAGATGCATGGCTTAACTTAGTAGTATTAATAAAGTTCTCTCAAATCTGGCCCTCGTGCATTCTTCTAACCAGCTGTTTAAAACTGGGGGAGATTTTGTCCATCAAGGGATGACTGGCAATTCTAGAGACATTTTTGGTTATCACAATTCAAGGAGTGGGCTTTGTGCTATGGTACCTGGTAGTGGCCAGGATATGCCTAATAACCTACAGTGCACAAGACAGCCCCTCAAAACCAAGAATCTTTCAGCCTAGATGTCAATAGTCGCAACGCTAACCTATCTCTGCCTCCAATCTCAATACTGTAAACATTATCCCTAATTGGACTTCTGCCATTCTAAAATACTCCACGCCTTTAAATCCATCCCACTACCTGGAAGCAACTTCCCAATACCTCTCTAAATAGGTAAATAGGTAATAGGTAAATAGGTAATAGGTAAATACCTAACCAGTAAATGCCTATTTATGTTTTAATACCCAGTATTAAATATGATCTCTACTATGAGACAAAGTTCATCAGTACTTTAGTATACATTACACAATATTTAAAAATGCCCATTTACATGCCCATCCCTTTCGAAAATATTAGTCTACTATATTTAAGACTACTGGGTATCCCAGGTAGCACTACTGGTAAAGAACCCACTTTCCAAAGCAGGAGACATAAGAGATGTGGGTTCGATCCCTGGGTGGGAAAGATTCCCTGGAGAAGGAAATGGCAACCCACTCCAATATTCTTGCCTAGAAAGTCCCATGGACAGAGGAACCTGGTGGGCTATAGTCCATAGGGTCGCAAAGAGTTGGACACAACCGAGGTGACTTGGCATGCATGTATGAGACAATGTAGACAGATACAGTATACTAACACATATATGGAATCTAGTAAGTTTGTACTGATAAACACATATGCAGAGCATTGATGGAAAAACAGTCATAGAGAACAGACTTACAGACACTGGAGAGAGAGAAAAGTGGGTGAGAGATATGGAAAGAACAACATGGAATCCTATACTATTTCATGTAAAAGAGATAAGCATTGTCAATGCACTGTGGGACTAAGGGATCTTACATGGGGGCTATGCGACGGCCTGGAGGGATGGAATGGGGGGGAATGGGATATACATATGATTAACCTGGAATTATACATATCTTTAAACAACAAAACTCTGTAAAAGCAAAAAGTTCTCTCAAATCTGGCCCTCGTGCATTCTTCTAACCAGCTGTTTAAAACTGGGGGAGATTTTGTCCATCAAGGGATGACTGGCAATTCTAGAGACATTTTTGGTTATCACAATTCAAGGAGTGGGCTTTGTGCTATGGTACCTGGTAGTGGCCAGGATATGCCTAATAACCTACAGTGCACAAGACAGCCCCTCAAAACCAAGAATCTTTCAGCCTAGATGTCAATAGTCGCAACGCTAACCTATCTCTGCCTCCAATCTCAATACTGTAAACATTATCCCTAATTGGACTTCTGCCATTCTAAAATACTCCACGCCTTTAAATCCATCCCACTACCTGGAAGCAACTTCCCAATACCTCTCTAAATAGGTAAATAGGTAATAGGTAAATAGGTAATAGGTAAATACCTAACCAGTAAATGCCTATTTATGTTTTAATACCCAGTATTAAATATGATCTCTACTATGAGACAAAGTTCATCAGTACTTTAGTATACATTACACAATATTTAAAAATGCCCATTTACATGCCCATCCCTTTCGAAAATATTAGTCTACTATATTTAAGACTACTGGGTATCCCAGGTAGCACTACTGGTAAAGAACCCACTTTCCAAAGCAGGAGACATAAGAGATGTGGGTTCGATCCCTGGGTGGGAAAGATTCCCTGGAGAAGGAAATGGCAACCCACTCCAATATTCTTGCCTAGAAAGTCCCATGGACAGAGGAACCTGGTGGGCTATAGTCCATAGGGTCGCAAAGAGTTGGACACAACCGAGGTGACTTGGCATGCATGTATGAGACAATGTAGACAGATACAGTATACTAACACATATATGGAATCTAGTAAGTTTGTACTGATAAACACATATGCAGAGCATTGATGGAAAAACAGTCATAGAGAACAGACTTACAGACACTGGAGAGAGAGAAAAGTGGGTGAGAGATATGGAAAGAACAACATGGAATCCTATACTATTTCATGTAAAAGAGATAAGCATTGTCAATGCACTGTGGGACTAAGGGATCTTACATGGGGGCTATGCGACGGCCTGGAGGGATGGAATGGGGGGGAATGGGATATACATATGATTAACCTGGAATTATACATATCTTTAAACAACAAAACTCTGTAAAAGCAAAAAAGCAAAATTAAAAAAAAAAGCATACTGGAGTGGATCACCACGCCCTCTTTCAGAGGATCTTCCTAACCCAGGGATTGAACCCAAGTCTCCCAAGCTGCAGGTGAGCTCTTTACCACTGAGCCATCAGGGAAGGCCAAAGGAAAGTGTAAACATAATCAAACTGCAAGCTTCCAAAGAATGGACGTGTGGTTCAGAAAAAAAAAAAAAAGCATGGCATGGCCATACATTTCTCCAGAAAGACAGAATAAGACAGTGACAAGAGAGAATTCAAAATGTGGTCAATGCATTCAATGCTTCATGGAGAGCAAATAGATTAAGGGCTAAGCCAACAACTGGAGGAGATTAATGATTTCAATAAAGGCCATTTCAATGGCCTGGTCCAACTAGGAGCAAGACTACAGTGACTGAACAGCAAAAAAGAGATAAAGCATAAATACGGACTATCTGCATTCACGACAGTCAGAGAAAGCAAAACTTGAGTGAAAATAAGAGGACAAATGGAAAGACTGGCCAGAGACAGGAAGTGTGCTTTTTTGTGGGATAGATGGAAAGAGGTCAAAGATGGGCATAGACGTGTAGGTGAGCTTATAGGGAAAAGTAGCTAAATCGAAGGTGCACACATGAATGGTCAAATTAACTAGTACCCACGTTACCTGGCAAGATGGAGTTAAATATACATAAAATCAGAACACGAGCGCTAAAGGGCTCCTGTTGGATATTTTGAAATAAAGGAGCACAGATCCTTTCAAAGATGTAGTACACATGAAAAAGGCAACCAAAAACCTGGAACATAACAAAGATTATTATAATAATGTTGGCTTGGATCAGGAAAACTAAAAAGTGGTTTTTTTCCTTCAAAAGAAGATATATATACAACAAGTAAACTAATGCCTACATACTTCTCTACCATTAACAGTAGTACAGAAGACTGCTGAACTATAATCCTTCAGAGACAGTATTCAAGGCTCAGAGCTACCACACTATTCCCAACCCTTTACCAAAAGCCAGTTTTGAAAAGATCAGACTCAGGAATGTGCTCTGCCTGAGACATGAAACTCGTGACAAAAGAACCTAAAATGGGTATTTGATTAACACAAGATTTTAAAATTTGATCTTCTGGAATATATGATACAGGTAAGGAGTTGGGGGAATGCCAGATCACACCTATGCATACATATATCCAAAAATAAAATTAAAAAAACAGAAAGGGAGGAAGAAATTCATATAGATTCATACTGAAGTAGCACAGTTACTTTAATTAAAATAAAAATTTTTATTATAAAAATATTTTTGATGTGCTGGCAAAGCAAATACCATTTACTACACTGCAATTAGTCTAAAACATTTCCACTTACACACAATATATAGAAAAGTCAAATTCACAGAATCAGAAATAACACTGGCAGATGCCACAGGCTGGGTGGGGAAACAGAAATGGGGGCCAGTGTTCTAATGGGGACAGAGATGACGGTGAGAGTCATACAACAATGTGAATGCACTTAGTGCCACAGAACCGCACAGTTAAACAGGCTTAAAATAGTTTTATATTACGACTTTTACCACCATAAAAAATATTAAAATACATATATATATATATATTTTTTTTTTTTAAGACTTCTATAAGAGTTCTAGAGCTCCCATTAGACATAGATTTACCAATACCTTAAACAAATTATTATTATATTCAAACCCTCATCTCCCACCAACCAACAAATCTTAGGCACTTCAGAAAACTTTACCTGTGCAAACTGCATAGTCACATAGCCCCATCTTACAGTGGGGTTCCTAACAAGGAAAAAACAAAATAACTCTCTTAATAAAGTAAATAAATGAATTTGAAAAAGATCCTCGCAGTATTTTCCCCACTCAGAACATCACTTTTGACACAGGAAATACTTCTGTCAAGAATTACTGGGCTTCCCCTGGTGGTCCAGTGGGTAAGGACACCGCCTTGCAGTGCAAGGGGCACCGGTTCGATCCCTGGCCTGGGAGGATCCCACGTGCCGCGGAGCGGCTGGACTGATGTGTCCAATCACCGAGCCGGAGCTCTGGAGCGCATGCGCCCAGAGCCGGCGCTCTGCAACAACAGAGGCCACCGCGATGGGAGGCCCACAGGAGTCAAAGAACAAAGACGGATGAACATAGAGAAATGAAAGACCAATAGAAGTGGCCCGCCCACTCCCCTCCCTCCCCAACCCGACCCCTGCCCAAAATAAATAAATAAATCTTTAAAAAAAAAAAAAAAATTACTGTCATCAAATCAGATGGCTATAATCACCATGTGGTGATTTCTTCCCACTCTAGGAAGAAAATGAAAACCCATTCTATCTGCTCTGTAGCCCTCCAGGAGCTGATCCACCTCCCCATCTCACACCTGGCACTCTCTGCTGCTATCTCATTTCGGCTTCCTAGTCCCGTTACCTGGGATAGCTGTCACGGTAGATGAGGGTGGGAGCAAACAAGAAATACAAGTACTGGTTGACGGTGGGGACTGGAACAGAGCCTGGAGAAAGGAAAGTGTGTTTAGACTGGAAGCTGAAGTCTTCCAGCAAAACTGAAAGGGGAAAATAAGCACACAACAAGGAAGACAAAAAGTTCCCGCTCCATAGCTCATGATGCTTCTTGCTCTGACCAAATGATGACTTCAGATCCCTAGATTAACTGAATATTACCAATTCCTCTATACTAAGGTATTCCTGTGATTCCTTGAACTGGAAGGAGGAAGCACATGGGGGGTACCAAGTCTATTAACATTCCATACAAATAATGCAAAGAGTCTAGTGATCAATGTTTTTAAAATTTGGGGTGGTACAAAGGTAAAGTAGGAACAATCAGGAAACAGTGAGAAAATCTTCCAAATCAATACAGACCATGTATTTCTTCTCCTCCCAACAAACTGGTTATTTTGGGGGGGATCCGAATACTAAAAATCAAACATGATGTCTACAGAATGTAACACACAATCGATCTCGGTAAACACAAGGCTGAAATACCCTATGAACAATTCTTTGATTTATGGAATTACACACCTGATTTCTCCTTGGCTGAACCGAATACCCGAGGCACATTCTCCCTGACAAATGAGTGGACCTTCATTATGAAACGAATCTACAAAAGGAGGGGGAATAAAAGGTGAATTTTCTGTGATTGTCCTGTCCCCTATAAACAAACACAGAAATCATAATCACATAAAGAACTTCTTAATTTTGTATATGCCAACTCAAACCCACTTTAATGGAAACAACAAAAAATGGGCATGTTATTACTCAAATTATTTCACATCTAATAGCACTATTACAGGTATTCTGCGAATTAAGAAATTAAAAGCCTGTTCGAAGGAAGTCTTCTGAAATGGTCCTTTCCATCAAACAGAGGATTACAGACAGCCAAACAGACCGCTGTTGTTACTGCTCAGTTGCTAAGTCATGTCAGACTGCAGCACACCCAGGCTTCCCTGTCCTTCCCTGTCTCCCAAGGTTTGCTCAAACTCATGTCAATCGAGTCAATGATGCCATCCAACCATCTCATCCTCTGTCACCCTCTTCTTCTCATACCCTCAATCTTTCCCATCATCAAAGTTTTTTGATCCCAAAGAAGCAGCTCCTCACATTAGGTGGCCAAAATACTAGCACTTTAGCATCAGTCTTTCCAATGAATATTCAGGGTTGATTTCCTTTAGGATTGCCTGGTTTGATCTCCTTGCTGTCCAAGGGACTCTCAAGAGTCTTCTCCAGCACCACAGTTCAAAAGAATCAATTCTTCATCACTCAGCCTTCTTTCCGGTCCAACTCTCACACCTGTACATGACTACTGAAAAAATGATGGCTTTGACTAGACGGACCAAAGGGGTCTTACCAAATTTCAAGGTAGATCAATGTTTTAAAATTTGGGGTGGTACAAAGGTAAAGTAGGAACAATCAGGAAACAGTGAGAAAATCTTCCAAATCAATACAGACCATGTATTTCTTCTCCTCCCAACAAACTGGTTATTTTGGGGGGGATCCGAATACTAAAAATCAAACATGATGTCTACAGAATGTAACACACAATCGATCTCGGTAAACACAAGGCTGAAATACCCTATGAACAATTCTTTGATTTATGGAATTACACACCTGATTTCTCCTTGGCTGAACCGAATACCCGAGGCACATTCTCCCTGACAAATGAGTGGACCTTCATTATGAAACGAATCTACAAAAGGAGGGGGAATAAAAGGTGAATTTTCTGTGATTGTCCTGTCCCCTATAAACAAACACAGAAATCATAATCACATAAAGAACTTCTTAATTTTGTATATGCCAACTCAAACCCACTTTAATGGAAACAACAAAAAATGGGCATGTTATTACTCAAATTATTTCACATCTAATAGCACTATTACAGGTATTCTGCGAATTAAGAAATTAAAAGCCTGTTCGAAGGAAGTCTTCTGAAATGGTCCTTTCCATCAAACAGAGGATTACAGACAGCCAAACAGACCGCTGTTGTTACTGCTCAGTTGCTAAGTCATGTCAGACTGCAGCACACCCAGGCTTCCCTGTCCTTCCCTGTCTCCCAAGGTTTGCTCAAACTCATGTCAATCGAGTCAATGATGCCATCCAACCATCTCATCCTCTGTCACCCTCTTCTTCTCATACCCTCAATCTTTCCCATCATCAAAGTTTTTTCCAATGAAGCAGCTCCTCACATTAGGTGGCCAAAATACTAGCACTTTAGCATCAGTCTTTCCAATGAATATTCAGGGTTGATTTCCTTTAGGATTGCCTGGTTTGATCTCCTTGCTGTCCAAGGGACTCTCAAGAGTCTTCTCCAGCACCACAGTTCAAAAGAATCAATTCTTCATCACTCAGCCTTCTTTCCGGTCCAACTCTCACACCTGTACATGACTACTGAAAAAATGATGGCTTTGACTAGACGGACCTTTGTCAGCAAAGTTACGCCTTTGTTTTGTTTTGTTTTAATTTGAATGCATCAGATCTTTGTTGCGGGGCATGGGAGCTTCACTGCAGCATGCAGGATCTGTTGTTGTGGTACATGGGCTTCAGTGGTTTTAGCTGTGGACTTAGTTTACCCAGGATTAATGGAATCTTAATACTGCAACAAGGGATTGAACCTGCATCCCCTACATTGGAAGGCAGATTCTTAACTACTGGACCACCAGGGAAGTCCCATGTCTCTTCTTTTTTAATATGCTGTCTATATTTGTCAGAACTTTCCTTCCAAGGAGCAAGCGTCTTTTAATTTCAGAGCTGCAGTCATTGCCCGCAGTGATCTTGGAGCCCAAGAAAATAAAATCTGTCACTGCTTCTTCCACGTTTCCCCTATTTGTCATAAAATGATGGGACCAAATGCTATGATCTTAGTTTTTGAATGCTGATTTTTCACTCCCCTCTTTCACCCTCAAGAAAATCTTTAGTTCTTCACTTTCTGCCATTAGAGTGGTATCATCTGCATAGCTGAGGTTGTTATTTCTTCCAGCAATCTTGATTCCAGCTTGTGACTCACCCAGACCAGCATTTTGTATGACGCACTCTCCATATAAATTACATAAGCAGGGTGACAATATACAGCCTTGTTGTACTCCTTTCCCAATTTTGAACCAGTCCATGCTTACATTATAGACAGCCAATATAATGAAGAAAATTCTGAAGAGCGTACAAATAAAATAAACCTTTTAGATAGTTATATGAGAAAACAACGAATCTGACACTTCAAAAGTAGAGTTTTTAACTGTAATTTAGATGGCTTCTACAAAAAGTGTTCAAGAACAAAATCTGAATTCATCCAGTACAGTTTAGCTTATTCCAACTATTCAGGGTTGATTTCCTTTAGGATTGCCTGGTTTGATCTCCTTGCTGTCCAAGGGACTCTCAAGAGTCTTCTCCAGCACCACAGTTCAAAAGAATCAATTCTTCATCACTCAGCCTTCTTTCCGGTCCAACTCTCACACCTGTACATGACTACTGAAAAAATGATGGCTTTGACTAGACGGACCTTTGTCAGCAAAGTTACGCCTTTGTTTTGTTTTGTTTTAATTTGAATGCATCAGATCTTTGTTGCGGGGCATGGGAGCTTCACTGCAGCATGCAGGATCTGTTGTTGTGGTACATGGGCTTCAGTGGTTTTAGCTGTGGACTTAGTTTACCCAGGATTAATGGAATCTTAATACTGCAACAAGGGATTGAACCTGCATCCCCTACATTGGAAGGCAGATTCTTAACTACTGGACCACCAGGGAAGTCCCATGTCTCTTCTTTTTTAATATGCTGTCTATATTTGTCAGAACTTTCCTTCCAAGGAGCAAGCGTCTTTTAATTTCAGAGCTGCAGTCATTGCCCGCAGTGATCTTGGAGCCCAAGAAAATAAAATCTGTCACTGCTTCTTCCACGTTTCCCCTATTTGTCATAAAATGATGGGACCAAATGCTATGATCTTAGTTTTTGAATGCTGATTTTTCACTCCCCTCTTTCACCCTCAAGAAAATCTTTAGTTCTTCACTTTCTGCCATTAGAGTGGTATCATCTGCATAGCTGAGGTTGTTATTTCTTCCAGCAATCTTGATTCCAGCTTGTGACTCACCCAGACCAGCATTTTGTATGACGCACTCTCCATATAAATTACATAAGCAGGGTGACAATATACAGCCTTGTTGTACTCCTTTCCCAATTTTGAACCAGTCCATGCTTACATTATAGACAGCCAATATAATGAAGAAAATTCTGAAGAGCGTACAAATAAAATAAACCTTTTAGATAGTTATATGAGAAAACAACGAATCTGACACTTCAAAAGTAGAGTTTTTAACTGTAATTTAGATGGCTTCTACAAAAAGTGTTCAAGAACAAAATCTGAATTCATCCAGTACAGTTTAGCTTATTCCAACTATTAAGAATTAAACAACACTAAGTGGGCTTCCCTGATGGCCCAGTGGTAAAGAATCCACCTGCAATGAGAGTCACAGGGGACACAGGTTTGATCCCTGGGTCGGGAAGATATTCTGGAGGAGGAAACGGCAACCCACTCTAGTATTCTTGCCTGGAGAAACCCATGGACAGAAGAGCCTGGCGGGCTACAGTCCCTAGAGTTGCAAAGAGTCAGACATGACTGAAGCAGCTTAGAAGCAGCAGCAGAGAACAATGAAGCTCGAATGAATTTTTAAAAGATGGTCTAGTTGAACACTTTAGTTTTATAGATAAGAGCATAAAGAACCAGATATAAAAATTTGTCCAACTAATACAACAAAAATAACAGAACTATTATTAACTATGCAAATCATTGTGCTGGGCCCACTCAAAAATCTTACCTGTTCAAATATAACAATACCTCGGGAAGCTGGTGGTAGTGTATACTTTAATACAACATAAAGTGGTCCCAGACCTAGAACTCCAGTCTGGAAGACCACAAAAAGCAAGCAATACACAGAACAATAGGCCACCGGATGAGAAGTCTTGTGATAGCCTCTGGCCCAGTGTTGAAACAGGAAATAGGGAATTGTAAATGTGCACAAGAACATGGTGCACCACGTCCACAGAACAACATTAAGTTTACCAAAAGCGTAAGAAATGAGACTGAACTCAAGCACCAGCCTGGGGAGAAAAAGCACAAAGAAAGAAAGCGTAAGTGGATTTTTAATACGCACGGATTCATAAAATTAGAAACTTTCAGACCCCGAACTCTCAACTTTAGGAAACAACACTAACATAGAGAAGTCATGGATGTGACCCTTGCATTCGCTCGTAAGACTCAGCTTCACCATTTGATCATTTTCTAAAAGTTGTAGGATAATATGGTCTCTGAACATATGAAACCTAAAACACCAAAATAATAAGACTCTGAACATCTCAAAAGATGAGAATCCTCACATTAATGCATTTTAAACTCTAAAATATTCCATGGCAAAGTTCATATTTGAAATGTTCAAACAGAAGTTATGTATAAAAGATGATTTTTCAGAAAGAAATAGTATAATTTTCTCATTTCAATTCACTAATAAAACACATAATTCAATGTATGATTATCACATTGTCATTTTTAGTAATAATTTGATTTTTAAATTATAGTATCGTATTGTTCAAATTTTACATTCCAGTAAGCTACCTATTTTTAGAAACAACCTATAATGCATACCACAGTAGAAATATTGGCTAAGTCATATATACAAAATTCTCTCAGGATTTTCCTAAAGGAAAATTACCTAGAAACTACTAATATGGTTTACTAAAATAGACCATATTTAGTTCTTTGTAGCTGTGCTTTCTAAGAGAGAGGAAGCTCAGCCTTGGACCAGGTGCTTTGGAATTTTCTGAAGCAATTTAATTGAAACATCTTTTAAAAAATTTAGATACAGTGAAAATTCTCAACATCCCATGCATTCACTAAGGAAATCAGTATACTGACTCACCTTCCTTCATCAATATAATCTACTGCAAGTGTGCTGAGACTGAAGAGAATAAGGAGGGCAATGAACATATGATATATCGTTCTGATATGGTCCACTTCCAACAGCTCGCTGCAAATGCCAAAAAAGTTAATCAACATTTAATTTTAAAACACCAAATATTGAAGACTTTACTTCAATGTAGTTCAGAAGATGCTTTAAATCCATGCTCCAAAAACAGTAATCACAAACTATTACTAATGAATATCAGTATTCTAATGAAGAAGTGAGTAATAATTATCTACTCAGAGAGCATTTCAAAAGAAATATTCATTACCTACTCAAAATGCACTTTTTATTTTCAATTCACAAATGAGGTTGCCACAGTAAGTCTACGCTGCCTATTTTTCCCTCATAAAATCAACACACCTGCTATGGACTGATCCATATTGATGTATGGCAAAAATCAACACAATATTCTAATCATCCTTCAATGAAAAATAAACAAATTAAGGGGGCTTCCCTGGCGGTCCAGTGACTAAGGCTCCGACCTTCCAATTCAGGGGGCTGTGATTGGTCAGGGAACTAGATCCCACATGCTGCAACTAAGAGTTTGCAGGGGGCTTCCCCTGGTGGTCCAGTGGGTGGGCACACCGCCTTGCAGTGCGAGGGGCACCGGTTCGAGTCCTGGCCTGGCTGAAGATCCCACGTGCCGCGGAGCGGCTGGAATGATGTGCCCCAATTACCGAGCCGGAGCTCTGGAGCGCATGCGCCCAGACGACAGACGCCACCGCGATGGGAGGCCCACAGGAGCCAAAGAACAAAGACGATGAACGTAGAGAAACAAAAGACCAATAGAAGGGGCCCGCCTGCTCCCCTCCCTCCCCAACCCGATCCCCGCCCCAAAATAAAAAATAAATAAATAAATCTTTAAAAAAAAAAAAAGAGTTTGCAGGCTGCACTAAAGATCCCGAGTCCCGAAACTGAGACCTGGCACAGCCAAATCAATAAATATTAAAAATAATAGTGATAAAGTAAGAAAATGGGGGAAAAGGCTACACGACTGGGATTCTAAAATAAGTAAATCTGAGAAAACTATCAAGTCTCAAAGCAGCCTAGGTCAAGAGGAGATAAAAAAAAAATCACGTATCAAGAAGGCTTCAACACTCTTCTCAAAAATGGTTTACCTAATTAAGAAACTTTTGTTCTAGCGCTCTGCATAACCAATTCTTGGAAGCACAACTTCTTTTATCGCTTGATATGGTCCACTTCCAACAGCTCGCTGCAAATGCCAAAAAAGTTAATCAACATTTAATTTTAAAACACCAAATATTGAAGACTTTACTTCAATGTAGTTCAGAAGATGCTTTAAATCCATGCTCCAAAAACAGTAATCACAAACTATTACTAATGAATATCAGTATTCTAATGAAGAAGTGAGTAATAATTATCTACTCAGAGAGCATTTCAAAAGAAATATTCATTACCTACTCAAAATGCACTTTTTATTTTCAATTCACAAATGAGGTTGCCACAGTAAGTCTACGCTGCCTATTTTTCCCTCATAAAATCAACACACCTGCTATGGACTGATCCATATTGATGTATGGCAAAAATCAACACAATATTCTAATCATCCTTCAATGAAAAATAAACAAATTAAGGGGGCTTCCCTGGCGGTCCAGTGACTAAGGCTCCGACCTTCCAATTCAGGGGGCTGTGATTGGTCAGGGAACTAGATCCCACATGCTGCAACTAAGAGTTTGCAGGGGGCTTCCCCTGGTGGTCCAGTGGGTGGGCACACCGCCTTGCAGTGCGAGGGGCACCGGTTCGAGTCCTGGCCTGGCTGAAGATCCCACGTGCCGCGGAGCGGCTGGAATGATGTGCCCCAATTACCGAGCCGGAGCTCTGGAGCGCATGCGCCCAGACGACAGACGCCACCGCGATGGGAGGCCCACAGGAGCCAAAGAACAAAGACGATGAACGTAGAGAAACAAAAGACCAATAGAAGGGGCCCGCCTGCTCCCCTCCCTCCCCAACCCGATCCCCGCCCCAAAATAAAAAATAAATAAATAAATCTTTAAAAAAAAAAAAAGAGTTTGCAGGCTGCACTAAAGATCCCGAGTCCCGAAACTGAGACCTGGCACAGCCAAATCAATAAATATTAAAAATAATAGTGATAAAGTAAGAAAATGGGGGAAAAGGCTACACGACTGGGATTCTAAAATAAGTAAATCTGAGAAAACTATCAAGTCTCAAAGCAGCCTAGGTCAAGAGGAGATAAAAAAAAAATCACGTATCAAGAAGGCTTCAACACTCTTCTCAAAAATGGTTTACCTAATTAAGAAACTTTTGTTCTAGCGCTCTGCATAACCAATTCTTGGAAGCACAACTTCTAGGAATTTATCAGAGGACCAATAACCACTCTTACCTGCAGCTTCTCTTTTGAAACCAGATGCAGAACCAAAAAATCAAAGGAGGAGCAAGAGATGGCAAATGTACAAAAAGAACATCAAAACTAACGAATTATATGAACACAGAAGAAACAATAAACATTCAGAGATTACTCAGTGATTCTCACAATCAGCACAGTTTGATTTTTTTTTAAATTCAAACAATAATTAACCAAAGCAACTAAAATACTCACTCTAAGATAGATCGCCTTATAACAAAAATCTTTCCATGTTCTGGAGGTGCTCTCAGGTCTCTGGGAAGACCAAAAAATTAAAACAAAATATTAGTACATCAAGTATTATAAGACATGTAAACCTATGGATAAGAGAAAGGATACTATCATCCATAGCTTGTAATATTTATTAACTGTCTTCTCACCAGAATCCAGGCACTGTGCTAGGGTTTTATGCATGCTATCTCACTTGCTCCTTCTGAACAATCCTATGAGGTAGGTAAAGACACATCTGATTAGGAAGAAATAGATGTTAGGGAAACCTAAGCAGAACCAGCCATACCAGAACCAGTAGCACTTAAAGAAGCCCCATGGAAATGCCCAGCCAGCCCCTACGGAGAGGCATTCCTGGCATCAAAGTTTTGACGACCACTCTTCCTTCTCCTAGATACTCCTGAAGAAAAGCCTCCAGCCATACTTTACTCAATTCACATGCTATTACTGATTTACCTTCCAAACTGGCACTGACATTTATGATACCCTCCCCTAAAGTCTTCCAACAATCCCCAACAGCCTCATAATCTAATAAGGTACCTCTACAAAAACAGAACTATAGACCAATGGAATAAGATATAGAACTCAGAGATAAACCCGTGCACATATAGGCACCTTATTTTTAACAAAGGAGGTAAAAATATAAAATGGGACAAAGACAGCCTCTTGAACAAATGGTGCTGGGAAAACTGGACAGCTACATGCAGAAGAATGAAGTTGGAACATTCCCTGACACCATACACAAAGAAAAACTCAAAATGGATTAAAGACCTAAATGGAAGACCAGAGACCATAAAACTCTTGGAGGAGACTATAGGCAAAACACTCAGTGACATAAATCAAAGCAAGATTTCCTATGACCCGCCCTCTAGAATAATGGAAATAAAAACAAAAATAAACATGTGGGCCCTAATGAGACTTAAAAGCTTCTGTGCAGCAAAAGAAACTACAAACAAGGTGGACAGACAACCCACAGAATGGGAGAAAATAATAGCAAATGAAACAACAGACAAAAAACTAATCTCCAAAATATACAAGCAGCTCAGACAGCTCAATACTGAAAAAACAAACAACCCAATCAAAAAATGGGATAAAGACCTAAACAGACACCTCTCCAAAGACTTACAGATGGCCAAAAAACACATGAAAAGATGCTCAATATCACTTATTATTAGAGAAATGCAAATCAAAACTACAATGAGATATCACTTCACACCAGTCAGAATGGTCATCATCAAAAAATCTATAGACAATAAACTGCATTGATTCGGAAGACAATAGTTTTGCTCCTTCTGAACAATCCTATGAGGTAGGTAAAGACACATCTGATTAGGAAGAAATAGATGTTAGAAACCTAAGCAGAACCAGCCATACCAGAACCAGTAGCACTTAAAGAAGCCCCATGGAAATGCCCAGCCAGCCCCTACGGAGAGGCATTCCTGGCATCAAAGTTTTGACGACCACTCTTCCTTCTCCTAGATACTCCTGAAGAAAAGCCTCCAGCCATACTTTACTCAATTCACATGCTATTACTGATTTACCTTCCAAACTGGCACTGACATTTATGATACCCTCCCCTAAAGTCTTCCAACAATCCCCAACAGCCTCATAATCTAATAAGGTACCTCTACAAAAACAGAACTATAGACCAATGGAACAAGATAGAGAACCTAGAGATAAACCCATGCACCTATGGGTACCTTATTTTTGACAAAGGAGGCGAAAATATAAAATAGGACAAAGACAGCCTCTTGAACAAATGGTGCTGGGAAAACTGGACAGCTACATGCAGAAGAATGAAGTTGGAACATTCCCTGACACCATACACAAAGAAAAACTCAAAATGGATTAAAGACCTAAATGGAAGACCAGAGACCATAAAACTCTTGGAGGAGACTATAGGCAAAACACTCAGTGACATAAATCAAAGCAAGATTTCCTATGACCCGCCCTCTAGAATAATGGAAATAAAAACAAAAATAAACATGTGGGCCCTAATGAGACTTAAAAGCTTCTGTGCAGCAAAAGAAACTACAAACAAGGTGGACAGACAACCCACAGAATGGGAGAAAATAATAGCAAATGAAACAACAGACAAAAAACTAATCTCCAAAATATACAAGCAGCTCAGACAGCTCAATACTGAAAAAACAAACAACCCAATCAAAAAATGGGATAAAGACCTAAACAGACACCTCTCCAAAGACTTACAGATGGCCAAAAAACACATGAAAAGATGCTCAATATCACTTATTATTAGAGAAATGCAAATCAAAACTACAATGAGATATCACTTCACACCAGTCAGAATGGTCATCATCAAAAAATCTATAGACAATAAATGCTAGAAAGAGTTCAGAGAAAAGTAAACACTCCTGCATTGTTGGTGGAAATGTAAACTGATATAAGCCCTACAGAAGACAGTACTTCCTCAAAAAGTTAAGAACAGAAGCACCATTTGACCCAGCAATCCCACTATTAGGCTTATATCCTGACAAAATCAAAATTGAAAGAGACACCTGTACCCTAGTGCTCATTGCAGCATTCTATACAATAGCCAGAACATGGAAACAACCTAGATGTCCATCGACAAATGAATGGATAAATAAGTCCTGGTACATATATACAACGGAATATTTCTCAGCCGCTGAAAGAAATACAAAAGATTCAGTCCTAATGAGATGGATGAATTCGGGATCTATTATACACAGTGAAGTAAGTCAAAAACAGAAGGACAAATACAGTACAATAACACATATATATGGAATCTAGTAAGTTCGTACTGATAAATACACATGCAGAGCATCAATGGAAAAACAGTCATAGAGAACAGACTTATGGACACTGGGAAGAGGGAAAAGTGGGTGAGCAATATTGAAAGAGCAACACGGAGCCCTATACTAGCTTATGTAAAAGAGGTAACTATTGTCAATGAGCTGTGGGACTAAGGGATCGTACATGGGGACTATGTGACGGCCCAGAGGGGTGGGATGGGGGGAATGGGATATACATATGCCTCATCCGGAATTATACATATCTGTAAACAACAAAACTCTGTAAAATCAAAAAAGCAAAATAAAAATCTTGTGATTATGAAAAAATAAATAAATAAATAAAAAGATGCCTCGAGTTACTAAAACCTGTCATTTTAACATCTACCATTACCATCTTCTTCGTGGCTTCTTGCAGTTCTGCTAGCACTTCCGCTGACTCTACTGGCCAAAACGTTCTCCAGAACAGGAGACTAACAGAGACCAAAGAGGCGTGAAATCAAGGAAAGCAGAAAATAGCAAATCAGCACACACTGGCCTCTGACAGCCTTCCTTCAAAGGCTCTGGATGACTGACCAATTAAAATAACCTACACTACCTGCACTGTACTTTATTACAAGCACTGCACGGAGTACACAGAGAGGCAATATAACGGTATAGGGAAGAGCACTGACTCTGGAGACAGTCTCAAGGTTCAAATCCCCACTGTGTAATCCTGGATGACATTTAGCAGCTCTGCACTTCAGTTTCCAAATCTATGATATGCAGACAGTTATAGTGTCCACTCACAGAGTCACTGTTGGGTTGAGAAGTAAAGCATTCACCAGTGGTTGGCTATGTTTTTTTATGAGTCAGCATAGTCTTAAATGAGGTATGCATGTTTGTTGTAATCCACACAGTAAGATGAAGAAATCCACCCTTCAAGTGGCTAAAACAGCAAACACACAGCTAATAAAAGGTGATGCTAAGGTATGAACCCAGGCATTTGATCACTGAGCTGTGCTAGACTAGATGTGTGCATTAAAAGAAATCTATTAATCATACTTACCTAGCTCTGTGGTTCTTCTGTCCCTCAAAAATAGAAAAAGATGTGAGAGTACAACCACCACTGTCTAAGGATGCGGATTTTTCAATGAGATGGGTCACAAAATCATCAAAGTGACTGCCAACTTCCTTCATAAAAATGGGCTTCAACTCCTAGAATTTTAAGGCAAAGAGAAACATTAGAAGATAACTAGTTTATGTGTTGCTAAAATTTTTAAAGGGGTCTTTACTTTTTTCTTTTTTTTGCTGCACCAGGCAGGATGTGGGATCTTACTTCTCTAACCTGGTTCCCCACAGGGTACTCTTAAACAGAGCTGATCAAAAGAAATCCATGTGAAGTGAATTCACAGGACTAAAAACAAAACAAATATATGTCTGACCTGTACAGTTTCAGAAACTGCTACTGAAAAAGCAACATGCTGATTTATGTCTTTAAGAATGTACACCCTTCTAGGGATAGATCAAAGTAATCATCTACTAAATGAACTCTTCTGAACAGTACACGAAGACAAAATAACACTATGTTTTTCTCTTCAAATTCTCACATGGAAAACAAAGGAAGAATCAATATTCTGTCACCATTTCACAACTTTAAGTCCTCTTTCTTTTCAAGCGATCTCTTCATCACCAAGTACCCAATGTGTTTAAGTCATGTCTTTACGGTACAGTATCAACATTTGCACAATAATGTTTATTCCTACCTTCATAGCTATACATTTATCTACCCTGTAACACATACATCAAGACCTTATGCAGTTGAATAAATAAATATTAAAAGCAAATCATACAGACATTGAGGGGAATGAACAGTGGAGTGGAGGTGTTATAGTGTCCACTCACAGAGTCACTGTTGGGTTGAGAAGTAAAGCATTCACCAGTGGTTGGCTATGTTTTTATGAGTCAGCATAGTCTTAAATGAGGTATGCATGTTTGTTGTAATCCACACAGTAAGATGAAGAAATCCACCCTTCAAGTGGCTAAAACAGCAAACACACAGCTAATAAAAGGTGATGCTAAGGTATGAACCCAGGCATTTGATCACTGAGCTGTGCTAGACTAGATGTGTGCATTAAAAGAAATCTATTAATCATACTTACCTAGCTCTGTGGTTCTTCTGTCCCTCAAAAATAGAAAAAGATGTGAGAGTACAACCACCACTGTCTAAGGATGCGGATTTTTCAATGAGATGGGTCACAAAATCATCAAAGTGACTGCCAACTTCCTTCATAAAAATGGGCTTCAACTCCTAGAATTTTAAGGCAAAGAGAAACATTAGAAGATAACTAGTTTATGTGTTGCTAAAATTTTTAAAGGGGTCTTTACTTTTTTCTTTTTTTTGCTGCACCAGGCAGGATGTGGGATCTTACTTCTCTAACCTGGTTCCCTACAGGGTACTCTTAAACAGAGCTGATCAAAAGAAATCCATGTGAAGTGAATTCACAGGACTAAAAACAAAACAAATATATGTCTGACCTGTACAGTTTCAGAAACTGCTACTGAAAAAGCAACATGCTGATTTATGTCTTTAAGAATGTACACCCTTCTAGGGATAGATCAAAGTAATCATCTACTAAATGAACTCTTCTGAACAGTACACGAAGACAAAATAACACTATGTTTTTCTCTTCAAATTCTCACATGGAAAACAAAGGAAGAATCAATATTCTGTCACCATTTCACAACTTTAAGTCCTCTTTCTTTTCAAGCGATCTCTTCATCACCAAGTACCCAATGTGTTTAAGTCATGTCTTTACGGTACAGTATCAACATTTGCACAATAATGTTTATTCCTACCTTCATAGCTATACATTTATCTACCCTGTAACACATACATCAAGACCTTATGCAGTTGAATAAATAAATATTAAAAGCAAATCATACAGACATTGAGGGGAATGAACAGTGGGTGGGAGGTGTAAAGGAAGTAGCATGAAGGCCTGTACTATCGTATGTGAAGAAAATAGCTATAGTTATTGCTCTGTGAGAAAAGGGGATCCTGCAGGGGTGCTGTGTGATGGTCTGCAGGGGTGGGATGGGGGGGATATACATATGACTAATCTGGGAACATACATATCTGTAAACAACAAAACTCTGTAAAAGTTAAAAGTAAAATAAAAGTTTAAAAAAAAAAGAAAAGAAAATCAAACAAAACAAAATCCAGAAAACAGGCTATTTCAGACATTTAGGTTCAACCTACACAATACAGTTAGAAGAGCTTTTTTTTTGAAAAATTAATGATACTTTTTCTTTGTGTAGATAAGTCCTGCCAATTTAAAAATACAAGTTTACAATCTGAGCATTCACACACAGAAGATGGCCTATTATAATAGGAAGAAATTTGCAGGGGCCTCATATTTTCTTCTGATTATAATAGGCCACCTACTGTAGAAAACATTATAGGAAGCATTATAGTCAACATATTTTTGCCAACAATAAATAAGTTTGTTTATTCCTGTAGCATAAAAAATCCATGCTTTAGGACTTTATGAACTGTTGGAAAGCATTTCCTGCCTCCTGTTGGTCATGGCAGTGGTTTCCCTGCAAAAAGTTGTCAAGATGCTTGAAGAAGTGGTAGCCAGTTGGCAAGAGGTCAGGTGAGTATGGTGGATGAGGCCAAATTTCACACCCAATTTGCTCAACTTCTAAATTGTTGATTGTGCCATGTACAGTTGGGAGTTGTCATGAAGAAGAACTGGGCTCTTTCTGTTGAACAATGGTGGCTGCAGGCACTGCAGCTTTAGATGCATCTCATGGATTTGCAGAGCACACTTCTCAGATGCTATGGTTTTGCTGGGATTCAGAAAGCCGTAATGGATCAGATGGGCAGCTGATCACCAAACAGTGACCAGGACCATTTTTTTTTTGGTGCAAGTTTGACTTTAGAAAGTGCTTTGGAGCTTCGTCTCAGCCCAACCTCTGAGGTGGTTGTTGCCAGTTGTCATGTAAAACTCACTTTTCATTGCACACCACAATCCAATCAAGAAATGATTCACTGTTGTTGCATAGAATAAGAGAAGATGACACTTCAAAATGACGATTTTTTTGATCTGTGGTCAGCTCATAAGGCACCTACTTATAGAACTTTTTCATAAAGTTCAAATGCATACTGACTGTAGAATGGCTGACATTGAGTTCTTCGGCAACTTCTTGTGTAGCTGTAAGAGGATCAGCTTCGATGATCCCCTCAATGGGTCGTTGTCAACTTCTTTTTTTTCTTTTGCATAGATCTAACTTAAAGTTTTACCTTTTTAAAGTGATTATCATCTTGTTCCCACATTATTTTTTTTATTTTACACTGTCAACCTCTGATGGCCAGCCACCACACTCCTCATCTTCAAGACTCTCATCTCCTTTGCAAAACCTCTTGAACCCCCACTACACTGTACATTCACCAGCAGTTCCTGGGCCAAAAGTGTTGCTGATGTTCCAAGTCTCCACTTCTTTGGGACCCTTTTTGAACTGAAATTCACTCAAATGTGCTTTTTGTCTAACATCATTTCCCTAGCCTAATAAATATAAAATACACATCAAGTAATAAGTCACTAGCAAAAAAAAAAAAAAAAAAAGTGATAAATGTGCATTAAAATGGTATCACACAACCACATTTATTTAAGAATGTATTCCAATATCAAGCAGCAAAGTTCAACAAGGAAAAACCACAATTACTTTTGTACCAACCTCATACTACCAACTGGAAAAATTCAGGAAAAGTCAAAAAAGACAGAGGAGAGATGCTAGACCCGATGTCCTACCAACCTCCCAGAATCACCACTCGAATCCGTCCTTCACTGACTGTTGCACAAACCACCAGGAAGGACCTTGAGTCAGAGTGACTGGCCAGAGACAAACTGAAACTAACCCCACCACAACAAAACCTGAGACTGCCAGCCATGTGGCTGAGCAGTTCTGCGTTCTCTTACCCTCCTGCTATCTGCCTGGGAGCTCCTTCCCAATAAAGTCTCTTGCTTAAGTGTCAGACAAGACCCCATTCTAAGCCCCTAGAAAAGTGCATCTCATTGAGTTGCTACAGTTTTAAGGACAAAAGATATATTTCCTGGAAGAAATAGAGTTTTACAAAATTACTTGTTCACAATAAGGTTATCAAATGGCATTCTTTTTTTCAAATATTTTTGCTTGTTTCATTTCCATTCATTACATGCCATCTTCATTATGAAATTATTCAATACGCATGATGCTTCCCCAAGGAGAAACAAAACAAACACCCAAAAAAGTGATACCCCGTCCCCCAAAAAAGGTTTTTTCTCATTAAGCTCTATTTATACTTCTGTACTAACCTAATAGAATTGGACTGCTTAAAAAAATCAAGGTTTTTCTTCTAGCTAAAAAACTATTGTCCAAGGCAGAAATAAAGAGAAGGGAAAGAAATCATTCATTCTACTAAGTGCTAGGTACAGCTCTGGGCACTGCTGGAGCACTGGAGAGATACGACAGTGCGGAAAACCTAGTTCCCGTCCTCATGGAACTTAAAATTCCAGAGGGGGTTAACAAGACACAGTATGGTTTTACAGCAAGAAATAAAGAAGAGGGGCTCAGGGAGAGAGGGTGTTATTTTTCATAGAGAGGTCATGAAAGGCTCAAAGATAACATGACATTTGAAGGTAGACAGTAAGAGAGCAAGTTAGTTAACTCATCTGTAGGAAAAGCACCAGAAAGAAAAATACAGCATATGTGTACAAAGCCCTGAGGCAGGAAAAACTTTGACAGGTTTGAGAAATAGCAAGGCGATGGGACATCACAGTTGAAGAAAAACAGTGATAAGAGTTGAGGTAAGACAATAAGGCAAGGGTGGCAGGAGAGAGGCTAAACCACGTAAAGTCTTAACTCTCCACCCGCTATTCACGTCTGTCCATTGAAATTTTACTCAACATTAAAAAAAAAAAAAAGGCTGGGATCTTGAGATGTGGTAATTGGGGGGGGGGGTGTCAAGCCATTTCTTTTAACTAAGATTCCTCATACTTTGGAATCAGTACCCTTACCAATTAAGTATTGAGTTAAGTAGACCAGAAGCGTGTGGAAGGAAAAGAAATAACATAATAAATGTTACAAAAATATCAGCAAAAGCTGCTCAAATCAGGTCTTACTCTACACCCAACTCAAGCTAAATATACCCAGCTTCTTACGGACTTTTTTTTTGCCCATTTCCACTGGTCTTTCATTTATTTCTTTTCATCTATCTTTGTTCTTTGGCCTGTGTGGGCCTCCCATCGCAGTGGCCTCTCTTGCTGCAGAGCACTGGCTCCGAGCACATCCGCTCCAGAACTCAGGCTTGGTAGTTGGACACATCCGTCCAGCTGCTCTGCGGTACGTGGGATTGTCCAAGGAAAGGAATCGAACCGGCGCCCCTTGCACTGCAAGGCGGTGTCCTTACCCACTGGACCACCAGGGAAGCCCAGTATTCAACTTCTTATGGCATGAGCTCTTGTGCTTTACTCATTTCTCGCCCACAAATCAGCTGTTGCCATACATGCCAAAAGAACTGGAATTTCCAAAGTCTACAGCAATCTCCTTATCCTCAACCTCCTAAGCAATTCTCCTTTCACCTTCCTTTTCTCCCCATACTCCAAAACTACTGTAAACAAAGAATGCTGCCCACCATTCTAGTTCTACAAGGATCAAGCCACTGGCCCTGCAGCCTCCCACCCCGGAGGGGAATTAAGAATGGAGAAAAACAGAAAACATTCTGTGCTTTGGATATACTGACTCTTAAGACAGTGAGCTGCATATCTAAGGAAAATTTTTCAAATGGCTCCAGATTCTTGCATCTTCCCATACACAGAAAAGCACTAAAATCATTCAACGGAGATGTCTATTCTCTGTGATCAGCAGTGATCTTTCTATGCTTGATTACATGTTTTTCCCAGGCAAAAATCACACACACACACACACACACACACACACACATCCTGGCTCCTCTCCTGCCTCTTTTGGACACCTCCCTAAGAGCCTTTAAAAGACTATTTCGTGGGGCTTCCCTGGTGGTCCAATAGTTAAAGAGGCTGCCTTGCAGTGCAAGGGGCGCTGGTTTGATCCCTGGCTCTGGAAGATCCCACGTGCCACAGAGTGGCTGGGCCGGTGTGTCTAATTATGAGCTAGCACTCTGGAGCGCATGCGCCCAGACCCAGTGCTCTGCAACAAGAGGCCACTGCAATGGGAGGCCCACACAGGCCAAAGAATAAAGAATGAAAGATGGCAAAACATATATATATATATATATATGACTATTTCATAGGTTATAGGATCCCTGAATAAGGTTCCTGAATCAAACTTAACTCACAACTTTCACATTCTGACTTATTCTTTCGGTGGACTGTGAAACTGAGCAGGACCCTACAGGGCCCTTCCAGGTATAAAACCTTTTCTGTGTTGCCTGTTTCTTATCTCCAGAAAAAGGGCTTGAGTCTCCTAGGTCTTCCCTGCATTTGGAAGGGCAGATTCAAACAGTTACTAATTGGATGTTACTAATGCAGAAACAAAGGGAAAACAGTCAAGAAAAATAGTTCAACAATGAAACGGAGTCCTGGTTCATTCTCAAAGGATATATTAAGGACTAACCGTGGTGGCTAAGAAGGTAAAGAATCTGCCTGCCATGTGGGATCTCTGGGTTAGGAATATCCTTTGGAGAAGGGAAGGGCTACCCATTCCAGTATTCTTTGCCTGAAGAATTCCATGGACAGAGAAGCCTGAAGGGCTACAGTCCATGGTGTCACAAAGAGTTGGACATTTCTTAGCAATAAAACTTTTCACTACTTTTGAACACGTAACTGATATATATCTTCAAATTGTTCTTGTGGAACAATTATAGGTGGAAGATGGTAACTTCAGCCTCAGACTCCAGAATGGTCCAACCAGAAGACTGATGATTTGAAATTCCTAGAATTTCACCCTGTTACCTCATCACCAATCAGAAGAAATCTACACACTCTATAGCTGTCTCCCCAAATACCACCTTGTCACCCCAAATGTTGCTTTAAAAACTCTTCCCTGGGCCTCTCTGGTAGCTCAGTGGTAAAGAGTTTGCCTGCCAATGCAGGAGACACAGGTTCAATCCCTGATCCAGGAAGATCCCACCTGCTACAAAGCAACTAAGCCCATGAGCCACAACTATTGAGCTTGTGCTCTAGAGCCTTGGAGCTGCAACTGCTGAGCCCAGGCACCACAACTACTGAAGCCCATGAGCCTTAGAGTCCGAGTTCCACAACAAGAAAAGTCACTGCAACAAGAAGCCTGCTCACCTTAACTACAGAGTAGCCCCCACTCTCTACAACTAGAGAAGAGCCTGTGGCAGCAGTGAGAACCCAGAATAGCCAAAAAAAAAAAAAAAAGCCTCTTCCCTGAAAACCACCAGGAGTTCAGGACTTTTGAGCACAAGCCACCCATTCTCTTTGTGTAAATAGTGGGGAGTCCACAGAGAAATCAAACTAGGCATGGTTTTCTTGACAAAAGAGAAGCCATTTTTTGGCCTTAACCAAATTTGTGACCTAAGCCTGGTAAATTCTGGATGGGGTTAGTCTCCTAGGTCTCCTGCATTTGGAAGGGCAGATTCAAACAGTTACTAATTGGATGTTACTAATGCAGAAACAAAGGGAAAACAGTCAAGAAAAATAGTTCAACAATGAAACGGAGTCCTGGTTCATTCTCAAAGGATATATTAAGGACTAACCGTGGTGGCTAAGAAGGTAAAGAATCTGCCTGCCATGTGGGATCTCTGGGTTAGGAATATCCTTTGGAGAAGGGAAGGGCTACCCATTCCAGTATTCTTTGCCTGAAGAATTCCATGGACAGAGAAGCCTGAAGGGCTACAGTCCATGGTGTCACAAAGAGTTGGACATTTCTTAGCAATAAAACTTTTCACTACTTTTGAACACGTAACTGATATATATCTTCAAATTGTTCTTGTGGAACAATTATAGGTGGAAGATGGTAACTTCAGCCTCAGACTCCAGAATGGTCCAACCAGAAGACTGATGATTTGAAATTCCTAGAATTTCACCCTGTTACCTCATCACCAATCAGAAGAAATCTACACACTCTATAGCTGTCTCCCCAAATACCACCTTGTCACCCCAAATGTTGCTTTAAAAACTCTTCCCTGGGCCTCTCTGGTAGCTCAGTGGTAAAGAGTTTGCCTGCCAATGCAGGAGACACAGGTTCAATCCCTGATCCAGGAAGATCCCACCTGCTACAAAGCAACTAAGCCCATGAGCCACAACTATTGAGCTTGTGCTCTAGAGCCTTGAGCTGCAACTGCTGAGGCCAGGCACCACAACTACTGAAGCCCATGAGCCTTAGAGTCCGAGTTCCACAACAAGAAAAGTCACTGCAACAAGAAGCCTGCTCACCTTAACTACAGAGTAGCCCCCACTCTCTACAACTAGAGAAGAGCCTGTGGCAGCAGTGAGAACCCAGAATAGCCAAAAAAAAAAAAAAAAGCCTCTTCCCTGAAAACCACCAGGAGTTCAGGACTTTTGAGCACAAGCCACCCATTCTCTTTGTGTAAATAGTGGGGAGTCCACAGAGAAATCAAACTAGGCATGGTTTTCTTGACAAAAGAGAAGCCATTTTTTGGCCTTAACCAAATTTGTGACCTAAGCCTGGTAATAATGCTTACCCTTGGACTGCTGCTGCTGCTTAGTCACTTCAGTCATGTCCAACTCTTCGTGACCCCATGGACTGCAGTCTGCCAGGTTCCTCTGTCCATGGAATTCTCCAGGCAAGAGGACTAGAGTGGGCTGCCATGCCCTCCTCCAGGAGGATCTTCCCAACTCGGGGATGGAACCCGGTCTCCAGCATTGCAAGCAGATTCCCTACTACTAAGGCATCAGGGAAGCCCTTCTTTCTTCTCCCTCTCCTCTCCTCTCCTCTTCTTTCTCTCTCTCTCTCTCCCTCTCTCTCTCTCTCTCTCTATATGAGACTCCATGGACTGTAGCTTGCCAGGCTTCTCCATCCATGCCATTTTCCAGGCAAGAATACTGAAGTAGGTTGTCATTCCCTTTTCCTTGCCCTTAAACAGGTCTCAGTAATTAAAGATTGTAAGGGAAGTAAGGGAATAGGTAACAAAGGAAAAACAGTCTAAAGGAATAGTTCAGCTATTAAACAAGCTTAGTTCCTCCTCAAGGGATACGTATAACGTATCTTTGAGTTCAGCAGCAACTCAGGTCCTCACCATGATGGAAGAGGGAATAAAGATGTTGACCCTCATGACTTCAATCAACCAGAGCTTCTGTTGACCTCTGGCCTAATTCTTGCTTTATTTTCTTCAGCTCAAGCCGCTTCATGAATACGCATGAATCTTAGCTTAAGATTTTCCCAATTTTGCTTTTAATTTTTCGCAGACACACTGCTTTAGAAAAGACCACAGTGTTCTCCAAGTAATAAAGCATTCTCCAGTTCTTTGCCCTGGTTGTGTCTTTTGGTTCAATGAACACCCGCCAAGGGGCAAACCCAGTGTTTTGGGTAACACTTGCTTGGCCCTTGCAATAAACCTTTCTCTGTTCCAAACTCTGACGTTTCAGTTAGCTTGGTTTCAAAGTGCACCAGGCACACAAACCTGGGTTTGACAACCAAAGCATAAAGGCATTTCTCAATGCTCATGATGATTCACATGTTATGGCAAACAGGAAAGATTTAAACATAATTTTTTTTAATTGTTTGGATCTCTTCCCTCCCCTTTAGCATGTATCGTGCAATGCATTAACCAAACCTCCTTAGGAGATAACATTCCTTCTTAATCTTCCGTCTTAATCTTGTAAGGGGCCCCATGACCCATGACTTCCTACTTTGTATGCTTACATCTGGATTATGTAAATGGTCAACAGTGTTATTTAATGTATAGCCCTCTTAGTCAAAAACTTAATATACCATCTATGATCTCTCACAGGTGGAATAGTTCTTAGAGCTTTCTGAGAGGCTGTTCCTAGGTTATAATCCTCAACTTGGCTTGAATAAAACTTTCCATTTCTTTTTTAGAAGGACTTACTAATTTTCTTTCATCAACAATGCCTCTGTCTTCTTTCTCTGAGGAATTAAAGTTGACTGAAGCTGCTGCCACCGGGACACAAGGAAGAACTCTATTGCCGGCACTATTAAGTTTCTTTAACCCCCTTCTTTCACATATCCACATACTGATGAAAAATAAGGACCGACTGCTTAAGAGAGGATATACAGGAAAACAGCAAAAGCAGTGCTCCACTTCTGCCTTCTTCTGAGGTCTTCTATTTTCATAAGAACTTCAAAACGTAACCACAATAAATCTATCTAAAAATGTCTATCAGTAAACCGAAAAGGAGATCAAAGGTTATAGGTTTTCTACTTTATCTTCTCAAACTCATTCCTATTAATACTAATTTCAGCCAGCCCATGCACTTTATTTTCTTCAGCTCAAGCCGCTTCATGAATACGCATGAATCTTAGCTTAAGATTTTCCCAATTTTGCTTTTAATTTTTCGCAGACACACTGCTTTAGAAAAGACCACAGTGTTCTCCAAGTAATAAAGCATTCTCCAGTTCTTTGCCCTGGTTGTGTCTTTTGGTTCAATGAACACCCGCCAAGGGGCAAACCCAGTGTTTTGGGTAACACTTGCTTGGCCCTTGCAATAAACCTTTCTCTGTTCCAAACTCTGACGTTTCAGTTAGCTTGGTTTCAAAGTGCACCAGGCACACAAACCTGGGTTTGACAACCAAAGCATAAAGGCATTTCTCAATGCTCATGATGATTCACATGTTATGGCAAACAGGAAAGATTTAAACATAATTTTTTTTAATTGTTTGGATCTCTTCCCTCCCCTTTAGCATGTATCGTGCAATGCATTAACCAAACCTCCTTAGGAGATAACATTCCTTCTTAATCTTCCGTCTTAATCTTGTAAGGGGCCCCATGACCCATGACTTCCTACTTTGTATGCTTACATCTGGATTATGTAAATGGTCAACAGTGTTATTTAATGTATAGCCCTCTTAGTCAAAAACTTAATATACCATCTATGATCTCTCACAGGTGGAATAGTTCTTAGAGCTTTCTGAGAGGCTGTTCCTAGGTTATAATCCTCAACTTGGCTTGAATAAAACTTTCCATTTCTTTTTTAGAAGGACTTACTAATTTTCTTTCATCAACAATGCCTCTGTCTTCTTTCTCTGAGGAATTAAAGTTGACTGAAGCTGCTGCCACCGGGACACAAGGAAGAACTCTATTGCCGGCACTATTAAGTTTCTTTAACCCCCTTCTTTCACATATCCACATACTGATGAAAAATAAGGACCGACTGCTTAAGAGAGGATATACAGGAAAACAGCAAAAGCAGTGCTCCACTTCTGCCTTCTTCTGAGGTCTTCTATTTTCATAAGAACTTCAAAACGTAACCACAATAAATCTATCTAAAAATGTCTATCAGTAAACCGAAAAGGAGATCAAAGGTTATAGGTTTTCTACTTTATCTTCTCAAACTCATTCCTATTAATACTAATTTCAGCCAGCCCATGCACTTTGATTGTCCCAGCACAACGGATGGACAGAAGGCCATTAGCTAGAAACGATGTAAGCATCCTGCTTTTCTAATCTATCAAGGAACCTCATTTTTAAAACAGGCAGCTGACGGAGACAACCTCTAAGACTTTAAGAATCAGGAACAATCACCACGAAGCAAAGATCCTACTGTTAGAACACAGTGAGGGCACGCACAAGTGATCAGAGATGAGGCTAGAGAAGCAAAGAGAGTCTCCTCCATGACAGACCCTTAAGACATTTGAAGATTTTTTTGGCCACACCCACGCGGCTCGTGGAAATCTTATTTCCCCAACCAGGGATTAAACCAACATCCTCGGCAGTGAAAGGACAAAGTGCTAACTCACTGGACTGCCAGGGAATTCCTTCATTTTAAGAATTTAGACATATGGACATTGTGGGGAAGGAACAGTGGGTGAGAGGCGTAAAGGAAGTAGCATGAAGGCCTGTACTATCATAAGTGAAGAAAATAGCTCTAGTCATTGCTCTGTGAGAAAAGGGGATCCTTCAGGGGTGCTGTGTGATGGTCAGGAGGGGAGGGAAGGGGGGGATATACATGTGACTAATCTGAGAACATGCATGTCTGTGAACAACAAAACTCTGTAAAAGTTAAAAGTAAAATAAAGGTTTAAAAAAAAAAAAAAAAAGAAATTTGGCATTTTACCCTAAGAGCAACTGGAAACCAACTATCTTTTAATAAGCACAAGGTTTATAAACATATTCGGATTTGCAGTTTTGACGAAGAGCGCTTCTATAATAAAAAGTCTTCCTAACAGAGGTTACTTTGGACTGAGTCTTAAAAATGAGAAAAGGGCAGGGTCGTTTTTGGGTAAAGTAAAGTAATGACCCTTACAGAGTCATTTTAAAAATTACAAAAACAGGCTGAGAGAAAGGAATACCAAGTAAAAATGTGTATTCTGGGCACAGGGTATAAAATATGCCCTGGAGCTTCCAGGCTGGTGAACACGTGGCAACAAGGAAGGATGGCGCCCTCGGAGGGCATGGAAGCGCCAGGCCTTTTACTCGTACTTGCCTGTGCATCTCCCACCTGGCCACTCCCGAGTTGTTATACCCTCTTCTAATAAAATGGCAACTTAGCAAGTAAAAGAAAAAAATTAATTATATTCTGACTCCCTAAGGCCATATTGCTAATTCATGAATTACTTGTTTCTCAGATTCACCGCCTGGCTTTGCACGGAGAATCTTTTAACCTCACAGTGGCATGGAACCAGAAACCTGACTGCTTCAAGCAAAGCTGGTTAACACAACAGAATAGGTAACAGAGTGTTTAGATGGACTCCCCAAGAGATGTCTCCCCTGACAATTCACTCTACAGTTACTGCATCTTATTCTTTTCCATCACTGCACTTAATACAATCTGAAATGCCATATAGGTCTTTTTTGGTGTGTTAATGTCTACCTCCCCCACTTGGCTTTAAAATTATGTCTATCTGCTTCACTCTACAGTTACTGCATCTTATTCTTTTCCATCACTGCACTTAATACAATCTGAAATGCCATATAGGTCTTTTTTGGTGTGTTAATGTCTACCTCCCCCACTTGGCTTTAAAATTATGTCTATCTGCTAACCACTCTCTCAGTAAAGCAAGTGCCAAGACAATCAGTGTTAACACATTTCCAAACAGCATCATCTTCTTGACATCACATTGTTATCAGCCTAAACGGAGCTGAAACATACTTATTTACCTTAATCTACTTAGGTAGCTCCCTTGTCTTAACTATCCAAATGGTATATTTTACTGGCATGATTGTCTAACGCCCTAATTAAACACTAGAAAAGCAGAAAGGAGTAACAATGAATTCCCAGTAGTTACCAAATGATTTGTCCATACAAATGACTATCATGAAATCATTTTTCTAAATCACATTTTCAAAGAATATTTTAACACACAAAGCCCACAAAATGATGTTAAGAAAAATATACAAACTGAATATATAAACTGATGCTGATTTTGCCAATGTACCTATGACACAAATGCTTGCATGTGTCTACCTGGATCTTTGTGTATGACGTAAGAAGGAAAATAAATTGTTGGGAGGAAATAAACCAAAACATTACCTCCAAGTGGTGGGTAAATGGACAATGTTCCCTTTTAATACTTTGTCTCTGACAAATCTTATGCAGTGAACCGATGCTACTTCTAAAATCAGTAAAAAAAAAAAAAAACTTACATTAATTAAGAAAATAGGGCTTCCCTGGTGGTCCAGTGGGTAAGACACTGCCTTGCAGTGCAAGGACCGCCGGTTCGATCCTTGGCCTGGGAAGATCCCACGTGCCGCCGAGTGGCTGGACTGATGTGTCCAACTACCGAGCCAGTGCTCTGGAGCACATGCGCCTGGAGCCATTACTCTGCAGCAAGAGAGAGGCCACTGCGATGGGAGGCCCGCACAGGCCAGAGAACAAAGATGGATGAAAATAGATAAATGAAAGACCAATAGAAGTGGGCAAAAAAAAGAAAAAAAAGAGAAAAGGAAAGAAAAGATAGTCTCCTGTTCTTAAATAATCTTTCTGTTTTAATAAGTCATCACAATATTAAAATAATATCTTTTAATTTTTTCTTAAGAAAGTACTTTATTCTAAGATGCCAATGATTTTTGTCTGGCCCTAAAAGAGGAAAGAACCACCAAGTGAATTATACTACACAGTATGGTGTTTAAAACACTAGAAAACAAAGTTCCTCAATCAGTGATATGCAGAATATTACCAATGATTAATTTCAGTATTTTGATTTCTCATTAACTATAAAATAGAGAGTAACCACCACCTGTAAGATCTTCAGTAGAGCTCTAAAATCATATAATTTCTTATCACGAATACCAACCTATAGTAACATCACTTTACAGCTTTCAATGAACACTTTAACGGTATCTAATTCAGTTGTTGTTCCTCTTGCTTACTCATTTTATATATAATATTCTTGGCTAGCATAAGAAGAGAAACAACTTCTCGGCTCTAATGTGGTGCCTGACAAAGCGACCAAGTAAGTGTTCACTGAACTAAATTACTGAGCATTCCTAAGGAGCAATATGGCAGGGACATTTCTTCATTTTGTAAATGAGAGATGAAATCATAAAGAACAATGCTTGTTTTTGCAATGTACCTATGACACAAATGCTTGCATGACCTGGATCTTGTGTATGACGAAGAAGGAAAATAAATTGTTGGGAGGAAATAAACCAAAACATTACCTCCAAGTGGTGGGTAAATGGACAATGTTCCCTTTTAATACTTTGTCTCTGACAAATCTTATGCAGTGAACCGATGCTACTTCTAAAATCAGTAAAAAAAAAAAAAAAACTTACATTAATTAAGAAAATAGGGCTTCCCTGGTGGTCCAGTGGGTAAGACACTGCCTTGCAGTGCAAGGACCGCCGGTTCGATCCTTGGCCTGGGAAGATCCCACGTGCCGCCGAGTGGCTGGACTGATGTGTCCAACTACCGAGCCAGTGCTCTGGAGCACATGCGCCTGGAGCCATTACTCTGCAGCAAGAGAGAGGCCACTGCGATGGGAGGCCCGCACAGGCCAGAGAACAAAGATGGATGAAAATAGATAAATGAAAGACCAATAGAAGTGGGCAAAAAAAAGAAAAAAAAGAGAAAAGGAAAGAAAAGATAGTCTCCTGTTCTTAAATAATCTTTCTGTTTTAATAAGTCATCACAATATTAAAATAATATCTTTTAATTTTTTCTTAAGAAAGTACTTTATTCTAAGATGCCAATGATTTTTGTCTGGCCCTAAAAGAGGAAAGAACCACCAAGTGAATTATACTACACAGTATGGTGTTTAAAACACTAGAAAACAAAGTTCCTCAATCAGTGATATGCAGAATATTACCAATGATTAATTTCAGTATTTTGATTTCTCATTAACTATAAAATAGAGAGTAACCACCACCTGTAAGATCTTCAGTAGAGCTCTAAAATCATATAATTTCTTATCACGAATACCAACCTATAGTAACATCACTTTACAGCTTTCAATGAACACTTTAACGGTATCTAATTCAGTTGTTGTTCCTCTTGCTTACTCATTTTATATATAATATTCTTGGCTAGCATAAGAAGAGAAACAACTTCTCGGCTCCTAATGTGGTGCCTGACAAAGCGACCAAGTAAGTGTTCACTGAACTAAATTACTGAGCATTCCTAAGGAGCAATATGGCAGGGACATTTCTTCATTTTGTAAATGAGAGATGAAATCATAAAGAACAATGACCTTTCTCAAGGTTCCAGGTAGACGAGAGACATACATTTATGTATTTAAATAAGAAAAGGCAGATGGAAATAAAAGAATGTAGTCACATTTAACACAGCTGAAAGAAGGTAAGATATGCCCAGAAGACCCAGGGTAGTAAACTACCATGGACAGTTGTTGTAGTGACTTGTAAACTGTCAGCCCATCATTTCCCACCCCTTTCCTTAGAATCAGGACCTCTGATATGCTTCCTGGGCACTTAAAGCCCAGAATACATAAATTTCCCAGTCTCCCTTCACACCAAGATATGGCCAGGTGACTAAATTCTGCCAATGAGACACAGGCAGAATTCGTTTAACAAGACCTCCAGAAAACTTCCTTAAAAGACAGCTGGTACCTGCTCCTTGCCCCCTTTATTTCTCTAGATGAATTCTGTTCTTTGAACCTCAGAAGAAATGGCTGAAGCCACTTGGACAATGAGAAGACAGGTCATGGCCTACAAATGGTAAGCTAGGGAAGCAGAAGGAACCAGAGTTACCGTATCAGCTATGGACTCCTCACCTCTGGATCATTCACATGAGAGGAAAATGTACTTCTATCTTATTTAAGCCACGATTACTTATTTCCATCTTATGTTACTATTGCAGTGCAAGCTCAGGTCAACTTAAACAAGTAATCAATGAATTTCCAGGCAGAAATTTATACTTACACTTCGATCTGTCTTTCCAGTAGTCTGCTAACAAATCAATAAACTGGCACTATCCAAAAAACTTCTTTAGTTTACTCAAACATATGACAAACCATGAAGAGGAATCCTCATTTCTAGATGTGCCATTTGAGTCACACTCATTGCAAATTGTTCATTTAATGGTCAGGAAACTGGATTAGATAGTGATGTGAAAAACAACACTAGAGATGATATATAAGAAGCAAGCAAAATATAAATGTTTTATGTAAATATACACTGTTTTATTATTAATTTATTTTTATTTTACTTTTACAGAGCTTTGTTGTTTACTGTTATGCGTAAATCCAAATCAGTCATAGGTATACACTTGACCGGAAGTGGAAGTAGAAAGTAATTTTTCATCCCTTCAATTTTCACATTGCACTCAACACTTTCCCTGTAAAATTGTGTATATTGATAAAAGTTCTACAAATATCTATAGTAAAGATATCCTCTTTTCTCTTCTCAATATACTCAATTTCCTCTGGAAATTGTCCTCAAAGGTGAGAAAGGCACCCTGAGTTCAGGTTAGGGCTGTGCCATATGGCCCTGTCCTTCTAAACAAACTTCAATTCTGTCTCATAGACCCGAAACTCTGAGCTTAGAAAGTGACTGGAAACCTTCTTAACTGAAAATGTCAGAAGTAGCCGAACTCTTGCCATTAAAACAAATACCCTTCCCAAAGCCTAAGTGTTCAACTTCTCCTACGATTCTATGGGATACGTTAATCTTTCAAATACACTTCCTTTTATACTTACATAAGGCAAAGTAGGTTTCTCTTGTTTGCAACCAAAAGAAAAAAAAAATAGCACAATGTTAAAGATAGCTAATTTCTCTACTACTGTAGAGAATGTACTTGGCTGGAACCTAATCATTTGAATTTCCCTTGGACTGTTCCAGGATCTTTAAAGGCTTGTTACAACACAATTACGAGGCTTTCAACAAGTCATGACTAGAAGTTACACAACGCTGTATGACCCCACTAGCAGCAGGTTTTTTGTGTGTGTGTTTTTTTAATGAGTATCTCAAAGTTTTTTACGACAGCATTTAGGTCTGGAAGTGACCTTAAGAGATTCAATCAGTTCAGCCCACTAAGGCCATCATCTCTCTCCTCTTTCCTTAGGACTAGAGAGTTTACTTGACAATATTCTTCACACCTTTCCATAATATGAGCTCCTCTATCTGTATATATAAATTTTCACTGGATTCTTTCAAAGTTGTCATTTTAGCAAATAAAAATACAGGACATCCCCCAAATGTATATATTTAGGACATCCTAAATAAATTTGAGGTCTTCCCAGTGGTAAAGAATCCAGTTGCAAATATAGGAGATGCGGGTTCAATCCCAGGGCTAAGATTTATTTTATTTTACTTTTACAGAGCTTTGTTGTTTACTGTTATGCGTAAATCCAAATCAGTCATAGGTATACACTTGACCGGAAGTGGAAGTAGAAAGAAATTTTTTCATCCCTTCAATTTTCACATTGCACTCAACACTTTCCCTGTAAAATTGTGTATATTGATAAAAGTTCTACAAATATCTATAGTAAAGATATCCTCTTTTCTCTTCTCAATATACTCAATTTCCTCTGGAAATTGTCCTCAAAGGTGAGAAAGGCACCCTGAGTTCAGGTTAGGGCTGTGCCATATGGCCCTGTCCTTCTAAACAAACTTCAATTCTGTCTCATAGACCCGAAACTCTGAGCTTAGAAAGTGACTGGAAACCTTCTTAACTGAAAATGTCAGAAGTAGCCGAACTCTTGCCATTAAAACAAATACCCTTCCCAAAGCCTAAGTGTTCAACTTCTCCTACGATTCTATGGGATACGTTAATCTTTCAAATACACTTCCTTTTATACTTACATAAGGCAAAGTAGGTTTCTCTTGTTTGCAACCAAAAGAAAAAAAAAATAGCACAATGTTAAAGATAGCTAATTTCTCTACTACTGTAGAGAATGTACTTGGCTGGAACCTAATCATTTGAATTTCCCTTGGACTGTTCCAGGATCTTTAAAGGCTTGTTACAACACAATTACGAGGCTTTCAACAAGTCATGACTAGAAGTTACACAACGCTGTATGACCCCACTAGCAGCAGGTTTTTTGTGTGTGTGTTTTTTTAATGAGTATCTCAAAGTTTTTTACGACAGCATTTAGGTCTGGAAGTGACCTTAAGAGATTCAATCAGTTCAGCCCACTAAGGCCATCATCTCTCTCCTCTTTCCTTAGGACTAGAGAGTTTACTTGACAATATTCTTCACACCTTTCCATAATATGAGCTCCTCTATCTGTATATATAAATTTTCACTGGATTCTTTCAAAGTTGTCATTTTAGCAAATAAAAATACAGGACATCCCCCAAATGTATATATTTAGGACATCCTAAATAAATTTGAGGTCTTCCCAGTGGTAAAGAATCCAGTTGCAAATATAGGAGATGCGGGTTCAATCCCAGGGCTGGGAAGATCCCCTGGAGAAGGAAAGAGTAGCTGCTCCAACATTCTTGCCTGGGAAATCCTATGGACAGAGGAGCCTGGCAGACTACAGTCCATGGGGTCAAAAAGAGTTGGCACAATACAGTGACTAAACAACAATATAAGTGCATATATGCGTGCATGCACATGTAATTAATAAATAAAATAGGGCTATTTTATCTGTATCACTGAACATTTATATATTCAAGTTGGCTAATCAATTTTGGAAGTAATCTTACTAAAAGGAAGGGAGTCTGCTTTGCATTTGAAGTCAACTTACATTCAGGCACATAACGCGTTAAATCTTTTTCTAGTTAATTAATGTATTATTTTTGGCCATGCTTTCTCTAGTAGCCGCAAGCAGGGGCTACTCGTTGCAGAGCAGAGGCTCTGGTGCACAGGCTTCAATAGATGCAGCACATGAGCTCAGCAATTATGGCGCACAGGCTTAGTCGCTCCGCAGCATGTGGAATCTTCCCAGACCAGTGA
The DNA here is from genome assembly GCA_022376925.1 of Tragulus kanchil. Lineage (NCBI taxonomy): Eukaryota > Metazoa > Chordata > Mammalia > Artiodactyla > Tragulidae > Tragulus > Tragulus kanchil. The sequence goes on from JAIOJX010000024.1 coordinate 24,729,507, forward strand.
TTGAACCCATGTTCTCTGCACTGGTAGGTGGATTCTTATCCGCTATACCACCAGGGAAGTCCTAGATGGTCTTTTAAGTGTTCTTTGTCCTCCAGAATTTTCTGAGGACACTGGTGTATTCAAACTCATAGAACTGTCTGTACTGCTTGAAAGGTCTTTGTTTACTGACTTAAGTATTAGTTGTGCTGAGCAGCTCACAGTATCTTAGTTCCTTAACCAGGGACTGAATCCAGGTCACAGCAAAAGCACAAGTCCTAACCACTGGACCTCAGGAAATCCCCTGAAATCTCTTAATGTTGTTTGTGAGTTGATACTTCTATTTCTTCTACATCCCTAACAGGAAACCTATTTCTAGATTCAGGTTCAACATTTATTAGAGGCCTACTATTTACTATCGTCTATGATAAATACTTTCATAAAGCATCTACACAAGCACTTACACAAGCATCAGCTATACCATGGTCATTAAAACTGAGTTTTATTGGTAAAAGCCAGAAAACGGGGAGTGACGAGGATAATAATAATTTTAGGACATCCTAAATAAATTTGAGGTCTTCCCAGTGTTAAAGAATCCAGTTGCAAATATAGGAGATGCGGGTTCAATCCCAGGGCTGGGAAGATCCCCTGGAGAAGGAAAGAGTAGCTGCTCCAACATTCTTGCCTGGGAAATCCTATGGACAGAGGAGCCTGGCAGACTACAGTCCATGGGGTCAAAAAGAGTTGGCACAATACAGTGACTAAACAACAATATAAGTGCATATATGCGTGCATGCACATGTAATTAATAAATAAAAATAGGGCTATTTTATCTGTATCACTGAACATTTATATATTCAAGTTGGCTAATCAATTTTGGAAGTAATCTTACTAAAAGGAAGGGAGTCTGCTTTGCATTTGAAGTCAACTTACATTCAGGCACATAACGCGTTAAATCTTTTTCTAGTTAATTAATGTATTATTTTTGGCCATGCTTTCTCTAGTAGCCGCAAGCAGGGGCTACTCGTTGCAGAGCAGAGGCTCTGGTGCACAGGCTTCAATAGATGCAGCACATGAGCTCAGCAATTATGGCGCACAGGCTTAGTCGCTCCGCAGCATGTGGAATCTTCCCAGACCAGTGATTGAACCCATGTTCTCTGCACTGGTAGGTGGATTCTTATCCGCTATACCACCAGGGAAGTCCTAGATGGTCTTTTAAGTGTTCTTTGTCCTCCAGAATTTTCTGAGGACACTGGTGTATTCAAACTCATAGAACTGTCTGTACTGCTTGAAAGGTCTTTGTTTACTGACTTAAGTATTAGTTGTGCTGAGCAGCTCACAGTATCTTAGTTCCTTAACCAGGGACTGAATCCAGGTCACAGCAAAAGCACAAGTCCTAACCACTGGACCTCAGGAAATCCCCTGAAATCTCTTAATGTTGTTTGTGAGTTGATACTTCTATTTCTTCTACATCCCTAACAGGAAACCTATTTCTAGATTCAGGTTCAACATTTATTAGAGGCCTACTATTTACTATCGTCTATGATAAATACTTTCATAAAGCATCTACACAAGCACTTACACAAGCATCAGCTATACCATGGTCATTAAAACTGAGTTTTATTGGTAAAAGCCAGAAAACGTGAGTGACGGATGAGAGCAGAGGAAAAATAATAATAATCTGGTTCTTATGTAGGACAAGATGGCAAATCTTATTTTCCCACTCCATCACAGGATAATGTCAACTAATAAGAAAGGTAAATAATTCTTTAAGCAGTTTAGCATTAAATATTGTACTGAATAGAACTCTTAACCCTAATACTCTACATTTTTGTTTCTGGAAGAGACAGTGACTTACCTCTGCCTCCGCTGTCAACTGTATCTTCTTTGATATCAACTGTTTTACATCAACCTGACCTAGGAAAAAAAATTAATCTTTAAGTAGATGAGAGAGAGAGACTCAACAGCATTAAACCATTAACTTGAAAAACAAGCAAAAAAATTACAGCTATAAATTACAATACAACCACAAAACATGACACAACTTTTAAAAAGGAAGCATGAATAATAGAAGGAAATTTATACAGAAAAATACTAAACTGAAAAAAAAAAACTTAGTACTATAGATACACATCATACTTAACCATATAGATGCTACAAGATCAAATTCTGACGGTATAGGAAAACAGATTCTCTGAATGGACGCTGTAACTATGACTAGTAAAATTTATAATCAACAATAGAAAAATTAGATTAGTTGGATTTCAGCAAAATTTTTCAAAAAATCTTTTCTGCTCTGAAGGGTAATATCAAAAAAGTTAAAATACACAAAATGGGGAGAAACACTTGCAAATCTGATCAGGAACCTATACACAGAATACATAAAGAACTCTTACAACTCAATGGTAAAGACAAATAGTCCAATTTAAGCGTTCTAACAGCCATATCTCCAAAGAAGAGATACAAATGGTCTATATCATTTGCAAAGACATTCAACATCACTCTCATCAAGAAAATGCAAATCAAAACCACAAACAGGAGGGGTGGGATGGGGGGGATATACATGACTAATCTGGGAACATACATATCTGTAAATAACAAAACTCTGTAAAAGTTAAAAGTAAAATGAAAGCTTAAAAAAAAAAGGAAAAAACCACACAAACGAATATCACTTCACACACACTAGGATCAGTTCGGTTTGCTCAGTCACATCCAATTCTTTAGAACTGCATGGGCTGCAGCACGTCAGGCTTCCCATACCATTCGAATTTGCTCAAAGTCATGTCCGTTGAGTCAGTGATGCCATCCAATCATGTCATCCTGTTGCCCTTCCCTTCTATTTCCCTAGGACAAGATGGCAAATCTTATTTTCCCACTCCATCACAGGATAATGTCAACTAATAAGAAAGGTAAATAATTCTTTAAGCAGTTTAGCATTAAATATTGTACTGAATAGAACTCTTAACCCTAATACTCTACATTTTTGTTTCTGGAAGAGACAGTGACTTACCTCTGCCTCCGCTGTCAACTGTATCTTCTTTGATATCAACTGTTTTACATCAACCTGACCTAGGAAAAAAAATTAATCTTTAAGTAGATGAGAGAGAGAGACTCAACAGCATTAAACCATTAACTTGAAAAACAAGCAAAAAAATTACAGCTATAAATTACAATACAACCACAAAACATGACACAACTTTTAAAAAGGAAGCATGAATAATAGAAGGAAATTTATACAGAAAAATACTAAACTGAAAAAAAAAAACTTAGTACTATAGATACACATCGTACTTAACCATATAGATGCTACAAGATCAAATTCTGACGGTATAGGAAAACAGATTCTCTGAATGGACGCTGTAACTATGACTAGTAAAATTTATAATCAACAATAGAAAAATTAGATTAGTTGGATTTCAGCAAAATTTTTCAAAAAATCTTTTCTGCTCTGAAGGGTAATATCAAAAAAGTTAAAATACACAAAATGGGGAGAAACACTTGCAAATCTGATCAGGAACCTATACACAGAATACATAAAGAACTCTTACAACTCAATGGTAAAGACAAATAGTCCAATTTAAGCGTTCTAACAGCCATATCTCCAAAGAAGAGATACAAATGGTCTATATCATTTGCAAAGACATTCAACATCACTCTCATCAAGAAAATGCAAATCAAAACCACAAACAGGAGGGGTGGGATGGGGGGGATATACATGACTAATCTGGGAACATACATATCTGTAAATAACAAAACTCTGTAAAAGTTAAAAGTAAAATGAAAGCTTAAAAAAAAAAGGAAAAAACCACACAAACGAATATCACTTCACACACACTAGGATCAGTTCGGTTTGCTCAGTCACATCCAATTCTTTAGAACTGCATGGGCTGCAGCACGTCAGGCTTCCCTATCCACCATTTCCCGGAATTTGCTCAAAGTCATGTCCGTTGAGTCAGTGATGCCATCCAATCATGTCATCCTGTTGTCCCCTTCTCTTTCTGCCTTCTATTTTCCCCAGCGTCAGGGTCTTTTCTAATGAGTTGGCTCTTCCCATCAAGTGGCCAAAGTATCGAAGCTTCAGCATCAGTCCTTCCAATGAATATTCAGGACTGACTGGTTTGATCTCCGCCCTGTCCAATGGACTCACAAGGCTTCTCCAACACCACAGTCTGGCATCAATCCTTCAGCACTCAGCCTGCTTTATGGTCCAGCTCTCACATCCGTACATGATCACAGCTTTGATTAGACAGATCTTTGTTGACAATGTCTCTCCTTTTTAATGTGCTGTCTAAGTGTGTCATAGCTTTCCTTCCAAACAGCAAGCGGCTTTTAATTTCATGGTTGCAGTCATCATCTGCAGTGATTTTGGAGTCCAAGAAAATAAAATTTGTCACTGTTTCCCCATTAATTTGCCATGAAGTGATGGGACTGGATGCTGTAATCTTAGTTTTATGAATGTTGAGCTTTAAGCCGGCTTTTCACTTTCCTCTTTCTCCTTCATCAAGAGGCTCTTTAGTTCCTCTTCGCTTTTCTGCCATAAGGGCGGTGTCATGGGCATATCTAAGGTTACTGATTGACATTTCTCCTACTAGGATGGCTATAATCAAAAACACATTAGTGTTGGCCGTTGTCCACCTTAAACTTATATGACATTATGTGCCAATTATCTCAGTAAAGCTAGAAAAAAAGAGTTGTACCAGCAGGAAATTTTGAGAAGACTGTTATTTCAGGGGCTGGATATGACAGCTCTTTCAAATCAGAGAGCTGTTAGTTAATATACGTTTGTAAAAATTATGTGTGTAAAAAAAAAATGACGTGTGTAAGACTGGAATTTGCTTGGTACAAATAAAACAGCTTAAGTGAGGAGGAAAAATTTTGGTCAGGACACAGAAATTTAAACCCTCCTACATTGCTGCTGAGAATATGAAATGACACAATGCTTTAGAAAAAGTCTGGAACTTCCCAAAAGGTAAAAACACAGCTACTGTATGAGCCAGAAATTCCAACCCTTAGGTAAATATTCAGACAAATGAAAATAGACTCCTCCTTCCTATTTATAGAAAAATTTAAAAAACCCAAACCCTCTTCCTCTCAGAAAGATCTAACAAAATCACCCACTACCCTATGGTGTTTAAGTAACTAATATCTTGGTAAATATCATCTGTTCTTTTACTTAGGCAAATATCAAATAATAATATTTAATATTATATTATAAAAGCAGTCATTGTGCATACTGTTTATATTTTTATTTTTAAATTTTTATTTATTTATTTATTTGTGGCTATTCTGGGCTTTCACTGCTGCCACAGGCTCTTCTTAGTTGCAGGGAGTGCGGGCTACTCTCTAGCTAAGGTGAGTAGGCTTCTTGTTGTGGAATTGGGCTCTAGGACTCACGGGCTTCAGCAGTCGTGGCAAGACTCCAGAGCACAGGCTCAATAGTTGTGGCTCACGGGCTTAGTTGCTCTGCTGCATGTGGGATCTTCCTGTGTCAGGGATCAAACCCATGTTTTCTGCATTGGCAGACAAAGTCTTCAACACTAAGCTACTAGAGAAGTCCATATTTATCACGTTGTTAATATCTTTGCCTATCATTACACATTCTTCTACATTATTTTTATTGGTCTACTATTCTATTTTTGTGGCTGAAATAGAACTTGTTTAATTCTCTATTGGACATTTTTTTTTCTTAATTTTAGTGTCTTTATTTATTTATTTATTTCATCCATCTTCATTCTTAGGCCTGTGTGGGCCTCCCATCGCAGTGGCCCTTCTTGTTGCAGTACACTGGCTCATAATTGGACACACTGGTTCAGCCGCTCCGCGGCACATGGGATATTCCTAGGCCAGGGATAAAACCGGTGACCCTTGCACTTCAAGGCGGACTCCTTACCCAATGAACCACCAGGGAAACCCCTCTATTGGACATTTTGATCATTTCTTTGTTTTCACAATATTCCACTTGGAAAAAAGGCATGGAGAGGGCTTCCCTGGTGGTCTAGTGTGTAAGGACACCACCTTGTAGTGCAAGGCGCTGGACCAATGTGTCCAACTACAGAGCCGGCACAATGCTTTAAATCTATCCCAAAAGGTAAAACACAGCTACTGTATGAGCCAGAAATTCCCTTAGGTAAATATTCAGACAAATGAAAATAGACTCCTCCTTCCTATTTATAGAAAAATTTAAAAAACCCAAACCCTCTTCCTCTCAGAAAGATCTAACAAAATCACCCACTACCCTATGGTGTTTAAGTAACTAATATCTTGGTAAATATCATCTGTTCTTTTACTTAGGCAAATATCAAATAACAATATTTAATATTATATTATAAAAGCAGTCATTGTGCATACTGTTTATATTTTTATTTTTAAATTTTTATTTATTTATTTATTTGTGGCTATTCTGGGCTTTCACTGCTGCCACAGGCTCTTCTTAGTTGCAGGGAGTGCGGGCTACTCTCTAGCTAAGGTGAGTAGGCTTCTTGTTGTGGAATTGGGCTCTAGGACTCACGGGCTTCAGCAGTCGTGGCAAGACTCCAGAGCACAGGCTCAATAGTTGTGGCTCACGGGCTTAGTTGCTCTGCTGCATGTGGGATCTTCCTGTGTCACGGATCAAACCCATGTTTTCTGCATTGGCAGACAAAGTCTTCAACACTAAGCTACTAGAGAAGTCCATATTTATCACGTTGTTAATATCTTTGCCTATCATTACACATTCTTCTACATTATTTTTATTGGTCTACTATTCTATTTTTGTGGCTGAAATAGAACTTGTTTAATTCTCTATTGGACTTTTTTTTTTCTTAATTTTAGTGTCTTTATTTATTTATTTATTTCATCCATCTTCATTCTTAGGCCTGTGTGGGCCTCCCATCGCAGTGGCCCTTCTTGTTGCAGTACACTGGCTCATAATTGGACACACTGGTTCAGCCGCTCCGCGGCACATGGGATATTCCTAGGCCAGGGATAAAACCGGTGACCCTTGCACTTCAAGGCGGACTCCTTACCCAATGAACCACCAGGGAAACCCCTCTATTGGACATTTTGATCATTTCTTTGTTTTCACAATATTCCACTTGGAAAAAAGGCATGGAGAGGGCTTCCCTGGTGGTCTAGTGTGTAAGGACACCACCTTGTAGTGCAAGGGGCGCTGGACCAATGTGTCCAACTACAGAGCCGGAGCTCTGGAGAGCATGTGCCCAGAGCTCGTGCTCTGCAGCGAAAGAGGTCGCTGTGATGGGAGGCCCACGCAGGCCAAAGAACAAAGATGGAAATGAAAGATCAATAGAAGTGGCCAAAAAATTTTTAAAAATCAGTAAAAGGCATGGAGAATGTGACAGTATGAAAGCACATCTAATAAAAGTCCTATAAGGAGAGAAATAATTTGATGTAATAACAGCTGAGAACTTCCCAGAAGTGTTAAAAATGCCAGTCCTCAAAAGAAGATCATAGAATCTCAAAGCTAGGTAAAGATATATGATAGTAAAACTGTATAAAGAGAGGCTTATTAAAATTTATTTAGTTTTTACAGAGGTCTATTTTAAAACAAACCACCAAAGACTCTTTAAAGCAGCAAGAAAGGAAATATGACCTTCAAGAGAAGTGCAATCATGTTGAGTCTCTGACTCATCAGCACCAACAATAGAAGTCAGAAGACAGTGAAATAGTATCTTTAACTGTTGATAATGGTGGAATTTATGACTGGGAAGATGGCTAGAGGTCATATTACATAGAGTCTGTGTTTTTCACAAGGACTTTGAGAAAACTAAGAATTTTAAGCAAAGAAGTAGGTGATCTGATATTAGAAAAGTCCACTCTCTGGCAGGAGAGGCAGAACGGACCACAGAAGAGAAATCTAATAAATCCTGACAAGAAATAATGTTGCCATAAGCTTAAACACTGGTGCCGGGAATGGATAGGTGACAATAAATTTTGAAGATATTCTCAAACTGGTACCTTCTCAGGTAAGAAATAAGAAGGAAAAACAAATATCCATTTGATTTTTCTATCAATTATAAGAATACTATTATTTAGTTTCCTACTATCTATGGTCAGACCATAGACTCATAAATAAGCGATTTACCTCATCAATAAATGAACACAGAAGCTTCTTCCCTTCAACTAATTACCACAGGGAGACAGGGAAGAAGACACCAAAGATTAATTCTCACTACTTGTGCATCATTTCCAAAAGGAATGTGTCTACCTGTAAATAACATCAGCACCATTTCAAACCAGCTTTGAGGAGTCAGGGACTGAAAAGCAGGGAAAGGGTTTTTTTGTCAGTTAGACTAGAATCTCTGAAGGCCCCACTCCAAGAGACAGTAAAGCTATATAAAGCTGAAGAAAAATACATTACAAATTCATTTCCTTTCACTTTAAAATTAACGTAATATAATACTCAGAAAAAAATTTTCCTGCTATCCACCAAAACTTAAATGTCATAAAAGTCAAAAGAATAATGCCATAAAAGCTAACATCCAATGATTTAAAGAACTATGTACAGATAACCAACCATGTCAATTCAAGGCTTCTAAATTTCTAAAACATTGACCCTACAATAGTGATAAGCCAGGACTGAGGGGTCATGCAATGTCAGAAATTATCTGCCTAGATCATTAATATCACTAACTGGTAACTTATCATTAACTGATAGCACTGATTAGTAGACCCAAAGATAAATCCTTACAGAAATCTACCACAATTTTTTTTTTTCCTAATTCACTGATTTCTAAGAAGTCAGACATTTATCTTCACGGACACTACCTCACACTTGTAAAGTCTGTAACACTGAATTGAATATTCAAAAATGTACTTCTTATCTGGGAATATACATATCTGCAAACAACAAAACTATGTAAAAGTTAAAATTAAAATAAAAGTTTAAAAAAAAATGTACTTCTTGGAGTATCAACAATCTAATTTGAACCAGTTCTGATAAAGACCTTCCTAAAATTACTACATGCTTTATCACCTTTAAAAAGAGAAAGAAACAGTTCAAATCATTCAACACATGGAGCCATTTACACTGGCCACATTACACTCAGAGCCAAGGTTGTCTTTAAATTTTACTTAAATTTTGATATGAATGTCATCAGTTGTATGAAATTAAACCTGTGGATTTTTGTCAAGTATTATCTGTTTACTTAATATTTTAGAAACAAATATGTAACTGAAACAAGCCTTTAACCTCATAAGAATTTATTGCTTAGGATGAGGACTCTTCAGTGAAATTTTCTTTATAATACTAAATACAGTACGAAGATAAGGGTAAAATTAAAAATAACTGACAATTCCGGAAACATCGCCCTTCAGGAACAAACAACAGATCCTTCCAACAAGCCGCTTATCTGTCGTGACCCAACCACGGTCTTCCTTTCTTTTTAATAAATGTTCTAGAAAAGTGGTTTATACTTTCTGTCTTCACTTTCTCACTAGCAATTCATCCCCAACCTGTTTCTGCAACTCCTCTCTTGCTGGAGTCACTCTGGTCTCCAAATTCTAAATCCTCATCCACACTAAACTTGCTGCAGGGAGTTTCCTGGAGGCTTAGTGGTTGGGATTCTGGGCTTTCACTGACAAGCCCCAGGTTCAGCCCCTGCTCAGGGAACAGAGATTCCACAAGTCGCATGGCACAGCCAAAGAGAAGGAAAAGCATAATAAAACCTTGTTGCAAAATTTCAATGTTTATAAAGTATTGATCACATCTCATCACATTTATTCTTTATAACAACCAAGTGAGATAAGAAGATAGCTGGGGGCCTCCTTGGTGGCTCAGTGGTAAAGAATCCACCTGCTAATCCAAGAGACATGAGTTTGATCACTGATCTGAGAAGATCCCATGTGCCAAGGAGCAACTGACCCCATGAGCCTTTGCTCTGAAGCCCAGGAGCTGCCAACAAGAGAAACCACTGCACTGGGAGACCAAGCACGACAACCAGAGCATAGCCCCTGCTTGCCACCATTAGAGAAAAGTCCATACAGCAACAAAGACCCAGCAAATACATAAAAGACAGCTCGTGTCACTAGCATTTCCAAAACAGAGAAAGAAGATTCAAAGACACTAACACCTTGCCCACAGTCCCACCAGTGAACAAATGAAAAAACATTGAAAAGCCTTTAAATTACTACATGCTTTATCACCTTTAAAAAGAGAAAGAAACAGTTCAAATCATTCAACACATGGAGCCATTTACACTGGCCACATTACACTCAGAGCCAAGGTTGTCTTTAAATTTTACTTAAATTTTGATATGAATGTCATCAGTTGTATGAAATTAAACCTGTGGATTTTTGTCAAGTATTATCTGTTTACTTAATATTTTAGAAACAAATATGTAACTGAAACAAGCCTTTAACCTCATAAGAATTTATTGCTTAGGATGAGGACTCTTCAGTGAAATTTTCTTTATAATACTAAATACAGTACGAAGATAAGGGTAAAATTAAAAATAACTGACAATTCCGGAAACATCGCCCTTCAGGAACAAACAACAGATCCTTCCAACAAGCCGCTTATCTGTCGTGACCCAACCACGGTCTTCCTTTCTTTTTAATAAATGTTCTAGAAAAGTGGTTTATACTTTCTGTCTTCACTTTCTCACTAGCAATTCATCCCCAACCTGTTTCTGCAACTCCTCTCTTGCTGGAGTCACTCTGGTCTCCAAATTCTAAATCCTCATCCACACTAAACTTGCTGCAGGGAGTTTCCTGGAGGCTTAGTGGTTGGGATTCTGGGCTTTCACTGACAAGCCCCAGGTTCAGCCCCTGCTCAGGGAACAGAGATTCCACAAGTCGCATGGCACAGCCAAAGAGAAAAAAAAGCATAATAAAACCTTGTTGCAAAATTTCAATGTTTATAAAGTATTGATCACATCTCATCACATTTATTCTTTATAACAACCAAGTGAGATAAGAAGATAGCTGGGGGCCTCCTTGGTGGCTCAGTGGTAAAGAATCCACCTGCTAATCCAAGAGACATGAGTTTGATCACTGATCTGAGAAGATCCCATGTGCCAAGGAGCAACTGACCCCATGAGCCTTTGCTCTGAAGCCCAGGAGCTGCCAACAAGAGAAACCACTGCACTGGGAGACCAAGCACGACAACCAGAGCATAGCCCCTGCTTGCCACCATTAGAGAAAAGTCCATACAGCAACAAAGACCCAGCAAATACATAAAAGACAGCTCGTGTCACTAGCATTTCCAAAACAGAGAAAGAAGATTCAAAGACACTAAGCACCTTGCCCACAGTCCCACGGCCAGTGAACAAATGAGACAGAAGTAAAACCCATCTTCTGACCTCTAGGCATGCAACAAAAAAAAGAAAAAAAAACTTAATCAGTCATAAAAAAGAATGAAATAATGCCATTTGCACCAACATGACTGGACCCAGAGATTATCATACTAAGTCAAAAAGATAACTATCATATGCTATCACTTATATGTAGAACCTAAAATGTGATACAAATGAACTTACTTACAAAACGGAAACAGACTCACAGACTTAACTGAACAAATCTTTGACTGCTAGGGGAAAGAGTAGGGAGAAGGGGTAGTTTGGAACAGACATGTCCACACTGCTATATTTAGAATGGATAACCAACAAAGACCTACTGTACAACCCATGGAATTTGGCACCATGTTATGTGGCAGCCTGGGCTGGAGGGCAGCTAGCAGAAGAAGGGGGACATGTATTTGTGGGGCTTAATCCCTTCTCTGTTCACCTGAAACCACCACAACAGTGTGGATCAGCTATACCCCAATACAAAATAAAAAGGTTTTTTTTAAATTTAAATTTAAACAAAATTTAACACATCAAGTTCTACTTATAGTGACTAAATTCCTAAAGATGACTAAGGAGTACAGGCAGTGACTAATCACCTTTCTCAAGTTTCACTTCTTTTAACTACTGTCTGCTTTGTATCCTTGTGGCAAGTACAGAATTAGCTAATGCACAGGCACTGACTAGCAGGATTTCACTTACTAGAGAAGTTCAAACTCATTTTAAAATCCTGACTGTTTTCTAAAAAATTATCATTGAAGAAGACCTTCACCTCAGTTTCTCTTTGTTCCTCACAGAGATAGACGTAATCTAAGACAATCATGGGAAAGCCATCTCTGTGTCTGTAGGATGACTGCACTGAGGAGTAGTCCTTGAAACGAGAGTTGCCAACAACTAAGCACCCTTGGGAACCAGCAAAAAGCATAGCCCCTGCTTGCCACCATTAGAGAAAAGTCCATACAGCAACAAAGACCCAGCAAATACATAAAAGACAGCTCGTGTCACTAGCATTTCCAAAACAGAGAAAGAAGATTCAAAGACACTAAGCACCTTGCCCACAGTCCCACGGCCAGTGAACAAATGAGACAGAAGTAAAACCCATCTTCTGACCTCTAGGCATGCAACAAAAAAAGAAAAAAAAACTTAATCAGTCATAAAAAAGAATGAAATAATGCCATTTGCACCAACATGACTGGACCCAGAGATTATCATACTAAGTCAAAAAGATAACTATCATATGCTATCACTTATATGTAGAACCTAAAATGTGATACAAATGAACTTACTTACAAAACGGAAACAGACTCACAGACTTAACTGAACAAATCTTTGACTGCTAGGGGAAAGAGTAGGGAGAAGGGGTAGTTTGGAACAGACATGTCCACACTGCTATATTTAGAATGGATAACCAACAAAGACCTACTGTACAACCCATGGAATTTGGCACCATGTTATGTGGCAGCCTGGGCTGGAGGGCAGCTAGCAGAAGAAGGGGGACATGTATTTGTGGGGCTTAATCCCTTCTCTGTTCACCTGAAACCACCACAACAGTGTGGATCAGCTATACCCCAATACAAAATAAAAAGGTTTTTTTTTAATTAATTAATCAAAATTTAAAACATCAAGTTCTACTTATAGTGACTAAATTCCTAAAGATGACTAAGGAGTACAGGCAGTGACTAATCACCTTTCTCAAGTTTCACTTCTTTTAACTACTGTCTGCTTTGTATCCTTGTGGCAAGTACAGAATTAGCTAATGCACAGGCACTGACTAGCAGGATTTCACTTACTAGAGAAGTTCAAACTCATTTTAAAATCCTGACTGTTTTCTAAAAAATTATCATTGAAGAAGACCTTCACCTCAGTTTCTCTTTGTTCCTCACAGAGATAGACGTAATCTAAGACAATCATGGGAAAGCCATCTCTGTGTCTGTAGGATGACTGCACTGAGGAGTAGTCCTTGAAAGAATCAATCATTTATCAGTCTTAAAAGCAAAAGGGGAGATTTTTTGAAAAAGCATAATTCATCTAAATCCTCTACTGTGCCACTGACCTCAAAAGCCTTTAAGAATTCTCCACTAATCACATCTACACTACTGCAGAGGCCATCTGAACTAGAAATTAGAGTCAGTATATAAATATTATATAGAAAAAGAGATTTAATAATGTTGAAACAACTAGGTAGCTATTTTAAAAAACTGGAAAATTAGATCCAGCTCACTTACTATGCAAAATAAGTTTCAGATGGACCAAATGTTTTGAATCTTAAAAAGTCCATAAGAAAAATTCATCCATTTATTTTTCATCATCTTGGATGATTTCTAAGCATGACAAGACATCGAAAAGAAGTAAGAGAGCTATGTGATTACATAAAAACTAAACATGCACCCTATCAGCAAAGACAAAAGATAAACAGTTAAAAAATATTCATAGTACAAGATGGTCAAAGGGAGTAACTTCCTTAACACAGTAAGAACTCCTCACAAAATAAAAGAAAAATAATAGCCATCCAATGGGGGAAAAAAAGTGGGCAAAAAAAAAAAAAAAAAAAAAACACACACCAGACTGGGCTTTTGAAGAAAAAATACAGTAAATACACAGAAAAAGTTCTCTGCCTCATAATTCATAAAAACAAATTTATGCTATCATATGATACTGCAATTCACCATTCAAACTAGCAAGTTTTTAAAAAGATTGGGATTATACATATCTGTAAACAACAAAACTCTATAAAAGCAAAAAACAAAAATAAAATTTAAAAAAAGAGCTATCAGTCAACTATTAAAAAAAGATTGGTAAGACATATTAACAAGAGTACAAGGTAACAATATAGATGGCAATATAAACTGGTATGGCATTTTAGAAATGAAATTTAGTAGTGTCTAAATTTTAAAAGCGAAAACTTTTATCCTGCAATTTCACTTTAAAGAATGAATCCTACAAGTACAAGTAAGCAATGATACTATTTCAAAGTTATTCTCTGCAGCACTTTTTATAATACTGAAACCCTGAAAGCAACTCAAATGCCCATCCAGAAAGGACAAGCTAAATTACCAAGCATTTGTGCAACAGAAACACTACACAGACATCCTTAGGAGAACTACATATACTGAATAAAAAGATTTACTAAGTTTAGAAAAAAACAAATTGCAGAAAGGATCCTAAATATGATATCACATGTAAGAAAAAACAAAATGATTATTTAAGAGAAGAGTTATTACTTTATGACCTTCTATAATGCTTGAATTTTTTTCAGAGTATATATTACTTCACATTTTAAAATTCATAAGTACATTACAGCAATTTGTTTCTTAATAAAATTAAACTATCTTATACTTCTTGATAAGAAGGTATAACTGAAGAAGAAATAGTTCCTGTCTATCATAAGAACAACAGATTGAAATCTTGAAAGTATAGGTTAACTACAAAGGCAATAAATGGATGTATCAGTCACATGTGGTCTATAATCTTTAAGCTATCAACAGATTTCTGTCCTATAACTGAAATAACCCAGAATTATATTACTCAACCAGTTAAGTGTGGTTTACTTTTGTCATCACACCTTTATCAACTGCATAGGTTGCCCATATATGCAATCAGAGAATTAGTCTTGCTACCATTACTTTTACAATATCATATGTTCTTATTTTAAAATCAATAGAGATAACTTTTTTTAAAAAAATTTGCCCTCTTTTTTATTAGTCTTTTATTTATTTATTTTTCATCCATCTTTATACTTGGGCCTGTGTGGGCCTCCCGTTGCAGTGGCCTCTCTCCTAGCAGAGCACTGTCTCAGGGCACATGTGCTCCAGAGCACTAGCTCGTAATTGGACACACTGGTCCAGCTGCTCCACAGCATGTGGGATCTTCCTGGGTCAGGGATCGAACCGGTGCCGCTTGCACACAAGACGGACTCTTTACACATTGGACCACCAGGGAAGTCCTAGAAATAACTTTTAATAGAAATGTTAGAAGGTCTGACGTAGATTTAAAAATTCGTAGTTGATGTATTACATAGCAGGGAGTTCCTAAAGCTCCTTAAGGATCTGTGACAGAAGAGTCATCAGCACCATCAGCGAGCAGATAAACACCCTCCTGAACTTACAAAGGTAAGATCAGGAAGGATAAATCATCAGAGGCAAAAGACTATTGTAAGGCTCCTTTTTCTTTCAAAATAGTCAAGTTATCCTTCATGTCCTATTATTTTCAAATCAATGTACTCATTATGCCTGGGCAAAACAGTACTCAAATGATTTTTAGCAGTTCTCCTAAAACACAAATTTGCCTCAAAACGTCACACCCCAGGAAAAAAGAATCACTGACCATATTCTGTTTGTCCTCTTAGAATCTGAAACCTTTTCAGCATTATTTTTAGCACAATTCTTAATAAAATTAAACTATCTTATACTTCTTGATAAGAAGGTATAACTGAAGAAGAAATAGTTCCTGTCTATCATAAGAACAACAGATTGAAATCTTGAAAGTATAGGTTAACTACAAAGGCAATAAATGGATGTATCAGTCACATGTGGTCTATAATCTTTAAGCTATCAACAGATTTCTGTCCTATAACTGAAATAACCCAGAATTATATTACTCAACCAGTTAAGTGTGGTTTACTTTTGTCATCACACCTTTATCAACTGCATAGGTTGCCCATATATGCAATCAGAGAATTAGTCTTGCTACCATTACTTTTACAATATCATATGTTCTTATTTTAAAATCAATAGAGATAACTTTTTTTAAAAAAATTTGCCCTCTTTTTTATTAGTCTTTTATTTATTTATTTTTCATCCATCTTTATACTTGGGCCTGTGTGGGCCTCCCGTTGCAGTGGCCTCTCTCCTAGCAGAGCACTGTCTCAGGGCACATGTGCTCCAGAGCACTAGCTCGTAATTGGACACACTGGTCCAGCTGCTCCACAGCATGTGGGATCTTCCTGGGTCAGGGATCGAACCGGTGCCGCTTGCACACAAGACGGACTCTTTACACATTGGACCACCAGGGAAGTCCTAGAAATAACTTTTAATAGAAATGTTAGAAGGTCTGACGTAGATTTAAAAATTCGTAGTTGATGTATTACATAGCAGGGAGTTCCTAAAGCTCCTTAAGGATCTGTGACAGAAGAGTCATCAGCACCATCAGCGAGCAGATAAACACCCTCCTGAACTTACAAAGGTAAGATCAGGAAGGATAAATCATCAGAGGCAAAAGACTATTGTAAGGCTCCTTTTTCTTTCAAAATAGTCAAGTTATCCTTCATGTCCTATTATTTTCAAATCAATGTACTCATTATGCCTGGGCAAAACAGTACTCAAATGATTTTTAGCAGTTCTCCTAAAACACAAATTTGCCTCAAAACGTCACACCCCAGGAAAAAAGAATCACTGACCATATTCTGTTTGTCCTCTTAGAATCTGAAACCTTTTCAGCATTATTTTTTAGCACAATTCTTAAAAAGAAAAAAAAAAATCAAAATCTGTCAAAGAGGTTTCCCTGGTGGTCCAGTGGGTAAAGAGTCTGCCTTGCAATTCAAGGGACACCGGTTTGATCCCTGGCCTGGGAAGATCCCACCTGCAGCGCAGCTGTTAGACCGCTGTGTCCAATTATGAGCCAGTGCTCTGAAGCGCATGCACCCAGAGCCAGTGCTCTGCAACGAGGGAGGCCACTGTAATGGGAGGCCCACACAGGCTGAAGAATAAACATGGATGAAAATAAATAAATAAATAATAAATAAATCAATAAAACAAACCAAATTTTAAAAAAAAAAAAAAAAGCTGTCAAAGTATCAGCTAGCAACTCCCATTTTTAAAGTTAATCTTCCCATAATGAACTGAGATATTCAAACTCATTCTTTTGACCTTAAATGCTATAAAAAGTACTAATTAATATTCAATAACTTTATTGCTGCTGGCAATTATGCCTCATCGTAAGAAGCCTTTTTTTAAGTAAAGTAGAATCTGTCATCTCTCAAAATGCCATAGCTTATTTAAAAGGTTATATCATCCATGACTGACGAAAGGTTGAAGTAATAGACACTCTCATATTGCTACTGAGTGCAATATTTCCAGAGGGCAATTTGGCAATACTCACTCCAAAAATCTTATGAGCATGTATTCTCTCTGACCTAAAAACAATTTCTTGGGACTTCCCTGACAGTGCAGTGGTTAAGACTCTGCTTTCACCGCCGGGCCACGGGTTTGAACCCTGGTGAGGGAACTAGGACCCTGCATGCTGTGGGGGGTGGGGGGGGTGGACAGTGCAGTCAAAATAAATAAATAAAAACAATTTTTAGGAATGTAGTCAAGGAAAATCATAGATACTTGAACTGTGGGTTGTCTGCACTTTCTAAAGCAAACATGTTTTGAAAAAAATGTGGAAAAATTTAGGAAAAAAATTTTTTCCTAAGGGAAAAAAAGGTGAACGCAACCTACTTAGTTGATCAAAGCTCTACCTAGACCAGTCAGTTTTATGATTAGATGCATAAATTAGATGAAGGGGCAAATTACAAAATAACAATGATACTTACTTTTTTTCATTTTTGCCAAGGGAGTCTCAATTTTTACAAAAGGCAGATTATTCTCTCTGTTCAGACATTTACATACATTATCTCAAAGAACCCTAAAATTGAATAGAACTAGAAGTACATTATCCAAGTTAATATTTGTTAAACACTTAGAACAGTGTCTAGCACGTGATAAACTATTAGTTCATTATTCTGTGTGCTCAGCTGCTAAGTTGTGTTCAACTCTGCAACTCCATGGACTATAGCCTGCTAACTCTTCCATCCACAGAATTCTCCAGATAAGAATACTCATTGGGTTGCCATTTCCTCCTCCAAGGGATCTTCCGGACCCAAGAATCGAAACTGCAACCCCTGCACTGGCAGGCAGATTATCACTGCGCCACCTGGGAAGCCCCAGTTATTATCATATTTACTCATTAATTAGCTATCAAATGAACAATGCAGCAAAATAAAAGGTAGTGAAGAATAAGCACTACCTATGTAAAGAGAAAGATAAAGAATCTTCTCAACCTGATAAAGGACAGCAAGAGAAACCAGCAGCTAATGAAAGTACTGGAAAAACTAAAAGCTTTCTCCCTAAGATCAGAAACAACTCAAGAATGCCCAGTGTTCACTCTTGCCAATTCTATTCAGCATTTTACTGGAAATTCTAGCAAGGACCATTAGGCAAGTAAATGAAACAAAAGGCATGTAGACTGAAAATGAAGAAATAAAACCAACTGTTAAGTGCAGATGGCATGATCATGTATTTAGAAAGCTCTATAAAACACACACACACACACACACACAAAACTCTTAGAGCTAGTAAATGAGCTCAGCAAGGTTGCAGGATACAATATCAATATACAGTCAGCTGCATCTTTACACCAGCAACAAATGATTGGAAAATAAAATTAAGAAAAGTCTACTTACAATAACTGCAAAAGGAACAAAATATTTAGAAATAAACCTAACAAAGTGTAAATCTAACAAACTGAAAACTAAAACATTGTTGAAAGACATCAAAGCTCTACCTAGACCAGTCAGTTTTATGATTAGATGCATAAATTAGATGAAGGGCAAATTACAAAATAACAATGATACTTACTTTTTCATTTTTGCCAAGGAGTCTCAATTCTTACAAAAGGCAGATTATTCTCTCTGTTCAGACATTTACATACATTATCTCAAAGAACCCTAAAATTGAATAGAACTAGAAGTACATTATCCAAGTTAATATTTGTTAAACACTTAGAACAGTGTCTAGCACGTGATAAACTATTAGTTCATTATTCTGTGTGCTCAGCTGCTAAGTTGTGTTCAACTCTGCAACTCCATGGACTATAGCCTGCTAACTCTTCCATCCACAGAATTCTCCAGATAAGAATACTCATTGGGTTGCCATTTCCTCCTCCAAGGGATCTTCCGGACCCAAGAATCGAAACTGCAACCCCTGCACTGGCAGGCAGATTATCACTGCGCCACCTGGGAAGCCCCAGTTATTATCATATTTACTCATTAATTAGCTATCAAATGAACAATGCAGCAAAATAAAAGGTAGTGAAGAATAAGCACTACCTATGTAAAGAGAAAGATAAAGAATCTTCTCAACCTGATAAAGGACAGCAAGAGAAACCAGCAGCTAATGAAAGTACTGGAAAAACTAAAAGCTTTCTCCCTAAGATCAGAAACAACTCAAGAATGCCCAGTGTTCACTCTTGCCAATTCTATTCAGCATTTTACTGGAAATTCTAGCAAGGACCATTAGGCAAGTAAATGAAACAAAAGGCATGTAGACTGAAAATGAAGAAATAAAACCAACTGTTAAGTGCAGATGGCATGATCATGTATTTAGAAAGCTCTATAAAACACACACACACACACACACACAAAACTCTTAGAGCTAGTAAATGAGCTCAGCAAGGTTGCAGGATACAATATCAATATACAGTCAGCTGCATCTTTACACCAGCAACAAATGATTGGAAAATAAAATTAAGAAAAGTCTACTTACAATAACTGCAAAAGGAACAAAATATTTAGAAATAAACCTAACAAAGTGTAAATCTAACAAACTGAAAACTAAAACATTGTTGAAAGACATCAAAGAAGACCCCAATACAGATAAGTACACATTCTGGAGTGCTTCGCAGATACTGCATAAGCTTGTTTCTGTCAGATTGAAGGTTTGCATCAACTCCACATTGAGCAAAGCTGTCAAAACCATTTTTCAACACTGTCTGCTCACTTCATGTCTCTGTCATATCCTGGTAATTCTTGCACTATTTCAAATGTTTCACTAGTATATTTGTTATGGTGATCTGTGATCAGTGATCTTTGATGCTACTATTGCAAAAAGGTAACTGGAAGAAAACTCAGATAATAGCATTTTTTAAAAATAAAGTATTTTTAAGATTTTTCTTTTTCGATCTTTTTCTTTTTCCATTCTTAAAATCTTTATTGAATTTGTTACAGTACTGCTTCTGTTTTATATTTTGGCTTTTTGGCTGATAGGTATGTGGGATCCTAGCTCCCTGTCTAGGGATAGAACCCTGCATTGGAAGGAGAAATCTTCAGCACTGGACCACCAATTGTCCCAATAATAAAGTATTTTTAAATTAGTGATGTACACTGTCTTTTTTTAAGACATAATGCACACTTAATAGTTTACAGTGCAGTGTAGGTCCAGGAAGATGCACATGCCATGGGGCAATGGGGCAACTAAGCCCACGCACCACAACAACTAAGCCTGCAGGCTCTAGAGTCACAAAAGAAGCCACTGCAATGCGAAACCCGCACACTGAAATTAAAGAGTAGACCCCACTCGCCGAAACTAGAGAAAGACCATACACAACAGCAAAGACCCAAGCGGCCAAAAAAAAAAAAGGTAATGAAAGTCAACGAATTTTTTCGGTGGTCAAAGGATATGAATAGACAATTCTCCAAGGAAGATACACAAGTGGCCGACAGGTATATAAAAAGGTGTCCAATATGACAAATCATGAGAGAAATGCAAATCCAAAGGTTGCAGGATACAATATCAATATACAGTCAGCTGCATCTTTACACCAGCAACAAATGATTGGAAAATAAAATTAAGAAAAGTCTACTTACAATAACTGCAAAAGGAACAAAATATTTAGAAATAAACCTAACAAAGTGTAAATCTAACAAACTGAAAACTAAAACATTGTTGAAAGACATCAAAGAAGACCCCAATACAGATAAGTACACATTCTGGAGTGCTTCGCAGATACTGCATAAGCTTGTTTCTGTCAGATTGAAGGTTTGCATCAACTCCACATTGAGCAAAGCTGTCAAAACCATTTTTCAACACTGTCTGCTCACTTCATGTCTCTGTCATATCCTGGTAATTCTTGCACTATTTCAAATGTTTCACTAGTATATTTGTTATGGTGATCTGTGATCAGTGATCTTTGATGCTACTATTGCAAAAAGGTAACTGGAAGAAAACTCAGATAATAGCATTTTTTAAAAATAAAGTATTTTTAAGATTTTTCTTTTTCGATCTTTTTCTTTTTCCATTCTTAAAATCTTTATTGAATTTGTTACAGTACTGCTTCTGTTTTATATTTTGGCTTTTTGGCTGATAGGTATGTGGGATCCTAGCTCCCTGTCTAGGGATAGAACCCTGCATTGGAAGGAGAAATCTTCAGCACTGGACCACCAATTGTCCCAATAATAAAGTATTTTTAAATTAGTGATGTACACTGTCTTTTTTTTTTAAGACATAATGCACACTTAATAGTTTACAGTGCAGTGTAGGTCCAGGAAGATGCACATGCCATGGGGCAATGGGGCAACTAAGCCCACGCACCACAACAACTAAGCCTGCAGGCTCTAGAGTCACAAAAGAAGCCACTGCAATGCGAAACCCGCACACTGAAATTAAAGAGTAGACCCCACTCGCCGAAACTAGAGAAAGACCATACACAACAGCAAAGACCCAAGCGGCCAAAAAAATAAAAAAAGGTAATGAAAGTCAACGAATTTTTTCGGTGGTCAAAGGATATGAATAGACAATTCTCCAAGGAAGATACACAAGTGGCCGACAGGTATATAAAAAGGTGTCCAATATGACAAATCATGAGAGAAATGCAAATCAAAACCACAGTGAAGTACCTTTACCCATTAGGATGGCTACTGTTAAAAAAAATGAACCAACCAGAAACAGAACGAAAACAAAAAAAAAAACAAGAGGAAAGCAGAACAGGTGAGGATGTGGTTAAATTGAGACTCGTGTGTGCAACTGGTCGAACTTTAAAATGGTGCAGCTGCCAGGGACACACAGTAGCCAGTTCCTCTGAACATCAAAAACACAACTACCACAGAATCCAGCAATCCAACTTTGAGGGATTTATTGAGAAGAATGGAAAGCAGAGTCCTGAAAAGATATCTGAGCATCTATGCTCACATCAGTAGCATGATTCACAACGGTGGGAAGAACTCAGAGTACGAGGGCCTCTTAACACATGGACAGTCATCTGCGGGTCTTCTCACAACCGGCATCAAAGCCAGTCCCTCATTGTAACTCTTCCTGTGTGTTTATACACATCCTATTGGTTCTGTTTCTCCGGACAACCCTGATGAATACATATCCCAACTGAGAACTGCCACTCTTTATGATCTGCGTCTCAAACTTTAATAACCTGCATAGGAAACACCTGGGAATCTTCCTAAAATAAAATTTTTATTCAGTTAAATGTGAGGTGGGAATTTCTAACAGGCTCCCAGGTGGTGCAGATGCTCCTGGTCCCGACTGGCAGACCACAATGACAGGGGCCCCCTGGCCGTGACATTTTAGGGTTACTCCATTTCAGCACTGGACCACCAATTGTCCCAATAATAAAGTATTTTTAAATTAGTGATGTACACTGTCTTTTTTTTTTAAGACATAATGCACACTTAATAGTTTACAGTGCAGTGTAGGTCCAGGAAGATGCACATGCCATGGGGCAATGGGGCAACTAAGCCCACGCACCACAACAACTAAGCCTGCAGGCTCTAGAGTCACAAAAGAAGCCACTGCAATGCGAAACCCGCACACTGAAATTAAAGAGTAGACCCCACTCGCCGAAACTAGAGAAAGACCATACACAACAGCAAAGACCCAAGCGGCCAAAAAAATAAAAAAAGGTAATGAAAGTCAACGAATTTTTTCGGTGGTCAAAGGATATGAATAGACAATTCTCCAAGGAAGATACACAAGTGGCCGACAGGTATATAAAAAGGTGTCCAATATGACAAATCATGAGAGAAATGCAAATCAAAACCACAGTGAAGTACCTTTACCCATTAGGATGGCTACTGTTAAAAAAAATGAACCAACCAGAAACAGAACGAAAACAAAAAAAAAAACAAGAGGAAAGCAGAACAGGTGAGGATGTGGTTAAATTGAGACTCGTGTGTGCAACTGGTCGAACTTTAAAATGGTGCAGCTGCCAGGGACACACAGTAGCCAGTTCCTCTGAACATCAAAAACACAACTACCACAGAATCCAGCAATCCAACTTTGAGGGATTTATTGAGAAGAATGGAAAGCAGAGTCCTGAAAAGATATCTGAGCATCTATGCTCACATCAGTAGCATGATTCACAACGGTGGGAAGAACTCAGAGTACGAGGGCCTCTTAACACATGGACAGTCATCTGCGGGTCTTCTCACAACCGGCATCAAAGCCAGTCCCTCATTGTAACTCTTCCTGTGTGTTTATACACATCCTATTGGTTCTGTTTCTCCGGACAACCCTGATGAATACATATCCCAACTGAGAACTGCCACTCTTTATGATCTGCGTCTCAAACTTTAATAACCTGCATAGGAAACACCTGGGAATCTTCCTAAAATAAAATTTTTATTCAGTTAAATGTGAGGTGGGAATTTCTAACAGGCTCCCAGGTGGTGCAGATGCTCCTGGTCCCGACTGGCAGACCACAATGACAGGCATGGCCGGGTGCTAAGCCCTCACTCTTCATAGGTCACATTTTACCCATCTGCTTACTCCTCCAGAGTGAATCAGTGTTATAGTTAGTTGTTGTTTACTTGCTCAGTTGTTTCCAACTCTTTGTGACCCCATGAACTGCAGCATGCCAGGCTTCCCTGTTCTTCACCATTTCCCGGAGCTTGCTCAAACTCATGTCCATTGAGTTGGTGATGCCATCCAGGCATCTCATCCTCTATGGCCCTCCTTCTCCTCCTGCCTTCAATCTCTCCCAGCATCAGGGTCTTTGCCAATGAGCCAGCTCTTCATATCAGGTGATCAAAGTACTGGAGCTTCAGCTTCAGCATCAGTACTATTTTCAGATCAGCATTACTTACATTAAACAGAGGAGGTCAGACCTCTTGCTTTAGGTTAAATAATTCGACTTTTATTATGTGCATTAAAACCTGAAATGATTAAAACTTCATGAACCAAGAGAATAAGGTATGCTGAAAGCATGTAGAAGTCATGCATGTTTAAACATTTAAAAAAAAAAAATGGGACATAGAGAAAAAAATCATCTGAGAAGAGAGAGTTTCAATAAAAGCACTATGTGAATTGGCACCCAGGCTCTAAATCATGGAAGGGGAAGGTTTCTACCCAACACTGACTTACCATTTTGCACACTTTTCACATTTTATAATCACACTAAAACTAGCCCACGTGCCAATACACGTATTTCATAAATAGTTAGTTAATTAAGAGTCCAACAATCAATAAGCTTTATGATATAAACTTAAGGAGCAACATTTATATTCCAGGATCTGGCGGCTGTATTTAATTTACAATTAAATTTAAGTAGGAAAAGCGAGAGCTTTATGAAAGAAGTCTTCAGAATGTCAAAGACAACCCATCTCTGAATGTTCCACACCTATTTGTTAATCAAACAATGAGACTGCTTATGACTGCGAAATTTCTTAGGAAACACCTGGGAATCTTCCTAAAATAAAATTTTTATTCAGTTAAATGTGAGGTGGGAATTTCTAACAGGCTCCCAGGTGGTGCAGATGCTCCTGGTCCCGACTGGCAGACCACAATGACAGGCATGGCCGGGTGCTAAGCCCTCACTCTTCATAGGTCACATTTTACCCATCTGCTTACTCCTCCAGAGTGAATCAGTGTTATAGTTAGTTGTTGTTTACTTGCTCAGTTGTTTCCAACTCTTTGTGACCCCATGAACTGCAGCATGCCAGGCTTCCCTGTTCTTCACCATTTCCCGGAGCTTGCTCAAACTCATGTCCATTGAGTTGGTGATGCCATCCAGGCATCTCATCCTCTATGGCCCTCCTTCTCCTCCTGCCTTCAATCTCTCCCAGCATCAGGGTCTTCTCCAATGAGACAGCTCTTCATATCAGGTGATCAAAGTACTGGAGCTTCAGCTTCAGCATCAGTACTATTTTCAGATCAGCATTACTTACATTAAACAGAGGAGGTCAGACCTCTTGCTTTAGGTTAAATAATTCGACTTTTATTATGTGCATTAAAACCTGAAATGATTAAAACTTCATGAACCAAGAGAATAAGGTATGCTGAAAGCATGTAGAAGTCATGCATGTTTAAACATTTAAAAAAAAAAAATGGGACATAGAGAAAAAAATCATCTGAGAAGAGAGAGTTTCAATAAAAGCACTATGTGAATTGGCACCCAGGCTCTAAATCATGGAAGGGGAAGGTTTCTACCCAACACTGACTTACCATTTTGCACACTTTTCACATTTTATAATCACACTAAAACTAGCCCACGTGCCAATACACGTATTTCATAAATAGTTAGTTAATTAAGAGTCCAACAATCAATAAGCTTTATGATATAAACTTAAGGAGCAACATTTATATTCCAGGATCTGGCGGCTGTATTTAATTTACAATTAAATTTAAGTAGGAAAAGCGAGAGCTTTATGAAAGAAGTCTTCAGAATGTCAAAGACAACCCATCTCTGAATGTTCCACACCTATTTGTTAATCAAACAAGCCTGGAATTTCAAATCCTCATTGAAATCAAACCTATACAATTGTCACTGCAAAAATAAATAATCTGATGCAACAGATGACATCAGCTGAAGTTGTGTTTACAGGTCTATCAGTCTTAAGCATAAATTTTGACCTTAACAAGTCCTGTGTAACAGCCTCCTTCATTCATACTCATGTTAAGTGAACTTGGACATGAGAACTAACAAAACTCCCTAATGTAACTCTCCCCTAAGACTTTTTATCTAGGTTATGTGCCCTGCTAATTATGGTGATTACAGCTATTAAGAGTAATTAGTAGCACTTATTTGTACTAATCTAATTATGTTAAAGGAGGGAGAGGGGTTCTTATTCACTTAACTTTGAGCTCCACAGGGGCAAACACATCTGTACCATCGCTGCTGTAGTCGCAACACTTAGCAGGAACCAGTAATTATTGATAGGAATTTAGGTAGCTGACGAAATGGGCAAAATGAATGAATCCTGGCTAAAAGCAGTAGATACCCCAAAATGTTCAATGCATTACTTTAAAAGGGCTTATTTTCTGATTTCTTCATTACCAGATATATACAACTAAATCATGCACTCCATTTACATCAACAAAACTCACCTCTATGAGAACTATGGCAATTTACACACCAGCATCACCAACAATATCTAAAGCAGCTAGGACTGGCAACTAAACCAAAGTGTTCCTTTCTCTTCCCTTCATCAATTTCTTGTTCTCCCCTGCACTTCATAGTGCCTACCAGCGGATCCACTAAGGGCGAAAGCAGGACTTCCCTAGCAGTCCAGTGGTTAAGACTCTGCACTTCCACTGCAGGGGCTGCAGGTTCGATCCCTAGTTGGGGAACTAAGATCCTGCATGCCTCACAGCATGGCCAAAGATTTAAGAAAAAAAATGGTAAGAGCTGGTAATCCTTGTTCTGGAACACTTACCATTTTGCAATACCCCAGAATCACGATTTCATTGTAGTTAATTTCAACAAAAAGCTTTATGATATAAACTTAAGGAGCAACATTTATATTCCAGGATCTGGCGGCTGTATTTAATTTACAATTAAATTTAAGTAGGAAAAGCGAGAGCTTTATGAAAGAAGTCTTCAGAATGTCAAAGACAACCCATCTCTGAATGTTCCACACCTATTTGTTAATCAAACAAGCCTGGAATTTCAAATCCTCATTGAAATCAAACCTATACAATTGTCACTGCAAAAATAAATAATCTGATGCAACAGATGACATCAGCTGAAGTTGTGTTTACAGGTCTATCAGTCTTAAGCATAAATTTTGACCTTAACAAGTCCTGTGTAACAGCCTCCTTCATTCATACTCATGTTAAGTGAACTTGGACATGAGAACTAACAAAACTCCTAATGTAACTCTCCCCTAAGACTTTTTATCTAGGTTATGTGCCCTGCTAATTATGGTGATTACAGCTATTAAGAGTAATTAGTAGCACTTATTTGTACTAATCTAATTATGTTAAAGGAGGGAGAGGGGTTCTTATTCACTTAACTTTGAGCTCCACAGGGGCAAACACATCTGTACCATCGCTGCTGTAGTCGCAACACTTAGCAGGAACCAGTAATTATTGATAGGAATTTAGGTAGCTGACGAAATGGGCAAAATGAATGAATCCTGGCTAAAAGCAATAGATACCCCAAAATGTTCAATGCATTACTTTAAAAGGGCTTATTTTCTGATTTCTTCATTACCAGATATATACAACTAAATCATGCACTCCATTTACATCAACAAAACTCACCTCTATGAGAACTATGGCAATTTACACACCAGCATCACCAACAATATCTAAAGCAGCTAGGACTGGCAACTAAACCAAAGTGTTCCTTTCTCTTCCCTTCATCAATTTCTTGTTCTCCCCTGCACTTCATAGTGCCTACCAGCGGATCCACTAAGGGCGAAAGCAGGACTTCCCTAGCAGTCCAGTGGTTAAGACTCTGCACTTCCACTGCAGGGGCTGCAGGTTCGATCCCTAGTTGGGGAACTAAGATCCTGCATGCCTCACAGCATGGCCAAAGATTTAAGAAAAAAAATGGTAAGAGCTGGTAATCCTTGTTCTGGAACACTGAATTTGCTTCCCATTTCATTAATTCACCTTGAAACAAATAACAGGAGGCGAACATATAAAATGGGACAAAGATAGCCTCTTCAACAAATGATGCTGGGAAAATAGGACAGCTACATGCAAAAAAATGAAGTTGGAACATTCCCTGACACCGTACACAAAGATCAACTCAAAATGGATTCTTTAATCCAAACCTAAATGCAAGACCAGAAACCATAAAACTCTTAAGAGGAGAATATAGGCAAAACACTCAAGGACAGAAATCAAAGCAAGATCTTCTCTGACCCACCTACTAGAATAGCAGAACTAAAAAGAAAAATGAACATGTGGGACCTAATGAAACTTAAAAGCTTTTGTACAGCAAAAGAAATTACAAAAAAACTGAACAGACAACCCACAAAATGGGAGAAAATCATAGCAAATGAAACAACAGACAAAGAATTAATCTCCAAAATCTACAAGCAACTCAGACAACTCAGCACTGGAAAAATGAATAACCCAATCAAAAAATGGGAAAAGGACCTAAACAGACACCTCTCCAAAGACAACACATGGCCAAGACAAGGTACACATGGCCCAAAAACACATGAAATGATGCTCAACTTCGCTTTTAATTAGAGAAATGCAAATCAAAACTACAATGAGATATCACCTCATACCCATCAGAATGGCTGTCATCCACAAATCGACAGACAATAAATGCTGGAGAGGGTGCGGAGAAAAGGGAACACTCCTGCATTGCTGGTGGGAATGTCAACTGATACAGCCTCTATGGAAGACAGTCTGGAGATTTCTTAAAAAACTAAAAAGAGAAGCACCATACGACCCAGCAATCCCACTCTTAGGCTTATACCCTGATGAAATCAAAACTGAAAGAAGCACCTGTACCCCAATGTTCACTGCCGCTCTCTATACAATAGCTAGAACATGGAAGCAACCTAGATGTCCGTCGACAAATGAATGGATACAGAAGCTCTGGTACATATATACAATGGAATACTACACAGTTGTAAAGAGAAATGCAGAAGAATCAGCCCTAATGAGGTGGCTGGATCTAGAACGTATCATCAAAAGTGAAGTCAGTCAGAAAGAGAAGGACAAATACAGTATATTAACACATATGTATGGAATCTAGTAGGATGGTGATGATGGCACATGCAGTGAAGCGACAGAAAGACAGACATGGACAGTGGACATATGGACATTGTGGGGAAGGAACAGAGGGTGGGAGGCTAAAGGAAGTAGCATGAAGGCCTGCACTATCATAAGTAAAGAAAATAGCTCTAGTCATTGCTCTGTGAGAAAAGGGGATCCTTCAGGGGTGCTGCGTGATGGTCGGGAGGGGTGGGAAGGGCGGGACATACATATGACTAATCTGGGAACATGCATATCTGTAAACAACAAAACTCTGTAAAAGTTAAAAGCAAAATAAAGGTTTAAAAAAAATAAAAGAAAAGAAACGAAACAAATAACAGTCTCACCACTGCTAGGTGTCTCTTGGGACTCCTCCATACAGTCTCTCTTGTCTTCTTCCTTCTCCTCTCCATGTTTATTGGAATTTGATTTCCGTTTTCTTACAGACATCTCTTCACCCACCTTCATGCTGTCTAGGAAAGAAGATATAAAAAGCTTTAAACTATGTATCTGGCATAGGCAAATTTCATCGTATCACCATATTTAAGGGGAGGCGACAAATGATAAACCGTCTTCCTTTTGTTTTACTTTTCATCATGTTTAAACATTTTCTGAGTATAAGATACTGTAACAAACATGAAGAAATTAGTCTTAATAAAGTCACTGACTAGTTTCAAAGCCCCCATTCTTTAAAAAAAAAAAAATTGAACAAGCAAGGCCTAAGTACATAAAAATTAAGAATTAAGTAAAAGGTGAGTTCAAAGAGATCATGAGGTAGAACACAATCAGTAGTCAAGTCAATGGTAAAAACAATACACACCTGAAGTGCAGATACAATAGAGATCATTAAGAGATGCAAAGTTTTCACAGAAAAAAAGGTATATGATCTAAGTCTTAAAGGGATGAGAACAAAGCACTCCATAGGTAAGAAAGGGTGAAATTAAGGTCCTTGTAAGCCCTGTTCAAGGCCCCATGACTGATTAGACTACTTCAAGGAGAACAAGTTTTTGTTAAGTGTTACTAACTACCAGGACTCTGGCAGGTGCTTTAAATTTTCTCATCTGATCTTCAAAACTCTGCCAAAAATATAAATAAAACCCTGTTATTATTCCTAGTTCACATGAGAAAAATAAGGCTTCAGGTTGTACTACCAGTGCCTTCCATCCATACACCAAGAACATACCAATGATGGACAAGTCGAATGTATTAGGAACGATATGATGGAAACCTACGGAATTTCAGTGAGAGAATATTAGATATGACTTGTTTAAGACGTGGGATGTGACTAAGTGATTTTGAGGAGAGTCCAAAGAAACAGGGCTTACCCTTGCTTCAGGAAAAGGGGATCCTTCAGGGTGCTGCGTGATGGTCGGGAGGGTGGGAAGGGGACATACATATGACTAATCTGGGAACATGCATATCTGTAAACAACAAAACTCTGTAAAAGTTAAAAGCAAAATAAAGGTTTAAAAAAAATAAAAGAAAAGAAACGAAACAAATAACAGTCTCACCACTGCTAGGTGTCTCTTGGGACTCCTCCATACAGTCTCTCTTGTCTTCTTCCTTCTCCTCTCCATGTTTATTGGAATTTGATTTCCGTTTTCTTACAGACATCTCTTCACCCACCTTCATGCTGTCTAGGAAAGAAGATATAAAAAGCTTTAAACTATGTATCTGGCATAGGCAAATTTCATCGTATCACCATATTTAAGGGGAGGCGACAAATGATAAACCGTCTTCCTTTTGTTTTACTTTTCATCATGTTTAAACATTTTCTGAGTATAAGATACTGTAACAAACATGAAGAAATTAGTCTTAATAAAGTCACTGACTAGTTTCAAAGCCCCCATTCTTTAAAAAAAAAAAAATTGAACAAGCAAGGCCTAAGTACATAAAAATTAAGAATTAAGTAAAAGGTGAGTTCAAAGAGATCATGAGGTAGAACACAATCAGTAGTCAAGTCAATGGTAAAAACAATACACACCTGAAGTGCAGATACAATAGAGATCATTAAGAGATGCAAAGTTTTCACAGAAAAAAAGGTATATGATCTAAGTCTTAAAGGGATGAGAACAAAGCACTCCATAGGTAAGAAAGGGTGAAATTAAGGTCCTTGTAAGCCCTGTTCAAGGCCCCATGACTGATTAGACTACTTCAAGGAGAACAAGTTTTTGTTAAGTGTTACTAACTACCAGGACTCTGGCAGGTGCTTTAAATTTTCTCATCTGATCTTCAAAACTCTGCCAAAAATATAAATAAAACCCTGTTATTATTCCTAGTTCACATGAGAAAAAATAAGGCTTCAGGTTGCTACTACCAGTGCCTTCCATCCATACACCAAGAACATACCAATGATGGACAAGTCGAATGTATTAGGAACGCATATGATGGAAACCTACGGGAATTTCAGTGAGAGAATATTAGATATGACTTGTTTAAGACGTGGGATGTGACTAAGTGATTTTGAGGGAGAGTCCAAAGAAACAGGGGCTTACCCTTGCTTGAGTGCTATCAGAAAGCAAGGACAATTTGATGACTGGGTATACAACAAATCTCTGCGGAAAGGCAGACTAGAGGGAGGTTAAAGCTGTAACTGACAACGCAGCAAGGCTCAATCCCAACAGACTGAAGAGGGGGATGTAGGATACTTTGTGACTTGGGCAACATTCATGTTTTTATCTGTGAAGACATGATGATTACATGGACTTATTTGTGTCCTGACCCATCATGGTGACAGAATGGCCTTGTCTAAAGCTGATGTTCAGTGAAACCGTTTGTGCTCAACTGAATACCTATAAGACCTAGATGTTAAGTGCCAGGTCAGTCACTGAAACTCCAAGGCCTAGGAACTGCACCAGTGCAGCACCAGGAGGCCAAGGGCTATTTGCTTCTTCTCACGACAGTAACTCGTCCAAGACCACACAGATAATGGCAGGGTCAGACATGAACCTGGATCAGATTCACACTACAAACATCAACTCACTGTCTGGATTTTTTTTTAAGTTGGTAAGAGAAAAAGGCTTGTAAAAAAGAACTGGGGTCAAACTGTAAAGGCCTAACAAATGAGGGCTTTTTTTAGTTAGGTAGTCGTGAGCCACTTTAAGCACTGAAAAACACGATCAAAATCAAATTCTAGGCAGATCAGTGTCAAGACAGGACAAGGTTTACTCCAAAATAGTATGTATTCTACTACATAGAAGTTCTCAGCAAAAGCAACACATAATAAAGTACTCATTACATGACTTTAAAATACTAAGATTATGGTCTTTTTAAACAGTTATGTTACAAATGTCCTTTCCGTAAAGGACAAAATGGAGTACACAGTGAGTTTGATTGTTTTCTTAACTACTACTGCTTGGCAAAATGAAACTCTTGACAAATCCAGATGTTTCCTTCTATTTTTGTGTGAAATCAAACAAATGAAGCAGAATTACACAAGAGTTTCAGGTGGCTCAGTGGTAAAGAATCCGCCTGTCAAAGAGAAGACACACTTCCCGGACCGGGAAGATCCCCTGGAGAAGGAAACAGCCTACTCAGGTATTCTTGCTTGGGAAATCCCATGGACAGAGGAACCTGGTGGGCTACAGTCCAAGGAGTGACAGATACTACTTAACAACTAAACAACAAGGTATCAAGTAGAAACTTTAGGAGACCAATAGCTCCAATTAAGAAGAGAAACCTAGGGAGGAGGTCAGGGCAATGGGGAAATTTTAAAGTCATTTGTGTAACAGTGACAAAGGAAGCCAGAAGAACACCTAATTCTCCACTGTGAAAGGTTAGAGAAGTTAAAAACTGACAACTAAACTCTGAGGGATGCCCTCAAATAAGATGACAAGAAATAGGAAAAAAAAAAAAAAAAAACAGGGACAAAAACAGAGAAAGAAAAGATGCAAAAAGAACCAAGACGTTTCAAAAAGGAACTGTATGGGAGTTAACAGTGTGGAATGAAAAACAGGGATGCTTACTTTTGAGTCTTTACATGTATTATTTTAATCTCAATATAATCTTGAAAGTAGGTACTACTATCTTATTCCACAGTACTGTCTTTGGTCACCATGTCTTCTTATGTACTCTGTTCTGTCTCTAGAAAGCCGTTTCTCCTCTGTCTTTTCTAGCTAATTTCACCCAGCGTTCAAAGTAAGAGTCACAGCAGCAGCAATGGTAATAGCAGTGATGACCTAAAGAGCAACTGTTTTGTACGCAGAGGCCCTGGGCTACTAACTCCTTTTCATTTTCTTATTCTACCATTACAGCTTCTGAGGTAGGTATTCTCTCTTTTTACAAGTGAGAAAAATATAGTTTAGGGAAGTGATTTAATTTACTCCACATCATGTAATTCTCTAACTATAGAAGAGGGATTCAAAACCAGAAGGACCGGCTCCTCGAGCCTCCACTGTCGTCACCAGGTGGCCTGGACTCAACCTCCTCCACGAAGGCTTCTCTGATCACCTCACCCTCCTCTGTGGGCCAGCTTCACGCTCTGCATCCTGTCACACTAAGACAGTGAGCAATTCTATCTGCCTCTTACACTCACCATAAGTCTAAAAGGCTAAACAAATGAAGCAGAATTACACAAGAGTTTCAGGTGGCTCAGTGGTAAAGAATCCGCCTGTCAAAGAGAAGACACACTTCCCGGACCGGGAAGATCCCCTGAAGAAGGAAACAGCCTACTCAGGTATTCTTGCTTGGGAAATCCCATGGACAGAGGAACCTGGTGGGCTACAGTCCAAGGAGTGACAGATACTACTTAACAACTAAACAACAAGGTATCAAGTAGAAACTTTAGGAGACCAATAGCTCCAATTAAGAAGAGAAACCTAGGGAGGAGGTCAGGGCAATGGGGAAATTTTAAAGTCATTTGTGTAACAGTGACAAAGGAAGCCAGAAGAACACCTAATTCTCCACTGTGAAAGGTTAGAGAAGTTAAAAACTGACAACTAAACTCTGAGGGATGCCCTCAAATAAGATGACAAGAAATAGGAAAAAAAAAAAAAAAAAACAGGGACAAAAACAGAGAAAGAAAAGATGCAAAAAGAACCAAGACGTTTCAAAAGGAACTGTATGGGAGTTAACAGTGTGGAATGAAAAACAGGGATGCTTACTTTTGAGTCTTTACATGTATTATTTTAATCTCAATATAATCTTGAAAGTAGGTACTACTATCTTATTCCACAGTACTGTCTTTGGTCACCATGTCTTCTTATGTACTCTGTTCTGTCTCTAGAAAGCCGTTTCTCCTCTGTCTTTTCTAGCTAATTTCACCCAGCGTTCAAAGTAAGAGTCACAGCAGCAGCAATGGTAATAGCAGTGATGACCTAAAGAGCAACTGTTTTGTACGCAGAGGCCCTGGGCTACTAACTCCTTTTCATTTTCTTATTCTACCATTACAGCTTCTGAGGTAGGTATTCTCTCTTTTTACAAGTGAGAAAAATATAGTTTAGGGAAGTGATTTAATTTACTCCACATCATGTAATTCTCTAACTATAGAAGAGGGATTCAAAACCAGAAGGACCGGCTCCTCGAGCCTCCACTGTCGTCACCAGGTGGCCTGGACTCAACCTCCTCCACGAAGGCTTCTCTGATCACCTCACCCTCCTCTGTGGGCCAGCTTCACGCTCTGCATCCTGTCACACTAAGACAGTGAGCAATTCTATCTGCCTCTTACACTCACCATAAGCGTCTTAAAGACCGGGTCTAAACAGTATTTTCTCTTTGAATTCTCAAAATCTAGTGGGGCATCACTGGAATATGATAGGTATATATTAGTATAGTAACACCACAACCAATTACTCTGTGTAATACGATACAGTTCTCTAAACTTGGACATCAAGAGGAAAACATATGATGGAAGAACGCCAATGAGCATCATCTTCACTGTTGACAGCTTTACACCTTCTACTCAATACTAGGATCGACAACTGTTCTTAACTGGGAGTGAGGGCCCCTAGACAAAGTGTCTGAGAAAGATACTTTCGGTATTTCAATAACTGAAATAAGCAATTAGTCCTCAGTCACAGAAAACAGGCAATACAGGCTAACTGAAACAATGTCACTTTGCCTTTGGCTTAAGACTGTATCAACTTAGTGAGACGTCAGTTCTCTCTTGCTGATTAAAAGGTAAAAAAAAGAGGTTCAAAAACATTTTTATTGCCAAACAAATGCTGCTAAATAGACCAAAAAGGGAAAAAAAAAAAAATCTAAGCCTGAGTACCCTGCAGAATAGTGAAAAACTTACAAGGAGTCCTTGGTGAGGAGGCTGGGAACCATCAACCTAGTCTAGAGAACAAAGCATGACTTCTTCACCAGCGTAAAGCACAAGAACTGAATTTGCACTATTATATTGCCATAGATCTCTCAACTTATTTTAGAAGTGAGCCAAAGAGGAAAACACTAACTCTTCATAAAAACCTTTAGTCATAGTCTATACTAGTATCTTTGGTTTCCACTTCCCCCACTGGCAGTAAGAGAGAATTGTAACACAGCGGGTAAAGCACGAGACTTGATGTCACAGCATCAAGAGGTAAGTTAACCTCTCTATTCCATCATATTGCACCTTCAGGTGAATCCTTCAACCCCTGAATGTTTCTTCATCCAGAAAGCGCAAAATACTACTGCACACATACACAATGAAAATACACAGTAAAGTGCCAGCACTCTATTAATAACCAAGTTTAAAAAATTAAGTGAATCCAGTCTCTACCTATCTATACCTGTGTGCTACATGACACAAACAAAGCCGTATCGTCCTTCAAATTCAATGTGTCTGCTCTTAACACAAATGAGAGTTAATATAGTTCCATAATGATATACTTTTCAAATGCAGCTCCAACACCACATGGCTTCTAAGAAAACATTAATCAATTTTGGTATTGTCATACACACAGAATTTAGGAAGGACAACGTACCTATGTCTCATCTTAATTTTTATCAAATCCTCAGATCATGGAAATCCTACGATTATGAGATGAGGCCTGAATCGAGCTCCTCCT
The DNA here is from genome assembly GCA_022376925.1 of Tragulus kanchil. Classification (NCBI taxonomy): domain Eukaryota; kingdom Metazoa; phylum Chordata; class Mammalia; order Artiodactyla; family Tragulidae; genus Tragulus; species Tragulus kanchil. The sequence continues at coordinate 24,765,453 of JAIOJX010000024.1, forward strand.
CCAATGTATATCAGTAACAGTACATGACTGTTGTGATGGAAAGTGGAAGGAGATGAGAGTAACACTCAGTTCAGCTGTTCCTTCTCCACACAGATGGCTCACTCTGGCCTCTGTGTGGAGGGCAGACCACAAGGAGGGCAAGAGGGTAAGCTAAGAGACTCCTTGCAACCATCCACATGAGATGAAGGAGGGCTGAATTTTTTTTTTTACATAACATTTTTTTTTTTTCATTTTAGTTTCACCCATCTTTATTCTTTGCCCTGTGCGGGCCTCCCATTCCAGTGGCCTCTCATTGCAGAGCACCAGCTCTGGGCACACATGCTCCAGAGCACTGGTTTGTAATTGGACACACCAGTCCAGTCGCTCCCGGGCACGTGGGATCTTCCCGGGCCAGGGCCTGAACCGGTGCCTCTTGCACTGCAGGCAGACTCTTTACCCACTGGACCACGAGGGAAGCCCTAAATTTCTTGACCACTCCTTTGGATGGGACTGTGAATCCATTCCCTTACCAATCTAGAGACAGGCCGACTACTTTAGCTACTGCAAAGTCAAAAATTCAAGCTGTCATGAAAGCTAAGTGGTTTCAGGGTGCTGACATGAATCACTGTCCTTATATGGAGCATGTATCACAGATTTTTCTTGCTCTTCCATGATTAATTACATAGGAGTGGAAGTTATCCTCCTCATTTCCTATTACTTCCAAAAACCAAAAAAAAACGTAAAGTGCCAGCACTCTATTAATAACCAAGTTTAAAAAATTAAGTGAATCCAGTCTCTACCTATCTATACCTGTGTGCTACATGACACAAACAAAGCCGTATCGTCCTTCAAATTCAATGTGTCTGCTCTTAACACAAATGAGAGTTAATATAGTTCCATAATGATATACTTTTCAAATGCAGCTCCAACACCACATGGCTTCTAAGAAAACATTAATCAATTTTGGTATTGTCATACACACAGAATTTAGGAAGGACAACGTACCTATGTCTCATCTTAATTTTTATCAAATCCTCAGATCATGGAAATCCTACGATTATGAGATGAGGCCTGAATCGAGCTCCTCCTCCAATGTATATCAGTAACAGTACATGACTGTTGTGATGGAAAGTGGAAGGAGATGAGAGTAACACTCAGTTCAGCTGTTCCTTCTCCACACAGATGGCTCACTCTGGCCTCTGTGTGGAGGGCAGACCACAAGGAGGGCAAGAGGGTAAGCTAAGAGACTCCTTGCAACCATCCACATGAGATGAAGGAGGGCTGAATTTTTTTTTTTACATAACATTTTTTTTTTTTCATTTTAGTTTCACCCATCTTTATTCTTTGCCCTGTGCGGGCCTCCCATTCCAGTGGCCTCTCATTGCAGAGCACCAGCTCTGGGCACACATGCTCCAGAGCACTGGTTTGTAATTGGACACACCAGTCCAGTCGCTCCCGGGCACGTGGGATCTTCCCGGGCCAGGGCCTGAACCGGTGCCTCTTGCACTGCAGGCAGACTCTTTACCCACTGGACCACGAGGGAAGCCCTAAATTTCTTGACCACTCCTTTGGATGGGACTGTGAATCCATTCCCTTACCAATCTAGAGACAGGCCGACTACTTTAGCTACTGCAAAGTCAAAAATTCAAGCTGTCATGAAAGCTAAGTGGTTTCAGGGTGCTGACATGAATCACTGTCCTTATATGGAGCATGTATCACAGATTTTTCTTGCTCTTCCATGATTAATTACATAGGAGTGGAAGTTATCCTCCTCATTTCCTATTACTTCCAAGTCACTGTTCCTCCTTCCCTTCCTTAAATACATCAGTCAGATTTGACACCTGGTATTTGTTGTATGGACTCTCTTCCTGATCACACCCCTCGGTTACTAACGATGTGAACACCGCACCTGCTCCCCTGTCTCCCTTCCGCTAAATCTTCCACACTTCTTTTACTTCAACATCCATGTACCTAGCCATGTATCCAAGCTCCTGACCTCCAAGCTCCTAGGCTTCTTTCTTTCTCCAAAAAGCTGTCCTTGTGTCCAGGCCATATCTTCCACTAGAACTTACTGCTACCAACAAGCACACCATGTCTGTAATTCTAATTTCCAGCAGCTAAGCCTCTGATCACCACCAGTTCACTCACGATGATATCCTTCTCTTCTCATCAAGCCCAGATATCCCGAGGTTCAGACTCCTATCCAAAGGCCTATCGGACACCTGTATGTAGGTAGATGTTTAACAGGCATCCCAAAGTTTAACATGATCAAAATGGAACTACTGACGTTCCTTCAATTCCATTCTTCTGTCCTTCCTAATTCAATTTCTAGAATGAGCAGTCTTTTTGCCCATATCAAAAACAACAACAAAAAAATATCATTAAAAAAAAAAAACTATCCTTGATGCTTTACTTTCCCTTAACAAGCCAACAGCAAGGCCATTCTACCCTGTTTTCAAAATATATATCCTATTCTAACATCTCTTTTACCATATCCACCACCTTCACCAAAGTCTCCTCAGCCACTGCCACCTCTCACTGTAGTAGCCACACACCAGTCCAGTCGCTCCCGGGCACGTGGGATCTTCCCGGGCCAGGGCCTGAACCGGTGCCTCTTGCACTGCAGGCAGACTCTTTACCCACTGGACCACGAGGGAAGCCCTAAATTTCTTGACCACTCCTTTGGATGGGACTGTGAATCCATTCCCTTACCAATCTAGAGACAGGCCGACTACTTTAGCTACTGCAAAGTCAAAAATTCAAGCTGTCATGAAAGCTAAGTGGTTTCAGGGTGCTGACATGAATCACTGTCCTTATATGGAGCATGTATCACAGATTTTTCTTGCTCTTCCATGATTAATTACATAGGAGTGGAAGTTATCCTCCTCATTTCCTATTACTTCCAAGTCACTGTTCCTCCTTCCCTTCCTTAAATACATCAGTCAGATTTGACACCTGGTATTTGTTGTATGGACTCTCTTCCTGATCACACCCCTCGGTTACTAACAATGTGAACACCGCACCTGCTCCCCTGTCTCCCTTCCGCTAAATCTTCCACACTTCTTTTACTTCAACATCCATGTACCTAGCCATGTATCCAAGCTCCTGACCTCCAAGCTCCTAGGCTTCTTTCTTTCTCCAAAAAGCTGTCCTTGTGTCCAGGCCATATCTTCCACTAGAACTTACTGCTACCAACAAGCACACCATGTCTGTAATTCTAATTTCCAGCAGCTAAGCCTCTGATCACCACCAGTTCACTCACGATGATATCCTTCTCTTCTCATCAAGCCCAGATATCCCGAGGTTCAGACTCCTATCCAAAGGCCTATCGGACACCTGTATGTAGGTAGATGTTTAACAGGCATCCCAAAGTTTAACATGATCAAAATGGAACTACTGACGTTCCTTCAATTCCATTCTTCTGTCCTTCCTAATTCAATTTCTAGAATGAGCAGTCTTTTTGCCCATATCAAAAACAACAACAAAAAAATATCATTAAAAAAAAAAAACTATCCTTGATGCTTTACTTTCCCTTAACAAGCCAACAGCAAGGCCATTCTACCCTGTTTTCAAAATATATATCCTATTCTAACATCTCTTTTACCATATCCACCACCTTCACCAAAGTCTCCTCAGCCACTGCCACCTCTCACTGTAGTAGCCTAACTGGTCTCTCTTCATCATTTCCCTTCTGGTCACACAGGGCCCAGAGAAACCTTTCTAAAAGGTAAATCTGAGCAGGTCATTGCCTGGCCTCAAAATCCCTTATGTGCCAAATTCTGTTCCAAGTCCTCACCACTGTCTAGTAACTCCCCCATAACATGCCATTCCCCCCTCCCTCCAACTCCTATTACAGGTCTCACTTTGGTCTTCTGCTGTTTCTCACTCAACCCATCGCATCCCCATGTGAAGGTCTCTGCTACTGCCTCTAACTGGATTATTCCTCCCCAGACACCCTCAAGGATTTCCCCTTCACTTCCAGTTCTCAAATGTCCCCTGGCCAAGGGCTCCCAATTCACCCCAACTAAAATAAACACATCGTATTAGTCTTATCACTTAGCCTGCTTTATTTTTCTCCAGAGCACTTATTAGCCAATACATTACAGTGTTAATTGTCTATCTACCTCCACAAGACTAATCCCCATCAAATGTAGAAAATTTTGTCTTGTTCACCACTTTATCCAACTATCCAGAATTCGGCTTAAACAGTTTGTATTTAATACATATTTGTTGAATGAGTTAACAGTTATCAAGCATTTTCACACACACTAAGGAAATAAAACAACTTCCTTTTACATGTTCATGAAACAATTATCAAGAGGCTAGTATGAGAGTTGGAACTCGTGGTCACTTTTCACTTATCCACTAGCAGCTAAAGCCTCTGACTCACGATGATATCCTTCTCTTCTCATCAAGCCCAGATATCCCGAGGTTCAGACTCCTATCCAAAGGCCTATCGGACACCTGTATGTAGGTAGATGTTTAATAGGCATCCCAAAGTTTAACATGATCAAAATGGAACTACTGACGTTCCTTCAATTCCATTCTTCTGTCCTTCCTAATTCAATTTCTAGAATGAGCAGTCTTTTTGCCCATATCAAAAACAACAACAAAAAAATATCATTAAAAAAAAAAACTATCCTTGATGCTTTACTTTCCCTTAACAAGCCAACAGCAAGGCCATTCTACCCTGTTTTCAAAATATATATCCTATTCTAACATCTCTTTTACCATATCCACCACCTTCACCAAAGTCTCCTCAGCCACTGCCACCTCTCACTGTAGTAGCCTAACTGGTCTCTCTTCATCATTTCCCTTCTGGTCACACAGGGCCCAGAGAAACCTTTCTAAAAGGTAAATCTGAGCAGGTCATTGCCTGGCCTCAAAATCCCTTATGTGCCAAATTCTGTTCCAAGTCCTCACCACTGTCTAGTAACTCCCCCATAACATGCCATTCCCCCCTCCCTCCAACTCCTATTACAGGTCTCACTTTGGTCTTCTGCTGTTTCTCAGTCAAGCCATGCGCATCCCCATGTGAAGGTCTCTGCTACTGCCTCTAACTGGATTATTCCTCCCCAGACACCCTCAAGGATTTCCCCTTCACTTCCAGTTCTCAAATGTCCCCTGGCCAAGGGCTCCCAATTCACCCCAACTAAAATAAACACATCGTATTAGTCTTATCACTTAGCCTGCTTTATTTTTCTCCAGAGCACTTATTAGCCAATACATTACAGTGTTAATTGTCTATCTACCTCCACAAGACTAATCCCCATCAAATGTAGAAAATTTTGTCTTGTTCACCACTTTATCCAACTATCCAGAATTCGGCTTAAACAGTTTGTATTTAATACATATTTGTTGAATGAGTTAACAGTTATCAAGCATTTTCACACACACTAAGGAAATAAAACAACTTCCTTTTACATGTTCATGAAACAATTATCAAGAGGCTAGTATGAGAGTTGGAACTCGTGGTCACTTTTCACTTTATCTTTTAATACTGAAAGATAAATATAGAATCCAGTTTGGAGTTTAAGTTGTATAGATGTACCTAAAAATGATCTGTTGGAAAGCTTAAAATTTTTCATCAATATCTGCCATTCTGGACCCCAGAACAAACTTAGGCTATGAAAAAAATCTGCTAACAAATGCCACGACTTTTACTTCACTCAAAAAACCTCTTCAACTTGAGAGCCTGTTCTCCTGAAATAATTCAAAAAATGAGAATAAACATTACTTTCTGATTAGGTTAAAGGAGGTGATGTACACAGTTATTTACAATAACCCTGTGAGGTACGTAATCTTGTCTCCATTTTCAAACAGAAAAGGGTAGTGACAGTCAGAAGCATAATTACAGACAATGATAAGAAAACTTTAAAATTAAGAATCAACTTTAAAAAAGAAAAAGCAAGCATAGATCTTTTCACTGAGGGTTAAAGGGCTTACATTTCTTATGAGTCCCCTAAACACGGCAAGACAATGAGACAGACCTACTTCTCTAGCCACGGCAGTGAAAGCCTGGAATCCTAACCACTAGGCCACCAGGGAACCTCCCTGAAGCTCATGCTTTAATGACCCTGGCACATCTTTTAAAAGGCTACGTATGGGCCACTGGATTTGCTCTGCCATGGCCCACACTCTGTCTGTGGAGTGTGCTTTCTCTGAATCTGAATAAATCCATTTCTTACCTATCACTTTATCTCTCACTGAATTCTTCTCTGCGAAGAGAACCTGAACCTCAGTGGGTCCAGACATTGGGAGCTACAGTTCGCACCTATTTTCCCTGGACTCTGCTGAACACTGCCTGGGCCTGGTGTTTACCCTTACCACGCCCTTGCCCTTGTCGTTCCATATGAGAAAGAAGGCCACACAACCACCAAGCTGCCAGGTCAATCACTGGGTTACTGGCTCCAGCCTGTGATGGTCTTTGACACAATGCAAGAGGACGAAATCAGTATCCTAACACCTTGGTCTCTCATCCCCAGCTCCTGACCTCCAGCCCTCCTCTTATCTAAGCCGCTGGACTCCTCGTGGAGGCAGGCCACAGTTCTTGAGGCATGAGCCTGCTATGCTCCCTCTCAGCCAGCAGAGAATTAGAGTCACCCTTCTATTTCCTCCAAACTTTGCTTCATATTTTTTATTTGGTGGGCAAAGAAAGCCAAGACTTTGGCCAGCAACAGTCATCCCAATGTCTATGACCCCGCTGTCAGCAAAACAGAGGTCGTGTCTCTACATGTCTCCCAACATTTTTGGCCCGCTTCTCTCCCTCTTGGCCCTCCACGCTCTCTTCGCCCTCACGGCCCCCCTCTCTCCCTGAGACCCTGCTCTCTCTCTAACCCCCCTCGCTCTCCCTCTGCTTGTCGCTGTCTCCCAGTCATGTCTGTGTAGCCAGATCCCTTGTGGTGGCTCCTACCTAAGCCCAATACGAATAAACCTGATCCTGCCTGGAATCCTCCCCACCCCCCAAAAAAGGCTATGTATGGTGATTTAAATATAGATGGCAAAGAGGGAAGAAAATCTCAATTTACACTGGAAAACAATTTTTTAAGGTTCTGACACTTGACCTGTATGTGGCACTTACCTGAAAATTCAGGTATGTTAAGCATCTCTTTCTACAATGATGTGAGATTTATTTTAAACAGGACAGAGATCTACTCCATTAAGCATTCTCGCCTACTTATGTGTGCACACACTCACTGTGTCAAGGCATAACCAACCATTTGGAGAAGTTGGGTAAGTCCTCATAAAGGTGACATTAGAGTTAGAGTTCAAAGAAGAAAAGGAAGTTTGCCAGGGATCAAAACAGAACCAGATGAAAAGCACTCTGAAAACAGGAACAAGTACAGACCTCAGTGATTCATTATTTCAAACATTTTATTGAAGTCTACTACCTGCCAGGCCCTGGGGTACAAAGACGATTACAAGAGTCTGAACCCTCAAGGAATGAAAAACTAGTGGAAGAAAAACATAAAAACATAATTACAGGAGTATTACAAAACAGTAATTGAGATGTATGTACATAGTGAAGAGAACGCAGGCCTGATGCCCACAGAATTTAGGGGCAATTAGGAAAGGTTTCCTGAAGGAGGTAAAATCTAACTTAAATCTTAAAGGAAGAGAAAGAAAAGGCTGGAACACAAGGGAAATAAAGGGCCAGGACAAAAGGTCAAGGGCCCCTGGAGGCGATTCTAAGGAGTCTGGAACTTAACACACAAACCAGGAGCTGATAGAGGCTTTTAAAGAAGAGGGTGACTTGAAATCGGTCTCAGTGGTATTTGTCTTCTAGGAAGAAAGCAGCAAGGTGGAGGGTGTGTCAGAGAAAAGAGAGTTTGGTAGTGCTGGGGAGCAGGGCAGGTGGCCCCAAAATATGCCTCAATGGCATACTATTTCGAAGAGATACTAGTTGCCAAAAGAGAGACTTTAACCTTCCTCCCTGTCCTGCTTTCCTGAAAGCAGGAAACAAATCTCCCTTGTAAAAGGTGGCCTCCCTGTATACGGAAGTAGAAAGACATCCTTATCACCAGAGATGGGGAATGCAGGGCCCAGATACCTGTATAAGGAAACACCTGCCATTTCTTTGCTAATTTACTACCCAAGTGCAAACTTGGCTTAAGATCCTTACTAACCAAACACTCAAACCTAAGCTTCTTTGTCCTGTCAATTCTTAAATTTATTGCTGGTCTAAAACATTTAAAAGCTTCCTATTTTGCTCATTTCTTAGGTCCTGTTTCTATGAGAAATACACACACACAAACTATAGATTCTTTTTCTCTTGTTAATCTACCTTGTGTCAAGAACTCAAGAGGGGTTCAATCAACTACATACTCCTAAGTAAAATGAAGTTTTTGTAAAAGCTTAATCTTATGTTATGTATAATTTTATCTAAATAAAAAAGCAAATACTGGGGGAAAGGAAAACAGAAAAACAACTCAAGAAGGGTGAAGGAGGAAATTTCACCCTCCTAGACCACATGGTGAATAATGAGCTCTCACAAAATGATTAAGGCCTAAATAAAGTAAGGCTCAAATGACACATGTTTCTTAAATGAACAGATGATTTCATGAAGAGGAAGTGAGAGACAGATTAATTGAAAAACATTAAGCTGAGGTATCTACGAGATATCCAGGTGCCTACATCCAGAGTGCGTGCCTGCTCAGTCATAGCCCCATGGACTACAGCCCACCAAGGTCCTCTGTCTATGGAATTTTCCGGCAAGAATACTGGAGTGGGTTACCATTTCCTTCTCCAGGGGATCTTCCCAACCTAGGGATCAACCCTGACACTCCTGTGTCTCATGCATTGGCAGGTGGATTCTTTACCACTGAGCCACCTGGGAAGCCACGATACCCAGAGTGACAGTCACTCAGTCCTGTCCTACTCTTTGACACCCCATAGACTGGGGCCTGCCAGGCTCTTCGGTCCATGGACTCCTCCAGGCAAGAGTATTGGAGTGGGTTCCCATTTCCTTCTTCAGGGGATCTTCCTGACCCAGGAATCAGACACAGTTCTCCTGCACTGAAGGCAGATTCTTTATCATCTAAGCCACCAAGGAAGCCTTAAAGCAGCTGGAAATTCAGATCCCAAGTGAGTTTCCCAACTAAGCATCGGGTGTGCTAAATAACTACAGGAGAAGAGAAAGGAGCAGGGAAGTTCCATATAATACACCTGTGAGTCAGCAAGTGAGTCAGCCAAATGATGACTGACAGGCAGAGGAACATACAAACCTGGATGGAAGACAGAGATGTGGGATTCATCCATGTACAAGCAGCAGCTTCAGCCCGAAGACAGGCAGGAAGTCTCAGGGAGAAACCGTAAGTCAAGAAAAGAGATTACTTAGAAAACAATAAAGCCAACATCTGCCTTAATTGAGCCAACATACTTTGGCTCAGTGAAGTCTCAGAACAACCTATTCAGCAGATACTTTTATTTTGGGTTGTTACACAGCTTGTAGGCTCTTAGCTCCCTAACCAAAAATTGAACCTGGGCCACAGCAGTGAAACAGTCCTAACCACTGGACTTCCTGGGAATTCCCACTATTATCCATTTTAAAAGTGGTTAAGATTTTCCCAGTATTACAAGACAAATAAGGAACTATACACCATCAAGACTTAGGAAAGATGAGAAGAGGACCAGGACCAAGCAATGTTCGGGGCCTCTAAAAATTGCCAAAAGAGTGACACATGTTTCTTAAATGAACAGATGATTTCATGAAGAGGAAGTGAGAGACAGATTAATTGAAAAACATTAAGCTGAGGTATCTACGAGATATCCAGGTGCCTACATCCAGAGTGCGTGCCTGCTCAGTCATAGCCCCATGGACTACAGCCCACCAAGGTCCTCTGTCTATGGAATTTTCCGGCAAGAATACTGGAGTGGGTTACCATTTCCTTCTCCAGGGGATCTTCCCAACCTAGGGATCAACCCTGACACTCCTGTGTCTCATGCATTGGCAGGTGGATTCTTTACCACTGAGCCACCTGGGAAGCCACGATACCCAGAGTGACAGTCACTCAGTCCTGTCCTACTCTTTGACACCCCATAGACTGGGGCCTGCCAGGCTCTTCGGTCCATGGACTCCTCCAGGCAAGAGTATTGGAGTGGGTTCCCATTTCCTTCTTCAGGGGATCTTCCTGACCCAGGAATCAGACACAGTTCTCCTGCACTGAAGGCAGATTCTTTATCATCTAAGCCACCAAGGAAGCCTTAAAGCAGCTGGAAATTCAGATCCCAAGTGAGTTTCCCAACTAAGCATCGGGGTGTGCTAAATAACTACAGGAGAAGAGAAAGGAGCAGGGAAGTTCCATATAATACACCTGTGAGTCAGCAAGTGAGTCAGCCAAATGATGACTGACAGGCAGAGGAACATACAAACCTGGATGGAAGACAGAGATGTGGGATTCATCCATGTACAAGCAGCAGCTTCAGCCCGAAGACAGGCAGGAAGTCTCAGGGAGAAACCGTAAGTCAAGAAAAGAGATTACTTAGAAAACAATAAAGCCAACATCTGCCTTAATTGAGCCAACATACTTTGGCTCAGTGAAGTCTCAGAACAACCTATTCAGCAGATACTTTTATTTTGGGTTGTTACACAGCTTGTAGGCTCTTAGCTCCCTAACCAAAAATTGAACCTGGGCCACAGCAGTGAAACAGTCCTAACCACTGGACTTCCTGGGAATTCCCACTATTATCCATTTTAAAAGTGGTTAAGATTTTCCCAGTATTACAAGACAAATAAGGAACTATACACCATCAAGACTTAGGAAAGATGAGAAGAGGACCAGGACCAAGCAATGTTCTAGATCAAGTTAGAAGATTCAAGAGTTTAACCCATGGACAGTACCATGGAAAACTCACAAAGGACCTAAAATATAGAGAAATTAAAAAAAAAAGGGGGAATTTAGGCTATTTCACAACTTGTGGACATTAATAGTTACAAGAGGTACAACTTATTTGCAGTTTCAGGAAGGACGAAGAAATATACTGAACTGGGTTGCAAAATGAGTTGAGGAAGTGAAAATCATGATCATAAGACTAGTCTCACCAGAAGTCCAACAAGAAAGGAACCAAGCAGTGATGTTTACCATGCCAGTAACATGCACAGGACTGGGTGTCAGGATCAGGTCATACCTCACTTAACATTTCCATTGTAAATGATGCAAAACACTAGGAAAGGCTACTAAACTCAAAGTCACATGCCAGTAAGTGGCAGTAGAAACATTTACACTCAAAGTGACATACAGCTGACTAAATGGCTATTTTAAAAATATAACACACTGAACAATTATTTCTTAAGAATCCAACCAACTCTCTTGGTTTTGGTATGTTCAGTGTGGTAGTATCTAACTTGCCTTAAGCAAGCAAAACAGAATTGGACTGAACCACTGAAATGAAGCATATTCACTTTAGCCTCTCTGCAGTGTTCCTATTAATACAAATTTCAAAGAACATGTAAATCTATAAAACAAACACAGAACACCTACTCTAGAAAAAGACTTTGCTACAACATTCCCAGATTCAATAGGGGTTAAAAGGGCTTCCCTGGTGGTCCAGTGGGTAAGGACACCGCCTTGCAGTGCAAGGAGCACCGGTTCGAGCCCTGGCCTGGGAAGATCCCACGTGCCGCGGAGCGGCTGGACCGATGTGTCCAATGACCGAGCCGGAGCTCTGGAGCGCATGCACCCAGAGTCGGCGCTCTGCGACGACAGATGCCACCATGATGGGAGGCCCACAGGAGCCAAAGAACAAAGACGGATGAAAATAGAGAAATGAAAGACCAATAGAAGTGGCCCGCCCGCTCACTTCCCTCCCCAACCCGACCCCAGCCCAAAATAAACAAATAAATCTTTAAAAAAACACAAAAAACAAAAAACTTCTTCCTACTGGGCTTCCCTGGTGGTCCAGTGGGTAAGGACACTGCCTTGCAGGGCAAGGGGTGTCGGTTCGAACCCTGGCCTGGGAGGATCCCACGTGTCGCGGAGCGGCTGGACCGATGTGTCCAATTACCGAGCCGGAGCTCTGGGGCGCATGAGCCCAGAGCCGGTGCTCTGCGACAACACAGGCCGCAGCAATGGGAGGCCCACATGGGCCGAAGAACAAAGATGGATGAAAATGGACAAATGAAAGACCAATGGAAGTGGCCCTCCTGCTCCACTCCCTCCCCACCCCACCCCCCTCAAATAAATAAATAAATAAATCTTTAAAAGAAAAAAAAAAAAAAAACTTCTTCCTTTTCCTTTCCAAAGAAAACAGATAATCTACTCTAGTTAGTAGTTTTCATTCAAAAGTTCCCTCCTCCATCCTCCAACTCATTCATTCTTTCATTGTGCCAAGTGCTGGGCCAGACTCTTTGAGAATTAAGACCTACATGGGTGACTCAGTGGTTAAAAAAAAAAAAAATCTGCCTGTAATGCAGGAGCCTTAAGAGACTCAGGTTCGATCCCTGAGTCGGGAAGATCCCTTGACAAAGGGAGTGGCAACCCACTCCAGGATTCTTGCCCGGAGAAACCCAAGGACAGAGGTGCCTGGTACCAGGACTACAGTCCATCGAGTGGCAAAGAGACAAACATGAATGAAGCGACTTAGCATACATACATACATGTAAGATGGACCAGCCCAGCTTTCATGAGAGGCTAGCAGAAGAAACAAAGTGTGGAAGTAACTAATGCAGCTTATTACAGCCATAATGAGCTGTAGCTAAGGAAAAGAGTGCTGGGAGGGTTTAACCAGGACAGGATGAGTTTCCTGAAGAAATGCTATTTGGGCTGACATGAAGAGGAAATGAGCAAAACAGCCCTGGAGGAAAGCCCTAAAGACCAGGAGATAGTAGAAAGAGGCTTTCTTAGAACAAAAATAACACTTGAGCCCAGACAACAAGGAGAATAGTGGCCCAAACTGAACTGGAGATACCAATGGAGGCAATGTTTTTATCTTTATCCTAAGAATGTGAAATCTTTGAGCGTTCTCAGCACATGATGCAATGAGACACCTGTATTTTAAAATAATTACACATCAGAGCTCCTTGAAAAATCCAGCCTCATGTTAGACAATCTGTAACCTCCCCAACAAACCATTCATCCATACTGCCCAACTTAAAACGGGGAGGGGGCGGTGGGGGGGGGGGTGCGGGACGGAAAGAATGCTTCGAGTTGAATTCTACTCAACAGACTTTGAAAAATAATACATAGCTAAGTACCCACTTAAATATTAAGTGACCAATACACTTAATTTACATATAAACGCTTACAGACAGCTTCTGAATAGACTTATCATTTAAACTGGATGGTTAATAACATTTAGGAATGACAGAAACTTAATTACATCCTAATACTTGAAAAGAAAACATGAGCTGGATTAAACTCTTTTGGTATCCAGATTTCGATGTCTTGAAGTGCCCCATTTTTTACCCCTAGAATCAATCAAAAGCTGACTCTCTTGAGTGCATTTATGGTTTAGCTTTTGAAGGAATAAAATGTCTTTTGATTCACAACTTTCTTTCCTACTGGTTTGATAAAGGCCACAGAATTTGAGGGAGGTCACCAAACAAATCTCTAAGGCTGAAAAGGCTGCAGCCATCCCTGAACCCCAAGATAACTTTCCGCCCGCCCCAACCCCCAAATGACCAGAACCCGCGGAGCTCTCCCGCCCCGCAGCCCCGGACCAGGCCAGGCCCGCCGGGCTGGAGCTGCAGCCGCCACTTCTGCCCAGCTTTCATGAGAGGCTAGCAGAAGAAACAAAGTGTGGAAGTAACTAATGCAGCTTATTACAGCCATAATGAGCTGTAGCTAAGGAAAAGAGTGCTGGGAGGGTTTAACCAGGACAGGATGAGTTTCCTGAAGAAATGCTATTTGGGCTGACATGAAGAGGAAATGAGCAAAACAGCCCTGGAGGAAAGCCCTAAAGACCAGGAGATAGTAGAAAGAGGCTTTCTTAGAACAAAAATAACACTTGAGCCCAGACAACAAGGAGAATAGTGGCCCAAACTGAACTGGAGATACCAATGGAGGCAATGTTTTTATCTTTATCCTAAGAATGTGAAATCTTTGAGCGTTCTCAGCACATGATGCAATGAGACACCTGTATTTTAAAATAATTACACATCAGAGCTCCTTGAAAAATCCAGCCTCATGTTAGACAATCTGTAACCTCCCCAACAAACCATTCATCCATACTGCCCAACTTAAAACGGGGAGGGGGCGGTGGGGGGTGCGGACGGAAAGAATGCTTCGAGTTGAATTCTACTCAACAGACTTTGAAAAATAATACATAGCTAAGTACCCACTTAAATATTAAGTGACCAATACACTTAATTTACATATAAACGCTTACAGACAGCTTCTGAATAGACTTATCATTTAAACTGGATGGTTAATAACATTTAGGAATGACAGAAACTTAATTACATCCTAATACTTGAAAAGAAAACATGAGCTGGATTAAACTCTTTTGGTATCCAGATTTCGATGTCTTGAAGTGCCCCATTTTTTACCCCTAGAATCAATCAAAAGCTGACTCTCTTGAGTGCATTTATGGTTTAGCTTTTGAAGGAATAAAATGTCTTTTGATTCACAACTTTCTTTCCTACTGGTTTGATAAAGGCCACAGAATTTGAGGGAGGTCACCAAACAAATCTCTAAGGCTGAAAAGGCTGCAGCCATCCCTGAACCCCAAGATAACTTTCCCGCCCGCCCCAACCCCCCAAATGACCAGAACCCGCGGAGCTCTCCCGCCCCGCAGCCCCGGACCAGGCCAGGCCCGCCGGGCTGGAGCTGCAGCCGCCACTTCTGCCCCCTTCCCTCTTAGAGGTGGGTGGACCCAGGCGGGAAGTGAGGAGGGGGACCAGGGAGCCCGGGCATTACCTGGGGCCGAGCCTCACCAAAGAGGGCAAAGCCGAGAAGCTGTCACAGCCCAGCTGGCAGGAAGATCGGCTCCTGGCCACCCGCTCTTCGGATGCCCCAAGCCAACGACGCAGCTAGCCCCACCGCAGACGAAGATACAGCGCCCGACTCCCTGGCCCCTCCGCCTCCAGCTGCTCAGCCCGCTACGCAGCGTCACGCGCACGGCCAGCGCCGGCTGGGGATTTCATTGGTGATCCCGCCGCCGCCAGGCCCCGCCCCCTGCCCTCGGCCGCCCCGCCCCTTCCCCGGGCGCGCAGGGTGCTCCGGCAGGAGACCCCAGCGGGCCTTGGAGCAACCAGATCGTGTAACTCCTAAAACTGCAGCTTGCGCTTCACTTCTGTCCCAGCAATCCAATGCGCTGCAGAAATGGGACCGAGGCAACTTGCTACTCGTCTGAAAAGACAGCTTGCCTGGTAGCGCGGGACTGGTGGTTGCCTCTTCTAAAGAATCCGCCTGTAGGACTGTGGACTATTGCAGTTTCAACTAACCCTCGAGGGAATAGCCCAAAGTGTTTGTCATGAGATGTTTTAATGATTCGTCAGCTGTTCTTAACTGTGCCTTTCGGGGAACTGGATAAGGATACAGGACGATAAGTGAAATATGGGGGCAATTAAGTACTTGAGAAGGAGACCTCACAATTCAAGAAAAATAATGGTGCAGAGAGGTTTGGGACATAGGTTAAGTTGTATCTATTTACATCGCTTAAGTTTTAAGAAGACCAAAGTGTGTGTCAGTCGCTCAGTTGTCTCTCTTTGTAACCATTAGGCTCCTCTGACTATGGAATGATCCAGACAAGAAAGTTGGAGTGGTTAGCCATTCCCTTCTCTAGGGGATGATCTTCCTGACCCAAGGATCCAACCCTGGTCTCCTACATTGCAGCCACATTCTTTTACCATCTGAGCCATCAGGGAACCTGTTTATGAAGACAAAAGTATAGATAAATGTAGGGAAAACAGTAGATAAGAAGGGAATGATGAGAGCAGCAGAGATTGAAGGGCTATACTCACAGCCTGCAAACCAAAGCGAGTTAACCCAGCCCTTGTAACCACTCCACCCTTAGGGCAAACAGGTTGATGTGACCGCTCATGACCCCATCAGGTGGCCCTGAACAAATGCATCAAGGTTACCTGAACTGGCTCTGTGGATCTTTTAACAAGGAGATTCGTGTAGGTTCCTCAGGCCATCCAGAGCAGCCAGCACTGCTCACCCCAAAGCAGAACCTGGCCTCAGCATTCAATCAGGTCAGGACTGGCACTCATTGGCAGACCCACCCAGTTTACCTCTTCTGGTAGAAAAAGAGTAAAGGGACAAAGTAGATGATTAAACAGTTAATCCCACTAAGGGATTGTGAGTAGAAAAAATAGGGGAGACCCCTGTAAATTAATGATTACTCAATAAAGCTGATACGCTTAGCAACAAAACCGCGCAGCTGGGCTTCCCCTGGTGGTCCAGTGGATAAGGACACCGCCTTGCAGTGCAAGGGGCGCCGGTTCAATCCCTAGCCTGGGAAGATCCCACGTGCCGCGGAGCGGCTAGACCGATGTGTCCAATCGCCGAGCCGGAGCTCTGGAGCTCATGCGCCCAGAGCTGGCGCTCTGCAGCGACAGACTCCACCGCGATGGGAGGCCCACAGGAGCCAAAGAACAAAGACGGATGAAAATGGAGAAATGAAAGACCAATGGAACCTTTTCAATTAAGTACTTGAGAAGGAGACCTCACAATTCAAGAAAAATAATGGTGCAGAGAGGTTTGGGACATAGGTTAAGTTGTATCTATTTACATCGCTTAAGTTTTAAGAAGACCAAAGTGTGTGTCAGTCGCTCAGTTGTCTCTCTTTGTAACCATTAGGCTCCTCTGACTATGGAATGATCCAGACAAGAAAGTTGGAGTGGTTAGCCATTCCCTTCTCTAGGGGATGATCTTCCTGACCCAAGGATCCAACCCTGGTCTCCTACATTGCAGCCACATTCTTTTACCATCTGAGCCATCAGGGAACCTGTTTATGAAGACAAAAGTATAGATAAATGTAGGGAAAACAGTAGATAAGAAGGGAATGATGAGAGCAGCAGAGATTGAAGGGCTATACTCACAGCCTGCAAACCAAAGCGAGTTAACCCAGCCCTTGTAACCACTCCACCCTTAGGGCAAACAGGTTGATGTGACCGCTCATGACCCCATCAGGTGGCCCTGAACAAATGCATCAAGGTTACCTGAACTGGCTCTGTGGATCTTTTAACAAGGAGATTCGTGTAGGTTCCTCAGGCCATCCAGAGCAGCCAGCACTGCTCACCCCAAAGCAGAACCTGGCCTCAGCATTCAATCAGGTCAGGACTGGCACTCATTGGCAGACCCACCCAGTTTACCTCTTCTGGTAGAAAAAGAGTAAAGGGACAAAGTAGATGATTAAACAGTTAATCCCACTAAGGGATTGTGAGTAGAAAAAATAGGGGAGACCCCTGTAAATTAATGATTACTCAATAAAGCTGATACGCTTAGCAACAAAACCGCGCAGCTGGGCTTCCCCTGGTGGTCCAGTGGATAAGGACACCGCCTTGCAGTGCAAGGGGCGCCGGTTCGACCCCTGGCCTGGGAAGATCCCACGTGCCGCGGAGCGGCTAGACCGATGTGTCCAATCGCCGAGCCGGAGCTCTGGAGCTCATGCGCCCAGAGCTGGCGCTCTGCAGCGACAGACTCCACCGCGATGGGAGGCCCACAGGAGCCAAAGAACAAAGACGGATGAAAATGGAGAAATGAAAGACCAATGGAAGTGGCCCGCCCGCTCCCCTCCCTCCCCAGCCCGACCCCCGCCCAAAATAAAAAAAAAAATAAATCTTTAAAAAAAAAAAAAAAAAAAACCGCGCAGCTGAAGCACAAGTTATGCCCGAAAAAACGGTGGCACAAGACTCACATCTTGCCCAGTGCTAATTGTGTCAACTGGATTGCAATAGGACCTGGTAGATCCCAAAGGCTTTTGTCCTTCACCTCTCCCCTCCTATGAGTTTAACAGTGGTATGAAGAGACTTTGAGACTCAGCTCACAATTATAAACCCACACTAAGAAGTCTGATTCATTTATTCATTCAAAAAAGATTGCATTTTGTTAGTTATTGCTCAGTGTGTTATTGATCCTTAGGACTTACTCTCTGCACACATAAGAAAACAATAGTTGGTGGACCTAGTTTGACCATGTAGAGACAAGAAAACTCTGCCCAACCTGGAAGCATGACCTCTACACTAGAAAGACAAGTTCTTCTCCCACTCCACACTTTTCCTTTGATTATGAAACTGTAGCCCGGGGATTCCCTAGTGGTTCAGTGGTTAAGAATCCACCTTGCAGTGCAAGGGGCACCGGTTTGATCCCTGGCCTGAGAGGATCCCACATGCTGCGGAGCGGCTGGACCGATGTGTCCAATCGCCGAGCCGGAGCTCTGGAGCGCATGCGCCCAGAGCCGGCGCTCTGCAGCGACAGACTCCACCGCGATGGGAGGCCCACAGGAGCCAAAGAACAAAGACGGATGAAAATAGAGAAATGAAAGACCAATAGAAGTGGCCCGCCTGCTCCCCTCCCTCCCCAACCCGACCCCCGCCCAAAATAAAAAAAAAAATAAATCTTTAAAAAAAAAAAAAAAAAAAACCGCGCAGCTGAAGCACAAGTTATGCCCGAAAAAACGGTGGCACAAGACTCACATCTTGCCCAGTGCTAATTGTGTCAACTGGATTGCAATAGGACCTGGTAGATCCCAAAGGCTTTTGTCCTTCACCTCTCCCCTCCTATGAGTTTAACAGTGGTATGAAGAGACTTTGAGACTCAGCTCACAATTATAAACCCACACTAAGAAGTCTGATTCATTTATTCATTCAAAAAAGATTGCATTTTGTTAGTTATTGCTCAGTGTGTTATTGATCCTTAGGACTTACTCTCTGCACACATAAGAAAACAATAGTTGGTGGACCTAGTTTGACCATGTAGAGACAAGAAAACTCTGCCCAACCTGGAAGCATGACCTCTACACTAGAAAGACAAGTTCTTCTCCCACTCCACACTTTTCCTTTGATTATGAAACTGTAGCCCGGGGATTCCCTAGTGGTTCAGTGGTTAAGAATCCACCTTGCAGTGCAAGGGGCACCGGTTTGATCCCTGGCCTGAGAGGATCCCACATGCTGCGGAGCGGCTGGACCGGGGTCCATTTGGAAGCCAGTGCTCTGGAGGCCATGTGCCCAGAGCTGGTGCGTTACGGTGAGAGAGACCACTGCAATGGGAGGCCCACACATGCCAAAGAATAAAAGGATGGATAAAAATAAATAAAAGAGGCATGATAGGGGGAAAAAAAGATCAAAGAAAAAAAAATGAAACTGTAGCCCAGGACGTCTTCAGAGTGCAGCGTTTCTCGCCCACTCAGTAGTAAACCTCACACCTGCCCTATTCTCATAAATCACTTCTTACCTATTTGCCTCAAGCAGAATTCTTTCACAAACTGAGACATAAAGGATTATGGTACCCACGCTCTTTGGAGCCCCTGAAATGACACACCCAAATGGTGTGACTTCTACCGGTGCTAATTGTGTCAACTGAATGACAATAAGATCTGCTAGATCCCAATGGCTTTTGTCCTTCCCATCTCCCTTCCTGCCAGTTTGAGTAGAAGGAACACAGCCACTCCTTTATTGGAGACTCAGCTCACCACAGTATACACACACTAAAAAGACTCCTGTTTTTTCCTCTGTTTCATTCATTCATTCAAATATTCTGCATTTTGATTTTACACTAGGAACATGAGAGTGAATGTAACAGAAATCCAGCACTTGAGTGTCTAAAAAGATACATTAAAAAAGATAAGATAAATTTTTTTAAAAAAGTAAAAAGGATAATTACAGGTAAAGATAAGTGTAAAGAAGAAAACAAAACTGAGAATTCCTTTGCAGTCCAGTGGTTAGAACCATAAGCTCTCACTGCTGGGAACCTGGGTTCAATCCCTGGTGGGAGAAATAAAATCCCACAAGCTGAGCAGTGTGGCCAAAAGAAAGAAAAAGAAAGCAAAACAGAATGGTCACTGAGGGATTTTTTGAGGAGATGATCTGAGTTAAGACTTAAATGAGGAGAAGGATCCAGCTATACCAAGTATGAGGAAGAAGAACATTCTAGTCAGAGGGCATGACAGCAAGTACAGATGCTGAGTAACTTTGGTTTATTTCAGGACCAGGAGGCTTGAAACACCTTGTGTGGAGGGTATGAGCCTGAGGTTGTTACATTAAGCAAAAGCTGAATCATGTTGTTTAGATTTGGGACTATTAAGTTATTTTGTTTTGCTTTGTTTTTAATAATTTTGTTTACTTATTTTTTTGGCTGTGCTCAGTCTTCATTGCTGCAGGTTTTTTCTAGTTACAGTGAGCAGGGGCCTACTCTCTCTCGTTGTGGTGTCCAGGCTTCTCATTGCAATGGCTTCGCTTGTTGCAAAGTGTGGGCTCTAGAACATGGGCTTCAGTAGTTGTGGCAAGTGGGCTTAGTTGCCCCACAGCATGTGGGGTCTTCCCTGACCAGGGATCGAACCTATGTCTCGTGTGTTGGCAGACCACTGGACCACCAGGGAAGTCCTTATCTATTTTTTTAGGTCAGCTTATTTTTTTTTTAAAGATTTATTTATTTATTTATTGGGGGGGGTTTGGGAGGGAGGGAGCAGGCGGGCCACTTCTATTGGTCTTTCATTTCTGTTTTATCCGTCTTTGTTCTTTGGCCCGTGTGGGCCTCCCATTACGATCCTGTTGAGTGAATGGAGACTCAGCTCACCACAGTATACACACACTAAAGACTCCTGTTTTTTCCTCTGTTTCATTCATTCATTCAAATATTCTGCATTTTGATTTTACACTAGGAACATGAGAGTGAATGTAACAGAAATCCAGCACTTGAGTGTCTAAAAAGATACATTAAAAAAGATAAGATAAATTTTTTTAAAAAAGTAAAAAGGATAATTACAGGTAAAGATAAGTGTAAAGAAGAAAACAAAACTGAGAATTCCTTTGCAGTCCAGTGGTTAGAACCATAAGCTCTCACTGCTGGGAACCTGGGTTCAATCCCTGGTGGGAGAAATAAAATCCCACAAGCTGAGCAGTGTGGCCAAAAGAAAGAAAAAGAAAGCAAAACAGAATGGTCACTGAGGGATTTTTTGAGGAGATGATCTGAGTTAAGACTTAAATGAGGAGAAGGATCCAGCTATACCAAGTATGAGGAAGAAGAACATTCTAGTCAGAGGGCATGACAGCAAGTACAGATGCTGAGTAACTTTGGTTTATTTCAGGACCAGGAGGCTTGAAACACCTTGTGTGGAGGGTATGAGCCTGAGGTTGTTACATTAAGCAAAAGCTGAATCATGTTGTTTAGATTTGGGACTATTAAGTTATTTTGTTTTGCTTTGTTTTTAATAATTTTGTTTACTTATTTTTTTGGCTGTGCTCAGTCTTCATTGCTGCAGGTTTTTTCTAGTTACAGTGAGCAGGGGCCTACTCTCTCTCGTTGTGGTGTCCAGGCTTCTCATTGCAATGGCTTTGCTTGTTGCAAAGTGTGGGCTCTAGAACATGGGCTTCAGTAGTTGTGGCAAGTGGGCTTAGTTGCCCCACAGCATGTGGGGTCTTCCCTGACCAGGGATCGAACCTATGTCTCGTGTGTTGGCAGACCACTGGACCACCAGGGAAGTCCTTATCTATTTTTTTAGGTCAGCTTATTTTTTTTTTTTTAAAGATTTATTTATTTATTTATTTGGGGCGGGGGTCGGGCTGGGGAGGGAGGGGAGCAGGCGGGCCACTTCTATTGGTCTTTCATTTCTGTTTTTATCCGTCTTTGTTCTTTGGCCCGTGTGGGCCTCCCATTACGATGGTGTCTGTCGTTGCAGAGCACCGGCTCTGAGCGCATGCGCTCCAGAGCTCCGGTTCGGTGGTTGGACACATCAGTCCAGCCGCTCCGCGGCACGTGGGATCTTCCCAGGCCAGGGATCGAACCGGTGCCCCTTGCTCTGCAAGGCGGTGTCCTTATCCACTGGGCCACCAGGGGAAGCCCAGGTCAGCTTATTTTGGAGAAAACGACTTGTAGGGGGTAGAAATGGAACAGGGAAAGTCAGAGAATGATAGGGAAATACTGAACAAGTTCATGGAATATATGATGGTGACCCGGATTGGGGTGGTTGCTATAGAGATAGAAATTGAAGGATCTCAAAAGTTATTTTCCTGAGGTGCAGGTGTGAAGAAAGGTAAAAAACAAGGTGACTCTCTGGTGGCCTCTACCTGTAAATAGCACAATACATTGTAGGCACTGCCATAAAATGACAGAATAATAATGTCAATATTCCAAGTAATATACACACATAAGAAAACACCCTCAAGGGGATTCTGATGCTCCAGTGATTGAATCTGCCTTGCAATTCAGGTGACATAATCCCTGGTCAGTCTATGAGCCCCAACAATTGAACCTGCACTCTGAAGCCCACGAGCCCAACTACTGAGCCCACATGGGGCAACTGCTGAAGCTCTCCACCTAGAGAGAGAAGCCACTGCAATGAGAAGCCTGTGTACCTCAATGTAGAGTAGCCCTTGCTCTCTGCAACCAGAGAAAGGTCATGGAACAGAAAAACAGTGAGCAGGGGCTCTCTCTCGTTGTGGTGTCCAGGCTTCTCATTGCAATGGCTTTGCTTGTTGCAAAGTGTGGGCTCTAGAACATGGGCTTCAGTAGTTGTGGCAAGTGGGCTTAGTTGCCCCACAGCATGTGGGGTCTTCCCTGACCAGGGATCGAACCTATGTCTCGTGTGTTGGCAGACCACTGGACCACCAGGGAAGTCCTTATCTATTTTTTTAGGTCAGCTTATTTTTTTTTTTTTAAAGATTTATTTATTTATTTATTTGGGGCGGGGGTCGGGCTGGGGAGGGAGGGGAGCAGGCGGGCCACTTCTATTGGTCTTTCATTTCTGTTTTTATCCGTCTTTGTTCTTTGGCCCGTGTGGGCCTCCCATTACGATGGTGTCTGTCGTTGCAGAGCACCGGCTCTGAGCGCATGCGCTCCAGAGCTCCGGTTCGGTGGTTGGACACATCAGTCCAGCCGCTCCGCGGCACGTGGGATCTTCCCAGGCCGGGGATCGAACCGGTGCCCCTTGCTCTGCAAGGCGGTGTCCTTATCCACTGGGCCACCAGGGGAAGCCCAGGTCAGCTTATTTTGGAGAAAACGACTTGTAGGGGGTAGAAATGGAACAGGGAAAGTCAGAGAATGATAGGGAAATACTGAACAAGTTCATGGAATATATGATGGTGACCCGGATTGGGGTGGTTGCTATAGAGATAGAAATTGAAGGATCTCAAAAGTTATTTTCCTGAGGTGCAGGTGTGAAGAAAGGTAAAAAACAAGGTGACTCTCTGGTGGCCTCTACCTGTAAATAGCACAATACATTGTAGGCACTGCCATAAAATGACAGAATAATAATGTCAATATTCCGAGTAATATACACACATAAGAAAACACCCTCAAGGGGATTCTGATGCTCCAGTGATTGAATCTGCCTTGCAATTCAGGTGACATAATCCCTGGTCAGTCTATGAGCCCCAACAATTGAACCTGCACTCTGAAGCCCACGAGCCCAACTACTGAGCCCACATGGGGCAACTGCTGAAGCTCTCCACCTAGAGAGAGAAGCCACTGCAATGAGAAGCCTGTGTACCTCAATGTAGAGTAGCCCTTGCTCTCTGCAACCAGAGAAAGGTCATGAACAGAAACAAAGATCCACAGCAGTCAAAAATAAATATATTTCAAAAAAAATTTTTAAAGAAAGATAATACTTCCTGAATCATCAGATGAATTTTTTTTACTCTCAATGGAATTGTTGTTGTTGTTGTTCAGTCTCTAAGTTGTGTCTGACTCTTTATAGTTCCATGAACTACACCATGCCAGGCTTCTCTGTACATCACTATTCCCCTGAGTTTGCTCAAACTCATGTTCATTCAATCAGTGATGCCATCCAACCATCTCATCCTCTGTCGTTCCCTTCTCCTCTCACCCTCAATTTTTCCTAGCATCAGAGTCTTTTCCAATGAGCCATCTCTTTGCAACAGGTGGCCAAAGTATTAGAGCTACAGTTTCAGCATCAGTTTTTCCAGTGAATGCTCAGGGTTGATTTCCTTTAGCATTGACTGGTTTGATCTCCTTGCATTCCAAGGGACTCTCAAGAGTCTTCTCCAACACCACAGTTTGAAAGCATCAGTTCTTCAGTACTCAGTCTTCTTTATGGTCCAACTCTTACATCCATACATGACTATGGAAAAACCATAGCTTTGACTAGACAAACCTTTGTCAACAAAGTGACATCTGTCTAGGTTTGACATAGCTATTATATCAAGGAGCAAGCATTTTTTTTAACACCAAAAACACTTTTATTGGGGTATAGCCAATTAAAAATTTTGTGATAGTTTCAGATAAACAGTGAAGAGGTTAAGCAATACATATACATGTATCCATTTTCCCCAAAACTCCTTTCTCATCCAGGCTAGTACATAACACTCAGCAGAGTTCCATGTGCTATACAACAGATTTTTCTTGGTTATACATTTCAAACATGGCAGTGTGTACACAACTTTCCCAAAGTCCCCAACCATCCCTTCTCCCCTGCAGCCATAAGTCCGTTTTCTAAGTTTGCGAATCTCTTTGTTTTGTAAATAAGCTCATTCGTATCATTTCTTTTTACAATCCACATGGGGCAACTGCTGAAGCTCTCCACCTAGAGAGAGAAGCCACTGCAATGAGAAGCCTGTGTACCTCAATGTAGAGTAGCCCTTGCTCTCTGCAACCAGAGAAAGGTCATGAACAGAACCAAAGATCCACAGCAGTCAAAAATAAAGAGATTTCAAAAAATTTTTAAAGAAAGATAATACTTCCTGAATCATCAGATGAATTTTTACTCTCAATGGAATTGTTGTTGTTGTTGTTCAGTCTCTAAGTTGTGTCTGACTCTTTATAGTTCCATGAACTACACCATGCCAGGCTTCTCTGTACATCACTATTCCCCTGAGTTTGCTCAAACTCATGTTCATTCAATCAGTGATGCCATCCAACCATCTCATCCTCTGTCGTTCCCTTCTCCTCTCACCCTCAATTTTTCCTAGCATCAGAGTCTTTTCCAATGAGCCATCTCTTTGCAACAGGTGGCCAAAGTATTAGAGCTACAGTTTCAGCATCAGTTTTTCCAGTGAATGCTCAGGGTTGATTTCCTTTAGCATTGA
This sequence comes from Tragulus kanchil, assembly GCA_022376925.1. NCBI lineage: Eukaryota > Metazoa > Chordata > Mammalia > Artiodactyla > Tragulidae > Tragulus > Tragulus kanchil. The sequence goes on from JAIOJX010000024.1 coordinate 24,790,576, forward strand.
CTGGTTTGATCTCCTTGCATTCCAAGGGACTCTCAAGAGTCTTCTCCAACACCACAGTTTGAAAGCATCAGTTCTTCAGTACTCAGTCTTCTTTATGGTCCAACTCTTACATCCATACATGACTATGGAAAAACCATAGCTTTGACTAGACAAACCTTTGTCAACAAAGTGACATCTGTCTAGGTTTGACATAGCTATTATATCAAGGAGCAAGCATTTTTTTTAACACCAAAAACACTTTTATTGGGGTATAGCCAATTAAAAATTTTGTGATAGTTTCAGATAAACAGTGAAGAGGTTAAGCAATACATATACATGTATCCATTTTCCCCAAAACTCCTTTCTCATCCAGGCTAGTACATAACACTCAGCAGAGTTCCATGTGCTATACAACAGATTTTTCTTGGTTATACATTTCAAACATGGCAGTGTGTACACAACTTTCCCAAAGTCCCCAACCATCCCTTCTCCCCTGCAGCCATAAGTCCGTTTTCTAAGTTTGCGAATCTCTTTGTTTTGTAAATAAGCTCATTCGTATCATTTCTTTTTACAATCCACATAAAAGGGATGTAATATAATATTTCTCCTTCTCTATCTGACTTATTTCATTCAGTATAATACTCTCTAAGTCCATCCGTATTGCTGCAAATGACCTTATTTCATTCTTTTTAATGGCTGAGTAATATTCCACACATATCACATCTTATTTATCTATTCCTTTGTCAATGGACATTTAGGTTGTTCCCATGTCTTGGCTATTGTAAATGGTGCTGCAATGAACATTGAGGAGCATGTATCTCTTCGGGCCCTCTTTTTCCATGGATATAAGCCCAGGAGTGGGATTGCAGGGTCATATGGTAGTTCTATGTTTACTTTTTTAAGGAACCTCCACACAGTTCTCCATAGTGGCTGTACCAAGTTACATTCCTGCCAACAGAGCTGGAGGGTTCCCTTCTCTTCAAGGATCTAGTGTCTTTTAAATTCGTGGCTGCAGCCACCATCCACATTGATTTTGGAAACCAGAAAATGAAATCTGACACTGTTTTCACATTTTCCCCATCTATCTGCCATGAATATATATATATATATATATATATATATATATATATATAGGCTGTACATCGTTGAAACAGAGCAGGACACTTATGGCCCTTGCCCCCCACGTCCTCTGCCTGCCTTTTGCCTGTGGAAAACTTTAGTCAAAAAACAAGTTTAATCAGACGCGTGAGAAATGCTGGAACAAAGGAAGACAATCAAAGGAATCTAAATAATAATAATGTAGTCATTATGCTCAGTCAAGAACCTTTAGTTCTCTCTCAAGGGCTGTAGATAATATTCTGAGCCATAGCTTGTAAGCTGTCTTATAGATACTAAAACACCAAGTGGGGCTTCCCTGGTGGTCCAGTGGGTAAGGACACCGCCTTGCAGTGCAAGGGGTGCCGGTTCGATCCCTGGCCTGGGAAGATCCCACGTGCCAAGGAGCAGCTGGACCGATGTGTCCAATTACCAAGCCGGAGCTCTGGAGCGCATGCGCCCAGAGCCGGGGCTCTGCGACAACAGAGGCCACCATGATGGTAGGCCCACATGGGTCAAAGAACAAAGATGGATGAAAAATAGATAAATGAAAGACCAAGAAAAGTGGCCCGCCCGTCCCCTCCCTCCCCAACCCACCCCCTCCAATAAATAAATAAATAAATAAATAAATAAATAAAACACCAAGTGGAGACGTTAACTACATGACCAAACTGTGCCCAGGATGTGAATTGCCACAATTCTGAGGACTGACTATCAAAAATGAGAATAAATGGACCCTGGAAATGAAGATTAACTGTACTTACAACAATCAAGATGACGCCAGTCAGACCACTGATGACCGATTTGCATAAGTCTGTTAAAGATGACTGTGCTGTTTCTACATGCAGCCCCTCCCCAATCTGGCTATAAAAGCTCTCACCCCCTGCTTGTTGCTGAGGGGAGGAGGAGGCGTCTGGTGGGGTTGGAGGAGGTCAGCCTTTGGACAGATGTCTGCCACCGATCCCACCCAGTTGCCAGCATCTAAATAAAGCAAACTTCCCTTTCCACCAACCTGTCCTGTTTATTTATTTTATTTGACCTCATTTATTGGTTCTTTCTTTCTTTATTTTCGTCCATCTTTATTCTTTGGCCAGGGAAACCCCCTGGCCTGTTTATTGACTTTGGAACAGCGAGCAGCTGGACACGCCCCCCAACACACACACACCTTTTGGTAACATTGTCACTCTATTTATTTAACTTATACGCCTGAGAGTACATCATGCAAAATGCTGGGCTACATGAATCACAAGCTGGAATCAAGATTGCTGGGAGAGGGCTTCCCTGGTGGCCCAGTGGGTAAGGACACCGCCTTGCAGTGCAAGGGATTCCAGTTCGATCCCTGGCTTGGGAAGATCCCACGTGCTGTGGAGCAGCTGGACCAATGTGTCCAACTACCAAGCCAGAGCTCTGGAGTGCCTGTGCCCAGAGCTGGTGCTCTGCAGTGAGAGAGGCCACTGCGATGGGAGGCCCACACAGGCCAAAAGAACAAAGATGGAAATAAATGAAAGACCAATAGAAGTGGCCAAGAAGAAAAAAAGGTTACTGGGAGAGGTGGCTTCCCTGGTGGCTCAGTGGTAGAAAGTTCGCATCTGGGTGCAGGGGCGAGGTTCGACCCCTGATCCGGGGATGATCCCACAAGCTGTGGAGTGACTAAGCCCATGAGCCACAACTATTGAGCCTATGCTCTAGAGCCTTGGAGCCACAGCTATTGAGCCCATGTGCCACAACTGCTGAAGCCCATGAGCCCTAGAGTTCCGCAACAAGAGAAGTCACCACAACAAAAAGCCTGCTCACCTCAACTAGGTAGTAGCCCCCACTCCCTGCAACTAGAAAAGAGCCTGTGGCAGCAGTGAAAACCCAAAATAGCTAAAAATCAATCAATCAATAAATGAAAATTTAAAAAACACAAGTCATATCCCAACACCACCACTAAAAAGGAAAAAAGATTGCTGGGAGAAATAACAGCTTAAGATTTACAGATGACAGCACCCTATGGCAGAAAGCAAAGAGGAACTAAAGAGCCACTTGATGAGGGTGAAAGAGGAGAGTGAAAAAGCTGGCTTAAAACTCACTGAAACTAAGTTGGTATAAATCTAAAGAAGATTCTGGTCTATTAAGATGATACAGTAAACCGTAGAGAAACCACTACAAAAATAACTCGAAAAATAAAAGGGGAAAATCACTAAAGGAATTTAAATATTATGCAGGAAATATTCAATTAGTGAAAAAAGAGTAAGAGGAAGGTTCTTTCTTTCTTTAACATTTGTCATTGATTTCCCAAAAAAAATTTAATTTAAACTTATACGCCTGAGAGTACATCATGCAAAATGCTGGGCTACATGAATCACAAGCTGGAATCAAGATTGCTGGGAGAGGGCTTCCCTGGTGGCCCAGTGGGTAAGGACACCGCCTTGCAGTGCAAGGGATTCCAGTTCGATCCCTGGCTTGGGAAGATCCCACGTGCTGTGGAGCAGCTGGACCAATGTGTCCAACTACCAAGCCAGAGCTCTGGAGTGCCTGTGCCCAGAGCTGGTGCTCTGCAGTGAGAGAGGCCACTGCGATGGGAGGCCCACACAGGCCAAAAGAACAAAGATGGAAATAAATGAAAGACCAATAGAAGTGGCCAAGAAGAAAAAAAGGTTACTGGGAGAGGTGGCTTCCCTGGTGGCTCAGTGGTAGAAAGTTCGCATCTGGGTGCAGGGGACGCAGGTTCGACCCCTGATCCGGGGATGATCCCACAAGCTGTGGAGTGACTAAGCCCATGAGCCACAACTATTGAGCCTATGCTCTAGAGCCTTGGAGCCACAGCTATTGAGCCCATGTGCCACAACTGCTGAAGCCCATGAGCCCTAGAGTTCCGCAACAAGAGAAGTCACCACAACAAAAAGCCTGCTCACCTCAACTAGGTAGTAGCCCCCACTCCCTGCAACTAGAAAAGAGCCTGTGGCAGCAGTGAAAACCCAAAATAGCTAAAAATCAATCAATCAATAAATGAAAATTTAAAAAACACAAGTCATATCCCAACACCACCACTAAAAAGGAAAAAAGATTGCTGGGAGAAATAACAGCTTAAGATTTACAGATGACAGCACCCTATGGCAGAAAGCAAAGAGGAACTAAAGAGCCACTTGATGAGGGTGAAAGAGGAGAGTGAAAAAGCTGGCTTAAAACTCACTGAAACTAAGTTGGTATAAATCTAAAGAAGATTCTGGTCTATTAAGATGATACAGTAAACCGTAGAGAAACCACTACAAAAATAACTCGAAAAATAAAAGGGGAAAATCACTAAAGGAATTTAAATATTATGCGAGGAAATATTCAATTAGTGAAAAAAAGAGTAAAGTAGGAAGAGATGAATAGGGCTTCCCCTGGTGGTCCAGTGGGTAAGGACACCGCCTTGCAGGGCAAGGGGCGCCGGTTTGAGCCCTGGCCTAGGAAGATCCCACGTGCCGCGGAGCGGCTGGACTGATGTGTCCAATTACCGAGTCGGAGCTCTGGAGCGCATGCGCCCAGAGCCGGCGCTCTGCGACAACAGACGCCGCCGCGATGGGAGACCCACAGGAGCCAAAGAACAAAGACGGATGAACATAGAGAAATGAAAGACCAATAGAAGTGGTCCACCTGCTCCCCTCACTTCCCAACCCGACCCCCGCCCAAAATAAAAAAAAAAAAAAAAAAGGAAGAGATGAATAGAAACGTCATGAGACATAGAAAACAAAAACTTGTATCTCATACATAAATTTGACTATATCAATAGTAATAACATTAAGTGTGAATGGATTGGACAAGCCTCATTTATAAACAAAATCCATCTATATGCTACTTATAGGAACACAGTTTAGATTCAAAAATACACATAGGCTGAAATTTAAAGAATGAAAACATATCTGCCACACGAAAAGCAATCATAAGAAAGCTGGAGTGGTCATATTAACATTGGATAAATTAGACTTTAGAGCAAAAATATTTAACTGGTGCAACCACTTTGCAAAAAAGTCTAGCAGTTAAGCATACATACAAGTGCCACTATGACCCAGTGATTTCCCTCCTAGGTACATATCCAAGAAAAGTGTCCACACAAAAACTTGTACAAAAATGTTCATAGCTGGATTAGTCCTAGTAACCAAAAAGTGGAAACGCCAAATGAAAATTTAAAAACACAAGTCATATCCCAACACCACCACTAAAAGGAAAAAAGATTGCTGGGAGAAATAACAGCTTAAGATTTACAGATGACAGCACCCTATGGCAGAAAGCAAAGAGGAACTAAAGAGCCACTTGATGAGGGTGAAAGAGGAGAGTGAAAAAGCTGGCTTAAAACTCACTGAAACTAAGTTGGTATAAATCTAAAGAAGATTCTGGTCTATTAAGATGATACAGTAAACCGTAGAGAAACCACTACAAAAATAACTCGAAAAATAAAAGGGGAAAATCACTAAAGGAATTTAAATATTATGCGAGGAAATATTCAATTAGTGAAAAAAAGAGTAAAGTAGGAAGAGATGAATAGGGCTTCCCCTGGTGGTCCAGTGGGTAAGGACACCGCCTTGCAGGGCAAGGGGCGCCGGTTTGAGCCCTGGCCTGGGAAGATCCCACGTGCCGCGGAGCGGCTGGACTGATGTGTCCAATTACCGAGTCGGAGCTCTGGAGCGCATGCGCCCAGAGCCGGCGCTCTGCGACAACAGACGCCGCCGCGATGGGAGACCCACAGGAGCCAAAGAACAAAGACGGATGAACATAGAGAAATGAAAGACCAATAGAAGTGGTCCACCTGCTCCCCTCACTTCCCAACCCGACCCCCGCCCAAAATAAAAAAAAAAAAAGGAAGAGATGAATAGAAACGTCATGAGACATAGAAAACAAAAACTTGTATCTCATACATAAATTTGACTATATCAATAGTAATAACATTAAGTGTGAATGGATTGGACAAGCCTCATTTATAAACAAAATCCATCTATATGCTACTTATAGGAACACAGTTTAGATTCAAAAATACACATAGGCTGAAATTTAAAGAATGAAAACATATCTGCCACACGAAAAGCAATCATAAGAAAGCTGGAGTGGTCATATTAACATTGGATAAATTAGACTTTAGAGCAAAAATATTTAACTGGTGCAACCACTTTGCAAAAAAGTCTAGCAGTTAAGCATACATACAAGTGCCACTATGACCCAGTGATTTCCCTCCTAGGTACATATCCAAGAAAAGTGTCCACACAAAAACTTGTACAAAAATGTTCATAGCTGGATTAGTCCTAGTAACCAAAAAGTGGAAACGCCCCAAATGTTTATCAACTAGTTACATGAACATGGTATATCCATATAATGGAATATTATTCATGCATAAAAAGAAGCGAAGTAGTGACATATGTTTCAACATGGATGAAACTTGAAAATATTATGCAAAGGGGAAATAGGACTGCCACAGAAGGCTACACACGTTCATACGAAATGTACAGAATAGATAAATCCATAGTGACAGAAGGAACATTGGTGGTTACCCAGAGCTGGGAGAACTGAATGGAAATTAGGAATGATTGCTCCAAGATAACAGAGTTTCTTTGGGGGGTGATGAGAGTGATCTAAAATGGATTGTAGTGAAGCTTGCACAGCTCTGTGACTACATTAAAAAGCATTGAACTGTACGCTTTAAATGGATGAACTTTATGGTATGTAGATTATATCTAAATAAAGTAATTTTTAAATACAGGTAAAACTAATACAGAGATCTGAATGGTGGTTACCTTTTGACAAGTTATCAGTTGAAAGAAGGCATGAGACTGCTGGTGTGTTAAGAATGTTCAGTATCTTGATCTGGGTGGTGATTTACACGGCCGTACATAAATGTAAAGGTTCTTCAAACTAAATGCTGAAGAACTACATACTTTAGTACATGTGTCAGACAAAAAGAAAAGCATTTTAAAATGTCATCTTTATTTAAATAATTTGACTTCAAATATTGATATCCATTCATTATATTCTACTTTTTCATTGAATTCTAATAGAATATAAATGAAATAACTCTTAAAACATATATTAAAATAACTTTTGTTTTACATGTTTTACATATACCTGTCAAATGAAAATATATTCAACATATTCAATTTTTGCACACTTTAAATTTTACAACATTTTGGTGTTTCACTTTGTTTTAATGCACATTTATGAAGATCATTTGCGTGCATGCTAAGTCACTTCAGTCGTATCTGACTCTTTGCAACCCCACGGACTGTAGTCCACCAGGCGCCTCTGTCCATGGAGTTCTCCAGGCAAGAATACTGGAGTGGGGTGCCCTGCCCTCTTCCAGGGGATCTTCCTGACCCAGGGATCAAACCTGAGTCTCTTTATCTGCTGCATCGGCAGGCAGGTTCCTTACCACTAGCACCATCTGGGAAGTCCGTTACTGTACAGGATACCCCCAAAATGAAAATCTTAACAATAATAACATAACGAATGCTTTTACTGATGGTGGAGAGATGAAAGTCACAGAATAAATTCATGATGACATATGAATTCCATGTTTTGATTTTACTCCTCATTCAAGTATCATTGGCTCATCAGCCCCATATTTAGATACATACAATAGTATTTCAATTATAATATTTGGCATTTTACTTCTTGTTCAGTCATATAAAAACTATAACTTCATATGTATTTTTTCATTTGATTGCTATCAAGTTTTGTTGACATATTAAAAAGAAATTATATTTTATGTGCTAGTTCTGTGTTAACTTGATTTATAATTTTAAAAGGCATAAACAAAAGGTACATGGGCCTCAATTTATCCTTTCAGCTTCAATTCCACGTATGTTATGGATAGGGCTTCCCTGCGTGGCTCAGTGGTAAAGAATGCAAGAGACACGGGCTTAATCCCTGATCCTGAAAGATCCCACATGCCACAGAGGAAGTAAGTCCATGGGCCACAACTACTGAGCCTGTGCTCTAGAACCTGGGAGCCCCAACTACTGAAGCCCATGTAGGCTAGAACGTATGCTCTGCAGTAAGAGAAGTCACTGCAATGAGAAGCCATTCATCAGTTTGAGAGCAGCTCCTGCTCGCCATAATTAGAGAAAGGTTTACATAGCAACAAAGACCCAGCACAGCCAAAAGTGAATAAAAAAATAAAAATAATAAAAAAGAATGTATTAAAAAATGTTATTGGTGGGCCCATATATGGCATGTGTGACCTGCCTTGTTTACAGTTATCTATATAGTTTTAATGCACATTTATGAAGATCATTTGCGTGCATGCTAAGTCACTTCAGTCGTATCTGACTCTTTGCAACCCCACGGACTGTAGTCCACCAGGCGCCTCTGTCCATGGAGTTCTCCAGGCAAGAATACTGGAGTGGGGTGCCCTGCCCTCTTCCAGGGGATCTTCCTGACCCAGGGATCAAACCTGAGTCTCTTTATCTGCTGCATCGGCAGGCAGGTTCCTTACCACTAGCACCATCTGGGAAGTCCGTTACTGTACAGGATACCCCCAAAATGAAAATCTTAACAATAATAACATAACGAATGCTTTTACTGATGGTGGAGAGATGAAAGTCACAGAATAAATTCATGATGACATATGAATTCCATGTTTTGATTTTACTCCTCATTCAAGTATCATTGGCTCATCAGCCCCATATTTAGATACATACAATAGTATTTCAATTATAATATTTGGCATTTTACTTCTTGTTCAGTCATATAAAAACTATAACTTCATATGTATTTTTTCATTTGATTGCTATCAAGTTTTGTTGACATATTAAAAAGAAATTATATTTTATGTGCTAGTTCTGTGTTAACTTGATTTATAATTTTAAAAGGCATAAACAAAAGGTACATGGGCCTCAATTTATCCTTTCAGCTTCAATTCCACGTATGTTATGGATAGGGCTTCCCTGCGTGGCTCAGTGGTAAAGAATGCAAGAGACACGGGCTTAATCCCTGATCCTGAAAGATCCCACATGCCACAGAGGAAGTAAGTCCATGGGCCACAACTACTGAGCCTGTGCTCTAGAACCTGGGAGCCCCAACTACTGAAGCCCATGTAGGCTAGAACGTATGCTCTGCAGTAAGAGAAGTCACTGCAATGAGAAGCCATTCATCAGTTTGAGAGCAGCTCCTGCTCGCCATAATTAGAGAAAGGTTTACATAGCAACAAAGACCCAGCACAGCCAAAAGTGAATAAAAAAATAAAAATAATAAAAAAGAATGTATTAAAAAATGTTATTGGTGGGCCCATATATGGCATGTGTGACCTGCCTTGTTTACAGTTATCTATATAGTTTTTAACCACCTACATCAATTTCCTATGTACACATACAGACAAGCACACACAAAATTCTCTGTTGTTCCTTAAGAACAGTCTTAGTCATTCTTGATTCCCTGTGTAGTGTGTTTCACAGTGACTGCAGGCACCAATAAATAAGTTTTGAAAATAATTGAATCACATACGTAGGAAGTGGAAGATACACCTCAAGAGATTTCTCGGGAAACTGTGGATTTAAGAAATCCAAAAATAAGCAGGAGTGATAGGTATGAACAGTCAATCCTTTTGCCCTCAAGACACCTAAAGCATAAACAATCGCAAGTGAGTTAACTCAGTGTGCTTCATTGATGTAAATCCTTTGTCACAAGGAACGATTTATGTAGGTGAGACGTTCATTAAGAGATGGACTGGGCAATGTGTGGTAATGAGTCATTCATCTTCTGCCATGTTGTTTTAGGAGATGTAGGAGGACACTAAGCTTCATACTCAAGGATAAAACCACTCTCCAGAACTATGTAAGATTTCCTATGCAATGTTCTAACAGTCCACCTTTAGTTTCCACTGGCATATAGCTCTGTAGACATCATCACTAAGAATTCAAACAACAATTCTGATGGTTTTAGCAATCTAGTAAATACCCATCTGTTGGAATTCTTAAATTTCCTGCATGAATTTTAAATAACAAAAACAATATTAAGCAACAATGAATTTCACCAAACTGCCATCAGCTGAAAACAATCGCCCTTATTGGCTGAGTTGGTACAGTTGCAGGATCAGTATGAAATAATGGATATAGGTCTTCAGATTTGAGGTCAAAGGCGGACTTGCACAAATGTTAGAGAATTGCTTTCCTTCCGTAGGAAGACGGAATGTAAATCAAAATCATGCTGGGGCTTCCCCTGGTGGTCCAGTGGGTAAGGACACCGCCTTGCAGTGCAAGGGGCGCCGGTTCGATCCCTGGCCTGGGAAGATCCCACGTGCCGCGGAGCGGCTGGACTGATGTGTCCAACTACCGAGCTGGAGCTCTGGAGCGCATGCGCCCAGAGCCAGCGCTCTGCAATGACAGACGCCACCGCGGTGCCAAAGAACAAAGACAGATGAAAACGGAGAAATGAAGGACCAATAGAAGTGGCCTGCCCGCTCCCCTCCCTCCCCAACCCGACCCCCGCCCAAAACAAATAAATAAATCTTTAAAAAAAAAAAAAAAATCATTCTGGTTTCGGGCAAGAACAAGTTGGCTTGTCACTTTCTCCGCCTTACTAGGTGAATTTTGTGACTTGAAAGGTTTGGCAGGAACAAAACATGGAAGTCAGAAGACATAAGATGTGTTCAGGAAATAACATGCAATCAAGGGAAACTGTGGATTTAAGAAATCCAAAAATAAGCAGGAGTGATAGGTATGAACAGTCAATCCTTTTGCCCTCAAGACACCTAAAGCATAAACAATCGCAAGTGAGTTAACTCAGTGTGCTTCATTGATGTAAATCCTTTGTCACAAGGAACGATTTATGTAGGTGAGACGTTCATTAAGAGATGGACTGGGCAATGTGTGGTAATGAGTCATTCATCTTCTGCCATGTTGTTTTAGGAGATGTAGGAGGACACTAAGCTTCATACTCAAGGATAAAACCACTCTCCAGAACTATGTAAGATTTCCTATGCAATGTTCTAACAGTCCACCTTTAGTTTCCACTGGCATATAGCTCTGTAGACATCATCACTAAGAATTCAAACAACAATTCTGATGGTTTTAGCAATCTAGTAAATACCCATCTGTTGGAATTCTTAAATTTCCTGCATGAATTTTAAATAACAAAAACAATATTAAGCAACAATGAATTTCACCAAACTGCCATCAGCTGAAAACAATCGCCCTTATTGGCTGAGTTGGTACAGTTGCAGGATCAGTATGAAATAATGGATATAGGTCTTCAGATTTGAGGTCAAAGGCGGACTTGCACAAATGTTAGAGAATTGCTTTCCTTCCGTAGGAAGACGGAATGTAAATCAAAATCATGCTGGGGCTTCCCCTGGTGGTCCAGTGGGTAAGGACACCGCCTTGCAGTGCAAGGGGCGCCGGTTCGATCCCTGGCCTGGGAAGATCCCACGTGCCGCGGAGCGGCTGGACTGATGTGTCCAACTACCGAGCTGGAGCTCTGGAGCGCATGCGCCCAGAGCCAGCGCTCTGCAATGACAGACGCCACCGCGGTGCCAAAGAACAAAGACAGATGAAAACGGAGAAATGAAGGACCAATAGAAGTGGCCTGCCCGCTCCCCTCCCTCCCCAACCCGACCCCCGCCCAAAACAAATAAATAAATCTTTAAAAAAAAAAAAAAAATCATTCTGGTTTCGGGCAAGAACAAGTTGGCTTGTCACTTTCTCCGCCTTACTAGGTGAATTTTGTGACTTGAAAGGTTTGGCAGGAACAAAACATGGAAGTCAGAAGACATAAGATGTGTTCAGGAAATAACATGCAATCAAGTTGACCAGGAGACTCAGCTTCTCAAAACTTTCGTGCCAAAATACATCCTTACAGGGAAAGAACAAATTGAAATGTCCCATTCGGCAAGAAATTTAAGAATTTGTCCCCATATCTCCACTCAATGTCTTTGAAATTTTGCATTTTATCTTTAAAATGAATGTAAATTTTGCATGCCAGTCTATCATATGAATGAGGTTATGTAAAAATGTTTCAAAGATCTATCATTAGAGGATAAAGACTTTTCTATTTCCAAACTTGGCTAATATACTTTCTTGGAAAAGGAGGTTCTTTATATATGTGCAAAGCCCTTTATAAATTCATATTTTTTTAATATTTGTGAGAAGTATCATGACTATATACGTGTATTTTAAATATCATTATTAAACTATTTTGAAATCTAATTTAAATGCAAAGTCTAATATTTAGACAGTTTACTACTAAACTGAACACTAAGTACCACTCAGCCTAAGAAATAAAATATTCCAGAACCTTGAGGCCCCCAGTTTATCCTTCCTAGACTGTTCTCTTTCTGTTTGTTTTCCCTCCAGGAAACTTTATGAATTTTATGCTACTCAATCTAGTCACCCAAATGGAGAGATCCCAAGTGGGGGTGCTGAGACGATTCCTGGAAATTTCCTGGAGGACCAAAGGCTAGAAATCTGTGCTTTCACTGCCATGAGCCCAGGTTGGATCCCTGGTTGAGGAACTAAGATCCCACAGGCTGTGCACAAAAAAAAAAAAAAAAAGAATGATTCCAGACAGTTCCCTTGATCCCATCTCCCAGATTACCAACTGTAACTGAAGGAATGATTCTAGAGCCGTCCAGACTAGCCCTTCCCAATTTGCTGACCCATAGGAAATGTAGCATTTTATGTTTTCTTTTGGCCACTCTACACGGCATGTGGGATGTTATTCCCTGATCAGGGATCAAACCTGTACCCCCTACACTGGAAGCATACACTATTAGGCACTGGACCACCAGGGAAGTTTTAGAATCTTACTTTAGCATTAAATTTAAATTTAATGTTTAAATTCACTAAATTTGGGGTGGCTTGCATGAAGCAACAGAACACCAGAAAAATATCAAGTTGCCTTCCAAAGTGGTTGTATCAACTTTCGCTGGTAGTGAAAAGGAGTACCTGTTTTTTGACATCTTTATCACTCTTTATATATTGCCTGAATGGTACATATGGTATGAAATATGATTACAGTTTTAGATTGACTTTCTCTGATTGCTAAGGACCTACAAGCATTTCCATACTTGTAGTGGCCTTTGTATTTCTTCTTTCATAATATCAAGACTTTTGCATGAATTTCCATTGCATTTTCTTTGTAGAATTTAAAAATATCTTGGGTACTAATACTTTGTCAGTTATATACATTACAAAGTCTCTTCTAGGTGTTTTTATTGCATTTCCCACACTTTCTAAAGTATATTTTGATGAACAGAAAGAGGCAATATTTTTTCTATGGTTTCAATTTTTCCTGCTTCAAATTCTTTCACCATGGGATCACAGAGAAGGTTTTCTGTAATTTATTTTAGAAGTTTTACAAAGTTTGTTTTTCATATTTAAGTCTTTAATCATCCACTGAAATTTATTTTTGTTTGATATGAGATAAATTCTGTAAGTAAGTCCAATTGAGCATCTTTTCTCAACCAACTAGACTTCTCTTTCTGTTTGTTTTCCCTCCAGGAAACTTTATGAATTTTATGCTACTCAATCTAGTCACCCAAATGGAGAGATCCCAAGTGGGGGTGCTGAGACGATTCCTGGAAATTTCCTGGAGGACCAAAGGCTAGAAATCTGTGCTTTCACTGCCATGAGCCCAGGTTGGATCCCTGGTTGAGGAACTAAGATCCCACAGGCTGTGCACAAAAAAAAAAAAAAAAAGAATGATTCCAGACAGTTCCCTTGATCCCATCTCCCAGATTACCAACTGTAACTGAAGGAATGATTCTAGAGCCGTCCAGACTAGCCCTTCCCAATTTGCTGACCCATAGGAAATGTAGCATTTTATGTTTTCTTTTGGCCACTCTACACGGCATGTGGGATGTTATTCCCTGATCAGGGATCAAACCTGTACCCCCTACACTGGAAGCATACACTATTAGGCACTGGACCACCGGGGAAGTTTTAGAATCTTACTTTAGCATTAAATTTAAATTTAATGTTTAAATTCACTAAATTTGGGGTGGCTTGCATGAAGCAACAGAACACCAGAAAAATATCAAGTTGCCTTCCAAAGTGGTTGTATCAACTTTCGCTGGTAGTGAAAAGGAGTACCTGTTTTTTGACATCTTTATCACTCTTTATATATTGCCTGAATGGTACATATGGTATGAAATATGATTACAGTTTTAGATTGACTTTCTCTGATTGCTAAGGACCTACAAGCATTTCCATACTTGTAGTGGCCTTTGTATTTCTTCTTTCATAATATCAAGACTTTTGCATGAATTTCCATTGCATTTTCTTTGTAGAATTTAAAAATATCTTGGGTACTAATACTTTGTCAGTTATATACATTACAAAGTCTCTTCTAGGTGTTTTTATTGCATTTCCCACACTTTCTAAAGTATATTTTGATGAACAGAAAGAGGCAATATTTTTTCTATGGTTTCAATTTTTCCTGCTTCAAATTCTTTCACCATGGGATCACAGAGAAGGTTTTCTGTAATTTATTTTAGAAGTTTTACAAAGTTTGTTTTTCATATTTAAGTCTTTAATCATCCACTGAAATTTATTTTTGTTTGATATGAGATAAATTCTGTAAGTAAGTCCAATTGAGCATCTTTTCTCAACCAAAAACTCAACTGTATAACAAGTTTCCAAAGCATGATCTGTTTCTGGGCTTGCCTGTTAGTTCCATTGGCCTATTTGCTAATCCTTTGTCAATAACACATTGTTTCAATACTTAGAGTGAAATGATAAGATTTTTTTTCAATCTAGTATGCTGAAGAATTGATGCTTTCAAACTGTGGTGTTGGAGGAGATTCTTTAGAGTCCTTTGGACAGCAAGGAGATCAAACTAGACAATCTAAAAGGAAATCAATCCTGAATATTGATTGGAAGGACTGACGCTGAAGCTGAAGCTCCATAGTTTTGGCCACCTGATTTCGAAGAACTGACGTACTGGAAAAGACCCTGATGCTGGAATAGACTGAGGGCAAGAGGAGAAGGGGGCAACAGAGGATGAGATGGCTTGATTGCATCACCAACTCAGTGGACATGAGTTTGAGCAAACTCTGAAAGACAGTGATGGACGAGGAAGCCCAGTCCATTGGATCACAAACAGTCAGACTTCACTGAGCGACTGAACAAGAACAAAGGCATGACTCTCTTTGACTGGTTTTTCTCATTCCAGAAGAGGCTGTATCTCCCTATTTATCTAGTCTTCTTTAATGTCTTTTAGTAAACTTTTATAAATTTCACCACCAAGGTCTTGTATGTTAAAAAAACAAAAAACAAAAAACAGATCTTGTACATTTTTTCCTGAATATTTAAATACTTTTTGTGGCTACAGTAATCATATTAAAATAAATATTCTTATTTGATGCTAGTATAATCTTATTTCCAGAAGTCTTACTAATTGCTCTTATTAGCTTGTTTATAGATTTTTTTTTTTCCAGTTTTTAAAAAATTGCTTTGTTTATGTGTTTTTTCTTTAAAGTTTTTGGGTGTTCATTGGTACAGGAAGACTTTTTCTACTTGCGGTGAGGAGGGGCTACTCTTTAGTTAGAATGTCCTGACTTCTCACTGAAGTGGCTTATCCTGTTGTGGAGCACAGGCTCAAGGGCACATGGGCTTCAGTTGTGGCAGCACACGGGCTCAGTCGCTCTGGCACACAGGCTCTAGTCTGGCATTTCATTAGGTTATAAAAGATATTATGAAAAATAAATAAATAAATAAAAGATATTATGACATAAGGTTACAAAGATTCATAAGCGACTACTATGAACAATAACATTTTGTATGGCAATAAAATGGACCATCTAGAAGAAATGAACAAATTCAAGGAAATGTACAATTTCCCCAGATTTTACCAGGAATAAACAGAAAATATGAACAAGTCAGTCATAAGCATTGAAATTGAAACTGTAATTTAAAAACTCCCAACAGTGCTCGCTTTGGCAGCACATATACTAAAATTGGAATGATACGGAGAAGATTAGCATGGCCCCTGCGCAAGGATGACATGCAAATTCGTGAAGTGTTCCATATTTAAAAAAAAAAAAAAGACAAATAAACCTCCCAACAGACAAAAGTCCAGGACCAGATGGCTTCAGAGAACATGTACTTCTTTTCTTTCTTTCTTTTTTTTTTTTAGGTAAAAAATGGATTTATTCAGGGCTTCCCCTGGTGGTCCAGTGGGCAAGGACACCGCCTTGCAGTGCAAGGGGTGCTGGTTCGATCCCTGGCCTGGGAAGATCCCACGTGCCGTGGAGCAGCTGGACCCATGTGTCCAATTACCGAGCCGGAGCTCTGGAGCGCATGCGCCCAGAGCCAATGCTCTGCAACGACAGACACCATTGTGATGGGAGGCCCACAGGAGCCAAAGAACAAAGATGGATGAAAATGGAGAAATGAAAGGCCAATGGAAGTGGCCCGCCCACTTCCCTCCCTCCCCAACCCGACCCCCGCCCAAAATAAAAAATAAATAATTAATTTTTTTAAAAAATGGATTTATTCAGATTCAGAGAAAGCATACTCCACAGACAGAATGTGGGCCATGGCAGAGCAAATCCAGTGGCCACGAAAGCATGGCGTTCTTAGCTTTTATAGGCTGGGTAATTCCATATACTAATGAGTGGGAGGGTTATTCCAGCTCTTTTAGGGAGGGGTCGAACTCTCAGGGCGCCTCTGGGTGTGTCACTTAGTTTGCTGACTGAGGATCAAGGTCTGGTTTGCGATCTTGGACCCATCTGATTCTAATGGGTTTGTGCTGTGTCCTTGGGCTATGTCATTCTTTTCAAAAATTGTGCCCTGCCCCTTTCCCTCCTAACCCTTACATTGCCCCCTCAAGAGATTTTACTCCCATATTCTTATGGGAGGCAGAAGGGTGAAGGTCCTTCTTCTGTAATTGCTTCAAGGCTGAGCATGGGCGTTGACCCTGCCTATCAGGGAGTAAAAATCTCTTGAGTACCTGATCTAGGGGCCCCAGGGGCAGGGCAGCTCCTAGTTTCAGTTCATGTGTTGAAACTCCTACATCTTGATGCAGAGAGGTAGTAACTGGGTTCCTTAGCCTTCCTATGGATCCCCTTGATGATTGGGCATGTTTTGTACCAGCACCAGGGCAGAAATATATCTATAAATGACAAAAGACTTAAAAGGCATGGTCAAACATCTGCTCACAGTGTACATAAAGGTGGGTTACAATAACCAGAATTACAAACAATTACATTTAACAACATATTAAATAATCTTAGTTAACTGCTTTCTTTGTCATACCATAGGGACCCTGTAAAACATCTCAAAGCTAGTTTTTAGCTAGGTAAGATCATAAGTCACTGTGAGACAATACTAATTCTCTAATTGAAACTATATAAAGATCCCTAAAGTAAGTACAAATCACTTAAAGGCAAAGACATTTACCACAATTTATCAAACCATAATCGATTTGTCAGAAGCAAGAATACTTTGGAGGAAGCCCAACGACAGACACCATTGTGATGGGAGGCCCACAGGAGCCAAAGAACAAAGATGGATGAAAATGGAGAAATGAAAGGCCAATGGAAGTGGCCCGCCCACTTCCCTCCCTCCCCAACCCGACCCCCGCCCAAAATAAAAAATAAATAATTAATTTTTTTAAAAAATGGATTTATTCAGATTCAGAGAAAGCATACTCCACAGACAGAATGTGGGCCATGGCAGAGCAAATCCAGTGGCCACGAAAGCATGGCGTTCTTAGCTTTTATAGGCTGGGTAATTCCATATACTAATGAGTGGGAGGGTTATTCCAGCTCTTTTAGGGAGGGGTCGAACTCTCAGGGCGCCTCTGGGTGTGTCACTTAGTTTGCTGACTGAGGATCAAGGTCTGGTTTGCGATCTTGGACCCATCTGATTCTAATGGGTTTGTGCTGTGTCCTTGGGCTATGTCATTCTTTTCAAAAATTGTGCCCTGCCCCTTTCCCTCCTAACCCTTACATTGCCCCCTCAAGAGATTTTACTCCCATATTCTTATGGGAGGCAGAAGGGTGAAGGTCCTTCTTCTGTAATTGCTTCAAGGCTGAGCATGGGCGTTGACCCTGCCTATCAGGGAGTAAAAATCTCTTGAGTACCTGATCTAGGGGCCCCAGGGGCAGGGCAGCTCCTAGTTTCAGTTCATGTGTTGAAACTCCTACATCTTGATGCAGAGAGGTAGTAACTGGGTTCCTTAGCCTTCCTATGGATCCCCTTGATGATTGGGCATGTTTTGTACCAGCACCAGGGCAGAAATATATCTATAAATGACAAAAGACTTAAAAGGCATGGTCAAACATCTGCTCACAGTGTACATAAAGGTGGGTTACAATAACCAGAATTACAAACAATTACATTTAACAACATATTAAATAATCTTAGTTAACTGCTTTCTTTGTCATACCATAGGGACCCTGTAAAACATCTCAAAGCTAGTTTTTAGCTAGGTAAGATCATAAGTCACTGTGAGACAATACTAATTCTCTAATTGAAACTATATAAAGATCCCTAAAGTAAGTACAAATCACTTAAAGGCAAAGACATTTACCACAATTTATCAAACCATAATCGATTTGTCAGAAGCAAGAATACTTTGGAGGAAGAGACCAAATCTAGCCTGGTCTTACCCATCTCTATTAAAATCCATTACTCAACCCAACTAAATCATGATCATGAATAACTCTTTACACAGTGAGGGTGGTTCCCTTTCTCCTCCAGAGACAGAGTGACCGCTAACTTAGTTAATAAATTTCTCCCCATTAAGGGGAAAGGACAATCAGGCACAAACAGAAACGAATGCAAAAATAGCTGTCCATTTGTATTGCACAAAACAGGCTCCAGGAAAGTGTGCCCCTGTTTCTTTCCTGACAACCACATTACATACTCCTTATGACTGCGAAGGTTTCCAATCCTTTGGGTTAAGACTGAGAAGGTTGCAACAGTGTCTACAAGAACTTCTATCAAATGGCCAGCCATATCAATGACCATCCGAGGTTGAAGCAGAGCCACTTTTGGCCTTGGGCCCTGTTGGTCTTCTGATTGCAAAGCCATCAATGGCTGAGGGTCCCCCATCACTCTCTGGCATCTGGGGCATTCCCTCTGCCAATGCCCTGGCTGTTTGCAAAAGACACATCGACAGCAGTCCTTCTTTCAGGGCCCCTTTTGTCCACACAGGGTACACTGGCTTTGCATGGGCACCCATGGGCCTCGTGGTCTGCCGGGACCAGATTGGCCCAGAAAGGGCAGTCACCTAGTTGGTGGTTTTTGAGCAGACAAAGCCATTGGAGTCATGTGGGTCTTTTGCATATTTTTCTGGGTGTACTCAACCTTTTCAGCCATATCCCTATTATTAGAAACCGAATAAGCCAATTGGAGCAAATCCATTCATTGGGGTCTGAGGACCAGCACTTACTTTCTGAATTTTGCGCCTGATGTCTGGGGCAGATTGGGCTATGAAATGCACAGCCAAAAGGGCCTGTCCCTCTGGGGCAGAGAGATCCACGTTTGTATATTTCCTAAAAGCCTCCATTAATCTACTTTGGAAGTTTGCAGGATTTTCATCCTGTGCCTGTTGGATCTCTTTCACCTTTTCATAATTAACAGATTTTACTCTAAGTTTTCTTTATATCTTCTATTAAACAGTTAATCATGCCATCTCATTTATCTCTATCAGTAGAGTTCAGCTGGTAATTCCATTTCGAGTTTGCCTCAGGAACAGCCTCATTCCTCACCATGTGCACTGCATGATCCTGTTGGGCTCAGGCTGCCAGTTGTTTGGCATGACCTCTGGCCACTAGTATTACACCCAGTATTAGGCCAGTATTACATCCTCGGGGGTGCAGCAGTGGGATAGTAGTCTTTAAGTCTTCCCAGGTGAGATCAAAAAGACCTCACTAGTCTGATAAATTCTTTTTTTTTTTTTTTTTCTTTTTTTTTTTTTTTTTAAAAACCTTTATTTTACTTTTAACTTTTACAGAGTTTTGTTGTTCACAGACATGCATGTTCTCAGATTAGTCAATGTTTAAGATCCTCAGAAAAACTTTCCAACTTGTCTTCTGCCATACTTAGATCAGACATTGAGAAAGGTACATAGACTCTTATTGTTTTTATGATTTCCATCATGAACTTCTCTCAGAGGCAGAACTGTAGGGGCAGTTGGTAACTTACATGGTTGTCAATGCTAGCTGAGCTAAGGATGGGCCCCTTGAGTAATTCAGGGTATAAAGCAGCTCCTGAATATGGGTGGGGCCTCTTCTCTTTCCTACCTGTGTCATCCCCAGAGACAATGGCTCCTCCCAGTAGGTGGGGAGTAGCTCCAGCAGCTCCTCCCAGAGGATTGAACATCTGAATGGCCCCAGGGTCCATCAGTTAAAAGGTCTTTTGTATCTTTCCTAGAATCTTCCCCCAAGCCACACACACCTTAAATTCCTTTT
The DNA here is from genome assembly GCA_022376925.1 of Tragulus kanchil. Taxonomy (NCBI): domain Eukaryota; kingdom Metazoa; phylum Chordata; class Mammalia; order Artiodactyla; family Tragulidae; genus Tragulus; species Tragulus kanchil. Next base: position 24,811,016 of record JAIOJX010000024.1, read on the forward strand.
GAATCTCACTGTCTAGATACAAGGCCACGAGAAAATTTGAACATATGGAAGTGCCCTTCACCTAAACCTCCTTTCACAATATAATTTTAAGAGTAACAGTGTATCATAATTTAGGCACCCATTTAGTCCCCATTTTTGTTGGCTTCTTAACTCATATTGCGGCCAAACATGATTACATAGCCTAATTTAATCCCAGTAGTCTGAATCTTTCCCAATCCCAGAAGACACGACCCGGTGGGTATTGGTTGGAACGGATGTTGCCTGACCCATTTCAGACCCAAACCTGAGACATCTCTAATTCCCGTTGTATCCAAAATTGTACCCTTAAAATCAAAATCCACCAAATTTGGTAAAAGATTTGCACTTATGATTTTAGATGCTATCCCTTCCAAAGCAGTCTCCCAACTGGTTGTTAGTGCCCAAAAGCTGTCATAAAGAAATGCACGGAAGACATTCCCAGTGGTGTTGACGATGAGCTGGAGCTGGTCTAGTGATAAGTTGGGAATAAAACGCCGGCACTTTTAACGGTTAGAGGGAGGGGAATAAAAGCAAAATACACCTTGGTGACCTCACAGGTCTTTTCAGGTTAACAAAAGAGAGAAAGAAACAAAGCAGGAATGAACAAGAATGTAGGTGGGAAATCTCAGAGTCAAAGAGAACAGTATAATTCTGTCTTCCCCAGTCTACCTGGCTCACAGCTTCCTGTGGGCCTCTATGGGACAGAGATCTAACTAAACCGTTCTTACCTTATCACTGTCCCTTCATTTGCTGTCGCCATCTGAAAGTGTTCAACCTCAATTTGAGACTTAAACCCAGGACCCAGACTTAATCAAACCTGTTTGGGACTTGAGCCCATGTGGCCGGGACTCGAACCCAGTCTAAACCCTGTTTGGGACTTCAGCCGGGACTCGAACCCAGCCTAGACCCTGGTAATTAAAATCACTCACCTAATGTCTGGACCCACTGAGGTTCAGGTTCTTCATGTCTCTTTGCAGAGAAGAATTCAGTGAGAGACAAAGTGATAGGTAAGAAATGGATTTATTCAGAGTCAGAGAAAGCACACTCCATAGACACAGTGTGGGCCATGGCAGAACAAATCCAGTGGCTATTACTGTCTTTTAATCTTTCTTGTCCAAATGCAAGGGAAACTTTGCCATTAAGTTAATTATGACTTACGGCATGTTAGGAAATTGTACCTTTGTAAAGAGGGTTGAGGCATTGATTGTTTCTCTCTATTGGATCCCTCCAGAATTTGACATCCTAATTGTAATCCCAGTAGTCTGAATCTTTCCCAATCCCAGAAGACACGACCCGGTGGGTATTGGTTGGAACGGATGTTGCCTGACCCATTTCAGACCCAAACCTGAGACATCTCTAATTCCCGTTGTATCCAAAATTGTACCCTTAAAATCAAAATCCACCAAATTTGGTAAAAGATTTGCACTTATGATTTTAGATGCTATCCCTTCCAAAGCAGTCTCCCAACTGGTTGTTAGTGCCCAAAAGCTGTCATAAAGAAATGCACGGAAGACATTCCCAGTGGTGTTGACGATGAGCTGGAGCTGGTCTAGTGATAAGTTGGGAATAAAACGCCGGCACTTTTAACGGTTAGAGGGAGGGGAATAAAAGCAAAATACACCTTGGTGACCTCACAGGTCTTTTCAGGTTAACAAAAGAGAGAAAGAAACAAAGCAGGAATGAACAAGAATGTAGGTGGGAAATCTCAGAGTCAAAGAGAACAGTATAATTCTGTCTTCCCCAGTCTACCTGGCTCACAGCTTCCTGTGGGCCTCTATGGGACAGAGATCTAACTAAACCGTTCTTACCTTATCACTGTCCCTTCATTTGCTGTCGCCATCTGAAAGTGTTCAACCTCAATTTGAGACTTAAACCCAGGACCCAGACTTAATCAAACCTGTTTGGGACTTGAGCCCATGTGGCCGGGACTCGAACCCAGTCTAAACCCTGTTTGGGACTTCAGCCGGGACTCGAACCCAGCCTAGACCCTGGTAATTAAAATCACTCACCTAATGTCTGGACCCACTGAGGTTCAGGTTCTTCATGTCTCTTTGCAGAGAAGAATTCAGTGAGAGACAAAGTGATAGGTAAGAAATGGATTTATTCAGAGTCAGAGAAAGCACACTCCATAGACACAGTGTGGGCCATGGCAGAACAAATCCAGTGGCTATTACTGTCTTTTAATCTTTCTTGTCCAAATGCAAGGGAAACTTTGCCATTAAGTTAATTATGACTTACGGCATGTTAGGAAATTGTACCTTTGTAAAGAGGGTTGAGGCATTGATTGTTTCTCTCTATTGGATCCCTCCAGAATTTGAAAACTCTCAGATTCCCAGCAGGAACTTCTCAGGAATGAAGGAAGGTCACTTTCTGGCATTTGCAGGAACCTCAAGATATTTTAGATTTCAAGAATAGAGGAGTGGCAAATTAGTGGGGAGAGTTCAAAGAGCTAAAGAAGGTCAAAACAGGGAGTAATCCTTCAACCTGGATTGGGAGAGGTGATCAATGTTTCTAATTCACTGAAGACTGGAGGGCTTCCTGGGATACAACCTTCAAAGAGACACTCAGGATAGTCCTGGGCAAATAGGCCAGCTGGTTATATTAATAAAGGCAATGCTGTAGAGGATTCAGAGAAGGCTTTGCAGAGGACAAGAAGTGGCCATGCCTGTAGAATTAGTTGGATTGCATCAGCTGTCTTCATTAATACCTTTGACATCTGTACAGATGAACTGCCTTCACCAATCTTACAAGTAGCAGTCCCAGCTATTGTGCAGTGGCTCCATTTTCATGAGAACTTTCTCTTGATTATCATGTGAATTGAAATCTTTTATCAAGCATAGGCCTATTATCATTATTGCACCTGTATATCCTACATAGTTTTCTAATTTCCAGTTGCTATACTTTCCTTCAATACTATGTTAAACGAGAACTTTTGTAACGCCTGTTCCTCTCCAAATATATTCACCTACAGTGGTCTCTGTACTGTTATTGTTGTTCAGTTGCTAAATCATGCCCAACTCTTTATGACCTCATGGACTACGGCAAACCAGGCTTTCCTTTTCTTCACTATCTCCTAGAGTTTGCTCAAATTCATGTCCATTGAGTCAGTGATGCTTTCTAACCATCTCATCCTCTTATCTTCTCCTTTTGCCTTCAGTCCTCTCCAGCATGAAGGTGTTTTCCAATGAGTTGGCTCTTTGCATCAGGTGGCCAAAGTATTGGGACTTCAGCTTCAACATCAGTCATTCCATGAACATGCAGGGTTGATTTCCTTTAGGATTGACTGGTTTCATCTTCTTGCCGTCCAAGGGGCTCTCCAGAGCTTTCTCCACAGCACCATTCAAAAGCATCAGTTCTTCAGTGCTCAGCCTTCTTTATGGTCCAACTCTCCCAACTATACAGGACTACTGGAAAAACCATAGCTTTGAATACACAGATTTTGGTAAACAAAGTGATGTCTCTGCTTTTTAAGACGCTGTCTAGGTTGTCATAGCTTTCCTAGCAAGCATCTTTTAATTTCAGGATACAGGTTCTGGAGCCCAAGAAAAGAAAATCAGTCACTGCTTCCACTTTTCCCACTTCTATTTACTATGAAGTGATGCGACATGATGCCATAGTCTTAATTTTTTTAATGTTGAGTTTTAAGCCAGCTTTTTCATTCTCCTCTTTCACCCTAATGAAAAGGCTCTTTAGTTTTTTGTCACTTTCTGCTGTTAGAGTGGTATCATCTGCATATCTGAGGTTGTTGATATTTCTCCCAGCAATCTTAATTCCAGTTGCTGATTCATCCATCCCTGCACTTCACATGATGACAGGGTGACAACATACAGCATTGGCTTGCTCCTTTCCCAATTTTGAAAGTTGCTCCACGGAAGGTTCTAACTGTTGTTTCTTGACCCATATACAGGTTTCTCAGGAGTCAGATAAGGTGATCTAGTACTCCCATCTCTAAGAATTTTCCATAGTTTTTTTGTGATCCACACAGTCAAAGGCTTAAGTGTAGTCAATGAAGCAGAAGTAAATATTTTTCTGGAATTCCCTTGCTTTCTCTCTGATCCAACGAATGTTGGCAGTTTGATCTCTGGTTCCTCTACCTTTTCTAAATTCAGCTTGTACATCTGGAAATTCTCACTTCACATACTGCTAAAGCCTAGCTTGAAGGCATTTGAGCGTAACCTTACTAGCATGTGAAATGAGCACAGTTATATAGTAGTTTGAACATTTGTTGGCACTCCCCTTCTTTGGGATTGAAATGAAAACCGACTTTTTTCGAGTCAGTATTACAAAGAGTCTGTACTAGAGGGTCAGAATTAGAAGTCTGCTTAGAAGCATAAAATGGGTCTTCATTTAGGATTGACTGGTTTCATCTTCTTGCCGTCAAGGGGCTCTCCAGAGCTTTCTCCACAGCACCATTCAAAAGCATCAGTTCTTCAGTGCTCAGCCTTCTTTATGGTCCAACTCTCCCAACTATACAGGACTACTGGAAAAACCATAGCTTTGAATACACAGATTTTGGTAAACAAAGTGATGTCTCTGCTTTTTAAGACGCTGTCTAGGTTGTCATAGCTTTCCTAGCAAGCATCTTTTAATTTCAGGATACAGGTTCTGGAGCCCAAGAAAAGAAAATCAGTCACTGCTTCCACTTTTCCCACTTCTATTTACTATGAAGTGATGCGACATGATGCCATAGTCTTAATTTTTTTAATGTTGAGTTTTAAGCCAGCTTTTTCATTCTCCTCTTTCACCCTAATGAAAAGGCTCTTTAGTTTTTTGTCACTTTCTGCTGTTAGAGTGGTATCATCTGCATATCTGAGGTTGTTGATATTTCTCCCAGCAATCTTAATTCCAGTTGCTGATTCATCCATCCCTGCACTTCACATGATGACAGGGTGACAACATACAGCATTGGCTTGCTCCTTTCCCAATTTTGAAAGTTGCTCCACGGAAGGTTCTAACTGTTGTTTCTTGACCCATATACAGGTTTCTCAGGAGTCAGATAAGGTGATCTAGTACTCCCATCTCTAAGAATTTTCCATAGTTTTTTTGTGATCCACACAGTCAAAGGCTTAAGTGTAGTCAATGAAGCAGAAGTAGATGTTTTTCTGGAATTCCCTTGCTTTCTCTCTGATCCAACGAATGTTGGCAATTTGATCTCTGGTTCCTCTACCTTTTCTAAATTCAGCTTGTACATCTGGAAATTCTCACTTCACATACTGCTAAAGCCTAGCTTGAAGGCATTTGAGCGTAACCTTACTAGCATGTGAAATGAGCACAGTTATATAGTAGTTTGAACATTTGTTGGCACTCCCCTTCTTTGGGATTGAAATGAAAACCGACTTTTTTCGAGTCAGTATTACAAAGAGTCTGTACTAGAGGGTCAGAATTAGAAGTCTGCTTAGAAGCATAAAATGGGTCTTCATTTGAATACAGATTCTCATAAGCAAGAGTTGACTTACTTTAAATTAGAGGGGAGGGCTTCCCCTGGTGGCCCAGTGGGTAAGGACACCGCCTTGCAGCGCAAGGGGCGCCAGTTCGATCCCTAGCCTGGGAAGATCCCATGTGCTGCGGAGCGGCTGGACGGATGTGTCCAATTACTGAGCCGGAGCTCTGGAGCACATGCACCCAGACCTGGTGCTCTGCAACAACAGACGCCACTGTGATGGGAGGCCCATAGGAGCCAAAGAACAAAGACGGATGGAAATAGAGAAATGAAAGACCAATAGAAGTGGCCTGCCCGCTCCCCTCCCTCCCCAACCCAACCCTCGCCCAAAATGTAAAATAAATAAATAAATAAATAAACTAGAGGGGAAAGGTGTTTACCTATGTGAAATATTGTAAACCAATGCTTCTCAAAATTTAATGTCTGAACAAACTACCATCTCCTCCTCCTACCTTGTAAAAATTTCTGATTCTGATTAGTGGGTCTGGGATTCTGAATCTCTAATAAACCTCCAACTGATCCTAGTACCATACTTTGGGTAACAAGGCTTTAAAGCAGAAAGGCCCTTTCTGACATGTGTTCTTGCCTGAATTTCCCTCCACTCCCTAAAATTCTTGTACTTCGCTGCTGAGTCAGAAAGTCCACCAATTATACTTTCTGAAACAAGTTGTGAATATGTACTTAACACAATTTTAGCTCTTACTCAGATAGTTTTTCTCATCGTACACACTGGACAAGGAACTTTAAGAATGGACATTAATTTTTGTGGGTAAATAATAAAGAATCTAGTAATGAAGCCTTGTACTAATGGGTGAACATATAGATGGAACACAAGGAGGTGAGGAAAAGAGGTGGGCGTTGGATACTTGCAAAGTATTATGAAAGCAGGTCTATTGGAGGTTATGTCAAAGACCATATTAGCAAGTAGGAGGAGGTGAAGAAAGAGGTGAGAGGCTATAATGAACTATAATGAACCCCATAATTTTAAAAGCTTTGCCTTGAGAGGAGTCTGTACTAGAGGGTCAGAATTAGAAGTCTGCTTAGAAGCATAAAATGGGTCTTCATTTGAATACAGATTCTCATAAGCAAGAGTTGACTTACTTTAAATTAGAGGGGAGGGCTTCCCTGGTGGTCCAGTGGGTAAGGACACCGCCTTGCAGCGCAAGGGGCGCCAGTTCGATCCCTAGCCTGGGAAGATCCCATGTGCTGCGGAGTGGCTGGACGGATGTGTCCAATTACTGAGCCGGAGCTCTGGAGCACATGCACCCAGACCTGGTGCTCTGCAACAACAGACGCCACTGTGATGGGAGGCCCATAGGAGCCAAAGAACAAAGACGGATGGAAATAGAGAAATGAAAGACCAATAGAAGTGGCCTGCCCGCTCCCCTCCCTCCCCAACCCAACCCTCGCCCAAAATGTAAAATAAATAAATAAATAAATAAACTAGAGGGGAAAGGTGTTTACCTATGTGAAATATTGTAAACCAATGCTTCTCAAAATTTAATGTCTGAACAAACTACCATCTCCTCCTCCTACCTTGTAAAAATTTCTGATTCTGATTAGTGGGTCTGGGATTCTGAATCTCTAATAAACCTCCAACTGATCCTAGTACCATACTTTGGGTAACAAGGCTTTAAAGCAGAAAGGCCCTTTCTGACATGTGTTCTTGCCTGAATTTCCCTCCACTCCCTAAAATTCTTGTACTTCGCTGCTGAGTCAGAAAGTCCACCAATTATACTTTCTGAAACAAGTTGTGAATATGTACTTAACACAATTTTAGCTCTTACTCAGATAGTTTTTCTCATCGTACACACTGGACAAGGAACTTTAAGAATGGACATTAATTTTTGTGGGTAAATAATAAAGAATCTAGTAATGAAGCCTTGTACTAATGGGTGAACATATAGATGGAACACAAGGAGGTGAGGAAAAGAGGTGGGCGTTGGATACTTGCAAAGTATTATGAAAGCAGGTCTATTGGAGGTTATGTCAAAGACCATATTAGCAAGTAGGAGGAGGTGAAGAAAGAGGTGAGAGGCTATAATGAACTATAATGAACCCCATAATTTTAAAAGCTTTGCCTTGGCCCAATCTGAGGAAACCTGATCCTAATAAGACTATCAAGTCTATTCCTAATAAAATAGAATGGGACAGGGAAGCCTGGTGTGCTGCCATCCATGGGGTTGCGAAGATTCAGATACGACTTGGTGACTGAACAAAAAATTCCTAATTTTCTATAGAAAGACTATATGACGCCTGTGTATATCAGTAAATTGTTCCCTTTCAATTATTTCTTGTCAATTTGCTTGTGCAATTGTGAAATCCAAGAAATTAGCTTGTTAAATGCACATGCTACCTAAAACTGTAGGAAATATTCTTCTAGTAAATATTAAAGATTCCAAGATAGAGCTGAGAGCTAAAATTATTACAAGTGATTGACAACCCAGAGCGATAGTATTTACATGAACCAGAAATCACTGAGCCTTTTCAACTCTATGGATGAAGGAACTGAAAACAAGCAGGTTTAATTGGATTTTTCAACTTCATTTAGGTAGTTAATGAAACAATCTGGACTTGAATACCATGACTCTTAACTTTTAACCAAAGGCTTTCGATAGTACTATGTACAAGTCTGAGAATCCAGGTTAACATTTCCCAAAAGGTTTCACATTTTACTTTCAATTAAGTTATTTTTAATGTATAGAAGCATTTTTGTACTTAATGATTTTATACTTAATGGTTCAATTCCTTTTGACAGATTTCTAATCTTTTGAAATTTTTCTTTCTTTCTCATAAATCCTTGTGTCAAGGGCTTTGTATTCTTTTGATATTCGACAATTTGTGAAAAGCTTTGTTTTTTAGCTCTTACTCAGATAGTTTTCTCATCGTACACACTGGACAAGGAACTTTAAGAATGGACATTAATTTTTGTGGGTAAATAATAAAGAATCTAGTAATGAAGCCTTGTACTAATGGGTGAACATATAGATGGAACACAAGGAGGTGAGGAAAAGAGGTGGGCGTTGGATACTTGCAAAGTATTATGAAAGCAGGTCTATTGGAGGTTATGTCAAAGACCATATTAGCAAGTAGGAGGAGGTGAAGAAAGAGGTGAGAGGCTATAATGAACTATAATGAACCCCATAATTTTAAAAGCTTTGCCTTGGCCCAATCTGAGGAAACCTGATCCTAATAAGACTATCAAGTCTATTCCTAATAAAATAGAATGGGACAGGGAAGCCTGGTGTGCTGCCATCCATGGGGTTGCGAAGATTCAGATACGACTTGGTGACTGAACAAAAAAAATTCCTAATTTTCTATAGAAAGACTATATGACGCCTGTGTATATCAGTAAATTGTTCCCTTTCAATTATTTCTTGTCAATTTGCTTGTGCAATTGTGAAATCCAAGAAATTAGCTTGTTAAATGCACATGCTACCTAAAACTGTAGGAAATATTCTTCTAGTAAATATTAAAGATTCCAAGATAGAGCTGAGAGCTAAAATTATTACAAGTGATTGACAACCCAGAGCGATAGTATTTACATGAACCAGAAATCACTGAGCCTTTTCAACTCTATGGATGAAGGAACTGAAAACAAGCAGGTTTAATTGGATTTTTCAACTTCATTTAGGTAGTTAATGAAACAATCTGGACTTGAATACCATGACTCTTAACTTTTAACCAAAGGCTTTCGATAGTACTATGTACAAGTCTGAGAATCCAGGTTAACATTTCCCAAAAGGTTTCACATTTTACTTTCAATTAAGTTATTTTTAATGTATAGAAGCATTTTTGTACTTAATGATTTTATACTTAATGGTTCAATTCCTTTTGACAGATTTCTAATCTTTTGAAATTTTTCTTTCTTTCTCATAAATCCTTGTGTCAAGGGCTTTGTATTCTTTTGATAATCGACAAGTACCTACTGTAGAACACAGGGAGCTCTGCTCAATGTGATGTGGCAGCCTGGATGGGAGGGGAGAGGGGAGAATGGATCCGTGTATATGTATGGTTGAGTCCCTTTGCTGTCCACCTGAAACTATTACCACATTGTTAACTGGATAGACTCTAATACAAAATAAAAAGTTTAATTAAATGAAAAGAAAGGGGGGTTTCCCTGGTAGCTCAGTGGTAAAGACTTTACCTGCCAATGCAGGAGACATGAGTTCAATCCCTGATCCGGGAAGATCCCACATGCTGCAGAGCAACTAAGCCTGTGAGCCACAACTATTGAGCCTGTGCTCTAGAGCCTCGGAGCCACCACTATGGAGCCCATGGGCCACACCTACTGAAGCCCGTGAGCCCTAGAGCCAGAGTTCCACAACAAGAGAAGTCACCGCAACAAGAAGCCTGCTCACCTGCACTAGAGAGCAGCTGCCACTCCCTGCAACTAGAGAAGAGCCTGTGGCAGCAATGAAAACCCAGAAGAGCCAAAAAAGAAAGAAAGGACTTCATTCTTAAAAAAATCTAGAAGACATATGCAATTTGTTATAAGTATGATTAACACAAAGATAAATCCACTTGGGTTTCCCTGGTGGTCCAGTGGATAGCGACATGGCCTTGCAGTGCAAGAGGCGCCGGTTCGATCCCTGGCCTGGGAAGATCCCACGTGCTGCAGAGCAGCTGGACAGATGTGTCCAATTACAAGCGTTCTGGAGCGCATGCGCCCAGAGCCGGTGCTCTGTGATGAGAGAGGCCACTGGGATAACCAGGTTTAATTGGATTTTTCAACTTCATTTAGGTAGTTAATGAAACAATCTGGACTTGAATACCATGACTCTTAACTTTTAACCAAAGGCTTTCGATAGTACTATGTACAAGTCTGAGAATCCAGGTTAACATTTCCCAAAAGGTTTCACATTTTACTTTCAATTAAGTTATTTTTAATGTATAGAAGCATTTTTGTACTTAATGATTTTATACTTAATGGTTCAATTCCTTTTGACAGATTTCTAATCTTTTGAAATTTTTCTTTCTTTCTCATAAATCCTTGTGTCAAGGGCTTTGTATTCTTTTGATAATCGACAAGTACCTACTGTAGAACACAGGGAGCTCTGCTCAATGTGATGTGGCAGCCTGGATGGGAGGGGAGAGGGGAGAATGGATCCGTGTATATGTATGGTTGAGTCCCTTTGCTGTCCACCTGAAACTATTACCACATTGTTAACTGGATAGACTCTAATACAAAATAAAAAGTTTAATTAAATGAAAAGAAAGGGGGGTTTCCCTGGTAGCTCAGTGGTAAAGACTTTACCTGCCAATGCAGGAGACATGAGTTCAATCCCTGATCCGGGAAGATCCCACATGCTGCAGAGCAACTAAGCCTGTGAGCCACAACTATTGAGCCTGTGCTCTAGAGCCTCGGAGCCACCACTATGGAGCCCATGGGCCACACCTACTGAAGCCCGTGAGCCCTAGAGCCAGAGTTCCACAACAAGAGAAGTCACCGCAACAAGAAGCCTGCTCACCTGCACTAGAGAGCAGCTGCCACTCCCTGCAACTAGAGAAGAGCCTGTGGCAGCAATGAAAACCCAGAAGAGCCAAAAAAGAAAGAAAGGACTTCATTCTTAAAAAAATCTAGAAGACATATGCAATTTGTTATAAGTATGATTAACACAAAGATAAATCCACTTGGGTTTCCCTGGTGGTCCAGTGGATAGCGACATGGCCTTGCAGTGCAAGAGGCGCCGGTTCGATCCCTGGCCTGGGAAGATCCCACGTGCTGCAGAGCAGCTGGACAGATGTGTCCAATTACAAGCGTTCTGGAGCGCATGCGCCCAGAGCCGGTGCTCTGTGATGAGAGAGGCCACTGGGATGGGAGGCCCACACAGGCCAAAGAACAAAAATGAAAGAAAATAAATAAATTAAAACAAAAAAAGATAAATCCACTTGTTTTCTGAACATATTCCAGATGTCACCAAGAGTCCTCCTTTTGATACACAATAAAACCTACTCTCCTATCCTGAAAGTAGGCTGGGTTTTCTTCTGAAATTCCTTTACCTGGTATTCCCATTTCTGAATCTGATAGCCAAAGGCAGATACGACCTAGAAGTGAGAGTCACATGAGATATGTCCGTGAGTCCTGATCAGTGAGGCTGCTCCACCTGTCAGCTTAGTCTCCTCAGTCAGAACACACTTCAAAGCATTTGGAAGGTAAATATTATACAAATAAAGGCAAGTATGCATTACTTCACAGAGCAGATTGTAAAGAAGTCACATTTCTTACTAGGAAAGACACAAAATAATATATTACTTTTCCAGGCTCCATCTTCCCCCTAATCAAAAGTGCAGTATGAGGGATTTCTGTAGTGGTCCAGTGGTTAGGACTCTGCTGAGGCTCAATCCCTAATCGGGGGATTAAGATCCCACAAACCATGTAGCACGCCCACCCCACACAAGTACATCATATTAAATTTTGACACTTCAATGAGGGTTTGTTTGTTTGTTTGTTTTTTAAAGAGTTTTGTTGTTTCAGTGTGAGTTTTAACTCAACTTATTGCATTTTTTAAAACAATTTGGATCTTATACCTTCCCAGGCCCATAAAAGCCAGCAGCTCCGCCAAACCTGCCACTGCAAGAGCAGCTGCCACTCCTGCAACTAGAGAAGAGCCTGTGGCAGCAATGAAAACCCAGAAGAGCCAAAAAAGAAAGAAAGGACTTCATTCTTAAAAAAATCTAGAAGACATATGCAATTTGTTATAAGTATGATTAACACAAAGATAAATCCACTTGGGTTTCCCTGGTGGTCCAGTGGATAGCGACATGGCCTTGCAGTGCAAGAGGCGCCGGTTCGATCCCTGGCCTGGGAAGATCCCACGTGCTGCAGAGCAGCTGGACAGATGTGTCCAATTACAAGCGTTCTGGAGCGCATGCGCCCAGAGCCGGTGCTCTGTGATGAGAGAGGCCACTGGGATGGGAGGCCCACACAGGCCAAAGAACAAAAATGAAAGAAAATAAATAAATTAAAACAAAAAAAGATAAATCCACTTGTTTTCTGAACATATTCCAGATGTCACCAAGAGTCCTCCTTTTGATACACAATAAAACCTACTCTCCTATCCTGAAAGTAGGCTGGGTTTTCTTCTGAAATTCCTTTACCTGGTATTCCCATTTCTGAATCTGATAGCCAAAGGCAGATACGACCTAGAAGTGAGAGTCACATGAGATATGTCCGTGAGTCCTGATCAGTGAGGCTGCTCCACCTGTCAGCTTAGTCTCCTCAGTCAGAACACACTTCAAAGCATTTGGAAGGTAAATATTATACAAATAAAGGCAAGTATGCATTACTTCACAGAGCAGATTGTAAAGAAGTCACATTTCTTACTAGGAAAGACACAAAATAATATATTACTTTTCCAGGCTCCATCTTCCCCCTAATCAAAAGTGCAGTATGAGGGATTTCTGTAGTGGTCCAGTGGTTAGGACTCTGCTGAGGCTCAATCCCTAATCGGGGGATTAAGATCCCACAAACCATGTAGCACGCCCACCCCACACAAGTACATCATATTAAATTTTGACACTTCAATGAGGGTTTGTTTGTTTGTTTGTTTTTTAAAGAGTTTTGTTGTTTCAGTGTGAGTTTTAACTCAACTTATTGCATTTTTTAAAACAATTTGGATCTTATACCTTGGCATTACTCTAAGTAAGAGTGATAAAAAGATGAGGTCTGGGGCTTCCCTGGTGGTCCAGTGGGTAAGGACATTGCCTTGCAGGGCAAGGGGCGCCAGATCGATCCCTGGCCTGGGAAGATCCCACGTGCCGCGGAGCGGCTGGACCGATGTGTCCAATTACTGAGACGGAGCTCTGGGGCGCATGTGCCCAGAGCCGGTGCTCTGCGACAACAGAGGCCACCGCGATGGGAGGCCCACCGGGGCCAAAGAACAAGGATGGATGAAAACAGACAAATGAAAGACCAATAGAAGTGGTCCGCCCACCCCCTTTCCTCCCCACCTCTCCCTCTCCCCGTCCGCCCCAAAATAGAAACATCAAAAAAAAAAAAAAAGATGAGGTCTCCAGTCTCATCTATCATTGACATTGCTAAAGGACAAGAAATCCTTGTGGAGAAGCTTTCCAGGACTTCTGAGATCTCACTGGGTAGAGAACAGTATTGGTATTGTATTCTGACATTACAGTCTAAACCACATACCTACAATAGCTAGAACATGGAAGGAACCTAGATGTCCATCGACAAATGAATGGATCCAAAAGCTCTGGTACATATATACAATGGAATACTACACAGCTATAAAGAGAAATGCAGAAGAATCAGCCCTAATGAGGTGGCTGGATCTAGAACCTATCATCAAAAGTGGAGTCAGTCAGAAAGAGAAGGACAAATACAGTATATTAACACCTATATATGGAATCTAGCAGGATGGTGATGATGGCACACGCAGTGAAGCGACGGAAAGACAGACATGGACAGTGGACATATGGACATTGTGGGGAAAGAACAGAAGGTGGGAGGCGTAAAGGAAGTAGCATGAAGGCCTGTACTATCATAAGTGAAGAAAATAGCTCAAGTCATTGCTCTGTGAGAATAGGGGATCCTTCAGAAGTGCTGTGTGATGGTTGGGAGGGGTGGAAGGGGGGGGATATACATATGACTAATCTGGGACCCCACACAAGTACATCATATTAAATTTTGACACTTCAATGAGGGTTTGTTTGTTTGTTTGTTTTTTAAAGAGTTTTGTTGTTTCAGTGTGAGTTTTAACTCAACTTATTGCATTTTTTAAAACAATTTGGATCTTATACCTTGGCATTACTCTAAGTAAGAGTGATAAAAAGATGAGGTCTGGGGCTTCCCTGGTGGTCCAGTGGGTAAGGACATTGCCTTGCAGGGCAAGGGGCGCCAGATCGATCCCTGGCCTGGGAAGATCCCACGTGCCGCGGAGCGGCTGGACCGATGTGTCCAATTACTGAGACGGAGCTCTGGGGCGCATGTGCCCAGAGCCGGTGCTCTGCGACAACAGAGGCCACCGCGATGGGAGGCCCACCGGGGCCAAAGAACAAGGATGGATGAAAACAGACAAATGAAAGACCAATAGAAGTGGTCCGCCCACCCCCTTTCCTCCCCACCTCTCCCTCTCCCCGTCCGCCCCAAAATAGAAACATCAAAAAAAAAAAAAAAGATGAGGTCTCCAGTCTCATCTATCATTGACATTGCTAAAGGACAAGAAATCCTTGTGGAGAAGCTTTCCAGGACTTCTGAGATCTCACTGGGTAGAGAACAGTATTGGTATTGTATTCTGACATTACAGTCTAAACCACATACCTACAATAGCTAGAACATGGAAGGAACCTAGATGTCCATCGACAAATGAATGGATCCAAAAGCTCTGGTACATATATACAATGGAATACTACACAGCTATAAAGAGAAATGCAGAAGAATCAGCCCTAATGAGGTGGCTGGATCTAGAACCTATCATCAAAAGTGGAGTCAGTCAGAAAGAGAAGGACAAATACAGTATATTAACACCTATATATGGAATCTAGCAGGATGGTGATGATGGCACACGCAGTGAAGCGACGGAAAGACAGACATGGACAGTGGACATATGGACATTGTGGGGAAAGAACAGAAGGTGGGAGGCGTAAAGGAAGTAGCATGAAGGCCTGTACTATCATAAGTGAAGAAAATAGCTCAAGTCATTGCTCTGTGAGAATAGGGGATCCTTCAGAAGTGCTGTGTGATGGTTGGGAGGGGTGGAAGGGGGGGGATATACATATGACTAATCTGGGAACATACATATCTGTAAACAACAAAGCTCTGTAAAAGTTAAAAGCAAAATAAAGGTTTAAAAAAAAATTAAAAAAATAAACCACATACCTGTGCCTGCAGGTTATTCATCGGGTAATAACAGAGTTCTTTACAGCTCACCGAAAAGGTGAATGGGAAATTTTGGACTCCATATCTCCGAAGATAAGAACATATCTTTATAGAGGAGCTGTCCAAATATAATAAAAGTAAATTTATGTTATGCCAGCAGGACTTTCTTTGTAGTGCCCCATTCAGTGAAATTTTATTGGAATACTTCTGGATGTCCATTTATAAAGTCTTCAGGATTTATGTTTAAACAACGTGTTTTTTAATAGATTACTGTAGAGGCTGATGAATCAAAATAATAGGAATAAGAAGTAGGTACATTTATCTCTCAGAGGAAAGGCATTAGATAAACCCAGAGTAATGTCGTTGGTATCTAAAGATTCCTCTTCCTTTTCCTAGCTCAAGAAAATGTATTTAATATTTTTTTGAATGTCTCTAAAAGTCCAAATGTCATTTGTTTATGTTGAGATTTTGTCTATTTTAAGGAGATTTAATTTATATACAGCAAAACCCACTCTTCAGAGATATCTGATCATCCTGTAAGTTGATCTGATAATCACTCTAATGTTTTAACAGGCATGAACTTATCAATGTCTTCTCTAATAGAATTATACTCTAGGAACTTTTTGAAATATTATCCTATCTAAAGTCAAGATTTGGGGCTTCCCCTGATGGTCCAGTGGGTAAGGACACTGCCTTGTGGTGCAAGGGGTGCTGGTTCGATCCCTGGCCTGGGAAGATCCCACGTGCCGCGGAGCGGCTGGACTGATGTGTTCAATCACCGAGCCGGAGCTCTGCAGCGACAGACACCACTGCGATGGGAGGCCCACAGGAGCCAAAGAACAAAGACGGATGAAAATGGAGAAATGAAAGACCAACAGAAGTGGCCCACCCACTCCCCTCTCTCCCCAACCCGACCCCCGCCCAAAATAAATAAATAAATAAATCTTTAAAAAAAATAATAATAAAGTCAAGATTCTACTGGACATGACTCCAAGGATGCTCACAGATCTGTGATCAGGGTGTTTGGGAGCAGACAGTTCTCAAGGAAGCTTTACTGCTTAGATCCTTAACTAAGAGCCCAGTCTCTTACACCAGTATGACTGGATGGCCCCTATAAAAATTTTCCTCTATGAAGTTACAGAGATAAATGAGAATTTCCCTTTCTGATAGTATATGTAAAATCTCTTTACAGGTCAAAAATGAAATAGTAGAAAATAAATCCCTTTGGTATGAGAGCCAGATCATAGCATGCTGAAATCTGTGCTTCACTTTTACATTTTTTTAGAAAACAACTCGCAGATACACCTCTGATAATCTTTAACCAGAATATCTTCAAATACAATGATTAACTAAGTGAATAAGTATTTATTGAGCACCTGCTATGTGTCAGCCATTGGACTGTGTGGTTTTAAATGTATATGAGAACACTTCATTATTCTTACTTTTATAAAGTCTTTCTTTAAAGCCTCCCTTTTACAAAGCCAATCCAGTGTTTAGGATGTATATAATTAAGGCTCTAAATTTCATATTTGTCAATATAAATAAAAATGGTTATATGATTTATATATCTATTAGACCATATTCCTTGACAGAAGACTATCTGCTCACCCTTCTGACCTCTGAGCCTGAGCCTCGTCCAATGCCTGGCACTAAGCACACAGACTCTCATGAAATGTTTCTGGAATAATTTCTTTTTTTTGTTGTGGCATTCAGGATCTTCAATCTTTGCTGCAGAATCTTTACCTGTGGCATTCAGACTCTTAGTTGCAGCATGTGGGATCTAGATCCATGACCAGAGTCGAACCCAGGCACCCTGCATTGAGAATGAAGAGTCTCAGACACTGGACCACCAGGGAAGTCCCTGGAATAATGCTTAAAGACATTATGGAATGTTTTGTTGGACAGCTCACTGTGATTAGTCCTTCATAAGTGTATCACTGGTTGTAACAGTATTTTGAGTAACTAAGGTAAAAGAAAGTAATATGTGACTTTGACTTCCCCCAACAGCACTTTGTAATAATTTGGCATCCATTAAAAATTTAATCGAATGAGAAGTTTTACAAAAATACTGTGAGAGGTACACAACTGTATATGATGTGGTTTCATAAAAATATATATAGCCAGAGACTCTGCTTCCCTAACTTTGGGGTTTACTCCTGCCCTCATTTTTCCTTGGAGTGTGGATTCTGGATCGTTATAGTCTAGGATGCTTGGAGATTCTAGGGTAACCAGTGCACAGAATTTCTTGCTGCTATCCCATAAAATGGAACGCTAATAACAAATGGCAACTGATCTCTACAGAGTGCTGGCTGGTCCCCTGTTCTGGCTTCAAATGGCAACTGATCTCTACAGATGGGTGGTTTTACATTTTTAGAAAACAACTCGCAGATACACCTCTGATAATCTTTAACCAGAATATCTTCAAATACAATGATTAACTAAGTGAATAAGTATTTATTGAGCACCTGCTATGTGTCAGCCATTGGACTGTGTGGTTTTAAATGTATATGAGAACACTTCATTATTCTTACTTTTATAAAGTCTTTCTTTAAAGCCTCCCTTTTACAAAGCCAATCCAGTGTTTAGGATGTATATAATTAAGGCTCTAAATTTCATATTTGTCAATATAAATAAAAATGGTTATATGATTTATATATCTATTAGACCATATTCCTTGACAGAAGACTATCTGCTCACCCTTCTGACCTCTGAGCCTGAGCCTCGTCCAATGCCTGGCACTAAGCACACAGACTCTCATGAAATGTTTCTGGAATAATTTCTTTTTTTTGTTGTGGCATTCAGGATCTTCAATCTTTGCTGCAGAATCTTTACCTGTGGCATTCAGACTCTTAGTTGCAGCATGTGGGATCTAGATCCATGACCAGAGTCGAACCCAGGCACCCTGCATTGAGAATGAAGAGTCTCAGACACTGGACCACCAGGGAAGTCCCTGGAATAATGCTTAAAGACATTATGGAATGTTTTGTTGGACAGCTCACTGTGATTAGTCCTTCATAAGTGTATCACTGGTTGTAACAGTATTTTGAGTAACTAAGGTAAAAGAAAGTAATATGTGACTTTGACTTCCCCCAACAGCACTTTGTAATAATTTGGCATCCATTAAAAATTTAATCGAATGAGAAGTTTTACAAAAATACTGTGAGAGGTACACAACTGTATATGATGTGGTTTCATAAAAATATATATAGCCAGAGACTCTGCTTCCCTAACTTTGGGGTTTACTCCTGCCCTCATTTTTCCTTGGAGTGTGGATTCTGGATCGTTATAGTCTAGGATGCTTGGAGATTCTAGGGTAACCAGTGCACAGAATTTCTTGCTGCTATCCCATAAAATGGAACGCTAATAACAAATGGCAACTGATCTCTACAGAGTGCTGGCTGGTCCCCTGTTCTGGCTTCTTCCAAGACACTGGCACCTGCTCATAACAATCTCTTCTAGCCACATTCACTGCTGCCTTATGGATTATAATCTGGCCCTGAATGCAGACTCAGGATGTGTTCAAGTATTTGCCACTTTATGAACCTAAGGCTCTGGCTAATTTTTCTCTTTTCCTCTTTGGAAGCCTGGCAAGTTACTTCTAAATTTAGCTCCAAATAAAGAGACATTGTTTTTCTGGCCTGAAATTCCAGCCAAGACTTCATTCTTAGAGTTATGACCATCTTCTAAGTCTCTGGGCTCCACAGAAAAGAAGAAATAGCTCTTTATTTTATGGGCTCTCCTTCCCGTACTTTCCTAGGTTCCCGCCATAGGATTCAAAGAGTGGACAGCAACTACTCATTGGCAGAAAAGTAGGAGAGGGTCCAGTTTGGATGTGGTCAGCCCCAGACTGCCTCTTTTCGACTATTCTGTGAGTATTTCAGCCTCTTCTCTCCATGTTCGATCCTCTGCTACCTATGAAAGGAGAAAGAGTTTCTGTCAGCCTTGGGATACTCTTTTCTCTGGGTTCATCTTTGATTCTTGAAAACTTCAAAACATGCCTTAACTTTTATGGTTCTGCTTTGTGCACCCTTCTATAAACACCCATCTTTTCCAGAGCAAATAAAAGCATGGACATAGCTGGGCAGTTCCTTCTTGCCTTAAGAGTCATCAATGATTACTTCCAAATGTCACAGCGGATAACATTCCCAGTTGACTGCAGGCACCTTAGAGTGAGATTTGATGGCTCTTTCAAAAGAATGATGCCTTCTTTTCCTCTTTCAGTAGACTCCTTAATACGAGAAATCTCGGAGGCAGTTTTCACAGCGTTAACTAGCATCTCTACCCTTCATTAAGAGAAGTGTCTCTGAAGACCTATTTCTCTGTGGCATTCACTGGAGAGAAACGTTTGGAGAAAAGCCCCTAAATGTGTATGATATCTTAATGATTTTGAATTTGGAGATTCCCTTCCCTCTAAGTCTAGTCTTAAAATATTTTGAACAGAGAGATCTGACGATTCTCTATATTCTGAAAGACAATTCTTTGTCTTAAAGTCCCAAATTGGAATGCGTGCAACAATGTGGATGGATTGCAAAAGGCTTATCCTAAAAGAAACAAAGTTACATGCTATATGATTGCATTTACATGTGTTTTTAGAAAAGGTGGAGGTCGTAGGGACAGAAAGCACATCAGTGGGTGCCAGGGACTGACAGAGGTCGGGGAGGGGCCGATGACAAGAAGGGCAGTTTTTTGGGGAGATAGAACTGTTCCATATCTTGATTTTGGTGGTAGTTAAAAGACTCAAAACTCACAGAACTGTACTAGCGTGCAGTGTTAGTAAAGAATGTTTTACCACATATAGTCATCATTTTTCCTTTTTAAATTAAAAAAAAAAAATTTTATTAATTTTTAAAAAATTTTAAATTGAAGGATGATAGTTTTCTGTTGTTTACTGCTAAATAATACTTTTTAAAAAGGGAAAAAATGGGGCTTCCCTGGTGGTCCAGTGGGTAAGGACACCGCCTTGCAGTGCAAGGGGCGCTGGTTCGATCCCTGGCCTGGGAAGATCCCACGTGCCGCGGAGTGGCTGGACCGATGTGTCCAATTACTGAGCTGGAGCTCTGCGACAACAGATGCCACCGCGATGGGAGGCCCACACGGGCCAACGAACAAAGATGGATGAAACTAGACAAACAAAAGACCAGTGGAAGTGGCCCACCCACCCCCCTCCCTCCCCACTCCCGCGAAAATAAATAAATAAATAAATGTTAAATTAAAAAAAAAAAAGGAAAAAATGGTTTTCCCCAAATATTTTTAAAAACCTACCAACATATCACCACATTTCTAAAGGCATTTTCTACCTGGGGTCATCAATACCTTTTAGAGCACTGTCACTACACTATGTTGATATCCGTATGTATGCTTACATGCTAAGTCACTTCAGTTGTGTCCATCTATTTGCGAACCTATGGACTGTAGCCCCCTAGGCTCCACTGTCCATGGGAATTCTCTAGGCAAGAATACTGGAGTGAGTGGCCATGCCCTTCTCCAGGGGATCTTCCTGACCTGGGGATCGAACCTGCACCTCTTAATATCTTCCACATTGGCAGACAGGTTCTTTAACATCAGCACCATTTCCTTCTAAGATCTTCTTCTTTTGTAGGACTTCAGGAATGTGTCCTAAAATTTTCCTCTTTCCCGGGAATGAAAAGGTTATTCCTAACAATACCCGTAGATTTTGGAAGTCATGATTTCTAGTCACAGTCTAAATGGCCTTTCCCAGAGATGATTATAACATCAGTCGCTGGGTTGGGTATGGCGGCTTGTCCAGGCTTGGGGTACTTTGGGTTTTCTTGTAAACCAAGACTTACTGCAGAACATGCTTCCACAAGAGTGCTGCTGGTTTTCAGAAATTTGGGGGCTCTGAGTTAGAAACTTTAGAAATGACCTTCTATATATTGCACAAACACTCCAGGGATGGGGATTTCAAAGAAGAAATTAATAGCATCATATCCTTTTCCCTGCATATTCTGCCAACCACTCTATATTTGCCTGGTTTTGAGGCATCACTTAGAATACTTTCCAAGCTCAGACTCACCACAGACTCTAGTCTCTGTCTACCTTGTTAGTATCTCACTCACCTGTGTGTTCTAGCCTATCTGCAGCATCATCGCCATTGTCTAAAAACATACTCAATACTTCCCACTTTAGGAGTTTCAGTTACTCCACCGTACAAGTATATGGTAAATGGAAATTCATAAATATCCTGGGATAAGGCCCCAATAATGTGACTTACTATTTCCATGAACACATGATACAAAGATTGTCCCACCTTTTTACCTTCCCGAATAAATTATACTAGTCCCAAACCCATGTATTCGGAAGTCTAGAATTACTGTCTCTTCAGTCTAGTCCTCCCTCTGAATTTTGAATTAACTCAAGGCCTTCAGGAGTTCAAAAGATCAGTCTGATCTCCTTCCTGTGACAAATACTCTTCACTGATCATCAAAACAAGGATTATTAGATTTAGCATGTAAAAATACAAAATGTCCCAATATTACATGGGACATACTTATACTAAAAAAAAAAAAAAAATACTTGTTCATCTGAAATTTAAGTTTAACTATATTTTATCTGGCAGTCCTACAATAATCATTTCTTCTTCCTGATATACAACATTATTTCCCCAGCTTCTCTTGCAGTTAAGTGGGGTCATGTGACTGAGTTCTAGCCATAAAAACCTCTTCAGCACAATCCTGGTTGTTCTTTTTCTTTCTAGCTGGCTGAGGAATCCATCAGGTAAAGATGATGGAGCCACAGGTTGGAAGCAGTCTGGATACCTATCAGAACTTGGGTGGGAGCTGCCTCATCGGGAGGTCACATTAAAGGGCCCTTTAGAGATGATTATAACATCAGTCGCTGGGTTGGGTATGGGGCTTGTCCAGGCTTGGGGTACTTTGGGTTTTCTTGTAAACCAAGACTTACTGCAGAACATGCTTCCACAAGAGTGCTGCTGGTTTTCAGAAATTTGGGGGCTCTGAGTTAGAAACTTTAGAAATGACCTTCTATATATTGCACAAACACTCCAGGGATGGGGATTTCAAAGAAGAAATTAATAGCATCATATCCTTTTCCCTGCATATTCTGCCAACCACTCTATATTTGCCTGGTTTTGAGGCATCACTTAGAATACTTTCCAAGCTCAGACTCACCACAGACTCTAGTCTCTGTCTACCTTGTTAGTATCTCACTCACCTGTGTGTTCTAGCCTATCTGCAGCATCATCGCCATTGTCTAAAAACATACTCAATACTTCCCACTTTAGGAGTTTCAGTTACTCCACCGTACAAGTATATGGTAAATGGAAATTCATAAATATCCTGGGATAAGGCCCCAATAATGTGACTTACTATTTCCATGAACACATGATACAAAGATTGTCCCACCTTTTTACCTTCCCGAATAAATTATACTAGTCCCAAACCCATGTATTCGGAAGTCTAGAATTACTGTCTCTTCAGTCTAGTCCTCCCTCTGAATTTTGAATTAACTCAAGGCCTTCAGGAGTTCAAAAGATCAGTCTGATCTCCTTCCTGTGACAAATACTCTTCACTGATCATCAAAACAAGGATTATTAGATTTAGCATGTAAAAATACAAAATGTCCCAATATTACATGGGACATACTTATACTAAAAAAAAAAAAAAAATACTTGTTCATCTGAAATTTAAGTTTAACTATATTTTATCTGGCAGTCCTACAATAATCATTTCTTCTTCCTGATATACAACATTATTTCCCCAGCTTCTCTTGCAGTTAAGTGGGGTCATGTGACTGAGTTCTAGCCATAAAAACCTCTTCAGCACAATCCTGGTTGTTCTTTTTCTTTCTAGCTGGCTGAGGAATCCATCAGGTAAAGATGATGGAGCCACAGGTTGGAAGCAGTCTGGATACCTATCAGAACTTGGGTGGGAGCTGCCTGGGAGACTCATCGAGGACAGCCATGTGCCATGACTCCTGAACACTGCATAAACTGTCGATCTTATTGTTAAGCCTCAGAGGTTGAGCTTTTTTTTTTTTTGAAGACTATGTTTTAATTTTTATTTATTTATTTTTAAATAAATTTTTATTGGAGTAATGTTGCTTTACAGTGCTTTGTTCGTTTCTGCTGCACAGGAAAGTGAATCAGCTACGCATACACATATATCCCCTCTCTTTTGGATTTCCTTCCCATTTAGGTCATCACAATTCATCACATCAAATAGAGCTCTCCATGTTCTACAGTAGGTTCTCATTAGTTATTTGTTTTATGTTGTTGTTTAATTGCTAAGTCGTGTCCAACTCTTTGGGAGCCCAAGGACTGTAGTCTTGCCAGGCTCCTCTGTCTATGGATTTCCAGGCAAGAATACTGGAGTGGGTTGCCATTTCCTACTCCGAGCATTCATTTATTGTAGCCATTGTACCTTAACCAATACAGAATATTAGTCTCTTGAAGTGGATGGAGTACTGCTATCATCATTTATTCAGTTGCTGTAACAGCGTACCATAGACGGGGTGGCTTAGAAACAACAGAAGTTCATTTCTCACAGCTCTGGAGGCTGGGCAATGAGAGATCAGGGTGCTAGCAAATTCTGTGTTTGATAAGGCTCTGCTTCCTGGTTCCTGGATGGCCATGTTTTTGCTGTGCCTTCACATAATAAAAAGGGGAAGGGGAGCTTCCCTTGTGGCTCAGTGGATAAGAACCCGTCTGCAAATGCAGGAGACACAGGTTCAAGCCCTGATCCGGGAAGATCCCACATACCGCAGAGCAGCTAAACCCACACATCAACAAAGACCCAGCACAGCCAAAAATAAATAAATAAAAGTTTTTTAAAAAAAAGGGGGGGGGGAGGGATTTCTCTGGGGTCACTTTTAAAGGGGCATATATCCCATTCACTAGAGCTCTATAGCTGCCATAACAAAACCCTGATATTTGTGATATTAGCTTAGTGGAGCAGCAGTGAGAAGTAAGAAAACAGATACCATAAACCTAGAAAAATTGGCATGCATATTATGCACTAACAAAAGATTTGATAAGGGCTTCCCCTGGTGGGAAGGACACCGCCTTGCAGTGCAAGGGGCGCCGGTTCGAGCCCTGGCCTGGGAAGATCCCACGTGCTGCGGAGCAGCTGGACCGATGTGTCCAATCACTGAGCCGGAGCTCTGGAGCGCATGCGCCCAGAGCCGGCGCTCTGCAATGACAGAGGCCACCGCGATGGGAGGCCCACAGGAGCCAAAGAACAAAGACAGATGAAAATATAGAGAAATGAAAGACCAATAGACGTGGCCCCTGCGCTCCCCTCCCTTCCCAACCCAACCCCCGCCCAAAATAAATAAATAAATAAATCTAAAAAAAAAAAAAAAAAGATTTGATAAGGTGTTACTTGAAATAGAAAGACGACTGTGTGATTAAGTGAATTGGTAATTCCAGGGCAGAAAGTTTTAATCTTTTCATCTCTTTCTTTTTTCCCTTCCTTCCTTCATTTTCCTTTTTCTTTTTGGTGCCATGAACCCCTTTGGCAATTTGGTGAAGCTGACAGACCCCGT
This sequence comes from Tragulus kanchil, assembly GCA_022376925.1. NCBI lineage: Eukaryota > Metazoa > Chordata > Mammalia > Artiodactyla > Tragulidae > Tragulus > Tragulus kanchil. The sequence goes on from JAIOJX010000024.1 coordinate 24,835,834, forward strand.
TTCAGAGTGATTTTTTTTTTTTCTGATATTTTAAAATTTTCATTTTAGTGTAATTGATTTACAGTGCTTTTTTTAACTTTTATTTCATTTCAGAGTAATATTTTAAAATTATATTTACTTATTTAATTTTTTGGCTGTGCTGGATCTCTGTTGCTGTGCAGGCTTTTCTTTAGTTGTGGTGAGTTAGGGCTACACTCTAGTTGTGGTACATAGGCTTTTCATTGTGGTGGCTACTCTTGTTGCGGAGCACAGGCTCTAGGGCACCTTTGTCAGCAAAGTGATCTCCGCTTTTCAACATGCTGTCTAGGTTTCTCATAGATTTTCTTCCAAGAAGCAATTGTCTTTTAATTTCATGACTGCAGTCATTATCCGCAGTGATTTTAGAGCCCAAGAAAATAAAACTGGCCACTGTTTCCACTTTTTTCCCCATTTATTTGCCATGAGGTGATGGGACCAGATGCCATAAATTTAGTTTTATTTTTAATGTTATGGTTTTTTAAAATATTTATTTATTTATTATTTTTTGGGGTGCATCGGGTCTTAGTTGTGACACTCAGGGTCTTTCATTGCGGTGCATGAGCTCACTAGCTGCAGTGCATGGGCTTAGTTTCTCCCAGGCATGTGGGATCTTAGTTCCCCAACCAGGGATTGAACCTTCATCCCTTGCATTGGAAAGCAGATTCGCAACCACTGGACCACCAGGGAAGTTCGCTTAATGCTGTGTTTTAAGCCAACTCTTTCACTCTCATCTTTTATCCTCATGAAGAGGCTCTTTAGTTCCTCTTCACTTTCTGCCATTAGAGTGGTATCATCTGCATGTCTGAAACTGACATTTCTCCCAGCAATCTTAATTCCAATTTCTGAGTCATTCAGGCCTGCATTTTGCATGAGGTACTCTGCATATAAGTTGAATAAGGAAGGTGACAATAAAGTGTTTATGTATTCCTTTCCCAATTTTGAATCAATCCATATTATATGAACACACCTGGGTATACGTCACAGGAGCTGCTAATACTACTGTGAGTTGTTGCCTACATTCATAATGAACACAGGAAATGCTAACTTTCAGTTGGGGTTAGTGATACAGCCACTATGGAGAAAAGTATGGAGGTTCCTTCTAAAACTAAACATAGAGCTACCATATGACCCTGCGATCCCGCTCCTGGGCATATATTAGGAAAAAAACGTCTCCCGAAAGGATACATGTGCCTCAGTGTTCATTGCAGCACCATTTACAGTGGCCAAGACATGGAAACAACTTACATGCACAGTGACAGAAGAATGGATATTAAAAAAAAAAAAAAATGTACAATGGACTACTACTCAGCCATTAAAAAGAATGAAATAATGCAATTTGCAGCAACATGGATGGACCTAGAGATTGTCATACCGAGTGAAGTCAGGCAGAGAAGGAGAAATATCATATGACATCCTTTATATGTGGAATCTAAAAGAAAACGATACAAATGAACTTATTTATACAACAAAAACTGACTCAGAGACTTAGAGAATGAACTGACAGTTATGGTCTCTGGGGGGAAGGATGGAGGGAATGGGAGTTTGGGATGGACATGTATACACTGCTATATTTAAAACTGATAACCAGCGAGGACGTGCTGTATAATACAAGGAACTCTGTTCAATTGTCATGTGACAGCCTGGATGGGACAGGGTTTCGGGGAGAAAGGACACATGTATAGGTATGACTGGGTTCCTTTTGCTGTCTACCTGAAGCTATCACAACACTGTTACTCAGATAGACTCCAGTATAAATTAAAAAGTTTTACAAAAAGAGGCAACTTGTTTCTCGTGTTGGTGGACACTGTTGATGCTCTGCTCAATCTCCTCAGATCCTTTGAGGGGTTTCATCTGCTAATCTCATGGTTTTTATTACCTTTGCTTTACCAGCTTTCACCTGAGACTTATTTCAGAGCACTATCCGCAGGTTGCTATGACCCGTTGCCTACAGATGTAGAAATTTGGGACTGCATGGGTGTTTCAGTCCCCAGAGGGCAATCCATAGCCAATGCTTGAATGGTGAAGGTGTATGACAACCCAGCTTCTTTGCTTTGGGGGATACCATATGCTCCAGGGTCCCCCTGTGGGGTTTTGCTGAGGCTGGAGCTTTGCCTAAAATTGCATCCTATTATTATTATTATTATGCTTTTCCTTCATTCCTGGGTGTAAAGAAAGTGTTAATCAGTCAACTGTGTCTGACCCAATTGTGTGTGACTCAATGGACTGTAATCCACCAGGCTCCTCTATCCTGGTTACTCATTAGTAAATCACTTGCACCTAAGTTCTCGTTTCAGGATCTGCTTCCGGAGAACTTAATATCCCATCCAAGTTACGAATTCCTGGGCGAAGAATCCCTGTTTGAGGGAGAGTGACTGGAAAGAGTCTGAAGGCTTGTGTATTTGAGTTTTCACTTTCTGCTCTCAGCAAGTGATTATTCCTGAGAGGGATGGGTGTAGGCCAGAATTGAGCTGGACTCAATTCAGGCAGAGGTTCAAGAGGATGAAGAAAACCCAGGGATCATGGACTTCATAGAGTTGGGAAATCCTATTGTTTCTAGATTTCAAATATCAAAGGATAATGATCATCGACTCTTATATGTGGAATCTAAAAGAAAACGATACAAATGAACTTATTTATACAACAAAAACTGACTCAGAGACTTAGAGAATGAACTGACAGTTATGGTCTCTGGGGGGAAGGATGGAGGGAATGGGAGTTTGGGATGGACATGTATACACTGCTATATTTAAAACTGATAACCAGCGAGGACGTGCTGTATAATACAAGGAACTCTGTTCAATTGTCATGTGACAGCCTGGATGGGACAGGGTTTCGGGGAGAAAGGACACATGTATAGGTATGACTGGGTTCCTTTTGCTGTCTACCTGAAGCTATCACAACACTGTTACTCAGATAGACTCCAGTATAAATTAAAAAGTTTTACAAAAAGAGGCAACTTGTTTCTCGTGTTGGTGGACACTGTTGATGCTCTGCTCAATCTCCTCAGATCCTTTGAGGGGTTTCATCTGCTAATCTCATGGTTTTTATTACCTTTGCTTTACCAGCTTTCACCTGAGACTTATTTCAGAGCACTATCCGCAGGTTGCTATGACCCGTTGCCTACAGATGTAGAAATTTGGGACTGCATGGGTGTTTCAGTCCCCAGAGGGCAATCCATAGCCAATGCTTGAATGGTGAAGGTGTATGACAACCCAGCTTCTTTGCTTTGGGGGATACCATATGCTCCAGGGTCCCCCTGTGGGGTTTTGCTGAGGCTGGAGCTTTGCCTAAAATTGCATCCTATTATTATTATTATTATGCTTTTCCTTCATTCCTGGGTGTAAAGAAAGTGTTAATCAGTCAACTGTGTCTGACCCAATTGTGTGTGACTCAATGGACTGTAATCCACCAGGCTCCTCTATCCTGGTTACTCATTAGTAAATCACTTGCACCTAAGTTCTCGTTTCAGGATCTGCTTCCGGAGAACTTAATATCCCATCCAAGTTACGAATTCCTGGGCGAAGAATCCCTGTTTGAGGGAGAGTGACTGGAAAGAGTCTGAAGGCTTGTGTATTTGAGTTTTCACTTTCTGCTCTCAGCAAGTGATTATTCCTGAGAGGGATGGGTGTAGGCCAGAATTGAGCTGGACTCAATTCAGGCAGAGGTTCAAGAGGATGAAGAAAACCCAGGGATCATGGACTTCATAGAGTTGGGAAATCCTATTGTTTCTAGATTTCAAATATCAAAGGATAAGCTAGAAAAAGCCTTGAGGGAAAAAGGCTCAGTGAGACTACTAAGCAAACAGCATGAGAGCTGTGAGGGAACTGGATCATTAAGGATGTTCTTTGTCAACTCTAAAGGTAACTCTTGTTGAGATGAAAGAGCACGTCAGGAGATAAATAAGCATGAAGTAAGATGACCCTGAGAACTGGATTTAGATGTGGTTGCCAAATGTAGCAAATAAAAACACGGGAAACCCAGTATCTTATCTGGCAACCCTAGGTCTAGTGAATAGCTTTGAGAGTAGTTACTGGCTCCTGAGTCTTTCTGAAAGCAAATAGATCAGAACATCCAAGTTTTTGAGGGAATGATATTGATCAAGAACCCAAAAGCCTAGTCTATAAAGCTTTTGCCTATTCAGGAAATTTTATTTTTTAAATTAATTTTTATTGCTTTTGCTTCCCCGGGGGCTCAGTGGTAAAGAAACTGACTGCCATGCAGGAGATTCAGGTGATGTGGGTTCAATCCCTGGGTCGTGGGAAGATCCCCTGGAGGAAGAAATGACAACCCACTATTCTTGCCTGAAAAATCCCTTGGACAGAGGAACTTGGTGGACTACAGTCCAAAGGGTCGCAAATAGGCAGACACGCCTCTGTGACTAAGCACATAAGGATAGTTACTTTCCAAAGGAAAAAAAGAGAGTTACTTTACAGTGTTGTATTAGTTTCTATTGTACAGAAAAGTGAATTAGCTCTATGTTTACATATATCCCCTCTTTTTTGGATTTTCTTCCCATTTAGGTCACCACAAAGCCCTGAGTATACTTCCCGAGCTCAAGTTACGAATTTTCCTGCACCTAAGTTCCCGTTTCAGGATCTGCTTCCGGAGAACTTAATATCCCATCCAAGTTACGAATTCCTGGGCGAAGAATCCCTGTTTGAGGGAGAGTGACTGGAAAGAGTCTGAAGGCTTGTGTATTTGAGTTTTCACTTTCTGCTCTCAGCAAGTGATTATTCCTGAGAGGGATGGGTGTAGGCCAGAATTGAGCTGGACTCAATTCAGGCAGAGGTTCAAGAGGATGAAGAAAACCCAGGGATCATGGACTTCATAGAGTTGGGAAATCCTATTGTTTCTAGATTTCAAATATCAAAGGATAAGCTAGAAAAAGCCTTGAGGGAAAAAGGCTCAGTGAGACTACTAAGCAAACAGCATGAGAGCTGTGAGGGAACTGGATCATTAAGGATGTTCTTTGTCAACTCTAAAGGTAACTCTTGTTGAGATGAAAGAGCACGTCAGGAGATAAATAAGCATGAAGTAAGATGACCCTGAGAACTGGATTTAGATGTGGTTGCCAAATGTAGCAAATAAAAACACGGGAAACCCAGTATCTTATCTGGCAACCCTAGGTCTAGTGAATAGCTTTGAGAGTAGTTACTGGCTCCTGAGTCTTTCTGAAAGCAAATAGATCAGAACATCCAAGTTTTTGAGGGAATGATATTGATCAAGAACCCAAAAGCCTAGTCTATAAAGCTTTTGCCTATTCAGGAAATTTTTTTTTTAAAATTTAAATTTTTTATTGCTTTTGCTTCCCCGGGGGCTCAGTGGTAAAGAAACTGACTGCCATGCAGGAGATTCAGGTGATGTGGGTTCAATCCCTGGGTCGTGGGAAGATCCCCTGGAGGAAGAAATGACAACCCACTATTCTTGCCTGAAAAATCCCTTGGACAGAGGAACTTGGTGGACTACAGTCCAAAGGGTCGCAAAGAGTCAGACACGACTCTGTGACTAAGCACATAAGGATAGTTACTTTCAAAAGGAAAAAAAGAGAGTTACTTTACAGTGTTGTATTAGTTTCTATTGTACAGAAAAGTGAATTAGCTCTATGTTTACATATATCCCCTCTTTTTTGGATTTTCTTCCCATTTAGGTCACCACAAAGCCCTGAGTATACTTCCCCGAGCTACACAGGAGGTTCTCATTAGTTATCTACTTTATATGTAGTATCAATAGTATACATCAATCCCAATCTTCCAGTTCATGCTCCTCTCTCCTTTTCCCCCCTTGGTGTCCATGTTGTTTCTCCACACCTGTGTCTCTATCAGGAAAATTTAAAACACCCTTCAAGTATCCACATTTGCATGGACAGGGGGCACGCAGTGAAACCCCCAGAAGATGACACATTCTGGGCTTCCCTGGTGGTCCAGTGAGTAAAGAGTCCACTTTGCAATGCAAGGGGCACCGGTTTGATCCCTGGCCTGGGAAGATCCCTCATGCCAAGGAGTGTCTGGGCCGGTGTGCCCAGAGCCAGTGCTCTGCACAGAAAGAGGCCACTGCAATGGGAGGCCCACACATGCCAAAGAATAAAGATGGACGAAAATAAATGATGACTTGGAGAAATAAAAAAGATGACACATTCTTCAATGTCACCTTCAGATGTGACCATGAAGGATAATGAAAAAGGAAGAGTCTCTCAGAAGATGGAGCCAAGGACTCCAGAGAAAAGTAGTAACAGGAATTCTACCCTAATAGCAGGACCATGGTCTAAGCAAGGATATTGTTTCCACGCGAGGATGGAGGTCTGCACAATGGCTGCCCAGGTGTTTTCACAAGACTAGCAACTGCATCTCCTGTTTTTCTGTTTCAGTTACTGATGTTTTCCCAGGAAATTTTATTTTTAAATTAATTTTATTGCTTTTGCTTCCGGGGGCTCAGTGGTAAAGAAACTGACTGCCATGCAGGAGATTCAGGTGATGTGGGTTCAATCCCTGGGTCGTGGGAAGATCCCCTGGAGGAAGAAATGACAACCCACTATTCTTGCCTGAAAAATCCCTTGGACAGAGGAACTTGGTGGACTACAGTCCAAAGGGTCGCAAAGAGTCAGACACGACTCTGTGACTAAGCACATAAGGATAGTTACTTTCAAAAGGAAAAAAAGAGAGTTACTTTACAGTGTTGTATTAGTTTCTATTGTACAGAAAAGTGAATTAGCTCTATGTTTACATATATCCCCTCTTTTTTGGATTTTCTTCCCATTTAGGTCACCACAAAGCCCTGAGTATACTTCCCCGAGCTACACAGGAGGTTCTCATTAGTTATCTACTTTATATGTAGTATCAATAGTATACATCAATCCCAATCTTCCAGTTCATGCTCCTCTCTCCTTTTCCCCCCTTGGTGTCCATGTTGTTTCTCCACACCTGTGTCTCTATCAGGAAAATTTAAAACACCCTTCAAGTATCCACATTTGCATGGACAGGGGGCACGCAGTGAAACCCCAGAAGATGACACATTCTGGGCTTCCCTGGTGGTCCAGTGAGTAAAGAGTCCACTTTGCAATGCAAGGGGCACCGGTTTGATCCCTGGCCTGGGAAGATCCCTCATGCCAAGGAGTGTCTGGGCCGGTGTGCCCAGAGCCAGTGCTCTGCACAGAAAGAGGCCACTGCAATGGGAGGCCCACACATGCCAAAGAATAAAGATGGACGAAAATAAATGATGACTTGGAGAAATAAAAAAGATGACACATTCTTCAATGTCACCTTCAGATGTGACCATGAAGGATAATGAAAAAGGAAGAGTCTCTCAGAAGATGGAGCCAAGGACTCCAGAGAAAAGTAGTAACAGGAATTCTACCCTAATAGCAGGACCATGGTCTAAGCAAGGATATTGTTTCCACGCGAGGATGGAGGTCTGCACAATGGCTGCCCAGGTGTTTTTCACAAGACTAGCAACTGCATCTCCTGTTCTTCTGTTTCCTGTTTCTTCAGTTTGTTTTACTGAGGGTAGTATGTCCCGCTCTGCCACTGAATGTAGGGGAACGGAGAGGACAATTTACAGAAAACTTGTTTTCCCCTTTCAAAAGTCATCAAGCTACATCCAGATGAGCGGAAAATACTGTGTGACCCAGAGATCCTGAGTTTTAAACATTAAGATGACTGGAAGAGGCTTTGGGCTGTTTCCCTTGGCGAAGAAAGAGAATTGTGTTCTATGTATGGTTGAAAGGGGTGAAATGGATATTTGTGGGCCGGAAGAGAAGACTGTGTCAGAGACCAAACTCATGTTCTCTTCTTCCTGGGCATATAGTTTGACAACATTTCCTAACCTTCCTTGCATTTAAGTCTCCGGTATTCTTGCTTGGAGAATTCCATGGACAGAGGAGCCTGGTGGGTTACAGTCTATGGGGTCACAAAGAGTTGGACATGGCTGAGTGACTAACACACACACACACAACACACACACTCACTCATGTGTCTGAATAATAGAGTAATTTGTAGGCCTGATTCATGAAAACTTCCCAGGACTACAGAATTCCCTGGCAGTCTATTGGTTAGAGTTCAGTGCTTTCACGGTTGTGGTCTGGGTTCAATCCCTGGTCAGTGAACTAGAATCCTGAAAGTCATGCATCATGACCAAAAACAAACAAAAAGCTTCCCAGGGTTGAACCTTCATGCTTATCCCCACACCCCACTTTTGATGGCTGAAAAGTCATGATCCCTGGAACAACCTTGGCAGCACAATATTGAAGATAACAGAACCACACAGAGGAACTTGGACAAGCAATACAAAAAATTTAGGGGCCCTAAACACAACCACACACTTTTTTGGAACGAATTGCAAAAAACCCATTCTTCAATGTCACCTTCAGATGTGACCATGAAGGATAATGAAAAAGGAAGAGTCTCTCAGAAGATGGAGCCAAGGACTCCAGAGAAAAGTAGTAACAGGAATTCTACCTAATAGCAGGACCATGGTCTAAGCAAGGATATTGTTTCCACGCGAGGATGGAGGTCTGCACAATGGCTGCCCAGGTGTTTTTCACAAGACTAGCAACTGCATCTCCTGTTCTTCTGTTTCCTGTTTCTTCAGTTTGTTTTACTGAGGGTAGTATGTCCCGCTCTGCCACTGAATGTAGGGGAACGGAGAGGACAATTTACAGAAAACTTGTTTTCCCCTTTCAAAAGTCATCAAGCTACATCCAGATGAGCGGAAAATACTGTGTGACCCAGAGATCCTGAGTTTTAAACATTAAGATGACTGGAAGAGGCTTTGGGCTGTTTCCCTTGGCGAAGAAAGAGAATTGTGTTCTATGTATGGTTGAAAGGGGTGAAATGGATATTTGTGGGCCGGAAGAGAAGACTGTGTCAGAGACCAAACTCATGTTCTCTTCTTCCTGGGCATATAGTTTGACAACATTTCCTAACCTTCCTTGCATTTAAGTCTCCGGTATTCTTGCTTGGAGAATTCCATGGACAGAGGAGCCTGGTGGGTTACAGTCTATGGGGTCACAAAGAGTTGGACATGGCTGAGTGACTAACACACACACACACAACACACACACTCACTCATGTGTCTGAATAATAGAGTAATTTGTAGGCCTGATTCATGAAAACTTCCCAGGACTACAGAATTCCCTGGCAGTCTATTGGTTAGAGTTCAGTGCTTTCACGGTTGTGGTCTGGGTTCAATCCCTGGTCAGTGAACTAGAATCCTGAAAGTCATGCATCATGACCAAAAACAAACAAAAAGCTTCCCAGGGTTGAACCTTCATGCTTATCCCCACACCCCACTTTTGATGGCTGAAAAGTCATGATCCCTGGAACAACCTTGGCAGCACAATATTGAAGATAACAGAACCACACAGAGGAACTTGGGTACTTAAGTCACCATGCACAAAAAAATTGCCTTAGAGGGACCCCTAAACACAACCACACACTTTGGAAGATTGGGTGAATGAAGGTTATGCGAAACCACTGAGATTCTGAGAATTCTTCTAAGACTAAGTGACTCTCAAAGTATGACTCCAGACCAGCAGCATCAATAACACTTGGCAACTTGTTAGACATCAAGGGAATTCCCTGGTGATCCAGTGGTTAGGACCCTGGGCTCTCACTACCAAGGGCCCAGATTCAGTCCTTGGTTGGGAAACTCCCACAAGTTGTGCAGAAAAAAAAATTAGAAATCCAAATTTTCAGTTTCTGCCCCAAATCAGAACTCCAGAGATGGAACCTAGCAAAACCTCCTGGTATCCTGATACACACTGAAATTTGAGAACTATTGACTAAGGAAACAGCTAGTGTCAACTAATACAGGGAAACGGCTAGCAGTCTCTAAAGTGGACCAGTCTACTGTTCCTATTGTTTCACAGGGATACTATTGATCACTGGTCTAACTCTACAGAGTCAAAGCTATGGTTTTTCCAGTCGTCATGTACAGATGTGAAAGTTGTTCCATAAAGAAGGCTGAGCACCAAAGAATTGATGCTCTTGAACTCTGGCACTGAGGAAGACATTTGAGAGTCCCTTGAACAGCAAGGAGATCAAGCCAGTCAATCTTAAAGAAAATCAACTGAGAGACTTTCTAAAGACTCTCATCCTAAAACCACTCCCCATCCCAGACTATCTGGGACTGTAATAGAGAACTTTCTATTCTCTTACAAGTTAATCACTAAAGAGATGCTGCCTATAAAGTTAAACTATACCAAATGGCCAATATCTGGGAATCCTACCTCCTAAGTAATGAGTATTAGTTAAGGTAAAATACCTTTATTTAATTCACAAGAATCATCCTGACCAGGCCCACCTGTGAATGACTGCAGGAAGGAAGAAAGGAACACATCCTCTCCTGAGGCTGACCAGAACCAGGAAATGTTGGACTTTCACTCCCTCCTCATTTGATATGAAACAAAACTGACTTCTAACTCAGGCAAGATAGTTCTTTGAGACACAAGTCCACCATCTTCTTGGTCTGCCAGCTTTCCAATAAAGGCGATAATCCTTGCCCCAACAACTCATCCCTCAGTTAACTATCCTGTCATGCAGTGAGTGGTACGAGCTGGGACTCGTAACAGGAGGCTTGGTCACGTTAGTTCATGTGGATGAAATGTTCACCACTTGTGACTCAGAGCCTTTTCTCTCACAAGGGCTATCCATAGCTTAACAGATCCCGAAACTTTTTATTTTAAACTCCCTAACACAGGAGTCCTAATCATACCATCTTTCCGAGATAATTGACCTACTCATCTTTGAAGCCAGATACCCTGATTGCCTGACAGGTCTCCGCACACCCTCTTTTGTGAATGTGTGATTGCTGACGTTGGGTTACTTTCATGATAAATGGATAAAGGTGAGCAGGGTAACTTAAAAAAAACAAACAAACAAAAAACACATTTATCTATCTGTATCCGGTCGTAGTTGCAGCATGCATGGGAACTTCTCCCCTGACCAGGAATTGAACTCCAGGCCCCTGCATTGGAAGTATGGAGTGTTAGCCACTGGATCACCTCGCAAGTCCCCCAAGGTAACTTTCGAGAGCCTACCTCACTAAAGGGAGGTAGGGCCCTCAGTGATATATGTACTCCAACTTTATATTTTAGTTCCAATTTTTTTTGCATTATATATATTTTTTATGGAAGTGTAGCTGATTTACAATATTATGTAAGTTTCAGTATACAAATTAGTGATTCACAGCTTTGAAAGGTTGTACTCCACTTATAGTAACTGAAAATATTGACTAATTTCCTTTGTGTACTATTTATCTTATAGCTTCTTTATTTTATACTGTACCCCAACTTTATAATTCAAGGTAGAATGTTAACTTAAACTGATCTTATGTTCTGCTTAGAATTCCGAGGCATTATTAGACTCTCTGGTCTCTGTTGACCAAAGAAAAATGTGTCCTGAAAGAATAAGCGCTCTGGAGAAGTCCTCAGTTACAAATAGCTACAGATTTCTTCTATCCAAGGAGGACACCTAGAGGCTACTTTTGTATGTGATTGCCAACCTGAAATGCTTTCCAAATTGTTTTCTTCACAGATCCAATCATAATCATTACTGCAGATGCAGTAAGTCCAAGTAGAATAATGAATAGCTAATCTTTAAGGAGATGGAAAAGACCAAAAGAGGTTATATTTATTCTCCAGGCACAGAAGAAGGATATTACAAGGTACAGAAGAACTTTTAAATGCGGTCGGTGGGGGAACAGTTATGAAGGACATTTGAGGGGCAGTTGGGAAAATGAGATGTTGACCACTTGTGACTCAGAGCCTTTTCTCTCACAAGGGCTATCCATAGCTTAACAGATCCCGAAACTTTTTATTTTAAACTCCCTAACACAGGAGTCCTAATCATACCATCTTTCCGAGATAATTGACCTACTCATCTTTGAAGCCAGATACCCTGATTGCCTGACAGGTCTCCGCACACCCTCTTTTGTGAATGTGTGATTGCTGACGTTGGGTTACTTTCATGATAAATGGATAAAGGTGAGCAGGGTAACTTAAAAAAAACAAACAAACAAAAAACACATTTATCTATCTGTATCCGGTCGTAGTTGCAGCATGCATGGGAACTTCTCCCCTGACCAGGAATTGAACTCCAGGCCCCTGCATTGGAAGTATGGAGTGTTAGCCACTGGATCACCTCGCAAGTCCCCCAAGGTAACTTTCGAGAGCCTACCTCACTAAAGGGAGGTAGGGCCCTCAGTGATATATGTACTCCAACTTTATATTTTAGTTCCAATTTTTTTTGCATTATATATATTTTTTATGGAAGTGTAGCTGATTTACAATATTATGTAAGTTTCAGTATACAAATTAGTGATTCACAGCTTTGAAAGGTTGTACTCCACTTATAGTAACTGAAAATATTGACTAATTTCCTTTGTGTACTATTTATCTTATAGCTTCTTTATTTTATACTGTACCCCAACTTTATAATTCAAGGTAGAATGTTAACTTAAACTGATCTTATGTTCTGCTTAGAATTCCGAGGCATTATTAGACTCTCTGGTCTCTGTTGACCAAAGAAAAATGTGTCCTGAAAGAATAAGCGCTCTGGAGAAGTCCTCAGTTACAAATAGCTACAGATTTCTTCTATCCAAGGAGGACACCTAGAGGCTACTTTTGTATGTGATTGCCAACCTGAAATGCTTTCCAAATTGTTTTCTTCACAGATCCAATCATAATCATTACTGCAGATGCAGTAAGTCCAAGTAGAATAATGAATAGCTAATCTTTAAGGAGATGGAAAAGACCAAAAGAGGTTATATTTATTCTCCAGGCACAGAAGAAGGATATTACAAGGTACAGAAGAACTTTTAAATGCGGTCGGTGGGGGAACAGTTATGAAGGACATTTGAGGGGCAGTTGGGAAAATGAGTGTTGACTGAATGTTGGCTAATGTAATTGAGTTCATGATGATATTTTTAGGTGCAGTTAGGGCATTGTGTTCTTGTAGGAGAATGTTTCTGTTCTTAGGCAATGCAGGCTGACATATTCCAGGGAAATGTAGGAGGAAGTCTGAAACCTAGTTTCAGATATTTTGGCTAAAGGGAAGTGAGAGTACACATATGGAAGAAAGATGAAGCAGGTGTAGAAAGACGTTAACAGTTGCTTAATCTAGGTGGAGAGGAATATGGATCTTCATTTTAAACTATTCTTCCAACTTTTATGCACATTCAATTTTTTTTTCAAAAGTTTCACATTGTAATGTAAAAGCATTGAGCTAAGTCACTTAAAATATTAACCGTAGGATATGAAATTAATACACAGAAATCTCTTACATTCTTATACCTAACAATGAAACATCAGAAAGAGAAATCATGGCAATAATCCCATTTACCATCACATCAAAACAAATATTTAGGAATAAACCTGCCTAAAGGGACAAAAGACCTACTCTTACAAAACTATAAGATACTGATGAAAGAAATAAAAGATGGCACAAACAGATGGAGAGATACATTTAGGTTATTGGACTGAAAGAATCAATACTGTGATTGATTGATAGTATGATTGATTGATTGATAGTATAGAACATGACTATACTACTCGAAGCAATCTACAGACTCAATGCAATCCCTATCAAATTATTAATGCCATTTTTTCACAGAATTAGAACAAAAAAAATTACAATTTGTATGAACACACATAAAAGACCACAGATAGTCAAAGCAATCTTGAAAAAGAAAAGCAGACTATACTACAAAACTAGTCATCACAACAGTACTGTCACAAAAGCAGAAACACAGATCAATGGAACAGGATAAAAAGTACTAAAATAAACTCATATGCCCATGGTCACCTAATCTATGACAAAGAGGCAAGCATATGCTGTGAAGAAAAGACAGTCTCTTCAGTAATCGGCGCTGGGAAAATTGAACAGCTACATATAAAAAAATACAATCAAAACACACACTAACACCACACACAAAAATAAACTCAAAATGGATTCAAGACTTTTTTTTTTTTTTTTAAAGACTTATTTATTTATTTATTTTTTTGGGCGGGGGTCGGGTTGGGGAGGGAGGGGAGCGGGCGGGTCACTTCTATTGGTCTTTCATTTCTCTATGTTCATCCGTCTTTGTTCTTTGGCTCCTGTGGGCCTCCCATCGCGGTGGCATCTGTTGTCGCAGAGCGCCGGCTCTGGGCGCATGCGCTCCAGAGCTCCAGCTCGGTAATTGGACACATCAGTCCAGCCGCTCCGCGGCACGTGGGATCTTCCCAGGCCAGGGCTCGAACCGGCGCCCCTTGCACTGCAAGGCGGTGTCCTTACCCACTGGACCACCAGGGGAAGCCCGGATTCAAGACTTAATGTCAAGCTGGATAGTACAAAACTCTTAAAGCGGAAAACACATAGAATACTCTCTGACATAAATTGCAGTAAGATCTTTTCCAATCTACCTCCCAAGGTAACAAAAATAAAAGCAACAATACATAAATGGGACCTAATTCAGAAAGAGAAATCACAAACCAAATATTTAGGAATAAACCTGCCTAAAGGGACAAAAGACCTACTCTTACAAAACTATAAGATACTGATGAAAGAAATAAAAGATGGCACAAACAGATGGAGAGATACATTTAGGTTATTGGACTGAAAGAATCAATACTGTGATTGATTGATAGTATGATTGATTGATTGATAGTATAGAACATGACTATACTACTCGAAGCAATCTACAGACTCAATGCAATCCCTATCAAATTATTAATGCCATTTTTTCACAGAATTAGAACAAAAATTACAATTTGTATGAACACACATAAAAGACCACAGATAGTCAAAGCAATCTTGAAAAAGAAAAGCAGACTATACTACAAAACTAGTCATCACAACAGTACTGTCACAAAAGCAGAAACACAGATCAATGGAACAGGATAAAAAGTACTAAAATAAACTCATATGCCCATGGTCACCTAATCTATGACAAAGAGGCAAGCATATGCTGTGAAGAAAAGACAGTCTCTTCAGTAATCGGCGCTGGGAAAATTGAACAGCTACATATAAAAAAATACAATCAAAACACACACTAACACCACACACAAAAATAAACTCAAAATGGATTCAAGACTTTTTTTTTTTTTTTTAAAGACTTATTTATTTATTTATTTTTTTGGGCGGGGGTCGGGTTGGGGAGGGAGGGGAGCGGGCGGGTCACTTCTATTGGTCTTTCATTTCTCTATGTTCATCCGTCTTTGTTCTTTGGCTCCTGTGGGCCTCCCATCGCGGTGGCATCTGTTGTCGCAGAGCGCCGGCTCTGGGCGCATGCGCTCCAGAGCTCCAGCTCGGTAATTGGACACATCAGTCCAGCCGCTCCGCGGCACGTGGGATCTTCCCAGGCCAGGGCTCGAACCGGCGCCCCTTGCACTGCAAGGCGGTGTCCTTACCCACTGGACCACCAGGGGAAGCCCGGATTCAAGACTTAATGTCAAGCTGGATAGTACAAAACTCTTAAAGCGGAAAACACATAGAATACTCTCTGACATAAATTGCAGTAAGATCTTTTCCAATCTACCTCCCAAGGTAACAAAAATAAAAGCAACAATACATAAATGGGACCTAATTAAACTTAAGATCTCTTGCACAGCAAAGGAAACCATAAAAACAAAACAAAAAGACAACCCTCGGGATGGGAGAAAATATTTACAAACCAAGTAACTAACAAAAGATTAATTTCCAAAGTATACAAATAGCTCATGCAGCTCAATATCAAAAAAAGTTCAATCAAAAGACGGGCAGAAGATCTAAATAGACATTTCTCCAAAGAAGACATACAGATGGTTAAAAAGCACATGGAAAGATGCTCAACAACACTATTTAGAGAGATGCAAATTAAAACTATAATTAGGTATTATCTCACACCAGTCAGAATGACTATCATCAAAAAATCTACAAACATGTACTTTCCTGGTGGTCCAGTGGTTAAGAATCTGCCTGCCAATGCAGGGAATGTGGGCTCGATCCCTGGTCTGGGAAAATCCCACATGCTGCGGAGTAACTGAGCAGGTGTGCCAAACCACTGACCCTGCGCTGTAAAGCCCTCGAGCTATAGCTACTGAAGCCTGAGCACCAAGAGCTTGTGCTCTGCAACAAAAGAAGCCACTGCAATAAGAAGCCTGTGCACCACAATAAAGAACAGTCCCACTCCCTGAAAACTAGACAAAGCCTCCACACAGCAGTGAAGATCCAGCGCAGCCAAAACTTTTTTAAATAAATAAACATTAGAAAAATGCTGGAGAAAGTGTAGAGAAAAGGGAATCCTCCTACATGGATAGTGAGAATGTTAACTGGTACAGCCATTATGGAGAACAGTATGGAGGTTTCTTAAAGTAATAAAAATACAGCTATCCCACTCCTGGACATTTATCTGGGGAAAATCATAACTTGAAAAAAAACAGCTAGTTACTCAATCATGTCCAACTCTTTGCGACCCCATGAACAGTAGGTGGCCTGCCAGGCTCCTCTATCCATGGGATTCTCCAGGCAAGAATACTGAAGTGGGTAGTCATTCCCTTTGCCAGGGGATCTTCCCAATCCAGGGGTTAAACCCAGTTTTCTTGCATTACAGGCAGATGCTTTACCATCTGAGCCACTAGGAAGATCCTAACCTGAAAAGATACATAAACCCCAGTGTTCATGATAGCCCTATTTACAATAGCCAGGACAGGAAGCAACCTAAATGTCCGTTAACAGAGGAATGGATAAGAAGAATGTAGTAATATGTACAATGAGATATTACTCAGTCATAAAAAGGATGAAATAATGCCATTTGCAGTAATGTGGATATTGTTGTGGATATGGAGATTTTTTTACTGAGAGAGGTAAATCAGACAAAGACAGATATCATATAATATCACTTATATGTGGCATCTTAAAAAAAAGGCTACAAATGAACTTATCTACAAAATAGAAAGAGTTACAGATGTAGAAAATGAACTTATGGTGACCGGGGGATAAAGGAGAAGAGGGATAATTGGAAGACTGGGAAGACACATACACAGTACTATACGTAGAACAGGTGCAACTAATGAGGACCTAGTGTAGAGCACAGAGAACTCTGTAAATATTCTGTAATGGCCTATATGGGAAAAGAATCTTAAAAAGAGGGTATACATATATATATGCATAACAGATTTACTTTGCTGTATACCTGAAACTAAAACAACATTGTAAATCAACTATATCCCCAATAATTTTTTAAAAGGTAAGAGGCCATGAAAAAAGTGAACTAAATTTGTATCTTCACTTGTGACATCTCTTGTGTTGTTTTGTCCCTGGGTCAATGTGTAACTTTTTATGTCTTAGATTCCCACTGTATTGTAATCACTTACATGCCTATCCACTGCTCTTTGTATCTCTTGTAAGAGACACAGCAAAGCCTCACAAGTATTTGCTGTGGTAGGAAAAAAAAAAAAAAAAAACGAGAGAAAACTTCACGGCTCCCTACTGTGCTCTCTCGGACCTTAATTAGGGCCTGAAGGAGGCTTCTCTTTGCCCTTTTCCCAACCCCCAGCTTCCCCTGGCTGATTCATATCCATCTTCCAGATTCCCATTCTCTTGGAAGCCTTCCTTGCTCTGCTCCTGTGCCTGTGCGTCATTTCCTTTCTCTTAGCACTCATCACAGAATATATTATAGTGTCTGTTATCTCAGCTGAATATCGCATTAGATTATAGCTTTCCTGAGTAGGGAAGTTTGTTTGCTTTTTTACAGCTGTAAGCTGAGATCCTGACACAGGATCTGGCACATAGCAAGAATTTAATAAATATTTAGTGAATGTATGGCCAATGATAGAGGGGTCAGCTTTTGAGAGCCAAACAGAGGAATGGATAAGAAGAATGTAGTAATATTACATTGAGTTATTACTCAGTCATAAAAAGGATGAAATAATGCCATTTGCAGTAATGTGGATATTGTTGTGGATATGGAGATTTTTTTACTGAGAGAGGTAAATCAGACAAAGACAGATATCATATAATATCACTTATATGTGGCATCTTAAAAAAAAGGCTACAAATGAACTTATCTACAAAATAGAAAGAGTTACAGATGTAGAAAATGAACTTATGGTGACCGGGGGATAAAGGAGAAGAGGGATAATTGGAAGACTGGGAAGACACATACACAGTACTATACGTAGAACAGGTGCAACTAATGAGGACCTAGTGTAGAGCACAGAGAACTCTGTAAATATTCTGTAATGGCCTATATGGGAAAAGAATCTTAAAAAGAGGGTATACATATATATATGCATAACAGATTTACTTTGCTGTATACCTGAAACTAAAACAACATTGTAAATCAACTATATCCCCAATAATTTTTTAAAAGGTAAGAGGCCATGAAAAAAGTGAACTAAATTTGTATCTTCACTTGTGACATCTCTTGTGTTGTTTTGTCCCTGGGTCAATGTGTAACTTTTTATGTCTTAGATTCCCACTGTATTGTAATCACTTACATGCCTATCCACTGCTCTTTGTATCTCTTGTAAGAGACACAGCAAAGCCTCACAAGTATTTGCTGTGGTAGGAAAAAAAAAAAAAAAAAAACGAGAGAAAACTTCACGGCTCCCTACTGTGCTCTCTCGGACCTTAATTAGGGCCTGAAGGAGGCTTCTCTTTGCCCTTTTCCCAACCCCCAGCTTCCCCTGGCTGATTCATATCCATCTTCCAGATTCCCATTCTCTTGGAAGCCTTCCTTGCTCTGCTCCTGTGCCTGTGCGTCATTTCCTTTCTCTTAGCACTCATCACAGAATATATTATAGTGTCTGTTATCTCAGCTGAATATCGCATTAGATTATAGCTTTCCTGAGTAGGGAAGTTTGTTTGCTTTTTTACAGCTGTAAGCTGAGATCCTGACACAGGATCTGGCACATAGCAAGAATTTAATAAATATTTAGTGAATGAATGGCCAATGCTAGAGGGGTCAGCTTTTGAGAGCGCCAAACTGGCATACTGTGCCATCAGACTGCCCTGCTCCCCAAACGTGTGTGTATGTAAATTATACACATATTTATTATTTTTATATAAACTATTTCATAGAGTTTAGGAAAATATGCAATAATGCATTTATTTATTTATTGGAGTATAATTGCTTTACAATGTTGTGTTAGTTTCTGCTGTACAACAAAGTGAATTAGCTATGTGTATGCATCTATCCCCTCCCTTGGAAGTCTCCCTCCCGCCCCAAATAATGCATGTTAATCCAGGGTTAGCTTGTGTAGTATGGCCTAACTAACTCAGCTTGTCTATTTTATACTATTGATGTCTTTGGGGGAGAAGAGACAATTTTAGGTTAATTTAGAAGTCCTTGCCTTTCTCGTTCTGGATTTGTGAGACTCTCAAAGTCAGAGATTGCACTTCCTCTTCACCAGGTTCAATCCCAAATTCTTTTCTGCAAATTGTGTAGTATGCTCTGTTTTGGTTATTTACTTTCTTACTCCTGCCACATGGCTCCTTCCATCTACCTCTTATTAAAATAATCACAGTTGTTTACCTTTCTTATTCAGTGATGCTTAGGTAATTCCGGTGTCGGTACTGCCATTGTTTCTCATTACCTGAACTGTTAGAAAATATGGTCACAACATATACAATATTAAAAGTTAAACTAATACTCTGTTAATACAAAGCATAATAGTTAATCCACAGGCAAAGCCAAAAATGAATCGTTACAAGATATTTAAATTGCCCACTTAAGTTGCATCAGAATAAGACAACGATGGATGATCGTTACTGTGAACTGGTAATCAAGGTTGCCAACATCAGCCTCAGGAGTAAAAACAGCCACCACTGACTACATAGATGGGGTAATTTGTGTTGGAATCATTTGACACTAAAAACAGTGTTGTTTTCGGCCTCTATTTCTGTGGACTACCGTAGGATTTCTGCAGGTTTCCCCAACCTACTTCCCCAGGGTGGAAACTTCATGGCCTATGGAGAGGTTTCCCATTAAATAGGATTTTTCAGTGCTAGAACAACAAACTAGGAAGGTTGATCACTCTAGTACTGGCTGCTGCTGTTGCTGCTGCTTAGTCACTTCAGTCATGTCCAGCTCTGTGTGGCCCCATGGACTGCAGCCTGCCAGGCTCCTCTGTCCATGGAATTCTCCAGGCAAGGGTACTGGAGTGGGTAGCCATTTCCTTCTCTCTAGTACTGGCAGCAATCCCAAAAACTCTCAGAAAGACGTAAGAGATTGGCAATAACCAATTTTCAGAAATACATTTCTTTGAGACTATAATATCAATCCTTCCCTGGTGGCTCAGTGGTAAACAATCCACTTGCCAGCGCAGGAAACATGAGTTTGATCCCTGGGTTGGAAAGATCTCCTGGAGAAGGAAATGGCAAACCACTCCAGTATTCCTGCCTGGAAAACTCTGTGGACCCCGCAGGCTACAGTCCATGGGGTGGCAAAAGTCAGACATAACTTAGTGATTAAACAACAGCAACAACCAATAGACAGCTTGCCAGAATACATTCTATCCCCTCCCCACCAAAAGTAGCAACCACTGAAGACAGTCATTTCATTAAAAACAATTCTAATGTACTGTTGTTCATTTTATTATTTTAAAATATATTTATTTTTAAAAATTTATTTGGCTGTGCCAGGTCTTAGTTACAGTACACAGGACTGTCCATCTTTGTTACTAACACAACATTGTAAATCAACTATACTCTAATAAAATCAAAATATAAAAAAGGAAAAATATTTTATCCTTGTTTCTTTTCTCAATATGGTTATTGGTTAATAAAAGTAATTTCATAGACCTATTTATCGTGCTTGTTTTTTTTTTTTTTTGGTAAAGTATTTAAACTGCTGGAAAAAATTCACAATCTAAAAGTTGAGAACTGGGGCTTCCCGGGGGGTCCAGTGGGTAGGGACACCGCCTTGCAGTGCAAGGGGCGCCGGTTCGAGCCCTGGCCTGGGAAGATCCCACGTGCCGCGGAGCGGCTGGACTGATGTGTCCAATCACCAAGCCGGAGCTCTGGAGCGCATGTGCCCAGAGCCGGTGCTCTGCAACGACAGACACAACCGCGATGGGAGGCCCACAGGAGCCAAAGAACGAAGATGAATGAAAATAGAGAAATGAAAGACCAATAGAAGTGGCCCGCCTGCTCCCCTCCCTCCCCAACCTGACCCCCACCCAAAGTAAATAAATAAATAAATCTTTAAAAAAAAAAAAAAGGTGTCAATAGGGTTGGGGTATTTTTTTTCTTCTTTAAAAAAAATTTTTTTTTTTTTTTGGTTGTGCCAGGTGGCATGTGGGATCGCAGTTCCTTGACCAGGGATCAACTGATGCCCCCTGCATTGGAAGTATGGGGTGTCTACCACTTGGCCATGATGGAAATCCCAGGGTAGGCTTTTTCTGAGACCTCTGTTTTCTTTGTAGATGGCTCTTGAGAAAGAAATGGAATATTTTCAGCCTTATCAGTAATCAAGGATGCCACAGTCATCAACGATTGCAGCCCTCCACTGTGAGCCAGTGAGCCCTGAGGACACTCAGAAAGGAAAGAATACATGCCTTCCAGCAGCCATCAGACTGCCGCCACTCCCTAAAGTGAGCCCTCGGGATGTGAAAACACAGGACACTGGCCCCAGATGGTTGAGGTGCATGGCAAAGACAAGATGTCAGTGAGCCTCGACTCTTGCATCTGCCCATACATAGAAAAGCACTAAATTCCTTAACTTGGGATATCTGATTTTGTTTAATTTACAATAATCTTTTGATTTTCAGACTACCTGCCCTTTGTTGTAAAACTTCTATATAACCCCCCCAAACTAGTGCTCTTTTGGACTGTCCAACACAACATTGTAAATCAACTATACTCTAATAAAATCAAAATGAAATATTTTATCCTTGTTTCTTTTCTCAATATGGTTATTGGTTAATAAAAGTAATTTCATAGACCTATTTATCGTGCTTGTTTTTTTTTTTTTTTGGGAAAGTGTTTTAAATGCTGGAAAAAATTTCACAATCTAAAAGTTGAGAACTGGGGCTTCCCGGGGGGTCCAGTGGGTAGGGACACCGCCTTGCAGTGCAAGGGGCGCCGGTTCGAGCCCTGGCCTGGGAAGATCCCACGTGCCGCGGAGCGGCTGGACTGATGTGTCCAATCACCAAGCCGGAGCTCTGGAGCGCATGTGCCCAGAGCCGGTGCTCTGCAACGACAGACACAACCGCGATGGGAGGCCCACAGGAGCCAAAGAACGAAGATGAATGAAAATAGAGAAATGAAAGACCAATAGAAGTGGCCCGCCTGCTCCCCTCCCTCCCCAACCTGACCCCCACCCAAAGTAAATAAATAAATAAATCTTTAAAAAAAAAAAAAAGGTGTCAATAGGGTTGGGGTATTTTTTTTCTTCTTTAAAAAAAATTTTTTTTTTTTTTTGGTTGTGCCAGGTGGCATGTGGGATCGCAGTTCCTTGACCAGGGATCAACTGATGCCCCCTGCATTGGAAGTATGGGGTGTCTACCACTTGGCCATGATGGAAATCCCAGGGTAGGCTTTTTCTGAGACCTCTGTTTTCTTTGTAGATGGCTCTTGAGAAAGAAATGGAATATTTTCAGCCTTATCAGTAATCAAGGATGCCACAGTCATCAACGATTGCAGCCCTCCACTGTGAGCCAGTGAGCCCTGAGGACACTCAGAAAGGAAAGAATACATGCCTTCCAGCAGCCATCAGACTGCCGCCACTCCCTAAAGTGAGCCCTCGGGATGTGAAAACACAGGACACTGGCCCCAGATGGTTGAGGTGCATGGCAAAGACAAGATGTCAGTGAGCCTCGACTCTTGCATCTGCCCATACATAGAAAAGCACTAAATTCCTTAACTTGGGATATCTGATTTTGTTTAATTTACAATAATCTTTTGATTTTCAGACTACCTGCCCTTTGTTGTAAAACTTCTATATAACCTGGGTTCCTTCTCCCTTCTCGTTTCCTCAGAGCAGTTCTTTCAAGGTTACTTGAGATGTTGCCTCCTGGGCTTGAAATTCCTGCCAAATAAAAGATAGCTCTCAACTTTTGTGTTGTGAAATTTTTAAAAAATTTTATTTAGTTATTAAGTTTTGGCTATTCTGGGGTTTGACTGCTGCTACAGGCTCTTCTCTAGTTGCAGGGAGTGGGAGGTGAGCAAGCTTCTTGTTGCAGTGACTTCTCTTGTCGTGGGACTTGGGCTCCAGGGCACACGGGCTTCAGTAGTTGTGGCTCTGAGGCTCTAGAGCACACGCTCCACAGCTGTGGCTCACTGGCTTAGTTGCTCCACAGCATATGAGATCTTCCCGGATAAGGGATTGAACTTGTGTTTCCTGCATTGGCAGGTGAATTCTTTACCACTGAGCTACCAAGGAAGCCCTTGAATTTTTTTTTTTTTTTTTAAGTCTACACTGTCTTCTTCCTGTGTCTTCACATGGTCTTCTTTTCGAGTGTGTCCAAACTTCCTCTTGTAGGGACACCAGCCATATTAGATAAAGAACCACCCTTAGAGCTTCATTTGAACTTACTTACTTCTTAAAAGACCCTATTCTTGGGGCTTCCCTGGTGGCTCAGTAGTAAAGAATCCACTTGCCAATGCAGGACACAAGGGTTTGATTCTTTTTTTTTTTTTTAAGATTTATTTATTTATTTTTATTTTGGGCGGGGGTCGGGTTGGGGAGGGAGGGGAGCGGGCGGGCCACTTCTATTGGTCTTTCATTTCTCTATTTTCATCCTTCTCTGTTCTTTGGCTCCTGTGGGCCTCCCATCGCGGTGGCGTCTGTTGTCGCAGAGCGCTGGCTCTGGGCGCATGTGCTCCAGAGCTCCGGCTTGGTAATTGGACACATCAGTCCAGCCGCTCCGCGGCACGTGGGATCTTCCCAGGCCAGGGATTGAACAGGAGCCCCTTGCACTGCAAGGCAGTGTCCTTATCCACTGGACCACCAGGGGAAGCCCCAGGGTTTGATTCTTGATCCTGGAAGATGCCACATGCCAAGGAGCACCTAAATATGTGTGCTACAACTATTGAACCTGTATTCCAGAGTCTGGAGGCCCCAATTACTTAAGACCACATGCCTAAAGCCTTTGTTCTACAACAAGAGAAGCCATCACAGTGAGGAGCCTGTGCATCACATCTTGACAGTTGCCCCTTCCTCTGCAACTGGAAAAAGCCTGCACAGCAATGAAGACCCAACACAGCTGTAAATAAATACATAAATAAATAGTGTGTTTTGGCTAGTTTATATATATATTTTTAAACAAAGACCCTATCCTTAAATATAGTCACTTTGTGAGGTACCATGGGTTAGGGCATTAACGTAAAAATAGGGAGGGAAATGTAATTCAGCCCAAGACAAGAGACCAGTTGAAGAAATTGGAGACAGTAGCACCAACTGCCAGATATGTGAGTATAGTGCCAATCTTCCAGCTCAGCTGAGCCTCCCCGAATGGTGAGCCCAGGTCCAGTCAGTAGAAGAACTCTTCAGAACATCCAAACAATTACAAGAAATCATAAATCACTGTTGTTTTAAGTCACTAGGTTTTGTGATACCTTCTTGTACACCAATACATAACTGAAAAAAAAATTTTTTTTCTCATAAATTCTAAACTGGGCTTCAGTTCCACTACACTAGTTAGTGATGGGCTACATGTAAAAATGGATTGTTTAGTCAGCTATTTCATTATTACCATAGAAAAGGAGTGGTCCTAATTTATTAAAACAAATAGATATTATTGCTACTAGTAACACTTACATAGCATTTTGCCAATTGTTTCAAAGTCTTTTAAAAATTTATGAAGCTTTTTTAAACAAAGAAATATTGAGAAATATGAATTATTGGCACTAAAAGGAACAAGAGGTCATTTAATCCATCTCTTTACCTTCAAACAGAATGATATTCTATTCCAGCCAGATAAGAATCTTCCTCCTCATTGTCATCCAAAAAAATTTTTAAAATGTTGATCCATAAACAGAACTGTATTTGGCACTCTATATGCCTTTAAAGATTTAATATAATAATGCAGAGACAAACCACACTTAAAATTCAAAGTACTGCCTGCATAAACAGCTTTAAAAGAACAGATAAAAAAGATGTGATATATACTGGCAAACTTTGGATATATTGTAGGTTCATTTCCTGACCACTGCAATAAAGCAAATATTGCAACAATGCTATTCCTGCATATGAAAAATAATTACTTAAGACCACATGCCTAAAGCCTTTGTTCTACAACAAGAGAAGCCATCACAGTGAGGAGCCTGTGCATCACATCTTGACAGTTGCCCCTTCCTCTGCAACTGGAAAAAGCCTGCACAGCAATGAAGACCCAACACAGCTGTAAATAAATACATAAATAAATAGTGTGTTTTGGCTAGTTTATATATATATTTTTAAACAAAGACCCTATCCTTAAATATAGTCACTTTGTGAGGTACCATGGGTTAGGGCATTAACGTAAAAATAGGGAGGGAAATGTAATTCAGCCCAAGACAAGAGACCAGTTGAAGAAATTGGAGACAGTAGCACCAACTGCCAGATATGTGAGTATAGTGCCAATCTTCCAGCTCAGCTGAGCCTCCCGCCGAATGGTGAGCCCAGGTGAAGTCAGTAGAAGAACTCTTCAGAACATCCAAACAATTACAAGAAATCATAAATCACTGTTGTTTTAAGTCACTAGGTTTTGTGATACCTTCTTGTACACCAATACATAACTGAAAAAAAAATTTTTTTTCTCATAAATTCTAAACTGGGCTTCAGTTCCACTACACTAGTTAGTGATGGGCTACATGTAAAAATGGATTGTTTAGTCAGCTATTTCATTATTACCATAGAAAAGGAGTGGTCCTAATTTATTAAAACAAATAGATATTATTGCTACTAGTAACACTTACATAGCATTTTGCCAATTGTTTCAGAGTCTCTTAATAATTTATGAAGCTTTTTAATCAAAGAAATATTGAGAAATATGAATTATTGGCACTAAAAGGAACAAGAGGTCATTTAATCCATCTCTTTACCTTCAAACAGAATGATATTCTATTCCAGCCAGATAAGAATCTTCCTCCTCATTGTCATCCAAAAAAATTTTTAAAATGTTGATCCATAAACAGAACTGTATTTGGCACTCTATATGCCTTTAAAGATTTAATATAATAATGCAGAGACAAACCACACTTAAAATTCAAAGTACTGCCTGCATAAACAGCTTTAAAAGAACAGATAAAAAAGATGTGATATATACTGGCAAACTTTGGATATATTGTAGGTTCATTTCCTGACCACTGCAATAAAGCAAATATTGCAACAAAGTGAAGCAAACAATTTTTTTTCATTTCCTAGTGCATATGAAAATTTATATTTACACTCTATTAAGTGTGCAATAGCACTACATCTAAAAAATGCCACAATGTACATATCCTAATTAAAAAATTAATCCTCTGTCCATGGAATCTTCCAGGTAAGAATACTAGACTGGGTTGCCATTTTCTTCTTGAGGGGATCTTCCCAACCAAGGGATCAAACCCACATCTCTTGAGTGTCCTGCATTGGCAGGTGGATTCTTTACCACTGGGCCACCTGGGAAGTCTAATTAAAAAATACTTTATTACTAAAAAGAATAACCATCATCTAAGCTCTCAACAAGTCAAAGTAGTAATATCAAAGATCACTAATCACAGATCACCGTAACAAATACGATAATTATGAAAAGGATTGAAATGTTGCCAGAATCACTCAAATATGACACAGAGACACAAAGTGAGCAAATGTTGGGAACATGGTGCCAATAGACTTGTGTGATGTAGTACTGCCACAGACCTTCAATTAGAAAAAAGAAAAGAAAAAAGCAGTGTATGAAACACAATAAAGTGAAGCAAAATGAGGTCTACCTGTATAGACAACAAAATTTCATTTATGAAAAAGAAGAAAATCTTGCTATTTGTACAATATAAGATGACTTTGAGGGAACTGTGTTAAGTGAAATAAATCAGAGAAGGAAGATGACTGTATGATACCATTTATAGGTGGAATCTTAAAAAGCCAAACTCATAAAAACAGAGGCTAGGGGGCTTCCCTAGTGGTCTAATGGGTAAAGAGTCTGCCTTGCAGTGCAGGGAGCACTGGTTCGGTCTCTGGCCGGGAAGATTCCACATGCCAAGAAGTGGCTGGACCGGTGTGTTCAATTATGAACCAGTGCTCTGGAGCACACGTGCCCAGAGCCAGTACTCTGCTAAAATCAAACCACACTTAAAATTCAAAGTACTGCCTGCATAAACAGCTTTAAAAGAACAGATAAAAAAGATGTGATATATACTGGCAAACTTTGGATATATTGTAGGTTCATTTCCTGACCACTGCAATAAAGCAAATATTGCAACAAAGTGAAGCAAACAATTTTTTTTCATTTCCTAGTGCATATGAAAATTTATATTTACACTCTATTAAGTGTGCAATAGCACTACATCTAAAAAATGCCACAATGTACATATCCTAATTAAAAAATTAATCCTCTGTCCATGGAATCTTCCAGGTAAGAATACTAGACTGGGTTGCCATTTTCTTCTTGAGGGGATCTTCCCAACCAAGGGATCAAACCCACATCTCTTGAGTGTCCTGCATTGGCAGGTGGATTCTTTACCACTGGGCCACCTGGGAAGTCTAATTAAAAAATACTTTATTACTAAAAAGAATAACCATCATCTAAGCTCTCAACAAGTCAAAGTAGTAATATCAAAGATCACTAATCACAGATCACCGTAACAAATACGATAATTATGAAAAGGATTGAAATGTTGCCAGAATCACTCAAATATGACACAGAGACACAAAGTGAGCAAATGTTGGGAACATGGTGCCAATAGACTTGTGTGATGTAGTACTGCCACAGACCTTCAATTAGAAAAAAGAAAAGAAAAAAGCAGTGTATGAAACACAATAAAGTGAAGCAAAATGAGGTCTACCTGTATAGACAACAAAATTTCATTTATGAAAAAGAAGAAAATCTTGCTATTTGTACAATATAAGATGACTTTGAGGGAACTGTGTTAAGTGAAATAAATCAGAGAAGGAAGATGACTGTATGATACCATTTATAGGTGGAATCTTAAAAAGCCAAACTCATAAAAACAGAGGCTAGGGGGCTTCCCTAGTGGTCTAATGGGTAAAGAGTCTGCCTTGCAGTGCAGGGAGCACTGGTTCGGTCTCTGGCCCGGGAAGATTCCACATGCCAAGAAGTGGCTGGACCGGTGTGTTCAATTATGAACCAGTGCTCTGGAGCACACGTGCCCAGAGCCAGTACTCTGCAACGAGAGAGGCCACTACAGTAGGAGGCCCACACAAGTCAAAGAATAAAGATGGATGAAAAATAAATGATGATTCAAAGCAAAAAAAAAAAAAAAAAACAAATTTTTTTAAAAAACAAAAAACAGAGGCTAGGGCTTCCCTGGTAGCTCAGTGGTGAAGAATTTGTCTGCCAATGTAGGCGACACGGGTTTGATCCCTGATCCAGAAGATCCCACATGCTGCGGATCAACTAAGCCTGTGAGCCACAATTATCAAGCCTGTGCTCTAGAGCCTTAGAACCACAACTACTGGAGCCCATGTGCCCTAGAGCCTGAGCTCTGTGACAAGAGAAGTCACTGCAACAAGAAGCCTGCTCACCTCAACTAGAGAGTAGTCCCCACCCCCTGCAACTACAGAAGAGCCCGCAGCAGCAGTGAAGGCCCAGAATAGCCAAAAATAAATAAATAAATAAATTTTTAAAAATTTATTAAAAAACCAGAGGCTAGAATGGTGGTTAGCAGAGGCTGTGGGGAGAGGAGAGAAGAGGATTGCTATCGGTCAAATGTACAAACTTCCAGTTATAGGGTGAATAAGTTTTGGGGATTTAATGTACAGTATGGTTATTATAACTAGTGCATGCATGCTAAGTCACTTCAGTTGTGTCCGACTCTGTGCAACCCTATGGACTGTAGCCCACCAGGCTCCTCTGTCCAAGGGATTCTCCAGGCAAGAATACTGGAGTGGGTTGCCATCTCCTCCTTCAGGGGATCTTCCCAACCCAGGGATCAAAGCCGCAGCCTGCATCTCTTACGCCACCTGCATCAACAGGTGGGTTCTTTACCGCTAGTGGCAATGGGGAAGCCCTTGGGGATGTAGAGGAAGGTTAACTGAATCTCACATGCAAACAATCATTATCAGCTGTGGTCGGGGCAATGACTGCATATCATATGGATAAGCCTGAAATTTTCCTAAGAAGGAGGCGAGATCTGACTAGAATCCTGAATACTGTAAAGGAACTCACTTCAGTACCATACTGGGGAGAATCTGAGCATTGCCAAAGTCAGAGCTAAAATGGGAGACATCCTAAAATGGAGCACACGTGCCCAGAGCCAGTACTCTGCAACGAGAGAGGCCACTACAGTAGGAGGCCCACACAAGTCAAAGAATAAAGATGGATGAAAAATAAATGATGATTCAAAGCAAAAAAAAAAAAAAAAACAAATTTTTTTAAAAAACAAAAAACAGAGGCTAGGGCTTCCCTGGTAGCTCAGTGGTGAAGAATTTGTCTGCCAATGTAGGCGACACGGGTTTGATCCCTGATCCAGAAGATCCCACATGCTGCGGATCAACTAAGCCTGTGAGCCACAATTATCAAGCCTGTGCTC
Organism: Tragulus kanchil; assembly: GCA_022376925.1. NCBI lineage: Eukaryota > Metazoa > Chordata > Mammalia > Artiodactyla > Tragulidae > Tragulus > Tragulus kanchil. The sequence goes on from JAIOJX010000024.1 coordinate 24,865,479, forward strand.
TAGAGCCTTAGAACCACAACTACTGGAGCCCATGTGCCCTAGAGCCTGAGCTCTGTGACAAGAGAAGTCACTGCAACAAGAAGCCTGCTCACCTCAACTAGAGAGTAGTCCCCACCCCCTGCAACTACAGAAGAGCCCGCAGCAGCAGTGAAGGCCCAGAATAGCCAAAAATAAATAAATAAATAAATTTTTAAAAATTTATTAAAAAACCAGAGGCTAGAATGGTGGTTAGCAGAGGCTGTGGGGAGAGGAGAGAAGAGGATTGCTATCGGTCAAATGTACAAACTTCCAGTTATAGGGTGAATAAGTTTTGGGGATTTAATGTACAGTATGGTTATTATAACTAGTGCATGCATGCTAAGTCACTTCAGTTGTGTCCGACTCTGTGCAACCCTATGGACTGTAGCCCACCAGGCTCCTCTGTCCAAGGGATTCTCCAGGCAAGAATACTGGAGTGGGTTGCCATCTCCTCCTTCAGGGGATCTTCCCAACCCAGGGATCAAAGCCGCAGCCTGCATCTCTTACGCCACCTGCATCAACAGGTGGGTTCTTTACCGCTAGTGGCAATGGGGAAGCCCTTGGGGATGTAGAGGAAGGTTAACTGAATCTCACATGCAAACAATCATTATCAGCTGTGGTCGGGGCAATGACTGCATATCATATGGATAAGCCTGAAATTTTCCTAAGAAGGAGGCGAGATCTGACTAGAATCCTGAATACTGTAAAGGAACTCACTTCAGTACCATACTGGGGAGAATCTGAGCATTGCCAAAGTCAGAGCTAAAATGGGAGACATCCTAGAAATAGGCTTACTGAATAAAACATACATGCCTATCATAGAAGAGGTGACGGTTTGAGGAAAAGGAGCTAATGAACATTAGGCATGTATAATCCAGGATATCTTGGAAAATAATTTTGCAACATCAGGTGAAAATTTTAGACATTGTACATTATGAAAGGGAGGGGAAGCCCAGTCAAAGCAATGATAGGAAGAGTTATTTTTGTTTTATGAATTGCTTGGTGTTAAACAGGAGGAACTTTGAAAGAAAAGGTGAGTGGCAGGAGAATCCAGCAGAAAGATGACCTGGATATCCATACAAATGTGGAGAAAGAAATATTGACTTATAAGGGAGACAATGTAAGAATGTGGCAATGGCCTGGAAATCCAGATCAGTAAAGACAGGGATTAGTGAAGTACTGCTTACCTGTTCCTTGCTTCTGGAAATGGTGGCATTACTTCTATTACAGGGATGGTAATGATGATGAGCATCTGTCTTCAGTGTGCCTTGTTGGGTTTGATTTTTCAGGCCATCTCCTGGCCAGTGCTCTGGCGAGGCTGTCCCTGTGCTACGACGCACCATTTTCTCTTCTTTTTTTTCTTTTTTAAATATCTGGTTTCTGCACCTGCCTGGAGTTTACAGCTGCCTTCACTTCAGCTTGAACCAGTACCACCTGGGATTGTTTAAAATGTTTTAACAGTAATAAATGGCTGTTCTCAGGTGAGACAGTTGCGCTTGATTATATTGAGGTAAAATAGTGTCCCACACCTAAGTAAGTAGGTTTCTCCCTGGCCTATCACCCTCGCCCATTCTGAAAATTCCCATTTCACTTTGTAAAATATCTCTTACAAGGTATTTGCCTTAGTCTTGCGCTCAGTTGAGTCTGACTCTTTGCAACCCCAAGGACTACAGCCTGCTAGGCTTGTCTGTCCATGGGATTCTCCAGGCAAAGAATACTGGAAGGAGTTGCCCCCTTCTCCAGGGGATGTTCCTGACTCAAGGACTGAATCCACATCTCTTATGTTTCCTACTTTGGCAGACAGATTCTTTACCACTAAACCACCCTGGGAAGCCCTTGACTTAGTCTAGGCAGAAACTTAAGAATCTACGGTAGAGGAATCTTCATATGCTAAACAAAACTTATATTTCACATGTAATAGTTTGCATGTGCAGGTATCTGGTGATGACCAGGTAGGGATGCCTAATAAAGTGATATATAATTCCATGTGTTTTTATTGGTAGATTGGTGCTTCCATTCTTAGTTAAAGGCAAAGTGGCAGGCAGGAGTGGTTGGGGCTCACCTGAATAAATACAGTAGAATTTGTTCCATGACCTAAACATATAGCAGTTGAGAAAAATTAGGCTTGGAAATTTGATGGATTTCTTTTTTTTTTTTTAAAGATTTATTTATTTATTTATTTTGGGCGGGGGTCAGGTTGGGGAGGGAAGGGAGCGGGCAGGCCACTTCTATTGATCTTTCATTTCTCTATTTTCATCCGTCTTTGTTCTTTGGCTCCTGCGGCCTCCCACCGTGGTGGCCTCTGTTGGGGCGCAGAGCCCAGCAAATGTGGCAATGGCCTGGAAATCCAGATCAGTAAAGACAGGGATTAGTGAAGTACTGCTTACCTGTTCCTTGCTTCTGGAAATGGTGGCATTACTTCTATTACAGGGATGGTAATGATGATGAGCATCTGTCTTCAGTGTGCCTTGTTGGGTTTGATTTTTCAGGCCATCTCCTGGCCAGTGCTCTGGCGAGGCTGTCCCTGTGCTACGACGCACCATTTTCTCTTCTTTTTTTTCTTTTTTAAATATCTGGTTTCTGCACCTGCCTGGAGTTTACAGCTGCCTTCACTTCAGCTTGAACCAGTACCACCTGGGATTGTTTAAAATGTTTTAACAGTAATAAATGGCTGTTCTCAGGTGAGACAGTTGCGCTTGATTATATTGAGGTAAAATAGTGTCCCACACCTAAGTAAGTAGGTTTCTCCCTGGCCTATCACCCCTCGCCTCCATTCTGAAAATTCCCATTTCACTTTGTAAAATATCTCTTACAAGGTATTTGCCTTAGTCTTGCGCTCAGTTGAGTCTGACTCTTTGCAACCCCAAGGACTACAGCCTGCTAGGCTTGTCTGTCCATGGGATTCTCCAGGCAAAGAATACTGGAAGGAGTTGCCCCCTTCTCCAGGGGATGTTCCTGACTCAAGGACTGAATCCACATCTCTTATGTTTCCTACTTTGGCAGACAGATTCTTTACCACTAAACCACCCTGGGAAGCCCTTGACTTAGTCTAGGCAGAAACTTAAGAATCTACGGTAGAGGAATCTTCATATGCTAAACAAAACTTATATTTCACATGTAATAGTTTGCATGTGCAGGTATCTGGTGATGACCAGGTAGGGATGCCTAATAAAGTGATATATAATTCCATGTGTTTTTATTGGTAGATTGGTGCTTCCATTCTTAGTTAAAGGCAAAGTGGCAGGCAGGAGTGGTTGGGGCTCACCTGAATAAATACAGTAGAATTTGTTCCATGACCTAAACATATAGCAGTTGAGAAAAATTAGGCTTGGAAATTTGATGGATTTCTTTTTTTTTTTTTTTTTAAAGATTTATTTATTTATTTATTTTGGGCGGGGGTCAGGTTGGGGAGGGAAGGGAGCGGGCAGGCCACTTCTATTGATCTTTCATTTCTCTATTTTCATCCGTCTTTGTTCTTTGGCTCCTGCGGGCCTCCCACCGTGGTGGCCTCTGTTGTCGCAGAGCGCCAGCTCGCTCCAGAGCTCCTGCTCGGTAATTGGACACATCAGTCCAGCCGCTCCGCAGCTCGTGGGATCTTCCCAGGCCAGGGATCGAACCGGCGCCTCTTGCACTACAAGGCGGTGTCCTTATCCACTGGACCACCAGGGGAAGCCCTTGATGGATTTCTGAAAACGTTAATCTTTTTTTTTTTTGTAGGTTAGTGCTTATTATAGGCCGAATACTGTTTTAAGTGCCTTATTTACATTAATCAATTTAATTCTCACAGAAGCCCTATCAGGTAGGTACCATTGCTATCACCATCATGTCAAGGGATGAGGACCTGATGGACAAACAGTTCCTCAAAGCAAGCAGCTAACATCAGAGCCCAGCTTTGAACTCAAGTAGTCTGGCTTAAGCGCCTGTCCTTAACCACTGCACTAGAGTATACTTGTCCATTACATATAGTTCAAGAGTTAACAGAGAATCCAGACCAGTATCTCCAAGTGACATTCTCTCAGATAATAAAAATCAAACAACAAATCAAATTCTGACTCTATGATTACCTTGTCAGTAATTTTTTTTTTTTTGCAGACACTGGGAATTAAAAGGAATAAAAGTACTTAAACACAGGAAAACTTTGATCCAAGCGGAAATTTCATATTGTATCTACTGCTAAAGCATAGTGTTTCTGTCGCCATTTGGTGGGCAGTTTCAGTTATTTTCTGTCATACTCTGGATGGCAATGGAATAGTTTCATAGAGCTTTTAGAGTAGTGAATATTAACGGTTCATCTAAGGTTAGCCCTGTTCTATGAAAAACAAAGGAGAACTCATCCACCTTTTCTCCTAGATTTAATCTTCAAAATGGTTGTTTTGTTGGTCTTTGCAATGGCTCCTATACTCTCTGCTTTCAAGCAAACTGTCAGTGTGGTACCTCCAATAACTGATACTTTTAATAAAGGAAATAGATAAGCTCATTGAATAGCTAAAAATGATTATCAAGTTCTTTCAGAAAGTAAAAAACTGGATCAACATTAAGATGCAAGAATGTGCATGGGGGTGGGGGTGAATATACAAATACATGTCTGTGTGCCTTCCTATTAAAGACATTTCTCTTTCTGCCCGAGTCACTCTCTTTAGACAATATAAGCAAAAGATAAGTTCTGACTCAGAAACAGGTTCAAACAGGTCAGAAACAGGTCTCCTTTGTCATCAAAAGAAGACCTGGCCACGTGCACTGTACACAAAGCACGCCGGTGGGAAGATGACCTTTACTGTCAAACGATGTAAGAGTAACAGAAACACACATGTGGTTAGATGGCAAAGGAGTTCGAGAGAAGTCCATGGTAATATAATACGAGGAATCCGGTTATAAGGGCTTCCCCAGTGAGACTATAGATAGTGCAGACAACCGAAGCGAGTGCAACTTCACATCATGAAATAATTTCAGAAAATTACAATGAAATAATGCCCCTTTTACCATTAGTGTCACGTAAATTTTGTATCCTTTAATTTTGACGGTCGGTCGACTGCTGACACGGGTGTTTAAAGCAATTCTCCAGGGCACTTTAGGGAGCCTCACCTGGGTGGCCAGCATCAAACGCCTCGTGCTTTCCCGTCCCGAGGGGTCAAAGCACTGTGCACCTGGGGCGCTCCGCGCAGCTGATTGATTTGATAGGTGGAGGTGAGACCGGGAAGGCTTCAGATTGACCAACCCCCAGAAGGCGGTGGAGCGCTGAAGCGAACGTGGGAGCGGTCGGCTAAGGCGGACTCGGATTTGGGAGGCCCCGCTGCCGCAAAGGAACGGAAGGGCGGAAAGACCTGAAGCAGCGGTAGACGTGCCAAAGAGGTGGGTACCGGGAGGCGGGGGCGGCGCAGACCCACCCTGCGAGGGGGCGGGGGCGCCGGGCGGGCGGGGCCTCCTAGATTTAATCTTCAAAATGGTTGTTCATTTTTCGTTTTCAAAATGGTTGTTTTGTTGGTCTTTGCAATGGCTCCTATACTCTCTGCTTTCAAGCAAACTGTCAGTGTGGTACCTCCAATAACTGATACTTTTAATAAAGGAAATAGATAAGCTCATTGAATAGCTAAAAATGATTATCAAGTTCTTTCAGAAAGTAAAAAACTGGATCAACATTAAGATGCAAGAATGTGCATGGGGGTGGGGGTGAATATACAAATACATGTCTGTGTGCCTTCCTATTAAAGACATTTCTCTTTCTGCCCGAGTCACTCTCTTTAGACAATATAAGCAAAAGATAAGTTCTGACTCAGAAACAGGTTCAAACAGGTCAGAAACAGGTCTCCTTTGTCATCAAAAGAAGACCTGGCCACGTGCACTGTACACAAAGCACGCCGGTGGGAAGATGACCTTTACTGTCAAACGATGTAAGAGTAACAGAAACACACATGTGGTTAGATGGCAAAGGAGTTCGAGAGAAGTCCATGGTAATATAATACGAGGAATCCGGTTATAAGGGCTTCCCCAGTGAGACTATAGATAGTGCAGACAACCGAAGCGAGTGCAACTTCACATCATGAAATAATTTCAGAAAATTACAATGAAATAATCCCCCTTTTTACCATTAGTGTCACGTAAATTTTGTATCCTTTAATTTTGACGGTCGGTCGACTGCTGACACGGGTGTTTAAAGCAATTCTCCAGGGCACTTTAGGGAGCCTCACCTGGGTGGCCAGCATCAAACGCCTCGTGCTTTCCCGTCCCGAGGGGTCAAAGCACTGTGCACCTGGGGCGCTCCGCGCAGCTGATTGATTTGATAGGTGGAGGTGAGACCGGGAAGGCTTCAGATTGACCAACCCCCAGAAGGCGGTGGAGCGCTGAAGCGAACGTGGGAGCGGTCGGCTAAGGCGGACTCGGATTTGGGAGGCCCCGCTGCCGCAAAGGAACGGAAGGGCGGAAAGACCTGAAGCAGCGGTAGACGTGCCAAAGAGGTGGGTACCGGGAGGCGGGGGCGGCGCAGACCCACCCTGCGAGGGGGCGGGGGCGCCGGGCGGGGCGGGGCCTCCTGGAAGCCCGCCCCCCTGAGTAGCGGCGGTGACTGGTCGGGAGAGGGGCAGGAGACGCTCTGTCTCACGCTCGCCCAGTGCTCGGTGGTTTAAAGATGGCGGCGGCGGCGGCAGCATTGGGGACGCGGAGCCGCGGGATGGGGAGGGAAAAAGAGAATCTGTAAGGCGTCGGGAGGCAGCGCGGCGCCTGCTGTGTGGAGTCGAGTGCGGAGCCGCGGGCGGCCGGAACGATCAGGGCCGGGGCCTGGCCTGGGAAGGAGAGGCCGGAGCAGCCCCTGGAACCCGAGGCCGGAGCCGAGGAGGAATGTGACCGGGGGTCCCCGGGGGCGCGGGAGTACACGATCGCAGGGATGGGGCAGCAGGTGGGCCGCGTCGGGGAGGCTCCGGGGCTTCAGCAGTCGCAACCCCGCGGGATCCGGGGCAGTAGCGCAGCCAGGCCCTCCGGCCGCAGGCGGGACCTGGCGGGGCGCACCACGGAGGCCGGCTTCAATATCTTCACCCAGCATGGTGAGTGTGTCCGGAGGCCGGCGTGAGGGCACGGGGGAGGCCGGAGCTGGAGCTGGGCCGGGGTGGGAAGCAGACAGGCAGCCTCAGGGGGCTCGAGGGGTGGAGGGGTGCCCGAGAGTGGGGGCGGAATCCGCTGCCATCTGGGCCAGTCGCGGGAGGCGAGTCACACCCCTCCCCCTCCCGTCTCCAGCCTGGCTGGAAAATTACAATGAAATAATGCCCTTTACCATTAGTGTCACGTAAATTTTGTATCCTTTAATTTTGACGGTCGGTCGACTGCTGACACGGGTGTTTAAAGCAATTCTCCAGGGCACTTTAGGGAGCCTCACCTGGGTGGCCAGCATCAAACGCCTCGTGCTTTCCCGTCCCGAGGGGTCAAAGCACTGTGCACCTGGGGCGCTCCGCGCAGCTGATTGATTTGATAGGTGGAGGTGAGACCGGGAAGGCTTCAGATTGACCAACCCCCAGAAGGCGGTGGAGCGCTGAAGCGAACGTGGGAGCGGTCGGCTAAGGCGGACTCGGATTTGGGAGGCCCCGCTGCCGCAAAGGAACGGAAGGGCGGAAAGACCTGAAGCAGCGGTAGACGTGCCAAAGAGGTGGGTACCGGGAGGCGGGGGCGCCGGGCGGGGCGGGGCCTCCTGGAAGCCCGCCCCCCTGAGTAGCGGCGGTGACTGGTCGGGAGAGGGGCAGGAGACGCTCTGTCTCACGCTCGCCCAGTGCTCGGTGGTTTAAAGATGGCGGCGGCGGCGGCAGCATTGGGGACGCGGAGCCGCGGGATGGGGAGGGAAAAAGAGAATCTGTAAGGCGTCGGGAGGCAGCGCGGCGCCTGCTGTGTGGAGTCGAGTGCGGAGCCGCGGGCGGCCGGAACGATCAGGGCCGGGGCCTGGCCTGGGAAGGAGAGGCCGGAGCAGCCCCTGGAACCCGAGGCCGGAGCCGAGGAGGAATGTGACCGGGGGTCCCCGGGGGCGCGGGAGTACACGATCGCAGGGATGGGGCAGCAGGTGGGCCGCGTCGGGGAGGCTCCGGGGCTTCAGCAGTCGCAACCCCGCGGGATCCGGGGCAGTAGCGCAGCCAGGCCCTCCGGCCGCAGGCGGGACCTGGCGGGGCGCACCACGGAGGCCGGCTTCAATATCTTCACCCAGCATGGTGAGTGTGTCCGGAGGCCGGCGTGAGGGCACGGGGGAGGCCGGAGCTGGAGCTGGGCCGGGGTGGGAAGCAGACAGGCAGCCTCAGGGGGCTCGAGGGGTGGAGGGGTGCCCGAGAGTGGGGGCGGAATCCGCTGCCATCTGGGCCAGTCGCGGGAGGCGAGTCACACCCCTCCCCCTCCCGTCTCCAGCCTGGCTGGCAGCTCCCGGGGGCGGAGGAGGAAAGAGAAGTGGTCTCGGGGACCTTGGATGTGCCCGTCGCTGGACGCGACTGTGCGGCTCGGGGAGGACGGTGCATGGTAACCTCAGGGGAGAGAAGGATGGAGGGGCGTGTGAGCTCAATATCAGTCGGTTGTTATTGAAGGAAGCGTGAGCTGTGCCTTGAGGGATCGGGAACTAGGAACTGAATCTCAGGAGATAGTGGCCTGTGAAGTGTGCGGACAAGTCAGGCAATGAACAGGGTCAGGATAGGGAACGGTGCGCTGAAATCCCCGTCGATGGGAAAGGTAAGGGTAGCTCAGTGCAGCACTTTGGATTATAAAAGTGGAAGGGAAGCGTTTTGCTAAACCATCCTCTGATCTGATCTTTTGAGTAGGACACCATTCTGAGATGGCTGGCAGGGGTTAGACGCTGGTGGGCATGGTTAGGACTCTGGATAGGAACAAGAGTTTTTTCTTCCACGTGTGTATGTATATATGCATACTTATATCCTCTCTGTGGTCTGGAACCTATTATTTTGGCTTCATATCAAGGTGTTTTTAAAATAGTTGTCTCCAAATTCTTGATGATACAGCCCGAGAATTTATGTATCTTTATTATATACCTATTTATGTATCTTTATTGTATACTTGTCATACTGTACTAATATGTGAGCTACAAACGTACACAGAAACTTACAAATGTACACAGAAACAGAATTTAAGAAAGACTGAGATAAAAATAACAAGAGTTTGGGTTTTTTTCCCTGCAGTCCAGAGGGTCCTTTTGAACTTCCTCTGAGCTGCACCCATACCTTTTGAGGCCACTTGTCTAGAGGAAGGAAGAATGAGAAGAGGGGAAAAATCGTCATGGAGCTGATACACCCTAAGACCTGAGGGAGGCTGAAGAGATAGATGTGACTTCTTATATAACACACTGGATGGTTGAGGTTGACGGAGCAGCAGCAAACTGGACTTTCACTGAAGAGGCATAAGGAAAATAATACAAGATAAAAGAGGGTCTTCTGTACTGCACAGTGTAGGGAAGAAGGGAAAGGAAACGTGAACTCTGCCTTAGAAATGGAGTTTTGGAGGAAGTTGAGGCACATGGTAGTGTGCAGAGAAAGAGATGGTGAGTTGTATCAGAATTCTGGGTCTGGACTTTGTGAACAAGTTGAGTTTCTTAGTGGAAGAGATGCGGGTGACTGGGGCCATTCAGACATTACATGTCTACTATCAAAGATGTGAGTGAGTCTCTTCCAGGTATATGAACATTTTATGAAGGTGCCATATAAGTTAGTCTGTATTGAAATCACTTTCCTGAAATGTGGGAGGAAAGAATGGGTAGATAGTTTTCAGCGAAAAAACGATTCAAGTAGCTTTGCATTGTGGAAGGGGTTAGTATGTAGTAAACTCGGCAGGCAATGGTGAACCTCTTCCCCTGGTATCTGTTTTAGGACAGAAGATTCTCTGAGAAGAAGGAGGTCTGAAAAATAGAATAGGAAGAGATTCTGAAGGGTGGATAGAATTTGGATCTATGGAGCAAGAAAAAGGGCAGGCTGTGCAGGAGAAACAGGTGTGAACAATTGAAATTAACATTGCTGATGGGAGGGTGAGGGGACATCTGTTTTGAATGAAGCAAATTGTCCAGGAGTGAATCCTAGAGCAAAATTGCTAGAATCAAGTTCTGATCCTGTTTCCACCTGGCTGGGTGATTTAGACTAGCGTCTTTGGGTTTCTTTGTTATGATCTCTAAGGTACCTTCTGAGTCTAAGGTATTATGATTCCGATTGAGAAGCGGTGGAAGAAAACTTTGAATACATTGGGTTATGGACCAAGTTATTGAAAATAGTGCAGAGGCGTTTATATCCATTTACCTGATTGGTTGGTTTATAGGATGTGTAAAGAAACCCAAGTATGAGGCTCTGAGAGATCTGGCCTTGAGTAAAGGCAGTGGAAACAGATGGGGTGAGTTTGACAGATGTTTTCATTGATTGCACAAAGAAAAGTTTTTTGAGCACTTGTTATAGGCCAGACTCTGGGGCTGTTGGTGTGAGCATAATAAGGTCCCTGACTTTTGTGGAACTTAAGGACTTTATGATTTGATGGAGAAGATAAAAGAAAAGAAATGACTTTGAATTACTTAAAGGGCATGAACTCTGGAGCCATTCTGTCTGGATTTCAAACCCGGCTTGGTTGACGCCGGGCAAGTTATTTAACCTTTTTGTGCCTTGGATTCTTCATCTGTAAAATGAGGATAATATGAATATCTGGTAATAATTGTACCTATTGTATCTATTAACTAATGAGTTAATACATGCACGGCATTTAGAATATGCCTGGTGTATAGGAAGGGCTTCGTGTGTGGGCTCTGGCCATTACTCCTCCTCCTCCTGTTACTAAAAACAGGGATGAGTCAAAGACAGTAAATTTTGAAATTGGTTGTATTTACATGTGTGGATAGTTTTCAGCGAAAAAACGATTCAAGTAGCTTTGCATTGTGGAAGGGGTTAGTATGTAGTAAACTCGGCAGGCAATGGTGAACCTCTTCCCCTGGTATCTGTTTTAGGACAGAAGATTCTCTGAGAAGAAGGAGGTCTGAAAAATAGAATAGGAAGAGATTCTGAAGGGTGGATAGAATTTGGATCTATGGAGCAAGAAAAAGGGCAGGCTGTGCAGGAGAAACAGGTGTGAACAATTGAAATTAACATTGCTGATGGGAGGGTGAGGGGACATCTGTTTTGAATGAAGCAAATTGTCCAGGAGTGAATCCTAGAGCAAAATTGCTAGAATCAAGTTCTGATCCTGTTTCCACCTGGCTGGGTGATTTAGACTAGCGTCTTTGGGTTTCTTTGTTATGATCTCTAAGGTACCTTCTGAGTCTAAGGTATTATGATTCCGATTGAGAAGCGGTGGAAGAAAACTTTGAATACATTGGGTTATGGACCAAGTTATTGAAAATAGTGCAGAGGCGTTTATATCCATTTACCTGATTGGTTGGTTTATAGGATGTGTAAAGAAACCCAAGTATGAGGCTCTGAGAGATCTGGCCTTGAGTAAAGGCAGTGGAAACAGATGGGGTGAGTTTGACAGATGTTTTCATTGATTGCACAAAGAAAAGTTTTTTGAGCACTTGTTATAGGCCAGACTCTGGGGCTGTTGGTGTGAGCATAATAAGGTCCCTGACTTTTGTGGAACTTAAGGACTTTATGATTTGATGGAGAAGATAAAAGAAAAGAAATGACTTTGAATTACTTAAAGGGCATGAACTCTGGAGCCATTCTGTCTGGATTTCAAACCCGGCTTGGTTGACGCCGGGCAAGTTATTTAACCTTTTTGTGCCTTGGATTCTTCATCTGTAAAATGAGGATAATATGAATATCTGGTAATAATTGTACCTATTGTATCTATTAACTAATGAGTTAATACATGCACGGCATTTAGAATATGCCTGGTGTATAGGAAGGGCTTCGTGTGTGGGCTCTGGCCATTACTCCTCCTCCTCCTGTTACTAAAAACAGGGATGAGTCAAAGACAGTAAATTTTGAAATTGGTTGTATTTACATGTGTGGAAGTTAGAAATTGAAAATATGGGAACATGATAAGTTGGTTGCTAAAGACTAGTATGTAAAGAATAGAACTGGCAAATAATATAGGGAACAAAGGTGAAGTGAGTACTATTTTTAGACAGGTGGGTGCTTATAAATTTCTGTAACTGAGCTTTCAGCCTTGGCTGTATTGACATTTTGAAGTGGCTAATCCTTGGTTGTGGGGAGCTGTCATGTGCTCTGTAAGGTGTTTAGCTCCATGCTTGGCTTTTGCTATCTAGATGCCAGTAGCACCTCTTTCTGGTAACCCCCACCCCTCTCCAGTTGTAACAACCAGAAATGTTTCCAGCCATTGCTGGATTGCCCCTAGGTGAGGACCCAGTGCTTAGAAACCCATGTTAGATTCTACCTTGAATAAATAAGTTGAATTAGATTCAAAAGCTTCTGGGGCTTCCCAGATGATCTAGGGGTTGAGTTTGCCTTGCAATGCAGGGGACTCTGGTTTGATCCCTGGTCTGGGAAGATCTCCACATGCCATGGGGGAACTAAGCCTGTACACCAGAAATACTGAGCCTGCATTCTGAAGCCCATGACCCCAAAATAAATAAATATTAAAGAAAAAAAAGCTTCTTAGTGGACCAATTGTTTGACATTTACACAAGAAGCCTGGGAACTAGTGTTGTAGCCTCTGTCTTGAGTTTCAGTAATGACCTAGGAGCACACAGTTTCACATGTGAAAATAAGGCCTGACAGACCGTTGAGGTTACATGTAGGTTTAAATGTAGATTAAGTATTGTAGGTACTCAGTAAAAAATGTATCTATGTTATAGAAATAGTTTATCAGAGCCCATGATTTTTTTTTTTTCTGAGTCTCTGCAGTGGACATGGGGAGTCCGTGGGGGCTCACTCAGTGATCCCAGTGTAGTTAGGGATATGGGAGAGTCACCCACGACCTCCATCATACAGCAGGTGGTGGTGGTTTAGCTGCGAAGTTGTCTCCAACTTTTGAGAACCCATGGACTGTAGTCTTCCAGGTTCCTCTGTTCATGGGATTCTCCAGGCAAGAATACTGGAGTGGGTTGCCATTTCTCCTCCAAGGGGTTGTCATTTCCTTCTCCAGGGGTTACTTTGTTATTGAAAATGAAAATGGTTTTTTATTAACATGTTAAGTTGTTAAAATAATTTGCTTTGCCAAAAATGCTTTTTGTGAATGTAATACACAAGGAGTAAAAATAATCGAGCTGTTTTTGGTTTGAAAGAGGTGAGTGCCGTGTGACTTTTCTGAAGTCTGCTCTTGAACAGTTTTGGTAAGCTGATATTTCATGACTAGTAATCTAGGGTTGAATACTTCCTTTGTCTTTTTTAAAATCTGACATACCTCCCAACAGTTGAGTGACTTCCTTCTCTCACTCATTTGCAGTAAATGCGATTAGAAATAACCTTAACTTGTGATGTTTTGAATAAAATTTTCCCCTTTTTATTTATTTTTATTTATTATTTTTTAAAGATTTATTTATTTATTTATTTTGTGGGGGTGGGGTGGGGGGGAGGGGAGCAGGCGGGCTACTTCTACTGGTCTTTCATTTGTCTATTTTCATCCATCTTTGTTCTTTGGCCTGTGTGGGCCTCCCATTGTGGTGGCCTCTCTCGTTGCAGAGCACCGGCTCTAGGCGCATGCGCCCCAGAGCTCTGACTCGTAATTGGACAAACAGGTCCAGCTTCCATGGCACCTTCCCAGGCCAGGGATGGAACCGGGTTGCCCAGGCGTGTCCTATGGACAAACATATAAAATAAATATTAAAGAAAAAAAGCTTTAGTGGACCAATTGCCTGACATTTACACCAGAAGCCTGGGAACTAGTGTTGTAGCCTCTGTCTTGAGTTTCAGTAATGACCTAGGAGCACACAGTTTCACATGTGAAAATAAGGCCTGACAGACCGTTGAGGTTACATGTAGGTTTAAATGTAGATTAAGTATTGTAGGTACTCAGTAAAAAATGTATCTATGTTATAGAAATAGTTTATCAGAGCCCATGATTTTTTGTTTCTGAGTCTCTGCAGTGGACATGGGGAGTCCGTGGGGGCTCACTCAGTGATCCCAGTGTAGTTAGGGATATGGGAGAGTCACCCACGACCTCCATCATACAGCAGGTGGTGGTGGTTTAGCTGCGTTGTCTCCAACTTTTGAGAACCCATGGACTGTAGTCTTCCAGGTTCCTCTGTTCATGGGATTCTCCAGGCAAGAATACTGGAGTGGGTTGCCATTTCTCCTCCAAGGGGTTGTCATTTCCTTCTCCAGGGGTTACTTTGTTATTGAAAATGAAAATGGTTTTTTATTAACATGTTAAGTTGTTAAAATAATTTGCTTTGCCAAAAATGCTTTTTGTGAATGTAATACACAAGGAGTAAAAATAATCGAGCTGTTTTTGGTTTGAAAGAGGTGAGTGCCGTGTGACTTTTCTGAAGTCTGCTCTTGAACAGTTTTGGTAAGCTGATATTTCATGACTAGTAATCTAGGGTTGAATACTTCCTTTGTCTTTTTAATATCTGACATACCTCCCAACAGTTGAGTGACTTCCTTCTCTCACTCATTTGCAGTAAATGCGATTAGAAATAACCTTAACTTGTGATGTTTTGAATAAAATTTTCCCCTTTTTATTTATTTTTATTTATTATTTTTTAAAGATTTATTTATTTATTTATTTTGTGGGGGTGGGGTGGGGAGGGAGGGGAGCAGGCGGGCTACTTCTACTGGTCTTTCATTTGTCTATTTTCATCCATCTTTGTTCTTTGGCCCGTGTGGGCCTCCCATTGTGGTGGCCTCTGTTGTCCCAGAGCACCGGCTCTAGGCGCATGCGCCCCAGAGCTCTGACTCGGTAATTGGACAAACAGGTCCAGCTGTTCCATGGCACCTTCCCAGGCCAGGGATGGAACCGGCGCCCCTTGCACTGCAAGGCGGTGTCCTTACCCACTGGACCACCAGGGAAGCCCAGTTTCCCCCTTTTTAAAACAAACTCACCACAAGTGGTCTTGTTTATGTAGGATCTGTGGTTCATGTTTTAGTATTTGCTGAAAGAAACATGTAGGTACCCCAGGTTGAAATGATACTGTAAAAAGGAACAGGAAGGCTGTTGCAAGGGAATTTTAGTTAGGGTAACCTAGTGTAGTGGTCACGGATTCTTATGAAAACTAAACTTTATTTATTTATTTATTTAGTTTTGGCTATTTATTTAGTTCAGGCTATTCTGAGCCTGCTGCCACAGGCTCTTCCCTAGTTGCAGGGAGTGGGGGCTACTCTCTAGTTGAGGTGAGCAGGCTTCTTGTTGTAGTGACTTCTCTTGTTGTGGAACTCGGGCTCTAGGGCTCACGGGCTTCAGTAGGTGTGGCACATGGGCTCAACAGTTGCAGCTCCGAGGCTCTAGAGCGCAGGCTCCATTGTGGCTCATGGGCTTAGTTGCTCAGCAGCGTGTGGGATCTTCCTGGATCAGGTATCGAACTCGTGTCTCCTGCATTGGCAGACAAACCCTTTACCACTGAGCTATCAGGGAAGCCCCAAAACTAAACTTCTGAATATAAGTCAGCTCTTACTTATTTTTTTTTTTTTAAATTGTATATGGTGTATACTTTTTTTTTTTTTTTTTTTTTAACTTTTATTTATTTATTTTTGGCTGTGCTGGGTCTTTGTTGATGTGTGGGTTTAGCTGCTCCGCGGTATGTGAGATCTTCCCGGATCAGGGCTCGAACCTGTGTCTCCTGCACTGGCAGACGGGTTCTTATCCACTGAGCCACAAGGGAAGCCCCTCAGCTCTTATTTTTATTAACTTCCAAATCAACATAAGTTGCAAGTATATACAAGTATACAGTTGTGTCTGTATTTTAAAGTGACAGCATAGTTTGTGGTAGATTCTTTTATTACAGCCCAGTTGACAGTAAGATCACAGGTAGATTTCAAAGTCTGAAACCTGTCCTTAAGGGTCTTCACCTTGCTTTAATAAGAAAACAAAAGCCAAACAAAAGAAAAATCAGCATCTTTCCCCTTGCAATCTTGACACTGTATTGTTTTTCTCTCTTCACTCAATTAGCTAGCATCCGTAATGTTCATGATAATTTACATTTACATTTGTGTGGTTTTTTTTTTAGAGTTTATGAACTCCTTTGTGGTTTATCTTCTTTCGATCTTTCCAATTATAGTTGGCCCTTGAACAACGCAGGTTTGAACTTTAAGGACCCACATATAGGCAGATTTCTTTTCAATAAATATGTACTATAGTTCTATCACGGTTGGTTGACTCCACAATGCTGGACTCAGATGTGGAGGACCCCTGTAAAGTTATAAGTGGAGCTTTGACTCCTTGGAGAGTAGGCACCCCAATTCCCAAGTTATTCAAGGGTTAGCTGTACTCTGAAACAGGTGGGGACTAATCTTCCCATTTTATACATGAAGAATAAGAGAATTAAGTGACTTCCCAAGTATTTCAGCACATAGCTCTTACGTTACAGGACTGAAACTGAAGCCTTTGTCTCCACATCTTGCCATAGTGTAGAGATTTAGAGAACATGTGTTTTAAAATTAGATAGAATTGGATTCAGGTGCTGCCATGTGTGACATTAGTAAATGGTTATAACTCCAACCTCAACAGATGAACTAAGTAATACAATTTTGTAAGGCTCGTAAGTAATAGTAGTTTTGTTGTCATTGTTATTTACCTCAAGATGGTTGTGAAGGTTGAGTCTCGTATGAAAAATGGCATAAACTGTCTCAAAGCTGCTGTTGGCATCATGATGGCATTCTACAGTGTAGAATTGTCTTGACAGTTACATTTCTAGTCTCTGTTTTCTCTAAGTCTCAATTTTTTTCTCAAGTGACTCTTGATTATTAAAGGACTTTTAAAAAACAGCAAAAAGGTAGGGGAAATTTGGGGACTCTGTAATCACCCTTGGCCTGTCTGCCTTGAGGGTAAACGCCATCTCCTTTGTCTGGTTTGTCTTCATGGTTCTTTCCCACCCTTTTTTGTGCTGGTGTTTTTCTTCAGTAAGATCACAGGTAGATTTCAAAGTCTGAAACCTGTCCTTAAGGGTCTTCACCTTGCTTTAATAAGAAAACAAAAGCCAAACAAAAGAAAAATCAGCATCTTTCCCCTTGCAATCTTGACACTGTATTGTTTTTCTCTCTTCACTCAATTAGCTAGCATCCGTAATGTTCATGATAATTTACATTTACATTTGTGTGGTTTTTTTTTTAGAGTTTATGAACTCCTTTGTGGTTTATCTTCTTTCGATCTTTCCAATTATAGTTGGCCCTTGAACAACGCAGGTTTGAACTTTAAGGACCCACATATAGGCAGATTTCTTTTCAATAAATATGTACTATAGTTCTATCACGGTTGGTTGACTCCACAATGCTGGACTCAGATGTGGAGGACCCCTGTAAAGTTATAAGTGGAGCTTTGACTCCTTGGAGAGTAGGCACCCCAATTCCCAAGTTATTCAAGGGTTAGCTGTACTCTGAAACAGGTGGGGACTAATCTTCCCATTTTATACATGAAGAATAAGAGAATTAAGTGACTTCCCAAGTATTTCAGCACATAGCTCTTACGTTACAGGACTGAAACTGAAGCCTTTGTCTCCACATCTTGCCATAGTGTAGAGATTTAGAGAACATGTGTTTTAAAATTAGATAGAATTGGATTCAGGTGCTGCCATGTGTGACATTAGTAAATGGTTATAACTCCAACCTCAACAGATGAACTAAGTAATACAATTTTGTAAGGCTCGTAAGTAATAGTAGTTTTGTTGTCATTGTTATTTACCTCAAGATGGTTGTGAAGGTTGAGTCTCGTATGAAAAATGGCATAAACTGTCTCAAAGCTGCTGTTGGCATCATGATGGCATTCTACAGTGTAGAATTGTCTTGACAGTTACATTTCTAGTCTCTGTTTTCTCTAAGTCTCAATTTTTTTCTCAAGTGACTCTTGATTATTAAAGGACTTTTAAAAAACAGCAAAAAGGTAGGGGAAATTTGGGGACTCTGTAATCACCCTTGGCCTGTCTGCCTTGAGGGTAAACGCCATCTCCTTTGTCTGGTTTGTCTTCATGGTTCTTTCCCACCCTTTTTTGTGCTGGTGTTTTTCTTCATTCAGAGACCAGAAACACAAGCCAAGGCAAAGGCAAAGTTTAGGTTGAGACCTCATTTTAAGTGGCACGTTTATTTGCTAATTAATATATAATGGCTTGTTATGTTGTAACTCCATCTAACATCCATTGAGAACTTTTTGTGTCTCCTTGTGTTATATTTACCTCTGGTTATAAAGTTTTTTGTTAAAAGCATGTTTCAGTAGAACTTTTTTTTAATATTTTGTGTGTCAAATTGGGCTTTTCTTATGCATATGAGATTTCAAAATACTAACTTCATCAATCTTAGCAGGTTTCTTCTGCAGTAGATAAATTTGAGTTTCACTGTTTGATACGTCACCAAAGCATAGATTACTGTTCTCAAACCTGTGTGTGGAGACCCAGATTGTTGGGTCCCACCCTTAGAGTTTCTTATTTAGATCTGCCATTGGATTTGAGAATTTGCATTTCAAACCATTTTCAGGTGTTGCTGGATGCTGCTGGTTGGGGCCACACTTTGGGAACTGTTGGTAGTGTGAGAGTAAGAGAAATTGGTGGATCAGAAATAATTCAAACAGTGTCAGCTTTCTGAAACATAACGGATTGCTTCTTTTTTTTTTTTTTAAGATTTTATTTATTTATTTTGGTGGGGTTGGGGAGGGGGAGAGCAGGCGGGCCACTTCTATTGGTCTTTCATTTGTCCATTTTCATCCATCTTTTTTCTTTGGCCCATGTGGGCCTCCCATCGCAGTGGCCTCTGTTGTCACAGAGCACCGGCTCTGAGCGCATGCGCTCGAGAGCTCTGGCGCGGTAACTGGACACATGGGTCCAGCTGCTCCGCGGCACGTGGGATCCTCCCAGGCCAGGGATCAAACCGGCGCCCCTTGCACTGCAAGGCGGTGTCCTTACCCACTGGACCACCAGGGAAGCCCCCGGATTGATTCTTCTACTTAAAATTGGTTTAAAAAAAAGTCCATTTGGGCTTCCCTGGTGGTCCAGTGGGTAAAGAGTCCGCTTTGCACCGCAAGGGGCGCCAGTTCGATCCCTGGCACAAGAAGATCCCACATGCCGTGCAGTGGCTGGATGGTGTGTGCAATTATGAGCCAGTGCTCTGGAGTGCATGCGCCCAGAGCCGGTGCTCTGCTACAGGAGAGGCCACTGCAATGGGAGACCCACACAGGCCAAAGAACAAAGATGGATGAAAATAAATAAATGAAAGACCAGTAAAAGTGGCCAAAAATTTTTAAAAATCCAGTTGTTCTAAGTCTAGTGTCCACATTGCAAGTGTCCACACTGTCACTTATAAGTCACTTTTTTTTGTCAGGAAGAGATGCTTCGGTCTCAGCTTTCTCATTTTTTAATCTCTAGAAGTTCATGTGTTGAAGTTCTGTTGAAAGATGCACTTAAAAATTTACTTGTTTTAAATTGAAAATGCTTTACAGCAATTTGTTGGTTTCTGCAAACATCAACGTGAATCAGCCATAGGTATACATATGTCTCCTCTGAGAGACGCCCTTTTGAAAGAATCTTGTGTCAGGGAAAAGGGAAATAAGACACATAGGGTTCTGCTGGCAGAGTTAGAGCGGGCCCTAGTCCCTGGAAGAAGCTATGTAGCATTTATTGAGTACTGCTGTGTGGCAGGCATGTTCTAAGTACTTAATATCAGTTTTTTTGTTGTTGTTCATTTAAACTCCATAAAACCCTACTTGTTTAAATTGAAAAAGATTAGAGGCCAAAGAAGGGGGATACCTGTTTGTGATTCTATAGTTATGTTATGATGGTGCCTAGTTACCTTTTTGGGTGTGTGTGTGTGTGTGTGTGTGTGTGTGTGTGTGTGTATGGATGGGAAGATTTTTAGTCTTTTTTATCTGTCTCTCTTGAGATCAGTGATGAGGTTTTCAGAATGGTAGACCAGGGCTGGACTTCCCAGGTGGCTCAGTGATTAAGAATCGTTATGCCAATGCAGGAGATGAGGGTTCGATCCATGAGGATCTAGAAGGTCCCCTGGAGAAGGGAATGGCAACCCACTCCAGTATTCTGGCCTGGAAAATCACAAGAACAGAGGAGCCGAGCAGGCTACATAGAGTCCTTGGGGCTGCAAAGAGACATGACTGAGGGACTGAGCGTCCACAAGTGAAGGGTTAGATCTGTACATTTATTCTGTGACTGGATTGAGACTCTGATATCATGGTCTAGCACAGGAAGCAATAGGCAGTCACAGTGCAGTTTGAAATCTCACGGTAATGTTGAACTACTGGCTTAACCTCTAGACTTAGTATTTGTTGTTCAGTCACTCAGCTGTATTCCACTCTTAGTAAATAAATGAAAGACCAGTAAAAGTGGCCAAAAATTTTTAAAAATCCAGTTGTTCTAAGTCTAGTGTCCACATTGCAAGTGTCCACACTGTCACTTATAAGTCACTTTTTTTTGTCAGGAAGAGATGCTTCGGTCTCAGCTTTCTCATTTTTTAATCTCTAGAAGTTCATGTGTTGAAGTTCTGTTGAAAGATGCACTTAAAAATTTACTTGTTTTAAATTGAAAATGCTTTACAGCAATTTGTTGGTTTCTGCAAACATCAACGTGAATCAGCCATAGGTATACATATGTCTCCTCTGAGAGACGCCCTTTTGAAAGAATCTTGTGTCAGGGAAAAGGGAAATAAGACACATAGGGTTCTGCTGGCAGAGTTAGAGCGGGCCCTAGTCCCTGGAAGAAGCTATGTAGCATTTATTGAGTACTGCTGTGTGGCAGGCATGTTCTAAGTACTTAATATCAGTTTTTTTGTTGTTGTTCATTTAAACTCCATAAAACCCTACTTGTTTAAATTGAAAAAGATTAGAGGCCAAAGAAGGGGGATACCTGTTTGTGATTCTATAGTTATGTTATGATGGTGCCTAGTTACCTTTTTGGGTGTGTGTGTGTGTGTGTGTGTGTGTGTGTGTGTGTGTATGGATGGGAAGATTTTTAGTCTTTTTTATCTGTCTCTCTTGAGATCAGTGATGAGGTTTTCAGAATGGTAGACCAGGGCTGGACTTCCCAGGTGGCTCAGTGATTAA
Source organism: Tragulus kanchil (assembly GCA_022376925.1). Lineage (NCBI taxonomy): Eukaryota > Metazoa > Chordata > Mammalia > Artiodactyla > Tragulidae > Tragulus > Tragulus kanchil. The sequence continues at coordinate 24,886,587 of JAIOJX010000024.1, forward strand.
GAATCGTTATGCCAATGCAGGAGATGAGGGTTCGATCCATGAGGATCTAGAAGGTCCCCTGGAGAAGGGAATGGCAACCCACTCCAGTATTCTGGCCTGGAAAATCACAAGAACAGAGGAGCCGAGCAGGCTACATAGAGTCCTTGGGGCTGCAAAGAGACATGACTGAGGGACTGAGCGTCCACAAGTGAAGGGTTAGATCTGTACATTTATTCTGTGACTGGATTGAGACTCTGATATCATGGTCTAGCACAGGAAGCAATAGGCAGTCACAGTGCAGTTTGAAATCTCACGGTAATGTTGAACTACTGGCTTAACCTCTAGACTTAGTATTTGTTGTTCAGTCACTCAGCTGTATTCCACTCTTAGTGACCCCATGGACTGCAGCACACCAGGCTTCCCCATCCTTCACTTATCTCCCAGAGTTTGCTCAAACTCATGTCCATTGAGTTGGTGATGCCATCCAACCATCTCATCCTCTGTCACCTTCTCCTCCTGCCTTCAGTCTTTCCAGCATCAGGGTCTTTTCCAGTGACTCTGCTCTTTGCATCAGGTGGCCAAAGTATTGGAGCTTCAGCTTTAGCATCAGTCCTTCCAATGAATATTCAGGGTTGATTTCCTTTAGGATTGACTGTTTTGATCTTCTTGCAGTCCAAGGGACTCTCAGGAGTCTTTTCCAACACTACAGTTCAACAGTGTGAATTAGTATTACTAATATTATTTAAAGACTTATATCTCCCACCCCCTGTTGATGGATTACAGCTCTCCTTTTCTCTGTATTGAAATCTGTATAGCCACTTAAAGTGATCTCTTTATTATTGTAATATGCAACTTATAAGTATGTTTCTTTTTCCTTTTTAGGTAATATGACAGATTTTTTAAAAATTAGCTTAACACTCCAGAGTATGTTCTATGCTTCTGTATTCAGTTATTTTACAATACTTACCCATGTTAATGTTGCAAAGAGAATTTAGGTATAATTTAGACAGAATTGCTGTCCAAAAAAATGTTACTGCTTAAGTAGACATTGATGAACACTCTCATGAAACACTTAAAAAAGCATGTATAGTTTTGTGTGTCTATGTGTGGGGAAGCTTGATATTTTGTGTAATAACTCTTGGTATATTTTGAATTTATGACTGAGGAAGGGAATGGCAACCCACTCCAGTATTCTGGCCTGGAAAATCACAAGAACAGAGGAGCCGAGCAGGCTACATAGAGTCCTTGGGGCTGCAAAGAGACATGACTGAGGGACTGAGCGTCCACAAGTGAAGGGTTAGATCTGTACATTTATTCTGTGACTGGATTGAGACTCTGATATCATGGTCTAGCACAGGAAGCAATAGGCAGTCACAGTGCAGTTTGAAATCTCACGGTAATGTTGAACTACTGGCTTAACCTCTAGACTTAGTATTTGTTGTTCAGTCACTCAGCTGTATTCCACTCTTAGTGACCCCATGGACTGCAGCACACCAGGCTTCCCCATCCTTCACTTATCTCCCAGAGTTTGCTCAAACTCATGTCCATTGAGTTGGTGATGCCATCCAACAATCTTGTCCTCTGTCGTTCCCTTCTCCTCCTGTCTTTAGTCTTTTTCAGCATCAGGGTCTTTTCCAGTGAGTTGGCTCTTTGCATCAGGTGGCCAAAGTATTGGAGCTTCAGCTTTAGCATCAGTCCTTCCAATGAATATTCAGGGTTGATTTCCTTTAGGATTGACTGTTTTGATCTTCTTGCAGTCCAAGGGACTCTCAGGAGTCTTTTCCAACACTACAGTTCAACAGTGTGAATTAGTATTACTAATATTATTTAAAGACTTATATCTCCCACCCCCTGTTGATGGATTACAGCTCTCCTTTTCTCTGTATTGAAATCTGTATAGCCACTTAAAGTGATCTCTTTATTATTGTAATATGCAACTTATAAGTATGTTTCTTTTTCCTTTTTAGGTAATATGACAGATTTTTTAAAAATTAGCTTAACACTCCAGAGTATGTTCTATGCTTCTGTATTCAGTTATTTTACAATACTTACCCATGTTAATGTTGCAAAGAGAATTTAGGTATAATTTAGACAGAATTGCTGTCCAAAAAAATGTTACTGCTTAAGTAGACATTGATGAACACTCTCATGAAACACTTAAAAAAGCATGTATAGTTTTGTGTGTCTATGTGTGGGGAAGCTTGATATTTTGTGTAATAACTCTTGGTTATTAATTTCTGAATTTTTGGGTTGAGGGTGTAATTTTAGTCTATATATTTGTGATTATTAATTAGAATATTTCTCAGTTCAGGTGTTTTCCATTGAACTTTCAAGGTACAGATTAATACCCATTAAGTATAAGATCATGCCAAATATGGTTTTGGTTGCTTAAAAAAAGAAGAACTCTACTGAGCTTTCTCTCTTTTTGCTTTGTGGTATAAATGTGCTGGATCTTTAGTGGTGGTACTGCAGGCCTCTCTGTAGTGAGCTCTGCCAGTACTGGGCTTTTGATCCAACAGAACACAAAGCTCACCAGCAGGCTCAGCCAATTTATATTCCCTGGTTTGTTTTCCAAGGAGAGGGGAGACAGTTTAGAAACCTTTTGCTTGATGTGGTCAAGGTCAAAGAATATGCTCTATGGCTTAATGTAATACACAGTATGTGCACAGACAGTTTGTTAACATGTTCCTTTTCTCTGTGCTGATTTCAGCAAGTTAAAATAATCATACTGAATTAGGACTAAAGAGTGCCACTTAGCGTCTTGTGGTTCCAGGTAATTACTAAGAAAACATTTTCTAAAACTAACGGTGCTAACGGGTACAATTCCTATCACCCATCTGCTTCTTATGGGGAAGAGAGGTTGATACTTGAAGGCTTTTGTTACAGTAGCTTGCTTTCTTTCATTAATTTTGGAATTTGCATTTTTTAATTGTGTAAAAATACATAAAGAGGTATGCATGCATGCTCAGTTGCTAAGTTATGTCTGACTCTCTGTGACCCCATAGACGATAACCTGCTCGGCTCCTCCATCCATGGGAGTTTCCAGGCAAGAATACTGGAATGGGTTGTCATTTCCTCCTCAAGGGGATCATCTCCTGCATTGGAAGGCAGATTCTTTACCACTGAGGAGAGGTACATCAACGTGAAGAAAATCAGTACAGGAGCATGTAGATTAGACATGAGAGTCGTCTTTGCCATTCCTACCCACGATCCATAGTCCCTTGTTAGAGGAAACTACTGTTCGTGTTTTGATGTGTATCTTCCCAGAACCTTAAAGTACACTTATGTGAGGGTACATACTAGTACTTCACTTACCATTTCATAAATGGAAGTAAATGCATTATACTATGTGAAATTTTCTTCCCAGATTTATTATTATTACTATTATTGTTTTGCACTTAATGTCTGGAAGATTTTTCTCTGCCAGTATGTGTACATTTCTCATTCTTTTCAACAGCTTTATAGTGTTCTGTGCTCTTGATAAATATTTTAACCATTTTGTTTAGCTAGTAACCGTTTTCTTTTTTTTTGAACTTTTTTTTGGGGGAGAGGGTGGGTTGGGGTGGGAGGGGGGCCGATGGGCCACTTCTATTGGTCTTTCATTTATCTATTTCCATCCATTTTTGTTCTTTGGCCCGTGTGGGCCTCCCATCGCTGTGGCCTCTGAGGTCCCAGAGCACCGGCTCTGGGCGCATGCGCTCCAGAGCTCCGGTTCGGTAACTGGACACATGGGTCCAGCTGCTCCACGGCACGTGGGATCTTTCCAGGCCAGGGGTCGAACTGGCGCCCCTTGCACTGTAAGGCGGTGTCCTTACCCACTGGACCACCAGGGAAGCCCTAGCTGGTAACCATTTTCTTATTGATGAATACTTGTTTATTAAAGAGATCCTCTCATATTTCTTTTATTACCAACTTGAGCTTTTCTGAAATTTATGTTTTTATTTGAGATTGGAATCAATTTCATGTTTTTCCATTGAACTAATTATTGAACAGTTCTTCAATCCACTGCTTTGAAGAACCATGTTTCTCATGTATTTAATTCCCAAAGGGACACGAATCTTTCTAAAACTCTCTTCATGGTTCCATTCATCTTTATTTCTTCCTACACATTGTGAACATATTTTAATTATAGTAATTCTATTATAAGCTTGAAGTGTCTGTGCTTACCTGTGTAGCCCCCTATTGTGTTATTTTTCAAAGTTTGTTTGGATATTATTGCATATTATATCTTCTGAAGATTCTCAGGAGCCCTAGGTACAAGTCCCTGTAGATTAGACATGGAGTCGTCTTTGCCATTCCTACCCACGATCCATAGTCCCTTGTTAGAGGAAACTACTGTTCGTGTTTTGATGTGTATCTTCCCAGAACCTTAAAGTACACTTATGTGAGGGTACATACTAGTACTTCACTTACCATTTCATAAATGGAAGTAAATGCATTATACTATGTGAAATTTTCTTCCCAGATTTATTATTATTACTATTATTGTTTTGCACTTAATGTCTGGAAGATTTTTCTCTGCCAGTATGTGTACATTTCTCATTCTTTTCAACAGCTTTATAGTGTTCTGTGCTCTTGATAAATATTTTAACCATTTTGTTTAGCTAGTAACCGTTTTCTTTTTTTTTGAACTTTTTTTGGGGGGAGTGGGTGGGTGGGGGTGGGGGGGGGGCCGATGGGCCACTTCTATTGGTCTTTCATTTATCTATTTCCATCCATTTTTGTTCTTTGGCCCGTGTGGGCCTCCCATCGCTGTGGCCTCTGAGGTCCCAGAGCACCGGCTCTGGGCGCATGCGCTCCAGAGCTCCGGTTCGGTAACTGGACACATGGGTCCAGCTGCTCCACGGCACGTGGGATTTTCCCCAGGCCAGGGGTCGAACTGGCGCCCCTTGCACTGTAAGGCGGTGTCCTTACCCACTGGACCACCAGGGAAGCCCTAGCTGGTAACCATTTTCTTATTGATGAATACTTGTTTATTAAAGAGATCCTCTCATATTTCTTTTATTACCAACTTGAGCTTTTCTGAAATTTATGTTTTTATTTGAGATTGGAATCAATTTCATGTTTTTCCATTGAACTAATTATTGAACAGTTCTTCAATCCACTGCTTTGAAGAACCATGTTTCTCATGTATTTAATTCCCAAAGGGACACGAATCTTTCTAAAACTCTCTTCATGGTTCCATTCATCTTTATTTCTTCCTACACGTTGTGAACATATTTTAATTATAGTAATTCTATTATAAGCTTGAAGTGTCTGTGCTTACCTGTGTAGCCCCCTATTGTGTTATTTTTCAAAGTTTGTTTGGATATTATTGCATATTATATCTTCTGAAGATTCTCAGGAGCAGATTGTTAGGATTCAGGAATCTTAGTGGGATTTTGGTAGTGATTGTATTGGAGTATAGGTTAATTTGAGGGTGAATTGACATTGTATTATTGGGTCTTTACGTCTAAGAACAGGGTATCCCATTGCCAGTCTAGGTCATCTCTTGTGTCCTTAAGCAAAATATTTTCCACTGCTTTCATATTGTTTTTGGACATTTCTTGTTAGGCTTATTTGTGGGCTTCTTAAAGTTCTTGTTGTAATTGTAAATATAATTCTTCTGTGTTACATTTCCTAATTACTTATTGCTAGTATACAAGACAACTAGTGATTTTTGTCAGCCTTGGGTCTGGTTGCCTGACTGTATTCATATTGCATCTAAACATTAGTCATTTTTCCTTTAATTTTCTTTCTAGGTAGACAGCCAGATTTTCTATAGTACTAAGTTTCTATCAACATATTTTATTTTCTTAAAATTGATAGTCTGGGACTTCCCTTGTGATCCAGTGGGGGCCAGAAGACTCTGCTTCCAGTGTAGGGAGTGTGGGTTCAACCCTTGGTCAGGTAACTAAGACCCCACGTGCAGCTCACTGTGGCCAAATTAAAAATAAACAAAAAAGTGGGCTTCCCTGGTGGTCCAGTGGGTAAGGACACCGCCTTGCAGTGCAAGGGGCATCAGTTCGATCCCTGGCCTGGGAAGATCCCACGTGCCGTGGAGCGGCTGGACTGATGGGTCCATCTACCAAGCTGGAGCTCTGGAGCGCATGCGGCCAGAGCCGGTGCTCTGCAGCAAGAGAGGCCACTGCTGTGGGAGGCCCACACAGGCCAAAGAACAAAGATAAATAAGTGAAAGGTCAATAGAAGTGGCCAATAAAAATAAAAATAAACAAAAAAGAATAAACCCCCTGATATTCCTAGAGGCCCCCCTTGCCGGCCTTAAACAAGGATTATTTCAGGAATTTTAAGCTAAGAAGTTTCATTCCTCTTTTTGTATAATTTTATTTTGTTTATTTTTGGCTGTGTTGGGTCTTTGTTGCTGCATGGGCTTTTTTCTGTTTGTGGTTAGCGGGAGCTAATCTCCAGTTGCGGTGTACAGGCTTCTCATTTTGGTGACTTCCCTTGTTGCAGATTTACGGGTGCTAGGGTGCTCAGGCCTCAGCAGTTGTGGCTCCTGGGCTCTAGAGCACAAACATAGTTGTGATGTGTGGCCTTAATTGCTCCACAGTATGTGGGGTCTGAGCCTGCCTGGTGTCTCAGATGGTAAAGAATCTGTCTGCAGTGTGGGAGACCCAGGTTTGATCCCTGGGTTGGGAAGACCCCTTGCAGAATAGAATGGTAACCCATTCCAGTAACCTTGCCTGGAGAATTCCATGGACAAAGTAGCTTGGCGAGCTACAGTCCATGGGGTTGCAAAGAACTGGACACAACTAAGCGACTAAGACACACACACGTGGGATCTCCCTGAATCAAGGATCAAACCCGTGTCTATTGAACCTGTGTCTCCTGCATTGGCAGATGGATTCTTTATTGCTGAGCCACCAGGGAAACCACTACTATTCATTCTTTATTACATTTCTAAACTATAAGGCATTTGTTTAGAGTAGGTATGGTAGAAGTAGGAATGGATTGCAGGGAGAGAGATCATCTATCCTTATTTCTTAATGCATTCTGGCTACTGTTATCAGTGGCAACAATAGACATTCTGTCCATTTGCTTTTTTTTTTTTTTTTTTTTTAATTTATTTATTTGGCTGTACTGGGTCTTAATTGTGGCATGTGGAATCTAGTTCCCTGACCAGGGATCGAACCCAGGTCCCCTGCATTGGGAACACAGAGTCTTAACCACTGGACCACCAGGGAAGATCCATATGCTTTCTTTAAAATAGTTAAGGTATATACAGTTGTTTAGTTGCTAAGTCTTGTCTTATCTCTTTGCTACCTTGTGGTCTGTAGCCTGCCAGACTAAGTCCATGGGATTTCCCAGGCAAGAATACTAGAGGGGGTTGCCTTTTCCTTCTCCAGGAGATCTTCCTGACCCAGGGATGGAACCCATGTCTCCTCCAATGGCAGGCGGACTCCTTACCACAGAGTGACCAGGACAGCCTATATATGGCATATAGGCTATTTGACAAGAGTTAAAAATACATACATTGGGGCTTCCCTGGTGGTCCAGTGAGTAGAGAGTGCCTGTTGCAGTGCAAGGGGTGCTGGTTGGATCCCTGGCCTGGGAAGATCCCACATGCCGCCGAGCGGATGGACCGGTGTGTCCAATTAGAAACCAGCGCTCTGGAGCACATGCGCCGGGAGCCAGTGCTCTGCAACGAGGGAGGCCACTGCGATGGGAGGCCCACACAGGCCAAAAAACAAAGATGGATGAAAATAAATAAAAATGAAAGACCAATAGAAGTGACCAAAATTAAAAAAAAAAAAAAAATGCATGTATTGATTCAGAAGCTAAACAAGTCCAGATGCAATCTGGAGAGAAACCAAAATTCCTCTGCAGTACATATATCTAAATGTGTAGTGATATATGTAGGTGTATATACATGCACACACACAAATGGTTATTTCTCTACATTTTACATAAATGTCGTTAGTGCCTAGGGTCTAGAATAAAGGTAGAATTTATTGTATGTGTTTGTAGTGAGGGGTCTATTAAGTTTGGTAAGTACATTCCTAATGTTGACAGATTGTAGGTAGTCACAGTGCTGCATCAGTAGTTGAAACCTCTGAGCATTGATTTTTGGTAAACATGAACTTTTTAGCTTTGAAAAAAGTTGTGTTCTGTGGATACTTTAGAGGAATTCCAGTTTCTCTCCAGATTGCTTTTGGACTTGTTTAGCTTCTGAATCTGTATATGTATTTTTAACTCCTGTCATTCATTGGTTAAATCTAAGACCAGATTCAGTGTAGTATGATTAATTCTGTGAAATTGAGGTTTAACTTTAAGGGAAGGTATGAGGAAATAATTTTTCTTTGATAAATATGTTTGTTTATCAAAAGTTAAGTTTCTGATACCAATAAACTCTGGTCTATTCATCAAAAATAGAAATGTAAAGAAAGCATTTGTTTAAAAAAGGAAGTATGTCAGACATACAGAAAAGTACAACATAGAATGTCTAGGAACCCATCACTGGACCTGGGTTTAACAAATGTTAATGCTATATAACATTAAAAAAACTTGAGACAGTTTAATGCTCTTTGCAGACATTCTGAAAGCTATTCTTCTCCCTTCTGTCCTGAGGTTAACGCTACTCTGATGGTGTTTATCCTTTCCTTCCACATAGTTGCACTTTATTCTACTTGTAATTATCGATAGAAAGTGTATGTGTATGCACACCAGTTTTTAGCTTTGTATGTTTGAAAGATACACATAAATCCTATGCCAGACATATCATCTTGCAACTTTATTTTCTGTCCTGTGTGTTTCTGATGTATATCCATATTGAAATAATATAGTTGAGTATTCCATCATATATACCACAGTTCATTCAGTTTTCATATTGATGGTAGGTTGTTTCCAGTTCTGCATAAAATAGATGCTTGAAGTTGCTATTTGCTCTGACCAGAAAATGCTTTTTAGTTATTTTTATAGCTAGTCCATGCAATCTGAGAAACCAAAATTCCTCTGCAGTACATATATCTAAATGTGTAGTGATATATGTAGGTGTATATACATGCACACACACAAATGGTTATTTCTCTACATTTTACATAAATGTCGTTAGTGCCTAGGGTCTAGAATAAAGGTAGAATTTATTGTATGTGTTTGTAGTGAGGGGTCTATTAAGTTTGGTAAGTACATTCCTAATGTTGACAGATTGTAGGTAGTCACAGTGCTGCATCAGTAGTTGAAACCTCTGAGCATTGATTTTTGGTAAACATGAACTTTTTAGCTTTGAAAAAAGTTGTGTTCTGTGGATACTTTAGAGGAATTCCAGTTTCTCTCCAGATTGCTTTTGGACTTGTTTAGCTTCTGAATCTGTATATGTATTTTTAACTCCTGTCATTCATTGGTTAAATCTAAGACCAGATTCAGTGTAGTATGATTAATTCTGTGAAATTGAGGTTTAACTTTAAGGGAAGGTATGAGGAAATAATTTTTCTTTGATAAATATGTTTGTTTATCAAAAGTTAAGTTTCTGATACCAATAAACTCTGGTCTATTCATCAAAAATAGAAATGTAAAGAAAGCATTTTTTTAAAAAAGGAAGTATGTCAGACATACAGAAAAGTACAACATAGAATGTCTAGGAACCCATCACTGGACCTGGGTTTAACAAATGTTAATGCTATATAACATTAAAAAAACTTGAGACAGTTTAATGCTCTTTGCAGACATTCTGAAAGCTATTCTTCTCCCTTCTGTCCTGAGGTTAACGCTACTCTGATGGTGTTTATCCTTTCCTTCCACATAGTTGCACTTTATTCTACTTGTAATTATCGATAGAAAGTGTATGTGTATGCACACCAGTTTTAGCTTTGTATGTTTGAAAGATACACATAAATCCTATGCCAGACATATCATCTTGCAACTTTATTTTCTGTCCTGTGTGTTTCTGATGTATATCCATATTGAAATAATATAGTTGAGTATTCCATCATATATACCACAGTTCATTCAGTTTTCATATTGATGGTAGGTTGTTTCCAGTTCTGCATAAAATAGATGCTTGAAGTTGCTATTTGCTCTGACCAGAAAATGCTTTTTAGTTATTTTTATCAGAGAAATATATGCAGACCGTTTATAAATAGTCAAAGAATATGACAACATTAAAAAAAAAAAAAGGTAGCCCCCTCCCTCTTCCTAGATCTGCAGTGTTCAGTATGGCAGCTATTGGCTGCATGTGACTGCTCAGCAAATGTTCTTTGTCCTGACTGAGAAGAGCTGTGTTAAAATAACACCACATTTCAGAAACCCAGTATGAAAAAAAGAATGTAAAATATCTCATTAATATGTTTGTGTTCTATTACATGTTTACATGATAATGTTTTAGATGTCAGATTAAATAGATAATTAAAATTTTAATTTTACAGATTAAAAAATTTAACCTAGCCATGAGACTATGTAAAGTAACAAATTTTTGCTTACATTGTGGCTCGCGCTTCTGTTGGACAGTGTTGCTTTTAAATGGTAAGCTCAGTGAAAGCAGGAACTTGATCTTGTCCATCACCAGAGCAATGACAGGCAGAATGTGGACAACTCAATACATTTAAATGAGTTGATACATTCAGCAAGTAGATAGAAGGTATTTTTTGCATTGTTCGCTTAGGGTGCTTTGAGTTTTCTTTGATGTTACTGATTGAAAAAAAGTTGCTTTAAAAAAAAAAAAAGTAGCTTTAAATTTGACTTATTATCCCAGTGTATGTTTTTCCTTTTACCACCCTATTTTTAGCTTAACTACACTTTTTAAGTCATAGAATGATACCATAATGTTTTTATTCTGTCTTTATCATTATAGTTTTCATTTTCTATTTTATTCTGTCATTTGGGAAAATTCTGATGAATTTGTTAGTTCTTTGGTCTAATTATTTCGTGTTATCTGTTTCTTGAAATTATTAGCTGTCTTCAAAGAGAAGAGTCATCTTGGCCATGAGCTGTGTCAAGATGGCTTTCGCTCTGTCAGAGTCTCTACCAAGCTGTTACTTTCAAGCCTGAGGTCATAGTTATCCTTTTATATTTCTATGCATATATGACTTTTCGTCCTGTGTGTTTCTGATGTATATCCATATTGAAATAATATAGTTGAGTATTCCATCATATATACCACAGTTCATTCAGTTTTCATATTGATGGTAGGTTGTTTCCAGTTCTGCATAAAATAGATGCTTGAAGTTGCTATTTGCTCTGACCAGAAAATGCTTTTTAGTTATTTTTATCAGAGAAATATATGCAGACCGTTTATAAATAGTCAAAGAATATGACAACATTAAAAAAAAAAAAAAGGTAGCCCCCTCCCTCTTCCTAGATCTGCAGTGTTCAGTATGGCAGCTATTGGCTGCATGTGACTGCTCAGCAAATGTTCTTTGTCCTGACTGAGAAGAGCTGTGTTAAAATAACACCACATTTCAGAAACCCAGTATGAAAAAAAGAATGTAAAATATCTCATTAATATGTTTGTGTTCTATTACATGTTTACATGATAATGTTTTAGATGTCAGATTAAATAGATAATTAAAATTTTAATTTTACAGATTAAAAAATTTAACCTAGCCATGAGACTATGTAAAGTAACAAATTTTTGCTTACATTGTGGCTCGCGCTTCTGTTGGACAGTGTTGCTTTTAAATGGTAAGCTCAGTGAAAGCAGGAACTTGATCTTGTCCATCACCAGAGCAATGACAGGCAGAATGTGGACAACTCAATACATTTAAATGAGTTGATACATTCAGCAAGTAGATAGAAGGTATTTTTTGCATTGTTCGCTTAGGGTGCTTTGAGTTTTCTTTGATGTTACTGATTGAAAAAAAGTTGCTTTAAAAAAAAAAAAAGTAGCTTTAAATTTGACTTATTATCCCAGTGTATGTTTTTCCTTTTACCACCCTATTTTTAGCTTAACTACACTTTTTAAGTCATAGAATGATACCATAATGTTTTTATTCTGTCTTTATCATTATAGTTTTCATTTTCTATTTTATTCTGTCATTTGGGAAAATTCTGATGAATTTGTTAGTTCTTTGGTCTAATTATTTCGTGTTATCTGTTTCTTGAAATTATTAGCTGTCTTCAAAGAGAAGAGTCATCTTGGCCATGAGCTGTGTCAAGATGGCTTTCGCTCTGTCAGAGTCTCTACCAAGCTGTTACTTTCCGAAGCCTGAGGTCATAGTTATCCTTTTATATTTAGCTATTCATTCTTTTTTTAAGCTTACAAAAATTTTTTTTTAATTCTTCTTATTTTCCTCTAGTTTATTGGGATACAATTAACATACACCACTGTAAGTTTAAGCTACATAGCTGTGAATTGATTCATTTATGTATTGAATGTGATTACCATTATAGCATTATCTAATGACGCTTCCATCAAGTCATATAATTACCATTTCTTTTTTGTGGTGAGAACATGTAAAATCTACTCTTAAGCAGCTTTCTAATAGATAATATAGTGTTATTAGTTATAATCACTGTGCTGTTGCGTATTAGATCTTCATAACTTGTTAATTTTTTCTTTTTTGGGGTGGGGGTGGGGGTGGGGAGGGAGGGGAGCAGGAGGGCCACTTCTATTGGTCCTTCATTTGTCCATTTTCATCCATCTTTTCTCTTTGGCCTGGGTGGGCCTCCCATCGCGGCAGCCCCTGTTGTCGCAGAGCACCAGCTCTGGGCGCATGCGCTCCAGAGCTCCGGCTCGACAGTTGGACACATCAGTCCAGCCGCTTCGCAGCACATGGGATCTTCCCAGACCAGGGCTCGAACCGGCGCCCCTTGCAGTGCAAGGCAGTGTCCTTACCCACTGGACCACCAGGGAAGCCCTAACTTGTTAATCTTGTAACTAGAAGTTTGTACCCTTTGACCAACATCTCCCCATTGCCCCGCTTCTTAGGCCCTGTTACCACCCTCCTCTCTTGCTTCTCTGAGTGCAGGTTTTTTAGATTTGATATATAAGTGATGTCATACAGTATTTGCCTTTTTCTGTAGGATGTATTTCACTTAACTTTATGCTCTCAAGCTTCATCTAAGTTGTTGCAAATGACAAGATTTCCTTCTTTCTCATGGCTAAAATATTCTACTATGTGAATATTTATCCATTATTTATCCCACATCTTTATCCATTCATCTGTTGATGGACACTTAGGTTGTGCTCTGTCTTGGCTTTTTTTTTTTTTTTAACATTTATTTATTTATTTATTTTGGCTGGGGTGGAGAGGGAGAGGGGTGGGCGGGCCACTTCCACTGGTCTTTCATTTGTCTAGTTTCATCCATCTTTGTTCTTTGGCCCGTGTGGGCCTCCCATCGCGGTGGCCTCTGTTGTTGCAGAGCGCTGACTCTGGGCTCATGCGCTCCAGAGCTCCGGCTCGGTAATTGGACACATCAGTCCAGCCGCTCCGCAGCACGTGGGACCTTCCCAGGCCAGGGATTGAACCGGCGCCCCTTGCACTGCAAGGCGGTGTCCTTACCCACTGGACCACCAGCGAAGCCCTGTCTTGGCTATTTTAAATCGTGCTTAGTGAACATGGGAGTGCAAATATACCTTAAAGATCTTGTTTTCATTTCTTTGGGTATAAACCCAGAGGTCGGATCATTGGCTTATACGGTGATTCCATTTTTAAAATTTTGAGGAAACTCTGCTGTTTTCTGTGGTGGTTGCACCAGTTAACGTTCTCACTAACAGTGCGGAACTACTGCTTTTTCTCACATCCTTGCCAATCCTTGTTATCTCTTGGGCTTTTTTTTTTTTTTTTTTTTTTGATGATAGCCATTCTAACCAGAATGGGGTGATATCTCTTTGTAGTTTTTTTTTTTTTTTTTTTAATATATATTTTATTTATATTTATTTGGCTGCATTGGGTCTCAGTTGTAGCATGTGGGCTCTAGTTCCCTGACCAGGGATTGAACCCAGGCCCCCTGCGTTGGGAGCACGGAGTCTTAGCCACTGGACCACCAGGGAATTCCCCTCTTTGTAGTTTTGATTTGCATTTCCCTGATTGAGATGATGTTGAGCACCTTTTCCTGTACTTGTTTGCCACTTGTATGTCTTCTTTGGAAAACTGTCTATTCAGATTCTCTGCTTATTTTAAATTTATATTTTCGTTCTTTTTTTGGCCTCATAGTGCAGCTTGTGGGATCTCAGTTCCAGGAATTGAATCCATGGCCTCAGCAGAGAAGTACACGTTCCTAACCACCGGACCAACAGGGAATTCCCTGCCCATTTTAAAATTTCCTTAAAATTTTTTCTTTTTTCTTTTTTTTTGGTTGTGCTGTGTCTTCTTTGCTGCATGCAGGCTTTCTCTAGTTGCAGAATGTGGGGGCTACCCTCTAGTTGTGATGTATCGACCTCTCAGTGAGGTGGCTTCTCTTGTTGCAAAACACAGACTCTCGGCACACGGACTTAAGTAGTTGCAGCACCCAGGCTCAGTAGTTGTGGCAGAGGGGTAGTTGCTCTGCGGCATGTAGAATCTTTCCGGAGCAGGGATTGAACCCATGTCCCCTGCATTGGCAGGTGAATTTCTCATTCTCTGAGCCCCTGGGAAAGTCCCCCTGCCCATCTTTTAATTGAACTGTTTCTGTGTTATTGAGTGCTATAAAATTTCTTATTCTTAAAGCTTGAGAACTTGGTAGGTAGATGCTTGAGGAGAAGTCTGTCTTTAATAATTATTTCTCAGTTTTTATGTAGTATGTCATCTGTCTGGTTTTTGGTTGTCTAAAAGTTTAGGAAATTTTGACTCTTTCCCTGGTTTCCACATTATTTGCCCTTTTTTATTTCCCCTGTTGGCCTTATATTTAAAGATTAGTCCTTATTGATCCTTTTTTTCATACCTCCCCATTTATTATTATTATAAAGGTTCGTCAAATCTATTTTTGATTCACTTGTGCTGAACTACAGATATTACATACTCTGTTGTAGTTGCTTCTTTTCCCATGGCAGTTTTCTTTGGGCAATTTGTGTGAGTAGGACCCTTGGTTACAGGTGGGAGAGACCAACTCCAGATTGTGTAGTACACGGAAAAATCTATGTGGAGATAGTGGAGACTCAAGGACAGGAATATAGTTAGGCTGGCCCAGAAACAGGAAGTTGAAGGCTGCTAAAATCTCAGGCAGTATTTATTTTCTTTCTCTTGTTTTGGCTTCTGTTTGCTCACTTTATTTTCTCTTAGACAATCATACCATGATTTCCCTTTTTTTTTTTTTTTTCTTGATAATTTCTTTTCTGATTAAAAGGATGATCCATTTTAAACTTAGACTTCTTAGTCTCCGTTCCAGATTCTCAGGATTGGAATCACTACTGTGATTGGTGGTCAGATCATCTCTGTAACATTGACAGTTTAGGCCTGTGCACTGTATTTAGCGTCCTTGCCCCCAAACTCTGGCTTTCTCTAGTTGCAGAATGTGGGGGCTACCCTCTAGTTGTGATGTATCGACCTCTCAGTGAGGTGGCTTCTCTTGTTGCAAAACACAGACTCTCGGCACACGGACTTAAGTAGTTGCAGCACCCAGGCTCAGTAGTTGTGGCAGAGGGGTAGTTGCTCTGCGGCATGTAGAATCTTTCCGGAGCAGGGATTGAACCCATGTCCCCTGCATTGGCAGGTGAATTTCTCATTCTCTGAGCCCCTGGGAAAGTCCCCCTGCCCATCTTTTAATTGAACTGTTTCTGTGTTATTGAGTGCTATAAAATTTCTTATTCTTAAAGCTTGAGAACTTGGTAGGTAGATGCTTGAGGAGAAGTCTGTCTTTAATAATTATTTCTCAGTTTTTATGTAGTATGTCATCTGTCTGGTTTTTGGTTGTCTAAAAGTTTAGGAAATTTTGACTCTTTCCCTGGTTTCCACATTATTTGCCCTTTTTTATTTCCCCTGTTGGCCTTATATTTAAAGATTAGTCCTTATTGATCCTTTTTTTCATACCTCCCCATTTATTATTATTATAAAGGTTCGTCAAATCTATTTTTGATTCACTTGTGCTGAACTACAGATATTACATACTCTGTTGTAGTTGCTTCTTTTCCCATGGCAGTTTTCTTTGGGCAATTTGTGTGAGTAGGACCCTTGGTTACAGGTGGGAGAGACCAACTCCAGATTGTGTAGTACACGGAAAAATCTATGTGGAGATAGTGGAGACTCAAGGACAGGAATATAGTTAGGCTGGCCCAGAAACAGGAAGTTGAAGGCTGCTAAAATCTCAGGCAGTATTTATTTTCTTTCTCTTGTTTTGGCTTCTGTTTGCTCACTTTATTTTCTCTTAGACAATCATACCATGATTTCCCTTTTTTTTTTTTTTTTCTTGATAATTTCTTTTCTGATTAAAAGGATGATCCATTTTAAACTTAGACTTCTTAGTCTCCGTTCCAGATTCTCAGGATTGGAATCACTACTGTGATTGGTGGTCAGATCATCTCTGTAACATTGACAGTTTAGGCCTGTGCACTGTATTTAGCAGCGTCCTTGCCTCCATCAACTAAATGCCAGTAGCACTCGCTGTCTGAGTGTAACAACCGAAAGATGTCTCTGTATTGCCCAAATCCTCTTTCCTTATTGAGAACCACTGATCTAGAGTGTACTTGATTGCTCTGGGCCTGCCACTGTGTGAGAAGGATGTTTCAGAATAGTCTTTGTGAACTAGGCAGATATTCAAAATGTTTCATAAGTGTTTCCAGTTTTTTGTAGCAGCTATAAATTTAACACTGTTATTATTTTATTATTGGTAGGTGTTCCTTTTTGAAATAATCTTTTTGTATTTGAAGTATTTCATATGGAATATGTTTCTTATTAAATCTTCAACTGGTGTTGTAGAGCTTCTATTTTTGGCCATTTCTCTGAGTCTCTAAATTTCTCAGTCTCCTGCTGGTTTATGTTTCTTTTCCTCAAGGGTGAGTGTATGGATATGGAGGATATTGGTTGTTTTAAGGTAAAATTTATGACTTACTTTGGTAACCAGACAGAGGTAATATAATATACTTTTTTTGGTATGAGGAGGGGCCACTGCATGACTTGAAGTATCTTAGTTCCCTGATCAGGGATTAGAGAGTTCTCACCACTGGACGGCCAGGGAATTGTCAGTATTCTAATATACTTGACTTACAGGAGGATAAACTAATGCTTAGGCAGATGAAACAAATCAATCAAGGACATGTAGCTTGGTAGTGGAGCACAGAAAGGTTTGAGTCTAATTTTTATTATTTTTCTAGGTTTAGTTTCTAGTTATCTTTGGTCATTTAAAATTTTTTTGCTTTTGGTAGAATTACTTATGTACTAATATTTATTCAGCATTTATGTGCCAAACTTCATGCTTCAGATGTTATCTCATTGAAATGAAATGTTAATCTCAGTCGTGTCTGACTCTTTGGGATCCAATGGACTGTAGCCCGCCAGACTCTGTCCGTGGGCTTCTCCAGGGAAGAATACTGGAGTGGGTTGACATTCCCTTCTCCAGGGGATCTTCCCCACCCAGGGATTGGAATCACTACTGTGATTGGTGGTCAGATCATCTCTGTAACATTGACAGTTTAGGCCTGTGCACTGTATTTAGCAGCGCCTTGCCTCCATCAACTAAATGCCAGTAGCACTCGCTGTCTGAGTGTAACAACCGAAAGATGTCTCTGTATTGCCCAAATCCTCTTTCCTTATTGAGAACCACTGATCTAGAGTGTACTTGATTGCTCTGGGCCTGCCACTGTGTGAGAAGGATGTTTCAGAATAGTCTTTGTGAACTAGGCAGATATTCAAAATGTTTCATAAGTGTTTCCAGTTTTTTGTAGCAGCTATAAATTTAACACTGTTATTATTTTATTATTGGTAGGTGTTCCTTTTTGAAATAATCTTTTTGTATTTGAAGTATTTCATATGGAATATGTTTCTTATTAAATCTTCAACTGGTGTTGTAGAGCTTCTATTTTTGGCCATTTCTCTGAGTCTCTAAATTTCTCAGTCTCCTGCTGGTTTATGTTTCTTTTCCTCAAGGGTGAGTGTATGGATATGGAGGATATTGGTTGTTTTAAGGTAAAATTTATGACTTACTTTGGTAACCAGACAGAGGTAATATAATATACTTTTTTTGGTATGAGGAGGGGCCACTGCATGACTTGAAGTATCTTAGTTCCCTGATCAGGGATTAGAGAGTTCTCACCACTGGACGGCCGGGGAATTGTCAGTATTCTAATATACTTGACTTACAGGAGGATAAACTAATGCTTAGGCAGATGAAACAAATCAATCAAGGACATGTAGCTTGGTAGTGGAGCACAGAAAGGTTTGAGTCTAATTTTTATTATTTTTCTAGGTTTAGTTTCTAGTTATCTTTGGTCATTTAAAATTTTTTTGCTTTTGGTAGAATTACTTATGTACTAATATTTATTCAGCATTTATGTGCCAAACTTCATGCTTCAGATGTTATCTCATTGAAATGAAATGTTAATCTCAGTCGTGTCTGACTCTTTGGGATCCAATGGACTGTAGCCCGCCAGACTCTGTCCGTGGGCTTCTCCAGGGAAGAATACTGGAGTGGGTTGACATTCCCTTCTCCAGGGGATCTTCCCCACCCAGGGATTGAACCCGAATCTCCTGCATTGATATCTCATTAGTCCTTGGCAAACGATGAAAATAGTAAGGGTCTCACAGTAAGACATGTCTAGCTCTTCATGTTCTACTCCTAATCATTGTGCTTTAGTAGTAGCATAATAGCACTGGGAAAGGGTTGGGTGCTCGTGTCCTAGACTCTCTATTCTATGGTATCACTTAATCCTCGACACAAGCTTAGAAGCTATGCCTGTTTCCTGCTTTTATAGATGAAGGTGTTTAGCTGAGAAAGAGGTTTCTTACAAGGTAAGTTTCTTACCTTGTGGCCACATAACTGATGGGAAGCAGAGCTTTACTAAGCTTTTGGATTTCTGCTGCACCTGAGGAGAGAGACCTCTACACTGATGCTCCAGTATCTTCACACAGCTTTCATGATGATAAAATAGAGAGAAAAATACAGTGTATATAGTACACTTTATTAAGGATTAATAAACATTACCATTTTGTTTTGAGACTAGCCTTCGTGTATTTGTTTTGTGCCTCGTTAGGTAATTTTTAGAATTGAGTTTAAAAGGAATACTAATGAAACAAAGCTAGGTAATTGCTATTAATAGGAAAATAGTTATTTTTTAAAAATCGTGTATAAAAGATTATTAATCTACCAGGAATGACTTTGTTAGTTTACTCTCTCATCTTGATAGAAACAGATTTCACATTTGCAGTTCTTGAAGCTTTTGGGTTTTCTAATAGAGTGCTTTCATTTATAACATCAGCCAGTGCCATTTATAAGCATGCTGTTAATACCAGGAATGACTGTTAGTCTTACTCTTATCTTAAATTTTTTTGCTTTTGGTAGAATTACTTATGTACTAATATTTATTCAGCATTTATGTGCCAAACTTCATGCTTCAGATGTTATCTCATTGAAATGAAATGTTAATCTCAGTCGTGTCTGACTCTTTGGGATCCAATGGACTGTAGCCCGCCAGACTCTGTCCGTGGGCTTCTCCAGGGAAGAATACTGGAGTGGGTTGACATTCCCTTCTCCAGGGGATCTTCCCCACCCAGGGATTGAACCCGAATCTCCTGCATTGATATCTCATTAGTCCTTGGCAAACGATGAAAATAGTAAGGGTCTCACAGTAAGACATGTCTAGCTCTTCATGTTCTACTCCTAATCATTGTGCTTTAGTAGTAGCATAATAGCACTGGGAAAGGGTTGGGTGCTCGTGTCCTAGACTCTCTATTCTATGGTATCACTTAATCCTCGACACAAGCTTAGAAGCTATGCCTGTTTCCTGCTTTTATAGATGAAGGTGTTTAGCTGAGAAAGAGGTTTCTTACAAGGTAAGTTTCTTACCTTGTGGCCACATAACTGATGGGAAGCAGAGCTTTACTAAGCTTTTGGATTTCTGCTGCACCTGAGGAGAGAGACCTCTACACTGATGCTCCAGTATCTTCACACAGCTTTCATGATGATAAAATAGAGAGAAAAATACAGTGTATATAGTACACTTTATTAAGGATTAATAAACATTACCATTTTGTTTTGAGACTAGCCTTCGTGTATTTGTTTTGTGCCTCGTTAGGTAATTTTTAGAATTGAGTTTAAAAGGAATACTAATGAAACAAAGCTAGGTAATTGCTATTAATAGGAAAATAGTTATTTTTTAAAAATCGTGTATAAAAGATTATTAATCTACCAGGAATGACTTTGTTAGTTTACTCTCTCATCTTGATAGAAACAGATTTCACATTTGCAGTTCTTGAAGCTTTTGGGTTTTCTAATAGAGTGCTTTCATTTATAACATCAGCCAGTGCCATTTATAAGCATGCTGTTAATAGTGTGGTCTCTGGTGTTAGACTATGTGGGTTGAGATCCTGGATTAAATTTATGATTTAACATACCAGTATTTTGACATAAGTAGAAAATAAATAGCTTGCTGGGGTAGACATACTTTCTAAAGTCCCTTAGGATTCTGAATTTTTTATATGTGTCTGTTTCCTCATCTGTGAAATAGTCAGGCTCATACTCCCTGCCTCATAGAATTGCGAGAATTAAATATTACATATTACATATAAAATGCCCAGGGTGTGTGTGGTGAATCAAAAGTCCTCCAAAATTGTTAGCTGTTTTTTTAAAGTTGCCTAACTTTTTTGTTGATTAATGTGCACAGTAATGTTAAAGCTGAGATAATTTTGTAATGTTAATACAAGATAGTATATTGTATTTAGTTCTGTGCCTAGGTTTAATTCCCAGATTTCAGTGTCTTTGGATATATAGGTAGTATAATGTATAGTTTTATTTTGGTACAGTTATCAGTGTTCTGATTGGATATTTCTAGCTCTTCAGTTAGATCACAATCTTTCTTTCCTCTCTTACAAAGGGGACTTCAGAATTATCCTGAAATGCCTTCTCCTCCTTACGAATAGGATAATTGGAGGGGCCTTAAGAAAAACAGAAAAGAAAGGAAATGATGAAGCAGTGGAGTGAACTCCAGGGGAAGCATGCGCTGTATGTGGGTACACTGGGGATCATGACTCTCCATCGATAGGAGTCATTGTAGATCTGGGCCTGATGGAAACTGGAGCTGGTAAACCATTAGAAATTAAGAGTGCACACTCCGTCTTTCTCTTTTACGGGCTGCAAAGTTTTGGCATCTCTCATAGCTCTGTACATCTGTTAGGTTAATATTAAAAAGAATTGAGTTTAAAAGGAATACTAATGAAACAAAGCTAGGTAATTGCTATTAATAGGAAAATAGTTATTTTTTAAAAATCGTGTATAAAAGATTATTAATCTACCAGGAATGACTTTGTTAGTTTACTCTCTCATCTTGATAGAAACAGATTTCACATTTGCAGTTCTTGAAGCTTTTGGGTTTTCTAATAGAGTGCTTTCATTTATAACATCAGCCAGTGCCATTTATAAGCATGCTGTTAATAGTGTGGTCTCTGGTGTTAGACTATGTGGGTTGAGATCCTGGATTAAATTTATGATTTAACATACCAATATTTTGACATAAGTAGAAAATAAATAGCTTGCTGGGGTAGACATACTTTCTAAAGTCCCTTAGGATTCTGAATTTTTTATATGTGTCTGTTTCCTCATCTGTGAAATAGTCAGGCTCATACTCCCTGCCTCATAGAATTGCGAGAATTAAATATTACATATTACATATAAAATGCCCAGGGTGTGTGTGGTGAATCAAAAGTCCTCCAAAATTGTTAGCTGTTTTTTTAAAGTTGCCTAACATTTTTGTTGATTAATGTGCACAGTAATGTTAAAGCTGAGATAATTTTGTAATGTTAATACAAGATAGTATATTGTATTTAGTTCTGTGCCTAGGTTTAATTCCCAGATTTCAGTGTCTTTGGATATATAGGTAGTATAATGTATAGTTTTATTTTGGTACAGTTATCAGTGTTCTGATTGGATATTTCTAGCTCTTCAGTTAGATCACAATCTTTCTTTCCTCTCTTACAAAGGGGACTTCAGAATTATCCTGAAATGCCTTCTCCTCCTTACGAATAGGATAATTGGAGGGGCCTTAAGAAAAACAGAAAAGAAAGGAAATGATGAAGCAGTGGAGTGAACTCCAGGGGAAGCATGCGCTGTATGTGGGTACACTGGGGATCATGACTCTCCATCGATAGGAGTCATTGTAGATCTGGGCCTGATGGAAACTGGAGCTGGTAAACCATTAGAAATTAAGAGTGCACACTCCGTCTTTCTCTTTTACGGGCTGCAAAGTTTTGGCATCTCTCATAGCTCTGTACATCTGTTCAGTTTCTCTTTGTTCCAGTTGGCTTTCTTGGTTTCAGCTTCTAGTGTATAGAGTGTAATGGCTGCTCAACTTCTTCCTCATCACAGCTCTCAGTGTATTCTTTTGGCATTTTTCCTTGCTGCTAAATGGTTCAGTCTTTTTTCTCTTGTAAAATTTAAGTCATTTATTTATTTATTTATTGAATGCTCAGCATCTTTACATAGTTCAGAAATCAAATGGTATAAAAATGTTTCTGCCACCATCTTTTCCTTGATCACTCAACTTTTGGCAATCTCAACCATGGGTTTCTGGTGTGTACTTACAGAGGTGTGTGTGTCTAAATATGTGTGTGTGCGTACGCATGCATGTGTAGTCTCCCTGTCCTTTTTTTTTTTTTTAAACCAGTGGAAGCATATTGTATAGACTGCTTGGCATCTCACTTCCTCTCTCCCCCCATTTAATTTGTGTTGGAGATTTTTCCATGTTGGTAAAGTAAGGAACTTTTTTTTTTAATGCATAGTATTTCATTGTGTAGATGAATTAGATAATTGTTTTCAAACTGTACTGTAGTGAATAATCTTACATATATCATTTTAAACATGTGCTAGGTATAACTTTAGAATAAAAGCCTTGAATTGGAATTGCTGACAGGATATAGGGATTTCAAAATAGCCACTTATTGAGTAACTAGCTTTGTTTAGCTTTTTGTATACTGAAGTTCTGTGTGCATTTGATTTTTTGTTTCTGGAAATTTCTTTTTTTCTAGCTCTTCAGTTAGATCACAATCTTTCTTTCCTCTCTTACAAAGGGGACTTCAGAATTATCCTGAAATGCCTTCTCCTCCTTACGAATAGGATAATTGGAGGGGCCTTAAGAAAAACAGAAAAGAAAGGAAATGATGAAGCAGTGGAGTGAACTCCAGGGGAAGCATGCGCTGTATGTGGGTACACTGGGGATCATGACTCTCCATCGATAGGAGTCATTGTAGATCTGGGCCTGATGGAAACTGGAGCTGGTAAACCATTAGAAATTAAGAGTGCACACTCCGTCTTTCTCTTTTACGGGCTGCAAAGTTTTGGCATCTCTCATAGCTCTGTACATCTGTTCAGTTTCTCTTTGTTCCAGTTGGCTTTCTTGGTTTCAGCTTCTAGTGTATAGAGTGTAATGGCTGCTCAACTTCTTCCTCATCACAGCTCTCAGTGTATTCTTTTGGCATTTTTCCTTGCTGCTAAATGGTTCAGTCTTTTTTCTCTTGTAAAATTTAAGTCATTTATTTATTTATTTATTGAATGCTCAGCATCTTTACATAGTTCAGAAATCAAATGGTATAAAAATGTTTCTGCCACCATCTTTTCCTTGATCACTCAACTTTTGGCAATCTCAACCATGGGTTTCTGGTGTGTACTTACAGAGGTGTGTGTGTCTAAATATGTGTGTGTGCGTACGCATGCATGTGTAGTCTCCCTGTCCTTTTTTTTTTTTTTAAACCAGTGGAAGCATATTGTATAGACTGCTTGGCATCTCACTTCCTCTCTCCCCCCATTTAATTTGTGTTGGAGATTTTTCCATGTTGGTAAAGTAAGGAACTTTTTTTTTTTTAATGCATAGTATTTCATTGTGTAGATGAATTAGATAATTGTTTTCAAACTGTACTGTAGTGAATAATCTTACATATATCATTTTAAACATGTGCTAGGTATAACTTTAGAATAAAAGCCTTGAATTGGAATTGCTGACAGGATATAGGGATTTCAAAATAGCCACTTATTGAGTAACTAGCTTTGTTTAGCTTTTTGTATACTGAAGTTCTGTGTGCATTTGATTCTGTTTCTGGATTTTCTGTTCTTTGTTAATTTGTCTAGTTATTTGTAAGTATCACACTGTTTTAATTATTATGTTTTTATAATGTGCATTATAGCATGGTAGTTAACAGTATATAGACTTTTGTGCTAAACTGCTTTGTTTTAAATCCTCACTTCCTTAACTGTGTGATCTCGGCTAAGTTTCCTAACATCCCTGTAGTTCAGTGTCTTTATTTGTAAAATGGAGATGATCAGTCAGCTCAGTCACTCAGTCATGTCCAACTCTTTGCAACCCCAAGGACTGCAGAACGCCAGGCTTCCCTGCCCTTCACCAATCTCCCAGAGCTTGCTCAGACTCATGTCCATTGACTCAGTGATGCCATCCAACCATCTCATCCTCTATCGTCCCCTTCTCCTTCTGCTTTCTATTTTTCCCAATATCATGATCTTTTCCAATGAGTTGGCTCTTTGCATCAGGTGGCCAAAGTATTAGAGCTTCAGCGTCAGTTTTTCCAGTGACTATTCAGAGTTGATTTCCTTGAGGACTGACTGGTTTGATCTCTTTGCAGTTCTAGGGACTCTCAAGAGTCTTCTCCAGCACCACAGTTCAAAGGCATCAATTCTTCAGCACTCAGCTTTAATTATGATCCAACTCTCACATCCATACATGACGACTGAGAAAACTATAACTTTGACTGTGTGGACTTCTGTCAGTAAAGTGATGTCTCTGCTTTTGAATATGCTGTCTAGATTTGTCATAGGTTTTCTTCAAAGGAGCAAGCATTTTTTGATTTCATGGCTAACGTCACCATCCACAGTGATTTTGGAGCCCAAGAAAATAAACTCTGTCACTGTTTCCATTGTTTGTCCATCTATTTGCCATGAATTGATGGGACCAGATGCCATGAATTCTTTTTGTTTTTTAAAGATTTATTTATTTTGGGGGGGGTGGGCTGGGGAGGGAGGGGAGCAGGCGGGCTGCTTCTATTGGTCTTTCATTTGTCTATTTTCATCCATCTTTGTTCTTTGGCCCGTGTGGGCCTCCCATCGCGGTGGCCTCTGTTGTCACAGAGCACCGGCTCTGGGTGCATGCGCTCCAGAGCTCTGGCTCGGTAATTGGACACATGGGTCCAGCCGCTCTGCGGCACGTGGGATCTTCCCAGGCCAGGGATCGAACTGGCGCCCCTTGCCCTGCAAGGCGGTGTCCTTACCCACTGGACCACCAGGGAAGTCCACCATGAATTTTTTGATTGTTGTTTTAGGCTAGCTTTTTCACTCTCCTGGTTTACCTTCATCAAGAGGCTTTTTAGTTCCTCTTTGCTTTCTGCCATAAGGGTGGTGTCATCTGCACACCCGAGGTTATTGATATTTCTCCCAACATTCTTGATTCCGGCTTGTGCTTCATCCAGACTGGCATTTTGCATGATGTAATCTGCATATAGGTTAAATAAGCAGGGTGACAGTATATAGCCTTGACGTACTCCTTTCCCAATTTAGAAGCAGTCCCTATGATCTGCACAGTCAGAGGCTTTAGCATAGTCAATGGAGATGATAATACCTATCTAATAAGATTGTTATATGGAATAAATGAGTTAATAAAGTGTTATAGATACATGGGCAGAGTGGAAATAATGTTTGGCATTTAATCAGTGCTATATAAGTGTTAGCTTTTCTTTTGTTTTTGCCATCCAGTAGGGCTGGTTTACTTCTCTGTATCTGAAGAGTATTCCTGACTATTCCTGCTTGCTTATTTTTTATTAACTATTTTTTAACTAATGACTTTAGAATCAGTCAGTTTGTCTAATTAGGATAGGCTAGGTTATGGGTTATTAACAGTAGCTCGTCCCCACCGCAGTCTTAGTGGATGAACACATTAAAAGGTTGCATTAACAGTGACTGTTCAACATAGACTTTGGAGCCCAAGAAAATAAACTCTGTCACTGTTTCCATTGTTTGTCCATCTATTTGCCATGAATTGATGGGACCAGATGCCATGAATTCTTTTTGTTTTTTAAAGATTTATTTATTTTGGGGGGGGTGGGCTGGGGAGGGAGGGGAGCAGGCGGGCTGCTTCTATTGGTCTTTCATTTGTCTATTTTCATCCATCTTTGTTCTTTGGCCCGTGTGGGCCTCCCATCGCGGTGGCCTCTGTTGTCACAGAGCACCGGCTCTGGGTGCATGCGCTCCAGAGCTCTGGCTCGGTAATTGGACACATGGGTCCAGCCGCTCTGCGGCACGTGGGATCTTCCCAGGCCAGGGATCGAACTGGCGCCCCTTGCCCTGCAAGGCGGTGTCCTTACCCACTGGACCACCAGGGAAGTCCACCATGA
This sequence comes from Tragulus kanchil, assembly GCA_022376925.1. Classification (NCBI taxonomy): domain Eukaryota; kingdom Metazoa; phylum Chordata; class Mammalia; order Artiodactyla; family Tragulidae; genus Tragulus; species Tragulus kanchil. The sequence continues at coordinate 24,912,953 of JAIOJX010000024.1, forward strand.
ATTTTTTGATTGTTGTTTTAGGCTAGCTTTTTCACTCTCCTGGTTTACCTTCATCAAGAGGCTTTTTAGTTCCTCTTTGCTTTCTGCCATAAGGGTGGTGTCATCTGCACACCCGAGGTTATTGATATTTCTCCCAACATTCTTGATTCCGGCTTGTGCTTCATCCAGACTGGCATTTTGCATGATGTAATCTGCATATAGGTTAAATAAGCAGGGTGACAGTATATAGCCTTGACGTACTCCTTTCCCAATTTAGAAGCAGTCCCTATGATCTGCACAGTCAGAGGCTTTAGCATAGTCAATGGAGATGATAATACCTATCTAATAAGATTGTTATATGGAATAAATGAGTTAATAAAGTGTTATAGATACATGGGCAGAGTGGAAATAATGTTTGGCATTTAATTAGTGCTATATAAGTGTTAGCTTTTCTTTTATTTTTGCCATCCAGTAGGGCTGGTTTACTTCTCTGTATCTGAAGAGTATTCCTGACTATTCCTGCTTGCTTATTTTTTATTAACTATTTTTTAACTAATGACTTTAGAATCAGTCAGTTTGTCTAATTAGGATAGGCTAGGTTATGGGTTATTAACAGTAGCTCGTCCCCACCGCAGTCTTAGTGGATGAACACATTAAAAGGTTGCATTAACAGTGACTGTTCAACATAGATCAGTGTGTTTGTTGGAGGAAGGGGATCTTGGCAGAGGTAGGAGAGGGATTCTGCCTATCTTTTGTCACCCAGAGACCCAGGCTGACAGTCTTCCACCGTCATTCTAGTATGCTGGCAGTTGCATTGCAGAGGGAAGGAGAGAATGGTGAATCAGGTACTAGTGGAAACTTGCAAAGCCAAAAGAGGCATGTATCGTTTCTTCTTATATTTCATTGGCTAACGCAAGTCCTTTGGCACCGCATCATGTCATGGGGTTGAGGAAGGGGCTGTTTTGCTCTATGCCTGGGAGAGCAGCTAGAAACAATTGATGGAGAGCAGTAATAACTACTGCTCTGCTAGTTATTATATGTTAGGTCATTCTTTGTGTTAGATGCAACACATTTTTTGTTGTTGTTTAGTCTCTAAGTTGTGTCCGACTCTTTTGCAACCCAGTGGATGGTAGCCCGCCAGGGTTCTCTGTCCACAGGATTTCCCAGGCAAGAATATAATGCAGCACACTAACCTCTTCCTTTAAAGAGAAGATCAATATTTCTATCAAGTAACTATGTTGAATTCAAACTCTACAATCTCTGAATCTTAGTCAAATTCAGGGGAGCTTCCTTTGGTCTAGATAGCTGTGAATAAAACAGATGTGGAAGCTAGTTTATTAGAAATGCATCCTGTAAGTATCTTCTCAGGTTCTTTGGTTGTGGGAGTGGAGGTGTAAAAAGAACTTAACACTTTCGGCACTCTATATGTCTGTATTATTTGAACAATTTTTTTTTTTTTTTACAGCTAACAGATGTTGTATAAAGAGAAATATCTTAAGACAGCCTACTGCAAAAGAATCCTCTTATTCCTATTTACATTAAATTAAATCATGTATAATAAGTGGCAGAGTCAGAGCTGGGCTGTGAGGTAAGACTTGTTCTAGCCCACTGTGCTCTGCAGTATACCAACCGCCTCTCTTAATGCATGAGCTTCTGTGTGACAGTTTTTAACAATAATATGAATGAATTTTTGTTATTTGCAATGAATGTAGAAAGAAAAAAGCTAGTAGGTTTAAAGCTCGCCCCACCGCAGTCTTAGTGGATGAACACATTAAAAGGTTGCATTAACAGTGACTGTTCAACATAGATCAGTGTGTTTGTTGGAGGAAGGGGATCTTGGCAGAGGTAGGAGAGGGATTCTGCCTATCTTTTGTCACCCAGAGACCCAGGCTGACAGTCTTCCACCGTCATTCTAGTATGCTGGCAGTTGCATTGCAGAGGGAAGGAGAGAATGGTGAATCAGGTACTAGTGGAAACTTGCAAAGCCAAAAGAGGCGTGTATCGTTTCTTCTTATATTTCATTGGCTAACGCAAGTCCTTTGGCACCGCATCATGTCATGGGGTTGAGGAAGGGGCTGTTTTGCTCTATGCCTGGGAGAGCAGCTAGAAACAATTGATGGAGAGCAGTAATAACTACTGCTCTGCTAGTTATTATATGTTAGGTCATTCTTTGTGTTAGATGCAACACATTTTTTGTTGTTGTTTAGTCTCTAAGTTGTGTCCGACTCTTTTGCAACCCAGTGGATGGTAGCCCGCCAGGGTTCTCTGTCCACAGGATTTCCCAGGCAAGAATATAATGCAGCACACTAACCTCTTCCTTTAAAGAGAAGATCAATATTTCTATCAAGTAACTATGTTGAATTCAAACTCTACAATCTCTGAATCTTAGTCAAATTCAGGGGAGCTTCCTTTGGTCTAGATAGCTGTGAATAAAACAGATGTGGAAGCTAGTTTATTAGAAATGCATCCTGTAAGTATCTTCTCAGGTTCTTTGGTTGTGGGAGTGGAGGTGTAAAAAGAACTTAACACTTTCGGCACTCTATATGTCTGTATTATTTGAACAATTTTTTTTTTTTTTACAGCTAACAGATGTTGTATAAAGAGAAATATCTTAAGACAGCCTACTGCAAAAGAATCCTCTTATTCCTATTTACATTAAATTAAATCATGTATAATAAGTGGCAGAGTCAGAGCTGGGCTGTGAGGTAAGACTTGTTCTAGCCCACTGTGCTCTGCAGTATACCAAGCCGCCTCTCTTAATGCATGAGCTTCTGTGTGACAGTTTTTTTAACAATAATATGAATGAATTTTTTGTTATTTGCAATGAATGTAGAAAGAAAAAAAGTTTACTTTGAGGAGGATAATTTTGCGATAAAATAATGAAAGTGAAGAATGATCTCAGACAGTTACCTAGAGAGGAGAACCTCGGTAAGAGGACAGTCTCCTGGGAGAGAGGGTGGTGGTGCACATCAGCTGGCCTTTAACTTGATGATCTTTCCTGGAGTGTTTGCTATTATTTTACTTATTTTTAATCACTCAGTTTTAAGGGGATAGCTTAGAAAACCAACAGAACAATGGTTGGCCAAGTGTGAAATATTTCTATTTTGTATTATTTATACAAGTATAAAATGTTCATTTTTTACAGAAATTTTGCTTCATCTTTAAACTAGAAAATGGGGTGAAAAGTCGTATATTTACAACTCATTTCCTGCATTTCTTTTTTTCTTTTTTAAATATTCTTTTTTTGTTTCTTTTTTTTTAACTTTTATTTTGCTTTTAACTTTTACAGAGTTTTGTTGTTTACAGATATGTATGTTCTCAGATTAGTCATATGTATATCCCCCCCGTCCCACCCCTCCAGACTGTCACACAGCACCCGTGAAGGATCTGCTATTCTTTTCTTTTTTTTTATTAATTTAAACTTTTATTTTACTTTTGACTTTTACAGAGTTTTGTTGTTTACAGATATGTATGTTCTCACATTATTCATATGTATATCCCCCCATCCCACCCCTCCAGACCGTCATACAGCACCCGTGAAGGATCTCCTTTTCTCACAGAGCAATGACTATAGCTATTTTCTTCACTTATGATAATACAGGTTTTCATGCTACTTCCTTTACGCCTCTCACCTACTGTTCCTTCTCCACAATGTCCATATGTCCACTGTCCATGTCTGTCTTTCCGTTGCTTCACTGCATGTGCCATCATCACCATTCTACTAGATTCCATATATATGTGTTAGTATATTGTACTTGTCCTTCTCTTTCTGACTAACTTCATTTTTTATGATAGGTTCTAGATCCAGCCACCTCATTAGGGTTGATTCTTCTGCATTTCTTTTTACAGCTGTATAGTATTCCATTGTATATATGTACCAGAGCTTCTGTATCCATTCGTTCGTCGATGGGCATCTAGGTTGCTTCCATGTTCTAGCTATTGTATAGAGAGCTACAATGAACACTGGGGTACAGGTGCTTCTTTCGGATTTAATTTCATCAGGGTATAAGCCTAAGAGTGGGATTGCTGGGTCGTATGGTGCTTCTCTTTTTAGTTTTTTAAGAAATCTCCAGACTGTCTTCCAAAGAGGCTGTATCAATTTACATTCCCACCAGCAATGCAGGAGTGTTCCCTTTTCTCCGCACCCTCTCCAGCATTTATTGTCTGTCGATTTGAGGATGATGGCCATTCTGATGGGTGTGAGGTGATATCTCATTGTACTTTTGATTTGCATTTCTCTAATTAAAAGCGAAGTTGAGCATCGTTTCATGTGTTTTTGTGCCATGTGTATGTTGTCTTTGGAGAGGTGTCTGTTTAGGTCCTTTTCCCATTTTTTGATTGGGTTGTTCGTTTTTCCAGTGCTGAGTTGTCTGAGTTGCTTGTAGATTTTGGAGATTAATTCTCTGTCTGTTGTTTCATTTGCTATGCTTTTCTCCCATTCTGTGGGTTGTCTGTTCAGCTTTTTTGTGATTTCTTTTGCTGTACAAAAGCTTTTAAGTTTCATTAGGTCCCACGTGTTCATTTTTGTTTTTAGTTCTGCTATTCTAGTAGGTGGGTCAGAGAAGATCTTGCTTTGATTTCTGTCCTTGAGTGTTTTGCCTATATTCTCCTCTAAGAGTTTGATGGTTTCTGGTCTTGCATTTAGGTCTTTAATCCATTTTGAGTTGATCTTTGTGCATGGTGTCAGGGAGTGTTCCAACTTCATTTTTTTGCATGTAGCTGTCCAATTTTCCCAGCACCATTTGTTGAAGAGGCTGTCTTTGTCCCATTTTATATTTTCGCCTCCTTTGTCAAAAATAAGGTACCCATAGGTGCGTTCATTTATCCCTGGGTTCTCTATCTTGTTCCATTGGTCTATATTTCTGTTTTTTTTTTTTTTTTAAAGAGCCTTTAAATGGGAGGGAGGGCAGGTTGGGGAGGGAGGGGGGCAGGCAGGCCACTTCTATTGGTCTTTCATTTATCTATTTTCATCCATCTTTGTTCTTTGGCCTGTGTGGGCCTCCCACCGTAGTGGCCTCTGTGGTCGCAGAGTACCAACTCTGGGCGCATGCACTCCAGAGCTCGGGCTCGGTAATTGGACACATCGGACCAGCCGCTCCGCAGCACGTGGGATCTTCCCAGGCCAGGGATCGAGCTGGAGCCCCTTGCACTGCAAGGCAGTGTCTTTACCCACTGGACCACCAGGGAAGCCCTATATTTCTGGTTTTGTGCCAGTACCATACTGTCTTGTTGACTGTTGCTTTGTAGTATGGTCTGAAGTTGGGGAGGCTGATCCCTCCTGCTCCATTCTTCTTCCTGAGGATTGCTTTGGCTATTCGAGGTCTTTTGCGTTTCCATATGAACTGTGTTATTCTTTGGTCTAGTTCTGTGAAGAATGTCATTGGTAGTTTGATAGGGACCACATTGAATCTATAGATGACATTTGGTAGTATGGTCATTTTCACAATATTGATTCTTCCGACCCAGGATCACGGAATATCTCCCCATCTGTTTAAGTCTTCTTTAAGTTCTCTCATGAGTGTTTTGTAATTTTCAGTGTACAGTTCTTTTGTTTCTTTGGGTAGGTTTATTCCTAGATATTTGATTCTTTTGGTTGCAGTGGTGAAGGGGATTGCCTCTTTGATTTCGTTTTCTGATTTTTCATTGTTTGTATATAGGAATGCCAGTGATTTCTGTATATTGATTTTATATCCTGCGACTTTGCTGAATTTGCTGATTAGCTCTAGTAGTTTTGTAATAGTGTCTTTGGGATTTTCTATGTATAATATCATGTCATCTGCAAATAGAGAGAGTTTGACTTCTTCCTTTCCAATCTGGATTCCTTTTATTTCTTTCTCTTCTCTTATTGCTGTTGCTAGAACTCCTAGGACTATGTTGAATAACAGTGGTGAAAGTGGACACCCTTGTCTTGTTCCTGATCTTAGAGGAAATGCTTTCAGTTTTTCACCATTGAGGATAATGTTCACTGTGGGCTTCTCGAATATGGCTTTCACTATGTTGAGATAGGTTCCTTCTATGCCCATTTTTTGAAGAGTTTTTATCATAAATGGATGCTGTACTTTGTCAAAGGCTTTTTCTACATCTATTGAGATTATCATGTGATTTTTGTCTCTCAATTTGTTGATATGGTGGATCACATTGATTTGTAGATATTGAAGGATCCTTGCATGCCTAGGATGAACCCAACTTGATCATGATGTATGAGCTGTTTGATGTGTTGTTGAATTCTGTTTGCTAGGATTTTGTTGAGGATTTTGGCGTCTAAATTCATCAGTGAAATTGGCCTATAATTTTCTTTTTTTGTGTTGTCTTTGCCTGGTTTTGGTATCAGGGTGATGGCGGCCTCATAGAATGTGTTTGGAAGTGTTCCTTCCTGTGCAATTTTTTGGAAGAGTTTTAGAAGGACAGGCATTAGCTTTTCTTTAAATGTTCGGTAGAATTCGCCTGTGAAGCCATCTGGCCCTGGGCTTTTAGTTTTGGGTAGATTTTTGATCACAAAGTCGATTTCTGAGCTTATGATTGGGTTGTTCATAGTTTCTGTTTCTTCCTGATTGAGTCTTGGGAGATTAATCTTCTCTAAGAAACTGTCCATTTCTTCCAGGTTGTCCAGTTTGTTGCCATAGAGTTGTTCATAATAGTCTCTTAGAATCCTTTGGATTTCTGCATTATCTGTTGTGGTCTCACCTTTTTCATTTTTGATTTTGTGGATCTGGTTCTTCTCTCTTTTTTTCTCAATGAGTCTGGCCAGTGGTCTGTCGATTTTATTGACCTTTTCGAAGAACCAGCTTTTTGTTTTATTTATCTTTACTATTGTTTATTTTGTTTCTTTTTCATTTATTTCTGCTCTGATCTTTATGATTTCTCTTCTTCTGCTGGCTTTGGGGTGTTTTTGTTCTTTTTTCTCCAGTTGTTTTAAGCGGAGGGTTAGGTCGTCTGTTTGAGATTTTCCTAGTTTCTTGAGGTAAGGAAATTTTTAATTGCAGTATTCCACAGGTTTTGCATTGTAGTGATAATGTTAACCCCTGTTGGAGAGGAAATGCTTTCAGTTTTTCACTGTTGAGGATAATGTTCACTGTGGGCTTCTCGAATATGGCTTTCACTATGTTGAGATAGGTTCCTTCTATGCCCATTTTTTGAAGAGTTTTTATCATAAATGGATGCTGTACTTTGTCAAAGGCTTTTTCTACATCTATTGAGATTATCATGTGATTTTTGTCTCTCAATTTGTTGATATGGTGGATCACATTGATTTGTAGATATTGAAGGATCCTTGCATGCCTAGGATGAACCCAACTTGATCATGATGTATGAGCTGTTTGATGTGTTGTTGAATTCTGTTTGCTAGGATTTTGTTGAGGATTTTGGCGTCTAAATTCATCAGTGAAATTGGCCTATAATTTTCTTTTTTTGTGTTGTCTTTGCCTGGTTTTGGTATCAGGGTGATGGCGGCCTCATAGAATGTGTTTGGAAGTGTTCCTTCCTGTGCAATTTTTTGGAAGAGTTTTAGAAGGACAGGCATTAGCTTTTCTTTAAATGTTCGGTAGAATTCGCCTGTGAAGCCATCTGGCCCTGGGCTTTTAGTTTTGGGTAGATTTTTGATCACAAAGTCGATTTCTGAGCTTATGATTGGGTTGTTCATAGTTTCTGTTTCTTCCTGATTGAGTCTTGGGAGATTAATCTTCTCTAAGAAACTGTCCATTTCTTCCAGGTTGTCCAGTTTGTTGCCATAGAGTTGTTCATAATAGTCTCTTAGAATCCTTTGGATTTCTGCATTATCTGTTGTGGTCTCACCTTTTTCATTTTTGATTTTGTGGATCTGGTTCTTCTCTCTTTTTTTCTCAATGAGTCTGGCCAGTGGTCTGTCGATTTTATTGACCTTTTCGAAGAACCAACTTTTTGTTTTATTTATCTTTACTATTGTTTATTTTGTTTCTTTTTCATTTATTTCTGCTCTGATCTTTATGATTTCTCTTCTTCTGCTGGCTTTGGGGTGTTTTTGTTCTTTTTTCTCCAGTTGTTTTAAGCGGAGGGTTAGGTCGTCTGTTTGAGATTTTCCTAGTTTCTTGAGGTAGGATTGAATTGCTATAAACTTCCCTCTTGGAACTGTTTTTGCAGTATTCCACAGGTTTTGCACTGTCGTGTGTTCATTGTTGTTTTCTTCTAGGAATTTTTTAATTTCTCTTTTGATTTGCTCGGTAATCAGTTGGCTTTTTATGTATGTGTTGTTTAATCTCCACGTGTTTGTGTTTTTAGTGGTTTTTTTCCTGTAGTTGATCTCTAGTCTCATTGCATTGTGGTCTGAGGAGATGGTTGATATAATTTCAGTTTTCTTGAATTGACTGAGGTTTGGTTTATGGCCCAAGATGTGGTCTATCCTGGAGAATGTTCCATGAGCACTTGAGAAGAAAGTATATTCGTCTGCTTTTGGATGGAAGGTCCTAAAGATATCCATGAGGTCCATCTCTTCTAGTGTGGCATTTAAGGCTTGTGTTTCTTTCTTAATTTCCTGTTTGGATGATCTGTCCATTGGTGTGAGAGGAGTGTTAAAGTCTCCTACTATGATTGTGTTAGTGTCGATGTCTTCTTTTATGTCTGAAAGTGTTTGTCTTATGTATTGGGGTGCTCCTGTGTTGGGTGCATAGATATTTATGATTGTTATGTCTTCCTCTTGGATCGATCCCTTGATCATTATGTAGTGTCCTGCCTTGTCTCTTCAAATCTTTATTTTGAGGTCTATTTTGTCTGATATGAGGATTGCTACTCCAGCTTTCTTTTGATTTCCATTTGCATGGAATATCTTTTTCCAGCCTCTCACTTTCAGTCTATGAGTGTCTCTAGGTCTGAAGTGAGTTTCCTGGAGGCAGCATATGTATGGGTCATGTTTTTGAATCCATTCAACCACTTTGTGTCTTTTGGTTGGGGCATTTAGTCCATTTACATTCAAGGTAATTATTGATACAAATGATCTTATTGTCATCTTCTTAGATGTTATGATAGCTTTGTTTTGTGGATCTTCTCCTTCTCTTATACTTGTTATCTATATAAGTCCCTTTAACACTTGTTGTAAGGCTGGTTTGGTGTTACTAAATTCTTTTAATTTTTGCTTGTCTGTAAAGCCTTTGATTTCTCCATCAATTTTGAAGGAGACCCTTGCAGGGTAGAGGATTCTTGGTTGCATATTATTCTCTTTTAGCCATTTAAATGTGTCCTGCCATTCCCTTCTGGCCTGCAGAGTTTCTGTTGAAAGATCAGCTGTTAAACGTATGGGCTTTCCCTTGTATGTCACTAGTTGCTTTTCCCTTGCTGCTTTGAGAATTCTGTCTTTGTGTTTAATTTGTGTTAGCTTCATTAATATGTGTCTTGGTGTGTTTCTTCTCAGATTGATTCTGTATGGTACTCTTTGCGCTTCTTGGACTTGACTATTTCTTTTCCCATGTTGGGGAAATTTTCAACTATAATCTCTTCAAAAATTTTCTCATAGCCTTTCTTTTTTTCTTCTTCTTCTGGAACCCCTATAATTCGAATATTGGTGTGTTTGATATTATCCCAGAGGTCTCTGAGGCTATCCTCTGCTCTTTTCATTCTTTGAGCTTGATTCTGTTTTTCAGCAGTTACTTCCACCATTCTGTCTTCCAGCTCACTTATCTGGTCTTCTGTCTCAGATACTCTGCTCTTGATTCGTTTTACAGTGTTTTTCAGTTCAGCAATTGAATTGTTTGTCTGTGTTACTTTTTCTGTAATTTCTGGTTATTTCTTTATTCAGTGTGTTAGTTGTGTCTTGCAATTTCTCTACCATTCTATTTTCAGTGTCTTTGATCATCTTTACTATCATTCTTCTGAAATCACTTTCAGAAAGTCTAAATCCTCTTCGTTGATTTGATCTTGTTTGTTTGTAGTTTGTTCCTTCACTTATTTTGATTTCCATTTGCATGGAATATCTTTTTCCAGCCTCTCACTTTCAGTCTATGAGTGTCTCTAGGTCTGAAGTGAGTTTCCTGGAGGCAGCATATGTATGGGTCATGTTTTTGAATCCATTCAACCACTTTGTGTCTTTTGGTTGGGGCATTTAGTCCATTTACATTCAAGGTAATTATTGATACAAATGATCTTATTGTCATCTTCTTAGATGTTATGATAGCTTTGTTTTGTGGATCTTCTCCTTCTCTTATACTTGTTATCTATATAAGTCCCTTTAACACTTGTTGTAAGGCTGGTTTGGTGTTACTAAATTCTTTTAATTTTTGCTTGTCTGTAAAGCCTTTGATTTCTCCATCAATTTTGAAGGAGACCCTTGCAGGGTAGAGGATTCTTGGTTGCATATTATTCTCTTTTAGCCATTTAAATGTGTCCTGCCATTCCCTTCTGGCCTGCAGAGTTTCTGTTGAAAGATCAGCTGTTAAACGTATGGGCTTTCCCTTGTATGTCACTAGTTGCTTTTCCCTTGCTGCTTTGAGAATTCTGTCTTTGTGTTTAATTTGTGTTAGCTTCATTAATATGTGTCTTGGTGTGTTTCTTCTCAGATTGATTCTGTATGGTACTCTTTGCGCTTCTTGGACTTGACTATTTCTTTTCCCATGTTGGGGAAATTTTCAACTATAATCTCTTCAAAAATTTTCTCATAGCCTTTCTTTTTTTCTTCTTCTTCTGGAACCCCTATAATTCGAATATTGGTGTGTTTGATATTATCCCAGAGGTCTCTGAGGCTATCCTCTGCTCTTTTCATTCTTTGAGCTTGATTCTGTTTTTCAGCAGTTACTTCCACCATTCTGTCTTCCAGCTCACTTATCTGGTCTTCTGTCTCAGATACTCTGCTCTTGATTCGTTTTACAGTGTTTTTCAGTTCAGCAATTGAATTGTTTGTCTGTGTTACTTTTTCTGTAATTTCTGGTTATTTCTTTATTCAGTGTGTTAGTTGTGTCTTGCAATTTCTCTACCATTCTATTTTCAGTGTCTTTGATCATCTTTACTATCATTCTTCTGAAATCACTTTCAGAAAGTCTAAATCCTCTTCGTTGATTTGATCTTGTTTGTTTGTAGTTTGTTCCTTCACTTGTGTGGTATTTCTCTGCCATTTCATTGTTATTATTAATTTTTTAACTAACTCTGTTTGGGATTTCCTTTTCCCAGACTTTGAGTTATGTCTGTTGGTGTTTGTTGTTTGGATGGGGCTTCTTATTCTGGGTGATGCTGGTGGTTGGGTGATGTCAGGACTTGCATACAAGTGATTACCTTTGTTGGCGTTCTCACTGTTTATTGCTCTCTAGTGTTAGGCGTCCTCTAGTATTCTAGAGTCAGTGCTCCCCTCCCTAAAGCCCCAGTGCTTGTTGCCTGACCAGGGAATGAAGATTTCACAGCTGGTTTGTTATGGCATTAAATGACATTAAAACATATATATGCGAATGAGAAACAGAGAAGGTGTATCTTTGACAAATGGCAATTAAAATATTATGCAAATACTATCTAGTGTATTGAATTATACACACAAAGATATACAGCTGTAACATAACCCAAACATTCCAACCAAAAATACAGTACAATACATTAGCACGGTGAATAGAGAAAACCAAGAATGATATCTACCAGTTAATAACCAAACTAAGTAGAGCACCAGTTGGAGAATAATGCTAATGCAGGGTCCCCGTTGGGGATAAGGCAATGAGGACAGAACAGACTAAGAAATATGGTGGGAAAAGGGGAAAAGAGAAAGGGAGGATAGAAGAGAAATACAGAATAATACTGCAAAGTTAAATATAGGGATATAAAGATGTGTATGTTTTAGAGTTTAGTGCTGTAGGAAAGGAGCATCAGAGAAAGCAAAGAGTTATAGAGGAAGTAGTAGTACAAATTAAAAAATTTTAAAATTAAAACAGAGGTAAGTATATAGAAAAATATAGAAAAACAAAGCAAAAATAGTAAAAACAAACAAAACCCCCCACAGAAACTTAAAAGGCCAATGTGGAACCAGAAGTTTATACCAAAATAAAATGTGTGGTTTAAAAGGAAAAAGACAAAAAAATTATGTAAACTTGAATATATTCAGTCTTACTGATAAGATTAGTAGCTTCAATAGAATTCAATGGAGGAAATAAACACACCCACCCTCCCCCCCCCCACACACAAAAAAAAACCCCAGGGGTGTGCACTAAGAGGATTTGGAAAAAGGGAAAAAAAATTGAAAACAAAACAAAAAAAGCAATAAAAAAGAATAAGAAATGAAATTTAAAAATTCCAGCAGTAACTCCAGCTTCAGACAAAACGTGAAAATAGTGTTTATGTTTTTCTGTCTCTTGCTGACTATTCGGGAATTGTCAGTCTTTTTCTTGCCTCTGGCAGTGGTTGGATCTGAAGACCTCTTTTACTGCTTGTTCATTTCGGCCTATTCCAGAACTACAAGGCCCGCTGGCCCTGGGAGTTTCTTAATTCTTAGGCCAAATCCCTTTTCTTGCTGGGTGAAGCGAAGTTCCCTCCCTGTAGTTTGACCAGTGGCCAAACTACAGTAGGGAAAATGGCGTCTCTCTCACAAAGAATTTATTCCCACACTCTCTATGGGAAGCACTTCCGCAGTGACCGCAATCCTGCTGCAGGCCACCGTCGACCCTCGCCACCGCGGGAGACGTCAGATTATTCAGAGGTGAGTCTGGCTCAGTCTCATGCAGGATCGCTATTCCCCTCTTCTGGATCACAGTGCCGCACAGAGTTTCCAGTCCTACCCGGCGGCTCTATGATTGGGTTAATGGTAACCTCCTCCAAAGGAAACTTGAGTGCCGTCCTTACGAGGACTGCTCAAGGGCACTTCTAGCTCAAGGGGGCGCTTGGACTCTCAAACGCAGGTCTGGCTCAGTCCCTTGTAGGCGTCACTGCTCCTTTCCTGGGTCTTGATCCGCAACAGGCTTTGCGCCTTTGGCCCACCTGGCCTCTCTGGCGGGTATGAGGTTTGACTTTTAAAAGCACGATTGCGCCCTTCATACCGTCTTGTTGCGGCTTCTCCTTTTTTCTTCGATGTGGGGTATCTTTTTGTGATCAGATCCAACCACCTCCTGTCGATGGTTTCGCAGGAACTCGTTGCAATTCAGGCGATTTTGCAGGAGAGATGAGTGCGTGGCCTTCTACGCTGCCATTTTAGCTCCACCCTCCATTTACTGCATTTCTTTAAGGGGAAAGGAAAAATTAATTTTTTCTTATTATAGAAGTGTATTTCATTACAGAAAAAAAAAAAAAAGAACATGAGCAAAAAGTAAAACAAGGGCTTCCTTCGTGGTCCAGTGGGTAAGGACACCGCCTTTTAGTTCAAGGGACGCCAGTTCGATCCCTTGCCTGGGAAGATCCCACGTGCTGCGGAGCGGCTGGACCAATGTGTCCAATTACCAAGCCAGAGCTCTGGAGCAAATGCGCCCAGAGCCCGTGCTCTGTGACGAGAGAGGCCACTGCAGTGGGAGGCCCACACAGGCCAAAGAACAAAGATGGATGAAAATAGATAAATGAAAGACGAATAGACATAGCCCGCCCGCTCCCCTCCTTCCCCAACCCGCACCCCCGCTCCCCTAAAAAAAAAAAAGTCTAAAAAGTAAAACAAAACAGGACCCAAACCTGCCTTCCTGTTTGGAGACAACAGTCATTACAGTTCTGGTGTATATCCTTTGATTTCCTAGTTTGTATTGTTAACCAAAAAGTATATAAAACGTGTGTATTTATTCGCTCAATTGCGAACCCATGGACGGTCGCCCATCAGGCTTTTCTGCGCATGGGATTTCCCAGGCAGGAACACTGGAGTGGGTTGCTAGTTCCTTCTCCAGGAGATCTCCCTGACCCAAGGATAGAAAGCAGATCTCCTGCACTGGCAGGTGAATTCCTTTGCACAGAGCCACCAGGAAAGCTGTATGTAAAACAAACATGAAATTTTTTTGTTAACTTTTAAAAATTTTTATATATTTCAAAACTTGTAAATTTGGTTCTCTTTCTAGAACTTCTTTTTTATTTATCCTCATCATGTTATTTGACATTCATGCTTTTGTCTTACTCTTTTGTTATTCCTGTTTCCTTAGTTAGGTAATTTCCTCATTGAAGCCATCTTCTGTATTCTTTGGAGCTCATATTAAGTTTATTTAAGGCTAGGAAGCATTAATGGGAGAGACTGTAGAGAAAAAAGCAGAAGGCATTTCAGCAGTTATTTCAGGGTACAGATGAGGGTACAGATCCTTCACTGAATCACTTATAGTCCAGCATTGCTAATTTTGCTGATATAAACCACAACTAAGAAAGTACGCCTTTGTGTATGTATATTTAAAAGCCTTTCTCTTAAGCTGAAGTGATTTTTTTTTTTTTTTTTCCACTTTGAACAGCATGTACTTAGTTTGAGGCATTGGCTCTAAAATAAAAACGTGGAGGAGGACAGCAAGGTTATATTCTCTTCCTTTTAAAATGCTGCGGAGCGCTGGACCAATGTGTCCAATTACCAAGCCAGAGCTCTGGAGCAAATGCGCCCAGAGCCCGTGCTCTGTGACGAGAGAGGCCACTGCAGTGGGAGGCCCACACAGGCCAAAGAACAAAGATGGATGAAAATAGATAAATGAAAGACGAATAGACATAGCCCGCCCGCTCCCCTCCTTCCCCAACCCCCACCCCCGCTCCCCTAAAAAAAAGAACGGCTAAAAAGTAAAACAAAACAGGACCCAAACCTGCCTTCCTGTTTGGAGACAACAGTCATTACAGTTCTGGTGTATATCCTTTGATTTCCTAGTTTGTATTGTTAACCAAAAAGTATATAAAACGTGTGTATTTATTCGCTCAATTGCGAACCCATGGACGGTCGCCCATCAGGCTTTTCTGCGCATGGGATTTCCCAGGCAGGAACACTGGAGTGGGTTGCTAGTTCCTTCTCCAGGAGATCTCCTGACCCAAGGATAGAAAGCAGATCTCCTGCACTGGCAGGTGAATTCCTTTGCACAGAGCCACCAGGAAAGCTGTATGTAAAACAAACATGAAATTTTTTTGTTAACTTTTAAAAATTTTTATATATTTCAAAACTTGTAAATTTGGTTCTCTTTCTAGAACTTCTTTTTTATTTATCCTCATCATGTTATTTGACATTCATGCTTTTGTCTTACTCTTTTGTTATTCCTGTTTCCTTAGTTAGGTAATTTCCTCATTGAAGCCATCTTCTGTATTCTTTGGAGCTCATATTAAGTTTATTTAAGGCTAGGAAGCATTAATGGGAGAGACTGTAGAGAAAAAAGCAGAAGGCATTTCAGCAGTTATTTCAGGGTACAGATGAGGGTACAGATCCTTCACTGAATCACTTATAGTCCAGCATTGCTAATTTTGCTGATATAAACCACAACTAAGAAAGTACGCCTTTGTGTATGTATATTTAAAAGCCTTTCTCTTAAGCTGAAGTGATTTTTTTTTTTTTTTTTTCCACTTTGAACAGCATGTACTTAGTTTGAGGCATTGGCTCTAAAATAAAAACGTGGAGGAGGACAGCAAGGTTATATTCTCTTCCTTTTAAAATGTCATGAGTTGTTTAGCTTCTTTTAAGACGGAAGTGTGGGTTCACCATCTAGTTTTTAGGTGGTGATTCATAGAAGAATAGTATTCCTCCTGTGTTAACAGCTAATTTGTAAATGTACATACTAACTAGAAATGTGTAGAAATGTAATAAGAACTGAGGCTTCCTTTTTCCTTTTCCTTCTTAAGGCATTACAGTTATTGGGTCCGTTGCAGTATAAACGATCAACCATATCTGTTAAGTTGCGTCAAATGATTTTTATCCCAGCATGCTAAGATTAACTTTTTACTGTCTTCAAGTCTTAAAATGATTTTTTTCTCACAGATATTCTCCTTAAGGATAGATAATCATAACATTATATAGATAGTATATTTGTGGCTTGTAAAAGAATCTCAAAAGTTGATCATAGGTAGCTGATAAGTTATTGAAAAATGTAAATCTCAAGAAAGGAAATTTTGGTAAAATGATAGGAAATGAGGACACATTTTGGATAGAAAACAGGGATCATAAAAACCCAAAACAACAGCAAAGCATTGTTTTCAAAGAGAAAATCTCAGTGGTACAGAAAAAACTGAGCATAGCAGGCTTGAGATGATAATCCTTAGAATCCCCTGCTTACAAGTTTGGCCCTTGACTGGCATCTGATAACTTGGACTTTGAGAGGGTTTCTTTCCACCATTCCTGGAACTGTGAAGAGTCGCTCACTGTGTCTAAACTGTTAGCGCCAGCAATGTGGTTTGTGTTACACACCTACTTTCCTTCTGGGAGACCTACGTAGTAGGTAGAAGGTGCTTACATGATCAGCCCTAAGAAAAACCTTGGGTACTGAACCTCTAAGGAACTTACCCTGTGGATAATAATTTGCACTTATTGCTGAAACTCATTGCTGGAGGAGTTAAGTGCGTCTTTCCTGGGAGAAGACTCTTGGAAACTTGTACCTGGTTTTTGGCAGACTTTGCCCTGTCTGACTTTTATCTTTGCTGATTTTGTTTTGTATCCATTCACTTCAATAAATCATTAGTATAGGCACAACTGCGTGCTAAGCTGTCCTACTGAATCATTATATTCTCTTCCTTTTAAAATGTCATGAGTTGTTTAGCTTCTTTTAAGACGGAAGTGTGGGTTCACCATCTAGTTTTTAGGTGGTGATTCATAGAAGAATAGTATTCCTCCTGTGTTAACAGCTAATTTGTAAATGTACATACTAACTAGAAATGTGTAGAAATGTAATAAGAACTGAGGCTTCCTTTTTCCTTTTCCTTCTTAAGGCATTACAGTTATTGGGTCCGTTGCAGTATAAACGATCAACCATATCTGTTAAGTTGCGTCAAATGATTTTTATCCCAGCATGCTAAGATTAACTTTTTACTGTCTTCAAGTCTTAAAATGATTTTTTTCTCACAGATATTCTCCTTAAGGATAGATAATCATAACATTATATAGATAGTATATTTGTGGCTTGTAAAAGAATCTCAAAAGTTGATCATAGGTAGCTGATAAGTTATTGAAAAATGTAAATCTCAAGAAAGGAAATTTTGGTAAAATGATAGGAAATGAGGACACATTTTGGATAGAAAACAGGGATCATAAAAACCCAAAACAACAGCAAAGCATTGTTTTCAAAGAGAAAATCTCAGTGGTACAGAAAAAACTGAGCATAGCAGGCTTGAGATGATAATCCTTAGAATCCCCTGCTTACAAGTTTGGCCCTTGACTGGCATCTGATAACTTGGACTTTGAGAGGGTTTCTTTCCACCATTCCTGGAACTGTGAAGAGTCGCTCACTGTGTCTAAACTGTTAGCGCCAGCAATGTGGTTTGTGTTACACACCTACTTTCCTTCTGGGAGACCTACGTAGTAGGTAGAAGGTGCTTACATGATCAGCCCTAAGAAAAACCTTGGGTACTGAACCTCTAAGGAACTTACCCTGTGGATAATAATTTGCACTTATTGCTGAAACTCATTGCTGGAGGAGTTAAGTGCGTCTTTCCTGGGAGAAGACTCTTGGAAACTTGTACCTGGTTTTTGGCAGACTTTGCCCTGTCTGACTTTTATCTTTGCTGATTTTGTTTTGTATCCATTCACTTCAATAAATCATTAGTATAGGCACAACTGCGTGCTAAGCTGTCCTACTGAATCATTGACCCTGGGAGTGATTTGAGGTACCACCCCACACACCTTCCATCACAACAGTGGATCAGAGAAATTGATAACTGAAATGTACCGTGCTCATGGAAAAAAACTTCTACATGGATGTATCTAGTAGGTAGATGTCATTGTTTTGGTTTGCTTTGTCTACATAGGGCTTCCCCGGTGACTCAGTGGTAAAGAATCCACCTGCCAGTGCAGGTGACGCGGGTTCTATCCCTGGGTCAGGAAGATCCCCTGGAAAAGGGAATAGCAACTCACTCCAGTGTTCTTGCCTGGAAAATCCCATGGACAGAGGAGCCTGGCAGGCTAATAGTCCACAGGGTCACAAAGATTTAGACATGACTGAGCAACTGAGCACACATGTCTAAATAGGGTAATAGATAGAATAAATGAAATTTAAGGTAATTTGGGAGTCTGTAGGAGAGGAAAAAAAACTCTTAATCCATGACTGAAAAACTTCTGTCCAACGTTCTGTTACTGTGAAACTGGATCTTAGTGTGAGGCTTTCTGTGAAAGTTCTGTACCTTATAGAAATGTTATTTTATTTTATTTTATTTTTAAAAATTTATTTTGGTGGGGGTGGGGTGGGAGGGAGGGAGCAGGTGGGTCACTTCTATTGGTTTTCCATTTGTCCATTTTCATCCATCTTTGTTCTTTGGCCCGTGAGGGCCTCCCATCACGGTGGCCTCTGTTGTCACAGAGCACCGGCTCTGGGCGCATGTGCTCCAGAGCTCCGGCTCGGTAATTGGACACATCGGTCCAGCCGCTCCGCAGCACGTGGGATCTTCCCAGGCCAGGGATCGAACCGGCGCCCCTTGCACTGCAAGGCGGTGTCCTTACCCACTGGACCACCAGGGAAGCCCTAGAAATGTTATTTTAAAAGAACTTAAAATGAGACAAGTGTGATTCAAAGCACTATGGTGTAAAAAGCACAGGAGTTTCGGAGCTAGGCAGATTGGAGTTAGAATTGTGGTGTATTAACTATGTGAATTGTTTGAACTTATTTCCTCATTATAAAATGAGGATGATAATACCAGGGTGGCTTGATTATTAAACGAGATGATGTATACAAAGCTTCTACCACTATATCTTGCACATAAATGACTTTAAAAATTGTTAGTTTACTTTTTCTGCTTTTCAGGATATAGAGAAAAGATTAGAGAAATTTAAAAGGGAGAAAGGAGGGAAGGTGAAGCTTGTTTTTCTCTTATTCTTTTGATGGGAGATTGGGGAGGAAGGTTTGTGCAGAGAGGTGCATCATTAAGTTTTAGAAATCCACCTGCCAGTGCAGGTGACGGTTCTATCTGGGTCAGGAAGATCCCCTGGAAAAGGGAATAGCAACTCACTCCAGTGTTCTTGCCTGGAAAATCCCATGGACAGAGGAGCCTGGCAGGCTAATAGTCCACAGGGTCACAAAGATTTAGACATGACTGAGCAACTGAGCACACATGTCTAAATAGGGTAATAGATAGAATAAATGAAATTTAAGGTAATTTGGGAGTCTGTAGGAGAGGAAAAAAAACTCTTAATCCATGACTGAAAAACTTCTGTCCAACGTTCTGTTACTGTGAAACTGGATCTTAGTGTGAGGCTTTCTGTGAAAGTTCTGTACCTTATAGAAATGTTATTTTATTTTATTTTATTTTTAAAAATTTATTTTGGTGGGGGTGGGGTGGGGAGGGAGGGGAGCAGGTGGGTCACTTCTATTGGTTTTCCATTTGTCCATTTTCATCCATCTTTGTTCTTTGGCCCGTGAGGGCCTCCCATCACGGTGGCCTCTGTTGTCACAGAGCACCGGCTCTGGGCGCATGTGCTCCAGAGCTCCGGCTCGGTAATTGGACACATCGGTCCAGCCGCTCCGCAGCACGTGGGATCTTCCCAGGCCAGGGATCGAACCGGCGCCCCTTGCACTGCAAGGCGGTGTCCTTACCCACTGGACCACCAGGGAAGCCCTAGAAATGTTATTTTAAAAGAACTTAAAATGAGACAAGTGTGATTCAAAGCACTATGGTGTAAAAAGCACAGGAGTTTCGGAGCTAGGCAGATTGGAGTTAGAATTGTGGTGTATTAACTATGTGAATTGTTTGAACTTATTTCCTCATTATAAAATGAGGATGATAATACCAGGGTGGCTTGATTATTAAACGAGATGATGTATACAAAGCTTCTACCACTATATCTTGCACATAAATGACTTTAAAAATTGTTAGTTTACTTTTTCTGCTTTTCAGGATATAGAGAAAAGATTAGAGAAATTTAAAAGGGAGAAAGGAGGGAAGGTGAAGCTTGTTTTTCTCTTATTCTTTTGATGGGAGATTGGGGAGGAAGGTTTGTGCAGAGAGGTGCATCATTAAGTTTTAGAAAATGGAATTTTAAATTTATCTTCAAAATCACTCAGGGGAACTTTTTATATTTTATTTTAAGAACTAAGAATATTGTAAGTACAAAGTCAAGAAAGGATTAGAGAAGGCATAGAAACTTGATGAATGTTTTTCTGTACCTTTATGGTAAGATTGTTGTGAATTAGTTGACACTTGAGTGTTAGCAAGTTTTAAACACACCTGTTCTCTATTCTCTCATGATGAATAATGAATGATGGTAATAATGGGACAATTTTGACTAATTTATAAGCATGATTTTCTATTAGTTTTTTTTTTTTTTTTCTATCAGTTTTTAAAATCAGTGTTTAGAAATAGTGGCATCTTAAAACAGAATTGTATAATTCTGGTGTTTGTGTATGGTTTTGTTCTTTTTATAACTTCATTTTGAAAGTTAAGATTACAGAATAATTACAAGAATTAAGAACTCTTTTCCTGTTTTCCCTGTTTCCCCAGTTGTTAATATTTTATTTTGTTTGCTTTATTATATTCCCTTCTTCCCTTTTCACCTTTTCCTCCTTTGTCTACTCTGCTTAACCAGGAGTATGTTATCAAAATCACCTATAGAATATTGAAATGTGTTTCTACTGAACCAAGGAAAACACCCTCCCTGGTGATTTGGATAGGTACATCAGCTTAAGAATTAATTCAGGGTAATATGATAGGGGGCTTCCCTGGTGGCTCAGTGGTAAAGAATCTGCCTGCCAATTGCAGGAGACATAGCTTCAGTCCCTGGGTTGGGAAGATCCTCTGGAGAAGGAAATGGCAACCCACTCCAGTATTCTTTTTTTTTAACATTTTATTTTATTTATTTATTTTTGTGGGGTGGGGCGCGGCGGGAGAGGGGCAGGCGGGCCACTTCTATTGGTCTTTCATTCTCTGTTTTCATCTGTCTTTGTTCTTTGGCTGTTGTGGGCCTCCCATCGCGATGGCCTCTGTTGTCACAGAGCACTGGCTCCGGGCGCATGAGCTCCAGAGCTCCGGCTCAGTAATTGGACACATCAGTCCAGCCGCTCTGCGGCACGTGGGATCTTCCCAGGCCAGGGATCGAACCGGCGCCCCTTGCAGTGCAAGGCAGTGGTGTCCTTACCCACTGGACCACCAGGGAAGCCCCCACTCCAGTATTCTTACCTGCAGAATCCCAGGCTTTATTGCAGAAGAGCCTGGGAGACTACAGTCCATGGAGTTGTAAAGAGTCAGACACTTAGCAGCTAAATGACAACAATATGATAGAGTCAGATAATAATGTGATTATTTTCAGTGTGTTAGGTATAATTGAAAAGGCTTTGTATACTTGTATTCTTCATTAGATTTTGTTCTATTACTTGCAAAAATACTAAATAGGCATTGTTTAGTCTTTCTGTGTATAGTGGCAAAATTTTCTTAGTCATTCTTATTTTGTATATTATAAGAAATTGTATATAAAAGCATTTTCAAGCCTATATCATTAGTTTCTCAAATTCATTTTTTGTAACCACTAGCTCTTTGTTTTTTCACTAGCTCTTTAGAAAGTATTGTACATAATGTTCATAATATAATTGTTCACATTTATATCAGTGAGGCAATTTTAGGAATTTTCTTATAATATTCTCCTTTAATTTTTGTCATTTTGGTTACAGTGTATCTTGATGTGTGCCTTTGTTGGTTAGACTGTATGGAACTCTCTTCGTCCTGGGCTTGGACTATTTCCTTTTCTAGGTTTTCAGCTGTCAGGTCTTCAAATCTTCTCTCATGTCCTTTCTCTCTTTCTTCTCCTTCTGGGACCTAACCAAGAAAACACCCTCCTGGTGATTGGAGGACATTAAGAATTAATTCAGGGTAATATGATAGGGGGCTTCCCTGGTGGCTCAGTGGTAAAGAATCTGCCTGCCAATTGCAGGAGACATAGCTTCAGTCCCTGGGTTGGGAAGATCCTCTGGAGAAGGAAATGGCAACCCACTCCAGTATTCTTTTTTTTTAACATTTTATTTTATTTATTTATTTTTGTGGGGTGGGGTGGGGTGGGAGAGGGGCAGGCGGGCCACTTCTATTGGTCTTTCATTCTCTGTTTTCATCTGTCTTTGTTCTTTGGCTGTTGTGGGCCTCCCATCGCGATGGCCTCTGTTGTCACAGAGCACTGGCTCCGGGCGCATGAGCTCCAGAGCTCCGGCTCAGTAATTGGACACATCAGTCCAGCCGCTCTGCGGCACGTGGGATCTTCCCAGGCCAGGGATCGAACCGGCGCCCCTTGCAGTGCAAGGCAGTGGTGTCCTTACCCACTGGACCACCAGGGAAGCCCCCACTCCAGTATTCTTACCTGCAGAATCCCAGGCTTTATTGCAGAAGAGCCTGGGAGACTACAGTCCATGGAGTTGTAAAGAGTCAGACACTTAGCAGCTAAATGACAACAATATGATAGAGTCAGATAATAATGTGATTATTTTCAGTGTGTTAGGTATAATTGAAAAGGCTTTGTATACTTGTATTCTTCATTAGATTTTGTTCTATTACTTGCAAAAATACTAAATAGGCATTGTTTAGTCTTTCTGTGTATAGTGGCAAAATTTTCTTAGTCATTCTTATTTTGTATATTATAAGAAATTGTATATAAAAGCATTTTCAAGCCTATATCATTAGTTTCTCAAATTCATTTTTTGTAACCACTAGCTCTTTGTTTTTTTTCACTAGCTCTTTAGAAAGTATTGTACATAATGTTCATAATATAATTGTTCACATTTATATCAGTGAGGCAATTTTAGGAATTTTCTTATAATATTCTCCTTTAATTTTTGTCATTTTGGTTACAGTGTATCTTGATGTGTGCCTTTGTTGGTTAGACTGTATGGAACTCTCTTCGTCCTGGGCTTGGACTATTTCCTTTTCTAGGTTTTCAGCTGTCAGGTCTTCAAATCTTCTCTCATGTCCTTTCTCTCCCTTTCTTCTCCTTCTGGGACCTCTATAATGTGAATATTAGTGCACTTGATGTTGTCTCAGAGATCTCTTAAACTGTCCTCATTTCTTTTCATTCTTTTTTTTTTTTTCTTTCAGCAATGATTTCCATGTCTCTTGTCTTCCAGGTCACCTGTCTGTTCTTCTGCCTCATATAGTCTGTTATTGATTCGTTCTAGTGTGTTTTCCATTAGTTATTGTATTCTTCACTTCTGTTGGGTTCTTTTTTTTTAAACATTTATTTATTTATTTATTTTGGGGGAGGTGGGGTGGGGAGGGAGGGGAACGGGCTGGCCACTTCTATTGGTCTTTCATTTGTCTATTTTCATCTGTCTTTGTTCTTTGGCTCTTGTGGGCCTCCCATTGCGGTGGCGTCTGTTGTCGCAGAGCGCCGGCTCTGGGCGCACGCACTCCAGAGCTCCGACTCTGTAATTGGACACATCGGTCCAGTTGCTCCGCAGCACGTGGGATCTTCCCAGGCCAGGGATCGAACCGGCGCCCCTTGCACTGCAAGGCGGTGTCCTTACCCACTGGACCACCAGGGGGAAGCCCCTGTTGGCTTCTTTATATTTTCTAATTCTTTGTTAAGAAATTGTGATTTCCTGCTTTGCGCCTCATTTTGTCTAAATTGTTATCTGTATTTTTAGGTATGTGATAGGTTAGTTATGTTTCTCGACCTTCGAAAAGTGACCCTATGTAGATATTCCTAAGCCTCCTAGCAGTGTACTCCCCTCTTGTCACCCAAGGGCAGGCGCTGGCTGGTCCCAGGCGGGTGTCTGACCTGTATTTATGGATTCGCTCTGCAGGCTGCTGGACTGGTTTTTTTTGCCTTTGGTGTCTGCCCCCCCCCACCCCCCCCACCGGGTGAGGGAAGCAGGTCTCATGGCTTGTGCAGGCTTCCTAGCAGGAGGGGCTGGTGCCTGCCCGCTGGTGGGTGGAGCTGGATCTTGGCCTTCTGGTGGGAGGGGCCCTAATATAATTGTTCACATTTATATCAGTGAGGCAATTTTAGGAATTTTCTTATAATATTCTCCTTTAATTTTTGTCATTTTGGTTACAGTGTATCTTGATGTGTGCCTTTGTTGGTTAGACTGTATGGAACTCTCTCGTCCTGGGCTTGGACTATTTCCTTTTCTAGGTTTTCAGCTGTCAGGTCTTCAAATCTTCTCTCATGTCCTTTCTCTCCCTTTCTTCTCCTTCTGGGACCTCTATAATGTGAATATTAGTGCACTTGATGTTGTCTCAGAGATCTCTTAAACTGTCCTCATTTCTTTTCATTCTTTTTTTTTTTTTCTTTCAGCAATGATTTCCATGTCTCTTGTCTTCCAGGTCACCTGTCTGTTCTTCTGCCTCATATAGTCTGTTATTGATTCGTTCTAGTGTGTTTTCCATTAGTTATTGTATTCTTCACTTCTGTTGGGTTCTTTTTTTTTTAAACATTTATTTATTTATTTATTTTGGGGGAGGTGGGGTGGGGAGGGAGGGGAACGGGCTGGCCACTTCTATTGGTCTTTCATTTGTCTATTTTCATCTGTCTTTGTTCTTTGGCTCTTGTGGGCCTCCCATTGCGGTGGCGTCTGTTGTCGCAGAGCGCCGGCTCTGGGCGCACGCACTCCAGAGCTCCGACTCTGTAATTGGACACATCGGTCCAGTTGCTCCGCAGCACGTGGGATCTTCCCAGGCCAGGGATCGAACCGGCGCCCCTTGCACTGCAAGGCGGTGTCCTTACCCACTGGACCACCAGGGGAAGCCCTGTTGGCTTCTTTATATTTTCTAATTCTTTGTTAAGAAATTGTGATTTCCTGCTTTGCCTCATTTTGTCTAAATTGTTATCTGTATTTTTAGGTATGTGATAGGTTAGTTATGTTTCTCGACCTTCGAAAAGTGACCCTATGTAGATATTCCTAAGCCTCCTAGCAGTGTACTCCCCTCTTGTCACCCAAGGGCAGGCGCTGGCTGGTCCCAGGCGGGTGTCTGACCTGTATTTATGGATTCGCTCTGCAGGCTGCTGGACTGTTTTTTTTTGCCTTTGGTGTCTGCCCCACCCCCACCCCCCCCACCGGGTGAGGGAAGCAGGTCTCATGGCTTGTGCAGGCTTCCTAGCAGGAGGGGCTGGTGCCTGCCCGCTGGTGGGTGGAGCTGGATCTTGGCCTTCTGGTGGGGAGGGCCAGGTCTAGGGGTATGTATAGAGGCGGTTGTGGGCTTAGGAAGTTTTAGGCAGCCTGTCTGATGATGGGTGAGGCTCCTATAGGCTGTCAGGCGGGGCCACATACATCTTGGTGCCAAGGTGTCAGCCTCTAGGAGAGCTCGTGCAGATGAATCTCCCTGATATGTCTGCTACCGGTGTCTGTGTCCCTAGGATAAGCCACAGCTGGCCCTCCTGCCTCTCCGGGGGACCCTCCAAGACTAGCAAGTAGGTCTGGTCCAGGCTCCTATCAATTTACTGCTTTTGTCCTTGGTCCCAGTGCATGAGATATTTTCAGAGTAAAGTCTTTATTTCCCCTAATTCTGTGGCGCTCTTCCAGTCAAGCCCCACTGGCCTTCAAAACCGTGTGCTTTGGGGGCTCCTCTTCCTTTTGCTGAACCCTTGGGCTGCAGGGCTTGATGTGTGGGACTCAGAACTCTCACTCCTATGGGAGAACCTCTTTGTTCTCCAGCTTGTGGGCTGTGCACCCAGTGGTGGGAGGGTATGGGGTTTGATTACATTGCAGGTCCAGCCTTCCTGCTTGTCTTGTGGTGGTTCCTTCTTTATGTCTTTAGTGGTAGAGGATCTATTCTGGTAGCTTCCTGTTTTTGTCATTAGTACGTGTTCTATAATTACGATTTTTGGGGGTGCTTCCCCGAAAGGAGGTGAAGCTTAGCTTTACTTCGATTCTTAATAAATTTTTTTAATTCTTTGTTAAGAAATTGTGATTTCGTTTGTTTTCTAACTTGTTATCTGTATTTTTAGGTATGTGATAGGTTAGTTATGTTTCTCGACCTTCGAAAAGTGACCCTATGTAGATATTCCTAAGCCTCCTAGCAGTGTACTCCCCTCTTGTCACCCAAGGGCAGGCGCTGGCTGGTCCCAGGCGGGTGTCTGACCTGTATTTATGGATTCGCTCTGCAGGCTGCTGGACTGGTTTTTTTTGCCTTTGGTGTCTGCCCCCCCCCACCCCCCCCACCGGGTGAGGGAAGCAGGTCTCATGGCTTGTGCAGGCTTCCTAGCAGGAGGGGCTGGTGCCTGCCCGCTGGTGGGTGGAGCTGGATCTTGGCCTTCTGGTGGGGAGGGCCAGGTCTAGGGGTATGTATAGAGGCGGTTGTGGGCTTAGGAAGTTTTAGGCAGCCTGTCTGATGATGGGTGAGGCTCCTATAGGCTGTCAGGCGGGGCCACATACATCTTGGTGCCAAGGTGTCAGCCTCTAGGAGAGCTCGTGCAGATGAATCTCCCTGATATGTCTGCTACCGGTGTCTGTGTCCCTAGGATAAGCCACAGCTGGCCCTCCTGCCTCTCCGGGGGACCCTCCAAGACTAGCAAGTAGGTCTGGTCCAGGCTCCTATCAATTTACTGCTTTTGTCCTTGGTCCCAGTGCATGAGATATTTTCAGAGTAAAGTCTTTATTTCCCCTAATTCTGTGGCGCTCTTCCAGTCAAGCCCCACTGGCCTTCAAAACCGTGTGCTTTGGGGGCTCCTCTTCCTTTTGCTGAACCCTTGGGCTGCAGGGCTTGATGTGTGGGACTCAGAACTCTCACTCCTATGGGAGAACCTCTTTGTTCTCCAGCTTGTGGGCTGTGCACCCAGTGGTGGGAGGGTATGGGGTTTGATTACATTGCAGGTCCAGCCTTCCTGCTTGTCTTGTGGTGGTTCCTTCTTTATGTCTTTAGTGGTAGAGGATCTATTCTGGTAGCTTCCTGTTTTTGTCATTAGTACGTGTTCTATAATTACGATTTTGGTGTGCTTCTGAAAGGAGGTGAGCTTAGCTTCCACTCCGCCATCTTGGCTGCTCTCCTTTTTATGGTATCTTGAATTGCATTCGTCATATATTGAAATGAACACTTGGAACACTTTGGCTATGTCATAGGTTACTCACATGGAATCTTTGCAGAATTACTGCTAGACACAAAACCTGAGGCTTCGAATACCCTTGCCTGGCCATGGGCTTGGCAATCTCCTTCCAAGTCATTTTCCTAAGAAACCTCCTTTGTGTTAAATTTTATTATTAGGAAACTGTTAAAAAAGATTGATTTTGAATTTCTGAATTCATGTTCCTTCTATTTAACAGTTCTTAGATGAAATTGTACTTGAAATAGTGGAAACAGTATTTTATCAAGGAACAAGTTTGATTCTATCTTGCAGGGCCCCTACTGAATTCAAAACTATGACATTGAAAAAAAGTGAACTTTGGTTTGACTATGGAAAAAATAGATTTTTCAGATAGGATTGTTAGTGAATTTGTTATGACCAAATACTTAAAAGTTCAATTTAATAACCAAAAAAGGCCTGTTCCTCACCAGTCCACTAGGGGATACTCCAGTACTTAAGAAGAAAATTCAGTTGCTACTGCAGTTTGAAAATTATCTCTTAATAAAATTATTACTCTCCCGTTTGCTTATATTAAAAAAACATATACTTTTTAGGACTGGTTTGGGTTATTAATTTGACAGTAATAATATCTGTGGAGGGATTTGCAGCATTTCTCAGATTTATTGAAGTATAATTGACAAATGGGTATTGTATGTATTTAATCAAGGCATCAAATTATGTGTTTGATATGTTTTTTTTTTAAAAACCTTTATTTTACTTTTAACTTTTACAGAGTTTTGTTGTTTACAGATATGCATGTTCCCAGATTAGTCATATGTATATCCCCCCCTTCCCACCCCTCCCGACCATCACACAGCACCCCTGCAGGATCCCCTTTTCTCACAGAGCAATGACTATAGCTCTGTTTTGATGTATTTTCAGGAACAACATACATGACGTTTTAATATGTTTACATTGTGAAATGAACACTTCAGTCAAGCTAATTAACATATCCATCACCTCTGACTTCCCTGGTGATCCAGTGGCTAAGACTTCACGATCCCAATGCAGGGGGCCCAGGTTCTATCCCTGGTTGGGGAACTAAATCCCACATGCTGCAACTAAGAGTTCACCTGTTGCAACTAAGATCAACAAAGATCAAAGATCCTGTTTGCCACAACTAAGACCCGGCACAGCTAAATAAATAAATAATAATAATAAAAAAGACATATCTATCACCTCACAAATTATTTTCTTTCTTTCTTTTTTTTTTGTGGTGAGGACACTTTAAGACCTCCTGTCTTAGCAGATTTCAAGTATGCAAAGACATTATTTTTAACTCCATTCACTATTCTGTGCATTAGATCCCCAGAGTTTATTCACCTTCTGTAATTGTAACCTTGCAGTCTTTGACCAGCGTCTCCCTGTTTCCCTCATCTTCCCTGCACAAGCACCATTCTGCTCTCTGCTTTTGAGTTTGACCATTTTAGACTCCATGTATAATTGAGATTATGGAATTTCCTGCATTTTTTATAGTGTGGAAATTCATAGTGTGATTCATTGGCCCCCTTTTCAGATGGTGTTGTCTCAGACTTCGAGCACTTTAGAAAAACTGGTTATTTTTTCATCCTTAGTACAGGAAAGTAGCGGTTCCCATTTATTTTGCAAGTTGTGCTCTTCCTTGGAAGGTGAGAAAAGCTGATGTTTGGTTTGAATATGTCATAATTTTTCTATTTCAATTTCAATTTTGAAGTATAATTGACAAATGGGTATTGTATGTATTTAATCAAGGCATCAAATTATGTGTTTGATATGTTTTTTTAAAACCTTTATTTTACTTTTAACTTTTACAGAGTTTTGTTGTTTACAGATATGCATGTTCCCAGATTAGTCATATGTATATCCCCCCCTTCCCACCCCTCCCGACCATCACACAGCACCCCTGCAGGATCCCCTTTTCTCACAGAGCAATGACTATAGCTCTGTTTTGATGTATTTTCAGGAACAACATACATGACGTTTTAATATGTTTACATTGTGAAATGAACACTTCAGTCAAGCTAATTAACATATCCATCACCTCTGACTTCCCTGGTGATCCAGTGGCTAAGACTTC
Source organism: Tragulus kanchil (assembly GCA_022376925.1). Classification (NCBI taxonomy): domain Eukaryota; kingdom Metazoa; phylum Chordata; class Mammalia; order Artiodactyla; family Tragulidae; genus Tragulus; species Tragulus kanchil. The sequence continues at coordinate 24,942,013 of JAIOJX010000024.1, forward strand.
ACGATCCCAATGCAGGGGGCCCAGGTTCTATCCCTGGTTGGGGAACTAAATCCCACATGCTGCAACTAAGAGTTCACCTGTTGCAACTAAGATCAACAAAGATCAAAGATCCTGTTTGCCACAACTAAGACCCGGCACAGCTAAATAAATAAATAATAATAATAAAAAAGACATATCTATCACCTCACAAATTATTTTCTTTCTTTCTTTTTTTTTTGTGGTGAGGACACTTTAAGACCTCCTGTCTTAGCAGATTTCAAGTATGCAAAGACATTATTTTTAACTCCATTCACTATTCTGTGCATTAGATCCCCAGAGTTTATTCACCTTCTGTAATTGTAACCTTGCAGTCTTTGACCAGCGTCTCCCTGTTTCCCTCATCTGCCCGGCACAAGCACCATTCTGCTCTCTGCTTTTGAGTTTGACCATTTTAGACTCCATGTATAATTGAGATTATGGAATTTCCTGCATTTTTTATAGTGTGGAAATTCATAGTGTGATTCATTGGCCCCCTTTTCAGATGGTGTTGTCTCAGACTTCGAGCACTTTAGAAAAACTGGTTATTTTTTCATCCTTAGTACAGGAAAGTAGCGGTTCCCATTTATTTTGCAAGTTGTGCTCTTCCTTGGAAGGTGAGAAAAGCTGATGTTTGGTTTGAATATGTCATAATTTTTTCCATTATATCATGTATAATAACGTCTTAGAAAGTATAAAATACAACCTTAGTTGGACATAATGCTGAAGATAATTTATGCTACTGTTAAAGATATTAAGCAGAGTTTAATAGCACCTTGACTTCTTTCTAATAATTTAAGGAGACCTGATGAAATTACTTACTGCTTTAAGGAAAAATGTAAAAACAGTTGAGTTCCATTTTTAAATTAGTGAAGAGTCAAGAAAATAATTTAGGCTCTTGTATGTATTAGGAAATGATTATCACACTTAATATTTCAGAAAATAGTTCAGTTAACCAAAAATTTATTCTTTGTTTTTCCTAAGCCATTTTTAATTTTTTATCTATGATAAGATTGCATGAGTTTTCTGCGTAGCATGAAATTTATTCCTATGTACCTTGAACATAGATTCTTTTTTATAGTTTTTTTTGAAGATTTTTTAAAAATGTGAACCATTTTAAAAGTCTTTATTGATTTGTTAACAATATTGCTTCTGTTTTATGTTTTGCTTTTTTCACCTGAGCATTGTATCTCCCTGACCACGGAAAGAACCTGCACCTTCTGCAAAGTCTTAATATATGGACCACCAGGGGAATTCCTGTACATAGATTTTAAAAGTGACTTGTCAGATTTAACTCATCTGATGTAACTCATAAATTCATCTGATTTCTGCTATGTAAAAGTACAACAAATGGGTGAAATCATGATAGCATGATTTGGAAAATGGAAAGTCAGGCAGTCAAGTATGTAATATTTCTCCATTGAAAAGTGGCCTCCTGTCTTACAGACATGAAAATCTTCCCTGCACCCAAGCACCATTGTAACCTTGCAGTCTTTGACCAGCGCTCCTGTTTCCCTCATCTTCCTGCACAAGCACCATTCTGCTCTCTGCTTTTGAGTTTGACCATTTTAGACTCCATGTATAATTGAGATTATGGAATTTCCTGCATTTTTTATAGTGTGGAAATTCATAGTGTGATTCATTGGCCCCCTTTTCAGATGGTGTTGTCTCAGACTTCGAGCACTTTAGAAAAACTGGTTATTTTTTCATCCTTAGTACAGGAAAGTAGCGGTTCCCATTTATTTTGCAAGTTGTGCTCTTCCTTGGAAGGTGAGAAAAGCTGATGTTTGGTTTGAATATGTCATAATTTTTTCCATTATATCATGTATAATAACGTCTTAGAAAGTATAAAATACAACCTTAGTTGGACATAATGCTGAAGATAATTTATGCTACTGTTAAAGATATTAAGCAGAGTTTAATAGCACCTTGACTTCTTTCTAATAATTTAAGGAGACCTGATGAAATTACTTACTGCTTTAAGGAAAAATGTAAAAACAGTTGAGTTCCATTTTTAAATTAGTGAAGAGTCAAGAAAATAATTTAGGCTCTTGTATGTATTAGGAAATGATTATCACACTTAATATTTCAGAAAATAGTTCAGTTAACCAAAAATTTATTCTTTGTTTTTCCTAAGCCATTTTTAATTTTTTATCTATGATAAGATTGCATGAGTTTTCTGCGTAGCATGAAATTTATTCCTATGTACCTTGAACATAGATTCTTTTTTATAGTTTTTTTTAAAGATTTTTTAAAAATGTGAACCATTTTAAAAGTCTTTATTGATTTGTTAACAATATTGCTTCTGTTTTATGTTTTGCTTTTTTCACCTGAGCATTGTATCTCCCTGACCACGGAAAGAACCTGCACCTTCTGCAAAGTCTTAATATATGGACCACCAGGGGAATTCCTGTACATAGATTTTAAAAGTGACTTGTCAGATTTAACTCATCTGATGTAACTCATAAATTCGTCTGATTTCTGCTATGTAAAAGTACAACAAATGGGTGAAATCATGATAGCATGATTTGGAAAATGGAAAGTCAGGCAGTCAAGTATGTAATATTTCTCCATTGAAAAGTGGTATAGGAATTACTGAGAATTTTTTTTAACATGAGTTTGGGTGATAATTTGATAGGATATTATGATAACAGTGTTGTGTAGAAGGATTGCACTACATTTTTTGTTTTATTTTTATGTCCCAGGCAAATGGGGAGAAAGCTAGAGAATGTTGGCATAATCAGGCCTTTTAGTTACGCATCTAGTTAGGTTTCCCTGGTGGCTCAGTGGTAAAGAATCTGCCTGCCAGTGAAGGAGACACAAGAGACACATATAGATAGTATGATTCAACAGTAAGGGAACATTTAAGGAGGGAACATAAAACTTCTTGTACCCTGAGAAATTTCTGAAGAATCTTATTAAATTATCCCAGGACATGATGAATGTCATACTTTTATTACCATTAGTGTTCCACATCTTGAAAGTGCAGAATTGAACTGAGAAGTTTGTTATTCCAGCACTAATTTACTATCAACTTTTTAAATGTTATTAAAATTAATAGAAAGTTAACCTATTAATACACTTCAAGATTGAAGTTAATACAGTAATATAATAAAAGTTAACACACTAATATAGTGTCAACACATTAATATAATTCAAGACTTAAGAGGTATACATTTAATCGTCCTGTGTCTCTCTCCCTTCAGCCACCCGATTCTCTTCTCTAGAGGCAATCAATATTCCCAGTTTAAATACACTTTTAACATTTATTATTTAAAGGACTTCTTTGGTATGCATGAATAATTAAAGTTGATAGCATGGATTTTAGAGTCAGATGCTTAAATTTTTCATTTACAGATATCCCTTGGTATCTGCAGGGTATTGGTTCTAGGACACTCTGGAGATGCCAAAATCCTAGGCTGCTTAAGTTGATTATATAAAATGGTGCAGTATTTGCATATAGCCCACCCATGTCCTCTATAAACCTTATTTTTGTGATTACCTATAGTGCCTAATAAATTGTAGATACTGTGGAAGTAGTTGTAAATACTGTGTATAATGTTTTTGCGCAAGAATCTTACTTGTTTTCAATATTTATTTATTTATTTTTGGCTGTGCTGGGTCTTTGTTGCTGCATGGGTTACTCTCTACTCGTGGTACTCAGACTTTCTCATTGTGGTGGCTTTCCCTGTTGCAGAGCATAGGATGTACGCACGTGGGCTTCAGTAATTGTGGAGCACAGGCTTAGTTGCCCGTGGCATGTGAAATCTTCCCAGATCAGGGATAAAACCCGTGTCCCCTGCATTGGCAGGCAGATTCACTGGTAGCCACTGGGCTATCAGGGAAGTCCCCTCACCCAAGAATCAGCGGCAGAGAGTTTAGCTGCAAGCAGTTTCACCACATTACTACTTGACCATAGACAATTTTGCCTCAAATAATAAGATAGAAGAAATAAAAGACATTAAAAAGAACCTAAGGAAATACAAAAAACTGAAAGCAAAAATTTTAAAACAGTGATATTCCTATATGAAAAATGAAAATACAAAAATACTTGACTATATATAAAATGTCATGAGATTCATTGTTATAGTTGTATTCAGATGTATTGGGGAAGAAAGCAGTACTTCTTTGTCAAAGTCTGTCATTAAGGATTTAGGATCTAATGTTGAATATAACTTGTTCACAGTTAAAAAAAAATTGCTCTTAAGTCTCTTCAGGTCTCCCAGAAAATAATATGGAGAAGGGATATGGTGTGTAGCATACACCTGGTGATATTCCTCTGGACCACGTCTAAGTGTTCCATCACATGTCCACCCTTATATTTTACCAGATCATCTTAAGCCAGGTTGAGTGCCAAATACCAAAATTCTATCTGCATCACATTCTTCACTCTCAAGTAGCAAAAAAGTTTTCACCATTTTCAAGAAACTTACACTCATCAAGAATCATGTAACACTTCTTTTGTAGGGGATAGGAGTGGCTTGTCTTCTTTTGGCTCCAACTTCTAATATCAACTAATAAAATTGGTAAAGATGGCATTAGAGAACAAGCTGTTGTATCTAAATTAGCTGAAGAATCAATAATTAATGCTCTTGAAGACTTGTGAATTATTAATCACCTCTTTTATATTTCACTATAACTTGATAAAGTTTTGGTTTTGTTAGATGGGAAGGATGACTTTGCCCACCAAAGGATTTGCAAGAACTGATAGGTTATCATTTTCGAGTGTCATGAGTCCAGAACTGTCCGTTTATCTTTTATGCAAAATGGTCTTATGGCCGATTAGTTGTTTGGTAAAACGGCTTGCAGCTAAGTGTCTCATGGTGAAAATCCCTAGAACCTATAAATACAGTGTAAATGCCATGTGAATAGACGCTGGCATGTTGCAAATTCAAGTTTTGCTTTTTTGGAACTGTATGATTCCCCACCCCCACCCCCAAATACTTCTATCCGTGGTTGGTTAAATCTGCCAGTGTCTAACCCATGGATATGGTGGGCCAGCTGCGTTTAATGTTTGCATTTTCTTGGCACTGGGAATAGGCCTTAAACAAGTGAAACTACCTACCTTCGTGGAGATTATATTATAGGGGTAGAGACAAACTCTAAGTATTTATTTACTATATCATGAGTTCTGAGAGAAAAATAAAGCTGGGAAGATGAAAAAAGTTGTATTTCAGATTTTTATTGGGGGAAGAAAGCAGTACTTCTTTGTCAAAGTCTGTCATTAAGGATTTAGGATCTAATGTTGAATATAACTTGTTCACAGTTAAAAAAAAATTGCTCTTAAGTCTCTTCAGGTCTCCCAGAAAATAATATGGAGAAGGGATATGGTGTGTAGCATACACCTGGTGATATTCCTCTGGACCACGTCTAAGTGTTCCATCACATGTCCACCCTTATATTTTACCAGATCATCTTAAGCCAGGTTGAGTGCCAAATACCAAAATTCTATCTGCATCACATTCTTCACTCTCAAGTAGCAAAAAAGTTTTCACCATTTTCAAGAAACTTACACTCATCAAGAATCATGTAACACTTCTTTTGTAGGGGATAGGAGTGGCTTGTCTTCTTTTGGCTCCAACTTCTAATATCAACTAATAAAATTGGTAAAGATGGCATTAGAGAACAAGCTGTTGTATCTAAATTAGCTGAAGAATCAATAATTAATGCTCTTGAAGACTTGTGAATTATTAATCACCTCTTTTATATTTCACTATAACTTGATAAAGTTTTGGTTTTGTTAGATGGGAAGGATGACTTTGCCCACCAAAGGATTTGCAAGAACTGATAGGTTATCATTTTCGAGTGTCATGAGTCCAGAACTGTCCGTTTATCTTTTATGCAAAATGGTCTTATGGCCGATTAGTTGTTTGGTAAAACGGCTTGCAGCTAAGTGTCTCATGGTGAAAATCCCTAGAACCTATAAATACAGTGTAAATGCCATGTGAATAGACGCTGGCATGTTGCAAATTCAAGTTTTGCTTTTTTGGAACTGTATGATTCCCCACCCCCCCCCCCCAATACTTCTATCCGTGGTTGGTTAAATCTGCCAGTGTCTAACCCATGGATATGGTGGGCCAGCTGCGTTTAATGTTTGCATTTTCTTGGCACTGGGAATAGGCCTTAAACAAGTGAAACTACCTACCTTCGTGGAGATTATATTATAGGGGTAGAGACAAACTCTAAGTATTTATTTACTATATCATGAGTTCTGAGAGAAAAATAAAGCTGGGGAAGATGAGTTCTGGGAGAAATATAAGGACAGGGTGTTAGGGGAGATGCGGTTTAGGTCAGAGAAAGCCTCTGGTAGTGTTGATGCCAGCCAGGGTTCTTGGCTTTCCCCTCTCAATAGAAATCGATAGACCAGATAAGAAGTTCAGGCAATACTTAGTGGAGGCCTCTGCTGCAGCAAGGGGGAGTGAGGGCAACAGCAGGTTCCCTTGCTTGCTCATTTGTGATGGGGTGGGGCTGGGGTTGGTCAGGTGGCAAGCTTATTCCTTATATGGAGTGAGGGTAAGGGTGTGTCCAGGGGTGGGGGCCACGGGTGCTTAGGTGACCTGAGGTAAAGGGCCCCAGGTCCCCGCCTATGTAAAGGTGACACTTCAGGGGCTTTCCTGGTGGTCCATTGGGTAGAGAGTCCACCTTGACGTACAGGGAGCGACGGTTCAATTCCTGGCCTGGGAAGATCCCATGTGCTGCATAGTGACTGGACTGGTATGTCCAATTGGGAGCCAGTGCTCTGGAGCACATGCACCCAGAGCCAGTGCTGTGCTACAAGAGAGGCCACTGCAGTGGGAGGCCCACACAGGCCGAAGAATGAAGATGGATGAAAATCAATAAATAAAGAAATCAATAAGAGAGGCCAAAAATTAAAAAAAATAAGGTGACACTTTAGAGAATTGAGTGATCTGAAGGAGCAAGACTTAGGACTTTCAGGAGAAAAGTATTCCAGGAAGAGTAACATGAGGCAGATTTCTGGAGAATATTTGTAAAGCAGAGGTTTTTATCCTTCCAGGATGACAGAAAAGACTAGAGAGGACTGGCGCAGGGGAAGAATGACAGGGGATAATACACAGAGGGAGAGAGCAGGTAAAAGTCATGTGTAGGATGGCGATCTCTTGGGGTAGGAGGGTTGGGTTTTAAAAGTTTCAGTCTGTCTGCTTTGCGGGGAATAAACTCTTGGGGGCAGAAGTGAAGACAGACTAGTTATGAGTCTGAAATAGCCATGGTGTATACAGTAATGTCCTAGATACAGTAAGCTTTATCAAATTTAGTTTGGTATAGCTTCTCTGTAGGATTTAACTTCCAGGTTGAATAATGGGGTAAGAAAGAAAAGTGAATTTATAATGGATATTTATTTTTAAATGGCAACTTTAGAAGTTATAGTTAAACTCTGTAATAATTTAAATTTGTATAGATCCCCTGAGCATCACTTGAAGAAATATGGTAAGATTTCCCCAAAGAATTTCCAATACCTTTTATAGTAATATTACAGTATATAGTAAGTCTTTTTTCTCAGGCCTTCCCAAAAAGCCTATGTTGCAGAGTTTTGACAAATAGTGCTGTTCTTTCCTCTCCAATTTGACTAGGTGACATTTAGAACTTGAAACTGCTTTGGTTTATTCAGCGTGTATCAATATGCTAAAAAGTTTTGTTTTTTTTTTAAGATTTATTTATTTTATTTATTTATTGGGCGGGGTCGGGTTGAGGAGGGAGGGGAGCAGGCGGGCCACTTCCATTGGTCTTTCATTTCTCTATTTTCATCCGTCTTTGTTCTTTGGCTCCTGCAGGCCTCCCACCGCGGTGGCGTCTGTTGTTGCAGAGCTCCGGCTCTGGGCGCATGCGCTCCAGAGCTCCGGCTCGGTAATTGGACACATCGGTCCAGCTGCTCCGCGGCACGTGGGATCTTCCCAGGCTAGGGATCGAACTGGCGCCCCTTGCACTGCAAGGCGGTGTCCTTACCCACTGGACCACCAGGGGAAGCCTGCTAAAAAGTATTTTAAAGTCAGAATTCTTAGACTTCGGGCAAGTAGGTTGCTGGTGGTGAAAATAAATGGAATGTAAAAATGTCAACATGTAAAATTTAAACTTGCAAGTCACTGAGTAATGCATCTGGATTTGCTAGCAGATGTGCTGTGTTTGATGTTGTGGAAAGGAGCTGCAACAGAAAGGAGATTGGAGGATCTCAGACCTCTTTAGTATCTAACTGGATGAGGAAAGGCACTTTGAATCAAAATGAAATCATGGGTAAGGGAGATGCAAAGATCAGACTTGGTAAAGATGTAGGAAATAGAAAAGCAAAACAGGCAATGTAAAGCATACTTAGATAATAGTTAATTTTGAAGAAGAGGAATAGAATATGAAAGTTAAAGGGAAAGCCAGTATATTGAGAGTTTATGAAAACTTTAAAATAATTGCTGGATCCAGTCAAGTTTAGGGGTTACGTTGAAATTGAGATAGGAAATAGATGGGACCCCTGGGCTGGACAGCCGGTGTTTGTCAGGTGGAATAAAATTGAAGCTTTGTTCTCACAGGCTACTCAGGCTCAGTTCCTGGCCAAGGAACTAAGATCTCTCTTCCAGACAGCTCACCGCTGACTCTCTGAAGTCATTATGACTCGTGTGGTCATACACACACTCCAGAAAGATCTCTGAAAGTGAGTTCCAAAACTGTTACGTTACACATTATGTAGTTATAGACTACAAAGAGATTGATCTTTTTTTCTATTAATTTCTTTTGATTTCATCTGCTTGTATAGGGTTCCTAGGACTTTCAAAGTAGCTATTGAGAGTTTCAAGTTGGTGGTTTAGAAGGTAACATCATATTTTTAAAAAGCATTTACAGAAGCAACTTTATCCAGAGAAGTGGTATGTATTTTTATTAATAAGTTCTCATGTCTTTTTATGAGGTTTTATTTTTGGCATAGTCTTTATCTACAACTGCTACCTTTCAGATAGTATAAGGCCTAACTCCAATTATGTAATAATTTATTTTTATTTCTGTTTAAGTTGGGAAAGCAAAATAAGACATTGCCTCAGTTTGGTTCATGGAATTATAAGATATGAGCAGAAAATAACTTTAGAATGATCTCTTCCCCTGCCAGCCTTAATTTTGAAGATGGGGAAGTGGAAACATGGTAAATTCTCACATCTTTGATGGAGAAAAGATATAGCTTAGGTCTTCTCATTTCCCATTCCGTGTTTTTCTGTAACGTTTTGCCTTACGTTTGTTTTGCATTATGATTTTTTTTGACTATCTCAATTGTACATTAAAAAAGATCTGAATTATCTTTTTGTTAAGCTGTTGCTTTATGATTATCTTGAGTGCTTTGTGCATACATATAAAGGTGCTCTCTTTCTATTGAGATGCTAACAGTCTTATCTTCCTACAAATGAAAGTCAACTTGTAATTTCTAGGAATACAGTATCCAAACCTTTCATCTTAATTTCCAACTTTCTGGTTGTATTTATTGCTTTCTTATTTATTTTGATTTGAATTAAATTTTGCATTGTTAAATTTATTCAGAAGCATTAAATATGCAGAGTATAAGTAGAAATTTTTTTGTTAAGAGCATAGAAAGCCTAACTGATTTTAATAAGAAGGACCACTTTGACTTTATAGACTGTCTAATTTATGGAATATTTTAGGAGGTTCATTTTTTTTTTTTGAAGTATAAGTAACTGCAAGTAGCTTGAATGGTTTGGGTCATAAGAATTATTGAAACACTTGATTTGACAAATAGCTAAGGGTGTTTTTAGTAGCATTTTCATATGCTTAATAGTTTAAAAAAATAAATGGAGAAAGTATCTCTGTAATTTTAAAATTTTAAATAACTTTATCCTTAACATTTTATTGACTTATTTAAAATAATAATTGTAAAAACATAGGGTTCCTAGGACTTTCAAAGTAGCTATTGAGAGTTTCAAGTTGGTGGTTTAGAAGGTAACATCATATTTTTAAAAGCATTTACAGAAGCAACTTTATCCAGAGAAGTGGTATGTATTTTTATTAATAAGTTCTCATGTCTTTTTATGAGGTTTTATTTTTGGCATAGTCTTTATCTACAACTGCTACCTTTCAGATAGTATAAGGCCTAACTCCAATTATGTAATAATTTATTTTTATTTCTGTTTAAGTTGGGAAAGCAAAATAAGACATTGCCTCAGTTTGGTTCATGGAATTATAAGATATGAGCAGAAAATAACTTTAGAATGATCTCTTCCCCTGCCAGCCTTAATTTTGAAGATGGGGAAGTGGAAACATGGTAAATTCTCACATCTTTGATGGAGAAAAGATATAGCTTAGGTCTTCTCATTTCCCATTCCGTGTTTTTCTGTAACGTTTTGCCTTACGTTTGTTTTGCATTATGATTTTTTTTGACTATCTCAATTGTACATTAAAAAAGATCTGAATTATCTTTTTGTTAAGCTGTTGCTTTATGATTATCTTGAGTGCTTTGTGCATACATATAAAGGTGCTCTCTTTCTATTGAGATGCTAACAGTCTTATCTTCCTACAAATGAAAGTCAACTTGTAATTTCTAGGAATACAGTATCCAAACCTTTCATCTTAATTTCCAACTTTCTGGTTGTATTTATTGCTTTCTTATTTATTTTGATTTGAATTAAATTTTGCATTGTTAAATTTATTCAGAAGCATTAAATATGCAGAGTATAAGTAGAAATTTTTTTGTTAAGAGCATAGAAAGCCTAACTGATTTTAATAAGAAGGACCACTTTGACTTTATAGACTGTCTAATTTATGGAATATTTTAGGAGGTTCATTTTTTTTTTTTTGAAGTATAAGTAACTGCAAGTAGCTTGAATGGTTTGGGTCATAAGAATTATTGAAACACTTGATTTGACAAATAGCTAAGGGTGTTTTTAGTAGCATTTTCATATGCTTAATAGTTTAAAAAAATAAATGGAGAAAGTATCTCTGTAATTTTAAAATTTTAAATAACTTTATCCTTAACATTTTATTGACTTTATTTAGCAAACCAAATATTTATAAATATGTAGAAACACACTTTGTTCATTTCTTTTTCTTTTTCTTTTTTTTAACATTTATTTCATTTATTTATCTTTTTGGGGGGTGGGGTGGGGTGGGGAGGGAGGGGGATGGGCAGGCCACTTCTGTTGGTCTTTCATTTCTCTATTTTCATCCGTCTTTGTTCTTCGGCTCCTGTGGGCCTCCCATCGAGGTGGCCACTGTCGTCGCAGAGCTCTGGCTCTGGGCGCATGCGGGCCAGAACTCCGGCTCGGTAATTGGACACATAAGTCCAGCCTCTCCGCGGCACGTGGGATCTTCCCAGGCCAGGGATCGAACCGGCGCCCCTTGCACTGCAAGGCGGTGTCCTTACCCGCTGGACCACCAGGGGAAGCCCACTTTGTTCATTTCTTTTTTTTTTTTTTAAAGATTTATTTATTTATTTTATTTTTGGGTGGGGGTTGGGGAGGGAGGGGAGCGGGCGGGCCACTTCTATTGGTCTTTCATTTCTCTATTTTCATCCGTCTTTGTTCTTCGGATCCTGTGGGCCTCCCATCGTGGTGGCGTCTGTTGTCGCAGAGCGCCGGCTCTGGGCGCATGCGCTCCAGAGCTCCGGCTCGTTGATTGGACACATCAGTCCAGCCGCTTCGCGGCACGTGGGATCTTCCCAGGCCAGGGCTCGAACCGGCGCCCCTTGCCCTGCAAGGCGGTGTCCTTATCCATTGGACCACCAGGGGAAGCCCCACTTTGTTCATTTCTAACAAGATATTTAGTTGCCAAAACTTTGAGGTAATGAGGCTGTTAAAATACACATAAATATTGAACCCTCAATCAGCATGTTGATATGTAAATTGATATACCTAATGATTCCTGCCAAAGTGGAGGAAAAATGAAAGCTGTTGATAACTGAAGTGTGCTCTTTGTGAAAGAGTTGTGAATGAAATTGCTTTCTTGAGCAATGTTTGCTACTGATCATAGGCAAGCAAAGCCGGCTGGCATTGATTATAAGATTAAAGATTGTTAGGAAAAGTCACAACTGTAAGTGGCAAAGGAAAGATCACCTCACTTCTTAAGCATCCATCCAGCACCTGAGTCTTGAAGGTGATGCACACACAGTGTTTTCCTTGACTGTGAGTTTCCCAGTTGACTCAGTGGTAAAGCAATGCAGGAGGCCTGGGTTTGATCCCTGGGTCTGGAAGATCTCCTGGAGAAGAAAATGGGAACCCACTCCAGTATTCTAGCTTGGGAAATCCCGTGGACAGAGGAGCCTGTCGAACTGCAGTCCATGAAATTACAGAAGAGTCAGAAATGACTTAGTGACTAAACAACAATAACAAATTCTATGTGATATAATTGTGTTCTTTGACTAGTCATTTCCAATTTGAGTTTTGAAAACTACTGTAGAAGAAACACCTGGGCCTATCCTTTTACTTGACAAATTTTAACTGGAAAGCACACCACAAACATAAGTTGCAGTTATTAATAGATATAGTAAAATGTCTTGGATAGTTTCCTGTAAAAACAGCACATAACAAATATGCAATCAAAACTTTCCTAAAACAAAAGAAAAAGATTGTTACATAGTAAATACTTTAATGGCAGAGTGGTTATATTTAGCATTAGGTATTATTAGACTCATCAGTGGTTTTAATGATTTAAAAATATAGTCACTGTATTATGTTCTTATTTTTGAAACATCTTTCCTGTCCCTTACTTAAACATTTTGATGCAGTCATTTTTGTATAGTAGCATATTTAAGAAACTGTTAAATGTAATATATATCTTTTGGTGAGTTTTATCTCAGTTCTGAATGCAGTATACATGTTTAAAAGGTACAGTTTTTCTGTAGGTTTATTATAAGTCACTGTTTCTAGTAAGGCTACTCACAAGATTATAAAGATTTAATGAGATAATATGTATACTGTGGTTGGAATAGGCGTATTGGTGAAGAGTGTAGACTTTCTGAGTTAAATCCCAGGTCTGCCTCTTACTTAGTTGCATGATCTTGTAAAAGTTACATAACTCTCCTTAGTCTCATTCTTCAGTCCTGAGTCTTCCTTTTCCATAAAATACAGTCTGTGTTTGCAGCTGAGTCATTTTCTCAGCCTGTTTCCTCCTCACAGGGATGTGGGGAATCAAAAAGCCTGCTTTCATTGTGTACTTTCTCTCTTCTTTTTAGTTCAGCCCAGCAGTGTTTCTGATAGGAGAAGTTACAGCATTTTCATACGTATTTTATATGCTCTTGGAAGTGATCTAGTATGAATAGGAAGGAGGAGAGGGAGGTATTGAGAGGTGGAGAATTGCTAGAGCTGGTATCGAAAAGAGAACAGATAGTTCATTTATTATAACAAGAAGGAAGGCGGAGCATTTAGGTTCAGATGGGTATTGATAGTGTGAGTGGATATGGGTGGTAATTCCTGAAAAAGATAATCACTTTGATTTTTTAAGGAAAATTGTCAGCTGAGGGCAAAAGAGACTATGGAAGAAGATGTTAGAAGTTTGAGAAGAGAGAGAGAATAAACTTACCATTTAGAGAACTGGAAAGGTGAAATGGACTAGGAAAATGAAGCATTATTCCCAGGAAGAATTAAGGGCTCTCTTAAAGGTCATGAATTGAAAGGGTCACCAGTGAGCTTGGTTGTATTTGTGTTTTCTCCAGCCATAATGATGTTAGGAGTAGAGAGTTTAATCAAGCTTGTGATTTTATGGAGTGAGTGATTATGTTGATGGTTCATGAAACTTAAATTGGATAAAGGAAGAAGAGAGGGTTTCAAAGGCTGAGGAACAATGATATAATAGTTGCATCAGTAGATTTGAAGTCCTGGTGGGATCAAATTATGATCAGAGTACTGGAAGGAATGGAAAAAAGTGGAAACAATGACAGGTTTTGTTTTCCTGGGCTCCAAGGTCACTGCAGATGGTGACTACAGCCATACAATTAAAAGACGCTTGCTTCTTGAAAGAAAACTTGTGACAAACCTCGACAGCACATTCTAGTAAGGCTACTCAAAGATTATAAGTTTAATAGTATTTATACTGTGGTTGGAATAGGCGTATTGGTGAAGAGTGTAGACTTTCTGAGTTAAATCCCAGGTCTGCCTCTTACTTAGTTGCATGATCTTGTAAAAGTTACATAACTCTCCTTAGTCTCATTCTTCAGTCCTGAGTCTTCCTTTTCCATAAAATACAGTCTGTGTTTGCAGCTGAGTCATTTTCTCAGCCTGTTTCCTCCTCACAGGGATGTGGGGAATCAAAAAGCCTGCTTTCATTGTGTACTTTCTCTTCTTTTTAGTTCAGCCCAGCAGTGTTTCTGATAGGAGAAGTTACAGCATTTTCATACGTATTTTATATGCTCTTGGAAGTGATCTAGTATGAATAGGAAGGAGGAGAGGGAGGTATTGAGAGGTGGAGAATTGCTAGAGCTGGTATCGAAAAGAGAACAGATAGTTCATTTATTATAACAAGAAGGAAGGCGGAGCATTTAGGTTCAGATGGGTATTGATAGTGTGAGTGGATATGGGTGGTAATTCCTGAAAAAGATAATCACTTTGATTTTTTAAGGAAAATTGTCAGCTGAGGGCAAAAGAGACTATGGAAGAAGATGTTAGAAGTTTGAGAAGAGAGAGAGAATAAACTTACCATTTAGAGAACTGGAAAGGTGAAATGGACTAGGAAAATGAAGCATTATTCCCAGGAAGAATTAAGGGCTCTCTTAAAGGTCATGAATTGAAAGGGTCACCAGTGAGCTTGGTTGTATTTGTGTTTTCTCCAGCCATAATGATGTTAGGAGTAGAGAGTTTAATCAAGCTTGTGATTTTATGGAGTGAGTGATTATGTTGATGGTTCATGAAACTTAAATTGGATAAAGGAAGAAGAGAGGGTTTCAAAGGCTGAGGAACAATGATATAATAGTTGCATCAGTAGATTTGAAGTCCTGGTGGGATCAAATTATGATCAGAGTACTGGAAGGAATGGAAAAAAGTGGAAACAATGACAGGTTTTGTTTTCCTGGGCTCCAAGGTCACTGCAGATGGTGACTACAGCCATACAATTAAAAGACGCTTGCTTCTTGAAAGAAAACTTGTGACAAACCTCGACAGCACATTAAAAAGCAGAGACATCACTTTGCCGAGAAAGGCCTGTCTAGTCAAAACTATGGTTTTTCCAGTAGTCATGTACAGATGTGAGAGTTGGACCATAAAGAAGGCTGAGTGCCAGAGAATTGATGCCTTTGAACTGTAGTGTTGGAGAAGACTTGAGAGTCCCTGGGACAGAGAGGAGATCAAACCAGTCAGTCCTAAAGGAAATCAGCCCTGAATCTTCATTGGAAGGACTGATGGTGAAGCTGAAGCTCCAATACCTTGGTCATCTGATGAGAAGAGCCAGCTCATTGGAAAAGACCCTGATGCTGGGAAAAATTGAGGGCAGGAGAAGTGACAAAAGATGAACCTAAATGACAGTCTTAAGACTTTTAAGAAATATACATAAAATTTTTATTTTCCTCTTTAGGAATCTTCAGAGGCTAAATTAAGCATAAGGGTGATGTGAGAGGGGTTCATTGCTACTGTTATTACCTAACTGATCTTACTAAACACACACACACACACACACACACACACACTAGACACTTAAATAGGAGAGTTTAAACTCCCTTTTGTAAGGGGGCTTAAGGTGGGTGGGGGACAGGACAAATAGGAATGTACTATTCTTTCAGCAGCATGCCTGGCCAGACAGCTGTGCTGTTAGAATGTGTCTGCCCAAATCCATGTGCATTCTTTATGGTGGCAGTTTGCACCATGGCAAGTCTCTAGGAAAGGATAGTGGGCTATTGGATGGTGTCCGTATGATTCTCTTCTCTTCCCCAGTAAGACAGTAATTATCATCCTTTTTTCTTTGTGACCATACACATTTAACTTTGTGGTGGGGACCAGACTCTGCAGAGTTCTTAAATTTTGAAGGAAGAGTGAGGAAATTAAGTATAATATGAACTAATGCATTTATGCATTTTTGTAAATTGTTTGCCAGAGTAGAAAAAATAGGGTGTCTAAATTGCACTTGTTTTTTCCTTCTCTTTTTAAAAAAATTGTTTTAAATTGTGGTAAAATAACAATGTAAACTTTATCAGCTTATCAAATGTTTTATTATGCTCTAGTTTGATTTTGTTAATAGAACATTATGTTTAAAATGAATAGTTCCCTGTTAAATGAATCTTAATGCACTTTGGCCAGAGGAGCTCCCTTTTTCTCTGTTATCACCTCCTATCTGCTACTGATATGGAAACTTTTTACCCTATCAGAGTGGAGTCTGATGACAGAACAAGAGCAATGGTAGACCTTAGCTACTGATGTTCATACAATATCTTTGAAACATGAATCATATCAGCTCCTTCCTTTTTTCCTCTTTGAATCCTTTGTGACAACTCTTAGGAGAGACTGTATAGGAAAGCCTGAATCAGCATGTATCCACCTCTGATCTTGTCAGTTCCTTGGCAGTTTCATCGATGTCTTGCCATCTTCAGGATGAGGTCTAAACTCCTTAGCAGTACATCCAAGGCTGTCATAATCTAGTGCCTGCTAAGTTTCATACATGCTCTCTTCATACAGGCTTCAACCGTACTAAAAGACATGTTGTTCTTTAAACATGATCTGTGCCTGGCAATTAGTAGACAGTCTGAGAATACTTCTTGAAAGAATGAAAAAACTACATATATGCATCCATATGTATGTATATGTATGACAGTTGTACTTTTTTACATACTAATATGTAACTTTTATTCCAGGGCTAACTCTTTAAGACTTCCAGGGCTTTCCTTTAAGACTCAGGCCAAGAATCCTCTTTAAAGAGGCCTTCTATGCTTTTGGCTATACTAATTGGCACTCTTGCTCTATGATACCAAAACATTCAGGCCTCATCTCTCTATATAGCCACTGATTTACTTTCTTATTTCTCCCACTAGCATGAGAGGTGGTGAGGGCCAGAAACCATGTCTTCTTTACCTTACTGCTCCCTAGCTCTTGACTTTGACAGGTGCTTTCTGTTACAGAAAGCATTTAAGATAGCTCTTGCTCTTGTTTCCTAGTATGTGTATTATGTAGCATTATATATTGAATATGCCTGGGTTTTAAAGTTCACTTCTTTGCCTTCCCAAAGTGAAAGTTGTTTGGACACTTGTGAAATAATCAGTATTATAGGGAGTATATGTTATAAGTCAAAATTAGTATAATATGATTGTTTATCAAAAAATGGGATTAAAATGATATTAGTGAAGATGTAGGAATTGTAGATTGTTCCCTTTAAATGCTTAATGCACTTTGGCCAGAGGAGCTCCCTTTTTCTCTGTTATCACCTCCTATCTGCTACTGATATGGAAACTTTTTACCCTATCAGAGTGGAGTCTGATGACAGAACAAGAGCAATGGTAGACCTTAGCTACTGATGTTCATACAATATCTTTGAAACATGAATCATATCAGCTCCTTCCTTTTTTCCTCTTTGAATCCTTTGTGACAACTCTTAGGAGAGACTGTATAGGAAAGCCTGAATCAGCATGTATCCACCTCTGATCTTGTCAGTTCCTTGGCAGTTTCATCGATGTCTTGCCATCTTCAGGATGAGGTCTAAACTCCTTAGCAGTACATCCAAGGCTGTCATAATCTAGTGCCTGCTAAGTTTCATACATGCTCTCTTCATACAGGCTTCAACCGTACTAAAAGACATGTTGTTCTTTAAACATGATCTGTGCCTGGCAATTAGTAGACAGTCTGAGAATACTTCTTGAAAGAATGAAAAAACTACATATATGCATCCATATGTATGTATATGTATGACAGTTGTACTTTTTTACATACTAATATGTAACTTTTATTCCAGGGCTAACTCTTTAAGACTTCCAGGGCTTTCCTTTAAGACTCAGGCCAAGAATCCTCTTTAAAGAGGCCTTCTATGCTTTTGGCTATACTAATTGGCACTCTTGCTCTATGATACCAAAACATTCAGGCCTCATCTCTCTATATAGCCACTGATTTACTTTCTTATTTCTCCCACTAGCATGAGAGGTGGTGAGGGCCAGAAATCATGTCTTCTTTACCTTACTGCTCCCTAGCTCTTGACTTTGACAGGTGCTTTCTGTTACAGAAAGCATTTAAGATAGCTCTTGCTCTTGTTTCCTAGTATGTGTATTATGTAGCATTATATATTGAATATGCCTGGGTTTTAAAGTTCACTTCTTTGCCTTCCCAAAGTGAAAGTTGTTTGGACACTTGTGAAATAATCAGTATTATAGGGAGTATATGTTATAAGTCAAAATTAGTATAATATGATTGTTTATCATGGGATTAGGATATTAGGAAGATGAGAATTGTGAGAATTCATCTTAATGTGGAGAAATTACTTGAGCTCTTTAAGTCATTGAACAAGACTCTGTAAGCCTTACCCTTCTAGATCAGTATGTCTGAGTTTGCTCACTTTAAATTGGTGATTCATTACATTGTTCCTACTTAAGATGTAACTATTGTTCAGGCATTTGTGTTTCCTAATTTCCAGCTCTTGTTGTCAGCATTGCTTTCCTTTCTATTCTTGACATCAAAAGTTGCATCATTTGAATATTCCTTAGAATTAATGGCTAGATGTTTCATGTAAGTAGAACCGTAGAATATTTGTCCTTTTGTAAACTTCTATTAAAGTGTATTCTATGACTATAAAAATAATAGTGGGCAGAAATTTACTTGCATAGTTTATGTCGAAAATGATATTGGAGGTTTTGGAGCACAACATTCTACAGTAGTGAAATAGACATATGTATATATATTGTATTTATGTTTTATATGTCATGTATGTAGAATCACTTAGTCAAATACTTTATCACTTATAAGAAAGCAGGTTAGTTTTAAGGATGTACCACCATTTACATATAGATAAAATTATCTCTAGATGCTTAATAAAAGTTTGAAATAAAGAGGAGAAAGGCATAAAGGATAACTGTGAGCTTAAAACACACACAATGCTATGTATTAACACATACCATTTCAATTACATACCAAAATGTGGTATGTACACATATAATACATTGAGTAGGGATGCCAAAAGTCTTGGATCTTGTGCTATGGACATTCTGTCAGAAGGCCACAGCACTCCAGAAGGATGTGATCAGTTCAAGTAAAAAAGTTTCAGTAAAAATTTGTCCCTTGGCTACTGATGGTTGTACAGGGAGAACATTATGAGTAGCTCTTATTCCCTGACCAAAAACTCACTTTTAAACTGGTCAGTAGTTTATAGTCACTAAATCATGTTTGATTTTGTGTGACCCCATGGACTGTAGCCAGCCAGGCTTCTCTGTCTGTAGAATTCTCCAGGTAAGAATAGTGGAGTGGGTTGCTATTTCCTTTTTCAGGGTTTAAACTGGTTAGGCAACCTGTTATTATACAGTTTTCTCCAACTTTACAGGAAAAGGGCTATCTTTTATACGTATTTTTAAAGCTGATTTTTAGCACCTGTTGTTTTCTAGGTAACCCCAGAAAACAAGATTTGTGAAAGAGTTAACAGTTCTAGTCTGTTTTTGCTGCCCTCAATGAATTGCATGAAGTGATTGCTGTTAAATTAGATGATTTGTGAATTCCCTGGTGGTTCAGTGGTTAGGATTCCACACTTCCATTACAGAGGGCACCGGTTTGATCCCTGGTTGGGAAACTAAGATCCTGCAAACCACATGGCACAGCCAAAAAAGGAAATAAATAAAAATAAATATTTAATTGCTATTAAAATCCAAGGTTCTTTATTTTTCTATTTATTTTGGGCTTCTGTGGATGAAGAAGGAAGCAGTGATAATGGCTCATTGCCCTTCTTTTTTTTTTTTTTTTTATTCTTTATTCTAAAGTCATTGCCCTTCTGATAGTGCCTGTAGTCTCAGTGCAGGATACTCTCAAAGACTGACAGTCTCCTGGCGGATGACTGTAGTTGGAAGGGAATGGTATGTCATGACTATTCTTGGAACTTGGCTTGGCTGTTTCTGTGCTGCTTTGGCAGAAGCCAAAGGGCTGGGTTGGATCTCAGGGCATCTTTGGAATCATCAAGATGCTTAGAGTAGCAGTCCAGCTTGCAACCAGTTTTTGGTTTTCTGTTTGTTATCAAATCTCTTACTGTGTTTTTAACCCTTGTTCTTCTTGCTGGTATCAGAAACCTGTACCTCACTAGTCCCTCTCTTTTCCCTAGGGTGTTAGGTTGCAGCTTATTTTTTTTTTTTCTATTGATATACTCAATCCTAAGTTTGGTTCATCAAAGTCTCGAGTTTTATTTTGAGGAAAAAAAAGATCAACTACTTGTTTTTTTTTTTTTTTTTAGGATAGGAAAATGTAACAACATTAAAAACTAGCTGCTATTAATAACAGCCTAATAAGGCTTTTCTTTTTGTGAATAACGCTTGGATATCCCAGATATTTGTCTCATCTCCCAAAGTCAGAGAGTCAGAACTTTAAGAACTTTTTTAGGCATATGGTTAAAAAGGAATAATGATTGATTTCAATTTCTTATAACCTCTTTCAGTTGCGCAGACTGGTAAGAGTTTTTCTAGCCTGTAATCTCCTTCATTCATATGCTTCATAATTTCTTTCGTCAACCTTTATGTTTTACTGGCTAGGGTGTGAGCTCACACGCTTATTTATTAGACTTACAAGACAGCATGACAGACAATAGTAAAACTTCCTAGGATATTTGTCTGCTAGGAAATTATCCATTTAGGGAGAGTAGATCCCCCCTCCCATCAAGTAGCTAATTTATTTGCTTTAGGTAGCTTCAGATTTGTCTGTTCTTATATTCTAAATAAACCACTAGATATTTGCTAAGCTTTTGTTATTGAAATATCCTTGGCTGTAGAAGTCTAGTCTTTACCAGCTCCAAGTGACTGAAGCTGGTCAGGGAACAGAAGGCTAATAATTCAAGGAGCAAATGGAATAGAGCAAAGGAATCTGCTCAACATCTACTATCAGCCTGGTCTAGCATTCTGTCTGTTCCTCTTCTTTTCGCTCTGGTTTTCACATCCCTAACTTCCTGATGCTGCTGTGGCCACACGTTTTCTACTTTGTCTGTTTGTGCCAAAACCCACAAACAAAACCCCCAAGAACCCCATATCCTATATATTTTCTTCTATTCTTGAAATGAAAGTACCCTAAGAAACTTCACAGGGGGTAGCAAAAGGAAAAGGCACTAAGAGAAGGTTGGGGATAGTCTCTCTTTTATACTTCCTTGCTGTCTCCTTTTTGCTTAGAATCGATAGAAAAGTTGAGGGGTAGGAAAAAAAAAAAAGTTGTGGAAGAATTTTGAACTGTGGTGTTGGAGAAGACTTTTGAGAGTCCCATGGATAGGGAGGCGATCAAACCAGTCAGTCCTAAAGGAAATCAACCCTGAATATTCATTGGAAGGACTACTGATGCTGAAGCTGAAGCTCCAATACTACTTTGGCCCTCTGATGTGAAGAGATGACTCACTGGAAAAGGCTTTTCTTTTTGTGAATAACGCTTGGATATCCCAGATATTTGTCTCATCTCCCAAAGTCAGAGAGTCAGAACTTTAAGAACTTTTTTAGGCATATGGTTAAAAAGGAATAATGATTGATTTCAATTTCTTATAACCTCTTTCAGTTGCGCAGACTGGTAAGAGTTTTTCTAGCCTGTAATCTCCTTCATTCATATGCTTCATAATTTCTTTCGTCAACCTTTATGTTTTACTGGCTAGGGTGTGAGCTCACACGCTTATTTATTAGACTTACAAGACAGCATGACAGACAATAGTAAAACTTCCTAGGATATTTGTCTGCTGGGAAATTATCCATTTAGGGAGAGTAGATCCCCCCTCCCATCAAGTAGCTAATTTATTTGCTTTAGGTAGCTTCAGATTTGTCTGTTCTTATATTCTAAATAAACCACTAGATATTTGCTAAGCTTTTGTTATTGAAATATCCTTGGCTGTAGAAGTCTAGTCTTTACCAGCTCCAAGTGACTGAAGCTGGTCAGGGAACAGAAGGCTAATAATTCAAGGAGCAAATGGAATAGAGCAAAGGAATCTGCTCAACATCTACTATCAACCTGGTCTAGCATTCTGTCTGTTCCTCTTCTTTTCGCTCTGGTTTTCACATCCCTAACTTCCTGATGCTGCTGTGGCCACACGTTTTCTACTTTGTCTGTTTGTGCCAAAACCCACAAACAAAACCCCCAAGAACCCCATATCCTATATATTTTCTTCTATTCTTGAAATGAAAGTACCCTAAGAAACTTCACAGGGGGTAGCAAAAGGAAAAGGCACTAAGAGAAGGTTAGGGGATAGTCTCTCTTTTATACTTCCTTGCTGTCTCCTTTTTGCTTAGAATCGATAGAAAAGTTGAGGGGTAGGAAAAAAAAAAAAGTTGTGGAAGAATTTTGAACTGTGGTGTTGGAGAAGACTTTTGAGAGTCCCATGGATAGGGAGGCGATCAAACCAGTCAGTCCTAAAGGAAATCAACCCTGAATATTCATTGGAAGGACTACTGATGCTGAAGCTGAAGCTCCAATACTACTTTGGCCCTCTGATGTGAAGAGATGACTCACTGGAAAAGACCCTGATGCTGGGAAAAATAGAAGGCTAAAGGAGAAGGGGATGACAGAGGATGAGATGGTTGGATGGCATCCTCAACTCAATGGATGTGAGTTTGAGTAAATTCCAAGAGATGGTGAAGGACAGGAAAGCTTGATAGCCTGTAGTCCATAGGATTGCAAAGAGTTGAACATGACTGGGTGACTAAATATCATGGCATCTGGTCCCGTCACTTCATGGCAAATAAATGGGGAAACTGGAAACAGTGACAGGCTTAATTTTCTTGGGCTCCAAAATCACTGTAGATGGTGACTGCAGTCATGCAATTAAAAGACATTTGCTCCTTGAAAAAAAACCTTTGACGAACCTAGAGAGCATATTATAAAGCAGAGACATACATTTCTTTGCTGACGAAGGTCCATCTAGTCAAAGCCATGGTTTTTCCAGTGGTATGTGCCAGATGTGAGAGGTGGATTGTAAAGAAGGCTGAATGCGGAAGAATCAATGCCTTTGAACTGTGGTGTTGGAGAAGACTCTTGAGAGTCCCTTGGACAGAGAAGAGATCAAACCAGTCAGTCCTAAAAGAATTCAACCCAAAATATTCACTGGAAGGAATGATGCTGAAGCTGAAGCTTTGGCCACCTAATGTAAAGAGACAACTCATTGGAAAAGATGCTGATGCTGGGAAAGACTGAAGGCATAGAAGAAGTGGGTGAAATAGGTTGAGATTGTTCGATAACATCAGCAACTCAGTGGACATGAATTTGAGGAAACTCCGGGAGATAGTGGAGGACAGGGAAGCCTGGTGTGCTCCAGTTCATGGGATTGCCAAGAGTTGGAGACGACTGAGTGACTGAACAACAAAACTATAGTACTGGAAAGGCTTTGGATGTCTGCATAGTAGAGATGGGCTAAGCTGCTTATTCCTCAATCCAAGGGGAGGAGGTAGGAGGAGGAGAGTAATATGTAACCAGGGCAAGCGAGGGGGTCGGGGGGAGGTGCCCCATAACTGCTTTTAAGGCATATATGTAGGTCAGAATACAAAATAAAAATGGGAATTTTTTCTTGTTTACCTGAAATTTAATATGAATACACACATGCACACACTCAATGAATAAGGGGAAACCATAATAAAATGCTGGCTTACTAATATATTTGAAACTTCTTTCCCCTGTAAGAATATCATACTTCAGGGTTTTTCTTTTTTTGAGTGTCATTGTAATTTACTCTTTTAAAAAATATTTATTTGTTTTGCTTCTGTATAGTCACATATCCTGTTAGGTTCAAATGTCATTCTTTTTTGAATTATTATCCAGATAAGACCTATTTATTGCAGTGGTATTTTAAATGATTGATAGAACATTTCATATATCTAATGGAATTGATCTTAAATCAGTCAATTGATGGAATTGATCTTAAATCTTCTCTGGATCTATAGGTTCCCTGTCTTCATTCTTAATACTGTTTTGTGCAAAGGAAAAAGTTACTATTTCTAAGAAGTCATTGAAGGCCTTTGTAGCTTTAAAATTTGTTATGTTGCTCTGATTACATCAGCGTGTTTTCTAGAATATGCTTCAAAGTATTTGATAGTTTTAGAAGAATGCATGTGGAAGCTTTTTTTTTAACTAAAATTTTTATTTATAATATGTAGTTTTTAAGACTAGTTACTAAATGTCCAAATAGGATTTGTTATGCACATACTTTACAGTGCCTAGTTCCTCATAATATTCTGAATAGAATATCTGACCCTTTTAATTTGGTATTTTTAGAAGAAATTTGTTTTTTGTCCAGAGTTAAGACAGAGCTAGTCCATGTGTGCTGAATATTTTTAATAGGGATAGAAGAATGGCGTGATTTTAGGAACACCAGCAGTGTCTCTGCGTCGGCTAATTAATGGTTAAATTCTTTAGGTGAATTTCTTTCATTTTTAACTGTGTAACCTGTGAAGATGTGGATGTCACTATAGGTAGGAAGGTAGTAGGATTCAGTGTCCTTATTTGTGCATTAACATCTTAGTAGAAGTTGCTTATATTATCTTTAAATTCTAATTTTTCTAGAGGCTTTGCCTGGTAGAATTAACAACCTTAGGCTGTTGTGTAGTGAAAATAAATGGAGGCCCTTGTCTTCTCCCTAATACGATCTGTAAATTCTCAAACTGCTTTTAAGGCATATATGTAGGTCAGAATAAAAATTGGGAATTTTTCTTGTTTACCTGAAATTTAATATGAATACACACATGCACACACTCAATGAATAAGGGGAAACCATAATAAAATGCTGGCTTACTAATATATTTGAAACTTCTTTCCCCTGTAAGAATATCATACTTCAGGGTTTTTCTTTTTTTGAGTGTCATTGTAATTTACTCTTTTAAAAAATATTTATTTGTTTTGCTTCTGTATAGTCACATATCCTGTTAGGTTCAAATGTCATTCTTTTTTGAATTATTATCCAGATAAGACCTATTTATTGCAGTGGTATTTTAAATGATTGATAGAACATTTCATATATCTAATGGAATTGATCTTAAATCAGTCAATTGATGGAATTGATCTTAAATCTTCTCTGGATCTATAGGTTCCCTGTCTTCATTCTTAATACTGTTTTGTGAAAAGGGAAAAAAGTTACTATTTCTAAGAAGTCATTGAAGGCCTTTGTAGCTTTAAAATTTGTTATGTTGCTCTGATTACATCAGCGTGTTTTCTAGAATATGCTTCAAAGTATTTGATAGTTTTAGAAGAATGCATGTGGAAGCTTTTTTTTTAACTAAAATTTTTATTTATAATATGTAGTTTTTAAGACTAGTTACTAAATGTCCAAATAGGATTTGTTATGCACATACTTTACAGTGCCTAGTTCCTCATAATATTCTGAATAGAATATCTGACCCTTTTAATTTGGTATTTTTAGAAGAAATTTGTTTTTTGTCCAGAGTTAAGACAGAGCTAGTCCATGTGTGCTGAATATTTTTAATAGGGATAGAAGAATGGCGTGATTTTAGGAACACCAGCAGTGTCTCTGCGTCGGCTAATTAATGGTTAAATTCTTTAGGTGAATTTCTTTCATTTTTAACTGTGTAACCTGTGAAGATGTGGATGTCACTATAGGTAGGAAGGTAGTAGGATTCAGTGTCCTTATTTGTGCATTAACATCTTAGTAGAAGTTGCTTATATTATCTTTAAATTCTAATTTTTCTAGAGGCTTTGCCTGGTAGAATTAACAACCTTAGGCTGTTGTGTAGTGAAAATAAATGGAGGCCCTTGTCTTCTCCCTAATACGACTGTCTCATTGAAGATAATTGCACTTGAGTCCTTCACATAGAAAGAGATTGACCTGGGACAGTCTGTTGCACGTTCGTGTATGTCTGCATACAGAGAATAGTAGAAGTATCGTGAGGGGTTAAAGTCTCTGGGAAATGAGACATTCATAAGAGAAGTCTCCTTTTAATTCTAGTCTTTGTCCTTTGAAAATGCTGATAAATGAATTTACTATTTAAGGTGAGTTGATCGGCATTTTTACTTTGCCATGAATTATTTTAAGCTCTTGCTCTATGATTAGTTTTAGTGAAGAGAAAGGTCTCGTCCTCACGCATGGGCCATAGTTGCTTCATGGTATGTGGGATCCTCCCAAACCAGGGATTGAACCTGTGTCTCTTGCAGGTAGATTATTAGCAGGTAGATTCTTTCCCCTGAAACACCAGGGAAGCCCTAGTTTGTACATCTTTTAATAAGATACTTTCTCTCATGCCCGTGGATGTTATTGCCTGTTTACTGGAATGAGGTACCTAAGTTGAGATCTGAAGCAGTAGAAGTTAGCCAGGCAAAATCTGGGTAGGGGCAGTGGTCACAAATTTTTTGGGAGTGAGGTAACAATATTCGACAAAATTAAAGAGGGTTTGAGGCATTAGAGAATTGTGTATGTCCAAAGCATAAGATGAGAGGCCTGTATCAAAAGAGAATGGGGGCTTCCTTGGTAGCTCAGTGGTAAAGAGTTCACCTCCAAAGGCATAAGATGAGAGGCTGCTATCAAAATTTGGTATTTTTAGAAGAAATTTGTTTTTTGTCCAGAGTTAAGACAGAGCTAGTCCATGTGTGCTGAATATTTTTAATAGGGATAGAAGAATGGCGTGATTTTAGGAACACCAGCAGTGTCTCTGCGTCGGCTAATTAATGGTTAAATTCTTTAGGTGAATTTCTTTCATTTTTAACTGTGTAACCTGTGAAGATGTGGATGTCACTATAGGTAGGAAGGTAGTAGGATTCAGTGTCCTTATTTGTGCATTAACATCTTAGTAGAAGTTGCTTATATTATCTTTAAATTCTAATTTTTCTAGAGGCTTTGCCTGGTAGAATTAACAACCTTAGGCTGTTGTGTAGTGAAAATAAATGGAGGCCCTTGTCTTCTCCCTAATACGACTGTCTCATTGAAGATAATTGCACTTGAGTCCTTCACATAGAAAGAGATTGACCTGGGACAGTCTGTTGCACGTTCGTGTATGTCTGCATACAGAGAATAGTAGAAGTATCGTGAGGGGTTAAAGTCTCTGGGAAATGAGACATTCATAAGAGAAGTCTCCTTTTAATTCTAGTCTTTGTCCTTTGAAAATGCTGATAAATGAATTTACTATTTAAGGTGAGTTGATCGGCATTTTTACTTTGCCATGAATTATTTTAAGCTCTTGCTCTATGATTAGTTTTAGTGAAGAGAAAGGTCTCGTCCTCACGCATGGGCCATAGTTGCTTCATGGTATGTGGGATCCTCCCAAACCAGGGATTGAACCTGTGTCTCTTGCAGGTAGATTATTAGCAGGTAGATTCTTTCCCCTGAAACACCAGGGAAGCCCTAGTTTGTACATCTTTTAATAAGATACTTTCTCTCATGCCCGTGGATGTTATTGCCTGTTTACTGGAATGAGGTACCTAAGTTGAGATCTGAAGCAGTAGAAGTTAGCCAGGCAAAATCTGGGTAGGGGCAGTGGTCACAAATTTTTTGGGAGTGAGGTAACAATATTCGACAAAATTAAAGAGGGTTTGAGGCATTAGAGAATTGTGTATGTCCAAAGCATAAGATGAGAGGCCTGTATCAAAAAGAGAATGGGGGGCTTCCTTGGTAGCTCAGTGGTAAAGAGTTCACCTGCCATTGCAGGAAACACGGGTTTGATCCCTGATCCGGGAAGATCCCACATGCTGCAGAGCAACTAAGCCCATGAGCCACAATGGAGCCTGCGCTCTAGAGCCTCAGAGCTGCAACTATTGAGCCCATGTGCCGCAACTACTGAAGCCTGTGAGCCCTAGAGCCCGAGTTCCACAACAAGAGAGGTCACCACAGCAAGAAGCCTGCTCACCTCAACTAGAGACAGTAGCCCCCACTCCCTGCAACTAGAGAAGAGCCTGTGACAGCAGTGGAGACCCAGAATAGCCAAAAATAAAAGTAAACACATAAAAATTAAAAAAAAAAAAAGAATGAATAATAGAATAAGGCTGAAGTCTTGACTGCAACCGTATGGACCATAGCCAACCAGGCTCCTCTGTCCATGGGATTCTCTAGGCATGAGTACTGGAGTGGATTGCCATGTTCTCCTCCAAGGGATCTTCCTCTTCCAGAGATGAAGCCTCTGTGTCTTATGCCTCCTGCATTGCAGGCAGGCTCTTTATCACTAGCGCTATCTGGGAAGCCTGTTAGAAAGGATTTTGCTATTTCCTGTTTGAGCGTGCTTTTTGTTGTTCAGCTGCCAGGTCGAGTGACTCTCTGCGACCCCCTGAACTGCAGCACCCCCGGCTTCCCTGCTGTCTCCCTGAGTTTGCTCAAACTCAGGTCCATTGAGTCAGTGATGTCATCCAACCGTCTCATCCTCTGTCACCTCTTTCTCCCCTTGGCCTCAATCTTTCCCAGTATCGGGGTCTTTTCCAATGAGTAAATAGTAAAGGATGGTCTTTGTTAGAATTCCTTTGGAAAATAGTTAATAAATGAATATGTTTTATTGAAGCTGGAGAAATACTATTTAGCTATTATTAGTTCAGTGGCCTAGTATATATTTTCAGTTTCTTTAACTGTTCTTTCCTCCGTAATTCATAATATGCAGAATACATGTTTGAGGGCTTCCCTGATGGCTCAGTGATTCAAAATCCACCTGCCAATGCAGTACACAGTTCGGTGAGTTTGATCCCTCATCCGGGAAGATCCCACATGCTGCAGAGCAACTAAACCCATGCTCTGCAACTACTGAGCCTGTGGTCTGAAGCCTAGGAGCCACAGCTACGGAAACCCATGTGCCTTGGAGCCTGTGCTCTGCAATAAGAGAGGTCACTGCAGTGAGAAGCCCCCACTCGCCACAGCCAGAGAAAAGCCTGTGCAGCAGTGAAGACCCAGCACAGCGAAAAATAAAAGTAAACACATAAAAATTAAAAAAAAAAAAAGAATGAATAATAGAATAAGGCTGAAGTCTTGACTGCAACCGTATGGACCATAGCCAACCAGGCTCCTCTGTCCATGGGATTCTCTAGGCATGAGTACTGGAGTGGATTGCCATGTTCTCCTCCAAGGGATCTTCCTCTTCCAGAGATGAAGCCTCTGTGTCTTATGCCTCCTGCATTGCAGGCAGGCTCTTTATCACTAGCGCTATCTGGGAAGCCTGTTAGAAAGGATTTTGCTATTTCCTGTTTGAGCGTGCTTTTTGTTGTTCAGCTGCCAGGTCGAGTGACTCTCTGCGACCCCCTGAACTGCAGCACCCCCGGCTTCCCTGCTGTCTCCCTGAGTTTGCTCAAACTCAGGTCCATTGAGTCAGTGATGTCATCCAACCGTCTCATCCTCTGTCACCTCTTTCTCCCCTTGGCCTCAATCTTTCCCAGTATCGGGGTCTTTTCCAATGAGTAAATAGTAAAGGATGGTCTTTGTTAGAATTCCTTTGGAAAATAGTTAATAAATGAATATGTTTTATTGAAGCTGGAGAAATACTATTTAGCTATTATTAGTTCAGTGGCCTAGTATATATTTTCAGTTTCTTTAACTGTTCTTTCCTCCGTAATTCATAATATGCAGAATACATGTTTGAGGGCTTCCCTGATGGCTCAGTGATTCAAAATCCACCTGCCAATGCAGTACACAGTTCGGTGAGTTTGATCCCTCATCCGGGAAGATCCCACATGCTGCAGAGCAACTAAACCCATGCTCTGCAACTACTGAGCCTGTGGTCTGAAGCCTAGGAGCCACAGCTACGGAAACCCATGTGCCTTGGAGCCTGTGCTCTGCAATAAGAGAGGTCACTGCAGTGAGAAGCCCCCACTCGCCACAGCCAGAGAAAAGCCTGTGCAGCAGTGAAGACCCAGCACAGCCAACACATAAATAAAATCATCTGTTGGAAACAAAAATTCCTGAAATCATTACTGCTGTTCATGGCTTCTAATTGTGAACAAGATAGATCTGAAATTCTTGATGTGGCGTTCAGTGTTCTCCAGTATTTGGTCCTTGCTTACCTCTCCTGCTTTTAGTTTTCTTAGCTTTTCATTTCATGCATATACCCTCCTTAGCACAAAGAACAAATGGAAACTCTTGGGTCACACTTTTTTTTTTTTTTCCAGTTACTGTCATGTGATACGCAGTTTGCTGTCATTGATTCCTTTATTTCGAATGCCTTCATCCTCTTCTGCATTACTTCATATGGCTGATATAAAAATGACTTTTATATCTTTAAATGGGAGATGATAGATGAGGGCTAGAAGTCAACTTTCCAGTGTATAGATATATCTCAAGTGCTTTCTGTAGTGCTTGGTACAAAGTGGATGTTTGATAACTATTTGAATAACTTAATACATTGATGAATTAATATAGAGAGTTAGGCATCTTAAAATTTCCTGTGGATTGGGTTAGTTTGTTTGTTTATGTGGGCACTGACACATCATATACATTCCTTGGAGAAATGCATGTGTGTGTGTATGTGAGTGTGTGTAAGCAGTTGTTGCGTGCTTCCATAGTCTCAGTGAAACAGCTGACTCCTTGGATTACAGAGGATTGTACTGTACATCTTTAGGAATGATTTAGGTTTCTTTGTGAGTCCCTCCCTAGGAATGTCAGCTCTGAGCTTGCATTCAAGTCATTATACCAGGTGCCAGTTACACTGACTTTGAGAATTCCATGAGGGAAAGAGGATTGGCACATTCCTGTCATTCCTCAGATATTTCATTATCTTTTACTTAAATAACATCAGCAATGACACATTTCTACTAAGATGCAAAGATCTTGGAATGCTGAATTCCGCAAATTTTATGTGTTTAGGAAGGATATTATTTTCCTCTAAACATCTGTCACAGTTTTTAACAGAGAGGTGTTCATTTATACCTAAAATAAGTGTGGAAATTTTAGATTCTCAAATTAAACTGCATATTCTTGTTTGTAGGTGTTTCTAAAATTTAGTGTCTTGTGGTATGATGTTTATGGCGTGACTTAATTCGTTTCATAACTGGTATGAAAATGCATGCTTCAGCTCCATTTTTTTTGGCCTTTTTTCTCTTATTTTTAAAATTATCACATAACTGATAATAAATTGATTTTGTCTCTTTTACATTTCTTTGGTTTTAATCCCTGCAGATTTGTGTAATGCAGTAATCACAGCAGTTATATCATTTCAAAAAACTTGCTTGTGTAATTCCTCTGTAGTTACATCTTTCTTCCAAACCTGACCTCTGACAGCCACTGGCCTGTTGTCTATCAGTGTGCAGTTGACCTTTAAGGATTAGGTTGGTGCAAATGTAACTGCGGTTTCGGACCGTGAATTTTGAAATATTGTAAGTAGGCTCAGACACATTTTTATTCATCAAAATAAGAACCATTACTGTCAAAACACTTTGGCCAGTGAGAAATAAGTTTGATTCCTGGAGCATAAAAATTCATACTTCAGGATTTGGCGAGCTCTGAGAAAGCGTTTCAACGCCTCCTGCTGGTTGTGGAAGTGTTTACCCTGCAAAAACTTGTTGCGATGCTTGAAGAAGTGGTTGTTGGTTGGTGAGAGGTCAGGTAAACATGGCGGATGAGGCAAAACTTTGTAGCCCAATTCATTCACCTTTTGAAGCACTGGCTGTGCAGTGTGCTGTCGGGCATTGTTGTGGAGAACTGGGCCCTTTGTGCTTCAGGTATTGCAGATTTTCAGTGCATCACTTCTATTTGCTGAGCCTACTTCTCAGATGTAATGATTTCATGGGAATTCAGAATGCTGTAGTGGTTCAGCCTGGCAGCAGACCACCAACAGTACCATCACCATTTTTTGGTGCAAGTTTGGCTTTGAGGAGTGCTCTGGATCTTCTTCTTGGCCCAGCCACAGAGCTGATTGTTCCCAGTTATTGTATAAAATCCACTTTTCCTTAAACGTCACAGTCCTATCAAGAAATAGTTCATTGTTGTTGCATAGAATAACAGAAGGCGATACTTCTAAATGACCTTTTTTTTTTTTTTTTGATTTTTGGTCTTCTCACGAAGGCACCCAATTACACCTTTCCACTTTGCTTCAAATGCTGCATGATCATAATGGTCAGTGTTGAGTTCTTCAGCAACTTCTCATGCTGTTATAAGCGGATCAGCTTTGACGATACTCTCAGTTGGTCATTGTCAATGTCCGATGGCCAGCCACTGTGCTGCTCATCTTCAAGGCTCTCATCTCCTTTACAAAACTTCTGGAATCACCACTGCACTGTACGTTCATTAGCAGTTCTCTGGCCAAGTGTGTTGCTGTTGCAAGTTGTCTTCACTGTTTTACAACCCATTTTGAACTCAAATAAGAAAATTGCCCAAATTTGCTTTTTGTTTAACATCATTTCCCTAGTCTAAAATAATATATAAACAGTAAGCACTAAGTCATTAGCAAAAAAAGTATAGTGAGAAATATGCATTAAAATGATGTATGACGTAACCACATTTATTGAAGAATGTGTTCCGATATCAAATGGCAAATTTCAACATTGTAAAAGCACAGTTACTTTTGCACCAACCTCATAGCATGGAGGTTAGGGGTGTCTGAGAAAGCGTTTCCACGCCTCCTGCTGGTTGTGGAAGTGTTTACCCTGCAAAAACTTGTTGCGATGCTTGAAGAAGTGGTTGTTGGTTGGTGAGAGGTCAGGTAAACATGGCGGATGAGGCAAAACTTTGTAGCCCAATTCATTCACCTTTTGAAGCACTGGCTGTGCAGTGTGCTGTCGGGCATTGTTGTGGAGAACTGGGCCCTTTGTGCTTCAGGTATTGCAGATTTTCAGTGCATCACTTCTATTTGCTGAGCCTACTTCTCAGATGTAATGATTTCATGGGAATTCAGAATGCTGTAGTGGTTCAGCCTGGCAGCAGACCACCAACAGTACCATCACCATTTTTTGGTGCAAGTTTGGCTTTGAGGAGTGCTCTGGATCTTCTTCTTGGCCCAGCCACAGAGCTGATTGTTCCCAGTTATTGTATAAAATCCACTTTTCCTTAAACGTCACAGTCCTATCAAGAAATAGTTCATTGTTGTTGCATAGAATAACAGAAGGCGATACTTCTAAATGACCTTTTTTTTTTTTTTTTTGATTTTTGGTCTTCTCACGAAGGCACCCAATTACACCTTTCCACTTTGCTTCAAATGCTGCATGATCATAATGGTCAGTGTTGAGTTCTTCAGCAACTTCTCATGCTGTTATAAGCGGATCAGCTTTGACGATACTCTCAGTTGGTCATTGTCAATGTCCGATGGCCAGCCACTGTGCTGCTCATCTTCAAGGCTCTCATCTCCTTTACAAAACTTCTGGAATCACCACTGCACTGTACGTTCATTAGCAGTTCTCTGGCCAAGTGTGTTGCTGTTGCAAGTTGTCTTCACTGTTTTACAACCCATTTTGAACTCAAATAAGAAAATTGCCCAAATTTGCTTTTTGTTTAACATCATTTCCCTAGTCTAAAATAATATATAAACAGTAAGCACTAAGTCATTAGCAAAAAAAGTATAGTGAGAAATATGCATTAAAATGATGTATGACGTAACCACATTTATTGAAGAATGTGTTCCGATATCAAATGGCAAATTTCAACATTGTAAAAGCACAGTTACTTTTGCACCAACCTCATAGCATGGAGGTTAGGGGGTGCCAACCCTCTGAGCAGTGGAAAAATTCGGGTGTAACTTCATAGTTGGCCCTGGTATCTACAGTTCCATGTTCATGGATTCAGCCAACTGCAGTTTGTTGTAGTACTATAGAATGCATGTAGGGAGAACTTACAGTATGTATAGGTGAAGTCGCACAGTTCCAATTCATGTTGTTCAAGGATCACCTGTAGTTTTGTTTCTTCAAGAATGTCATATAAATAGAAGCATACAGTATGTGACCTTTTGAGGCTAACTTCTATTGTCAATTTAGCATAATGCCTTTGAGATTCAAATTGTTGTATGTATCAATAAGCCATTCCTTTTTTATTGCCAAGTAGTATTCCAGTGTATGAATGGACTAGTTTATCTGTAAATCTGCTGAAGGACACTTAGGCTGTTTCTTGTTTGGGGCTGCTATGAATAGAGCTGCTATAAATGTTTCTATATGGGTTTTTGTGAATACAAGTTTTCATTTCACTAGGGTAAAGAAATATCCGTGAGTGGGATTGCAGGGTTATATAGTAAGTGTATGTTTTACTTTGTAAGAAACTGCCAGACTGTTTTCCAAATTGGTTGTATCATGTTGCAGTCTCCTTAGCAGTGTTTGAGAGTTGCAGTTCATCAGCTTCCTCAGCACACTTGGTACTGCCAGCGTTTTTTATATTAGCCTTTGTAATAGGCATGCAGTGGTATCATCTCACTGTGGTTTTTTTTTTTTTTTTTTTTTTTTAACAACAGAGTGTTACACCTTTATGCAGACCAGCAATCCACAACCTTTTTTTTTTTTAAAGATTTATTTATTTATTTATTTTGGGCGGGGATCAGGCTGGGGAGGAAGGGGAGCAGGCGGGCCACTTCTATTGGTCTTTCGTTTCTCCATGTTCATCCGTCTTTGTTCTTTGGCTCCTGTGGGCCTCCCATCGTGGTGACATCTGTCGTCGCAGAGCACCGGCTCTGGGTGCATGCACTCCAGAGCTCTGGCTCGGTGATTGGACACATCAGTCCAGCCACTCCGCGGCACGTGGGATCTTCCCAGGCCAGGGATCAAACTGGTGCCCCTTGCACTGCAAGGCGGTGTCCTTATCCACTAGACCACCAGGGGAAGCCCTCACTGTGGTTTTGATTTGCATGTTTTTTGCCATTTTTAAAAAATTTTGCTTTTTTGCTGTTACAGAATTTTGTTGTTTATAGATATATATAATCCCAGATTAGTCATATGTGTATCCCACCCCTCTAGGTCATCACATAGCCCCCATGTAAGATCCCTTAACCTACAGCGCATTGACAATAGTTATCTCTTTTACATAAGATAGTATAGGGCTCCATGTTACTCTTTCCATATCTCTCACCCACTCTTCCCTTTCCCCAATGTCTGTAAGTCTGTTCTCTTTGACTGGTTTTCCATCAATGCTCTGCGTATTTATCAGTACAGTCTTACTAGATTCCATTTATATGTGTTAGTATACTCTGCTTATCCTTCTCTTTTTTACTTACTTCACTTTGTATAATAGGTTCTAGATTCATCCACCTCATTAGGACTGAATCTTTGGCATTTCTTTTTGCTGCTGAGAAGTTCTCCGTTGTATATATGCACCAGAACTTTATCCATTTGTTCCTCGATGGACATCTAGGTTCCTTCCGTGTTCTAGCTATTGTGTAGAGTGCTAAATTTGCATTTTCTTAGTTGCTGCTGATGTTTACCATTTTTTCATTTGTTGATTCATCTCTTTAGCAAAATGTCTGTTTGAGTATACTTTAATGGGTTATTTCCTTTGTGTCCTAAGAAAGACCATCTTTGTTTGGTCTTTGTATATCCTGAGTAAGTAATATTTCTTGTTTGGATCGTTTTTCTGGATAAAAGACAGTGTCATGGGCTTCCCTGGTGGTCCAGTGGGTAAGGACACCGCCTTGCAGTACAAGGGGCGCTGGTTTGATCCCTGGCCTGGGAAGATCCCACGTGCCACAGAGTGGCTGGACCGATGTGTCTGAATACCCAGCCAACACTCTGGAGCACAGGCGCCCAGAGCCAGTGCTCTGCGACAACAGAGGCCACCCACACGGGCCAGAGAACAAAGATGGATGAAAATGGATGGATGAAGGACCAATAGAAGTGGCCCACCCGCCTGCTCCCCTCCCTCCCTCCCACCCCCCAAAAATAAATAAATAAATAAATGTTTAAAAAAAAAAAAAAAGACAGTGTCATGCAATTTCAGAGAAAGACCCCAGACAGATTTTACATTTATTTATTTATTTTTGTGGGGGCGGGCGGGTTGGGGAGGGAGGGTGGGTGGGCCACTTCTATTGGTCTTTCATTTCTCTGTTTTTCATCCGTCTTTTTTGTCCTTTGGCTCTTGTGGGCCTCCCATCGCGGCGGCCTCTGTTGTCGCAGAGCACCGCTCTGGGCACATGCGCCCCAGAGCTCCGGCTCGGTAATGGGACACATTAGTCCAGCCGCTCTGAGGCACATGGGATCTTCCCAGGCCAGGGATCGAACCGGCGCCCCTTGCACTGCAAGGTGGTGTCCTTACCCACTGGACCACCAGGGAAGCCCTAGCAGCAGACAAATTTTAAAGCTTGGGTTACTCTCAGGCTTCCCTGGTGGTCCAGTGGGTGAAGACCCCGCCTTACTGTGCAGGGGGCAACAGTTCAATCCCTGGCCTGGGAAGATCCCTCATGACAGGGAGCTGCTGGACCAGTGTGTCCAATTGCGAGCCAGTGCTCTGGAGTGCATCCACCTGGAGCTGGTGCTCTGCAGTGAAAGAGGCCACTGCAATGGGAGGCCCACATATGCCAATGAAAATAAATATAAAAGAGGCATGATGGGGAAAAGGGGGAAAAAAAAGTTAAAAAGTTGGGTTACTCTTTATAAGTCATCTTGTGATCTTGGATGCATTATTGATCAGATAAGATGAAAAAATTAGATGATTTAAGTTCATGTGTACATATAGGAGTGTATGTACTCCTCCTCCTCCCCCTCAGTTCATATTTCAGAGCACATTCCCTGAAATGCTAGTCTTTTGAGATGCTTAGTAAATAGAAACTGAGAAAAGAAATCAGTCCTAATGAGGTGACTGGATCTAGAACCTATTATAAAAAGTGCCGTAAGTCAAGAGAAAGTACATACTGATGTGTCTGAATACCCAGCATGGGCACAGGCGCCCAGAGCCAGTGCTCTGACAACAGAGGCCACCCACACGGGCCAGAGAACAAAGATGGATGAAAATGGATGGATGAAGGACCAATAGAAGTGGCCCACCCGCCTGCCCGCCCCCTCCCTCCCTCCCCCAAAATAAATAAATAAATAAATGTTTAAAAAAAAAAAAGACAGTGTCATGCAATTTCAGAGAAAGACCCCAGACAGATTTTACATTTATTTATTTATTTTTGTGGGGGCGGGGCGGGTTGGAGAGGGAGGGGGTGGGTGGGCCACTTCTATTGGTCTTTCATTTCTCTGTTTTTCATCCGTCTTTTTTGTCCTTTGGCTCTTGTGGGCCTCCCATCGCGGCGGCCTCTGTTGTCGCAGAGCACCGGCTCTGGGCACATGCGCCCCAGAGCTCCGGCTCGGTAATGGGACACATTAGTCCAGCCGCTCTGAGGCACATGGGATCTTCCCAGGCCAGGGATCGAACCGGCGCCCCTTGCACTGCAAGGTGGTGTCCTTACCCACTGGACCACCAGGGAAGCCCTAGCAGCAGACAAATTTTAAAGCTTGGGTTACTCTCAGGCTTCCCTGGTGGTCCAGTGGGTGAAGACCCCGCCTTACTGTGCAGGGGGCAACAGTTCAATCCCTGGCCTGGGAAGATCCCTCATGACAGGGAGCTGCTGGACCAGTGTGTCCAATTGCGAGCCAGTGCTCTGGAGTGCATCCACCTGGAGCTGGTGCTCTGCAGTGAAAGAGGCCACTGCAATGGGAGGCCCACATATGCCAATGAAAATAAATATAAAAGAGGCATGATGGGGAAAAGGGGGAAAAAAAAGTTAAAAAGTTGGGTTACTCTTTATAAGTCATCTTGTGATCTTGGATGCATTATTGATCAGATAAGATGAAAAAATTAGATGATTTAAGTTCATGTGTACATATAGGAGTGTATGTACTCCTCCTCCTCCCCCTCAGTTCATATTTCAGAGCACATTCCCTGAAATGCTAGTCTTTTGAGATGCTTAGTAAATAGAAACTGAGAAAAGAAATCAGTCCTAATGAGGTGACTGGATCTAGAACCTATTATAAAAAGTGCCGTAAGTCAAAAAGAGAAAGACAAGTACAATATACTAACACTTATATATGGAATCTAGCAGGATGGTGATGATGGCACACGCAGTGAAGCAATGGAAAAACAAACATGGACAGTAGACATGTGGACATTGTGGGGAATGAACAGTGAGTGGGAGGCGTAAAGGAAGGAGCATGAAAACCTGTACTATAATATGTGAAGAAAATAGCTATAGTCATTGCGCTGTGAGAAAAGGGGATCCTTCAGGGGTGCTGTGTGATGGTCCAGAGGGGTGGGATGGGGGGGATATACATATGACTAATCTGGGAACATACATATCTGTAAACAACAAAACTCTGTAAAAGTTAAAAGTAAAATAAAAATTTAAATAAAAAAAAAGAAATCTGAGATATGGGACGTGCTGTAGCTGCTTTTTGGAGGACTGCTATAGACGTGTATTAACGACTGATAAACATTTCTTTGTCATAAGATTTGTTTTATTCAATATTTGTTGTATTCATAGGCAGGAAATCAAGAAATCATCTGAATCAGAAATCCCATTGTAAACAGCTGATGCTGGTAATTTATGAAATAGTCTGGTACATTTGAGTCACCCTCTTGTCTGGGACTACATACTGCTTCACTAGCAAGGTGTGGTAATCCTCATGTGCTCTGTAACTGTCATACCATTTGGTACTTCAGTTGTGAGAAGAAAATTTAGCATAGGCCCTCTCCTGTGTATTGGAAAATTGATTGACCTTGGACACCAGGTTCTCAGGATCAATAGCTTAAAGAGATTATTTGTCCTTAGAGCATGCGCTTTACCCACATTAGACTGGATGAAGCTAGCTTTCCTTGGAGTGTCCAGGATAGTCTGATAAAAAAGGCAGAAACTTCAGTGCTCAGGTCTGAAGATAGGGCTTGCTGTACATTCCTTCCAATCCTCCTTTGCATCTTTGTCAGCTAAACGACTAACTTTGTATATAGCTCTTACTTTGTTTCTGACAGTGTTCTAGCATCTTTACAAACAGGGACATTTCATTCTTATGCCACTTCTGTAAGAGTAGGTGCTGGGCTTCCCTGGTGGTCCAGTGGGTAAGGACACCGCCTTGCAGTGCAAGGGGTGCCAGTTCAATCCCTGGCCTGGGAAGATCCCACGTGCCGCGGAGCGGCTGGACTGATCTGTCCAACTACTGAGCCAGAGCTCTGGAGCGCATGCGCCCAGAGCTGGTGCTCTGCAACGAGAAAGGCCACTGCAATGGGAGGCCCGCATGGACCGAAGAACAATGATGGATGAAAACAAACAGATGCCGGGAGCGGCCGAGGCGGTGGGATAGCTTCCAGTGTGAATGAAGGTGAATGCGCTGAAACAAACCAATATGCCTTTGAGTAACTGGGGGATAAGATTGACTTCGCACTTGAGCCTGCAGTGTGCTTTGAGAGATCCACCGCCAGATCACCTCAAGCTTTGGTCCCTTGGAACCACCTACTGTCAACAGTCATAGAACAGCCAGTGGTCAAATCTGTTGTGATAGCCGTGGAAGGCTCAGAGACCCTGGGCGCCGCGTGACTGCCGATTGGCGCCCTGTGCTTGACCGAGGGAATTTTCTTTAAGCTCTTCACTGCTCACTCTTGCTGTTCCTCTGAGTTGGGGTGTCAGGCTCGTCATCTGCTACAGTAACACTGGCTTCAGAAGCTGAATTCTTGCTGTCAAGATGGGGAAGCAGAACAGCAAGCTGCGCCCAGAGGTCATGCAGGACTTGCTGGAAAGCACAGACTTCACAGAGCATGAGATCCAGGAATGGTGCAAGGGCTTCTTGAGAGACTGCCCCAGCGGACATTTGTAAATGGAGGAGTTCAAGAAAATTTACGGGAACTTTTTCTCTTACGGGGATGTCTCCAAGTTTGCGGAGCATGTCTTCTGCACCTTCGATGCCAACGGAGATGGGACGATAGACTTTATAGAGAATTTATCATAACCCTGAGCGTGAAGTCGAGGGGGAAGCTGGAGCAGAAGCTGAAATGGGCCTTCAGCATGTATGATCTGGATGGAAATGGCTACATCAGCAAAGCAGAAATGCTTGAGATTGTGCAGGGATCTATAAGATGGTTTCCTCTGTAATGAAAATGCCTCAGGGGCTTCCCTTGGTGGTCCAGTGGGTAAGGACACCGCCTTGCAGTGCGAGGGGCGCCGGTTCAGGCCCTGGCCTGGGAAGATCCCATGTGCCCTCGAAGCAGCTGGACCGATGTGTCCAATCACCGAGCTGGAGCTCTGGAGCGCATGCGGCCAGAGCCGGTGCTCTGCAACGAAAGACGCCACTGCGATGGGAGGCCCACACGGGCCAAAGAACAAAGACGGATGAAAACAGAGAAATGAATGACCAATAGAAGTGGCCTGCCCGCTCCCCTCCCTCCCCAACCCGACCCCCGCCCTAAATAAATAAATAAAAAAGAAAATGCCTGAAGATTAGTCAACCCCAGAGAAGAGGACAGAAAAGATCTTCTGCCAGATGGCCACCAATAGAGATGGAAAACTCTCGCTGGAAGAGTTCATCCGAGGGGCCAAGAGCGATCCGTCCATTGTGCGCCTTCTACAGTGTGATCCCAGCAGCGCTGGCCAGTTCTGAACCCGGTGCCCTGCCAGTGGTACCGCAGCTCGTGTTTCCCTTTGGATTTTTATTTTTAACAACAACAAAAAAAGTTGTGTTGTGTGTGTGTGTGTTTTTTTTTTTTTTGCCAAACAGTATTGACAGTGATGCTGTTCCCTGTGTGGTCGGATGCGCCTCCCCCCTGTGCCGCCTTCAGCTTCTTCGTCGTGGACGCTTTATGGGAATGTCTAGAGCCCTGGCGCTTGTGGAGAGCATGAATAGCGCTGTCGTGCAGAGACTTTGGTGTTCGTTGTTCTGACGATTTTTCATCGTTATTATTTTTTTCTTGGCTTTGAAAAGCCTGTGTTCTAAACCTGAAGACTCCGGGAGGCGAGGCATGGGAAAACAGTCCCGTCGGATGATTTTATTGCAAGCTTGAGAGGCCTGATTGAAAAACAAAACTTGCCTCCTGGGTCTGGAGTCACACGTGCCCTAGGGGTGATGGCACCACATGCTGGGTTTCCCTGGGGACCAGGAATCCTCTGGGGCTAGGCTATTAATAGGACCTGGGGGGATCCCCCCAGAGGCCCACCCACCCTCTTCTCCAACAGGCTGTAGTTTCTAAGCTGTGAACATTTTAAGGTAAAGTCATACAGGAGAAGAACAAGATGGCTCAGCTATTTCTTCCCAGGTTTACACTAGTTGAGCAAAGATGAGTTCCTTTGGAAATTTAATGCAGATGATAACTTATATTCCAAAACCAGACCCATCTTGTTGTCTATTGTGATTAAAAAAAAAAAAAGAGTGCTGTATATAAAATATTGGGTATTGCAGACCAAATTAAGTGTTTTGCCTTGTTTAAATGAAATGCATGTTTAGTGAGCACTAATACAATCTTATTACAGGGAATCTTATACAGGGAAAAACAAAACAAAACAAACAAAAAAAAATTTTTTTTAATGGAAAAAAAAAGAGTAGGTGCTATCATATTGTCCCTTTCTGAATGTGGGAACTGAGGCACAGAAATGTTAACTCGATGACTGTCACGCAGTTAAGTTAGAACTAGGATTCAGACAGAGAGAATCTGGCTTCAGAGTCTGTGTGCTTTACTATGCTCTGCTGCCTATTTATATGGATAACAGCTGCCTTGCAGGGCATTTTTAATTAAATCAAAATTCATGTGCTTAACACTAAACGTGTTGGAAATGAAAGCCACTGAGTCATGTCTGACTCTTTGGGACTCATGGACAAGCCATGGAATTCTTCAGGCAAGAAAACTGAAGCAGCTAGCCTTTCCTTTCTCCAAGGCATCTTCCCACCCCAGGGATCAAAACCAGATCTCCCACATTTCAGGCAGATTCTTTACCATCTGAGCCACCAGGAAACCCCAGGATACTAGAGTGGGTAGCCTATCTCTTCTCTAGGGGATCTTCCCAACTCAGGAATTGAACCAGGGTCTCCTGCATTGCAGGCGGATTCTTTACCAGCCGAGCTACAAGGGAAACCCTAATACATGTCTTAGGTACTCATTAAAGGAGGCATGATATTATCATGTATTCTCTTATATACAACTGGAAAGAATTCTGCAAAGCATGACTTTAAAACATCTTATTAAAAGATAAAAATTATATATCTAAACAGGAATGCGATAGGAAAAATGTCCCACATAATGAATTGTTTTGAGAAGATCGTATGTTTTTTCCCTTTAGTCTGTTAACTTGGTATATTGCATTGATTTGCCTTTTAAAAAAAAAAAAATTATTTTTGGCTCTTCTGGGTTTTCACTGCTGCTACAGGCTCTTCGCTAGTTGCAGGGAGTAGGAGCTAATTTCTGGTTGAGGTGAGCAAGCTTCTTGTTGTGATTTTTACTGTTGGGGAACTCAGGCTCTAGGGCACACACACTTCAGTAGCTGCAGCACATGGGCTCAATAGTTGCGGCTTCAAGGCTCTGGAGCACAGGCTCAATAGTTGTGGCTCACGCGCTTGGTTGCTCCGCAGCATGTGGGATCCTCCCAGACCAGGGATCAGACCCGTGCCTCCTGCATTGGGAGGTGAATTCTTTACCACTAAGCTACCAGGGAGGCCCTGACTTTTTTTTTTTTAATTTTTTATTGTGTTGATTTCTGCCGCTCATCAACGTGAGTCAGCCATAGGTTTGCATATGTCCCCTCCTTGAACCTCCGTCCTACCTCCCACCCCATTCCATTCTGCACTGATTGGTTTTTGTGTGTTGAATCAACCTTATGTTTGTGTGATACTTCCCTCTTGGTATGGTGTAGTCCTATTAGTACGTTTCTGCATTTGGTTGGTCTAGTAATTAATGGAGGATTTTTGCATCTATATTTATAAGATGTATTGATCTGTATTCTCACAGTATCTTTTCCTGGCTTTATCTTTTCTTTTCCTTCATGATGGAAAAGGCCTTGTTTTACTCCCCTGTTTACTATAGGTGGAGAAAGCCAAACAATCAGGTGATTGTGTGTAGCCTGTTTACATGAGGGCACAACAGGACTCTGCTGATTTAGTAACACAAAATTATACAGACCTGTTTGAGAAATGGGATATTACATTTCTATCAGTGTTGAGATGAGGATTAGTGATAACAGATATAAGTGCTTGACTTAGATAAGCAGATACCGACTGTTAGATGTTCGTTTTCTCCCATTCTTTGTCTTTTAAATTGCTCTTAAGTGATGTAGTTGCTCAAAAGTCCAGAATTTAACTGTTGTTTCTATGAGGTTCATGCAACATTGGTTTTTTCGACCTCTTACTTATTCTTCCCTGTCCTTTATTTCTTTTTCTCACAGGCTCAGCATTTAGAGAGAGTTTTAATATTTGATTTATATTCTTCCTCAATCTATCCTATAAATGTTGTTTAGTTGCTAAGTTGTGTCTGACTCTTGGTGACCCTATGGACTGTATGTAGTCTGCCAGGCTCCTCTGTCCATGGGATTTCCAGGCAAGAATACTGGAATGAGTTGCTATTTCCTTCTCCAGTGAATCTTCCTGACCCAAGGATCAAATCTGCATCTCCTGCCTTAGCAGGCAAATTCTTTACCCATAAATGTTATTAGTGAGCACAATATTCAGTCCTTCTACCATCAAGATAGAATCAGTGGAAATCTAGGAAAACTGAAAAGGGAAATTGAAATTAGTCATGCTTTTAGGTGAACTTAAATACACAAAGCTACTCCTCTTGACCTGGGACTAGTTGTTTTGGGAAAATTAAAAAAACAATAAAGCTACCTCCTTCTCTTAAGAATTACATATTTTAAGACTTGTCTTTTGGATAACCCTTAAGTATTCTTTTTTCCTCCTTTCCTCTCTCCCTCTCCTTCTTTCTTTTTTTTCCCACTCCTCT
Organism: Tragulus kanchil; assembly: GCA_022376925.1. Classification (NCBI taxonomy): domain Eukaryota; kingdom Metazoa; phylum Chordata; class Mammalia; order Artiodactyla; family Tragulidae; genus Tragulus; species Tragulus kanchil. The sequence continues at coordinate 24,985,834 of JAIOJX010000024.1, forward strand.
TTCTTCCCTTTTCCACTACAGCTCTCACCAGATCTTTGAACTAGTGACCTGTAAAGACATTACCGGTGATGGTGTTAAACCAGAGTTTTTGCTGCTCCACCGAATAAATTAAGCCAGTGATATAATGGAGGATTTTGCATCTATATTTATAAGATGTATTGATCTGTATTCTCACAGTATCTTTTCCTGGCTTTATCTTTTCTTTTCCCATGATGGAAAAGGCCTTGTTTTACTCCTGTTTACTATAGGTGGAGAAAGCCAAACAATCAGGTGATTGTGTGTAGCCTGTTTACATGAGGGCACAACAGGACTCTGCTGATTTAGTAACACAAAATTATACAGACCTGTTTGAGAAATGGGATATTACATTTCTATCAGTGTTGAGATGAGGATTAGTGATAACAGATATAAGTGCTTGACTTAGATAAGCAGATACCGACTGTTAGATGTTCGTTTTCTCCCATTCTTTGTCTTTTAAATTGCTCTTAAGTGATGTAGTTGCTCAAAAGTCCAGAATTTAACTGTTGTTTCTATGAGGTTCATGCAACATTGGTTTTTTCGACCTCTTACTTATTCTTCCCTGTCCTTTATTTCTTTTTCTCACAGGCTCAGCATTTAGAGAGAGTTTTAATATTTGATTTATATTCTTCCTCAATCTATCCTATAAATGTTGTTTAGTTGCTAAGTTGTGTCTGACTCTTGGTGACCCTATGGACTGTATGTAGTCTGCCAGGCTCCTCTGTCCATGGGATTTCCAGGCAAGAATACTGGAATGAGTTGCTATTTCCTTCTCCAGTGAATCTTCCTGACCCAAGGATCAAATCTGCATCTCCTGCCTTAGCAGGCAAATTCTTTACCCATAAATGTTATTAGTGAGCACAATATTCAGTCCTTCTACCATCAAGATAGAATCAGTGGAAATCTAGGAAAACTGAAAAGGGAAATTGAAATTAGTCATGCTTTTAGGTGAACTTAAATACACAAAGCTACTCCTCTTGACCTGGGACTAGTTGTTTTGGGAAAATTAAAAAAAAAAAAAATAAAGCTACCTCCTTCTCTTAAGAATTACATATTTTAAGACTTGTCTTTTGGATAACCCTTAAGTATTCTTTTTTCCTCCTTTCCTCTCTCCCTCTCCTTCTTTCTTTTTTTTCCCACTCCTCTTTCTTCCCTTTTCCACTACAGCTCTCACCAGATCTTTGAACTAGTGACCTGTAAAGACATTACCGGTGATGGTGTTAAACCAGAGTTTTTTTTGCTGCTCCACCGAATAAATTAAGCCAGTGATAATAGTGAACTTTAACTATGAGTCCCAGTACACAGTCATGTAGTACACAGTATTTATATAGTACTTATAGTACTGTGTATTTTCAGACAGATCTTATAGTAAAAATAACTTTGACTTTTATTGAGTAAGATTATCATTTAAAATTTTTATTGATTTTGTAGTTTCACTGGTAGTCTTGTTTTAAACTGGAGAGTTCAGTAGTGGAATCATAGGCATTTATCCTGAGTAAGTTTTTATAGATTATTTGAACAAATATATAATATATAGTAATATGAGCCCTAAACCAAAAGAATTTTGTAATTTGAAGTATTTTTTTTTCCCTGCTTAACCTCTAACCATTCGTGCTTAGGGAGAGTTCCATTGTTTTGGACAGCCAGTGCTGCTGAAACAAGGGTGATGAATGAGGTCTTTGTTTCTTTTAGTTAAGGCCATTGGAAATATCTGAATTCAGCCAGCAGGAAATAGCTTGCAGCCAGGACTCAGGTATAGGGAGTGTAGTATGTACACATACACTTGCCTCTTCATAGACACTGGAAAACTAGTTCCACCAGTCTGAAACAGGACAAATCAGTATTTTTGATTTTTCACATCACATGAAATGATTGTGTGACTAAGTTATCTGCAGGGCAGTGACAGGTGTCCCAAAGGGTAAGGTTAGAAGGGTAACCTTCAGAACTTGAAGAACTACTTCCTAATGAATACCCACATATACAGTATTTTTTTGTTTGACATGTTTGTGAGATGTGCTGTTCATTAAAAGAAAACTTTTTTCAGCCCATATTTTCCTATTTGAGAATAAATCAAAAGTAAAGACATAGTCTGTTTGGGGCTAAATATAAGATTCTTCAAAGGAGAAATGAAAGTTGTCAGTTAATTAGATAAAAGGTTATATTTTTGGATACATTCTGAGTTGTGGTATGACACACAAATTTTGAAAACTCTTCTCTGAGTCATTGTGCATTAACTCTGGAAAAATTTGTAATAACTCTGCCGCTGGGAGTAGATTTCTGAAATTTCCAGTTCCCTTTGTTGGAATAGACTGATTGGTGAGCAAGTGGATATCATTCTGATTAGTCTCTTAGCTTTGGCTCTTAAATATCATCCTATGTATAGGCAGATGAATTGAGGTCATTCCCCACGGGGAGTCTGACTGGCTCAAAATTCTCCTCCAGAAGGTAAGAAGAAAACATTTCCCAGTTGTTTTTGTGCCACTCTCTATTGAGGCGGCCCTGAATGGTAAAAGGAGCATGGGCTTTGGAGTTATATAAGATCTACAGTTTTGAGTCCTGGATTCACCACCTAACTCTGGGACTTGACTAAGATAGTTAGCATTTCTGAGCATTTGTACATTGGTAATAACAAAACCTGTCCTTTAGGGCTACAGTTAATATAAATAAAATAAATTTATATTAATTGTAAGATATCAGTTAAGGTGTTTAAAGTGCCTGGTTTATAATATGTGTTCCATGAATGGTAGATATAATTGTATCTACCATTGCTTTGAGTCATTTTAAATTTGAAACATACGCTGGCAGAGTTTTGTGAACATTAATTAAAAAGTACTATGTGCAAGGTATAGTGATTAGTACAGAGGAAGATTAGTGATCACATTGTTAAAGGCAAACAGCTATCCATTTAAAGAATCTTATCTATAAATGGCTGGGTGACACTTTCCCAAATGCAAAGATCTTACAGTTTTGATCGAACTGGACCTTCAAACAGAGGGCAAATATTATCAAGTGAGAAATAAGGAGAAGTGGGTGCTGTTAGGGAGATGATATTTAAGAGTTCTCTTAGAGACAACACAATCCCTGAGTTCCTCTTATATCATTCCTTTAAATAGGATTCTCTTTCAAAAATGACATCTGCACATGGAACTCATGAGGCAAGGCAAGATACACTTTCTGTTATTATAAGGAGTTTTGGCCTCAAGCCTACTGAAGAAATATAGTTATCTTGGACCAGATTGTAGATCTCACCTCTTTAGTTGCATGAAAAAACTGTGCCTTCTAATAAAAAACAGGAGAAGAACACAGTAGATGGAGAAAATGTGGCCCAATCAGCATCTCTGAATACAGTCAATTATAGCAAGTTCTCCATTTCCTTTAGTGTGAGATTGAAAGTCAAGATTTGAATTCTGTTTTATGAGGACAATGAAGATCTGCGAAGGGAGAGAGGAGACCTCAACTTCTCTCCCTTAGAGAGAGGCCAATGCATAATTCAGTGTGACATTTAAAAATAAAATTATAAGCTCATGAGAATAAATTTCTGAAGTAGGTTTTGAAAACTTTGCTATTTGATTTTCAGAACATAGGGCTATTTTTTACCTTTGGACTGTTGATGTTTTGGCCACAAAATGGGTATGGATTTTAACATGGGTATGGATTTTAGGAATGGATTATAACATATTTCATTTTAAATTTTGTTCATCCTTGAAAATTAAAATTATTTATGCTTTATAAAGATATAAAAACTACTTCCCTATTGAGAAAGTTGCTTTGAATTTCTTTCTAAAAAACGTATCATGGGACTTCCTTGGCAGTTCAGAATGACTAAGACTTGGGACTCAGTCCCTGGTCTAGGAACTAGATCCCACATACAGCAACTGAGACCTGGCATAACGAAATGAATAAATAAATAAATAAAGCATATAGCTTTTACAAATCTTGAATCTTAGGAATCTGAACCCATAGAATAAAAGTTTAAATGAAATTAACATAAAGTGAACTGTTGGTAGAACTAACTGTCCATAGGCAAAGCATAAGGTTTAAGAAAGAATGGTGAGCGGTAAGACTGCAGAGATAAGCAAGTGTAAGATTGTGGTGGATCTTTCTGATACCATGATAAGGAATTTGTAATTTAATTTTGGGTAGTAGAGGACTGTAGGCGCATAACCTGAGATTTGCCCTTTAAAATATTAGTTGAGAGACAGTGTGAATATTAGATTAGCACAGACGGACACTGAAGTCAGGAAGATCAGGCAAGGAAATAAAGATGGGATGAATTAGGATAGTGAAAAAGGATGGAGAGAAATAGATGGATTTGAGAGCTATTTAAATCCTCGAATTTGTAGGATATAGGGATACGAGGGAAATAAGGAATGAGTAAACTAGAGTGATGATGAGGTGTCTGGGTTGAATCCCTGGGTGAATGAGTGTGCCATTAACAAAACACACACACTCACACACACATTCCCAATCAAAAGAGAAATGAAATCAGAAATATAGACACAAATATTTACAGCCGCATTGGGTCTTTGTTGCAGTGCAGGCTCTTCATCGCTGCACATGGACTTTTCTCTAGTTGTGTTAAGCCAGAGCTATTCTCTAGTTGTGGTGCACGGGCTTCTTTTTGTGGTGACTTCTTTTGTGGCAGAGCACAGGCTCTAGGATACGTGGGCTTCAGTAGTTGTGGCTCACAGGCTTAGTTGCTCCTTGACATGTGGGATCTTCCCAGACCAGGGATCGAACCTGTGCCTCCTGCATTGGCAGGTGGGTTCTTTTTTCTTTTTCTTTTTTTGGCTGCTTCTGTTGATTTTTCACTTATTTATCTTCATTCTTTGGCCTCTGTGGGCCTCCCATCACAGCAGCCTTCCTCGTCGCAGAGCACTGGCTCTGGGCACACGCGCTCCAGAGCTCTGGCTCGGTGGTTGGGCACGTTGGTCCGTGGCACATGGGATCTTCCCAGGCCAGGGATTGAACCAGCGCCCGTTGCATTACAAGGCAGTGTCCTTACCCACTGGACCACCAGGGAAACCTGGCAGGTGGATTCTTAACCATTGGACTATCAGGAATTTTTTTTAATTAAAAATCAGAAAATATACATAACATAAAACTTACCTTTTAAACCATTTTAAGTACAGTTTAGTAGCCTTAAGTACATTTGCAATGCTGTCTAACCACCCAAGTGCAAAACTAGATTTCCAGAGCTAGAACAGCTTCTGGATACTTCATATAAATGGAATTGTACAATATTTGTCCTTCTGTGTTTGACTTATTTTACTTAGCATAATGTTTTCAAGGTCTATCTATTATTGTAGCATATATCAAAATTTTATTCCTTTTTATGGTTGAATACTGTTCCATTGTATATACCATATTTTGTTCCTTCTCTCTGTACTCCTGGTTAAAATATAGGAGCATTATAAAATGTAACTTACTTGTTGGTAATTTAAATAGCAGATTTACTGATTAGTAAATCATACGGTATAGAATACAGATATGTATAGGGCATGAATTATGGAGCTCATTTCCCTTTTTATTTTTTCATAGTTCAGGGAAGGAGCAATTCAACCCAGTATTTGAAATTCTGAGTCATCGATTTGAGAAAACCTGTTAGTTATTTAACTCTTGCTTTCCTTATGCTGTTAACAGTACTGGCTTCATAAAAGGTTAATTTCTCTGAGCACATAAGATTTGTTTTTTAAAAAAAATGTTAATTATTACCTGCATCAAAATCATTCACCTTTCTTCTGATGTATTAAGAAATATCACACTTTTGCTTTTAAAAGCCTTAACATTCAAAGCTTTTCAGCTCTATCATGACATGTTTTTAACCTTTATTAAGCATTAGAACCCAAATTTTACTGAAGGCCGTCATTTCCTGGCTTCTGTGCATATGAATCAGACTGTAACTATTTCTTTAACTTTGGGTTTGTGGTTTTCTGGAACTAATCTAAGTGATGCAAAAGATGACTCTTGTGAGGCGTTTCCTCTCTTATAAAAGTGTATCTGGTGTTTTATTGTAAATATGTTTTCTCCAAGGAAACTTTTCTCTACAGTCTCACTTCATCATCACCTAAGAATGAAATCCCATCTACATGCACTAGCCCCTGTGTGTTTTGTCGTTGGTTACTCATGTGTGCTGGTTTTTATGTATTTATTTTTTCAAAATGTTCCAGAGGTTTTGAAGTAACTCCGTTCTGATTCAGTGTTTTGCTAATTACTAGACATTTTCCTTTCGGTCACCCTCCACCCACTTTGGACTTAGACACGCTCACCCTTCCATTGGTTCCCTCTGGCCACTGAGTACATGAGTAAGTGTCATGTGCATGTGGTATTGCTTGTCAGAGAGTGGAATTCCAAGACTTCCCCTGTACATAGAACAGTTCAACTTGCGCGCTTCTGGGCAGAGGAATGGTCTTTGGGACAGTTCTGCTTCCACCTAATTGTTATGGCAGCATTATAAAATATTCCTTTTTATGGTTGAATACTGTTCCATTGTATATACCATATTTTGTTCCTTCTCTCTGTACTCCTGGTTAAAATATAGGAGCATTATAAAATGTAACTTACTTGTTGGTAATTTAAATAGCAGATTTACTGATTAGTAAATCATATGGTATAGAATACAGATATGTATAGGGCATGAATTATGGAGCTCATTTCCCTTTTTATTTTTTCATAGTTCAGGGAAGGAGCAATTCAACCCAGTATTTGAAATTCTGAGTCATCGATTTGAGAAAACCTGTTAGTTATTTAACTCTTGCTTTCCTTATGCTGTTAACAGTACTGGCTTCATAAAAGGTTAATTTCTCTGAGCACATAAGATTTGTTTTTTAAAAAAAATGTTAATTATTACCTGCATCAAAATCATTCACCTTTCTTCTGATGTATTAAGAAATATCACACTTTTGCTTTTAAAAGCCTTAACATTCAAAGCTTTTCAGCTCTATCATGACATGTTTTTAACCTTTATTAAGCATTAGAACCCAAATTTTACTGAAGGCCGTCATTTCCTGGCTTCTGTGCATATGAATCAGACTGTAACTATTTCTTTAACTTTGGGTTTGTGGTTTTCTGGAACTAATCTAAGTGATGCAAAAGATGACTCTTGTGAGGCGTTTCCTCTCTTATAAAAGTGTATCTGGTGTTTTATTGTAAATATGTTTTCTCCAAGGAAACTTTTCTCTACAGTCTCACTTCATCATCACCTAAGAATGAAATCCCATCTACATGCACTAGCCCCTGTGTGTTTTGTCGTTGGTTACTCATGTGTGCTGGTTTTTATGTATTTATTTTTTCAAAATGTTCCAGAGGTTTTGAAGTAACTCCGTTCTGATTCAGTGTTTTGCTAATTACTAGACATTTTCCTTTCGGTCACCCTCCACCCACTTTGGACTTAGACACGCTCACCCTTCCATTGGTTCCCTCTGGCCACTGAGTACATGAGTAAGTGTCATGTGCATGTGGTATTGCTTGTCAGAGAGTGGAATTCCAAGACTTCCCCTGTACATAGAACAGTTCAACTTGCGCGCTTCTGGGCAGAGGAATGGTCTTTGGGACAGTTCTGCTTCCACCTAATTGTTATGGCAGCGATCAGGATGCATCGCTTTGCTGCATGTGCAGTGAGGGCTCAGAAACTGCTCTCCCCAACCTGACAGGTACGACCCGGGGCTGATAGTGTGGGGGAGGGTAGATAACCACAGTAATCAAGTGCAAATGGAGAGTCCAAAAGCTTAGTATCATCTGCTCTGGTTAACATCTTTATTCTTGGCCAGTGAAGCTTCATGTGTTTTTTTCCCTGGTATTTCATGGTAGGGCCTTAGTAATGAAACAGTAAATGAATAACGTGTAGTGTTTTGTAGTATTAAGATATGTATGACTTGATATTGAGAATAATTGGATGCCTTATCCAACCATTTTACATAGTTTTTAAAAGAGGTATTACAGGGCTTCCCCTGGTGGTCCAGTGGGTAAGGACACTGCCTTGCATTGCAAGGGGCGCCGGTTCGATCCCTGGCCTGGGAAGATCCCACATGCCGCGGAGCGGCTGGACTGATGTGTCCAGTTACCAAGCCGGAGCTCTGGAGCGCATGCGCCCAGAGCCGGTGCTCTGTGACAACAGAGGCCGCCGCGATGGGAGGCCCACACGGGCCAGAGAACAAAGATGGATGAACATAGAGAAATGAAAGACCAATAGAAGTGGCCCGCCTGGTCCCCTCCCTCCCCAACCCGACCCCCGCCCGAAATAAATAAATAAATAAATCTTTTTAAAAAAAAAAAGAGGTATTACAAAGTATTAGCTTCCTTGGGAACTTCTCTGGTGGTCTAGTGGTTAGGACTCCATGCTTTCACTTTTCTGGGCCTGACCTGGTTTGACTCCCTGTGCAGGAAACTAAGCCATATGGCATGGCAAAAAAAAAAAGAAGGAAAAATAGAAAAGAAAGAAAGAAAAAGTATTAGCTTCTAAAAGAATAGGCAGTCAGACAAGGTAGAATTCTGTCAAGATAAGTGTTTGTAAAAATGCCTGGAAATGCCTGCTAAACTGAAATTTTTGATTATTAATTTCTCTAGTTAATACCAATACCAAACAAATTTCTACTTAAACTGATCACATTTATTGAATGACTAAGTGGTGAAAAGTGTTTTTAGTAAAATTCAACATTAAATTTAGGAATTATCTCTGAATTTGAGTTTGAGTTGGTTCTGGATTTTAACTTGTTTAATCCTGGTAACTTTTTGTACAAGCTGCTCCTTCTATGTTTCACCTTATTTTTCCTACAAGTGCATCAATAGAGAACAGCTACCTTTTCATAATAGTCACAATGTACTTCTGCTGGGACCTATTTCTGGGTCCTATAATTCCATGAGTAAAAAGTTAGAGTCTTCTGTGGTCTCATCCTAAGTCCATGATATGCCTCAGTAATAGTGATCAATGAAAGATAACTTGCTATCTAAGGTACCTTAGATAGATAGATAGATAGATAGATAGATAGATAGATAGATAGATAGATATAGTAGTCACTTAACATTGTTCAAAAGTAAAACGTTCCCAGCCTACACACTTGTGTTTGGGCGGACGCAGTACCTCTGAATCATCCAGATTTGTATCTTAAGCTGACGGGAAAGGAGCATGGGCTAGATCTGCTGGGTCACACTTACTGGATGGCATTTGCTTCCTCGAGGTCCCCCTCCCCTTTGTCTCCGTTCCTTAGCTTGATGTCCATTTAGTTCTTTCACTGTTTCTGATTTAGTTCATTCTTGGTTGCAGGAAAACATTCAATGTTTCTTGCCTTTGGAAAACTTCCCATTTTGTTGAGTGCTGGTGGGTCGGATGGTGTTTAAGTGGATATCCAGTGCAGGCGGGCTGTACAGGAAACTGACCCTTAGTTCTGTGAGAACAAAAGGGTGAGTGGGAAGAAAGGAAGGAAATAAGATCTTTTGACTTGACCAAAAGGTCTGTAAAACCCAGAAACGGGAAGAAAGGGTTTGAAGAATCAAAAGCATTGTTTTCCAAGATGTGGTTCTTTTAGTGCTTTGGCCTCAGAAATGACTGTTTTCCTCTATTTATTATTTTGTATATTTGAGAAATGCACAGTATTATTTCGCCTGTATATATGTTTGAAGTTTTCATAAAAGTATGCCGTAGATCTCATTCTCTTTTCTCCTTTCATCAGATACCATGGTTTTGAGAGGCTGACTTGGCTTTAAAAATCTTCCTTTGAGTTTGATGGAGTTCCTGTCCAGTCCAGATGAATCACATGTCATAGATGCATCCTTGCATTTTGACAGTCTGTCGTTCTGTTGTCCTCAGTGCAGACTCCAGTTTAAATGTGCTTGTTCAATTTAAGTGGTTTCTTTTCTCTGGAACCTTTTTGACTGCAGTTTTATTTTCTGTCCTCTCAGGGTAAACTCTGTGAGTAACGCAGTGTGCATGATTCATTTATTCAACAAATGTTTTTGAGAGCCTCTTCTATGCATTCACTGTTCTGGGTGCTTGGAATTTATCCGTGAACAAAGCAGACAAAAATACCTGTCCTTATAAAACTACTGTTCTACTGGCATGGGTAATAGCTCACATGAATATGATGATAGCTAAGTAAGTTACATATTTGGGGATAATAATCGTGTGGAGAGAAATAATTTAGGAAAGGAGATGTGGGGAATGTGAAAGTGTTGTCAGGAGTAGATGCATTTTAAAATGGAGTGGTCAGGGAATGCCGTAGCAAGATAAGGGTAACGTTTGAGTGACGTGTCATGTTGATATCTTAGGGAAGAATATTTTAGGCAGATGGAAAAGCCAGTACCAAGGTCCTGAGGCAGGAGTATGCGTGTTACTTGTTCAGGTAACAGCAGGGAGGCCAGTAGTGAGAATGAGGTAAAGTAGGAAAGGAAGAGTAGGAACATGAATTGGACAAAGACTCTCATAAGGACTTCAGCTTTTATTCTAAGGTAGGGAGTCATTGAAGAGTTTCATATTTGATAATCTTAATTTATTTTGGTGTATAGTATAGCTATTCCTATTCACTATGATTATGCACTTAAGCAAGAAGACACTTGTTTTAGATTATCTTTCCAGGACACTTGGACATATCTTCAGGCTGCTTGTAACATTTGTAATGTAAAACGATTTAGTTAGTCGTGAAATTAAAAAATATATTCTTTTTTAAAAGGAAAAGGAATGTGAAGAAGCGAAATAAACTGTTAGGAAAGCATCCAGCCCACAAGAGGAATTTCTGTCTGTAGGATATAAAAAATTATGAAGCCATTTAAAACCATTGCTTAATGCTATTTTAAGTTTAAAAGACATCTCATTGTTTCCTGTCACTTACATTTTCCTGAAGCTTGGTTATTCATTTAGTCAACAGTTACTGAACACATATTGTGTGACTCTCACTAGAAAAAAGATACAGTTCTCATGCCCAGAAGTACACTGTAAAGCTGGGTGACAATTGCAAAAAATTTCTGTGGTTTCTTTTCTCTGGAACCTTTTTGACTGCAGTTTTATTTTCTGTCCTCTCAGGGTAAACTCTGTGAGTAACGCAGTGTGCATGATTCATTTATTCAACAAATGTTTTTGAGAGCCTCTTCTATGCATTCACTGTTCTGGGTGCTTGGAATTTATCCGTGAACAAAGCAGACAAAAATACCTGTCCTTATAAAACTACTGTTCTACTGGCATGGGTAATAGCTCACATGAATATGATGATAGCTAAGTAAGTTACATATTTGGGGATAATAATCGTGTGGAGAGAAATAATTTAGGAAAGGAGATGTGGGGAATGTGAAAGTGTTGTCAGGAGTAGATGCATTTTAAAATGGAGTGGTCAGGGAATGCCGTAGCAAGATAAGGGTAACGTTTGAGTGACGTGTCATGTTGATATCTTAGGGAAGAATATTTTAGGCAGATGGAAAAGCCAGTACCAAGGTCCTGAGGCAGGAGTATGCGTGTTACTTGTTCAGGTAACAGCAGGGAGGCCAGTAGTGAGAATGAGGTAAAGTAGGAAAGGAAGAGTAGGAACATGAATTGGACAAAGACTCTCATAAGGACTTCAGCTTTTATTCTAAGGTAGGGAGTCATTGAAGAGTTTCATATTTGATAATCTTAATTTATTTTGGTGTATAGTATAGCTATTCCTATTCACTATGATTATGCACTTAAGCAAGAAGACACTTGTTTTAGATTATCTTTCCAGGACACTTGGACATATCTTCAGGCTGCTTATAACATTTGTAATGTAAAACGATTTAGTTAGTCGTGAAATTAAAAAATATATTCTTTTTAAGAGGGAAAAGGAATGTGAAGAAGCGAAATAAACTGTTAGGAAAGCATCCAGCCCACAAGAGGAATTTCTGTCTGTAGGATATAAAAAATTATGAAGCCATTTAAAACCATTGCTTAATGCTATTTTAAGTTTAAAAGACATCTCATTGTTTCCTGTCACTTACATTTTCCTGAAGCTTGGTTATTCATTTAGTCAACAGTTACTGAACACATATTGTGTGACTCTCACTAGAAAAAAGATACAGTTCTCATGCCCAGAAGTACACTGTAAAGCTGGGAAAATGAACATAAATTGAGGATAAAAATAGGAAGTATTTCTGCGGCAAGTGTAATGCATGTGAGGCTTCCAAGGGGAGGTTATGTTGAAGTTGAGTTCATTATAAAATGAATAGAAGTCAACCTGTCAAAAATTAAAAAAGAGTGGGATGAGTTCACACGCTGGGTAGATAGGGCCATGTGAACAAAGGCGAAAAGGTAGGATCACGGTGTTTGTTCACATTTAACATGTGAAGCATGGAATGGGAGAAAAGTGAAGCTGAAGTAGTTAATAGGTGGAGATCTGATTATAAGAGACCTTGAAGGCTATGTTAAAGACATTTTTAGCTTGATGGTGAACTGCTGAAGAATCTTAAGAAGAGTGACACGGTCAAATTTTTGTTTTAAATAGATCACTTTGCCAGCTGTGTGGAGGATGGATTTGAGGGAGACAAGACTGGAGGCACTAGTCCAGGTGAGAGATGCTGGGAGTCTGAACTAAGACCACTGGCAGGGCAGGTGGAGAGGAGGGACTGGATTGGAATATAAAACCCCCAGATTCAAGGGTTTTTCTTTTTCATGTATGATAAACCAAGTATAAATTAAAAATGAGTGGAGGGCTTCCCCTGGTGGTCCAGTGGGTAAGGACACCGCCTTGCAGTGCAAGGGGCGCCAGTTCAATCCCTGGCCTGGGAAGATCCCACGTGCTGCTGAGCGGCTGGACCGATGTGTCCAATCACCGAGCCGGAGCTCTGGAGCGCATGCGCCCAGAGCCGGCGCTCTGCGACAACAGAGGCCACCGCGATGGGAGGCCTACAGGAGCCAAAGAACAAAGACGGATGAACAGAGAGAAACGAAAGACCAATAGAAGTGGCCCGCCTGCTCCCCTCCCTCCCCAACCCGACCCCCGCCCAAAATAAATAAATAAATAAATCTTTAAAAAAAAAAAAAATGAGTGGAAGGAGAGATGGAGACATCCTAGAAAAGTATCGTTATATGACAGAGGCAGTTGGATAGTGACAGAGCTCCACTAAAACCAGTTTTTAGTGATGAAGAAATGTGTTTTTTGGTACGATTACCCCGAACTATGAGAAGCAAGTGGTCTTTAACACGTATAAGGATCACCTGTTGGTGCAGTGTAACTAAATTCAGGAACCACAGAGCCTTGAGAAAGAAACCAGGTCTTACAAGGCTTCGACCATTACACATGATGGAAACTTAATAAATCATATTCGTTGCTGGCAGTATTTTCTAGAGCCCTAATTAAATTATAGATATTTTATTTAAAATGTGCGCAAAGAAAATAGAATATAAATTTTTTTCATTGGAACAGTTAACAAGTGGAAAGCAGTTAGGTTATAGAATATACATGGCAGTACAAAGGTATTTGGGGATGTCAAGAATATTTTGTAATAAATGAAAATACTTTTCTGTTGTTTAATAGATAAGTTTAGAATTTTTTTTCTAAAAGCACTATTTCTATACTTTTCTATATGTAAATGGAAGGCCTGGATTAATACAATTCATATATATTTCTTAAAATCCCTGTTATCTTTTCTACAATTTGTTTTAAGTGGAGAGAATAGGAGGAGAAAGGTACTTTGGGATGACTGATAAAACCTAACTATTCCTTCTTAAAACCACCATTAGCTAGACAAGATATCTTGCGTGTTTTATAAAATGAATTGCCCCCCGCCCCCATTTTATTTTTGAGGTTTTTTTTTCATTTCGAGGAAACCTCATTTCCTCTTCATTTACTTCTGATTTCGGTTAATGTATATACATAACAGCTTAGTGCTCCTTTTGTGTTCTGTGCTCTATTTTGCTATATTTTCAACAAGTAGACTTCTCTCCTGCTTAGGAGACATGCCATTCGCTCATTCTTCAGGACTCCGCAGCTATATGTACAGTTTTGTTCCTCCCTGGAGCCATCAGTATAATGCCAGCAGCTTAAATATTGTGTATGTAGTGAATTCAGATGAATTTCCAACTCTCAGACTTACTATGAATGCCTTTCTCTTTTTATCTTTCAGAAGCCTTGCATCGCCCCTATGGTTGTGATGTTGAACCCCAGGCCCTGAATGAAGCCATCAGGTGGAGCTCCAAGGAGAACTTGCTCGGAGCCACTGAGAGTGACCCTAATCTCTTTGTTGCACTTTATGATTTTGTAGCAAGTGGTGATAATACACTCAGCATCACTAAAGGTGAGCCTCTGTTGTAGCATCCTCTCACTTTGCAGTTTTTATTAGTGATTAAGAAATAAAGGGGTCTACTCTAGGTTCTGCCTCTGACTAGAATTAGTTAATTTGGGCCCAGATTAACTCTGGTTCATTCTTTTTTTAAAACTTTTGTAGGGGATGGTGCCACTTTATCTCCTTTATAGGGTTTTTATTGAGGCTAAAAAGAGACAACATACTTTAGAGAAAAAAAATCACACAATAGATACATAAACTTGACTCATTCCCAGAATTCTGTATTAATATGCCAGCATTCATCTGCCACAACGGTTTAAGGTTTACTGTGCACCTCTTTTCAGTAAACGATGGCTCAACTAAGAGGAGTCATGTTGCCAGAGCCCAGGGCTAGTGTAACTGTTGTTCATGGACTGACTGCCTGAGAATCATTCGTGAAAAACTTGTACTCAAATGTAAAACAACTCCATTGCTAAGTACACTGTTAAGACTTTCAGCAGGAAAAGAGTGGTCCAGTGATTCACATTCTGGCACAAGCGTCTTATCTTGTGGACCTGCTTTGGGTAGCACTGGCCTAAACAACTTATCTCTCATTTGTGTTTATATGCGTTAGTGAAGGAACTAGTAGGAAGGGTTTCAGTTGCCCTTAACACTCACAACAGAGTAGTAGCTTATTTTCGAAAGTATATGCTTATCAAAGGAACACCAAGAACGGGTAACCGTGTAAAAACCATCCATTACTGTTTTTTTGAACAAGGACAGAAAATGTGGAACTTATCAAACAATACTCCTCTTCTTTGTAAGGTTCCAAATGAGATGTTATGTGGGAGAGGGTTACCAAATTAAGAAGACAGGTCTCCACTCAAGGAGTGTTACCCCGAAATAAAATATTTTTATACATCAATTTTTAAAATCCAACTTGAGGGCTGCCCTGGTGGTCCAGTGGGTAAGGACACCACCTTGCAGTGCACAGGGCGTCGGTTCAATCCCTGGCCTGGGAAGATCCCACGTGCCGCGGAGAGGCTGGACAGATGTGTCCAGTTACCGAGCCGGAGCTCTGGAGCGCATGCGCCCAGAGCCGGTGCTCTGCGACAACAGGGGCCACCGCGATGGGAGGCCCACAGGAGCCAAAGAACAAAGACGGATGAAAATAGAGAAATGAAAGACCAATAGAAGTGGCGGGGAAAAAAAAAAAAACAGCTCAAGTCATCAAAAGCAGGAATCCTTAAAACTGAGTTTCTCAACCTGGGGTATAGGTATGTCCCAGATTGGAGATGATGGTATGTATACATGGGCCAGGAGGCTTCCCAGGCCTTCATAGGAAACTGAGGTGCATTATTATTTGCTAGTGTCAGTTCACTTAAAGATTTTGGGTAGTTTGGGGGGTGGCAGGATGATGATGATATTTGTATGTGTCAGGGGCTGTGTTTTATGACGGGAGGATATTTTTACACATTTTTAGGGTAAAACTAAAGACTTCAAAAGCATTTTATACTTTGTGTGGTAGGGAGTGTCTTCGGACTACAACACACTCTTGTAGCTTAAGATGCTTCCATGGGGAAGTTGGTGAAGATGACTCAGAGCTTTATTTCCTAGATATTAATTTTCATGTGAATATTTTCTAAGATAGCTCAGTCGCCAAGGAAACGTTGATAAAGAAAGCCTTTTGATTCATCAGTTACCAGTTATGGCGACTGCTAGTGTGCAGCTCAGAAGTGGGATTTCATTTATCTTATGATCACAGTGATTAAAAAAAAAGAAAAATCTATTAAATGCCAATTTTTTTAATCCAGGTTCTTATTTTTAATTTAATATAAAATGACATCATACTAAAGCTAAATTACTATTTTAAAAGACAAGAAAATATTTTAAAAATAACAGTACTTGTTCTAGGTCTTTCTTTGAAGGCAGTATTTTGCTTGAATCAAAAAACTAGGATTCCTGTGGCAGTAGGGAGGGCAATGTTTATTCCATTGTCAATTTTCAAGATACTCAAGAGTGGAAAATTCTCCTCCTAACTGCCAAAAAAGAGAAAAACAAACAGCCCCAAACCTAGGGTGTTCGACTGTATCCTGATTATGAGGACCTGTCACTATCAGTTCTTTGTAGGGAAGCAGCAATAATATACTTGGTAAACAACTTAGTCTTCTCATTTTCTTATAGTAGTAGAAAAAAGCTGCAGGGAAACAAGTCTTACATAGCTTTTCTGGCAGCACTGAGATTTTTTCCCCTGCAGATATGATTGGGGAGTGTTTATCAGCACACTTGTGCATTTCCACCGCTACACGCACACACACCACTTACCTGTATGTGTATATATTCTTTGTATGTGTGCACGTGTTTTTTCTCACTAAATGTCTCACATTCCACAGTCCTGAGTGAGATAGGAGAGACAAACAGAAAGTCCTATGGCAAACACATCTATAGACCACTGGTAAAAGTTGAATGACTGCCAGAATAATAATTCTGAGTTTTCCTCTCAACTCTCTTAGGTTGGTAACTACTGAGCCATGTGCTTTTGATTGTTTCAGCTTTCTTCTTTTCTCTAACACTGAGAAGTAGATGTGAACTCTATAGGAATGCTTGGATCTCTTAGATATGGGGGTGTAAGGCTTTACAAGGATTCTTTATTTTTTTATGGCCTTGCCATGCGGCATGTGGGCTCTTAGACCAGGGATCGAATCCATGCCCTCCCCCATTGGGAGCGCAGGTTCTTAACCACTGGACTGCCAGGGAAGTTCCAGGATTCTTTATCATTTATTACTAATAATATCTCTTTCACCTTTCCTGTTTTGCCTGTACTGCAAGCATAGGGGCAGGATGCATGTTTAGGGAGTTTGAAGTCAATGTCCACAACTTATTAGAGAAATTAGGGACATGGAAGCTGATAGAGATACTCTGAGTAACTTGAGTCTTGGGTTCCAACTTCAAACTCAGCTTCCCATTGCCACACACTAATATGAGAGGAGCAGACAGGGAATTCATGCATTATGGGGAATGGGAGGGAAATTAGGAAACTATAACTGTTTTAAAACTTGTCCTGAAAAAAGATGGGACTTTTGGGATCCTGACTGCCAACCCCTACCTCCACACACTTTCTTTTCTGAAAATGTTGCTGAAAGCCCTGTGGTCTCTGTTTTTTGTTTTGTTTTACATTGATGGTTTTTGTAGTCTTGTTGCCAACTGAAATTTAGAAGAATTTTGTATTTTTACATGTCTAATCCCTAATCCTTGATTGTTGTTAGCGTTGAACCATATATAAAATGTGTTCTCTGACAAGACTCTTTTGAGGAAAAAATTAATTTCATTTTTTTGAAGAGTGAGACCATGTCTTATTCCAGTCATGTGAGTGACCTCTTTAATCTTTGGGTGCTACCTTAGTGATAGATAGATAGATAGATAGATAGATACATAGATAGATAGATATAGTTTCTGAAATATAAGAACCTTTGAAACCCTATAGGTAATGCCAGAAAACATTATGCTTCTTTTATTTAAGCTCTAAGCTAAAGATATCAATCAGGCTATGATGATAGCAAAATTCATTTTCATTATTTTCAAAAATTGTGTTGTCTTAAGAGTTCTTGATTCATTTTTCAGTGAATTTCATGCTTGACAGTAGACTGCTTCTGTCTGAGATAAAGTCTTACCACCTTTTCTTTCACTCTGTGATGACCTCCTGGCCAGGTGAAAAGCTACGAGTCCTTGGTTACAACCAGAATGGCGAGTGGAGCGAAGTTCGCTCTAAGAATGGCCAAGGCTGGGTGCCAAGCAACTACATCACCCCTGTGAACAGTCTGGAAAAACATTCCTGGTACCACGGGCCTGTGTCCCGCAGTGCAGCAGAGTACTTGCTCAGCAGCTTAATCAATGGCAGCTTCCTGGTGCGAGAAAGCGAGAGCAGCCCCGGGCAGCTCTCCATCTCGCTCAGGTACGAGGGGCGTGTGTATCACTACAGGATCAACACCACCGCAGACGGCAAGGTAAGACCGGCCGGCCCGCGCCCCTCGGGGCGGACTGGCTGCTCCTGCGAAACAGGACTCACAGTCACTAAAGAATATAGTTTTATGTCTGACTTGAAAGAAACTAATCACGGATGTGAGTTTGAGCTGTCTGGCCTGTGAGAGAGCGCTTCCTCTTTTCAAAGGAATTATGGTAATGAAAGTTAAAAACAGTCTTATGTTCAGAGTTTAATGATGAGCTAGATTGGAAGGTCCAGCGTGAAGGAAACAGCTGTGTAAATTAACTGTTCATATCATCATCGATGTACAGAAACGCAAGTACACATCCAGTACGTTGTGTAGAATTTATAAGTTAAACCTTGTATCTATGAGAATATAATAATCTCTACCAGAAAGGTTACACAGTAAGAATTTAGGCTTCTGAAGCTGATGTTGACCATTAATGTATGTTAATAGAAATAAGTCAAGTCAGTCATTGAGCAGTTTACAGGTTAGAAAGAAAAACCTTATAAGAATGGCTATGTCAGAATGGGACTGTTTTACTTTATAAATGGTAAAGATAGACTTCTGTCAGTTCCGCTGAACAATAAATTCATGCTTTTAATGTGTGGGGCTAAGTTTCTCTGTGGCCTGTGGGATCTTCATTCCCCGACCAGGGATTGAATCCACATTTCCTGCATTGCACGGTGGATTCTTAACCATTGGACCACCAGGGAAGTCCCTGTACAGTAAATTTAGATTGAATTATTTCTTCCACTCTTTCTGTCTTTGTGATAAAGTCTTACCACCTTTTCTTTCACTCTGTGATGACCTCCTGGCCAGGTGAAAAGCTACGAGTCCTTGGTTACAACCAGAATGGCGAGTGGAGCGAAGTTCGCTCTAAGAATGGCCAAGGCTGGGTGCCAAGCAACTACATCACCCCTGTGAACAGTCTGGAAAAACATTCCTGGTACCACGGGCCTGTGTCCCGCAGTGCAGCAGAGTACTTGCTCAGCAGCTTAATCAATGGCAGCTTCCTGGTGCGAGAAAGCGAGAGCAGCCCCGGGCAGCTCTCCATCTCGCTCAGGTACGAGGGGCGTGTGTATCACTACAGGATCAACACCACCGCAGACGGCAAGGTAAGACCGCCGCCCGCGCTCGGGCGGACTGGCTGCTCCTGCGAAACAGGACTCACAGTCACTAAAGAATATAGTTTTATGTCTGACTTGAAAGAAACTAATCACGGATGTGAGTTTGAGCTGTCTGGCCTGTGAGAGAGCGCTTCCTCTTTTCAAAGGAATTATGGTAATGAAAGTTAAAAACAGTCTTATGTTCAGAGTTTAATGATGAGCTAGATTGGAAGGTCCAGCGTGAAGGAAACAGCTGTGTAAATTAACTGTTCATATCATCATCGATGTACAGAAACGCAAGTACACATCTAGTACGTTGTGTAGAATTTATAAGTTAAACCTTGTATCTATGAGAATATAATAATCTCTACCAGAAAGGTTACACAGTAAGAATTTAGGCTTCTGAAGCTGATGTTGACCATTAATGTATGTTAATAGAAATAAGTCAAGTCAGTCATTGAGCAGTTTACAGGTTAGAAAGAAAAACCTTATAAGAATGGCTATGTCAGAATGGGACTGTTTTACTTTATAAATGGTAAAGATAGACTTCTGTCAGTTCCGCTGAACAATAAATTCATGCTTTTAATGTGTGGGGCTAAGTTTCTCTGTGGCCTGTGGGATCTTCATTCCCCGACCAGGGATTGAATCCACATTTCCTGCATTGCACGGTGGATTCTTAACCATTGGACCACCAGGGAAGTCCCTGTACAGTAAATTTAGATTGAATTATTTCTTCCACTCTTTCTGTCTTTGTGATACACATAGTAGGGGAAAAGCATAGTTTTTAGAGGAAGCAGATCTGGTTTGCTGGGTAACACCATCATTTAATCACATTGTAACCTTACTTAAGCTGCAGTTTTCCATCCCATTTTAGTGGATTCTTGTAAGCATTCAGTGAGGTAATTTCCATAGAACATGATGGCTGGTAAGAGATAGGAAACAGTAAATTATTAATTTCCTTTGCATCACCTTATAAGACATTTTTTCTTTACCATTTGAACCACCAGGAAGTCCAGACATACTTTTTCTTGATGAAGCCAGATAAAATCAGATAAGTGATAATGTAAGAGCTACTCAGCAGACCTACTTCTGGTTATCTCCCCAACAGAGACTTGTGCACGTGTGTACAGCAGACGTGTACAGGAGTGTTCATAGCAGCGTTACATGTAGTAGCCGGAAATTGGAAACACTCAACTGCCTGACGACAGTAGACTGAAGTCGTAAATTATGGTGTATTTGTAAATTGGAGTCTTATGCAAAGTGAACATAGTACTCCTACACACTGCCAGGAGAAACTGTGACCCGCTGGCTGCCTATTTCCCTAAATAAAGTTGTATTGGAATACAAATACACCCATTTATTGATGCATTGTCTATGGCTGCTTTCTCCATCTTATGGCAGCTTTGAGTAACGACAGAGATCCTATGGCCACAAGCCTGAAACATTTACTTCCCGGCCCTCTAGAACAATCACAGCTGAATCTCATAAAGCCAAGAGGAGGGGGGTTAGTGATTGACGGGATGGGATGAGGGAGTGGAATGACTGCTCATGGGTAGAGGGTTAATAGAAATAAGTCAAGTCAGTCATTGAGCAGTTTACAGGTTAGAAAGAAAACCTTATAAGAATGGCTATGTCAGAATGGGACTGTTTTACTTTATAAATGGTAAAGATAGACTTCTGTCAGTTCCGCTGAACAATAAATTCATGCTTTTAATGTGTGGGGCTAAGTTTCTCTGTGGCCTGTGGGATCTTCATTCCCCGACCAGGGATTGAATCCACATTTCCTGCATTGCACGGTGGATTCTTAACCATTGGACCACCAGGGAAGTCCCTGTACAGTAAATTTAGATTGAATTATTTCTTCCACTCTTTCTGTCTTTGTGATACACATAGTAGGGGAAAAGCATAGTTTTTAGAGGAAGCAGATCTGGTTTGCTGGGTAACACCATCATTTAATCACATTGTAACCTTACTTAAGCTGCAGTTTTCCATCCCATTTTAGTGGATTCTTGTAAGCATTCAGTGAGGTAATTTCCATAAAACATGATGGCTGGTAAGAGATAGGAAACAGTAAATTATTAATTTCCTTTGCATCACCTTATAAGACATTTTTTCTTTACCATTTGAACCACCAGGGAAGTCCAGACATACTTTTTCTTGATGAAGCCAGATAAAATCAGATAAGTGATAATGTAAGAGCTACTCAGCAGACCTACTTCTGGTTATCTCCCCAACAGAGACTTGTGCACGTGTGTACAGCAGACGTGTACAGGAGTGTTCATAGCAGCGTTACATGTAGTAGCCGGAAATTGGAAACACTCAACTGCCTGACGACAGTAGACTGAAGTCGTAAATTATGGTGTATTTGTAAATTGGAGTCTTATGCAAAGTGAACATAGTACTCCTACACACTGCCAGGAGAAACTGTGACCCGCTGGCTGCCTATTTCCCTAAATAAAGTTGTATTGGAATACAAATACACCCATTTATTGATGCATTGTCTATGGCTGCTTTCTCCATCTTATGGCAGCTTTGAGTAACGACAGAGATCCTATGGCCACAAGCCTGAAACATTTACTTCCCGGCCCTCTAGAACAATCACAGCTGAATCTCATAAAGCCAAGAGGAGGGGGGTTAGTGATTGACGGGGATGGGATGAGGGGAGTGGGAATGACTGCTCATGGGTAGAGGGCTTCTTTGTGGGGTAAGGAAGATGTTCTAGAATTAGAGTGTGGTACTGGTTGGACAACCAGTGTATATACTGAGAATCACTGTACTGTACACTTGAAAGTGTGAATTTTGTATTGTGATAATACAAATTATATCACAAAAGCTGAGTGAACAAAAGCAGGCACAAAACAGTACTTGTGTGATTCCATTTGTATAGGTACAGTTCACATGCAGGCAAAACTCATCTAAGGTGTTAGAAATCAGCAGAGTGGCTACCTTTGCAGGGATCAGCAGCTCGGAGGGCCCAAGGGAGGCTTCTGTACTTCTGTCTGTTGGAGATGCTTACAGGAGTGACTTCACTATGGAAATCATCAGTTCTCCGTGTATTAATGGCATGCTCTTCTGTAAGCACTAGACATCTTTTAAAAAAAAAAAATAAGCATACTCCCTTGGGAGATAAGGCTACCTTCTTGCTTTATACTTCTTACTGCAAATCACACATTAACTACTATTTTGTTTACTTTCTGAAATAAAATTGTAATTTTTTCAAGTTGCCTGGACACTCAAAAAACACATCTTTATTTATTAATTTTGGTGGGGGCAGGTTGGGAGGGAGGGGACACGTGGGCCACTTCTATTGGTCTTTCATTGATCTATTTCCATCCATCCTTGTTCTCTGGCCTGTGTGAGCCTCCCATCACGGTGGCCTCTTTGACCTGTGGGTGGCTCGGTAATTGGTCACATCCGTCCAGCGTTACATGTAGTAGCCGGAAATTGGAAACACTAAACTGCCTGACGACAGTAGACTGAAGTCGTAAATTATGGTGTATTTGTAAATTGGAGTCTTATGCAAAGTGAACATAGTACTCCTACACACTGCCAGGAGAAACTGTGACCCGCTGGCTGCCTATTTCCCTAAATAAAGTTGTATTGGAATACAAATACACCCATTTATTGATGCATTGTCTATGGCTGCTTTCTCCATCTTATGGCAGCTTTGAGTAACGACAGAGATCCTATGGCCACAAGCCTGAAACATTTACTTCCCGGCCCTCTAGAACAATCACAGCTGAATCTCATAAAGCCAAGAGGAGGGGGGTTAGTGATTGACGGGGATGGGATGAGGGGAGTGGGAATGACTGCTCATGGGTAGAGGGCTTCTTTGTGGGGTAAGGAAGATGTTCTAGAATTAGAGTGTGGTACTGGTTGGACAACCAGTGTATATACTGAGAATCACTGTACTGTACACTTGAAAGTGTGAATTTTGTATTGTGATAATACAAATTATATCACAAAAGCTGAGTGAACAAAAGCAGGCACAAAACAGTACTTGTGTGATTCCATTTGTATAGGTACAGTTCACATGCAGGCAAAACTCATCTAAGGTGTTAGAAATCAGCAGAGTGGCTACCTTTGCAGGGATCAGCAGCTCGGAGGGCCCAAGGGAGGCTTCTGTACTTCTGTCTGTTGGAGATGCTTACAGGAGTGACTTCACTATGGAAATCATCAGTTCTCCGTGTATTAATGGCATGCTCTTCTGTAAGCACTAGACATCTCTTTTTTTAAAAAAATAAGCATACTCCCTTGGGAGATAAGGCTACCTTCTTGCTTTATACTTCTTACTGCAAATCACACATTAACTACTATTTTGTTTACTTTCTGAAATAAAATTGTAATTTTTTCAAGTTGCCTGGACACTCAAAAAGCACATCTTTATTTATTAATTTTGGTGGGGGCAGGTTGGGGAGGGAGGGGGACACGTGGGCCACTTCTATTGGTCTTTCATTGATCTATTTTCATCCATCTTTGTTCTCTGACCTGTGTGGGCCTCCCATCGCGGTGGCCTCTGTTGTCGCAGAGCGCTGGCTCTGGGCGCATGCGCTCCAGAGCTCCGGCTCGGTAATTGGTCACATCCGTCCAGCCACTCTGTGGCACGTGGGATCTTCCCAGGCCAGGGATCGAACCAGCGCCCCTTGCACTGCAAGGTGGTGTCCTTACCCACTGGACCACCAGGGAAGCCCCAAAAAGCACATCCTAATGAAATAAAAAACATAAGTTATTTGAATGCCCTTTCTCTACCAAAAAAATTAAAATCAGTGATTTTCAAATTAGGCTTTCTGTAAGATTCTAAGGTGGATTTTATAAACTTTTACAGGAAGCCAGTCACCTCTTACCTGTGTGCAATCAGAGCTTCTCTTCTTTTGTATATTTGGATTCCTTAGTCTTTTTGCTTAAAAATATTTGAAGGTGGGCTTCCCTGGTGGTCCAGTGGGTAAGGACACCGCCTTGCAGTGCAAGGGGCGCCAGTTCGATCCCTGGCCTGGGAAGATCCCACGTGCCGCGGAGCGGCTGGACCGATGTGTCCAATTACCAAGCCGGAGCTCTGGAGCACATGCGCCCAGAGCTGGTGCTCTGCAACAACAGAGGCCGCTGCAATGCGAGGCCCACATGGGCCAAAGAACAAAGGTGGATGAGACTGTATAAATGAAAGACCAATGGAAGTGGCCCGCCTGCCCTCCTCCCTCCCCAACCACCCCTCTCCAAAAAAAAAAAAATATTTGAAGGTGAGTCATCCTGATGATCCAGAAAGATATTTTTGAAGCTTTCCCCCTCAAGACTCAAGCTACTTTAGGAATCATAGGAAGAGGGGTTTAAATGAGATTAAACTGAAGTCCTGTGTTCTCCCTTGCCAGCATGGCTTAATTTTTCCAATCAGCTCAATAAGATAATGCCTTTTTCTCATCTTTTTTTAATCAACATTTTTAGATTGAAGTTTAGTTGACTCACAGTGTTGTGTTCACTCACAATGCATCAAAGCACATCTTTATTTATTAATTTTGGTGGGGGCAGGTTGGGAGGGAGGGGACACGTGGGCCACTTCTATTGGTCTTTCATTGATCTATTTTCATCCATCTTTGTTCTCTGACCTGTGTGGGCCTCCCATCGCGGTGGCCTCTGTTGTCGCAGAGCGCTGGCTCTGGGCGCATGCGCTCCAGAGCTCCGGCTCGGTAATTGGTCACATCCGTCCAGCCACTCTGTGGCACGTGGGATCTTCCCAGGCCAGGGATCGAACCAGCGCCCCTTGCACTGCAAGGTGGTGTCCTTACCCACTGGACCACCAGGGAAGCCCCAAAAAGCACATCCTAATGAAATAAAAAACATAAGTTATTTGAATGCCCTTTCTCTACCAAAAAAATTAAAATCAGTGATTTTCAAATTAGGCTTTCTGTAAGATTCTAAGGTGGATTTTATAAACTTTTACAGGAAGCCAGTCACCTCTTACCTGTGTGCAATCAGAGCTTCTCTTCTTTTGTATATTTGGATTCCTTAGTCTTTTTGCTTAAAAATATTTGAAGGTGGGCTTCCCTGGTGGTCCAGTGGGTAAGGACACCGCCTTGCAGTGCAAGGGGCGCCAGTTCGATCCCTGGCCTGGGAAGATCCCACGTGCCGCGGAGCGGCTGGACCGATGTGTCCAATTACCAAGCCGGAGCTCTGGAGCACATGCGCCCAGAGCTGGTGCTCTGCAACAACAGAGGCCGCTGCAATGCGAGGCCCACATGGGCCAAAGAACAAAGGTGGATGAGACTGTATAAATGAAAGACCAATGGAAGTGGCCCGCCTGCCCTCCTCCCTCCCCAACCACCCCTCTCCAAAAAAAAAAAAATATTTGAAGGTGAGTCATCCTGATGATCCAGAAAGATATTTTTGAAGCTTTCCCCCTCAAGACTCAAGCTACTTTAGGAATCATAGGAAGAGGGGTTTAAATGAGATTAAACTGAAGTCCTGTGTTCTCCCTTGCCAGCATGGCTTAATTTTTCCAATCAGCTCAATAAGATAATGCCTTTTTCTCATCTTTTTTTAATCAACATTTTTTAGATTGAAGTTTAGTTGACTCACAGTGTTGTGTTCATTTCTGCTGTACAGCACAGTGAGTCAGGTATACATATGTCTACTTTCTTTTTTTATTCTTTTCTATTATGATTTATAATAGGATATTGAATATAGTTCTCTGTGCTGTATAGCAGGACCTTGTTGTTTATCTATTCTCTGTATAACAGCTTTCATCTGCTAATCCTAGCCGCCGCCTCTATCCCTTTCCCAAACCCCTCCCTCTTGGCAACCACCGACTAGTCTCTCCATCCATGGTTTTCTGCTCCATAGATCAGTTCATTTGTATCATATTTTAGATTCAGGATATAAGTGATATGATATGGTGTTTGTCTTTTTCTGTCTGACTTCACTTAGTTGGATCCATGTTGCTGCAAATGGCATTATTCTTTTTTATGCTGAGTAATATTCCATTGTGTCTGGATATGTGCATATATGTGCACACCACGTCATCTTTGTGCGTTCATCTGTCGAGGGACATCTGGCTTGTTTCTCTGTCTCGGCTGCTGTGAATAGTGCTGCTTATTTTCATGTCCCGAGGCAGTGACAGAGTGTCCCCTTGCAGCTGGTTTAGCTGTTCGCCGCTCTCCTCCCCAGGTGTACGTCACTGCCGAGAGCCGCTTCAGCACCTTGGCTGAGCTTGTTCACCACCACTCCACGGTGGCCGATGGGCTGGTGACAACACTACACTATCCGGCACCCAAGTGTAACAAGCCTACAGTCTACGGCGTGTCCCCCCTCCATGACAAATGGGAAATGGAACGAACGGATATTACCATGAAGCACAAACTCGGGGGTGGTCAGTATGGAGAGGTTTACGTTGGCGTCTGGAAGAAATATAGCCTTACAGTTGCTGTGAAAACACTGAAGGTGGGTTGCTGAGAATTACAGTTTTCAGACATCTGTGCCTTTTGTGCTGAATCACTTGGAAATATCAGTGTGCCCTTCTTTAACTTTGGAACACTTTCCACCCACTGGAGCCAGGCACATCAGCAAATTGTGATGATGAACCCGGTGCCATTGCTGACAGTGCAGGGGCAGACTCTTTACTGTGATGCAGCGAAACCGGCATGTGGGAAGGCTTGTCTCTGGAGGCTGTTGATGTAGGTCTTGGTGGGAGGCTAGACGCAAATTATTACTTGTCAAAGCAAAAAGCAAGCTGTTTTCCTTCCTCAGGACAACCCCTGCGGGACAGAATTCTCCATGCATTGTCTGGGAATCGGGGGCTTGCTCTCTCTTGTTCTGTCCTTTCCCTGCATTTATAATAGGATATTGAATATAGTTCTCTGTGCTGTAACCACCGACTAGTATCTCTCTATCCCTTTCCCAAACCCCTCCTCTTGGCAACCACCGACTAGTCTCTCCATCCATGGTTTTCTGCTCCATAGATCAGTTCATTTGTATCATATTTTAGATTCAGGATATAAGTGATATGATATGGTGTTTGTCTTTTTCTGTCTGACTTCACTTAGTTGGATCCATGTTGCTGCAAATGGCATTATTCTTTTTTATGCTGAGTAATATTCCATTGTGTCTGGATATGTGCATATATGTGCACACCACGTCATCTTTGTGCGTTCATCTGTCGAGGGACATCTGGCTTGTTTCTCTGTCTCGGCTGCTGTGAATAGTGCTGCTTATTTTCATGTCCCGAGGCAGTGACAGAGTGTCCCCTTGCAGCTGGTTTAGCTGTTCGCCGCTCTCCTCCCCAGGTGTACGTCACTGCCGAGAGCCGCTTCAGCACCTTGGCTGAGCTTGTT
Source organism: Tragulus kanchil (assembly GCA_022376925.1). Taxonomy (NCBI): domain Eukaryota; kingdom Metazoa; phylum Chordata; class Mammalia; order Artiodactyla; family Tragulidae; genus Tragulus; species Tragulus kanchil. The sequence continues at coordinate 25,013,464 of JAIOJX010000024.1, forward strand.
CACCACCACTCCACGGTGGCCGATGGGCTGGTGACAACACTACACTATCCGGCACCCAAGTGTAACAAGCCTACAGTCTACGGCGTGTCCCCCATCCATGACAAATGGGAAATGGAACGAACGGATATTACCATGAAGCACAAACTCGGGGGTGGTCAGTATGGAGAGGTTTACGTTGGCGTCTGGAAGAAATATAGCCTTACAGTTGCTGTGAAAACACTGAAGGTGGGTTGCTGAGAATTACAGTTTTCAGACATCTGTGCCTTTTGTGCTGAATCACTTGGAAATATCAGTGTGCCCTTCTTTAACTTTGGAACACTTTCCACCCACTGGAGCCAGGCACATCAGCAAATTGTGATGATGAACCCGGTGCCATTGCTGACAGTGCAGGGGCAGACTCTTTACTGTGATGCAGCGAAACCGGCATGTGGGAAGGCTTGTCTCTGGAGGCTGTTGATGTAGGTCTTGGTGGGAGGCTAGACGCAAATTATTACTTGTCAAAGCAAAAAGCAAGCTGTTTTCCTTCCTCAGGACAACCCCTGCGGGACAGAATTCTCCATGCATTGTCTGGGAATCGGGGGCTTGCTCTCTCTTGTTCTGTCCTTTTCCCCTGCTGCGTGCGTCTCCCGTCTCCATGAGATTAGATCGCCCTGTTCTTCATATTCACAGGAGTCTCCTGGTGCCAACGTCTTTGTCTCCTTTAAGCATTCTGGTAGAAAATTACCAATGTTATCCCTCATCCTGTTCTCTGAAGATTTTCTCAAATGCCTCTAACTCTGGAGGACTTCTCTTCACCTATGAGTAGTAGTCAGTACTTTTAGCAAGCATTTATTAAGTGTTTGTTCTGAGTGTGAAACACTGTGCACAGCTTTGCAGAGATACATTGACCTTTAAGGAATTTGTCAGGAAGACACATATGTAAACAAACAGCTAATTGTTTAGTCTCCTCTTTTCAAAGGCTTGAGATGCCTAGGGAAGTGAACCATCAGAGAATTGGATTATCCAGTCTTGTTTCAGTTGTGATGGGACACAATTGCTCGATTTACACACCCCACTAAATTTTACTTCACTTTCAAATGCTGAATAAATTTAAGGAGACGTTTTTCTTTCTGAATTGGGCTTCTATAGAGCATACTATGTAGTGATAAAATTTCTTAAAGTGGTAATATATTCTAAAGATACCCCTTTTAAAGCAGAAGTTGTAGGAGTGTGAGTTGACTCAAATGATTAAGATGGGGCTTGTCCCTCTCCTGTTTTTCTTTCTTATCTTCCCCCCTTTCCAGGAAGATACTATGGAGGTGGAGGAATTCCTCAAGGAAGCTGCAGTGATGAAGGAAATCAAGCATCCTAATCTGGTACAACTATTAGGTGAGGGAGCTTGGCTGAACCGTAGGTTTCCACAAAGATGCTGTGTCCCAACCCTTGTTACTTCCAAAATCCCTCCTTTGTATCACCATGGTAGTACAGATCTGTTTCAGTAAATGGTTATTATTTAATCAGCGGTCTCTGTGTTTAAAAAACTACCCAAGAAACAGTGACCTGGATTGACTGCAATAAATAAAACTGCCCAGCTTATTCTGATTGCCCCACATCCAAAGTTCAGAATCATTCCAAAAAAATGCTACACCAAAAACCATCCCAAAATATTTTTTATAAAATAGAGACATTAAGCAAAGGGCTACTGAAAAGATACCAGTTGAAAACTGTGACCACAGAAAGTGCTTTGCTGTGATCCACTGGCCTTCTCACCTCTTCAGGTCACAGAGACATGTTTGACTGAAACAACTGCCCTTTGAAAAACAGGGCTAGTTTCTTTGGGTGGTTCTTGAGCCAAACTAGCCCAAAGGAAATCGCTTCTTCCTTTTTCCTTTTTTTTTTCCCTTTTACAAAGAGTCTGCCATGTAATAGTGAAATCCTTGACTATGGAAAGAGTTACAGTCTTTTTATAAAGCATTATCACAGTCTGGGCTCACATAGTCTTTAACCTATGCGCAGCTGCCAGTTACTTTTCAAGAAACATTGTTAGCAGGCAGTTGAGGATAGGGATCATGGGCTAGAGCTCCAGAAGTATTGGTAGTTCTTTTCCTTTATGGAGTTAATACAGGTAACTCTGCCTTTGCTCAAACAGGTACATACTCAGAGTGCATGTGAATTTCCAGAGTATATTATCAGTGGAAGGAGACACTCCCTGTCGACCAGCTTCTTAACTTTGCTGTTATTTTCAGAGAATGAAATGGCAAGAAAGGACAAGATTACTGCTGAACTAGAGTTTTTAAAAATTGTCAGTTATTCTTGTCAAAATGGTTTGGACTGTTTAAATATATGATAATGAAACAAGTTCTGTTGAACTGCCAGGTGTGTGTACCCTGGAGCCCCCCTTTTACATCGTGACTGAGTACATGCCTTACGGGAACTTGCTTGATTATCTCCGAGAATGCAACCGGGAAGAGGTGACAGCTGTTGTGTTGCTTTACATGGCCACGCAGATCTCCTCCGCCATGGAGTATTTGGAGAAGAAGAATTTCATCCATAGGTGTGTAAAACCTGATTATCACCTGTGATTAACCAGGAAGCTGCTTTGCTTGACATGCAAGGCAGGAAAGTAGTAACTCCAGAAAGTAATTTTCTCTTTCACAAGGACCATCGTTGCCATTTCCAGCTTAGAAACCTACTGTGTACTCTGATTAAAGTGTTAACACAGGGCCTTTACTAGTCTCTGAAGAGAAGGCTGTTTTGCACAGGACTATATCCAGGATCTTTTTGGTCCATCTAGTGGCTTTATTTTTAAAATGGCTTTCTGTCTTAGTGAAGAACCTAAGACCTATGTTACTTACCTCTGAAACCTATCGCATGCACTTATACATAGGAACTGGTTTTCTGAAGCCTGCTTTATTGCGGTGTCACCTAACTGCCTCTTGATGAGTGCTCTACAAGAGATGTAGAATGAGTGACTTCTACCGTCTTAGCCCATTTCATAAAATATCACCAGACCTGTCAGCACCTACTTATCAAACTCTGCTTATAGCACAAAGAACTGACAGTAGAGCCTTTGTGACCATTTTCCAGAACCATCTGAGTGGAGTCACAGTAGGGTTCTCTTTCCCGCAGAGACCTTGCAGCCCGTAACTGCCTGGTGGGAGAAAACCATGTGGTGAAGGTGGCCGACTTCGGCTTAAGTAGGTTGATGACTGGAGACACCTACACTGCTCATGCAGGAGCCAAATTCCCCATTAAGTGGACGGCACCAGAGAGTCTTGCCTACAATACCTTCTCAATTAAATCTGACGTCTGGGGTAAGGTTGGAAGGGACATTTTTCTACGTGTTGTCATTTTCTTTATATGTAAATGCTTTAATTGTTTAGAACTTCTTTTTTTGTTGTTGTTTTGGTATATGATCAGTATCCTCTGCCTTTACATCCATCCTTCTTCAGTCATTTCAGCTAGCACGTATTAACACATCCTATCTACTGGGCATTGTGCAGGGCATTTACTGTAGAAAGAAGCTGTAAAGAATAAAGCTTAAAAAAAAAGAAAACGGTCCTTGCCTCAGGAGCACTCATAGTATAGATATTATATTGCACTGAAGTTCTCATGATCCTCTCCGTGAAGCTCACTGATTTCCACATTAGGCCTCATTGCTTGTTTCTAGAGCACAGAGTGGCAACCTCTTTCTGAGGAAGGCATGATGAAGTCTTACCTAGAATTTGTCCTTGTAACTGATCTGGCTTCTACTGTCCTGAAAAGCAGTGTTATTTAGTAGAGACTCAGAGGACAGAATGAGTCTGGAAGTTTGGATTTGGGACCAGTGGAAATGGTTGAGAATTCTAGGTCATGTTTTACCAGAAATCTCACACTTAGGAGTAACTTGTGACAAAATCAAGCAAATTCTTTTTTCATGTGGGAATTTGATCTGATTTTAAAAGCGTCCATTTTCATATTCTTTCTCTAGGATTAGTGACTTAAAATTTTTGAAACTCAATAAATAGATCATAAAATTGCTCTAAGAATAGTTTGATCATCCCCCAGACTTCTTATATGGTCCTAGTTTATTTTCCCTCATTGTAGTGAAGAAAATCCAAATGAAAGTTGAGAAATTGGTTTGTTTATTTTGGTTGCACCTTTCATGGCCCTTAGTTCCCTGACCAAAGATTGAACCTGCACCCCCTGCAGTGGAAGCATGGAGTCTGAACTACTGGGCCACCAGGGAAGCCCCCCAAATTGTGAGATTTAAAGAATGCAGTCTTTAGATTATACCTGAAGTTTTCCTGTGGAAAGTATCCTGGAAGAACAGGTCATGTTTTAAGAATTATAAGAGTACACTATAATGTTGTAACATTGTAAATATTGCCCAGAATTTAAAAGAGAAGTTACTTAATGCTATAGAATAAATAATAAATCAGAAGAAATATAAAGCTCTCTTTTTTAATCCCTTCTGCAGCTTTTGGGGTGCTCTTATGGGAAATTGCTACCTATGGAATGTCACCATATCCAGGTATTGACCTGTCTCAGGTCTATGATCTGCTGGAAAAAGGGTATCGAATGGAACAGCCCGAAGGATGTCCCCCTAAGGTGTATGAACTTATGAGAGCATGTGAGTATTCTTTTTTTTTTTTAATGGTAGTTCAATTTTCAGTTTATTAAGGAACTGCCATACAATTCTCCATACTGATTGTATGATTTTACATTTCCAACAGCAGTGTCAGAGGGTTCTCTTCTCTCCACATCCTCTCCAGCGTTCCCAGCAATTTAAATAGATCATTTTTGAGTGCACAATGATTGCAAGATGTCAGTATTATAGTTGAGATTAAGATTCAGCCTCCTGGAGGCTCAGGATAAAACTGAAGATCAAAGAGATGCAGGCTTGTAGCTCTGCTGATGTTCCAATGTTTTTTTCTTCCTTCTTTCACTCTTTGGGCCAATGTCTGGACCCATTGAGGTTCAGGTTCTTCATGTCTCTTTGCAGAGAAGAATTCAGTGAGAGACAAAGTGATAGGTAAGAAATGGATTTATTCAGAGTCACAGAAAGCACACTCCACAGACAGAGTGTGGGAATCAGGATTAGTGCATTTTTTTTAAAATTTTTGAAACTCAATAAATAGATCATAAAATTGCTCTAAGAATAGTTTGATCATCCCCCAGACTTCTTATATGGTCCTAGTTTATTTTCCCTCATTGTAGTGAAGAAAATCCAAATGAAAGTTGAGAAATTGGTTTGTTTATTTTGGTTGCACCTTTCATGGCCCTTAGTTCCCTGACCAAAGATTGAACCTGCACCCCCTGCAGTGGAAGCATGGAGTCTTAACTACTGGGCCACCAGGGAAGCCCCCCAAATTGTGAGATTTAAAGAATGCAGTCTTTAGATTATACCTGAAGTTTTCCTGTGGAAAGTATCCTGGAAGAACAGGTCATGTTTTAAGAATTATAAGAGTACACTATAATGTTGTAACATTGTAAATATTGCCCAGAATTTAAAAGAGAAGTTACTTAATGCTATAGAATAAATAATAAATCAGAAGAAATATAAAGCTCTCTTTTTTAATCCCTTCTGCAGCTTTTGGGGTGCTCTTATGGGAAATTGCTACCTATGGAATGTCACCATATCCAGGTATTGACCTGTCTCAGGTCTATGATCTGCTGGAAAAAGGGTATCGAATGGAACAGCCCGAAGGATGTCCCCCTAAGGTGTATGAACTTATGAGAGCATGTGAGTATTCTTTTTTTTTTTTAATGGTAGTTCAATTTTCAGTTTATTAAGGAACTGCCATACAATTCTCCATACTGATTGTATGATTTTACATTTCCAACAGCAGTGTCAGAGGGTTCTCTTCTCTCCACATCCTCTCCAGCGTTCCCAGCAATTTAAATAGATCATTTTTGAGTGCACAATGATTGCAAGATGTCAGTATTATAGTTGAGATTAAGATTCAGCCTCCTGGAGGCTCAGGATAAAACTGAAGATCAAAGAGATGCAGGCTTGTAGCTCTGCTGATGTTCCAATGTTTTTTTCTTCCTTCTTTCACTCTTTGGGCCAATGTCTGGACCCATTGAGGTTCAGGTTCTTCATGTCTCTTTGCAGAGAAGAATTCAGTGAGAGACAAAGTGATAGGTAAGAAATGGATTTATTCAGAGTCACAGAAAGCACACTCCACAGACAGAGTGTGGGCCATGGCAGAGCGAATCCAGCGGCTGAGTATTCTTGTATATTGTAGGTTTGAGGGCTTAAGTGAGCCCTTCAGGCTGATTAACAAAGCTGAAAGCAAGCCTCACAGTGTTGTAAGAGTGTAACTAACCTCATGGCACAGAGTTACTGTTGAGTCTTATTGGAATCCTAAGAATCATCGTCCAAGGCCTAAATATCCACTCAATTTCCCAAAATATTTGCTTGTATAACAGGATAATAAGAAATTGGGCTTGGAGATTAGGTGGGAGGGGGGCTGCTTTTAGCCACCCAGAATGGTTTTTAAAGACTGGGGAAGGCATGGCAGTGACTTCTGTGATGAGTAAACAAAAGCATCTGCCTTCTTAAAGATGAGAAAGTAGGAGGGTGAGGAGTGAAAACAACCACAGTATGTTTGAGTCTCGTTATTTTCTCACTGAGCGTTGGCATTGCCTTACTGCCCTGTCTTTGTCACATGTGAATTCCAGACTTCCCTTTTCTGATACACTGTTATGCTTCAGAATGTGTGCAACTGATTGTTTATAAGAGAGCGTTTGAAGACGGGGTTTACTATTCCTTTCTCCAGTGGAAGAAAACTTGCTGTGTTTTTAAACCATCTCCCAGCCCTCTGCATCCCTCTAGTGGAGGGAGCAGGAGCCGAGGCTACATAGCACCGGCCCCAGGAAGTGGGCTCATCATGGCTCTGGGGCTGGGACTAAGAACGGCTGGCTCGCTGTCACTGTGGAGTTGCTGTGACCCTGCTTTAACAAGTGCACAGCCCCCTGAACAGAACTCACCCTGTGCCCTGCGTGTGTCCTTCCCACAGGAAGCTTTTAACATTGTTCTTTTGTTACATAGGCTGGAAGTGGAGCCCTGCCGACAGGCCCTCTTTTGCTGAAACACATCAAGCTTTTGAAACCATGTTCCATGACTCCAGCATTTCTGAAGGTGAGAATCTGGTGCTATACTCTTGGTGGGAGCTGATTCTGAGTGCTGGGGATGATAACATTCCAAAAGTCATAGGTTCTTCTCATTTGGGATATTGATATTCAGGATATTGAATTAATCCTTGGCCTTTATTAGTCTTGTCTTTTTTTTCTTGCTATTTTAAAATGTATCTTTGTGTCTCTAGCTCATATTTTTTTAACACCAAAAGCATTTTTATTGGGGTTAGGCAATTAACAGTTTTGTGATAGTTTCGGGTGAACGGTGAAGGGGCTCAGCCATACATATGCGTGTATCCATTCTCTCCTAACCCCCCACCCCCCGCCCCCTGCCGCCTATCCAGGTCTAGCTCATATTTTTAATATTGAAATATTTTAAGAGTATGAACAGAATTTAGCTGTAAGGGTATTATATCTGAGTGTAGTTTATAATATTGAAAAATTAAGACAATTTAAATATCTAGTGTGTTAATTATTATATTCCTATAATTGAGTAGCTAAAATGATATTTTTAAACACATCGACACAGAAAGGATTTTAGAATGAGAATGTTAAGCTGACTTACGAACAGTGAGAAACTTTTTCTTATGTAAAAAGCAAGTATATGGGCACAAAAGTAGTTTCCTGCTTTTGTGTATAATGTCTCTATAAAATGATCTGCAAAAGTCAAACAGTGAACTTACTTGTTGGGACTTCCCTGCTGGTCAAGAGGCTAAGACTATGAGCTCCCGATACAGGGGGCCCAGGTTGGATCCCTGGTGAGGGATCTAGATCCAAAATGCCACAACTAAGAATTTGCATGCCACAAACTAAAGACCTCGCATGCTACAACTAAGACCGGGTATAGCTTAATAAATAAAAATAAGTATTGAATAAAATAAAATTGCCAGTCAAAAAATAAATGAACTTATTTGTTATAAAGAAAGAGACTGGACTTCCCTGGTGGTCCAGTGGTTGAGAATCTGCCTGCCAATGCAGAGGACCTGGGTTCAGTCCCTGGTCTGGGAAGCGTCATGGCTACTGAAGCCTGGGTGCTCTAGAGCCACAGCTGGGCAGCGTGAGCAGCGACTGTAGTGAGGAGCCTGCTTACTGCTAGTAAAGAGTGGCCCCCACTCACCTCAGTAGCAAATGCCAGAGGGCAGCAACAAAGATGCAACCTGCTGAAAATAAATACATGGGTAAATAAAACAAAAGAGAGAAAGAATATTCGTTGAGAACTAAAATTAGAATTCTTAGTTATACTTGCCTATTAGACATTTTGGTGTAGTTCCAGAACATACAACACCAGAGTCTAGTGACAAGTATCTCCGTCCTTGTCCTTTGGTGCATGGAACTTCGGCAGGTTGTGGAGGGCACAGCTTGCCCTTTGGACCAGACTGAGCAGCTCCCTGTCTTAGCACTTTTCTTTCCTCTGTACCCTTTATTTCCTATGGAATCAAGTCATGATTATCATTGGAATCTCATTGGTGTGGCTTGAATTATGTGCTAGGTGCCCCACACTAGTGCGGGGTCAGTTTTGAAAAATAATTATCAAAAAAGTTGTAAATTACTAAATTTCACAATTTGACTGATACATACTTCATTTTTGTTCAGGAAGGAATAGCAGAATAGGCCTTTGCCGTATTATTAAAAACCACAAAATCCATGGCTCTTTCAGCTGAGGCTTACTAATAGCCTGAACACATTTTCAGGAGCCTTATTTGCTTCACTGGTATGAAATGAAATGGATTATACCTGCCCTCCTTTTGTTTTTACATGGCATAACCTGAAAATAAAAATAGCTGCAGACATCTGTTTGCTTTGTCCAGCCTCTGAATAGGCACTTTGTAAATAAGGATACCCAGATGAGCATGTGAAGTTACCCAGCATCAAAGAAGTACAGAATCAAACAATGAGATGGCCGTTACCCACTTATAAGAAAGGCTAAAATGCAAGCCAAGCAACCATCCGACTTTGGCAAGTATGCCTGGTAACCACAACTTCCATACAAGTTCGTGGGGATGGAGCTTACGGCAGCTAGCGTGGGAGGGCCTTTGGCCCTGTGCCTCACCAGCCCTGCACCTATACCTAGCAGACATACCTGCCATTGTGAAGCCAAGGACAGCCCAGAACCGGAAACAACAGACATTGATCAAGAGACGAATGGATGAATTTTGGTATATTCACATAATTGAACACTACACAGCCACGAGACAACCCCCTGCCACTTGGAGTAACATGGACGAATCTGCAGCTAGAGTGCTGAGCAACAGAAGCCCAGACTCCAAGGGTACAGGCTTTGTGACTCCACTTACGTATTTTCCTGTCTCCTTCCACTCCATTCTTTCAGCACTCCATGCTTCAGGTCTTCACAGGTGTCCCCCTTTTCTGAGAAAGAGAAACTCCCTTTTTTGTCATGAAGTTGTTCTTTTTATCATTCACGTGTTTATCCTCACAGAGGTAGCTGAGGAGCTTGGGAGGGCTGCCTCCTCCTCGTCTGTGGTTCCCTATCTGCCCCGATTGCCTATACTTCCTTCCAAGACCCGGACGTTGAAGAAACAGGGGGAGAACAAGGAGAATATCGAAGGGGTACAAGATGCTGCAGAAAATTCTGCTTCTAGTTCAGCACCAGGTATGAGTCCCTGGGCACAAAGAGTCAGACTGCCTTGTTAAAAGAGCCATGGGGTGGGCTTCTCTGGTGGTCCACTGGGTGAAGAGTCCACCTTGCAATGCAAGGGGCACTGGTTCGATCCCTGGCCTGGGAAGATCCCATGTGCCGCGGAGCGGCTGGACTGCTGTGTGTAATTGTGAGTTAGCACTCAGGAGCGCCTGCGCCCAGAGCCGGCGCTCTGCAACGGGAGAGGCCACTGCAATGGGAGGCGCACACAAGCCAAAGAATAAAGATGGCTGAAAATAAATAAATAATCAAGAAAAGAGGCCGAAACTTAAAAAAGAGAGCTCTAGATGACCTCTATAGTTCTTTAGAAAAAAAAAAAGAGCAGTGAGGTCTGAGGCTTTTTCTTTCCACTTGGCTGCCCATCTTCCTCGAGGAAAGTGTGCCTGGTGTCAGTTCTCTTCCACTCGAGTCCACGGCTCTGTGTTGCCAGTGTCAGTAATCGTGATCTGTCGGTTCAGCACACAGCTCTGCCTCCCACTCCATTTCCCAAACTCCTGATTCTCAGATAGTTACTGTCTTTATGATTCTGGCAAAAAATGTCTTCGTTGACTCTGATAGAGGAAGCCACTTTGTGCTGTAGTTTCGAATGCTGAGATAAAACCCAGCAGGTTCTTTCTTTTTTTGTATCTCGTACCACATTTGGAACAGCAGTGTGACATGATAATGTATTTTAGTTTCCTCTGAGCCCTGCTAACACTTGACATGTAATAGATCACAACAACACGCTTTACGATCCAACCTCAGTTACTCAGTTGAGTTGCTTATTTTTCACGTTACTTGTTGTTCTTTTTTTTTTTTTTTTCCAAATCAGGGTTCATTAGAAGTGCACAGGCCCCCAGTGGGTCCCCAGCACTGCCTCGAAAGCAGAGAGACAAGTCGCCCAGCAGCCTCTTGGAAGATGCCAAAGAGACATGCTTCACCCGAGATAGGAAGGGAGGCTTCTTCAGCTCCTTCATGAAGAAGAGAAACGCTCCCACACCCCCCAAACGCAGCAGCTCCTTCCGAGAAATGGAGAACCAGCCCCACAAGAAATCTGAACTCACGGGTAACTTCTCACCTGTTGCTTCTCTCCAGCATGCTGATGGGTTCTCTTTCACTCCTGCCCAGCAAGAAGCGAATCTGGTGCCAGCCAAGTGCTCCGGGGGTGGCTTTGCACAGAGGAGCCTCTGTACTGATGACGGTGGCGGGGGTGGGGGCAGTGGCACTGCTGGTGGGGGGTGGTCTGGCCTCACGGGCTTCTTTACACCACGCTTAATCAAAAAGACACTGGGCTTACGAGCAGGGAAGCCCGCAGCCAGTGATGACACCTCCAAGCCTTTTCCAAGGTCAAACTCTACATCTTCCATGTCCTCAGGGCTTCCAGAGCAGGATAGGATGGCAATGACCCTTCCCAGGAACTGCCAGAGGTCCAAACTCCAGCTGGAAAGGACAGTGTCCACCTCTTCTCAACCAGAAGAGAATGTGGACAGGGCCAATGACACGCTTCCAAAAAAATCAGAGGAAGGTGCTGCTCCGACCAGGGAGAGACCAAAAGCCAAACTTTTGCCCAGAGGAGCCGCGGCTCTTCCTCTCAGAACCCCCTCTGGGGATCCAGCCGCCACGGAGAAGGAGTCTCCAGGGGCGGGGGCGGCGGGCGTGGCAGCTGCCCCCAAGAGCAAGGAGAGGAATGGGGGGGCGCGCCTGGGCGCAGCTGGAGTCCCCGAGGACAGCGAGCAGACAGGCTGGCCTTCTCCAGCCAAGACTGCGCCGTCCTGCCAACCACTCATAACCACAAAGTGCCCGTCCTCATCTCTCCCACTCTCAAGCACACTCCCGCTGACGTGCAGCTCATTGGCACAGACTCTCAGGGGAACAAATTCAAGCTCTTATCTGAGCATCAGGTCACTTCCTCTGGAGACAAGGACCGACCCCGCCGGGTGAAACCAAAGTGTGCCCCACCGCCCCCAGTGGGTCCCCAGCACTGCCTCGAAGCAGAGAGACAAGTCGCCCAGCAGCCTCTTGGAAGATGCCAAAGAGACATGCTTCACCCGAGATAGGAAGGGAGGCTTCTTCAGCTCCTTCATGAAGAAGAGAAACGCTCCCACACCCCCCAAACGCAGCAGCTCCTTCCGAGAAATGGAGAACCAGCCCCACAAGAAATCTGAACTCACGGGTAACTTCTCACCTGTTGCTTCTCTCCAGCATGCTGATGGGTTCTCTTTCACTCCTGCCCAGCAAGAAGCGAATCTGGTGCCAGCCAAGTGCTCCGGGGGTGGCTTTGCACAGAGGAGCCTCTGTACTGATGACGGTGGCGGGGGTGGGGGCAGTGGCACTGCTGGTGGGGGGTGGTCTGGCCTCACGGGCTTCTTTACACCACGCTTAATCAAAAAGACACTGGGCTTACGAGCAGGGAAGCCCGCAGCCAGTGATGACACCTCCAAGCCTTTTCCAAGGTCAAACTCTACATCTTCCATGTCCTCAGGGCTTCCAGAGCAGGATAGGATGGCAATGACCCTTCCCAGGAACTGCCAGAGGTCCAAACTCCAGCTGGAAAGGACAGTGTCCACCTCTTCTCAACCAGAAGAGAATGTGGACAGGGCCAATGACACGCTTCCAAAAAAATCAGAGGAAGGTGCTGCTCCGACCAGGGAGAGACCAAAAGCCAAACTTTTGCCCAGAGGAGCCGCGGCTCTTCCTCTCAGAACCCCCTCTGGGGATCCAGCCGCCACGGAGAAGGAGTCTCCAGGGGCGGGGGCGGCGGGCGTGGCAGCTGCCCCCAAGAGCAAGGAGAGGAATGGGGGGGCGCGCCTGGGCGCAGCTGGAGTCCCCGAGGACAGCGAGCAGACAGGCTGGCCTTCTCCAGCCAAGACTGCGGCCGTCCTGCCAACCACTCATAACCACAAAGTGCCCGTCCTCATCTCTCCCACTCTCAAGCACACTCCCGCTGACGTGCAGCTCATTGGCACAGACTCTCAGGGGAACAAATTCAAGCTCTTATCTGAGCATCAGGTCACTTCCTCTGGAGACAAGGACCGACCCCGCCGGGTGAAACCAAAGTGTGCCCCACCGCCCCCACCAGTGATGCGAGCACTGCAGCCTCCGTCGGCGTGCGCAGACTCCACGGAAGAGCCGACGGCCCCGACGGCGGTCCAGCCCAAGTCGGAAACACAGGAGGGAGGGAAGAAGGTGGCGCCGGGGGCGGTGCCCGTCAGTGGGAAAGCTGGGAGGCCTGTGATGCCTCCGCCTCAAGTGCCTCTGCCCACATCTTCCATCTCGCCCGCCAAAATGGCCAATGGCACAGCGGGTACTAAAGTGGCTCTGAGAAAAACCAAACAGGCGACTGAGAAAATCCCAGCCGACAAAATCAGCAAGGAGGCCCTGCTGGAATGTGCTGACCTACTGTCCAGTGCACTCGCGGAACCTGTGCCCAACAGCCAGCTGGTGGACACGGGCCACCAGCTGCTCGACTACTGCTCAGGCTACGTGGACTGCATCCCCCAGACGCGCAACAAATTCGCCTTCCGAGAGGCTGTGAGCAAACTGGAACTCAGCCTGCAGGAGCTGCAGGTGTCGTCGGCAGCGGCTGGCGTGCCCGGGGCGAACCCCATCCTTAACAACTTGCTGTCGTGCGTACAGGAGATCAGTGACGTGGTGCAGAGGTAGCCTCTGGCCGCCACGTGGGAAGAGGCACACATTTCTGAGGGGGAGAGGGAAAGGCACTTGTTTTACTTGTGTTCTCATTTCACAAAATGGAAGACTGATACTTGAGTGTGTTTCTGTGAAGTACCTCAGATCTCTGAGCTCTCACGTTTACAGGTTCATCTCAAAAGTAACAAGCAAAACCCACAAGGAGAGGGGGAAGAGAGACGGGGCGCAGGGCAGCTGTGGGCCGGATCGGAAGCTGTACTGGAGCAGCAGGGATGTGTGTGTGTCGTGCCATGAAGAACCGAGTCCAGCCCGTCCTTATCTGCAGTGACGTGAGCTGGCCAGGCAGGGCTGCTCTCCGGCAGGGCCGCGGGGCCTGCGCCCAGACAGCGCGCGGGTGGTGGCGCTCCGGCTGCACCGCGGAGCAGGGAATGGGCCAGGGTCTCCAGCAGGTGCTAGCAGTGATGACGCTCCAGCTCGTGGGACTTCGTGGGTGGGAACGTGCCACGAGAAGCCCTGTTCAAGGCTGTCGGAAGCTGCTGATAGCCTTGCTTCCACAAGGTCACTGCTGCAGTAAGAGGGGCAAATCAGAGGGCTCGATGCAGCACTGGGAACTGCGGCCCTGTCGGTGCGCCTGTCCTGTGCTCTGTGGGTGTGTGAATTGGCGCGGGCGGTAAAGAATGCTAGGAAGTGTATTCAGGGAGATGGAAACCTCCTGGAGTCCCGTATTGCCCAGCAGAAGCCACTTCTCCCGGGCTCATCTGATTCTGTCATGGGTGAGGGTGGGCTTTGTGCTTGTTGGTGCCTGTCTATAAACCACAGGCATGGGGGTCTCTGGTTCTTCTCTGCCCCTTGCTGGGCAGGCTGTCTTCCTTTATCCCTGGCAGCATTCAGGGCCTCAACCAGCACTGAACACTATTGAAAATAATGGTCCTGTACAGGTCCCACAGGGGAGTCTGTGCATACTGACTTACTGGCCAAGGACCTGCGTGTGTTTCTTTTACCAACTACAATGCCAGGGAAAGGGTGGCTTCTTGAAGCTTGGCAGTCTGCCCGGGAGCCTGTGACTAGAGGAGAAGCTGCCTTGGTCCTAATGACTTTCTCTGTACATTTCCCCTTCCTTGTCACCTTAGACCCAATCCAGGTCGAGAGGAAGGAGATGCGTTCTCTCACTCTGTACGAACTTCACATGATTCACATGAATCACCCTAAATTATTCTCATGCTTTTTTTCTCTCATGGGCTTCCCCCCGCGTCGCCCCCCCACCACCCCCAATTGTGCTTGTTTGTGCAGATCATGTTGGAAATGTTCCTTGATATTTATTTTTTCATTTCACCTGTATTGTAAAGTGCATATTTGAAGGAGCAGGTCACTTTCAGGGGACACCGATGAGATCCTGGAAACCCCAGTGTTCCTTTTCCTTCCCTATTCAGTTATTGTAACAGAAGTTAATAAGGATCACTTCTGAATTTGGAACCAGATCTGATTGGCTAGATACTAATAGTACTCTCGATATCAGGTCTAATGCCAGTGACCACTTCATTCTTTTTAAACCTTTATGCCCCTCCATTCCCGTCTCTAAGGAGAACTGGGCCAGGGTTCCCTCCCGGAGCAGGGGGCTCAGCAGTGATGACGCCCAGCTCGTGGGACTTCGTGGGTGGGAACGTGCCACAGAAGCCCTGTTCAAGGCTGTCGGAAGCTGCTGATAGCCTTGCTTCCACAAGGTCACTGCTGCAGTAAGAGGGGCAAATCAGAGGGCTCGATGCAGCACTGGGAACTGCGGCCCTGTCGGTGCGCCTGTCCTGTGCTCTGTGGGTGTGTGAATTGGCGCGGGCGGTAAAGAATGCTAGGAAGTGTATTCAGGGAGATGGAAACCTCCTGGAGTCCCGTATTGCCCAGCAGAAGCCACTTCTCCCGGGCTCATCTGATTCTGTCATGGGTGAGGGTGGGCTTTGTGCTTGTTGGTGCCTGTCTATAAACCACAGGCATGGGGGTCTCTGGTTCTTCTCTGCCCCTTGCTGGGCAGGCTGTCTTCCTTTATCCCTGGCAGCATTCAGGGCCTCAACCAGCACTGAACACTATTGAAAATAATGGTCCTGTACAGGTCCCACAGGGGAGTCTGTGCATACTGACTTACTGGCCAAGGACCTGCGTGTGTTTCTTTTACCAACTACAATGCCAGGGAAAGGGTGGCTTCTTGAAGCTTGGCAGTCTGCCCGGGAGCCTGTGACTAGAGGAGAAGCTGCCTTGGTCCTAATGACTTTCTCTGTACATTTCCCCTTCCTTGTCACCTTAGACCCAATCCAGGTCGAGAGGAAGGAGATGCGTTCTCTCACTCTGTACGAACTTCACATGATTCACATGAATCACCCTAAATTATTCTCATGCTTTTTTTCTCTCATGGGCTTCCCCCCGCGTCGCCCCCCCACCACCCCCAATTGTGCTTGTTTGTGCAGATCATGTTGGAAATGTTCCTTGATATTTATTTTTTCATTTCACCTGTATTGTAAAGTGCATATTTGAAGGAGCAGGTCACTTTCAGGGGACACCGATGAGATCCTGGAAACCCCAGTGTTCCTTTTCCTTCCCTATTCAGTTATTGTAACAGAAGTTAATAAGGATCACTTCTGAATTTGGAACCAGATCTGATTGGCTAGATACTAATAGTACTCTCGATATCAGGTCTAATGCCAGTGACCACTTCATTCTCTTTTTAAACCTTTATGCCCCCTCCATTCCCGTCTCTAAGGAGAATGCAGTATAAAAAAAAAAGTACATTTTTTCTCCCTCCCAAAGGAATATTAACTAAGGAGGATAGGAATTCAGCCTTGATGGACAGTGAGTTTTCTTCCTGTCTGTGTCATTGATCCACTGTCAGCCTCATAACCCCTGCTCTTCATCTGTTAATGGAGGTCATGATACACATTCTCAAGGGTGTTTTGCAAATAAGCGTATAGGTATCCCTTTGGGAGCCTCTCTGGAAAGCTCTTTCGTGCAGTATTGTTATGTATGAATACAAGTTTTTCATTCTCTTCTTTGCTCAGTAGCAGATAATGCAATTTAAAACTGCTGAGATTATGCTAATTGGGCCAAGGGGGAAAAACGGTTTTGGACAGAGTTTGGAATCTTTGACCAAGAGGAAATTTTAGTTGTCATTAGAAAAAAAGGAATTGATTCTCTAGGTGTTCCAGAGGAGTCCCAGGCCAAGAGGAGAACAAGAAAGGAGGCGGCAGTACTGGGCATTCCTTTCGGGGGCTGGGTGAGCCGTCTGTTACCTGTCAGGGGAACACGGGCAGCTAGTATCTTGCTAATCTCCTTGTAATGGTTGGAAGAGTTCATTTTAACTTGGATTTGAAAACCACAATCTTCCTCCCACCTTCTACTTTGCCACTCTCCTTCATCATATGTTTCCATAAACTTGAAATTGTTTTAGCAATTAGCCTTTTAAGGGTGGGGCAGAGAAAGCTAAAACTTTAGAGTATTGTTATGCTGCTTTTTAAGTTTATCCCTGTCATTGTGGATACAAGTTGAGGGATTATAATCATTTTTCAGGGGATTCTTTTTTTTGTTTGTTTAAGTAAGGGGTCTTTCCTTGAGAGCTCCATATATAAGCCTTGGAGGAACACTACTGAGTGTATTTAAGCTCCCTGGTTTTCTCACCGAAGAGCAGTCTTTGAGGGTGAGGGCTGGATCTTACTCAGGGGCAGCACCTGGCTCTGTCTTGTTCATACTAGGTGCTCAGTATGGATTTTTCATGAATGGATTTTTTTTTTTTTCTCTCAACACTGTCAAGAATAGCATTGACTGTTGTGGCACACTCCATCCATGTGATGCTTTAACTGTGTAACTTCAGGAGTTTGAGGGCTCAGGGTTCAGGTTATTAAAGAGACACTGTCAACTTAATATAAAAAATGTAACTTAGGGTTTTTTTTTTTCTTTTTTCTTTTTTTCTACTTGAAAGGGACCAGATCTTTAAAAATAACCGGATATAAATTTTAAATGTTTAAATTCAGAGAAAACTGAACAAAAGAGAACTAATTTTACCTAGCCCTTGAAGCACTGAGTACTATGTGTCAGTCTCAAAATCTTCTATACAGAAATTCTTCCAAATGTTACATCAGTAATGTCCAAGTGTTGGTTGACTCTTTTGTTCAACAGTGCCTCATTTCCACTAGAGGAAGCTTGGTCTCCAGTCCCACTAACCAGTGCCTGCCTGACATCGAGTTACGCTTAACTGGACTGCATAAAGTGTTTACATTATAAAAGGCTTCTAGATCACTTGGCTCAAATGTAATAACTGGTTTCATTAATGTTCCAGGAACAAGAGAACCGTCTCTAATAATTCTCAGGTTGATCCAAGTATTCACAAAAGGGCAGCAGTTGAGTCCAAAAATTTCTTCAAAAATGCCCAAACAAGTGTTCCCTCGGTGGACAGTCCCAGCAACTCCAACCACAACCAGCCTATGAGAAGAAGAAGCACATTCTAGGTCATGGAGTCTAGACTGGGACTGAGAAAAGATCCTCTTCTTTGAGTAGTGACAGCAGACGAAGGCTCACAGTTTCTGCTCCATGGTCTGTTGCATTTTGTTCAGATGGGTTGCAGTAAAACCTAAGCTTGACATCATGGCAGGAGCGCTGTGGTCCCATTCATCTTGAGAATTCTGAGAATTAAGAAGAGGATTCTGAGAATTAAGAAGTTCAAAAAACCACTGACAGAATTCTTCACCTAATTGACGAAAATCAACCTTTTCAGCTGTTTTCCTCCCTTCTCCTGCTGTTCAAAGAGTAATTTTCTCTGTCTTAAATTGGCTCTGGCGTTTCCTTTAATTTCAGGTGTAACTGCTTTTTCCGGTAATCCTTTGCATGCTGAATAAGATGGTGTTTTTCAGTAGCTGGAGGTATAATAGCACACTGTGTTGCCAAGTCTTTAAATATGGTTTCTCAGTGGACTTTTTAATGCCTCAAAAGTTCTTCTACACTTTGTACACTGATATTTCGCAAATGGCATTCTGTCCTCAGGCTGCACCAGACGGTTGGTGATGGTGTTGCACAGGGCCGTGGTCTCGTTGTTGTCCAAAAGGCTGAGCAGTTTATGGCAGCCGTCTCTCTCTGGCTGGCTGAGCCCCGACATCTTGACCCCCAGAGAGTGGGGAGAGGACGCCGCCAATAATGTTGCCTCCTTAGGCCCACTGGGCTTGCGCCTGGGCAGTAGGCATGGGAAGTGTGTAGAATACATCTTGATTGTGCTTTATGTGAAGTATTTTCTTAAAAGGCTTTGTGTAAAATTAAAACGTGTATATTTTCCTACAGATATCCATTGTGACTGTCAGAGATATAGCCTTAAAAGAAGTTGGTCCTGAGAAATGTATCCAGTGTTTTTCCAGGTGACCTGTGTACACTGAGGTTATTTAGAGCAGAGACCCTTTTTTAGCTGAGTTATGGGGTTTAAGTTAGAATTTTCATACAATTCAACTGGCTAGTAAAATAGTGCCCAGTTAATGAAATGCCAACTGCTAAGGCACCATCCATGATGTGTTTAACAAAGTCATGGAGCTTTGGGGCTTTATGGATAACACTTCAGATAGTGATGAAGAGTTCGGACTCTAAAGCCAGTCTAGAAGGCAAGTCCCCCTTAACCTTCCTGGACCTTAGTTTCCTCATGGACAACAGGGATAATAATAATAACTACCTCAGGGTTGTTGTAAGGATTAAATGAGATAATGTGTGTAAGGTGCTTAGCTTGAGTGTCTGGCATGTGATGAATACTCCACAGATGCTAACTACTGCTGTTATTCACACTTCATCCAGTGGGTCTTAGCCAAGGATGGGCAACAAACTTTCCTGGGGTTAAAAACAAAACAACGATGCATTGGCCTCAGCCTGTGGAACTCCCTGTGGGGGTTGGGTCTCAACCCACGTATTTTCCAAGGAAATCTCTCTAGGTGTTTCAGACACCCGGCACTGTGAACACTAGCAACACCCCAACTTTTTACAACTTAAGAAATGGGAAGAGAGGATGTTTAAGTGACTTGCCCATCAGCTCAGAGGAGTTAATTTTAGTGGCAGAGCCAAGGCTAGAGTTTGGATCTGAATTCACTTTCTTGTTGGGGGGTCTCTCCACCATTCCTGTTGCCTTGTGAGACACTGCAAAAAAAATAAAAGTGACTCAGGTAGACAATCAGTCTCCACGGCGCTGCACACTTTCTAAAGCACACGTTCCTGGCACTGTCTGACCTCAAGGGACTTAAATGTTAAGTCATGGCTACACTAGCAAAGCAGGCATTCAGTAGAACTCAGTAATTTGAAAAATTATGTGGGGTCCTTCTTTTGGACAGACCTTAGAGACACAGCAATCTGCACTTTGTAATAGAGAAGTAACAACTTAACAGAAAACCTAGTCTTACATTCCTTTTTCTTAAAAAAACAAAAAAATTTTATTGTCCCATATCATTTTAACAACTATGACATGTTTATGAAAGCACTTTGAGAAAAAGTATCATGTAATATAACTATAAAGTATTATTAATGTCTATTTAGAAAACAATGAGATGCTGATTGACTTACAAGCTTTTGTGTGCGAGAGACCTGAAAATACAGATATGTAAACAGTCAGCTCTGTAATCGATCACATTTATAAATACGAAACTGCTAAATGAGTATGTGCAGGTAGAGTTAAGTGTTTTGCTAAAAGGGTAGCTCGGTGCTGAATACCTATCGAAAACTAGGGACCAACTTTCTGGTTTAATTACAACCTTGAAAAAGTAGTAATGTGTACTCACTCCAGAACAGAGCAGCTCTTGCAGGGACCTGGACTCGAGAACAGCCTGGGCCTTTCACCCCCGAGCATCTGTCCGTCCACGCTCAGCCATTTCGTGTCCTGATACGTTTGGTGGGGGCAGACCCGTCACCCGTTCACGTTGGCAGTGTCTTCTGGCACCTGTGTCCTGCATCGTGGTGGTGTTTGGGGAGCCAGAGCACTTTGGGAATTACTTTCCTAGGATTTTCTGCCAGTTGTAGATGAGCTTGACATTTCTCATCCATGTCCCCCTCCCCCAAGAGGAGTAGTCGAGCGTTAAGTCACCTATTACATTATAAAAATATTCAAGAGTAAATTACATTGGTGACTGCTTCTGTGTTGTAGCCGTCCTGCCTTCAGACCTCTCCCACTTCTGTTTTTGCTACTGATGTCACTGTTGCTATCAGGCTGTGTCTCCCCACGGGCATTCCCACTAAGCTGATGGGGTTGTCTACATTTTCACACTCAGTGATTTGGGGATTTCATCATCTCACTTGCATTAACTTGTTCTGCTTAGGTGTTGGGGCCACCACTGTGCCCCAAGCATCTGGTTTGACGACCAGTCATTTTTTTAAATGTTAAGTCATGGCTACACTAGCAAAGCAGGCATTCAGTAGAACTCAGTAATTTGAAAAATTATGTGGGGTCCTTCTTTTGGACAGACCTTAGAGACACAGCAATCTGCACTTTGTAATAGAGAAGTAACAACTTAACAGAAAACCTAGTCTTACATTCCTTTTTCTTAAAAACAAAAATTTTATTGTCCCATATCATTTTAACAACTATGACATGTTTATGAAAGCACTTTGAGAAAAAGTATCATGTAATATAACTATAAAGTATTATTAATGTCTATTTAGAAAACAATGAGATGCTGATTGACTTACAAGCTTTTGTGTGCGAGAGACCTGAAAATACAGATATGTAAACAGTCAGCTCTGTAATCGATCACATTTATAAATACGAAACTGCTAAATGAGTATGTGCAGGTAGAGTTAAGTGTTTTGCTAAAAGGGTAGCTCGGTGCTGAATACCTATCGAAAACTAGGGACCAACTTTCTGGTTTAATTACAACCTTGAAAAAGTAGTAATGTGTACTCACTCCAGAACAGAGCAGCTCTTGCAGGGACCTGGACTCGAGAACAGCCTGGGCCTTTCACCCCCGAGCATCTGTCCGTCCACGCTCAGCCATTTCGTGTCCTGATACGTTTGGTGGGGGCAGACCCGTCACCCGTTCACGTTGGCAGTGTCTTCTGGCACCTGTGTCCTGCATCGTGGTGGTGTTTGGGGAGCCAGAGCACTTTGGGAATTACTTTCCTAGGATTTTCTGCCAGTTGTAGATGAGCTTGACATTTCTCATCCATGTCCCCCTCCCCCAAGAGGAGTAGTCGAGCGTTAAGTCACCTATTACATTATAAAAATATTCAAGAGTAAATTACATTGGTGACTGCTTCTGTGTTGTAGCCGTCCTGCCTTCAGACCTCTCCCACTTCTGTTTTTGCTACTGATGTCACTGTTGCTATCAGGCTGTGTCTCCCCACGGGCATTCCCACTAAGCTGATGGGGTTGTCTACATTTTCACACTCAGTGATTTGGGGATTTCATCATCTCACTTGCATTAACTTGTTCTGCTTAGGTGTTGGGGGCCACCACTGTGCCCCAAGCATCTGTGACGACCAGTCATCTTTACGTAAGTGTCTCTGGACACACATTTCTTCTTAGGTATTAATAGACTTCAGCTGTCTGTGTCTGTCTTAGCGTCTGTCAGGCCAGAGGCTCAGTTCTTTGGTAGCTGCCTGCTTCCATCTGGGCGTTGTGGGAGCAGGCGAGCAGCAGGGCGAGGCAGCCCTGAGGTTGCCCGTGCCGCCCACGCGACCACACCAGGACACTGCTACCCGCCGGTGCCTCACTGGTCAGAGAGGCCTGGGCTGGTTCTGAAATCTGTCCCACTCTTGTAACAGTCAGGATATTGATATGCCCATTTTTCCAGCTGCCGGATTTTTAAAAATACAAAGGCTAGCTTTCCTCTGGGCAGGCCAGCGTTGCCTGGAGTAACCTGCTCTGTTGCAGCTCTGTCACAGTCTGCACTTCACCGCCCTCCTCTGCCCTCCTGCGTGGCTCGGGAGAGGCAGGGGCGGGCACAGCACCCTGCTCCAGAGCACCTGCCGCGGGGACTGTTGTGGACCCAGCCCGTCCTCCGTGAAGTTGACCGCAGGGTCCCAGAAGGTGCGTCTGCCTGGAGCTGCCATGTCTCACCCCACCCAGCTGAGCTGTGTTCCTTCTTGAGATAACAAGGGTGCAAGAGATTTCCTGCACGTCGGACTCCACGTCCTAGATCCAAATCTGCCTCTACAGTTAGGGGACACTCCACCCTGTGATCATCAGGGTGAGCAGATCCGCTGCTTCTCTCTGGGTGAGGAGGCTGGCGCAGGGCATCTTGAGTCCGGGCCGATGCAGAGTGGCCGCGATCATTCCGAGAGGAGTGTGCCTTCAGAGATGGGTTCTATGTGTTCTGCAGAGGAAAGGATCTTTCAGCGGACTTGGCGTTACGTGGTTATCGAACTGTAACTGGTGGAGGTGAACTTGCTGGTGGCAGTGGCCGGGCGCCCCAGTCAGTAGGGTGTTCTTGCCACATGGACGGCTGCATAAGTAGATGCTTTAAGTTTCTCTATGCGCTTGGTGAGCTGGGGGGAGGACACCCTAACCGGGCCCTTTCTACCCTCCGCGAGTGCACTGTTACAAATCTGAAAGACTTCACCTTTCCTGAAAGATGGAGGTCCTTTACCCTCCACATGGCTCTGCGACCTGAACACAGCAGCAGGGCCCTGCTACCCCAGCCGGAGGTCACAGATGGCATGCGAGCAGATCTTCCAACCTGCAGCCCATCTGTAGGAAAGGTGGTGTCCTTTAGATGGAAAGGCCAGGCCCCACACATGCACACACCGTCTGTGTCTGTTCTGTGAGTGTCTGTTCACCATCGTGTCAGGATCCTACATGTCATTCAAGCTGCTGAGCTATGACACACACAGGGCTTGAGGTCCAGAGCATTCTCTCTAACACGGGTGGGGAGGTGGACTCTGGAGGAAAGTTTGTCTGGTTTGCAGCTTGCTTCAGTTGGCTACTAAGCCTCAGGATAGGCGTTTAAATCTATAAGGCCTGTTGCAGCTCTGTCACAGTCTGCACTTCACCGCCCTCCTCTGCCCTCCTGCGTGGCTCGGGAGAGGCAGGGGCGGGCACAGCACCCTGCTCCAGAGCACCTGCCGCGGGGACTGTTGTGGACCCAGCCCGTCCTCCGTGAAGTTGACCGCAGGGTCCCAGAAGGTGCGTCTGCCTGGAGCTGCCATGTCTCACCCCACCCAGCTGAGCTGTGTTCCTTCTTGAGATAACAAGGGTGCAAGAGATTTCCTGCACGTCGGACTCCACGTCCTAGATCCAAATCTGCCTCTACAGTTAGGGGACACTCCACCCTGTGATCATCAGGGTGAGCAGATCCGCTGCTTCTCTCTGGGTGAGGAGGCTGGCGCAGGGCATCTTGAGTCCGGGCCGATGCAGAGTGGCCGCGATCATTCCGAGAGGAGTGTGCCTTCAGAGATGGGTTCTATGTGTTCTGCAGAGGAAAGGATCTTTCAGCGGACTTGGCGTTACGTGGTTATCGAACTGTAACTGGTGGAGGTGAACTTGCTGGTGGCAGTGGCCGGGCGCCCCAGTCAGTAGGGTGTTCTTGCCACATGGACGGCTGCATAAGTAGATGCTTTAAGTTTCTCTATGCGCTTGGTGAGCTGGGGGGGGGACACCCTAACCGGGTCCTGTCTACCCTCATGAGTGCACTGTTACAAATCTGAAAGACTTCACCTTTCCTGAAAGATGGAGGTCCTTTACCCTCCACATGGCTCTGCGACCTGAACACAGCAGCAGGGCCCTGCTACCCCAGCCGGAGGTCACAGATGGCATGCGAGCAGATCTTCCAACCTGCAGCCCATCTGTAGGAAAGGTGGTGTCCTTTAGATGGAAAGGCCAGGCCCCACACATGCACACACCGTCTGTGTCTGTTCTGTGAGTGTCTGTTCACCATCGTGTCAGGATCCTACATGTCATTCAAGCTGCTGAGCTATGACACACACAGGGCTTGAGGTCCAGAGCATTCTCTCTAACACGGGGGGTGGGGGAGGTGGACTCTGAGGAAGGAAATGCCTAGTTTGTCTGGTTTGCAGCTTGCTTCAGTTGGCTACTAAGCCTCAGGATAGGCGTTTTAAATCTATAAGCAAGCCGCCCTACACTCTTAAGTTGGAGAATGGGACTTCTGGTTAGTAAAATTTTCACATAAGAAGGTCATGAAGTTTCAGCATTTCTAACAGTGATAACCTGGGTATGCCAAGTCCATTTATTCTCAACTCAGCAGTTAGTGCAGGATCCTGCGATGCTTTAGGGTCACTGGTGGAGGATCCAAACACTGTTCTGTACAGTTCAGCAGTACTGTGCTGTTACGAGTGGCAACATCGCCAAGAGACAGGTGTTTCCAGGAGATGCGGGCCGTGTCGCTGCCTTCCTCCGCTTGACCAGCTGGTTCCACTGTGGCCGCTGTCCTGAGGCCTCCATCCCGAGGGATGTGCTGAGACTTTGTGAGACGTCATCTAGATGAGGCTGACTGTCCTTCAGAGAAACGAGTATTCGGCCGCTGGAAGGAACCACGAGGCACTCATAGTCCTTTAGGGTGTAGGTTTGGACCCCTTCACATCTCCTATCTGCAGAGGGTACACCTGATTCCACATTATGTACATACACTGTTACTGTGCTAAGACAGGAGGCGGGTGGGAGGAGTTCATCAGCTCTCTCCCTGTGGTGAACAGAGCTGTGCCCTGGTTCATGGGGGCGGCACGAACAGGCCGACTGAGCTCTCAGCGCAGCGTCAGAGCCCCACGTCTCCAGGGTCGACCCCACGCTTCTCTTGGCAATCCGATTCTGTAATGACTATCAGTGGAGAAATTTCAGTTTTGTGCTCGATTGGCAAAAATAAGTTTGAGCGTTTCCTGGTGGTTGATAGAACTTCGTCCGGAAACCATGGTTCAGATTCTTTAAATCTTGTTTAATGTGTATACCAAAGGTCACGCTCTGCGGGTATGTGTGTGGGGGGTGCACGGAGGGGCGCGTCTGGAAGGCCCACCCAAGGGTGCATTGCTAAGGGCACACAGTGAGACAATGAGATTTCACTGAAACACATCAGTCGTGGGTCACACTACCAGTGTTGTCAGGTATTTGTTCTTGTTATTGTAATATATTTTCAGGTGTTTTGTTTTTCTAATTTAATACTTTCACCCTGTTGTCTGACTGTGAACTGCTAACAGTGTTAAACTTGATGTAAATAATAAGACCCTTGAAGGGGGAATGCTGTCTGCCTGTTGTCTCACAAGGCTTGCCAACTTGTGTTTTATTTTAAATAAAGGTTGCAATATTTTATTGTCAATGGAGGCTTGTGATTGGAGTGTTTCTCCCATAATTTTAACTGATGGGTAATCTAAGCATAATCTCTCTATATATATTTAGTGAGATCCAAAACTGTTCTGTACAGTTCAGCAGTACTGTGCTGTTACGGTGGCAACATCGCCAAGAGACAGGTGTTTCCAGGAGATGCGGGCCGTGTCGCTGCCTTCCTCCGCTTGACCAGCTGGTTCCACTGTGGCCGCTGTCCTGAGGCCTCCATCCCGAGGGATGTGCTGAGACTTTGTGAGACGTCATCTAGATGAGGCTGACTGTCCTTCAGAGAAACGAGTATTCGGCCGCTGGAAGGAACCACGAGGCACTCATAGTCCTTTAGGGTGTAGGTTTGGACCCCTTCACGTCTCCTATCTGCAGAGGGTACACCTGATTCCACATTATGTACATACACTGTTACTGTGCTAAGACAGGAGGCGGGTGGGAGGAGTTCATCAGCTCTCTCCCTGTGGTGAACAGAGCTGTGCCCTGGTTCATGGGGGCGGCACGAACAGGCCGACTGAGCTCTCAGCGCAGCGTCAGAGCCCCACGTCTCCAGGGTCGACCCCACGCTTCTCTTGGCAATCCGATTCTGTAATGACTATCAGTGGAGAAATTTCAGTTTTGTGCTCGATTGGCAAAAATAAGTTTGAGCGTTTCCTGGTGGTTGATAGAACTTCGTCCGGAAACCATGGTTCAGATTCTTTAAATCTTGTTTAATGTGTATACCAAAGGTCACGCTCTGCGGGTATGTGTGTGGGGGGTGCACGGAGGGGCGTCTGGAAGGCCCACCCAAGGGTGCATTGCTAAGGGCACACAGTGAGACAATGAGATTTCACTGAAACACATCAGTCGTGGGTCACACTACCAGTGTTGTCAGGTATTTGTTCTTGTTATTGTAATATATTTTCAGGTGTTTTGTTTTTCTAATTTAATACTTTCACCCTGTTGTCTGACTGTGAACTGCTAACAGTGTTAAACTTGATGTAAATAATAAGACCCTTGAAGGGGGAATGCTGTCTGCCTGTTGTCTCACAAGGCTTGCCAACTTGTGTTTTATTTTAAATAAAGGTTGCAATATTTTATTGTCAATGGAGGCTTGTGATTGGAGTGTTTCTCCCATAATTTTAACTGATGGGTAATCTAAGCATAATCTCTCTCTATATATATTGTGACAGATAATAGACATCTGTAAGGTAAAGAAGCTGATTTTAGCAAGCATCCCCTGGCACATTCTTTAGAGTGTGGTCCTTTATGGGAGTCTTTTACTCATCCTTTGATGGATTACAGTTTTGGAAATAGCCAAAGGCATCATCTGGAGTCCAGCTGAAACATAAGGTAAGTGATGTGTGTGTGTGGGGGGGTCTGTCCATTCCGTCCAACATGAGCTCTCTGCAAAATGAGATTTCATTCTCTTACAGTTCATTCTGAGGACAGCTCCAAGTAAGTTCTAAAAATGTTTTGAGCCAAAGCAGCATTAGTGGAGTAAGTGTAGAGCCTCATAGGGAACATTAGTCTTCCTTGACTTGGTCTTTAAAACAAAAAAAATGTTTTAATTTAACAGTAACATTTTAAAGCTTTTTACTATGTATACTTGACTGAAGTGCAGTTGACTCTCAGTGTTTCAGGTGTACAGCAAGGTGACTCGTTATGTGTGTGCTCAGTCACGTCCAACTCTTGGAGCCCCCTGGACTGCAGCTTGCCAGGCTCCTTAGTTCATGGGATTTTCCAGACAATACTGGAGTGTGTGGCTATTTCCTTCTTCAAGGGGTCTCCCCGACCCAAGGATCAGACCCAGGGATTGAACTTGCGTCTCTTGCACTGATTGGTCAGCAGATTTCTTTACCACTGGTGCCACCTGGGAAGCCCAAAAAGGTACGAAGTATTTTTCCTAACCTTCCACCTGCATGCGTGTGTACTCGGTCATTTCAGTTGTGTCCAATTCTCTACAACCCCGTGGACTGTTGCCCACCAGGCTCCTCTGTCCAAAGGATTCTCCAGGCAAGAAATCTGGAGTGGGCTGGCATGCCCTCCAGGGGATCTACCCTGTGATCGGACCTATGTTTCCTGTGGCTCCTGCGCTGTAAGCAGAGTCTTTACTGCTGAGCCACCGGGACAGCCCCGACTCAGCATATTCAGTTATAGACGTACAGTTTTTCAGAGTATTCTCCATTATAGGTTATTACAAAGTATTGACTAGTTTCCTGTGCTATACAGTAAACCTTTGTTGCTTGTTGTGTATCTTTTTTTAAATTTGGAAATTTAACATTTTGATCATTAACTTTTATCTAGTTTGTTTCACTTTTTCTGTTGTATATTCAGGGCTCCCATTTCATTTGTTTTCCAGTTTATTTTTTTTTTTCTTAAGCCTTTATAAAGCATAGTAGAAAAGGTTTATATACATGTGTGTTTGTTTATATATGTATAAATAGTATGTATAATATGTATTTTTTAGAAGACTTAGTAGCAGTTTCTGCCTCGCTGAAAATGTATGACACTTGGATTGCACTTGTTTGACTTGTATGAATGAATAGAATGTTAGATTTCTAACAGAAGTGACATTTTCATGAAGGATGAGTAGGATATACTCACACAATGCGTTCAATTAGAATGGCTGTTGGGGAACAGAAACGCAACCCCAAAATATGCATTTCTTTAGCATAAGGATATATATGTTTTTTGGCCACTTCTATTAGTCTTTCATTCATTTATCTTTGTTCTTTGGCCTGTGTGGGCCTCCCATCGCGGTGGCCTCTCTCGCTGCAGAGCACCGGCTCTGGGCACATGCGCTCCAGGGCTCCAGCTTGGTAGCTGGACACATGGGTCCAGTCGCTCCGCGGCACATGGCATCTTCCCAGGCCAGGGATCAAACCGGTGCCCCTTCCATTGCAAGGTGGTGTCTTTACCCATTGGACCACCAGGGAAGCCCTATAAGGATTATTTTAAGCTGGTAATCAATAAATTGCAAACACAGGCAAAGCTCTGAAAACTGAGTAAAAGTTACCTTTTGTGAGAGATTTACATTTGTGAGGGAAGTCTCTGCTGGTAAGGGTGTCTCCCTTGCTGTGCCTACAAGAGGAGGCTCAAACCTCTGGAGACTTTAACAGCAGAGAAGGCAGACTCAGCAGTGAACCTGCCAGACCACCACAGGTTCGCGTACGGTGCTTTTCCTGGTAACCTCCCACCCCAACCCCCAGTGTCTGCTTTTGTCTTTGACTTAAAATAGAATCTAAGGTGATAGTTTCCACCATTTTGAAGTTCGTTTTCCTGGGTCACTCCCATGTACGCATTTTATGAAACTTTTTTCTCCTCTTAATCCTGTATCAATTTAATTATTAGGTCAGCCATAGACCCTAGAAGGGGAAGAAGGAAAAATTTTCCTCCCCACATCAGTTAAGCATCAGTTTATACCCCTCTGGACACTTCACTGTTAGTCCCACACCTTTTTAGTGTAGGAATTCTTGCTTCTGAGTTTTTCAAGGAGAACCTCCCATTATTCTCCTTTGCTTGTAATAGTTTCCATGCCTGAGGCTATGGCACTGGCCAAAAAAATCATTTTAGAAACTAGTCATTAAGGCGTTGGACTGCCTGAATTGAATCTTGTTTCTTCACTGACTAGCTTAGTGCCTTAACAAGATCTTTAACCTCTCGGAGCCCCAGTTTTCCGTTGTTACATGGAAGATTAAGTTGATCCCTAAGTCACAGTGGTAAAGATTATGTGAGGTTAGGCTGTAGAGCGCTTAGCACATGGTATGGCAGGTGACACGTTTGTAAATGTTAGTTACCTGAAACAAACCAGGGTTCCAAGAGTCAGGATGGAGGCAAAGGCCCTGCCTGGGCTTTGGTGCCAAAACAGCAATTTGACAAGGTTTGATTATTCTCAGGACACCTGAGGTTCAGTGTTCTTGATAAATGTTAGTTCAGTGAACTACAACAGCCCTGTGAGGTGAGCCCAGTGAGGCCCAGTCGCTGAAATGGCATCTTCCCAGGATGTCCCCATTAGGTGGTGTCTTTACCCATTGGACCACCAGGGAAGCCCTATAAGGATTATTTTAAGCTGGTAATCAATAAATTGCAAACACAGGCAAAGCTCTGAAAACTGAGTAAAGTTACCTTTGTGAGAGATTTACATTTGTGAGGGAAGTCTCTGCTGGTAAGGGTGTCTCCCTTGCTGTGCCTACAAGAGGAGGCTCAAACCTCTGGAGACTTTAACAGCAGAGAAGGCAGACTCAGCAGTGAACCTGCCAGACCACCACAGGTTCGCGTACGGTGCTTTTCCTGGTAACCTCCCACCCCAACCCCCAGTGTCTGCTTTTGTCTTTGACTTAAAATAGAATCTAAGGTGATAGTTTCCACCATTTTGAAGTTCGTTTTCCTGGGTCACTCCCATGTACGCATTTTATGAAACTTTTTTCTCCTCTTAATCCTGTATCAATTTAATTATTAGGTCAGCCATAGACCCTAGAAGGGGAAGAAGGAAAAATTTTCCTCCCCACATCAGTTAAGCATCAGTTTATACCCCTCTGGACACTTCACTGTTAGTCCCACACCTTTTTAGTGTAGGAATTCTTGCTTCTGAGTTTTTCAAGGAGAACCTCCCATTATTCTCCTTTGCTTGTAATAGTTTCCATGCCTGAGGCTATGGCACTGGCCAAAAAAATCATTTTAGAAACTAGTCATTAAGGCGTTGGACTGCCTGAATTGAATCTTGTTTCTTCACTGACTAGCTTAGTGCCTTAACAAGATCTTTAACCTCTCGGAGCCCCAGTTTTCCGTTGTTACATGGAAGATTAAGTTGATCCCTAAGTCACAGTGGTAAAGATTATGTGAGGTTAGGCTGTAGAGCGCTTAGCACATGGTATGGCAGGTGACACGTTTGTAAATGTTAGTTACCTGAAACAAACCAGGGTTCCAAGAGTCAGGATGGAGGCAAAGGCCCTGCCTGGGCTTTGGTGCCAAAACAGCAATTTGACAAGGTTTGATTATTCTCAGGACACCTGAGGTTCTGTGTTCTTGATAAATGTTAGTTCAGTTAACTCTCACAGCCCTGTGAGGTGAGCCCAGTGAGGCTCAGGTGTGTAAAAGCGTAAACCGAGGTTAGACTGAAGCCATCGACAGTGGCTTTCCTGTGGCCTCACCGGCGAGCGGAAAGCGGCTCAGCTGCTGAGCAGCTTCTGGCTCCAGAGGAGTGTCTGGACCATTGCAGTTTGCTGCTCGCTGGGTCCTGAGGTCTGAAGTTCAGACCCACTGTTGAGGACAGTAGACGTGGCCTGTGCTGAGAACTCGTCAGCTCTCCCGTGGCTCTGGGCCCTCCAGCGGTAGGACGTAAGATGCGGCTGTGTCACAGGACCGGGCGGCTGCTGACTGCTCCTGAGACGGCAAGCCAGCACCCAAGACAGGCCCCGATTCTACTGTGCAGTTAAGGCCAGCTTGACTTTTGTCCCATAGGTGGGGCGAAACTCAGTTCATTTCATTCTTCTGCGTATTTATTGCCTGGGTCTCTAATGTGGCCTGGGCTAACTGCTCCTAACCTAGGGGCAGCTACTGGAGTGAATGAGTGGAATTAATTAAGTGTTAAATGGAACAGGTTCTGTCATACTAGGGCTGGAGGTGAGAGGGTGGGGAGGACTGTAAACAGAAGGGCCACCTTCGGCGCTGAC
The DNA here is from genome assembly GCA_022376925.1 of Tragulus kanchil. Taxonomy (NCBI): domain Eukaryota; kingdom Metazoa; phylum Chordata; class Mammalia; order Artiodactyla; family Tragulidae; genus Tragulus; species Tragulus kanchil. Next base: position 25,044,770 of record JAIOJX010000024.1, read on the forward strand.
ACTCAGGGCTGTGCGTAGTTCCAGAAGTGAGGTAGAAGGGAAGAACCGAGGGAGAGGAGAAACATCGTGAGCGCCTCCTGGGTATCTAGGGGCGTAGGGCACACGCTTATTACCTGTGGCCACTCTGTCCTCAAGGATGACTTTTCAAAGCTGGGAGCAAAGCAGTGCTGTTTTCACATCCAAGGGCAATATGCTGTGGAGGCCTCTTCCGTAAGAGGTGGAAACAGCCCGGCTCAGCTGGGCTGGTCCCGAAGCAAACCAAGGTAAACGGGCAGACCAGGCGATCCCTGTCGGCTCTGAGTGCCGGCCCGTGCCCCCAAGTCCACCAGTCCCCATCCCTGTCACCTGGCTCGTGGAAGCTTGCTGAGTGAGCATGATTTACTAGGGCTCAGTAAGAAGGTAAGCCAGGGGGAAAAAAAAAAAAAAAGAAAGGTAAGCCAGCTGAGGGTTTTAGAAAAATACAAAATTTTAATCTGTATTATACAATCATGTGAAGGTCCCTAACTTAAATCTTAAACATCTGCGGAGCAGAAAAAGTCTCAACCTACACGGACTTGATTTTATATGTATATATATAAAATCTACCTCTATGCACATTAGCCTGAAGCCTTCTTGATCTCGGAAGCCGCTCAGCCTCCTGCTGAGATACCAACTTGAAAAGCTCACCCGCCCGGCCTGCAAAGGTGAGGTCATCCCCGCGCCCGTGGTGAGCAGAAGTCGGTCTTTCCCTTCTCTGTCAGTGAGGCTACTGCAGCCTCAGCCCCAACACCCGAGTCCAGCATCTGTGGGCGAGAGCGGGCAGGCTACTAGATCCTGGGGATGTCTCTCCCGCATGACTTTCCCCAACCCGGCTGGCTCACATTTCAGAATGTGGCCCTTTAAGGCACTAAGTGATTTTAAGATCTGGCTTTCTCTGATCTAAAGCCTCCCTCTACACACTGGCTTGCTCGCCTGCCCTCCCTTCTACTGTGCAGTTAAGGCCAGCTTGACTTTTGTCCCATAGGTGGGGCGAAACTCAGTTCATTTCATTCTTCTGCGATTTATTGCCTGGGTCTCTAATGTGGCCTGGGCTAACTGCTCCTAACCTAGGGGCAGCTACTGGAGTGAATGAGTGGAATTAATTAAGTGTTAAATGGAACAGGTTCTGTCATACTAGGGCTGGAGGTGAGAGGGTGGGGAGGACTGTAAACAGAAGGGCCACCTTCGGCGCTGACACTCAGGGCTGTGCGTAGTTCCAGAAGTGAGGTAGAAGGGAAGAACCGAGGGAGAGGAGAAACATCGTGAGCGCCTCCTGGGTATCTAGGGGCGTAGGGCACACGCTTATTACCTGTGGCCACTCTGTCCTCAAGGATGACTTTTCAAAGCTGGGAGCAAAGCAGTGCTGTTTTCACATCCAAGGGCAATATGCTGTGGAGGCCTCTTCCGTAAGAGGTGGAAACAGCCCGGCTCAGCTGGGCTGGTCCCGAAGCAAACCAAGGTAAACGGGCAGACCAGGCGATCCCTGTCGGCTCTGAGTGCCGGCCCGTGCCCCCAAGTCCACCAGTCCCCATCCCTGTCACCTGGCTCGTGGAAGCTTGCTGAGTGAGCATGATTTACTAGGGCTCAGTAAGAAGGTAAGCCAGGGGGAAAAAAAAAAAAAAGAAAGGTAAGCCAGCTGAGGGTTTTAGAAAAATACAAAATTTTAATCTGTATTATACAATCATGTGAAGGTCCCTAACTTAAATCTTAAAAATCTGCGGAGCAGAAAAAGTCTCAACCTACACGGACTTGATTTTATATGTATATATATAAAATCTACCTCTATGCACATTAGCCTGAAGCCTTCTTGATCTCGGAAGCCGCTCAGCCTCCTGCTGAGATACCAACTTGAAAAGCTCACCCGCCCGGCCTGCAAAGGTGAGGTCATCCCCGCGCCCGTGGTGAGCAGAAGTCGGTCTTTCCCTTCTCTGTCAGTGAGGCTACTGCAGCCTCAGCCCCAACACCCGAGTCCAGCATCTGTGGGCGAGAGCGGGCAGGCTACTAGATCCTGGGGATGTCTCTCCCGCATGACTTTCCCCAACCCGGCTGGCTCACATTTCAGAATGTGGCCCTTTAAGGCACTAAGTGATTTTAAGATCTGGCTTTCTCTGATCTAAAGCCTCCCCTCTACACACTGGCTTGTGTGCTCGCCTGCCCCTCCAGCCCCTCGTGTCCTGGACAGTGCAGCCACGCCCCAGGGGCCTACTGGTGGAAGGATGGCAGCTTCAGGGAGTTTTCGTCTAACCCTCAGGCAGGAAATAGCTAATTCTCTGGGAAATAGATTTGCAACCCTGAGAAGAGAAGAGCTGTTCCTCCTTGGGGACGTACACCATCATCTTGGCGATTTCGTCGAGCGCCTCTTCCGTATACAGGAGGTCCTGGCTCAGGAAGGCGTCGCGTGCGCACAGCTTCACGTGACGGTATTCCAGTGGCAGGAAGGGGATGAAGAGGTCAATCAGGTCCTCCTTCACGAGAGGGCTGTGTCCAAAGCCACTGTCTGGAATCAAGACCAGAGTTACCTGGGGTCTGCCCTGGGGCTGAGCCCAGCCGGAGTTGAGGCGTCGTCCTCCCTAAGGCCTGGGCGAGGTTCGAGCTCCTATGCCAACCCCAGGAGGGCTGTCTTAAGTTTGTATCAAGACCTCTGTTTCCCTTTGGGGAAAAAGGGCCATGATGTGAGACAGGGAGAGACAGTTGCACATGCCTGCCAGGCTGTGGTTTCATTTGATGGCAGAAAGAAAGTGGAGAGACCCTACCTATGACTGGAGGCTGAGCCACTCACTAAGGTTTGTGCGGTGAGACTCTCTTCCTCAGGATCTGTATGGCCAAAGCCACCTATTTCCTTTCAAAGGGTTTTCAGAAAAGAACTTTTTCCATGCCTACCTGCAGCTGATAATGAGAAGGTTATATGGCATGTCCTCTGGGCTCCTGAGGGCCCTGTGTACCTCATGAGCACATCTTCCGGCACATCCACATTGCCCTCTAGCTCCCCTCTTACTAGAGGCTAACGTTCTGTGAGGCTGGGAATCACTTACCAGTGGATTCCACAATCTCGGCTCGGAGGTGGGATTCCAAGTGTTCCATCCTAATTTCTTCCCGGGACCACCCAGCCTTAAGCAGGCTCAGGACCACCTCGTTGATGGTATTGCCCCCAAGGTTACTGAAAGAGACAAATTATATTAACAGATTCAGATTATATTAACAGATTGTCAGTAGCTTTTTAAAATTGCAGCAGAACTTGGGGAGGACAGGGTGTGGTCTGACTGGGTTTATTTCCTAAGATTATTCTCGGGCCTGACTGGTTGGATTGAAGAGAAAGCTAGTTGGGGAGCTCTGTGCCGTAGTCCGTGTTTAGAGATGATAAAGGCAATGCAGATGGGTTTAGAATTAGCAGAGGAGGCACAAAAGACAGGAACCTGTAACTGATGGAGGTGAGAAGTGGGAAAAAGGAGGTCAGTGAAGAGAAACATGTGTCTACCTTGAGTGGCCTGCAGCCCCCTAGCGGAAGTGGGGTACAGAAGAAGGACAGAGACGCTCGCTTGGGTTTACGTATGTCTGCATTGTGCCCTTGCTGTGACCTCACTGGGTCTGTGATCTCACTGGGCAACTGGACGAGTGGGTCTAAAGCACAGGCGAGGACTGAGTGAGAGCCGGGAGGGGAGAGGAGATCTCAGACTGGGAAGGAGGAAGGGAGGCCGGGAGCTGGCAGCAGGCCATCCTTCTCACTGGCCTGCTCCTCTCAACCTTGCTCATCTCCCCTCCCAGGCCTTGTACCAGCTCCTTCACCAAACCGAGTCTGCCTTGCTTTCCCTTCAGCCCAGCATGGGGAGGGAGTATAGTGAGGGAAGGAAGCGGGGAGGCAGGAGGCCCGGGAAGGAGTGAGGAGCGGGGTTTCCACTCTGTCCTCAGCAAGCTCCAACCGGCTGACACAGGTACGTCGGGCTCATTTGTCTGCTCGTTGGGTGGATCCTGGGGACTGGGCTGGGACGCAGAGGAGGAGGAACTGGGTGGTTCTCTCCCTGCCTGCTTCTGTGGATGGACAAGGAGAGGATGGCACAGGCGACCTTGCCTGCCAGATGATCGAGTCTTCCTTCCTGCAGGGGCCTCACAGCTACGAGCCCCCAGCTGGATGGCCCCTGCTCAGCCAGACTTCCCCTGACATCTGCTTACCTCGACACCCTTCTCCTTCCTGAAGCTGCGGCCCTCCTCATACAGGAAGGCCTGCCCGGTAGGTAGTCTATGTACATGCACGCCCACAACTGTGTCAGCCAGGGCGAGACCTGCCCCCGTCCTGCATTCCTCAAAGGAGGCAAAGGTGGGTTGACACGCGCACAGGCTGCAGGGCAGGCAGCCAGGGTGAAGGGGAGAGGAGCAGGAGTCACTCAGCGCTGCTGCCTTCCCCAGTGGCACCCAGAAAGCCACTGTGTTTCTTGCGATCTCCACATCCCTTCTGACTTTCTCCTCCAGTCCCATAGCCAATGTAGAGATGGGCAATGAATGGAAGGGGCGGTCTGATGGAGGTGAGAAGTGGGAAAAAGGAGGTCAGTGAAGAGAAACATGTGTCTACCTTGAGTGGCCTGCAGCCCCCTAGCGGAAGTGGGGTACAGAAGAAGGACAGAGACGCTCGCTTGGGTTTACGTATGTCTGCATTGTGCCCTTGCTGTGACCTCACTGGGTCTGTGATCTCACTGGGCAACTGGACGAGTGGGTCTAAAGCACAGGCGAGGACTGAGTGAGAGCCGGGAGGGGAGAGGAGATCTCAGACTGGGAAGGAGGAAGGGAGGCCGGGAGCTGGCAGCAGGCCATCCTTCTCACTGGCCTGCTCCTCTCAACCTTGCTCATCTCCCCTCCCAGGCCTTGTACCAGCTCCTTCACCAAACCGAGTCTGCCTTGCTTTCCCTTCAGCCCAGCATGGGGAGGGAGTATAGTGAGGGAAGGAAGCGGGGAGGCAGGAGGCCCGGGAAGGAGTGAGGAGCGGGGTTTCCACTCTGTCCTCAGCAAGCTCCAACCGGCTGACACAGGTACGTCGGGCTCATTTGTCTGCTCGTTGGGTGGATCCTGGGGACTGGGCTGGGACGCAGAGGAGGAGGAACTGGGTGGTTCTCTCCCTGCCTGCTTCTGTGGATGGACAAGGAGAGGATGGCACAGGCGACCTTGCCTGCCAGATGATCGAGTCTTCCTTCCTGCAGGGGCCTCACAGCTACGAGCCCCCAGCTGGATGGCCCCTGCTCAGCCAGACTTCCCCTGACATCTGCTTACCTCGACACCCTTCTCCTTCCTGAAGCTGCGGCCCTCCTCATACAGGAAGGCCTGCCCGGTAGGTAGTCTATGTACATGCACGCCCACAACTGTGTCAGCCAGGGCGAGACCTGCCCCCGTCCTGCATTCCTCAAAGGAGGCAAAGGTGGGTTGACACGCGCACAGGCTGCAGGGCAGGCAGCCAGGGTGAAGGGGAGAGGAGCAGGAGTCACTCAGCGCTGCTGCCTTCCCCAGTGGCACCCAGAAAGCCACTGTGTTTCTTGCGATCTCCACATCCCTTCTGACTTTCTCCTCCAGTCCCATAGCCAATGTCTGTCTGCTTCCTCCATGTTTCAGGCTTTACCTCACCTACCAATACGTAGCCTGGGCCCCTTTTCTGTTCCAACCCCTCCCCTAGTCTTCGGCTCCTCAGGCACCAACATTACACCTGTAAACAGAGGTTGCCCTTCCGGATGCTTCAATTCCCTTGCTTATCATTCCAGCCACCTGCTGCCTGGGAGGTCTGAAGGCACAAGGGACAGAAGGCACCCCTAGCGACTAGTCCTCTCCCCCGGCTCTGGGCCAGGACCACACGTGGTCTCACCAGCCCTAAGACACAGAGGATGATGGAGACTCAAAGGCCTCCCGTGCTCGCCAACGCCAGCCTGAATTGCTAAGTCTTTCCTATAGAACAGACACAGACTTGACTTGGTCATCTCCCTAAGAGTTGGTTTCCTAATTTGTAAAATGAAACACTTGAAGCAGACAATTTAAGAAGCCCTCCTCAGGTTACCTTAGATTCGAGGGTCAGTCAGCAGACATTTCCACAAGCACCTTCTGTGTGCTGGGGCACAAGGCCTTTGAGTCCACAAATAGTTTACCTTTGTATAGTTCTTTGAATTTTCCAAAGCCTTTATCTATCCTCGTTTTTCCTGACAACAGCCTAAAGAGAGCAGGTATTAATTCTCTCTTTGCTTTGCAGCCTCAGTGGGAGGAGAACCGTGGCTCTGGCTCTGATCCACGCAGTTCCGTGTGCCTGTCCTGCCCCAGGACTCCGTTCCCTGAGCTTCTACGCTTGGGAGAAAGGGGCAGAAGTAGTCGCTGTTAGTTTTCTGGTACCCAGCCAGGGGCTCTGATTTCCTCAGTCCCAGAGGAAAGGCTCTGAGGGTTGGGGTGACTCTGGCTACACCCCCACCACACTCCCTGCTTCAACTGTCAACTCCTTTCTATCATCAGACATCACCATCTTTGCAGGGGGGCCAGCAAAGTCACTTCAAACAGCATTTGTTTTTAAACTTACATTTGTTTATACCATCTGTTTGAATCAACTGTTGTGGCACCCAGAAAGCCACTGTGTTTCTTGCGATCTCCACATCCCTTCTGACTTTCTCCTCCAGTCCCATAGCCAATGTCTGTCTGCTTCCTCCATGTTTCAGGCTTTACCTCACCTACCAATACGTAGCCTGGGCCCCTTTTCTGTTCCAACCCCTCCCCTAGTCTTCGGCTCCTCAGGCACCAACATTACACCTGTAAACAGAGGTTGCCCTTCCGGATGCTTCAATTCCCTTGCTTATCATTCCAGCCACCTGCTGCCTGGGAGGTCTGAAGGCACAAGGGACAGAAGGCACCCCTAGCGACTAGTCCTCTCCCCCGGCTCTGGGCCAGGACCACACGTGGTCTCACCAGCCCTAAGACACAGAGGATGATGGAGACTCAAAGGCCTCCCGTGCTCGCCAACGCCAGCCTGAATTGCTAAGTCTTTCCTATAGAACAGACACAGACTTGACTTGGTCATCTCCCTAAGAGTTGGTTTCCTAATTTGTAAAATGAAACACTTGAAGCAGACAATTTAAGAAGCCCTCCTCAGGTTACCTTAGATTCGAGGGTCAGTCAGCAGACATTTCCACAAGCACCTTCTGTGTGCTGGGGCACAAGGCCTTTGAGTCCACAAATAGTTTACCTTTGTATAGTTCTTTGAATTTTCCAAAGCCTTTATCTATCCTCGTTTTTCCTGACAACAGCCTAAAGAGAGCAGGTATTAATTCTCTCTTTGCTTTGCAGCCTCAGTGGGAGGAGAACCGTGGCTCTGGCTCTGATCCACGCAGTTCCGTGTGCCTGTCCTGCCCCAGGACTCCGTTCCCTGAGCTTCTACGCTTGGGAGAAAGGGGCAGAAGTAGTCGCTGTTAGTTTTCTGGTACCCAGCCAGGGGCTCTGATTTCCTCAGTCCCAGAGGAAAGGCTCTGAGGGTTGGGGTGACTCTGGCTACACCCCCACCACACTCCCTGCTTCAACTGTCAACTCCTTTCTATCATCAGACATCACCATCTTTGCAGGGGGGCCAGCAAAGTCACTTCAAACAGCATGTTTAGGACTTTTTTCAGGATTAAACCGCTGGTCTTACACTAGTGATTTGTTTATACCATCTGTTTGAATCAACTGTGTGTTCCCTTCAATCATAAGCGTCCTCACCACACAGGTAGGGTCACTGTGTGAGTCCAGTCCAGAGCCGCCCTCTTGCTCCACCCATCGCTAGAACACCTAATGGGGTTCAGAGGTGCTGCCTTCAGGCTGCCTGGGGCGGGGCTGCGGTCATGAGCCCCACTGTCAGCCGAGCTGGCCATCCGCTCCAGACGGTCCACCTCGGCCTGCTGGGCACCCCTGGCTCTCACAGGCCCGGCCCACCCAGGAACTGGAGGCCCTGTCCTCGCCCCCGTGACACCAGTGTGTGTACTCCTCCCCAGGGGACTCAGAGGCTCCCCAGGGCCAGCGTGGCCTCTGTGTCCCCTGCTGGAGTAGGCCTACGGGGCAGCTTCCTCCCAGGCCCCGCCTGCACCCTGCCATCTGTCTACTCCCTGGGACCCCGTGGCCTCAGTGCACAGGGGCCAGGGTACTGGGGAAAGGGCAGCAGCGGGTCAATGACTAAAATACTCCAAGAGGCAACTCTGTCCCAGAGATGGTCAGGGTCACCTGGGTCACATTAGGAAATCCTAATGGGCAAGTCAGCGTCTGGGCACCTCTGGCCAAGTTGGAGAAAGGTCGGCCACGGTCACGAGGCAGAAGTGGCCACAGTGTAGGAGGAGGAAGGAACCAGGCAGCGGAGGGGGAAGAAGCCGTGTGGGAAGTCAAAGGATCTCTAGAATAGGAAAGGGCATCCGGAGGTGGCCGGGCTCCAGGCTTCCTTTTGTGCTGAGAGAAGGACTTCCTGCAGGAATGGTTCCAGGGGTCCCCTGCCCCCACCCCTCCCAGGGCTCAGGTGGAGAAGCCTTGGGAAACCAAGATGATTCCTATCTGCTCTTTGCATTTTGGAGCCCCCGCCCAATTAAGGGGGAGGACATCCATACTTCGGGGCTGCCTCAGAAGGCGGTAAGTAATATCAAACTGGGGAGGAGAGCTAAGTCAAAGAATTTGCCTCCTAATTCTGAACCCCTCAAATCATATCAGAATCTTTCCCTGCTTTCCTCTTAAAATCGTCTTGGAGGCTCCTCCACCCTCCTTCACAACGCACTGCAGTGTCTTGCCAGCAGCCTTACTTACAGACTAGGAAGAACTTGCCGCCGACAGACCAGAATTCTGACAAGCAACAGTGTAAGCCAGTTCCACCTTGTCGTGTGGGCCCGTAATGGAATAGGGCCAGCCCTCCACAGCTCACTCCTTCACGCTCTTCAAGTCTAGAGTAAAAAAACAGATGCCCTCCTCCTCCTCACAGGGTGTCCTCTAAAGCCAGGGAGAATTCCCAAGCGAGCAGGTGCTGACCTGCAGGGGAAGGGTGATGTCTAGGAGAACGGGCCTGGCTTCCACTGAAAGCTGCTTGTGAAAACTGTGATTAGAAGAACTGTGATTTCTTCTCCCAAGAAACAAAACTCCATGGCCAGATGGCTTCAAAGGTGAATTCTATCAAACATTTAGAGAAAAGCTAGTCCCTATCCTTCTAAAACACTTCCAAAAATCTGCAGAGGAAGGAACACTTCCAAACACCTTCTACGAGGCCACCATCACCCTAATACCAAAGCCAGAAAAAAAACACTGAAAAGAAAATTACAGGCCAACATCACTGATGAACATAGACGCAAAAATCCTCAATAAAATTCTAGCAAACAGAATTCAACAACACCTGAAAAAGCTCATACACCATGATCAAGTTGAGTTTATCCCAAGGATTCAAAGATTCAATATATGCAAATGAATGATATACTGTATTAACAGACTGAAGGATGAAAAACATGGTAACCCCAATAGATACAGAAAAAGCTTTGGAAAAAAATTCAACACCCATTTATGATAAAAACTCTTCAAAAAATGGACACAGAAGGAGCCTACCTCAATATAATAAAGGCCATTTTTGATAAACTCACAGCAAACATTCTCAATGATGAAAACTGAAAGCATTCCCTCTAAGGTCAGGGACAAGACAAGGGTGCCCAACCTCAGCACTATTACTCAACAAGGCTTTGGGAGTCCTAGCTACAGCAGAGAATAAAAAGAAATGAAAGGAATCCATATTGGAAAGAAAACCCATTGCTTGCAGGTGACATGATATAATACACAGAAACCCTAAAGATACTATCAGAAAATTACTAGAGCTAATCAGTGAATTTAGCAGTCGCAGGATACAAAATCAATACACAGGCATCACTTGCATTCCTATACACTAACAATGAAATATTAGAAACAGAAATAACAGGAATCAACCCCATTTACCACTGCAACAAAAAGAATTAAATAGGAATAAACCTACCTTAGGAGACAGCTGCATACAGAAAACTATAAGACATGATGAAAGAAATCAAAGATGACATAAACAGATGGAGAGAGAGTCCACATTCCTGGGTTGGAAGATCAACATTGTGAAAATGTCTATACTACCAAAGGTAAATCTACAGATTCAATGGAACCCCTATCAAATTACCAATGGCATTTCCAGAGAGCTAGAACAAAAAAAAAGCTCACAATGCATACAGACATAAAAAAGACTCCAAATAGCTAAAGAAATCTTGAGAAAGAAGAATGGAGCTGGTGGAATCAACCTTCCTGGCTTCAGACTATACTACAAAGCTACAGTCATCAACGGGGCTTCTCTCATAGCCCAGTCAGTGAAGAATCAGCCTGCAATGCAATCGAAACAGGTTCGATTCCTGGGTCTGGAAGATCCCCTGGAGAAGGAAATGGCAACCCACTCCAGTATTCTTACCTGGAGGATCCCATGGACAGAGGAGCCTGCTGGGCTACAGTCCATGGGGCTGCGAAAGTCAGACATGACTTAGCAACTAAACCATCACCAAAGTCATCAAGACAGTCTGGTACTGGCACAAAAACTTTCCGTATTTCTTATAGACCAATGAAACAAGATAGAAATAAACCCATGCACTTATAGACACCTTATTTCTGACAAAGGAGACAAGAATATATAATGGGGCAAAGAGAGTCTCTTCAATAGTGCTCCTGGGAAAACTGGACAGCTGTGTGTAAAAGGATGCGGTTAGAACACTTCATAACACCATACACAAAAGTAAACTCAAAATGGATTAAAGACCTAAATGTAATAGCAGAAATTATAACACTCTGAGAGGAAAACATAGGCATAACACTCAATGACATAAATCACAGCAAGATCCTTTATGACCTGCCTCCTAGAGTAATGGAAATCAAAACAAAAATAAACAAGTGACACCTAAGTAAACTTAAAATCTTTTCTGTAGCAAAGGAAACTATAAGGTGAAAAGCAACCTTCAGAATGGGAAAAACCAGCAAATGAAACTACTGCAAAGGATTAATTTCAAAATATACAAGCCACTCATACGAATCAATACCAGAAAAAACAACCCAATCAAAAAGTCGGCAACAGACCTAAACAGATTTCTCCAAAGAAGACATACAGACAGCTAGTAAACACATGAAGAGATGCTCAACATCACACATTAGTAGAGAAATGCAAATCAAAAGTACAATGAGATACCACCTCATACCAGTCAGAATGAGCAACATCAAAAAAATCTACAAACAGTAAATGCTGCAGAGGGTGTGGAGGAAGGGGAACCTCTTCTATTGAGGGGAATGTAAATCGATACAGCCACTATGGAAAACAGTATGGAGATTCCTTACAAAACGAGGAATAAAACCACCATATGACCCAGCAATCCTACTAGTAGACATAATATCCTTATGAAACCAAAACTGAAAAAGACACACGTACCCCTGTGTTCACTGCAGAACTACTTACAATATCTAAGACATGGAAACAATCTAGAATGTCCACTGAAAGATGAATGGATAAAGAAGCTGTGATACATACATAGAATGGAGTATTACTCAGCCATAAAAAAAGGAACACATTTGAGTTAGTCCTAGAGCCTATTATACAGAGTGAAAAAAGTGAGAAAGAGAAAAATATCATATACTAATGCATACATATGGAATCTAGAAAGATGGTACTGATGAACCTATTTGTAAAGCAGCAATGGAGACACAGACATACAGAACAGACTCATGGACACAGCTAGTGAGGGAGGAAGGAGAGGGTGGGATGTATGGAGAGAGTGACATGGAAACATCCATTACCATCTGTAAAATAGACAGACAATGGAAATTTGTTGTGAAAAGGGTTAGAACACTTCATAACACCATACACAAAAGTAAACTAAAAGAAAATTAAAAAAACACTCTGAGAGGAAAACATAGGCATAACACTCAATGACATAAATCACAGCAAGATCCTTTATGACCTGCCTCCTAGAGTAATGGAAATCAAAACAAAAATAAACAAGTGACACCTAAGTAAACTTAAAATCTTTTCTGTAGCAAAGGAAACTATAAGGTGAAAAGCAACCTTCAGAATGGGAAAAACCAGCAAATGAAACTACTGCAAAGGATTAATTTCAAAATATACAAGCCACTCATACGAATCAATACCAGAAAAAACAACCCAATCAAAAAGTCGGCAACAGACCTAAACAGATTTCTCCAAAGAAGACATACAGACAGCTAGTAAACACATGAAGAGATGCTCAACATCACACATTAGTAGAGAAATGCAAATCAAAAGTACAATGAGATACCACCTCATACCAGTCAGAATGAGCAACATCAAAAAAATCTACAAACAGTAAATGCTGCAGAGGGTGTGGAGGAAGGGGAACCTCTTCTATTGAGGGGAATGTAAATCGATACAGCCACTATGGAAAACAGTATGGAGATTCCTTACAAAACGAGGAATAAAACCACCATATGACCCAGCAATCCTACTAGTAGACATAATATCCTTATGAAACCAAAACTGAAAAAGACACACGTGCCCTGTGTTCACTGCAGAACTACTTACAATATCTAAGACATGGAAACAATCTAGAATGTCCACTGAAAGATGAATGGATAAAGAAGCTGTGATACATACATAGAATGGAGTATTACTCAGCCATAAAAAAAGGAACACATTTGAGTTAGTCCTAGAGCCTATTATACAGAGTGAAAAAAGTGAGAAAGAGAAAAATATCATATACTAATGCATACATATGGAATCTAGAAAGATGGTACTGATGAACCTATTTGTAAAGCAGCAATGGAGACACAGACATACAGAACAGACTCATGGACACAGCTAGTGAGGGAGGAAGGAGAGGGTGGGATGTATGGAGAGAGTGACATGGAAACATCCATTACCATCTGTAAAATAGACAGACAATGGAAATTTGTTGTATGACTCAAAGAACCCAAACTGGGATTCAGTAACAACCTACAGAGATGGGATAGGGAGGGAGGGGGAGAAATGTTCAAGTAGGAGGGGACATGGGTAAACCTATGGCTGATTCATGTGATGTTTGGTGGAAACCAACACAATACTGTAAAGCAGCTATCCTCCAATTGAAAAGATTAAAAAAAAAAAAAAAAGAAACTGCTTGTGAAACATTCAAATAGGGTCAAGAGGAACCCAAACTTGACTGATAATAGACCTTGGGCAGGACTTTCTGTTGTAGTTGTCATAAAAAGATAGGGTTGGATAATTTTATTTCAAAATTCATTTTCTGCAAAGCCATTTCAAGAACCTGTGGCACACAGTGTAGCAAAACAGGAAATGGAGTGCAAGGGTCACTTTAGTAATCAGTCCTGCATGGTGGGGTTGCAAATATCAACACAGGAGTTGGAGAGGTTTTCTTTTCCTTTTTTTTTTTTTTTATAATTTTTATTTATTTATCTTTTGGAGGTAACGGTGGGGAGGGAGGGGGATGGGCGGGCCACTTTTATTGGTCTTTCATTTCTCTGTTTTCATCCGTCTTTGTTCTTTGGCTCCTGTGGGCCTCCTATCGTGGTGGCCTCTGTCGTCACAGAGCACCAGCTCTGGGCGCATGCGCTCCAGAGCTCCGGCTCGGTAGTTGGACACATCAGTCCAGCCGCTCCGCGGCACGTGGGATCTTCCCAGGCCAGGGATGGAACCAGCGACCCTTGCACTGCAAGCCGGTGTCTTTACCCACTGGACCACCAGGGGAAGCCCCTGGAGAGGTTTTCATTCAACACATTATACCCTGAATTTCAGGCTAGTGACTTCTTATGGTCAGTGAAGATACAGATCTTCTAAGAATGGAGGAAGAATTAGCCATGTTGGATTTAGTGGGAAACTATCCTCCAACTGGTTATACCTTGGGAATTTCTAACAGTAGTTTGTACTTAAATTTCAACTAATATGCTGACTTGAAAACATAATGCCCTTCTAAGAGGGGACTCCCAGCATGTGAGTTACATTTCCAACTATATTATGGAGCTTTAGCAATCAAAGCAGTATGGTGTTGGCATATAAACAAATAGACACACAGATAAACAGAATAGAGAGCCTGGGGGCTTCCCTGGTGGTCCAGTGGGTAAAGAGTCCGCCTTGCAGTGCAAGAAGGGGCTCTGGTTTGATCCCATGTGCCACAGCGCGGCTGGACCAGAGTGTCCAATTGCAAGTCAGTGCTCTGGAGCACATGCACCCAGAGCCAGTGCTCTGCTACAGGAAAGGCCACTGCAATGGAAGGCCCACACTGGCCAAAGAACAAAGATGGATGAAAACAAATAAATGAAAGACCAATAAAAGAGGCCAAAATTAAAAAGAAAAAGAATAGCGAACCGGGAAATAAACCTATGTACATGTGGTCAATTGATTTACAAAAGAGGAGCTAAGAATATGCAGTGGGGAAAGGATTGTCTCTTCAATAAATTGTATTAAAAAACCACGTGCAAAAGAATGAAAATGAACCATTGTCTTATACCATACACAAAAATTACCTCAAAATGGATTAAAGATGGAGATAAGATGCTGGAATAGAAGGATATGAGTTCATTTCTTTTTACAGAAACACCAAAATTCCAACTAACTGCTGAACAACCATGGACAAAAAATGCTAGATCTACCAGAAAAAGTGTCCTACGTCCAAAGATGAAGAAGGCACAATGAGATGGCAGAAGGAACAAAACTGTGATAAAATAAATCCCATACTGGCCAAGTGGGTGACCCACAAACTGGAAAAGAACTGTATCACTGGAGTTCTTCCATAGGGGTTAAAAAGTTCTGAATCCCAGGTCAGGCTCCTTTGCCTGAGGGTCTGGCAATGAGAGTAGGAGACCCGAGCGGCTCTGACTTGGGAAACCAGTGGCATTTGGCCACAGGGATGTCACAGGACTGGGGAAACAGAAACTGGGTCTTGTCCCTCTGGTGGGCAGGGCCATGCCAAGGTGTCAGGTGTTCAGCAGGTGGCTCTATGCTCAGGAAGACTTTGAGGAACCTGTCTGCTGACAGGTGGGGCTTTGCTCCCACCCTGTTACTTGATTAGCCTGAAGTGCCCCAGCACTGGCACCTACAGCCTGTTGGGTGGAACCAGACCGTGGTGAGAAAAGGGCAGCCTCTGGCAGGGCTCGCACCAGTGAATACTCCCCAGAACTACCACTGCAGTTGTCTTCCCCCTGTGGTGAGCCACAGTCACACCCAACTCTACAGGAAACCCTCCAAGACCAGAAAATAGGTCTTGCCCAGGCTTTTATGAGGTCCCTGCTCTTTCCTTGGTTCCCAGTGCACATGAAACCTTGTGTGTGCCCTCTGAGAGTAGGGCAGAAGCTTCAAGCCTATGCAAGCCGATTAGCCTCACTGGGGGTCAGGCAACAGGAACAAGAACTACAACCCTGCAGTCTGTGGATGGAAACCACAATCACAGAAAGTTACACAAGCTGAGATGACAGAGGAATGTATCCCAAATGGAGGAACAAGATAAAACCCCAGAACATAACTAACTGAATTAAAAAAAACAATCTATCTGAAAAAGAATTCGGAGGAATGATAGAAAGATAATCCAAGAAAAAGAATGACTGAGGACTTCCCTGGTGGTCCAGTGGCTAAGACTAAGCTCGCAATGCAGGGGGCCAGGGTTCCATCCCTGGTTGGGGAACTAGATCCCACATGCCACAACTAAGACCCAGTGCAGCCAAATAAATAAATAAATGTTTTAAAAAAAGAAAAGAACGACTGAAAAAAGAATGGAGTCACAGATCTAGAAGATACAATTTTTAGCAAAGGACCTAGAAGAAGTAAAGAATAAACAAACAGGACTCCTCTGTTCAGTGGTAGAGAATCCACCTGCCAAAGCAGGGAACATAGGTTTGATCCATGGTCTGGGAAGATCCCACATTCCACGGGAGCAACTGAGCCTGTGGGACACAACTACTGAGGCCCATGCAAACACAGCCCATGCTCCACAACAAGAGAGGCCACCGCAATGAGAAGCCTGTGCACTGCAATGAAGAGTAGCCCCTGCTCGCTGCAATTAGAGAAAGCTTTTGCACAGCAATGAAGACCCAGCACAGTCTAAAGTAATAAAATTTTTAAAAAGGATAAACTGATGAACGGAACAATATAAAAAAATACACTAGAAGGAATCAATAGCTGAATAACTGAGGCAGAAGAACAGATAAGTGAGCTGAAAGACAGAATGGTGGAAATCACTGCCATGGAACAGAATAAAGCAAAAATGAAAAAAGGTCAGTTTAAGAGACCTCCAGATAATAAATGCAACAACATTAGCATTACAGGGGTCCCAGAAGGATAAGAGAGAAAGGACCTGAGAAAATATTCGAAGAGATAATATTAATAGCTGAAAGCTTGCCTAACATGGGAAAGGAAACAGTCACTCAAGTCCAGGAAATGCACATGAAACCTTGTGTGTGCCCTCTGAGAGTAGGGCAGAAGCTTCAAGCCTATGCAAGCCGATTAGCCTCACTGGGGGTCAGGCAACAGGAACAAGAACTACAACCCTGCAGTCTGTGGATGGAAACCACAATCACAGAAAGTTACACAAGCTGAGATGACAGAGGAATGTATCCCAAATGGAGGAACAAGATAAAACCCCAGAACATAACTAACTGAATTAAAAAAAACAATCTATCTGAAAAAGAATTCGGAGGAATGATAGAAAGATAATCCAAGAAAAAGAATGACTGAGGACTTCCCTGGTGGTCCAGTGGCTAAGACTAAGCTCGCAATGCAGGGGGCCAGGGTTCCATCCCTGGTTGGGGAACTAGATCCCACATGCCACAACTAAGACCCAGTGCAGCCAAATAAATAAATAAATGTTTTAAAAAAAGAAAAGAACGACTGAAAAAAGAATGGAGTCACAGATCTAGAAGATACAATTTTTAGCAAAGGACCTAGAAGAAGTAAAGAATAAACAAACAGGACTCCTCTGTTCAGTGGTAGAGAATCCACCTGCCAAAGCAGGGAACATAGGTTTGATCCATGGTCTGGGAAGATCCCACATTCCACGGGAGCAACTGAGCCTGTGGGACACAACTACTGAGGCCCATGCAAACACAGCCCATGCTCCACAACAAGAGAGGCCACCGCAATGAGAAGCCTGTGCACTGCAATGAAGAGTAGCCCCTGCTCGCTGCAATTAGAGAAAGCTTTTGCACAGCAATGAAGACCCAGCACAGTCTAAAGTAATAAAATTTTTAAAAAGGATAAACTGATGAACGGAACAATATAAAAAAATACACTAGAAGGAATCAATAGCTGAATAACTGAGGCAGAAGAACAGATAAGTGAGCTGAAAGACAGAATGGTGGAAATCACTGCCATGGAACAGAATAAAGCAAAAATGAAAAAAGGTCAGTTTAAGAGACCTCCAGATAATAAATGCAACAACATTAGCATTACAGGGGTCCCAGAAGGATAAGAGAGAAAGGACCTGAGAAAATATTCGAAGAGATAATATTAATAGCTGAAAGCTTGCCTAACATGGGAAAGGAAACAGTCACTCAAGTCCAGGAAATGCAGAGTCCCAGGCAGGATAAACCCAAGAATGAACATGCTGAGAGACATAGTAATCAAAATGACAAAAATTAAACACAATGAAAAATATTAAAAGCAGGAAGAGAAAAGCAACAAATAACATACAAGGGAATTCCCATAACCTTATCAGCTGATTTCTTAGCAGAAACTCTGCAGGGCAGAATGGAGTGGCACAATATATTTGAAGTGATGAAAGGGAAGAACCTACAACCAAGAATACTCTACCCAGAAAGCCTCTCATTCAATGGAGAAATCCAAAGCTTTAGAGGCAAGCAAAAGCTAAGAGAATGCGGCCCACCAGATTAGTTTTGCAACAAATACTAAGGGAACATCTCTAGCAGAAACGAAAAGGTGATGACTAGAAACAAGAAAATTACAAATGGAAAAAGCTCACTGGTAAAGGCAAACACAGTAAAGGCAGGAAATCGCACACAGATAAATACGATATCAAAATCATCAATCATGAGAAGAGGTGAGTATAAATGCAGGATATTGGAAATGCATTTGAAAGTTAAAACAAATCCAAAACAATTAACAAAATATAAGAACATATATATCGATAACTACCTTAAGCATAAATGGATTAAATGCTCCAACCAGAAGTCTGAATGAATACAAAAACAAGACCCATATATACTCTGTCTATAAGAGACTCACTTCAGATCTGGGGACACGTATGGGACTGAAAATGAGGGAACAGAAAAAAGTATTCCATGCAAATGGAAATCAAAAGAAAGCCGGAGTAGCAATACTCGTATCAGACAAATTAGACTTTAAAATAAAGACTGGGGCTTCCCTGGTGGTCCAGTGGGTAAAGAGTCTGCCTTACAGTGCAAGGGGCACTGGTTCGATCCCCAGTCCGGGAAGATCCCACGTGCCGCGGAGCAGCTGGACCGGTGTGTCCAGAGTTAGTGCTCTGCAGCAACAGAGGCCACTGCAATAGGAGGCCCACACAGGCCAAATAATAAAGAGCAATGAAAAATAAATAAGTAAAAAGAGAAGGGAATAAGCTAATTTGAGGCTGGGCTTTAAAAACAAAAAAATAAATAAAATAAAGACTGTTACAAGAGACAAAGTGTCAACTACAAACCAGCATTTACCAATTACATTGCCAATGACTGAACAAGAGCATCAGTCTCTGTGGAGACCGATCCCTGTGCTGTGGCAGCTGCTGACTCTCAACACGCCTGAGGGAGCTCAGGGTGCAGTGAGGCACTCTGCTCCCGAGGACCTGGTAGGACAGGTCTTTAGACAGGCAGATGTTTTTAGGAACAGATTTTATGATCTCAATCGTTGCCTCTCCTCATACCTAGAAAAACACTAAATCCCTTCATGGTGAATCAGATCCTCATGACTAACCAGAAACCCCCTTTGAAAAATAAGTGTTTAATGGTATTGAAACCCCCCTTCATCAAAACCTTATATATTGATTTTCCTCCTGCTGCCTCTCTGAAGTAGTCTCTCAGCTATCTGGGGTGCTGCCTCCTGGGCTGCAGTCCTAATTATGTCCCAAATAAAACTTAACCCACAACTCTCAAGTTGTTCATCTTTTTTTGGTCGACAGTTTGGACGACCAACAACGTGACCCACAGCAGACTTCCTTCCTTCGCCTCAACTCCACAAGGAACCGGAGCTTTGGTACCAGCAGCAGCCCCTTGCCCTCATATGCCTCCTCGGGGAGTGCAGACAGACTTGGGTTAAGTCCCTCCTGATCCTCGAATCTCCTGTATTGGTTAAGATTCTGAGTTTTATTTGGCAGTGAGCTGGTTACCTGCCCCCTCCCAGCAGGAAAGATGAAACATCCGGGGCATACCCATGGTCCAGACACTGAGTGGGGCTTGGTTCAAAGATACCAAGGAATTTCCACCCAGTTGAAAGATACTGGGCAGGGGGCTGGCTGAAAGAGGGCAGGGGGCTGGCTGAAAGAGGGCAGGGGAGTTACCCACCCAGTGGATAGGTACTGAGGAGAGGGCTCTTGGAAAAATCAAGTAATAACTGGGGCTTGGCTGAAAGATGCCAAGGTTGCTCCACTGTACGGGACTGAATCATCTTGGCTGAGAGGTTAGATAAGAGGCTGATCTGACACCTTTCCTCAATTCGGTTGCCTTTATAGAATCTGTCAGGATAAAAGTGAGCAAAATATATGAGAGCTTTGCTCCAGAGAGAAGGGACAAGACTCCTGGCCAGTTACGGTTTTCTCAGGTGACTGAGAAATTTATGGGAGTGGTGGAGGCCTCATCCTCATACCGTGCAGCGGTGCCATAGGGAAACCCGCTCATTAATTAAACTATTTGCTTGTCCGGAGGCTGCACATAAGAACTGGCCATTCAGCGACCTGAGCAGCCACAGTGGTCGTAGATTGCCAGAGGCAGGTTCTGAGACACATAAGAGAGCTGAGGTGACTCTGGGGTGACGGAGGAGTTAAGCTCACAAGCAGCACACAGCCCACTACACAATCCCACTAGTAATTTCATCCCTGACAAATTCAGCTTAAAATGAGAAACAGAACCTCTAAAAACAGAAACAAGGGGCGTCAGAAAGCCAAAGTCAATGTCTGACTAACTCTCCAGCCAGATTCATGTACAATACGTACAGAGGCCATACTTGCAAGTACACAGTTAATCAAGGAAATTATACTAAAACAGATCTCAACCTAAAAAAGCCAAATTGGGGCTCCTGATATTCCAAAATTGATATTTTGGTGCACACAATTAGCAAAGGCCAGAGGTGCTTACCTTGCTATCTTGAAGGTTCTAAAAGTGTAAACAATAGAGTAACTTCTTTACAGGAAACCAACAAGAAATCACTTGAAATATGTCAGAACTAAAATGGTTGCTAGCACTGACTCTGCCAGGTCTCAGGTCTAGTGGCACTGGGAAGTCAGTATTTGGCGTTTATGCCATTTGGTTTTTATTTCTGGGCATTACTTTGCCATCTTTTGGGGCACTCCTGTCACTTGGCTTTTGATTTCTGGACATCTCTTTGTCTTTTATTTGGAGTGTGACTCCCAGCTACTGAGGTTCTGGTTTGGTTTAGTTGGTTTGGTTTGAGCATGCAGACATCTGGTATAAACAGCTCAAGTTAATTTGAGAAGCACTTCCTCTAAGGTTTCACATTCTACTTGGGAACCACTGGGAAATTTTTTTAAATGACTAGTAAACCTATAGCTAGGATCCAATGGCAAGAAAAATGGCTTAAAATACTGGATATTTATTAACACAGGATCGAAAAATGGACTGAAGTTCCCTTGTGTCTAGGAGTTTCTCTTATGATCAACAGCCTGAGGCTAAGGCTCCTGCTTCCCCAGAGGGTCAATCCCTGCTGGGACCAATCTTTACTTGTTATTAGGGCCAATTTGAGCATTTTCTGATCTGGCTTTTGGTTATTAAAACTACGACCAAAATTCTTGTTATGCGGAAAAACTGGCCATTCAGCGACCTGAGCAGCCACAGTGGTCGTAGATTGCCAGAGGCAGGTTCTGAGACACATAAGAGAGCTGAGGTGACTCTGGGGTGACGGAGGAGTTAAGCTCACAAGCAGCACACAGCCCACTACACAATCCCACTAGTAATTTCATCCCTGACAAATTCAGCTTAAAATGAGAAACAGAACCTCTAAAAACAGAAACAAGGGGCGTCAGAAAGCCAAAGTCAATGTCTGACTAACTCTCCAGCCAGATTCATGTACAATACGTACAGAGGCCATACTTGCAAGTACACAGTTAATCAAGGAAATTATACTAAAACAGATCTCAACCTAAAAAAGCCAAATTGGGGCTCCTGATATTCCAAAATTGATATTTTGGTGCACACAATTAGCAAAGGCCAGAGGTGCTTACCTTGCTATCTTGAAGGTTCTAAAAGTGTAAACAATAGAGTAACTTCTTTACAGGAAACCAACAAGAAATCACTTGAAATATGTCAGAACTAAAATGGTTGCTAGCACTGACTCTGCCAGGTCTCAGGTCTAGTGGCACTGGGAAGTCAGTATTTGGCGTTTATGCCATTTGGTTTTTATTTCTGGGCATTACTTTGCCATCTTTTGGGGCACTCCTGTCACTTGGCTTTTGATTTCTGGACATCTCTTTGTCTTTTATTTGGAGTGTGACTCCCAGCTACTGAGGTTCTGGTTTGGTTTAGTTGGTTTGGTTTGAGCATGCAGACATCTGGTATAAACAGCTCAAGTTAATTTGAGAAGCACTTCCTCTAAGGTTTCACATTCTACTTGGGAACCACTGGGAAATTTTTTTAAATGACTAGTAAACCTATAGCTAGGATCCAATGGCAAGAAAAATGGCTTAAAATACTGGATATTTATTAACACAGGATCGAAAAATGGACTGAAGTTCCCTTGTGTCTAGGAGTTTCTCTTATGATCAACAGCCTGAGGCTAAGGCTCCTGCTTCCCCAGAGGGTCAATCCCTGCTGGGACCAATCTTTACTTGTTATTAGGGCCAATTTGAGCATTTTCTGATCTGGCTTTTGGTTATTAAAACTACGACCAAAATTCTTGTTATGCGGAAATAACTCCTCCTATGCCCTGAGACCAGAGTTCTATGGATCGCTTATCTTATCTAGACCATCTCTAATTCCTAGGAGTGAAAAAAAAGGAATGAGGTCTTTTTAGAATTATCTTTTTCCAACTGTTATTTACAATTAGTAAGTTTTACATTGTGATATCTGATTCATTACTAAGTTTGGAAAACAAAGCTATAGGATCTCTTGTTTCTATTTGGTTATATGCACATCTCAGTATGTGTCTTTGTTTTTTGGATAATATTGATGATTGCTGAGATCAGCCTGTAAATAAGCTCTAATTTAACTGGCCTAAAGAAAAGCAAGTGCTTACAAATCAAACAATTTTAAATACAAGAGAAATTAAACCTAAATGAATTTCAGGTTCATGTGAACTAGGAAATAGTCAATATTAAATATCTGGTATTAATATTTATTTACTAATCTAATATAGACATGTCTAAGCGGCATTACTATTAAGCAGAATATTTTCATTGTGCCTAGGTTGAATATTAAGTTAAATGTTATTATATCTGTTACAAATTTGTCAGCAAGAATAGTGACAAAACTTAAATAAAAAGTTTAAAGTTTCTTTCAAGTGAAGAAACTTTTAAAAAATGTAGATGAGATAAGAGCTTTTAAATAAACTCTATTAAGAATAATTATGCTTTAGGAATGTCTACCTAAAACAGCCTCTCCACAATGGGGTAACTTGAATTTCTAAGGGTTGTACTAAACTAAGTGATGGAAGTCCGTTGTCTAGCTAGGTTATTTCCAAATAAAATAAGCTTTTGAAACATTTATTGCTGAACACCAATTTCCTCTTACAGAGAAACTAAAGAGCTTTGGGACTGTTAATGAATAATGTTTGGTGCCATCTTGAGATGTTCTCTGTAAGAAAGCAAATGTTTTTAGAAATGATCACTGGTACTTATGTTCACCAATTAGAATGCTAATATATAAAGGTCAGTTCTTCGTTGTTTAAAGAAAGTAGGATGTGCGTTTTCAGTAAAGAAGGTATGAGAAACAGAACTTCATTTTATGAAGGGAAAATAAAGTAGGTCTGAGGCGGGAGAACAAAGTAATAGCTACAAAAAGTGGTAAGAAGTTTTGTGGAAAGTGGACCCTGAAAAAAGAGTTTTGTGCATGGTTAGGACTGTCTGTGTTTAAAATAAATTCAATTAAGTTTACTTTTAAGTGAATTTAAAAGTAATCTGGTGCAGAAACTTGAATTTGGCTTTTCTCTCTGCTAAGAGGACATACACTTCCTTCAGATGTTGAACTGCTTTTGATAATATATTTATTTACCTCTTAAAAGATCTATTCTATATTTGATTTTGTGAATAGCTATTGTTTCACTATGACTTATAATCCTATCTGATTGAGTGTTCTAAACCTTTTTGTTATTTGTTGACAAAACTTCCCAAATCATTCTAATGAAGCACTTTGACTTCTAGCTAACTTTATGCTTTAGAGAGCCCCTGAAACATCCCAAGAGAGAGATTACACCAATTAAGTTCATTTTGTGTGTTAAATTACATGGAAAGTATTGTCAAGTGAGTAATAAGTCTCTGGTTATATTATATGATCAATATATTACTAACATAGATATTCTAGAAACTATATGGAGTTCATAACATTCTGATGTGCTCAGGTAAAATGTTATCAGTTGTAATTCTAGTTACTATATTAAACTATTGTCATAACAGTAACCAAGTTTCTCAAAATGATTCCTCTTAAAAAAAAAAATCTATAGAAAGGACTTTTGGATAAATACCAGTTTCTGAACTGGATAGAAAAAAATTAAAGAATGTAAAACCTGATGACTTCACAAAGGTTGGCAAAAGGACTGAATGAACTGGCAAATACGTTTATAACCTTTATGGTTTCTAGCTGAAAAAAAATCACTGGTTTGAATCTGTATTTTCCAGATGTAAGAAAAACCTCCCCTTCAAACTAATTATGACTTAATAGTAATTTGGTAAATTATACTTTATAAACAAACTGAAGCATTTATCTTTTCTATCTGACCCCTCCTCTGGAGTTTCCAGTAAACTTAAAATTATGACTTTAATTAGTTTGATTTAGGTGAAATCTGCAATAAGCCTTTGGCCTGACTTTCCTAAAAAAAGCTGAAACATTTTATGAAGGGAAGATAAAGTAGGTCTGAGGCGGGAGAACAAAGTAATAGCTACAAAAAGTGGTAAGAAGTTTTGTGGAAAGTGGACCCTGAAAAAAGAGTTTTGTGCATGGTTAGGACTGTCTGTGTTTAAAATAAATTCAATTAAGTTTACTTTTAAGTGAATTTAAAAGTAATCTGGTGCAGAAACTTGAATTTGGCTTTTCTCTCTGCTAAGAGGACATACACTTCCTTCAGATGTTGAACTGCTTTTGATAATATATTTATTTACCTCTTAAAAGATCTATTCTATATTTGATTTTGTGAATAGCTATTGTTTCACTATGACTTATAATCCTATCTGATTGAGTGTTCTAAACCTTTTTGTTATTTGTTGACAAAACTTCCCAAATCATTCTAATGAAGCACTTTGACTTCTAGCTAACTTTATGCTTTAGAGAGCCCCTGAAACATCCCAAGAGAGATTACACCAATTAAGTTCATTTTGTGTGTTAAATTACATGGAAAGTATTGTCAAGTGAGTAATAAGTCTCTGGTTATATTATATGATCAATATATTACTAACATAGATATTCTAGAAACTATATGGAGTTCATAACATTCTGATGTGCTCAGGTAAAATGTTATCAGTTGTAATTCTAGTTACTATATTAAACTATTGTCATAACAGTAACCAAGTTTCTCAAAAATGATTCCTCTTAAAAAAAAAAATCTATAGAAAGGACTTTTGGATAAATACCAGTTTCTGAACTGGATAGAAAAAAATTAAAGAATGTAAAACCTGATGACTTCACAAAGGTTGGCAAAAGGACTGAATGAACTGGCAAATACGTTTATAACCTTTATGGTTTCTATCTGAAAAATTTTTGGTTTGAATTTGTACTTTCCAGGTGTAGGAAAAACCTCCCCTTCAAACTAATTATGACTTAATAGTAATTTGGTAAATTATACTTTATTAACAAACTGAAACATTTATCTTTTCTATCTGACCCCTCCCTCTGGAGTTTCCAGTAACTTTATCAGATAAGTTAGGAAGATTGTCTCACTTTCAGGTATGTAAGTCTTAAGGAAGTGTGGAGAATTTGAGAGGAGAATTCACCTAGATCTGTTAGGTGAAATCTGCAATAAGCCTTTGGCCTGACTTTCCTAGCCCAGAACAGTTTTGTTTTAAAAGTTCATTCTGAGATTCTGTACATTTCAAAAAGGCAAAAAGGTCTA
This sequence comes from Tragulus kanchil, assembly GCA_022376925.1. Lineage (NCBI taxonomy): Eukaryota > Metazoa > Chordata > Mammalia > Artiodactyla > Tragulidae > Tragulus > Tragulus kanchil. Next base: position 25,070,199 of record JAIOJX010000024.1, read on the forward strand.
TAATCAATTATGGTTATATAATAATCAGGCTAAGCTTACTGAGACCAGACCTATATTTAAAATATTGTCTTAATTTGGTTATAGTTGGCAAAAAATGAGGGTGATTTTAGGGGGGTAAAAAAAAGATGTTTCAACAAGTGTGAGATCCTAGTTTGTTACTAGAGGTCTGTATCTACTAAGACTCATTTCCTGGTCAGTTCTTTGCTGTTAGGGTATATTAATATAAAAAAAGTTAATTGAATTATTCAAGGACATTCTAGGTTTGTTTCCGAAGCATGTCTCAGTAGCCTATCTTTGGGTGAAGATCACATGCCTCACGACTTGCAAACAGGACTGGAAAAAGACATAAATTAAGGAACTATCTTCAGGACTTCCCTGGTGGTCCAGTGGTTAAGACTCTGTGTTCCCAATGCAGGGAGCCCAGGTTTGATCACTGATCAGGAAACTAGATCTCATATGCCACAACTAAGACCCAGATCAGTCAAATAAATAAATAATTTAAAAAAATGCTTTAAAAAAAAAAAAAAAGAAACTATCTTCAACCTGTATGGAAGGACCTTTCACGAGGTACTCTGTTAGGTTGGTGGAAGGTCCGTGGGACCTAGCCGTTTCAGGAGGCAGTGGATGTAAAAGATTTCCCGCTGATTCATCACTGGCGCCAGCTGCATCCGGAACCTTCCCGCCCAGATCGAGTACAGCTGACTTATGTTTTTAAATACTTCTGCTCAGGTTCAAGACCTTTACCCTGAGCAGATAAAAGCCCCTTGCCCCGCCTCTGGGCGCAACTTCCTGGGCCCTGCTCATGGACCCGTGAACCTCGCCCGGGAGCAGGGTCCCAACAAAACTTAACTTTTTGCTTATAATTTGGCCGATTTGCCTGTCTCTTGCTGCACCAAGATCTTACACTCTTAACTAGCTCATGAACAGTGAAAATGAAAGGCAACTGGCTCTTGGATTAATTTCCACTTCCAAAGCTCCCTGCGCTGGACTGGTCTTTAGAGAGGCCTACTGACTTCTGACTCACCTCAAAATGATACTCAGCTAGAGGAAACTGCACTACACTAGGACAAGAAGACGACGGCATCATAAGTAGACAGCTTGCCCAGATGCTGGGCCTGACTCATATGATCTTTTATGTTTTCTTATTTATTTTTTTGGACTTTTCTATGCTAGTTTAAAACTCAATCCAGGACTTGCCTGCTGGTCCAGTGGTTAAGACTCTGTGTTCCCAATGCAGTGGGGCCCGGGTTTGAGCCCTGGTCAAGGAACTAGATCCCACATGCTTGCAACTAAGACCCAGCATTGCCAAATAAGTAAGTAGTAATAATAATAATAATAAATGGACACACGCTTTAATGACTGAGGTCACTTAAACTGAAGATATCAAAGTTATTTATAAACAAACAAAAAAAAAAGCAAAAAAACTCAATCCAGTCGTTGGGTTGTGGCTAATTACCTGTGTCTAGTATCTGAGTTACCTTGGTGGAATTCTCCCTTCCAGGGCTCTAATTGGATACCCGCTCAGAAATTCATTTTAGATGAGAGTTCAGTCTTACTCTGTATATTCATGATATTACTAGATGGGATCCTTTCAGCTGGCCAATTTATAATACCTACTCTGACCCTGTTCTTTTAGGGTCATTCAAACTCAGAGTGATAATCTAAGTCTTAATCAAGAAAACAAAAACAAAACTGTAACCTCTCACCTCTTAAAGGGAAAACTCCCACAATTATGAGATGGATCTATATGGTTAACACAGGCTATGGTCATTTAAGTTTAAAAGTTCCTTTATGATGGGAACTCAAAATGATTAACCTAGTAATATTAGGACACTAAGCTGAAAGGGTTTTGGCATTCTATATGGCGCAACTTCCTGGGCCCTGCTCATGGACCCGTGAACCTCGCCCGGGAGCAGGGTCCCAACAAAACTTAACTTTTTGCTTATAATTTGGCCGATTTGCCTGTCTCTTGCTGCACCAAGATCTTACACTCTTAACTAGCTCATGAACAGTGAAAATGAAAGGCAACTGGCTCTTGGATTAATTTCCACTTCCAAAGCTCCCTGCGCTGGACTGGTCTTTAGAGAGGCCTACTGACTTCTGACTCACCTCAAAATGATACTCAGCTAGAGGAAACTGCACTACACTAGGACAAGAAGACGACGGCATCATAAGTAGACAGCTTGCCCAGATGCTGGGCCTGACTCATATGATCTTTTATGTTTTCTTATTTATTTTTTTGGACTTTTCTATGCTAGTTTAAAACTCAATCCAGGACTTGCCTGCTGGTCCAGTGGTTAAGACTCTGTGTTCCCAATGCAGTGGGGCCCGGGTTTGAGCCCTGGTCAAGGAACTAGATCCCACATGCTTGCAACTAAGACCCAGCATTGCCAAATAAGTAAGTAGTAATAATAATAATAATAAATGGACACACGCTTTAATGACTGAGGTCACTTAAACTGAAGATATCAAAGTTATTTATAAACAAACAAAAAAAAAAGCAAAAAAACTCAATCCAGTCGTTGGGTTGTGGCTAATTACCTGTGTCTAGTATCTGAGTTACCTTGGTGGAATTCTCCCTTCCAGGGCTCTAATTGGATACCCGCTCAGAAATTCATTTTAGATGAGAGTTCAGTCTTACTCTGTATATTCATGATATTACTAGATGGGATCCTTTCAGCTGGCCAATTTATAATACCTACTCTGACCCTGTTCTTTTAGGGTCATTCAAACTCAGAGTGATAATCTAAGTCTTAATCAAGAAAACAAAAACAAAACTGTAACCTCTCACCTCTTAAAGGGAAAACTCCCACAATTATGAGATGGATCTATATGGTTAACACAGGCTATGGTCATTTAAGTTTAAAAAGTTCCTTTATGATGGGAACTCAAAATGATTAACCTAGTAATATTAGGACACTAAGCTAGGTAATCAGTGGATTTGTGGCACTAATTTAGGGCCTTGACATTCACAGGGATGGATACAAAAGTGTAGCCTGAGATTCCTATAAATTTAAGGCCGTACGTGTTAACCAGTTAGGCGTAACCCCAGCCAATCTACCACTGGCATTAGCCCAGTGGGTCACAGGATCTGTATTCCAGTGGTATGACAACAACTATTCTTTGTGCTTTCAATGGGATTAAAATGTAATTGGCCATATCAAAGCCTTAACTTTCAAAAGCTTTAAATGATAGTAACTGGGCTATTAACCTATTAAATTCTGAGATGTCTATGATGAGAAAGGCAGTGTTACACACTTGCAAGGCCTCTGACACTGTATAGCATTTCAGGGAGGTTATCTGTGCTATAATTTAAACTGAATACTGTAAGTTCATACCTGATAAATATGTAAAATCAGATTTCTGTCTTAAGTGATCCATTCCCTAGTTTTCACTATCTTTTTAATAACTAGTTTGTTGTGGGGGGCTCATGGCTGAAATATTAACTTATAATTCCACTAATGTTATTAGTCATACTATTTGTATTCTGCCTGTTTTACAAGAGTACTGTTTCTTCTATTGCCAAGTGTTATGACTGAGCTTCTAATGGAAATAATGACGACTAGACTTGAAGTAGTTGATCAAATGCATAATTCAATATGTGATCAGTGAATATTATAGTGTAACTCTAGATATGGGAAGATGCAACAAGAGGGAATACTTTCCTGGATTATAACTATAGGCAAGTGTTCAGAGATCTTTGACTATTAAGGCCGAGTCCATAATAGCACACTGAGTGGCAGCCTATCAGCAAAAGCCTTCTTCAGAACTGGGAATGAGACTCCCCAGCAATGTGGGATAAAATGGTCATGAAATGGCCCCCACAGTATGGGGGGTTTATGACCACAAGGCGGGCACGTCACCTACAAATTGGCATTTACCAGTTACACTGCCAGTGACTAAACAAGGGAACTTGCCCTCTGCCTCTGTGGAGACTGAGCCCACGCTGTGGCACCTGCTGACCCTGAGCACCCCCGGAGGCAGTTTGGGGTGGAGTAGGCACTCTGTGCTCCCGAGGACCTGGTAGGACAGGTCTTTTAATAGGCAGATGTTTTTAGGAACAGAGTTTATGACCACAACCCTTGCATCTCCTCATACCTAGAAAAACATTAAATTCCTTCACGGTGACATCAGATCCTAGTGACTAACCAAAAACTCTTTTTGTAAAATGAGTGTTTAATGGTATTGAAACCCCACTTCATCAAAACCTTATATTGATTTTTCTTCTGCTGCCTCTTTGAAGCAGTCTCTCAGAGCTATCTGAGGTGCTGCCTCACAGGCTGCAGTCCTAATTATGCCCCATATAAAACTTCACCCACAACTCTCAAGTTGTTCATCTTTTTTTAGTCAACAAAAGACAGACACTACATAATGATGAAGGGCTTGATCTACAAAGAAGATGTAACAATTGTAAACATATATGTACCCAACATAGGAGCACTTCAATATATAAGGAAAATACTAAAAAGAGATATTGACAGTAACACAATAACAGTGTGGGAATTTAAACCCCACTTTTATCAATGGACAGACAATCCACACAGAAAATCAATAAGGAAACATAGGCCCTAAATGATACATTCGATCGACTGGACTTAATTGATATTCATAGAGCATTCCATGCAAAAGCAGCAGAATACACATTCTTCTCAAGTGTACATGGAACATTCTCTAGGACTGATCACATGCTGGGATGCAAAGCAATCCCCAGTAAATTTAAGAAAACTGAAGTCATATGAAGCATCTTTTAAAACCACAAGGTTATGATATTAGAAATAGACTACAAGAAAAAAACACTTGTAAAGACACACACAGGAGGCTAAACAACATATGCTACTAAACAACCAACGGATCTCTGAAGAAATCAACAAGGAAATAGCAAAAATACCTAGAGAAAAATTAAAATGAAAGTACTATACTCCAAAATCTAGAGGATGTAGCAAAAGCAGTGAAAGAGTTTATAACAATATAATCTTACCTCAGGTAATAAGAAAAATCACAAACAATCTAACCTTACGCCTAAAGCAACTAGAGAAAGAATAAAACCCAAAGTTAGTACAAGGAAATAAATCATAAAGATCAGTGCAGAAATAAATGAAATGAAGACAAAGAAAAAAGAAAAGATCAACAAAACTAAAACCTTATTCTTTAAAAATAAATAAAATTGGTAAACTAGACTAGACTCATCAAGACAAAAAGGGAGAGGGCTCAAATCAATAAAATTAGAAATGAAAATGGAAAGTTACGACGCAACAGAAATACAAATAATCGTAAGAGACTACAACAAATAACTATATGCCAATAAAATGGACAACCTAGAAGAAATGGAGAAATCCTTAGAAAGGTATCATTTCCCAAAACTGACTCAGGAAGGAACAGAAAATATGTACCAATCACAAGTACTGAAATTGAAACTGTGATTAAAAACTGCCAACAAACCAAAGTCCAGGACCAGGTGACACACAAATTCTATCAAGCATTTAGAGAAGAGTTATTCCTCTGAAACTATTCCAAAAAAAAATTGCAGAGAAAGGAACAGGCCAATATCCCTGATGAACATAGTCACAAACCAAATACTAGCAAACCAAACCTAGCAATACATTAAAGGGATCATATACCATAATCAGGGGGTATTTATCCCCATAACACAAGGATTCTCTTTAATATATGCAAATCCATTACTGTTAACACCATATGGACATATTGAAGAATAGAACCCATATGATCAATCTCAATAGAGGCAGAAAAAGCTTTTGACAAAACTCAGAGGTTTATGATAAAACCTCTCTAGAAAGTGGACGAAAAGGGAACATACCCCAAAGTAATAAAGGCCATGTATGACAAATCAGTGGTTAACATACTCAGTGAGGAAAACCTGATAGTATTTTCTCTGAGATGAGGAACAAGATAAGGAAATCCTCTCTCGCCACATTTATTCAACGTAATTTTGGAAGTCCTAGCCATGGCAATAAGAGAAGAAAAACATATACAAAGAAATAAAAGTGATTCAAATTGGAAAAAGTAAAACTGTCACTGTTTGTACATGACATACCACACTCAGTAAACCTTAAAGAAGTCACAGAAAACTACTAGAGTTCATCAATGAATTTAGTAAAGTAGCAGAATACAAAATTAATACGCAGAAATCTGTTGCATTTCTATACACTAACAAAGAAAGATCAAAAAGGGGAATTAAAGAAACAACCCCATTTACCATCAAATCAAAAAGAATAAAATACCTAGGAATAAACCTATCTAAGGAGGTAAAACACCTATACTCCAAAAAGTATAAGGCACCAATGAAAGAAAGCAAAGACGGCACAGATGGAAGATATACCATGTTTTTATGCTGGAAGAATCAATACTGTCAAAATGATTATACTACGAGGCAATCTACAGAGTCGATGCAATCCCTATCAAATTACCAATGATATTTTTCACAGAAGTAGAACAGAAATTTTAAAATTTTGTATGCAGACACAATAGACTGCGTATAGCCAAAGTGAAATTGAAACTGTGATTAAAAACTGCCAACAAACCAAAGTCCAGGACCAGGTGACACACAAATTCTATCAAGCATTTAGAGAAGAGTTATTCCTCTGAAACTATTCCAAAAAAAAATTGCAGAGAAAGGAACAGGCCAATATCCCTGATGAACATAGTCACAAACCAAATACTAGCAAACCAAACCTAGCAATACATTAAAGGGATCATATACCATAATCAGGGGGTATTTATCCCCATAACACAAGGATTCTCTTTAATATATGCAAATCCATTACTGTTAACACCATATGGACATATTGAAGAATAGAACCCATATGATCAATCTCAATAGAGGCAGAAAAAGCTTTTGACAAAACTCAGAGGTTTATGATAAAACCTCTCTAGAAAGTGGACGAAAAGGGAACATACCCCAAAGTAATAAAGGCCATGTATGACAAATCAGTGGTTAACATACTCAGTGAGGAAAACCTGATAGTATTTTCTCTGAGATGAGGAACAAGATAAGGAAATCCTCTCTCGCCACATTTATTCAACGTAATTTTGGAAGTCCTAGCCATGGCAATAAGAGAAGAAAAACATATACAAAGAAATAAAAGTGATTCAAATTGGAAAAAGTAAAACTGTCACTGTTTGTACATGACATACCACACTCAGTAAACCTTAAAGAAGTCACAGAAAACTACTAGAGTTCATCAATGAATTTAGTAAAGTAGCAGAATACAAAATTAATACGCAGAAATCTGTTGCATTTCTATACACTAACAAAGAAAGATCAAAAAGGGGAATTAAAGAAACAACCCCATTTACCATCAAATCAAAAAGAATAAAATACCTAGGAATAAACCTATCTAAGGAGGTAAAACACCTATACTCCAAAAAGTATAAGGCACCAATGAAAGAAAGCAAAGACGGCACAGATGGAAGATATACCATGTTTTTATGCTGGAAGAATCAATACTGTCAAAATGATTATACTACGCAAGGCAATCTACAGAGTCGATGCAATCCCTATCAAATTACCAATGATATTTTTCACAGAAGTAGAACAGAAATTTTAAAATTTTGTATGCAGACACAATAGACTGCGTATAGCCAAAGCAATCTTGAAAAAGAAAAATGGAACTGGAGGGAGGAATTACGCTCTCCGCCTTTAGACTATACTACAATCAAGACAGTATGATATTAGCACAAAAACAGAAATATAGATCAATGAAGAGGACAGAAAGCCCAGAAATAAATCCACACACCTAAATGTCCACTGACAGAGGAATGGATAAAGAAGATGTGATACTTACATATAATGGAATATTATTCATCCATTAAATAATGAAATAATGGCATTTATAGTAACTGTGATGGACCTGGAGATTATCAAAGTAGGTGAAGTAAGTCAAACAAAAACAAATATAATATGACACTAGTTATATGGAGAATCTAAAAAAAAATGATACAAGTGAACTTATTACAAAACAGAAACAGGCTAAGAAAACTTACGGCTACGAAAGGGAAAAGTGGCAGGGAGGGGCAGAATAAATTAGAAGTTTGAGATTTACATGTACACACTACTATATTTAAAAGAGATAACCTACAAGGACCTATTGTGTAACATAGGGTACAATACTGAATAGTCTGTAATAACCTAAATGGGAAAAGAATTTGAAAAAGGATACATGTATACGTATAAAACGGAATTACTTTGTTGTATACCTGAAACTAACACAACATTGTTAATCAATTTTACTCTAATATAAAATAAAATTAAGAAAAATAATACAATCCCGAGAAAGAAGAATGGAGTTGGAGGGATTAGCCTTCCTAACTTCAGACTATACTATAAAGCGATAGTCATCAAGACAGTACGGTACTGGCACAAAAACAGAAATATTGACCAATGAAGAGGACAGAAAGCCCAGAAATAAATCCACACACCTAAATGTCCACTGACAGAGGAATGGATAAAGAAGATGTGATACTTACATATAATGGAATATTATTCATCCATTAAATAATGAAATAATGGCATTTATAGTAACTGTGATGGACCTGGAGATTATCAAAGTAGGTGAAGTAAGTCAAACAAAAACAAATATAATATGACACTAGTTATATGGAGAATCTAAAAAAAAATGATACAAGTGAACTTATTACAAAACAGAAACAGGCTAAGAAAACTTACGGCTACGAAAGGGAAAAGTGGCAGGGAGGGGCAGAATAAATTAGAAGTTTGAGATTTACATGTACACACTACTATATTTAAAAGAGATAACCTACAAGGACCTATTGTGTAACATAGGGTACAATACTGAATAGTCTGTAATAACCTAAATGGGAAAAGAATTTGAAAAAGGATACATGTATACGTATAAAACGGAATTACTTTGTTGTATACCTGAAACTAACACAACATTGTTAATCAATTTTACTCTAATATAAAATAAAATTAAGAAAAATAATACAATCCCGAGAAAGAAGAATGGAGTTGGAGGGATTAGCCTTCCTAACTTCAGACTATACTATAAAGCGATAGTCATCAAGACAGTACGGTACTGGCACAAAAACAGAAATATTGACCAATGGAACAAGACAGAGAACTCAAGAGATAAACCCACACACCTACGGGTGGGTACCTTATTTTTGACAAAGGAGTTGAAAATATATAATGGGACAAAAACAGCCTCTTCAACAAATGGTGCTGGGAAAATTGGACAGAATGTTCCAATACATTCCCTAACACCATAAAAAAGATAAACTAGAAATGGATTAAAGACCTAAATGTAAGACCAGAAACCATAAAACTCTTAAGCGAATATGGGCAAAACACTCAATGACATAAATCAAAGCAAGATCTTCTCTGACCCACCTACTAGAATAGTGGAACTAAAAAGACAAATTAACATGTGGGACCTAATGAAACTTAAAAGCTTTTGTACAGCAAAAGAAATCACAAAAAAGCTGAACAGACAGCCCACAGAATGGGAGAAAATCATAGCAAATGAAACAACAGACAAAGAATTAATCTCCAAAATCTACAAGCAACTCAGACAACTCAGCACTGGAAAAACGAACAACCCAATCAAAAAATGGGAAAAAGACCTAAAGAGACATCTCGGCAAAGAACACATACAGATGGCCAAAAAATACATGAAAAGATGCTCAACCTCCCTTATTATTAGAGGAATGCAAATCAAAACTACAAAGAGATAACACCTCACACCAGTCAGACCATCATCAAAAAATCTACAGATAGTAAATGCTGGAGAGGGTGCAGACATAAGGGAACTCTCCTGCATTGCTGGTGGGAATGTAAATTGATACAATCACTGTACAGTATGGAGATACCTTAAACAACTAAAAATAGGGGACTTCCCTGGTGGTCCAGTGGTTAAGACTCTGTGTTCCCAATTCATTGGGGCCTGGGTTTGATCCCTGGTCAGGGAACTAGATCCCAAATGCCACAACTATGACCCAGTGCAGCCAAATAAATAAATAATTAAAAAAACAAACAAACACTAAAAATAGAAGCACCATATGACCCAGCAATTCCACTATTAGGCATATATCCTGATGAAACCAGAAATGAGACACCTGTTCCCCAATGTTCACTGCCACACTCTATACAACAACTAGAACGTGGAAGCAACCTAGATATCCATCAATGAACGAATGGATAAAGAAGCTATGGTACATATATACAATGGAGAACTTCTCAGCCATAAAAAGAAATGCAGAAGAATCAGTCCTAACGAGGTGGATGAATCTAGAACCTATTATACAAAAAGTGAAGTAAGGGCTTCCCTGGTGGTCCAGTGGGTAAGGACACCACCTGGCAGTGCAAGGGGTGCCAGTTCGATCCCTGGCCTGGGAAGATCCCACGTGCCGCGGAGCAGCTGGACCGATGTGTCCAATCACCGAGCTGGAGTTCTGGAGCACATGCGCCCAGAGCCGGTGCTCTGCGACAACAGAGGCCACCGTGATGGGAGGCCCACACGGGCCGAAGAACAAAGATGAATGAAAATGGACAAATGAAAGACCAATAGAAGTGGCCCGCCTGCTCCCCTCCTTCCCCACCCCACCCCACACACAAAAAAAAAGTTCAAAAAAAAAAGTGAAGTAAGTCAAAAAGAAAGAACGAATTCAGTATACTAACACATATATATGGAATCTAGTAAGATGGTGCGGAGAAACAAACCCATGAAGGTATTTCTGGCTTTGGCTAAGCCAGGAGAAAAGTAAATTAGTAATGAGGAATACACTAGAAAGATCTAAGAGAACAAGTCAAGTTGATTCACGTGGGCTTATTAGCCGGGGATATACTGATCAACAACAGGTGGGAGATCTGCTATGGACTTTAGAATGCTGGGTCTGTGCAGACTCCTTAACCGTGCTGATTTAGTTGAACTCTCCTGCATTGCTGGTGGGAATGTAAATTGATACAATCACTGTACAGTATGGAGATACCTTAAACAACTAAAAATAGGGGACTTCCCTGGTGGTCCAGTGGTTAAGACTCTGTGTTCCCAATTCATTGGGGCCTGGGTTCGATCCCTGGTCAGGGAACTAGATCCCAAATGCCACAACTATGACCCAGTGCAGCCAAATAAATAAATAATTAAAAAAACAAACAAACACTAAAAATAGAAGCACCATATGACCCAGCAATTCCACTATTAGGCATATATCCTGATGAAACCAGAAATGAGACACCTGTTCCCCAATGTTCACTGCCACACTCTATACAACAACTAGAACGTGGAAGCAACCTAGATATCCATCAATGAACGAATGGATAAAGAAGCTATGGTACATATATACAATGGAGAACTTCTCAGCCATAAAAAGAAATGCAGAAGAATCAGTCCTAACGAGGTGGATGAATCTAGAACCTATTATACAAAAAGTGAAGTAAGGGCTTCCCTGGTGGTCCAGTGGGTAAGGACACCACCTGGCAGTGCAAGGGGTGCCAGTTCGATCCCTGGCCTGGGAAGATCCCACGTGCCGCGGAGCAGCTGGACCGATGTGTCCAATCACCGAGCTGGAGTTCTGGAGCACATGCGCCCAGAGCCGGTGCTCTGCGACAACAGAGGCCACCGTGATGGGAGGCCCACACGGGCCGAAGAACAAAGATGAATGAAAATGGACAAATGAAAGACCAATAGAAGTGGCCCGCCTGCTCCCCTCCTTCCCCACCCCACCCCACACACACACAAAAAAAAAGTTCAAAAAAAAAAGTGAAGTAAGTCAAAAAGAAAGAACGAATTCAGTATACTAACACATATATATGGAATCTAGTAAGATGGTGCGGAGAAACAAACCCATGAAGGTATTTCTGGCTTTGGCTAAGCCAGGAGAAAAGTAAATTAGTAATGAGGAATACACTAGAAAGATCTAAGAGAAAAACAAGTCAAGTTGATTCACGTGGGCTTATTAGCCGGGGATATACTGATCAACAACAGGTGGGAGATCTGCTATGGACTTTAGAATGCTGGGTCTGTGCAGACTCCTTAACTTCGTGCTGATTTAGTTGCCCCTGCAAGCTTCAACACGCCCTTTCCATCCTCAGAGCCACGAGAATCATCACTGAACAGGGCTGTGACTGAAACCAGCCCAGGCTAATATCATTGCCTGTAAACACCTGGAGGCTTTAGCACTGAAAAAAAGCAGACTGGTGAATGTGTTCTGGGCCTTGACCCAAGAGGTCTTGAGCCCCCCGATCCCATCCTTTCTCTCAGTCTATGTGTGTGTGTGTGTGTGTATTTCTTAAAGTCTCATCACACCTGCTATTCTCTATGCACCCGGCTGACGAGCTACGGCAGACGGTACCAATAAATGCAGACGCAGAGCAGCAATGGAGAAACAGACTTAGAGAACAGACCTATGGTCACTGGGGGGAGGGAAGAAAGGACGAGAGGTAAGGAAAGAGCAACAAGGAAATCCACACTATCATATGCAATAGAGATAGACACTGTGATTAAGCTGTAAGACTAAAGGAACCTACTTGGGGACTAAGCATCAACCTGTGGGGGTGCACAGGGGAGAAAGGAAGGGAGGGCTCAGGGGAGAGGGGTCAGGGATACACCTATGATTATTTGGGGATTATGTATACCTGTAAACAAGAAAACTCTGTAAAAATGTATAACAGTAACTTTGCTGTACACCTGAAGCTAATGCAACATTGTAAAACAAATATACCCCAATAAAAAAAAGAAAAATAATGAATTAAAGACGTCCACTGAAGACATGAAACCATAAAACTCCTAGAAGAAAACAGACGCGGTAAATTCCTTGACAGTGGTCTCAGCAATTATTTTATGGATTTGACACCGAAAGCAAAGGCAACAAAAACAAAAATAAACAAGCAGACTACACTAAACCAAAAGCTTCTGTACAGCAAAAGAAACCAGCAAAAAACAAAACAGAAAGGCCACCTACTGAATGGGAGAAAATATTTTCAAATCATATATCAAATAAGTAGTTAGCATCCACAATATATAAAGAACTCATTCAACTCAATAGCAAAAAATAATTCAACGAATAAAGCTCTGAATAGACACCTTCCCAGAGAAGACATAGAAGTGGCCAACAGGGACACGAAAAGATGATTAACATCAGTAATCACAAGGGAAACACAAACTGAAATCACAAGACACCACCTCATACCTGTTAGAATGGCTATCATCAAAGAGACCAAAAATAACCACTGCTGGTGAGGCTGTGGAGAAAAGGGAAGCTTTGTGCATCACTGGTGGGACTGTAAACTGGTGCGGGAATGCAGACCGGTGCAACCACGATGGAAAACAGAATGGAAGTTCCTCAAAAAGGTAAAAATAGGCCATGTGATCCAGCATTCTACTTCCAGGTATTTATCCAAAGAGAACAAAAACACTCAATGAGGCATTTGTCCCCCCATGTTTCACTGCAGCATTATTTACAATAGCCAAGATAAGAAACAACCTGTGTCCATTAATGGATGAATGGATAAAGGGAAAAAAATGCATATGTAGTGGAATATTATTCAGTCATACACAAAAGGACCTCTGGCTACCGGCAACAACATGGGTGCACCCTGAAGGCATTACATGGTGGGACATAGGACATTAAAATCAGTAAAGAACCTACTTGGGGACTAAGCATCAACCTGTGGGGGTGCACAGGGAGAAAGGAAGGAGGGCTCAGGGAGAGGGTCAGGGATACACCTATGATTATTTGGGGATTATGTATACCTGTAAACAAGAAAACTGTAAGTATAACAGTAACTTTGCTGTACACCTGAAGCTAATGCAACATTGTAAAACAAATATACCCCAATAAAAAAAAGAAAAATAATGAATTAAAGACGTCCACTGAAGACATGAAACCATAAAACTCCTAGAAGAAAACAGACGCGGTAAATTCCTTGACAGTGGTCTCAGCAATTATTTTATGGATTTGACACCGAAAGCAAAGGCAACAAAAACAAAAATAAACAAGCAGACTACACTAAACCAAAAGCTTCTGTACAGCAAAAGAAACCAGCAAAAAACAAAACAGAAAGGCCACCTACTGAATGGGAGAAAATATTTTCAAATCATATATCAAATAAGTAGTTAGCATCCACAATATATAAAGAACTCATTCAACTCAATAGCAAAAAATAATTCAACGAATAAAGCTCTGAATAGACACCTTCCCAGAGAAGACATAGAAGTGGCCAACAGGGACACGAAAAGATGCTTAACATCAGTAATCACAAGGGAAACACAAACTGAAATCACAAGACACCACCTCATACCTGTTAGAATGGCTATCATCAAAGAGACCAAAAATAACCACTGCTGGTGAGGCTGTGGAGAAAAGGGAAGCTTTGTGCATCACTGGTGGGACTGTAAACTGGTGCGGGAATGCAGACCGGTGCAACCACGATGGAAAACAGAATGGAAGTTCCTCAAAAAGGTAAAAATAGGCCATGTGATCCAGCATTCTACTTCCAGGTATTTATCCAAAGAGAACAAAAACACTCAATGAGGCATTTGTCCCCCCATGTTTCACTGCAGCATTATTTACAATAGCCAAGATAAGAAACAACCTGTGTCCATTAATGGATGAATGGATAAAGGGAAAAAAATGCATATGTAGTGGAATATTATTCAGTCATACACAAAAGGACCTCTGGCTACCGGCAACAACATGGGTGCACCCTGAAGGCATTACATGGTGGGACATAGGTCAGAAAGACAAATGAGAGAAATATTGTAGGAACTTCAAGTAATAAGTAAGTTGTGGGGATGTAACGCACGGCACGGTGACTTTAGTAAATAATAGTGCATTGCCTGTTTGGGAGCTGCTGAGAGAGTGCACCTTAAAAGTTCTCATCACAAGAACAAAAAGGTTTTCTAACTAGTATGGAGACAGATGTTATTAACTAAGCTTGTGATCAGCTCACAAGATAAACAGCAAATCACACTGTACACCTGAAACTAATATGTCAATTAGACTTAAAAAACAAACGCTTCTCATCCAAGAGGGGCCTCCCGGTGTTCTTCCCCGGGGAGGCTATGTGCTGACTGCGGAGTCTGAGGGGAGCCTCTCCGTCCTGAGAACCATGGAGGCGGCCAGGCAAGGGGCAGCTGGGTCTTCCCCGGCTGGTCCCGGGAGTCAGCTGGCCTGCGCTGGTGGTGGGGTCAGAGGCCCTCAGAGTGTTCAGCAGAATCAGGGCAGGAGTGGAGAGACCTAAGGCTCCCCGCCCTTGTCGCCGCCCAAGCTGCTGGGGTTCTGTTTTTCTCTCCTGGAGCTTGTATTGGTTTCCCTTGTGGAAAGCGTGGGCAGTCTAGGAGAGCGTGGAAGCCCTCCCATCCCCCCACCCCAGTCCACAGGCCAAGGAACAGCTCCCAGGCCGGGCACACACAGTGCCTGGACAGGGTTCTTGCTCCCCTCACGCAGTCCTCCTGACTTCTGTCCCTCGGAACTCACCTGAGAAAAAGAAAGACGGTCCTCTTGGGCTCGGCCCTGTGGTTGCTGGGGGCCTGGCGTTGCAGGAGCGGCCGGAGGGCCTCCAGCAGTCCTGGGTGCAGCTTCTCGGCCTCGTCTAAAATGAACAGAGTCTGGCGGCAGTGCTCCTGTGTCTTCTCGATCTGGTCGGTCAGCTGCTCCTGCACAGACGACAGCGAGCTGCGGAGCAGCAGTAAGAAACAACCTGTGTCCATTAATGGATGAATGGATAACGGGAAAAAAATGCATATGTAGTGGAATATTATTCAGTCATACACAAAAGGACCTCTGGCTACCGGCAACAACATGGGTGCACCCTGAAGGCATTACATGGTGGGACATAGGTCAGAAAGACAAATGAGAGAAATATTGTAGGAACTTCAAGTAATAAGTAAGTTGTGGGGATGTAACACGGCACGGTGACTTTAGTAAATAATAGTGCATTGCCTGTTTGGGAGCTGCTGAGAGAGTGCACCTTAAAAGTTCTCATCACAAGAACAAAAAGGTTTTCTAACTAGTATGGAGACAGATGTTATTAACTAAGCTTGTGATCAGCTCACAAGATAAACAGCAAATCACACTGTACACCTGAAACTAATATGTCAATTAGACTTAAAAAACAAACGCTTCTCATCCAAGAGGGGCCTCCCGGTGTTCTTCCCCGGGGAGGCTATGTGCTGACTGCGGAGTCTGAGGGGAGCCTCTCCGTCCTGAGAACCATGGAGGCGGCCAGGCAAGGGGCAGCTGGGTCTTCCCCGGCTGGTCCCGGGAGTCAGCTGGCCTGCGCTGGTGGTGGGGTCAGAGGCCCTCAGAGTGTTCAGCAGAATCAGGGCAGGAGTGGAGAGACCTAAGGCTCCCCGCCCTTGTCGCCGCCCAAGCTGCTGGGGTTCTGTTTTTCTCTCCTGGAGCTTGTATTGGTTTCCCTTGTGGAAAGCGTGGGCAGTCTAGGAGAGCGTGGAAGCCCTCCCATCCCCCCACCCCAGTCCACAGGCCAAGGAACAGCTCCCAGGCCGGGCACACACAGTGCCTGGACAGGGTTCTTGCTCCCCTCACGCAGTCCTCCTGACTTCTGTCCCTCGGAACTCACCTGAGAAAAAGAAAGACGGTCCTCTTGGGCTCGGCCCTGTGGTTGCTGGGGGCCTGGCGTTGCAGGAGCGGCCGGAGGGCCTCCAGCAGTCCTGGGTGCAGCTTCTCGGCCTCGTCTAAAATGAACAGAGTCTGGCGGCAGTGCTCCTGTGTCTTCCCGATCTGGTCGGTCAGCTGCTCCTGCACAGACGACAGCGAGCTGCGGGGAGCAGGGGGAGGCAGCTCCCAGCCCTGAGGGCCCTAGTGAGGCACTGGCTTCCCCAGGGCGCCTGCGCCTGCGATGGATCACCTGGAGCTGGGTTCCCGCTGAACCACCAATCCTGACCTCTGGGGGTGGAGCGACGGCATCCGCCTTCCCGCCTTTCATGAGCCTCCCAGGTGATTCTCCCGTGCCCTGAGATTCAAAAGCTAACCAGGTGGAGCCAGCCGAGGGAAAGAGCCTTGGGAAATGGTCCCAGCCCTGCCTCCTCCAGGGTGAGGCTCCATCCCAGAACTAACTGTGAACTCACCCTGCCCACTGGTTAGGAGCCAGGCTCTCACACAGGGGTGACACGTAGACGGGCTTGGGCGGCCAGAGGCAGCCCTGTCTTGAACTCGCAGGAGCAGAGCACCCACCGGCTTCTTCCAAGATCCCAGCCCAGCCTGGTGCCCATGGGACCCAACTTGAAACTGGGGTTCTCCACCCGAGGCAGGACAGTAAGCCCTGGACTGAAAGGATGCTGCTCTGCAGGGTTCCCCGGAAGAAGGGTCCCGGAGAGATGTGTGAGCAGAGTCCACACTCCACCTATCTCTAGCCGTCCTGGCTGTGGACTTCGGCCCCGTCTTCCCAGTGTGTGCGTGAGGACGTGCAGGGTGTGAGAGTGTGTACACATCGACTCCCACTGTGTGGAAGCGGAGCGTCGCGGCTGCTTCTGCTGCTAAAGCCAGCCGGCTCTTTCTGGGGAGGCCTGGCGGACCAGCAGCCGCCCTGCCAGGCCATCCTGAAAACTGCCAGATGACTCAGGCAGTCTGTCCTCAAAAGCTTACATAATCTTCCCGGGTTAGTACACTCCGAATACTGGAACTAAAAGCCAAAGACAGACACAGTCCCCTCTGGCCTGCTGCAGCGGAGTGTGGTCACTGTCCGGCTAACACGTGTGAGTGGACGAAGACACCCCAAATAACGGAGCAGTAGCAACGTTTTGCATATGAGTCCACACGTTGGCATATAATGAGTACTCTGGGGAAGATGTGGGAAAATCGCTTAGGATAAACCTCTTTTAAAAAAAAATACTGGGCCTCCCTGGTGGTCCAGTGGGTAAGGACACCACCTGGCAGTGCAAGGGGCACCGGTTCGAGCCCTGGCCTGGGAGGATCCCACGTGCCACGGAGCAGCTGGACCGATGTGTCCAATGACTGAGCCGGAGCTCTGGAGCGCATGCGCCCAGAGCCGGTGCTCTGTGACAACAGAGACCACTGCGATGGGAGGCCCACACAGGTCAAAGAACAAAGATAAACAGATGAAGGATCAATAGAAGTGGCCAAAGAAAAAAAGCCAAGGTAAAAAAAATACCGGGGTACAGAATTTTCTGTCCAACATAATTAGAAAGACATAAGAGAGAGCAGGGGAGCAGCCTGAAGTACACCAAAATGCTAAAGGGCTGTGTCCGTGTGGGGAGATCAGGATAAAGCTGGTGCTTTCTCTGTTTCATATTTCCTGAGGTACTTCTCCTACTTCTGTGACCGAAAAATTACCGTGTGGATTCTCTGGTGAAGCTCAGTAGCTTCTGGGCCTCACCTATGGAGTGGGTGTCTCTGTGGACAAGAGGGTTTGTTGCCTAAGGTCCCCACCCGCCCGTCCTCCAGCCCCCACACCAGGGCTGCCCTCGGCCTCCCTCCCGACACAGGGGCCGGGCCCCCCGCCCCGCGGGCACAGCGCCCCTGCACAGCCGGCCTCACCTTGTACTGATCCACGTACTTGGGGTGAGGGAAGTGCAGCGTGGAGATGAACGTCTTGACACAGTCGCTCCTCAGCCCGTTCCGGTACAGGTTCTCGGCCAGCATCCGCGCCACAAAGTTCTTGCCTGTGCCAGACCAGCCGTGGAACGACAGAGCCAGCGCCTTGTCCGGCCGGGGCAGCTCTAGGTAGCCCCTCACGGCTGTCAGGACCAGCTCCCGGGCCAGGTGCTGGCCATGCAAGCGCCCGCGCAGGTCCGCCTCGAGGCCTAGGGGCAGAAAAGAGGCCGTGCTGAGAGGGGCGCACAGGTGCATCTCCTCCAGGCTTGGAGATGGCGGAGCACCTCTGGACATCTCGGGCTGTTCAGTGGCTTCACAACACGGAGCCCCTAGGAAGACCTTGCAGTGGGAGAGACTGGGGTTATTTTCTGAAAAGTCTGAGAAATCAAGGTTGACTTCACCCTTTCTGACGGTCCTGCGGACACCCCAGTAGGGGGGGCATTCTTCTGTCTGGAGGAGGGACCCTGTCCCCCACTACCATGATGTTGCTCCTGCCTAGGCGTTTCAGCACCCCCTAAATATTTTATGGAGACACCCTTATTTTATTCACTTCAGTTCAACTCACAACAGAGGCCACTGCGATGGGAGGCCCACACAGGTCAAAGAACAAAGATAAACAGATGAAGGATCAATAGAAGTGGCCAAAGAAAAAAAGCCAAGGTAAAAAAAAAACCGGGGTACAGAATTTTCTGTCCAACATAATTAGAAAGACATAAGAGAGAGCAGGGGAGCAGCCTGAAGTACACCAAAATGCTAAAGGGCTGTGTCCGTGTGGGGAGATCAGGATAAAGCTGGTGCTTTCTCTGTTTCATATTTCCTGAGGTACTTCTCCTACTTCTGTGACCGAAAAATTACCGTGTGGATTCTCTGGTGAAGCTCAGTAGCTTCTGGGCCTCACCTATGGAGTGGGTGTCTCTGTGGACAAGAGGGTTTGTTGCCTAAGGTCCCCACCCGCCCGTCCTCCAGCCCCCACACCAGGGCTGTCCTCGGCCTCCCTCCCGACACAGGGGCCGGGCCCCCCGCCCCGCGGGCACAGCGCCCCTGCACAGCCGGCCTCACCTTGTACTGATCCACGTACTTGGGGTGAGGGAAGTGCAGCGTGGAGATGAACGTCTTGACACAGTCGCTCCTCAGCCCGTTCCGGTACAGGTTCTCGGCCAGCATCCGCGCCACAAAGTTCTTGCCTGTGCCAGACCAGCCGTGGAACGACAGAGCCAGCGCCTTGTCCGGCCGGGGCAGCTCTAGGTAGCCCCTCACGGCTGTCAGGACCAGCTCCCGGGCCAGGTGCTGGCCATGCAAGCGCCCGCGCAGGTCCGCCTCGAGGCCTAGGGGCAGAAAAGAGGCCGTGCTGAGAGGGGCGCACAGGTGCATCTCCTCCAGGCTTGGAGATGGCGGAGCACCTCTGGACATCTCGGGCTGTTCAGTGGCTTCACAACACGGAGCCCCTAGGAAGACCTTGCAGTGGGAGAGACTGGGGTTATTTTCTGAAAAGTCTGAGAAATCAAGGTTGACTTCACCCTTTCTGACGGTCCTGCGGACACCCCAGTAGGGGGGGCATTCTTCTGTCTGGAGGAGGGACCCTGTCCCCCACTACCATGATGTTGCTCCTGCCTAGGCGTTTCAGCACCCCCTAAATATTTTATGGAGACACCCTTATTTTATTCACTTCAGTTCAACTCAGCCAACTCCTATTGAAGCAATCAGTGTGGGCACCGCCCTCTGCCTCTCAGCCGTGAGGCTGCAGGCTGCCCAGGCTGAGGTTGGGTCCCTTCACCCTAGCATTTTCCTGAACCGCCTCCCCACCCCATAGGGCCACGTGAAGTCCAACCTGTGAAGTTGTTGACGATCCTGCAGTCTCCACTGTCGCAGCAGTCCTGGAAGCTACAGTACCAGGTGGTCAGGATATCCAGGTACTGTCGGCCCAGCAGGAAGGCTCCAGCCTGGAAGAGGAGGGGCCGTGACGGAGGGATGGAGCAGAGGGCGCTGCCCTGCTCTGACTCACCAGCAGGGTTCCACCACTCCCCATGGCTCTGCCCTGGGCCGTTCCCATTCCGCACCAGGGAGTGGGCTCAGACGGGCACCTCCAGCATGAGGAAGTAGATGGCCTTCCTACAGAAGCAGCTCCAGCTGTGGCAAGAGCTCAGCAATCACCCTGAAGCATTCTGTGCCAAACTGTTAAGTTACCCAGGCCCTGCCTGCAGGAGTGTGCAGTCTTGGAGGGAGACAAACGGTACCTGGTGATCGCCATTCTTCCTTCTTGCTCAGAAGTGCGGAATCATCTGAACCCAGTGTCTCTATTCTTTGCTTTTGTTGTTGTTCAGTCAGTAAGACATGTCTTGGCGACCCCATGGATTGTAGCACAACAGGCTCAATTCTTTCATTAAATGTCAATCTGAACACACCCAGCGCAAGCAAGAACGACACAAAAACCATTCAGTGGAATTTAGAACTTGTTCAGGGGCCAGTAAGACATGTCTTGCATCTCCTCCAGGCTTGGAGATGGCGGAGCACCTCTGGACATCTCGGGCTGTTCAGTGGCTTCACAACACGGAGCCCCTAGGAAGACCTTGCAGTGGGAGAGACTGGGGTTATTTTCTGAAAAGTCTGAGAAATCAAGGTTGACTTCACCCTTTCTGACGGTCCTGCGGACACCCCAGTAGGGGGGGCATTCTTCTGTCTGGAGGAGGGACCCTGTCCCCCACTACCATGATGTTGCTCCTGCCTAGGCGTTTCAGCACCCCCTAAATATTTTATGGAGACACCCTTATTTTATTCACTTCAGTTCAACTCAGCCAACTCCTATTGAAGCAATCAGTGTGGGCACCGCCCTCTGCCTCTCAGCCGTGAGGCTGCAGGCTGCCCAGGCTGAGGTTGGGTCCCTTCACCCTAGCATTTTCCTGAACCGCCTCCCCACCCCATAGGGCCACGTGAAGTCCAACCTGTGAAGTTGTTGACGATCCTGCAGTCTCCACTGTCGCAGCAGTCCTGGAAGCTACAGTACCAGGTGGTCAGGATATCCAGGTACTGTCGGCCCAGCAGGGGAAGGCTCCAGCCTGGAAGAGGAGGGGCCGTGACGGAGGGATGGAGCAGAGGGCGCTGCCCTGCTCTGACTCACCAGCAGGGTTCCACCACTCCCCATGGCTCTGCCCTGGGCCGTTCCCATTCCGCACCAGGGAGTGGGCTCAGACGGGCACCTCCAGCATGAGGAAGTAGATGGCCTTCCTACAGAAGCAGCTCCAGCTGTGGCAAGAGCTCAGCAATCACCCTGAAGCATTCTGTGCCAAACTGTTAAGTTACCCAGGCCCTGCCTGCAGGAGTGTGCAGTCTTGGAGGGAGACAAACGGTACCTGGTGATCGCCATTCTTCCTTCTTGCTCAGAAGTGCGGAATCATCTGAACCCAGTGTCTCTATTCTTTGCTTTTGTTGTTGTTCAGTCAGTAAGACATGTCTTGGCGACCCCATGGATTGTAGCACAACAGGCTCAATTCTTTCATTAAATGTCAATCTGAACACACCCAGCGCAAGCAAGAACGACACAAAAACCATTCAGTGGAATTTAGAACTTTTGATTTCAGGACGTCCTTGGTGGTCCGCTGGTTAAGACTACTTCCAGTGTAGGGGGCACTGGTGGGATCCTTGGTTGGGGAACTAAGATCCTTCCTGCCTAGAGCATGCCCTCCCTCAAAAAAGGAACTTCTGATTTAAATGAAATATGTTTGTAGCACCATTACGGGATTATCATTACAGGATTTAAAATTAACCACATCTACTGCAAGGAGGGCTTCCCTGGTGGCCCAGACGGTGAAGAATCCGCCTGCAACGTGGGAGGCCTGGGTTTGTTCCCTGGAATGGGAAGATCCCCCTGGAGAGGGGGATGGCTACCCACTCCAGTATTCTTGCCTGGAGAATCCCATGGCTTGGCATGGGTCGCAAAGAGTCCAACACGACTGAGCCACCTTCACTCACACACGCACCACACACACTGCAAGGAGCCTCAGGGATCGCCAGGGCCACCACACCGATGTGACACGCCTGCCTCACAGTTTGTCAGGGACAGAGAATTAATCAGAATTCAGGTCCTGGGGACTCAAAACCCAGCTTCCGGCTTGGTAAGCAGCCGAGGAGGGCAAGGTCCTTGGGGGAGTGACCACCCTGGGGGCTGAAAGCTATCACGAAGGTGGCAAGAGCGGCTTCTTGGAATAACGGCAGGGGAGCTGCGGGGCGACCGCAAGGAAGTGCGAGCCGTACGGAGGAGTCAAGAAGCGGCCGGGGCGTGCAGCCAGGCGCACTCGTCGGCGCGGGACGCGGTGCGCCGGCGGAGACGCCAGGACGGGCTCGTGGCTCTGCAGCGGCTTCCTACCTTGGCCCGATGCAGAGGCTGGGCGCCACCGCAAAGCCGGCGGCGAAGGCGCCCGCCCGGCGACCCGGAGCACGGCGGCCCAGGGCAGGCGCCGGGTCACAGCCGGCCTCGCGCCTCCAGCCCGCGCCCCCCGCCCGCGCGCCCGCGGGTCTTACCCGGGGCCGGCGCCTCCTCGTCCTCCCCGCAGCCCTCGGGACACACGCGGCAGCTGAAGAGCGTCCAGTAGCGTCTGGAGAGGGCGCCGGCCGCCCTCAGTCGCTCCCGCAGGCCCTGGAAGGCTAGCCAAGCCCCGGCCGAGCCCGCCTCCTCGGTCCCCTCCCTCGGCCTCGCCTGGCCGCCGTGTCCCCACGCCCCCGGGGGCGGCGGCAGCAGCAGCAGCAGCAGCGACAGGAGCGGGAGCCACAGCGGACGCGGCGGCCCGCAACGCATGGCCACGCCAGCAGCAGCCGCTCCCTCCGGCGCCCGGCCTTCCCGGCCCGTTCTAGGCCCGGGCCGGAGGGCTGGCGCCCGCACGTCCGAGGCCCGGATTGGCCGGGGGCTGGCGTTGCCCTGGGAACCGCGGGCGGGCGGAGCTCGCCTCCCAGGTGACCCAGGGCGAGCCGGCGCCTGCCGGAACCGAAACCTAACAGGGCTCCAGACTGCAACCCGAGGCCTTCTGGAGGCCCCGCCCATGCAAGTGGGGCGCCGCTGCCAGGCAGCAGTCCGCTCTGGGTGATGGTGGCTGCAAGAAGGTGAAGTCAGGCCTTGAACGCAGTGATTTTTCAGGCAGCCCTGGTGGCCCATCGGAGGGCCACACTTGTGCCCTGTCGCGAGTCTGCACATCAACTTCCTGCCAACCCTGTTACGATGAACCCGGGCAACCGCCTCCCCGGGAGCTTCAGTTGGCCAGGGGGAGTCGGGCCTGGGCCTGGCGCCTCCGCAGAGGGAAATGAAACAGAGTTGCGAGGGATCAGCAGAGGAAGCTGACCGGCTCTCGTTCGGAGATATTTGGGTTTTGGAAACTCCCAGAGTCAAGGAAAAAATCAGGTCTCATGTTAAAAGAGTCCCTTAAAAACAAGCTGAGTACTGGGTGCACTCTCTTGGCTTGTCTGCAACTTCGAAATGCTAGTGACTCCAAGCAGATGGCAGAGGCTCTCAAGACACCTCTGGCAAAAGACCTTGGCCTCTCTGCTCCATAACATGAGCCTGTAACACGGCTGCTAGATTTCCTAAATACTTACTGTACTCTTTTTCAAATCACCTGAGTTATTAAAAGTCACTGACTTAAGAGCTGTCTTATCCTAGGAAGAAACTGGTGAATTTATGCTGAAAAAATTACTAGTATTTACCCTCGTTTCTTTAAAAAAAAAAAAAGAAGAAGAAAAAAATTCAAGTTTTAAGACTGTGGAAAAAATTCTCCACTGGTATCTTTCATGGAGGGCTAATTGGTAATTTTTGAGATTGGATTTTGATTTTTACATTTCACGGTAAATAAAGCTGGCAGCTTGGAAGTTCCTGGATAATTTGATTTCAAGACATCTTTTTCATAAAAGAGTAAAGTTCTTTTTGTTTTTCACCAGAGTCACTTCATGGAGAAACAATGAATCCAAGCACCAGTTTGTAGATAAGCCTCTATTTTCAGTAAATTGCTGATACTTCATTCTCAGTGCTAGGAGACCACTGGTTGTACCGCTAGGAACGAGATCTCATGGGTGATGGCGACATCTAGAGGCCATTGTGAGAACTACAGGCAGCGATGTTTCCTTAGCATGTAAACTTTGCACTACTCTCGAATGACCCACGAACCACTGGCTTTGGAATTGCCCTGGAGCTTATGAGAAATGCAAACTCAGGCGCCAAACCTACTCAATGAAAATATGCATTTCAGCAAAGCCTTTCAGAGAGAAAATGGGCACACAGCACCTTTACTGAGGTCACCTGAACAGACAACCTTCCCACCTGCTGAAGGCTGTCAGACCATTATCTACTTGAAAACGATCTTTACAACCATAACTTCATCCTCTTACTCTCTGGGATTTATAAAGCAGCTTATCTTACAAAAATCACCCATGCTAAACCAGTGGTTATGAGCATTCTTGGCTCTATTTTACAAAATGAGGGCTAGTAAAATCTGTTTTTATAGGCAAATATACTGGGTAAAACGAGCCCATATTAACAGAATCACTCCCAGCTGCCTGGAAAGGCTTCAATACTGGTCTTTCTAGAATGCTTGGGAAGAAAACGAAGCCTGAAAGCTTGCCTGGAAAAGGATCATTTGAGCTGGGTTAGTGACGTACAAGTTCTAGGCTTCAGTGTCCCTTTTGTATTTAAGTACAAAAGTGACTAAAACTAGCAGAAACAAAAATGCTACAGACCAAGTCAAAATCTTGAGACCTCTGCTCAGTTGTCTGGTTGGTCTGTGATGCTGCATTTCCACTGCAAAATATAAAACTCTGGGTGTCCTATTATAATCAGGGCAACTGGTCTTGTCTTCCAGGCCTCTGTGGTACTGTGCTGACACGTTCTTCGGAATTCGGAATTCTTTAAAGAAGCTGCAAGAAAGGAGTTAACTATTAAATAAAAAACACCTGCCGACAATCTTAGTTTCAGTCACAACCTGATGTGGGCCCTCTGGAGACTAGTGAGAAGTGTAAAGATCTTATCTGTTGCTGATTCTGTGAAACCACCCCTATGGAAGTTTACGTGGATGCTGAAGACATCTTCTGTCCCCTACAAACAAGGAAATCCACACTGAAAACAATGGAAATACCCTGAGCCAGAGGGGAGGGGTTGAGAAGGGGTAATAAGAGGAAAAGATGATACATCAGTACTTATTAAAATCTTTATTTTCTTTTTTTCAGAATTGAAACCCATAGAACACATTAGAAATTTAGGTGCGTATCTGTCTTGTTTGGTGTCTTAACCAAGCACAACCTCTATTTGTGCGAAAGCTCTGAGAGGAAATCCCTGGCCCATCACAACAGAGGGTAGTGGTTCCTACTCCTCTTTTAAGCAAATAAATTACTTCCCAGTAAGTTATTCCCAGCTCCCCACCCCCGAAATCAGTTTGTATTTGTGAGTCACACCTTAGTTCCTTAAAAACCTGTGGCAGTACAGAATCCAGCCCTACCTTTTCCGACTTGAAAACGATCTTATTTTCCCCCAAAATTTTGCTAAACCAGTGGTTATGAGCATTCTTGGCTCTATTTTACAAAATGAGGGCTAAAATCTGTTTTATAGGCAAATATACTGGGTAAAACGAGCCCATATTAACAGAATCACTCCCAGCTGCCTGGAAAGGCTTCAATACTGGTCTTTCTAGAATGCTTGGGAAGAAAACGAAGCCTGAAAGCTTGCCTGGAAAAGGATCATTTGAGCTGGGTTAGTGACGTACAAGTTCTAGGCTTCAGTGTCCCTTTTGTATTTAAGTACAAAAGTGACTAAAACTAGCAGAAACAAAAATGCTACAGACCAAGTCAAAATCTTGAGACCTCTGCTCAGTTGTCTGGTTGGTCTGTGATGCTGCATTTCCACTGCAAAATATAAAACTCTGGGTGTCCTATTATAATCAGGGCAACTGGTCTTGTCTTCCAGGCCTCTGTGGTACTGTGCTGACACGTTCTTCGGAATTCGGAATTCTTTAAAGAAGCTGCAAGAAAGGAGTTAACTATTAAATAAAAAACACCTGCCGACAATCTTAGTTTCAGTCACAACCTGATGTGGGCCCTCTGGAGACTAGTGAGAAGTGTAAAGATCTTATCTGTTGCTGATTCTGTGAAACCACCCCTATGGAAGTTTACGTGGATGCTGAAGACATCTTCTGTCCCCTACAAACAAGGAAATCCACACTGAAAACAATGGAAATACCCTGAGCCAGAGGGGAGGGGTTGAGAAGGGGTAATAAGAGGAAAAGATGATACATCAGTACTTATTAAAATCTTTATTTTCTTTTTTTCAGAATTGAAACCCATAGAACACATTAGAAATTTAGGTGCGTATCTGTCTTGTTTGGTGTCTTAACCAAGCACAACCTCTATTTGTGCGAAAGCTCTGAGAGGAAATCCCTGGCCCATCACAACAGAGGGTAGTGGTTCCTACTCCTCTTTTAAGCAAATAAATTACTTCCCAGTAAGTTATTCCCAGCTCCCCACCCCCGAAATCAGTTTGTATTTGTGAGTCACACCTTAGTTCCTTAAAAACCTGTGGCAGTACAGAATCCAGCCCTACCTTTTCCACCCAGACTTAAGGAGTGGACGGGAGGAAAACGGGCCCTCCCCTGTGCAGCGGTCCCCCGAGGCTGGTCTGTCCAGCACAGTGGGCGTTCCCTGAATGGACGGTCTTTATGTCGCTTAGGTTCACGCTCAGGGCCTGAGAACCTTTGACTAGCTTCAGGTTCTTCAGCAACATAAGTCAGTGTTTCCCTGTGTGAAAATAAATATTTTTTCTTGTTAGAATACATATACGACTATATCCATACATATACCTTGACTAGTGTTTCCTGAAGCCAAGCTCATACAACAGCTCACGCAAGACAGCTCACTGACAGAGGCTATTTACCATCATTTGAGATGTGGCCATGGGCTGGTTAAACGAGACTACAGAAGCCGTGGAGGAGAGAGGGTGACGGAACATGGTGGATGGGAGGGAAAGGCCAAGAGCCTTTTTAAAGAAAAAAAAACAGAAAAGAAGAAAAGATGGACTTCTTCAGAAGAACATGTGGCCTGCAGGTGACATTGAAATATTGCCATGTGTATGATTCATCTTTCTCAAAATATACAATGGATGTACCTGAATTCTCGTATGTTTCCTTATTAAATTTCATTTCACATATTAATCCTGAGAGCAAATAAGGAGAAATGTCTTATTGATACGCTATTGAGTGAAACTCTTCAGTCAGAACCTATTAATTTGTTTTGCAAAGAAATTACTTACCCCCAAAATGATAATACAGCTTCATATTATGTAACAATTTTAGAATGAAATTTCTATACCCATATTCCCCCAAATTCTGGAAGAAATATATTTTAAGAAGTGGGAGACGGAGTGCAGAAGTGGTACTAAGTTCTCATTGTCTTAGTTTTAGAATACTGAAATTTATCCATGCCTAC
This sequence comes from Tragulus kanchil, assembly GCA_022376925.1. NCBI lineage: Eukaryota > Metazoa > Chordata > Mammalia > Artiodactyla > Tragulidae > Tragulus > Tragulus kanchil. Next base: position 25,098,198 of record JAIOJX010000024.1, read on the forward strand.
CTTTAGATGTTTGCTAGGCACACCCAACTTAGGACTAACCAAAAACCCTTCCAATGACCTGTCTAATTATAAAGTCCTCAATTCTAAAAGATAAACCATAAAAAGGACAGTGTCACAAAACTTTAAAGAACAGTATCGACCTCTTTTTTGAAACAGAATTTAGTGTTGATGCAATTTCAGGACTAACAGCTTATGGTTGGTTTTCTCCAAGACTTATCAAAACGTACTTTGCCAGCTTAATCCAGTCCTAACTTAGAACATAAATGTATATTCTAAGCAACCGTTCACACCATTCTCTTAGCATAATTCTAACTTTAACTACTATACATCTGAACACCTTTTAAGGTCATGAATATTAAAATAGAGAAAGAAAATGAAATGACCCATTTTCTACAATGTTTGGAAAAAAGAATGAGACATTTTCAAAGGTTTCTCTCCTGCTTTTTTCCTCAGCAGTCTTCTGCCTTCAACATTATGAGTAACTTCCTGAGTTTGAGAGCAGCTCTTACTCATTTCATGGGGGCAATCCAAAGAACAGGATCCTGTGTTTGAAAGAATTTAGTTCCACTAACATGTACCAAGGAGAACAGCACTCACTTGCTTCCCACTGGCTCCCTGATGCTTTGAGGTGAGCCCCAGCGAAGGTATTCTCAAGCTCAAATGTGAACTTCCCTGGACACACACAGTACACGCCCTTTAAAACTGGAATCAGTGCTTCCTACTGTTATCACTAGCTCAGTGTTTTGTGCTGATATCTGTCTTCTTAAATCCAATGCCTTTTTAAAAATAACTCGTCCCATTCCACGTACATCTCCAAGCGTACAACCTAAGTACCAAAGTATCCTAATTTCACGTCACTGTACAGGACACTCAGTTTCTTTCAACTTGAAAAAACTGGAGCATAAAGTTTCAAACTTTAAAGTTTGAAAAGGCGGTTACCTAAAACCGGCCTCCTGTGGCTGGTGGGAAGTTTGCTCAAGCACACTGTTCAAATACGAGCCTCTGCTCCAGGGAAGTCAAAGGCGGGTCAGTCCCAGACAAACGCAGGAGAGAGACACCCAGCTCGGAGGACACGAGTGGGGCTCACCAGGCCAGCTCTCCTCTGCCCTCGACTTGACTGCAGCCGGTGACGTGTCAGAATTGCTGCCGAACACACCACTACGCCTGGCTCAGCAATCTGAAATTTCAAAGTGCTACTAGGAGACGCAAGAACGCTACTGCCTCGTGGGTTCAGAACAAGATTGAATGATAAAAATAGGGTATGACATAAATCAAAATCTTAAGGCTCTTCCTGGTAACCACCTTAAGTTTAAGGCTCAGAAGGCTTAAAAAAATTCTTATTTCCAGCCTTCCATGAGGCCCAAGTCACAAGATGGTTCAGCCACCAGCAGGCTGTGAACGGTTAGCTGTATGAGTGAGCTGGCTTCTCTCACAAGAAAGGCACAAATAGGATCACCCATCTCTCAGGAACAACAGCTTTTAAGACGAAATGCCTTGAAGACAGAAGTAGAAACTGATTTTAGAAATCAGGATGACAGAGATCGCAGGCAACCTAATTCTTATTCAAGGTGTTATTTCAGTTTGCTCTGTTAATCTGCAAAGGATTTGCCTGTTTTGAGCAAAAGGGTAAGAAAGTCTCCATAATAGAATTGTGCTTGGGTTGTAACGGTAGGTTCTCTAGGGACAGTGTTTTGGATTAATTTGGACACAACCATGAGAATGCAAATCTCACTGAGGTGCAAGTCTTTATGTATGTTAAGAACTTAAACACAGGGGAGCCCACCTCCCTGATTCTGGTTCAGCCAAGCAGCAGGGCTCTCTCTTCTCTCCTCCTTCAAGAATCAGCAAAAGCACTAGCCCCTTCCCACTTAAAAGCTCAAACATCTTTCCTGCTTTTGTCCTTCCCTCTAATCCTGTCTTAAAAATAGTCCCTCCAACAGAGCATGCTGCCTCGGCTCACCAGAAGGCTGGGCTCCTTGCTGCCCCTCCTCAGGAAGCAGTGAAATCCCCAACTTGACCAGACCTGGAAAAGGGACTCGAGAAACTGCCGAGTGTTTTAGGAAGACCCACAGCGTGGAGAAAGGACTGTAAGGATGAACTCCAAATACACACTCCAGAACCAAGCCCAGCATTAACCGAGTCAAGTGTCACACCTCTATTTGTCCTTTGGCATGAGAAATTTAGACGGACCAGCTGTGACGCCCACTGCTAGGAGGGGCAAACGCCGAGGAGGTCAGAAGGTGGCTCAGCGGGTACGGTACCGTGGTCTGAAACTTGTAGTCTTTGCTTTAGCTTCTATGACAGCAAACACCAAAGAAATCTAAGGTCACCTTGTCCCCTACCACCAGAATGTGCCGCTGGCCATTTCCAATCCGTCTCATACCATCTGGAATTGATTGTGCTGTTTCTCTATCTTTGTAAAAAGCAGTTTCACTTATTTTGTGGAGAATTACAAGTGCGAGAGAGGCATCCTGTCTTCCACCAGCACAGTGTCCATCCCAAACTGGTCCGTGCACTGCTTGACGGTGGCCAGGACGCTCAGGAGCCGCTGGTCCACAGCGTCCAGGTGAGGATCAGAGAGGACTGGGGAGATGGGGTCGTGGGCCATGGCGGATTTTAAGGCAGACTTGAGCACACCATTCTTCAAGGAGTTCAGTCTGTTCCAGGTAGAAACACGAATGCTGGGAGAAAAGGTTTTAGGACAGGTTACATGAAGTCTCTCACTATCAGCGCTTGGCAGACCAAAGTGAAGAAATAATTAGGTCCAATATCTCAACTAGAAAAACCAATTCTGTTTTAGAAGTAGCTCTACATTACGAGTAAGTGACATTACCACATTTTGATATTTCTTTCTTGGTAACTAATGAGAGATACATACAATTTCACATATGTTCACTGAAGTGCTATTTATATCAGGAAAAAAGTGAAACAATCGGAATGTACGACAACTAAGACATAGTTAAATAAATTATGGTTCATCTATTCAAGGAAATACTATGCAGCCATTAAAAGCAGTGATGGAAATTCAGTGGCATGAGAAAATGCCCATGATATAATATTGAGCCAAGGGAAAAAGGTGGAAAAAAAAACTGCTTAACTCCAAATCTATGGGGAAAGAAGTCGTGTGTGTGAGCACACACACATGTACACACATGGTTAGAATGAAGTCACTAGAGCTTTGACAGGAGTTATCCTTACACAGCCATTTAATTTTAAATTTTATATAGTAAGCAATTTAATTTTAATTTCTTTTTATGTTTCTGAATTAAAAATTTGAGTATTATTATTATACATAGAAAAAAGTTATTTTAAGGTTATATTTTAAGGTTATCTATTTTTTCTCAATTATTTTTTACCAACCAATGAGGACCTTTTGTTTATCTTAGAGGAAAACTATTTACCTCTCTGTACTTAATGTGGGAATTACTAGGTATACACTAAAGTCGGACCTTGCATGAGGCAGGAAACCTGTTCTGCAACCACTGAAACAGGAGGAAAGTAAGGCTCTTTGGACAAAGCACAGACAGGATGGACAAGCACAGAGACAGTGTGGTTTTCCTATTATGAAAAATACAAGTGCCTACAGCATCAGAATTTCTCCTGCGTAATGAAGGCATCAGTTGACTCCCTTTTGGCTCCAAATTCACTCTTCACGTATGCCCTGCTCTAATGGACAGAGATCCTCTAAGCACCAGCACCTCTCCTCTTAGGCCTTCTCAGTAGAGGACACTGCAGGGAGACGCTTCTGGCTGCTGTACAGGACGGGTCAGCAGTGTTTCGGGAAAATCATCAGCTGAAGCTCTGCCCTGGCCATATTCCCAGAAGACAAGCAGGCCCTCCGTGACGGTGCAGCCTCGGCCTGGCTAGGTGGTAACCTTCCCAAGGCCCTCGTGACATGGAATCCAGAGCCCCAGCGCCACACCCATGCTGGTGCCCCAATTCCCTCTGCAGGTCCACAATTCAGCCTCGCCTGTAGCCTAGAGTTTCTACTATGGTGCTGTCTGATGCTAGGTCCCGACCTGCCAATTGCCTGGACCTTGCCTATCCTCTGGAGGCCTGCTTCCCGCACGCCTAGAACCTGCCAACTAGCGCCCATCTCTGCTCTCCAGAGGGCTGAACTACACTTTCTCCACTGAAGGCCAGACTGCAGCAGCCTTGGGGAGGGAGGTGTTCCCTTTCAAGTTGGTTCTTCCCTGGGAACCTTCCCTCAGTTCGAGTTTTCTTTTACAGTCACTTGTGTATCAATGAGTTTAATATTTCTTTATACTAAACTTTCCTGTTGAATCCACCATGTCTTTTCTGTCTCCTGACCATACCAGACTGATAGCGCTGATTGACACAAACACATCTTCCTTCACAGATGCGGGTTCTCACTGGATGTATCACTGCTGCCCAATATTATGAAGATACTTTAGGGTAGCCAAGGTGAACACTTTCCACAGAATACTGTTGTTATTTTAAAAAAAGAAAGCAATGAAAAGTAAGACAGACTAGTTGCCAGAGGGGGCAGTCTTAGGCAATCAGCATCTCTTTGGGGCTGACCAGCAGTATCGAAGCAAGATGGGTCCAAGCTGATTCTTAGCGCTCACACTTTAACATCATACCAGCAATGATAATCTAAAAAGGAGCTCCTTAGAGCCCAGTCTTGACCTCATTTTCTTGATTTACATTTTAATTTCTTTGTTCTCTAATATAGACTTTCAAAATATCAATTACTAAGTACCTAGGGAGACAGCTATCTTGATTTACACAACTTCTGAGATAAGCCAACCACCGGTGAGTCAGGATGCTGAGCTGGGATGGGGAGCTGGGATGGGGAGTGAGAGGACTTAAAGCACAAGGTAAGCACAGGACAGTAGCCAGCGACACGGACTGCGCTAGACTCTGAGGGTGAGTGAGGACAGTATTCTGAGATTAAAATAGACACAGATACGTACACCACTGAACAAACTGAAAACTTCTATTCATACGAAACTCAAAATGCTTCCTAAGCTTTGGGTTTCCTGCTGTGGAAACCTCTCCCTGATCCCTACATCTCAGGATCTCTGGGTGGTTCTGGGTTAGAAAAGCAGGAAAAGCACCGCAGGCAAATGCATCTGATGAAGTAACTTACATGCAGCACTGATAGAGAGGGGCGAGAATGCTTCTCTCATCCAGCGAGGGGTTCCCAAAGCTGAAAATCAAATGAAAACTTAGTGAATTAGGTGGAAGCACCAGTTCCCTTCTTCGCATCAAACTGAGAGCTAGCTCTCTAAGAAACCCAAATGCGATCCTAGATAATTTCATGCTCCCACAGCTCAAGTCACTTAAAGTAGAAATACATAGGACATGACCAGTGAGACACAGGCGTCCTGACAGCTTGCACTGCAGCATCTTTTAAAAGGATCCTTTCTCCTGCCAGGACACTGCAAGGTGCTGAAGCATGACCACGAGGGAGAACCTCGAGACTCCCAAACTTAAGAAGGTTTAAGGGTGCATAGAGAAAATAAAGGCTATTTAGATCAGGTTCTCACAAACAACCAGAAGCTTATATTATCTGTAAAAAGAAATTGTACTTGTTCTACTCCAAAATCCACCAGTCAGAAAAGACTTAGATGATCCTATGCCCTACAAAGAAAGTATGTATCAGATTCAAACTGGAAAAACTGCTCAGAGTCTTTGAAAATGGTGATTCAAAGCAGATATGAAATTGCTTTAGGCAGTAGTTCAGAGACAGAAAAGGAGAAGTGATTCTGGGAAAACTGTCAACCTTCACTCTTTTTCTGGAAGCTCACCTTCACAGCTGGAGGGTCTGGTAGCCCTCAGCATAGTACAGGCCCTCCAATAATAAGCGCCAAAGGCAACTATTTCAATGTGTATTTCCACAGCACACATGATCACTTATACAAGTAAGCATCAAGATAGTCATGAACAGAAAATATAGTACAAATGAAAATGAAACCCACAGCACTGGCCACTGCCCTGGGAGAGGCAGTGTCTGCTGGCCTCTCACTCTCCTAACTGTCACCTCCTTTCATGAAACATGAGGTGTCTGGTGCTCGGTGTGAGATGGTGGCCTTCTGAGCCAATGCTGCCCAAGCTTTCCCTGCTGAGAACTGATGTCTCAGCTTATTCTCAGCAACCGATGTTAACAGTTAGTGACCTAGAGCTTGGACAATTCTGGCTCCAAGGAAGCAGTCTATTCAGCAAACATTAATCAAGTGTAACCCAAAGTGTGGCACTTAACTGGGTACCATGGAGAAGGCAGAGTGCAAACTGAAAATACAATGTGCTCTTCAAATACATCAGGTCTAAATAAGGACATTCCATTTATTCAAAATTAATAAAACATCTTATTCAAGATAAAAGTAACTTGTCTTTATATATTATCACTAAGCAACTGCTCTCCTACTCGTAATAGAAAAAATCTGGGTCTGGACTGACATAAAAATAGCAAAAACATCCAATCAAATAAATTAGTTCTTTAAGGTACATGAACTTTTGGAAAGAATAAATTTAACTCAATTTCATGTTAACTATATATTTTTCAAGATTCTAAACAACCTCGTCAAGAAAGAATGCTATACATCAAGACAGTATGGTACTGGCACAAAAACAGAAATATAGACCAATGGAACAAGATAGAGAACCCAGAGATAAACCCATGCACCCATGAGTACCTTATTTTTGACAATGGAGGCAAAACTGTAAAAAGGGACAAAGCCTCTTCAACAAATGGTGCTGGGAAAATTGGACAGCTACATGCAAAAAAACGAAGTTGGAACATTCCCTGACACCGTGCACAAAGATCAACTCAAAATGGATTAAAGACCTAAATGTAAGACCAGAAACCATCAAACTCTTGGAGGAGAATATAGGCAAAACACTCAAGGACTTAAATCAAAGCAAGATCTTCTCTGACCCACCTACTAGAATAGCAGAACTAAAAACCAAAATGAACACGTGGGACCTAATGAAACTTAAAAGCTTAAGCAAAAGAAACTACAATGGCTCTCAAACTTCAATGTGTATTCCACAGCACACATGATCACTTATACAAGTAAGCATCAAGATAGTCATGAACAGAAAATATAGTACAAATGAAAATGAAACCCACAGCACTGGCCACTGCCCTGGAGAGGCAGTGTCTGCTGGCCTCACTCTCCTAACTGTCACCTCCTTTCATGAAACATGAGGTGTCTGGTGCTCGGTGTGAGATGGTGGCCTTCTGAGCCAATGCTGCCCAAGCTTTCCCTGCTGAGAACTGATGTCTCAGCTTATTCTCAGCAACCGATGTTAACAGTTAGTGACCTAGAGCTTGGACAATTCTGGCTCCAAGGAAGCAGTCTATTCAGCAAACATTAATCAAGTGTAACCCAAAGTGTGGCACTTAACTGGGTACCATGGAGAAGGCAGAGTGCAAACTGAAAATACAATGTGCTCTTCAAATACATCAGGTCTAAATAAGGACATTCCATTTATTCAAAATTAATAAAACATCTTATTCAAGATAAAAGTAACTTGTCTTTATATATTATCACTAAGCAACTGCTCTCCTACTCGTAATAGAAAAAATCTGGGTCTGGACTGACATAAAATAGCAAAAACATCCAATCAAATAAATTAGTTCTTTAAGGTACATGAACTTTTGGAAAGAATAAATTTAACTCAATTTCATGTTAACTATATATTTTTCAAGATTCTAAACAACCTCGTCAAGAAAGAATGCTATACATCAAGACAGTATGGTACTGGCACAAAAACAGAAATATAGACCAATGGAACAAGATAGAGAACCCAGAGATAAACCCATGCACCCATGAGTACCTTATTTTTGACAATGGAGGCAAAACTGTAAAAAGGGACAAAGCCTCTTCAACAAATGGTGCTGGGAAAATTGGACAGCTACATGCAAAAAAACGAAGTTGGAACATTCCCTGACACCGTGCACAAAGATCAACTCAAAATGGATTAAAGACCTAAATGTAAGACCAGAAACCATCAAACTCTTGGAGGAGAATATAGGCAAAACACTCAAGGACTTAAATCAAAGCAAGATCTTCTCTGACCCACCTACTAGAATAGCAGAACTAAAAACCAAAATGAACACGTGGGACCTAATGAAACTTAAAAGCTTTTGTACAGCAAAAGAAACTACAAAAAAGCTGAACAGATAACCCACAGAACGGAAGCATAGCAAATGAAACAACAAAGAATGAATCTCCAAAATCTACAAGCAACTCAGACAACTCAACATTGGAAAAATGAACAACCCAATCAAAAAATGGGAAAAGGACCTAAACAGATACCTCTCCAAAGACAACATAAATATGGCCAAAAAAACACATGAAGTGATGCTCAATCTCGCTTATAATTAGAGAAATGCAAATCAAAACTACAGTGAGGTATCACCTCACTCCAGTCAGAATGGCCATCATCAACAAATCGACACACAATAAATGCTGGAGAGGGTGTGGAGAAAAGGGAACCCTCTTGCATTGCTGGTGGAAATGTAAATTGATACAGCCTCTATGGAAGATAGTATGGAGGCTTCTTAAAAAACTAAAAATAGAAGCACCATACAACCCAGCAATCCTACTCTAAGGCTTATACCCTGATGAAATCAAATCTGAAAGAAACACCTGTACCCCAATGTTCATTGCAGCTCTCTATACAATAGCTAGAACATGGAAACAACCTAGATGTCCATCGACAAACGAATGGATACAGAAGCTCTGGTACATATATACAATGGAATACTACACAGCTGTAAAAAGAAATGCAGAAGAATCAGCCCTAATGAGGTGGCTGGATCTAGAACCTATCATAAAAGTGAAGTAAGTCAAAAAGAGAAGGACAAGTACAATATACTAACACATATATATGGAAGCTACTAGGATGGTGATGATGGCATATGCAGTGAAGCAAGGAGAAACAGACATGGACAGTGGACATATGGACATTGTGGGGAATGAACAGTGGGTGGGAGGCGTACAGGAAGTATCAGAAAAGCCTGTACTATCATATTGAAGAAAACAGCTATAGTCATTGCTCTGTGAGAAAAGGGGATCCTGCAGGGGTGCTGTATGATGGTCTGGAGGGGTGGGATGGGATATATATATATATGTGTATATATATATATATATATGACTCATCTGGGAACATACATATCTGGAAACAACAAAACTCTGTAAAAGTTAAAAATAAAAGTTTTTTTTTAAAAAAAAAAAACTAAAAATAAAAGCACCATATGACCCAGCAATCCCACTCTTAGGCTTATACCCTGATGAAATCAAAACTGAAAGAAGCACCTAACAAAACTCTGTAAAAGTTAAAAGTAAAATAAAAGTTTTTAAAAAATGTTATGACCGTAATAAAATGACTTTTTAAATATTAAAAGAGTGAATAAAAGTCAAAATCTTAGGTTTGAAAAAAAAAAGAATGCTATAAGTAGCAATAAATAGACGACCTTGGTTTTAAGTTGTTGCCAAAGAGAATCAGAGAGTCTTAGACTCCTTGGAAAAAATAACTTCTCCATCTTAAGTCCTCAGATCCCTGAGGGTAAAAGGAGTATAAACTCTGAGTAAGTTGGAAGGATGGGTGCCCATGGCAAAAACCCCAAGTGGAAACAGGCAGGAGGCCCTCTGACGAGTCTGCTCTGGAGATGCCCTGGGACACCCTAGAGAGCGTCGTTCTTGTACACACGAGACCCCTGACTGATGAGGGGAGTCCCGCTGGTCCTACCTTTTGGCATTATCGAGAAGGATGAGCATACTAGCGCCTTCATCGTCTTGGAAACTCTCATAGTGATGGCGATCAGCGTTGCCAATCAGGTAATCAAAGACAGCGGTATCGATGATGTCCAGGAGGCGGGGGCCGGAGTCGTAGGGGGACGTCTTCTTCACTGCGTCGCAGTAGCTCTCGTCATACTCCCACCTGCAGGCAAGCAGCATCACCCGGCGGTTTACTGAGCGCGAGCACCACGCACAGCTTTGTAGGAAACACAGAGAGGAGGAAGTCCCTGGCTAGCACACTTCCCCCGAACCCTCCACAGTCCTTTCGATTCTTGGACAGAACCCCTGGCTCCTACACAGGGTCGGCATCTGACCAGGCACAAGAGAGAACCAAGCAGTGGCCCACAGGAGCATTCACCTGGCCAGTTTGCCTTCTCGGTAAGTCCTGCCCCATGGGTGCCGGTGTTTCTGAAGAGGCCACACGTCTGGCAGCCAAAGCGTGACGGACCCCTCCATCGTGTCTCCATCAGCACACGCTGGCTCTGTTTCTCGGCAGTAGTAACATTTCCCATAGAAACAAGTATTATTTCCTAAAGGAGAGAACAGAACCAAATACCTTTAGAGGAAAACGGTGATTCTAAATTCTCCCCAAACAATGGAGAAGAAAGCAGCTCTGCCTGAAAACAAAGATCCTGAATTTATTTTTAAATTTTTATTTTCTGTATAAGAAATAAAAGCACATGATGTAAGAAAATTCAAAAAGTGGGCTTCCCCTGGTGGTCCAGTGGATAAGGACACCACCTTGCAGTGCAAGGGGCGCCGGTTCTATCCCTGGCCTGGGAAGATCCCACGTGCCGCGGAGCGGCTGGACCGATGTGTCCAATCACCGAGCGCACGCGCCCGGAGCCGGTGCTCTGTGACAACAGACGCCACCGTGATGGGAGGCCCACAGGAGCCAAAGAACAAAGATGGATGAAAATAGAGGAATGAAGGACCAATGAAAGTGGCCCGCCCGCTCCCCTCCCTCCCCAACCCGACCCCCGCCCAAAATAAATAAATAAATAAATCTTTAAAAAAAAAAAAAGAAAGAAAGAAAATTCAAAAGGATATACACAAAAAGATAAGTCTCCCTTTCCTTCCGTGCCCTGTCTACCAAATCCCCTCCCAAAAGGCAGCTACTGTCATGAGTATCTCTCTGAAGCCACCGTCAGGAATGTCCTCTGCTTCTTCGACAGGACTGATGCTCAGAAAGTCCAGGGGCGGGGGCCGGAGTCGTAGGGGGACGTCTTCTTCACTGCGTCGCAGTAGCTCTCGTCATACTCCCACCTGCAGGCAAGCAGCATCACCCGGCGGTTTACTGAGCGCGAGCACCACGCACAGCTTTGTAGGAAACACAGAGAGGAGGAAGTCCCTGGCTAGCACACTTCCCCCGAACCCTCCACAGTCCTTTCGATTCTTGGACAGAACCCCTGGCTCCTACACAGGGTCGGCATCTGACCAGGCACAAGAGAGAACCAAGCAGTGGCCCACAGGAGCATTCACCTGGCCAGTTTGCCTTCTCGGTAAGTCCTGCCCCATGGGTGCCGGTGTTTCTGAAGAGGCCACACGTCTGGCAGCCAAAGCGTGACGGACCCCTCCATCGTGTCTCCATCAGCACACGCTGGCTCTGTTTCTCGGCAGTAGTAACATTTCCCATAGAAACAAGTATTATTTCCTAAAGGAGAGAACAGAACCAAATACCTTTAGAGGAAAACGGTGATTCTAAATTCTCCCCAAACAATGGAGAAGAAAGCAGCTCTGCCTGAAAACAAAGATCCTGAATTTATTTTTAAATTTTTATTTTCTGTATAAGAAATAAAAGCACATGATGTAAGAAAATTCAAAAAGTGGGCTTCCCCTGGTGGTCCAGTGGATAAGGACACCACCTTGCAGTGCAAGGGGCGCCGGTTCTATCCCTGGCCTGGGAAGATCCCACGTGCCGCGGAGCGGCTGGACCGATGTGTCCAATCACCGAGCGCACGCGCCCGGAGCCGGTGCTCTGTGACAACAGACGCCACCGTGATGGGAGGCCCACAGGAGCCAAAGAACAAAGATGGATGAAAATAGAGGAATGAAGGACCAATGAAAGTGGCCCGCCCGCTCCCCTCCCTCCCCAACCCGACCCCCGCCCAAAATAAATAAATAAATAAATCTTTAAAAAAAAAAAAAGAAAGAAAGAAAATTCAAAAGGATATACACAAAAAGATAAGTCTCCCTTTCCTTCCGTGCCCTGTCTACCAAATCCCCTCCCAAAAGGCAGCTACTGTCATGAGTATCTCTCTGAAGCCACCGTCAGGAATGTCCTCTGCTTCTTCGACAGGACTGATGCTTCGGCCAGAAAGTCCAGGGGCGGGAAAGGTCAAGCCACGGACCAGGATTTTGTTTACATATGGGTTGGGGTGTGGGGTCTTGAACAAATGAAAAAACAAACTAAGGGTAACGGGAACTGGGTTTCTTACACATAAGAGAAGGAAGTTTAACACATAAAAAGAGAGAAGGCCAGAGTAAATCCTATGATGCTGAATTAGAACTGTGTGGGGAAACAAACCAGTGAAGGTTTTTGCAGCTTTGGCTGAGCCAGGAGAAAAACGCCTTGGAAATGAAAGAACTAAGACAATAACAAGTTGATTTGATTCACATGGGCTCATTAGCTGGCGTCATACTGATCAGTAACAGGTGAGAGATGCATTGTGGCCTTTGGAACGCCGGGTCCGTGCAGACTCTTTAACTTCTTGCTGGTCTTGCTGCCCTCCAGCTGTGGTGCACCCTTTCCATTAAGGAGATAACGTAGCGACTTACAGTCATGAGAGTGATTATTGATCAGGGCTGTGACTGACTCCCAGCCCGTGCTAATATCATTCCCTGCAAACACCTGGAGGCTTCAGCACTCAATAAAAGCAAACTGGTGAATGTGTTCGGGGTCTTGACCCAAGAGGTTTTGAGCCCCTCCATTCCCATTCTTTCTCTCTGTATGTCTGGATGTATATTTCTTAAAGTCTCATCACACCTGCTATTCTCTATGCTCCTGGCTAATATGCTGCGGCAGAACTGGAGATACTGGTTTGAACAGACGGTTTTAATACATAGAGATGTAGAAGAAAACAAAATACGAATGTTTGTGTATCTGTATACATATATACACATACATACATATGTATATATATATATATCACACACACATGCGTGTATATATACATACATACACATATCGTTTTCTAATTCTGCCCACCTAGAAAACCAAGAAACAATGACAGGTAGTAATGAACACACCTAGCACTCACATATTAGTTTCTAAACATCACTGTAGTGCTATATTAAAAGTAACCAGTGCTCCCTCCCAAAAGGCAGCTACTGTCATGAGTATCTCTCTGAAGCCACCGTCAGGAATGTCCTCTGCTTCTTCGACAGGACTGATGCTTCGCCAGAAAGTCCAGGGGCGGAAAGGTCAAGCCACGGACCAGGATTTTGTTTACATATGGGTTGGGGTGTGGGGTCTTGAACAAATGAAAAACAAACTAAGGGTAACGGGAACTGGGTTTCTTACACATAAGAGAAGGAAGTTTAACACATAAAAAGAGAGAAGGCCAGAGTAAATCCTATGATGCTGAATTAGAACTGTGTGGGGAAACAAACCAGTGAAGGTTTTTGCAGCTTTGGCTGAGCCAGGAGAAAAACGCCTTGGAAATGAAAGAACTAAGACAATAACAAGTTGATTTGATTCACATGGGCTCATTAGCTGGCGTCATACTGATCAGTAACAGGTGAGAGATGCATTGTGGCCTTTGGAACGCTGGGTCCGTGCAGACTCTTTAACTTCTTGCTGGTCTTGCTGCCCTCCAGCTGTGGTGCACCCTTTCCATTAAGGAGATAACGTAAGCGACTTACAGTCATGAGAGTGATTATTGATCAGGGCTGTGACTGACTCCCAGCCCGTGCTAATATCATTCCCTGCAAACACCTGGAGGCTTCAGCACTCAATAAAAGCAAACTGGTGAATGTGTTCGGGGTCTTGACCCAAGAGGTTTTGAGCCCCTCCATTCCCATTCTTTCTCTCTGTATGTCTGGATGTATATTTCTTAAAGTCTCATCACACCTGCTATTCTCTATGCTCCTGGCTAATATGCTGCGGCAGAACTGGAGATACTGGTTTGAACAGACGGTTTTAATACATAGAGATGTAGAAGAAAACAAAATACGAATGTTTGTGTATCTGTATACATATATACACATACATACATATGTATATATATATATATCACACACACATGCGTGTATATATACATACATACACATATACGTTTTCTAATTCTGCCCACCTAGAAAACCAAGAAACAATGACAGGTAGTAATGAACACACCTAGCACTCACATATTAGTTTCTAAACATCACTGTAGTGCTATATTAAAAGTAACCAGTGCTCCCTGGAGAATCAGATGATGCAGGGCAAGGGCAGGGAAAGTACATGAGGAGTCTGGGTCCTATTGCTAAGCCAGCTGTAAGGAAGCACTCAGAGGATGATGGGGATGTTCCAAATAACGAAAAAGATGTGGTGCCCACTCACCAAATCTGGGATAGTTTGAGCATCAAAATAAATAATAGTAACAAATTATAACTGAGTAAATAAAGAGCCTGCATGCTCACAGTGATACAAATAAGTAAATACAAGTAGGGCAGGGCAAGGGGAGTTCTACTAATCAATAGAATGGCAACCAGTAAATTTAGAGGAAATGATAGAATTAGTAAATAAGCATTTGGCAACTACCACAGTAGTAACTAATTTGGGCAAGAATTATCAATGAATGCTAAAACTACTGGGAAAAAGTTTGATGACAGAATGCTTATACAGTTTTGAGTTTCTCCCTACAAAGTTCTCAGTAATTACTTACTCGTAAGTATAAAATACTGGAGAAACCTAGCACTCACTCACCATCTTAATCAAGTGACGAGTTACATCACCAGTAACGGGACATCACGAGCCTCCTGATATGATGCAGAGCAGTGAACAACAGCATTTTGTTGGCACTTTCATCAAAGTTTTTTTTTTTTAAAGATCTTATTTATTTATTTTTGTCTCTAAGTTATCATTTATTTTTCATCAATCTTTCGTATTCTTTGGCCTGTGTGGGCCCTCCCATCGCAGTGGTCTCGCTCACTGCAGAGCACCGGCTCTGGGCGCATGTGCTCCAGAGCGCTGGCTCGTAATTGGACACACCGGTCCAGTTGCTCCACGGCATGGGGAATTTCCCAGGCCAGGGATTGAACTGGTGCCCCTTGCACTACAAGGTGGACTCTTTACCCACTGGACCACCAGGGAAGTCCTCATCAAAGCTTTTAAATCATAAAGAAACATCAGACAAACCTAAATGAAGAGATATTCCAGAAAGCAACTGGCCTGTACTCTTCAAAAATGCTGAGGTTGGGCTTCCCTGGTGGTCCAGTGGGTAAGGACACCGCCTTGCAGTGCAAGGGGCGCCGTTTCGATCCCTGGCCTGGGAAGATCCCATGTGCCGCAGAGCGGCTGGACCGATGTGTCCAATGACCGAGCCGGAGCTCTGGAACGCATGCGCCCAGAGCTGGCACTCTGCGACAACAGACGCCACCGCGATGGGAGGCCCGCAGGAGTCAAAGAACAAAGATGGATGAAAATGGAGAAATGAAAGACCAATAGAAGTGGCCCGCCTGCTCGCCCCCCTCCCTCCCCACTCCCCGCCTCCAAATATTAAAAAATCAAAAAAAAAAAAAAAAATGCTGAGGTCTTAAGAAACAAGAAGAATAAGAAATTGTTTCAGCCCAATGGGGACTAAAAAGACATGTCAAGTGAATGCAATTGAACACAATATCCTAGACTGAATCCTAGATGTACACAGGCCATTACATGGACACATGGCACAATATGAACAGGGTCTATGTGATTAATGATATTGGATCCATGTTAGTCTCTTGATCTTGATGGCTAAATGCTGCTATGTACGAGAGGCCCTGGTAGCTGAGACATACTCGCTGAAGTTGTAAAGAAGCATACAATGCTGTAAGGGATTTTCATGTCTGCAGCCTGTTCTCAACTGAATCAAAAGTATTAACAGCTATTTACTATAATAAAATCTATACTTCTAGCCAGACTTCTCTCCTCAGCTGCAGACTTTAGCTCCTAAAGGACTAGTCAACATTTACCCATCGATGTGCCTGTCAAGGTACGATTCTGCACTCAATTTCACTGAGTATGGGTTTTCCCCCACCACCAAATAATCCTTGGGCATTGGCAGGTATTCTGCAAGTTAATTTAATTTTGACATTGTCTATGCCAAGATAGCATCAGACTCCACAGGGCTCAGTCCCATAAGACTGCCTTCCACTTCAGACGCCAACCGCAAGTCTAGGCTGTCACCTCATATCTGTTAGAATGGCTATCATCAAAGAGACCAGAAATAACCACTGCTGGTAAGCCTGTGGAGAAAGGGAATCTCTGTGCATCATTGATGGGAATGTAAACCAGTACAACCACTATGGAGACCATATAGAGGTTCCTCAAAAATTAAAAACAGGACTACCATATGATCCAGCATTCTACTTCTGGGTATTTATCTGAAGAGAATGAAAACACTCATTCAAAGAACTATCTGTGGGCTTCCCTGGTGGTCCAGTGAGTAGGGACACTGCCTTGCAGTGCAAGGGGTGCCAGTTCGATCCCTGGCCTGGGAAGATCCCATGTGCCGCGGAGCGGCTGGACTGATGTGCCCAACTACCGAGCCGGAGCTCTGGAGCACATGCGCCCAGAGCTGGTGCTCTGCAATGAGAGAGGCCACTGTGATGGGAGGCCCACACAGGTCAAAGAACAAAGATAAATAAATGAAAGATCAATAGAAGTGGCCAAAAAAAAAAAAAAAGAGAAGTATCTGTAACATCATTTACAATATCCAAGATATGAAAACAACCTAAGTACTCATCAACATATGAATGGATAAAGAAAAAAATGTGAAAAAATGTGGTGTGCGTGTGTGTGTATAATGGAATATTATTCAGTCATAAAAACAGAATAAAATCTTCCCATTTGCAACAATGATGGCCATTGAGGGCATTATGCTAAGTGAAACTAGTCAGTACCTATGTGTGGTGACATTTGTTGACTAGACTTTGTATGGAATCATTATACTGTATATCTGAAACTAACATAATGCTGTGTGTCAATTACACCTCAATAAAAAAGTTTTTGCTAGGATGGCTCATAGGTCTTGAGAAATCAGTTTACTCTCTAGATTATTGGCTTATTCAAAGGAAGCTTCTGTCCTTGTTTGAGGCCTGGCATGGCAGCACATGGAAACTTCTGGTTCACCAACCAGTAAGATACCCTGAGCCCCATACTACTGGATTTTTATAGAGTCTTCCTTACATAGGCATGATCAATTACTAACTCCAGCCATGATTGCTAGCAAGATAGCAAATCCCAGACTCCACAGGGCTCAGTCCCATAAGACTGCCTTCCACTTCAGACGCCAACCGCAAGTCTAGGCTGTCACCTCATATCTGTTAGAATGGCTATCATCAAAGAGACCAGAAATAACCACTGCTGGTAAGCCTGTGGAGAAAGGGAATCTCTGTGCATCATTGATGGGAATGTAAACCAGTACAACCACTATGGAGACCATATAGAGGTTCCTCAAAAATTAAAAACAGGACTACCATATGATCCAGCATTCTACTTCTGGGTATTTATCTGAAGAGAATGAAAACACTCATTCAAAGAACTATCTGTGGGCTTCCCTGGTGGTCCAGTGAGTAGGGACACTGCCTTGCAGTGCAAGGGGTGCCAGTTCGATCCCTGGCCTGGGAAGATCCCATGTGCCGCGGAGCGGCTGGACTGATGTGCCCAACTACCGAGCCGGAGCTCTGGAGCACATGCGCCCAGAGCTGGTGCTCTGCAATGAGAGAGGCCACTGTGATGGGAGGCCCACACAGGTCAAAGAACAAAGATAAATAAATGAAAGATCAATAGAAGTGGCCAAAAAAAAAAAAAAAGAGAAGTATCTGTAACATCATTTACAATATCCAAGATATGAAAACAACCTAAGTACTCATCAACATATGAATGGATAAAGAAAAAAATGTGAAAAAATGTGGTGTGCGTGTGTGTGTATAATGGAATATTATTCAGTCATAAAAACAGAATAAAATCTTCCCATTTGCAACAATGATGGCCATTGAGGGCATTATGCTAAGTGAAACTAGTCAGTACCTATGTGTGGTGACATTTGTTGACTAGACTTTGTATGGAATCATTATACTGTATATCTGAAACTAACATAATGCTGTGTGTCAATTACACCTCAATAAAAAAGTTTTTGCTAGGATGGCTCATAGGTCTTGAGAAATCAGTTTACTCTCTAGATTATTGGCTTATTCAAAGGAAGCTTCTGTCCTTGTTTGAGGCCTGGCATGGCAGCACATGGAAACTTCTGGTTCACCAACCAGTAAGATACCCTGAGCCCCATACTACTGGATTTTTATAGAGTCTTCCTTACATAGGCATGATCAATTACTAACTCCAGCCATGATCAATTATCTCCAGCCCCTTGCCCCGTCTCTGGAGGAAGTGCAAGGGTGCAGCGCTGAGAACGCCAAGCTTCTAATTATGGCTGATCTTTCTGGTGATCAGCTCCCATCCAGGAGGCAGACAGGAACCCACTTAGAATCAGCTCAACAGAATAAGGTATGCTCCTAGTATCCTTGGTTTTAGAAGCCATGTATCAGGAACTGCAGACAGAAACCAATATATCTATTTCTTACTATTTTGTATACAAGGAAACAAAATACCCCCAATTAACTTCATTATCTCCCTCTGCTCCATCTCCCTAAGTCTGTTCCTTTCTGTACATTCCTAAGATAGCTAACAGCTTCATTATCTATGTAATCATCCAATCCAAAAACTTAAGAGGAGTCCTTCTTTAACTTTTTCTTCTCAGTAGCCACACTTAGCCCTAATATCTACCAGATCCTTTCCATTCTACTTCTTGAGTATCTCCTAAGCTGTTCCATATCTTGTTTTACTGACTCACTGCACGTGAACCACTACAATGGCCTCTAAAGGCTCTCATGCCATCTTGCCTCTTCCCAGTTCCCCCACCACAGTGTGGCTAGTTAGTTTTCTAAAATTCAAATCTCATCTATGAGCTCTCTCCCAGTGCCTATGCAGAAAGCCTTTATTTCAGCTAAGCTGCAGTTTCTTGAGCTTTGTGTATAATGGAATATTATTCAGTCATAAAAACAGAATAAAATCTTCCCATTTGCAACAATGATGGCCATTGAGGGCATTATGCTAAGTGAAACTAGTCAGTACCTATGTGTGGTGACATTTGTTGACTAGACTTTGTATGGAATCATTATACTGTATATCTGAAACTAACATAATGCTGTGTGTCAATTACACCTCAATAAAAAAGTTTTTGCTAGGATGGCTCATAGGTCTTGAGAAATCAGTTTACTCTCTAGATTATTGGCTTATTCAAAGGAAGCTTCTGTCCTTGTTTGAGGCCTGGCATGGCAGCACATGGAAACTTCTGGTTCACCAACCAGTAAGATACCCTGAGCCCCATACTACTGGATTTTTATAGAGTCTTCCTTACATAGGCATGATCAATTACTAACTCCAGCCATGATCAATTATCTCCAGCCCCTTGCCCCGTCTCTGGAGGAAGTGCAAGGGTGCAGCGCTGAGAACGCCAAGCTTCTAATTATGGCTGATCTTTCTGGTGATCAGCTCCCATCCAGGAGGCAGACAGGAACCCACTTAGAATCAGCTCAACAGAATAAGGTATGCTCCTAGTATCCTTGGTTTTAGAAGCCATGTATCAGGAACTGCAGACAGAAACCAATATATCTATTTCTTACTATTTTGTATACAAGGAAACAAAATACCCCCAATTAACTTCATTATCTCCCTCTGCTCCATCTCCCTAAGTCTGTTCCTTTCTGTACATTCCTAAGATAGCTAACAGCTTCATTATCTATGTAATCATCCAATCCAAAAACTTAAGAGGAGTCCTTCTTTAACTTTTTCTTCTCAGTAGCCACACTTAGCCCTAATATCTACCAGATCCTTTCCATTCTACTTCTTGAGTATCTCCTAAGCTGTTCCATATCTTGTTTTACTGACTCACTGCACGTGAACCACTACAATGGCCTCTAAAGGCTCTCATGCCATCTTGCCTCTTCCCAGTTCCCCCACCACAGTGTGGCTAGTTAGTTTTCTAAAATTCAAATCTCATCTATGAGCTCTCTCCCAGTGCCTATGCAGAAAGCCTTTATTTCAGCTAAGCTGCAGTTTCTTGAGCTTTCAATGCTCCTCTCTCATTTCTTGCCACCCTGATCTCTGCTCTGTCCTCCAACCTTAATTCAGGGAGCCTGTGAACTTGATGGAAACAAAGTGACATTTTTATTTTCACTAACTTCTATCTGAAACTGAGCATTTCCTTCAATTATTATGGTAGGGCGCAAACCATACTATTAGCAATAATTAGCTGTGACTTTTTTACTAAGAGAAATCAACAGATTTTTCATATCATGTTAGCATTGTCACAGATACTGCAAATTATTAATTATACTTATGGTCTGAAATCATGGTAGTTATAGGTCACTCTGAATCTTATTTAATGAGTAAATAACAAAGCACCTGTTACTCTATCACAAATCTGCTTTTTGTAATTTTAGGTCAAAACCATGTACTTCAGTATTACTTGTTTTACTTATAAATATATGTACTTTATATATTTAAAAATATTATTTTAATAGAGGGTAGAGAAGCTTCTATAGGCTGCCAAAGGAGTCACCTGCACAAAAAGGCTTAACAGTCCTTTTCCAAACCTTTTCCACTGTATCTTCCCACATGACTGCCATTCTCCCTCTACTTTGCTAAAACTATCACCCTGGCCCTAACTTCTAGCCCCCTCTTCTTCCCTTCCTCATTCCCACAGGCTCCCTGTACATGTTCGGCTTCTCCTTTAGACAAAGCTCCTTGAAGGTGTCGTTCATTTCTGTCTATTCAACACCTGGTTTGGAGTCTGCCATGCAGAAGTGAAGCAAAATTTTGTTCAATGAACAAATGACTGAATATAAAATCACAAGCAGATCAAATATCTTAAGAGTCCTAAAATCTGGGTTTGAATCCTGGCTAACAGTTAGTAGCTCTGTGACTAGGACAAAGTCATTTAATTTTTTTAAACCTCTTTCTCAGGTCTGAAATGTGGATAAATCTCCCCCACTTATATAAGGTTAACTGTGCGAAAGTGCTTTTGTCAAACTGCAAAGCCTACCCAAAATTTAGTCATACTGTGCTAAGGTCATTATTATTTAAAACCTATCTCTAGAGAATCCCTCAACCTGCCTGCTATGGACTGAGTGCTCATGTCCTCCCAAGAATTCACATGGTGAAGCCCCAATATGGTGGTAGTGGAAGGTCGGATTTGGGGGAGGGGGTTCGTCATGATGGGATTAGTGCCGTTAATATTCGGTAAGAAGAGACATGAGAGAGCTGATTCTTCTTTCATTCTCTCTCTTAAAATGAAATGTGACATTTTTATTTTCACTAACTTCTATCTGAAACTGAGCATTTCCTTCAATTATTATGGTAGGGCGCAAACCATACTATTAGCAATAATTAGCTGTGACTTTTTTACTAAGAGAAATCAACAGATTTTTCATATCATGTTAGCATTGTCACAGATACTGCAAATTATTAATTATACTTATGGTCTGAAATCATGGTAGTTATAGGTCACTCTGAATCTTATTTAATGAGTAAATAACAAAGCACCTGTTACTCTATCACAAATCTGCTTTTTGTAATTTTAGGTCAAAACCATGTACTTCAGTATTACTTGTTTTACTTATAAATATATGTACTTTATATATTTAAAAATATTATTTTAATAGAGGGTAGAGAAGCTTCTATAGGCTGCCAAAGGAGTCACCTGCACAAAAAGGCTTAACAGTCCTTTTCCAAACCTTTTCCACTGTATCTTCCCACATGACTGCCATTCTCCCTCTACTTTGCTAAAACTATCACCCTGGCCCTAACTTCTAGCCCCCTCTTCTTCCCTTCCTCATTCCCACAGGCTCCCTGTACATGTTCGGCTTCTCCTTTAGACAAAGCTCCTTGAAGGTGTCGTTCATTTCTGTCTATTCAACACCTGGTTTGGAGTCTGCCATGCAGAAGTGAAGCAAAATTTTGTTCAATGAACAAATGACTGAATATAAAATCACAAGCAGATCAAATATCTTAAGAGTCCTAAAATCTGGGTTTGAATCCTGGCTAACAGTTAGTAGCTCTGTGACTAGGACAAAGTCATTTAATTTTTTTAAACCTCTTTCTCAGGTCTGAAATGTGGATAAATCTCCCCCACTTATATAAGGTTAACTGTGCGAAAGTGCTTTTGTCAAACTGCAAAGCCTACCCAAAATTTAGTCATACTGTGCTAAGGTCATTATTATTTAAAACCTATCTCTAGAGAATCCCTCAACCTGCCTGCTATGGACTGAGTGCTCATGTCCTCCCAAGAATTCACATGGTGAAGCCCCAATATGGTGGTAGTGGAAGGTCGGATTTGGGGGAGGGGGTTCGTCATGATGGGATTAGTGCCGTTAATATTCGGTAAGAAGAGACATGAGAGAGCTGATTCTTCTTTCATTCTCTCTCTAATGTAAGGATATAGAAAGAAGGCTGCTGCCTATGAATCAGAGAGGGCGCTCACAGACCCCAACTATGCTGGCATCCTGATCTTGGACTTCCAGCATCCAGAACTGTGAAAAAAAAAAAACACTAGTATTTAAGCCACACTGTCCATGACATCTTGTTACAGCAGCAGAAATAATAAGACACTGCCCTGCGCTGTCGGGTGTTCCAGAAGCTCTTCCCTAAATGTACCCATCCTGTGTACTCTCTGGTCTGTGTGTCCTTGTTTCCATTTATTTCCTGTTATTTTGCCCAATGTCCACCCCTCTCTGCTGCTTGGGCAGCATATTCTTCAGTGCTCAGTTTTCGGGCCTCTCCCTTCCCCACATCTTGCACGGCATATGAGAGTTAACCTCCTATTAGTCTCTAGATGGTGGGCCTCCTCTTCTTGAACCTCCCTCATCCATCAGGCATGCATGTCTGCCTGAGCATAAAATTGGACAAGCAAAAGTGAGGAGAAAATATATGAAAGAAATCAGTGACACTGTATGCCTTTGGTTATTTGTAAGAACAGCAGAGCCCCAGCCTTCTAAGTGTAAATTCTGAATGATGAATCTGTCACAAGTGCTTTAAATATTCAGTTTCATCTCATTATAAATGTAAATCCATTCACTCTGGCAAAGCAAGGTGAAGTTCATCTTGCAATGTCTATTTCAACAGACATATCAAAGCAGAGCACTGTGTCACTGAAAACGTCACCAAGAGAAGGCTCAGACAGGAGACCTCCTCAGCACCTCTGCGTTCCTCCATCCTCACTGTGTCTGCAAGGAGAACAGGGGTGACAGTTCTCCCCAGGCCCCTCATCTCAGAGTGTGAACAACAGAGAACGGAGGCTAGAAAGGGACAGGACAGTCAATTCCACGCACAGTGAGTTACAGGCTGACCTCTGAGTGCTCATGTCCTCCCAAGAATTCACATGGTGAAGCCCCAATATGGTGGTAGTGGAAGGTCGGATTTGGGGGAGGGGGTTCGTCATGATGGGATTAGTGCCGTTAATATTCGGTAAGAAGAGACATGAGAGAGCTGATTCTTCTTTCATTCTCTCTCTAATGTAAGGATATAGAAAGAAGGCTGCTGCCTATGAATCAGAGAGGGCGCTCACAGACCCCAACTATGCTGGCATCCTGATCTTGGACTTCCAGCATCCAGAACTGTGAAAAAAAAAAAACACTAGTATTTAAGCCACACTGTCCATGACATCTTGTTACAGCAGCAGAAATAATAAGACACTGCCCTGCGCTGTCGGGTGTTCCAGAAGCTCTTCCCTAAATGTACCCATCCTGTGTACTCTCTGGTCTGTGTGTCCTTGTTTCCATTTATTTCCTGTTATTTTGCCCAATGTCCACCCCTCTCTGCTGCTTGGGCAGCATATTCTTCAGTGCTCAGTTTTCGGGCCTCTCCCTTCCCCACATCTTGCACGGCATATGAGAGTTAACCTCCTATTAGTCTCTAGATGGTGGGCCTCCTCTTCTTGAACCTCCCTCATCCATCAGGCATGCATGTCTGCCTGAGCATAAAATTGGACAAGCAAAAGTGAGGAGAAAATATATGAAAGAAATCAGTGACACTGTATGCCTTTGGTTATTTGTAAGAACAGCAGAGCCCCAGCCTTCTAAGTGTAAATTCTGAATGATGAATCTGTCACAAGTGCTTTAAATATTCAGTTTCATCTCATTATAAATGTAAATCCATTCACTCTGGCAAAGCAAGGTGAAGTTCATCTTGCAATGTCTATTTCAACAGACATATCAAAGCAGAGCACTGTGTCA
This sequence comes from Tragulus kanchil, assembly GCA_022376925.1. Classification (NCBI taxonomy): domain Eukaryota; kingdom Metazoa; phylum Chordata; class Mammalia; order Artiodactyla; family Tragulidae; genus Tragulus; species Tragulus kanchil. The sequence goes on from JAIOJX010000024.1 coordinate 25,122,440, forward strand.
CTGAAAACGTCACCAAGAGAAGGCTCAGACAGGAGACCTCCTCAGCACCTCTGCGTTCCTCCATCCTCACTGTGTCTGCAAGGAGAACAGGGGTGACAGTTCTCCCCAGGCCCCTCATCTCAGAGTGTGAACAACAGAGAACGGAGGCTAGAAAGGGACAGGACAGTCAATTCCACGCACAGTGAGTTACAGGCTGACCTCTGCGGCGTAGAAGGCGGCAGTGGTGATCGCCCAAGCCCAAGTACAATCCTCAAGGAACTTCTGACCTTCTCACAAAGCTGCCTTAAGGTCTGCTCAGTTCTCAGGAAGCAGGACACAGTTGCCAAGAAAGTACAGGAGTATAAAAGAAACCACCATGGCAATGATACACAGACAATAATTGATTTAGGCCAAAATTTGAGTTTGAGATTTAGTTTAAGAGCAGAAGGAAATAAAGTTATTTCTTAATTATATTACCGTAAATGATTTCCAACTTCACAGACACACAAAGTGCACATTAGGGAAAACTTTCAATTTCCTGCCATCTACCTTTGGATCTATTTTCCCCCAGTAATCTGAGAACAAGTTGCCTGATTTGCTTTTGTATTCCCTTGAGTTCTTCAATTCCTAAAGTCACAAACAAGCTTGGTCAATGATGCTCCATTTAATTTATTAACTATTCCCTTATCTAAACGTCCTCTATAACCTTCTTACCTACGGTTAGGAAGGTGCTCAAGAGCTGCTCCGTGGCCACAGGCTTGATCTCTGTCCGCAGATTAACAAATCGGCCAACCACCAAGGGGGCTCGGCGGAAACCCAGAATCCTGGTTTGGAAGGTTGAACAGAAGAGAATAATCTTTGGGGATATATTTTATTTTTATTTATTAAAAAAATATATATATATATTTTACTGAAGTATAGTTGACTTACAGTGTTTAGGTGCACAGCAAGGTGATTTAGTTATACATATATGCATGTATTATTTTTCATATTATTTTCTATTACAGGTTATTATTACAAGCTATTGACTAGCTCTGTGCTACATAGTAAACCTCTGTTGCTTGTTGTGTATCTATGGGGATATATTTTAAACCGTAGGGTTTTTTTTGGCTGAGTTGTGCAGCTTATGGGATCTTAGTTCCCTGATCAGGGATTGAACCCTGGTCCCTGGCAATGAATCCTAACCACTGGTGTCCTAACCACTGGACTGCCAGGGAATTCCTTAAACAGAAATCTTAAAAGATCAGTGTGCAAAGTTATTGTTGATTGTTGGTAAATATTTTTCATAAGTACATATATTTCTGAATTTAATACCAAGATGTAAATAATTTATTTAAGACAAATCTGGCAAAATGTGAGCAACTGTTAAACCTAGGGAGTGGGGTCTTTTGAGTTCATTATACTGTTCTCTCTCTGTTTGTTAGAAATTTTTCATAATAAAATTTTAAAATTTGATAAAAGCATTCCAAAAAAATTGGGCCTAAACCTATACACAGCTTCAAATCTTTGCATAAAAGAGCATACTGACAGAAAACTACACAAATTAACCTAAAAGGATAAACTCATAGGACAACTTAAATGCAGATACATTTGAAGATACTTCTAATGGTCTAATGGTACAGCCTAATGATTGAACACCATCATTTTTTCAAAAACAAAAAAGGAAATTTTCTTGCTAAAAAAATAGACACTCCCTAAAGAAAAGTTGGAGGGGCAGAATTCGGACTACATACAAAATTCATGGAAGAACATTAAAATCCATCCATACTTCCACAACCCAGAAATAACTGCTGACATTTTGGCATTAGACCACTTTTTCCAGCCATGTATATGAAAACACGTACTCACTCTTGTGTATATACATAAATGAGATTATACTACAGGCAGTTTTGCCTCCTGCTTTTCATTCACCCTTGCATCATGAGCCTTTTCTGACCCTCTTACAAAGCTGCCTTAAGGTTTGCACAATTAAAAATGACTGTGCCATAAATAATATGTTGTTCAGGGCTGCTGATTGACTCTCTGTCCTAAGCTCGTTCTTAGAAAAGCCACAAAAGATATGAGATCAACAGATTTATCAAAATAACAGAAAAACTGAGAACCTCCTAAGGCCAGAGTTAGGGGTGAAATCCTAATGTACTGGGGAAATAGCAACTCAGAGCAGAAAGATGGAAGGAGTGAAAGAAAGGTGGCAAAGAAAGTGGGGGAGGTTTCTTTTCTTCCCACAGACCATCATCCAACCAAAGGCCAGCAGCCGCTTAGTACTGGGAAGCCGCGTCCAGTGGCACCTGAGCCTGGCTAGTGTGGTTAACAAAAGGGATAGGGGCTGGCCAGAGAAGAGTTTTCAGACTGTGAGGCAGGGAAGGGATTTAAAATACAAGACTCCCAAAGCACAAGTCATAAACTGAAATATTATTTATTTAACTAATACCCAAAGCAGTAATTTTTGTACAAAGACTACTCTACTCTCAGTTAACAAATAGGTGTTGCACTGTGAAAAGATGTGCAGTGCTCAGTCCCTCAATCACATCCAACTCTGTGTTACTCCATGGCCTGCAGCCCGCCAGGCTCCTCTGTCCACAGGGATCCTCCAGGCAAGAATACTGGAGTGGGTCGCCGTGCCTCCTCCAGGGGATCTTCCCAACCCAAGCATCAAACCCAGGTCTCCCACACTGCAGGTGGATTTTTTACCATGTGAGTCACCAGGGAAGCCTGAAAAGGTAAGGAGGTGCTAATCTCTGCCAATAAATGGGGGAATATAAAATAACAAGGCACCACTTTATTAGATTAACAAAAATTAGTATGTTGGATAATATGAAATATTGGTACGGGTAAGGGAAAAAGATCTTCGTGCACTGCTCGTGCCCATCAACAGAGAAACAGGAAAGGGTTTAGGGATGAAGAAAATAAGGAAATAAACAAGGTCTTGGAAAGACTGATTCTAATGTGCAATTAAGTGATGGGTAGGATTTATCCAACTCTTTACCACTAGCCCTTAAAAGAGGCAGTGAAAATTCATGGTATTATGAACGAACATTTATTTAACTTTCCCTGTCATCAGATATTTAGGTTGCTTCAGAATTTCACTACTGCAAATGCTACTAGGTACGATCTTGGTATATGTATCTTTGAATTTCTGATTCTCTAGAGTGCTTCCTGGTTGCGAAGATCCTCTAGAGAAGGGAACAGTTACCTACTCCAGTATTACTGCCTGGAGAATTCCATGCACAGATGAGCCTGGCAGGCTATACTCCAAGGGGTTGCAAAGAGTCAGATATGACTGAGAGACTTTCACTTTTCACTCAGAGTACTTAGAAATATCCTCCTAGAAAAAGGTAGTTACTCATTCAAAGGGCATGAATATTAAGCTTTTTGAAACATAATGCCAGAGTTCTTAAAGACTGAACCAATTAACAATGACACAGAAGCACATGAATGTCAATATATTCCTGCCAATAAAGTATTATCTTTTTTCTAAGCTTTGCCACTTTCAGTAGGAGAAAATAGTATTCCATTGTTTCAACTGGACTTTTTTTTTTTTTTTTTTTTTTAGTTGAGCTGCGTGGCTTGTGGGATCTTAGTTTTCCAATCAGGGACTAACCCTGAGACTTTCAGCAGTGAAAGTATGGAGTCCTAACCACTGGACCACCAAGGAATTACTTGGATTTCTTTTTATTACTGATGAAAATGAACTCAGTTTGTCATATTTATTAGCAATGAACAGTTTCCATTCAGCCAACTGTGTCCATAGACCATTTTCTACCAGCGCTTTAGAGTAGGTATAAGATTTTATAAACATTTATATAAAGGCTATTAATGCTTAGATTATATATTAGATTCAAGTATTTTCCTCCTAAGTTTGGTTGCTTTTAAATTTATGTTTCTTGACATAAAGATTTTTTTTTTAATTTAGTCTAATGAGTTTTTTTGTGATTTTTATTTTTATTTATTGATTTTTTGGCTGCTCCATGCAGTACGCAGTATCTTAGTTCCCTGATGAGGAATCAAATCCATGCCCCTGCACAAGGTCTTGGAAAGACTGATTCTAATGTGCAATTAAGTGATGGGTAGGATTTATCCAACTCTTTACCACTAGCCCTTAAAAGAGGCAGTGAAAATTCATGGTATTATGAACGAACATTTATTTAACTTTCCCTGTCATCAGATATTTAGGTTGCTTCAGAATTTCACTACTGCAAATGCTACTAGGTACGATCTTGGTATATGTATCTTTGAATTTCTGATTCTCTAGAGTGCTTCCTGGTTGCGAAGATCCTCTAGAGAAGGGAACAGTTACCTACTCCAGTATTACTGCCTGGAGAATTCCATGCACAGATGAGCCTGGCAGGCTATACTCCAAGGGGTTGCAAAGAGTCAGATATGACTGAGAGACTTTCACTTTTCACTCAGAGTACTTAGAAATATCCTCCTAGAAAAAGGTAGTTACTCATTCAAAGGGCATGAATATTAAGCTTTTTGAAACATAATGCCAGAGTTCTTAAAGACTGAACCAATTAACAATGACACAGAAGCACATGAATGTCAATATATTCCTGCCAATAAAGTATTATCTTTTTTCTAAGCTTTGCCACTTTCAGTAGGAGAAAATAGTATTCCATTGTTTCAACTGGACTTTTTTTTTTTTTTCAGTTGAGCTGCGTGGCTTGTGGGATCTTAGTTTTCCAATCAGGGACTAACCCTGAGACTTTCAGCAGTGAAAGTATGGAGTCCTAACCACTGGACCACCAAGGAATTACTTGGATTTCTTTTTATTACTGATGAAAATGAACTCAGTTTGTCATATTTATTAGCAATGAACAGTTTCCATTCAGCCAACTGTGTCCATAGACCATTTTCTACCAGCGCTTTAGAGTAGGTATAAGATTTTATAAACATTTATATAAAGGCTATTAATGCTTAGATTATATATTAGATTCAAGTATTTTCCTCCTAAGTTTGGTTGCTTTTAAATTTATGTTTCTTGACATAAAGATTTTTTTTTTAATTTAGTCTAATGAGTTTTTTTGTGATTTTTATTTTTATTTATTGATTTTTTGGCTGCTCCATGCAGTACGCAGTATCTTAGTTCCCTGATGAGGAATCAAATCCATGCCCCCTGCAGTGGAAACAGAGAGTCAACCACTGGACCACTGGGGAAGTCCTTCTTTGTGATTTTTAAAGTACTCCTTTTATGCCTAGAAAATCCTTCCTAATCCAGAAATATGACAAAATTCACCTTTATTTTCTTCTAGCTTCCTTATAGATTCATTTTAAAAATACAGTGAATAATTTCTTTTGAAGTCTACAATATACCCTGATTAAAGAGCTGATCAGAGAAGAAACTGGGATACTAGACAATTCAGTTACAAGAATCCTGACTAGTAAGCTGTTTAATCTAGTTAACTTTTACATTTAGAATTCACATCTATTTTTTTCTTAGAATTATTAGAATTTTCTTAGAATTATCCTTAGAATTATTACTGAAGCTGTGCATATTTTGTATGCAGGATAATAAAATTCACATATATGCCATGCATATGTTTCCAGCATATGAGGATAAATGAGTATTATTTAAAATCAAAACAAAATAAAAATCAGGAATGCCCGGCCCAATTAATGACGAGTTCAACTTAGGAACTTGAATTCAAACTTTGTTTTCTTCTTGCCATTTTATTTACCCAAATGATGAGAGACTCGTACAATTTTAATAGAATTAATCTGTTATCTAAAGTAAGTTAACAAGTCAAAGCTATTAGATCTTTCTTTTTTTTTATTACAGTCCTTTGAAAGGAGTCCACAAATCCTCTCAAAAACGTTTTTAAAAGGAAATAAAACGAATGTAACCCACTGTGATTACACATACCTGTCCAAATGAAAGGCGGCGACCTCTGCATTGTGTCTATCATAACCAGCATACGGTTCCCCTTCTACCACATAGTCCCGGTTATACCTGCAGAGTGAATGGGAAGCACAGATGTAGACATGAATTGCATCAGGACCAGAGGTGACAGCACAAGAGACAGAATGGAAACTCTGTAGCCTGATTTTGCTCTAGAAACCTTCTCTGGCAGCCTGAGGACAGCTGTTAAGTCTACAGTTGGTGCTTAATTACATATATGTTTCATTACTTCAGTTTAGTCTAATCAACATTTCAGAAGGCATTTATTTATTTATTTATTTATTTATTTTTTAAACATTTATTTATTTATTTATTTTGGCGGGGGTGGGGAAGGAGGGGGTGGGCGGGCCACTTCTATTGGTCTTTCATTTGTCTAGTTTCATCCATCTTTGTTCTTTGGCTCCTGTGGGCCTCCTATCGCGGTGGCATCTGTTGTCGTAGAGCACCAGCTCTGGGCGCATGCGCTCCAGAGCTCCGGCTCAGTAATTGGACACATCGGTCCAGCCACTCCGCGGCACGTGGGATCTTCCCAGGCCAGGGATCGAACCGGCGCCCCTTGCACTGCAAGGCGGTGTCCTTACCCACTGGACCACCAGGGAAGCCCCAGAAGGTATTTATTAAGCACTAACTATAGACCTAACACTGTGCTAAAGACATGAAGAGTCCAGAAAAGTACCTTATGGTTTTACTTAAGCTACACTGCAAGTCTTCAGGAGTTATGTTAGAAGACAGACATGTCTCACAAGGACCTGGTTGGACACGGTTTTCTTCATGAATTTTTAAAAAAAAAAAAGGAATGCCCGGCCCAATTAATGACGAGTTCAACTTAGGAACTTGAATTCAAACTTTGTTTTCTTCTTGCCATTTTATTTACCCAAATGATGAGAGACTCGTACAATTTTAATAGAATTAATCTGTTATCTAAAGTAAGTTAACAAGTCAAAGCTATTAGATCTTTCTTTTTTTTTATTACAGTCCTTTGAAAGGAGTCCACAAATCCTCTCAAAAACGTTTTTAAAAGGAAATAAAACGAATGTAACCCACTGTGATTACACATACCTGTCCAAATGAAAGGCGGCGACCTCTGCATTGTGTCTATCATAACCAGCATACGGTTCCCCTTCTACCACATAGTCCCGGTTATACCTGCAGAGTGAATGGGAAGCACAGATGTAGACATGAATTGCATCAGGACCAGAGGTGACAGCACAAGAGACAGAATGGAAACTCTGTAGCCTGATTTTGCTCTAGAAACCTTCTCTGGCAGCCTGAGGACAGCTGTTAAGTCTACAGTTGGTGCTTAATTACATATATGTTTCATTACTTCAGTTTAGTCTAATCAACATTTCAGAAGGCATTTATTTATTTATTTATTTATTTATTTTTTAAACATTTATTTATTTATTTATTTTGGCGGGGGTGGGGAAGGAGGGGAGCAGGCGGGCCACTTCTATTGGTCTTTCATTTGTCTAGTTTCATCCATCTTTGTTCTTTGGCTCCTGTGGGCCTCCTATCGCGGTGGCATCTGTTGTCGTAGAGCACCAGCTCTGGGCGCATGCGCTCCAGAGCTCCGGCTCAGTAATTGGACACATCGGTCCAGCCACTCCGCGGCACGTGGGATCTTCCCAGGCCAGGGATCGAACCGGCGCCCCTTGCACTGCAAGGCGGTGTCCTTACCCACTGGACCACCAGGGAAGCCCCAGAAGGTATTTATTAAGCACTAACTATAGACCTAACACTGTGCTAAAGACATGAAGAGTCCAGAAAAGTACCTTATGGTTTTACTTAAGCTACACTGCAAGTCTTCAGGAGTTATGTTAGAAGACAGACATGTCTCACAAGGACCTGGTTGGACACCGGTTTCTTCCTAGCATGGTCAATATACTTAAATGTATGCTTTTGTTTTTGGTGTCAAAGCATCATTTATGCTGCTTAGGATTATACCTGCTACCTCCAAATTAAAAGTGTCTGTTTTTAAACAGGACTGCAGGAAAAGCTGACACTATTCAAGCACTTCTCTCTCCACCGCAGCTGCAGGCGCCAGGCCTGGAACACCTTATTTCTCAGGACTCCAGCAGAGCCACAGGAAGATGTGTGCTGATGTGCAGTCCACTCCTTTCAGTGAAACATTAGAGACCTTTCCAGTACACGGAAAGGCTGCTCGGAGTGAAACGTAAAACCCTAAAAAAATCCAGAAATTTTGGGAGTGGGCTGGAGAAAAGGGAAGGGAAGAAAATGGGAAAGGAAGAGGAATCAAAATGAAGGAACTGCATTGGAGTCCAGAGGTCTGAACCTCTGGTTATGTGAAACATGGAGAGTCAAAACTCTGGATCTCATGTTCTCCAGCTGCTAAATGAGTAGTTGGACTGGCTGATCACCAAGGTCCCTCTCAGCACTTCTCCCCATTCCTGGGCCCTTGATATCTTGTTTCCTTCCCATCATCACTGCAGTGTTTGCCTGGGAAAATCAATGTACTTCCAGAAAGGATACAGTTACATTTTTTAAAAAATCACTTTTATAATAATAAAAGGCAAAATGTATAAATAAAGCCATGATTGTATTCCCGTATATTTTATGCACTATAGAAATCTTCCATCTCTGACAGGAGGATACAAACAACCAGGCTCCAGAAATGCTGAACCACAAGTGGCTGTTCAAGAAAGGTGCATGTCTCAACTCAGCATGAAGGACTCAGCCGCTCCTCTCCACAGAGCCATCCATCTTAAATCACCGACAAAGTCACGGAGTTCATACAGTAACTGCCAATAAATCACTCCTATCCTCCTAGTGAAGGACGTCAGACTGTGACCAAGGACATTAATTTGCACTTACACTAGGACTAAACAGCCTTGCCGGCTGGGCATTTGGGAACTGGAGTCAATTTCTACAGGCACTTAAGATGCCCACCCACTTTCCCCAGCCTGCAAGAGTGCCGGGTGTTATAAGCCCAGGTCAGCGAGGGCAGTGACTGGAGCGCGACCGCCCTCTACAGGGCCCTCGACACCTTGCTGGGGGTGGAGGCACATCCTGGGCATAGGCAAGGGCGATTTGGGAGATGCTGGGGAAGGAAGGGGCTGCCCTGACAAGAGTAAAGAGCTGGGTGTAGCGAGGAGGACCTGGCTGTGAGGGGCTTGGCCATTAGGCTGTGGAGGCTGGGCTGTGTCTGGTGAGTAATGGGAATCTCTGGATGTTTTAAAGCTGGGCAGCACAGTCATAATATGGGAATTTGGGGGAAGAATGGAAGTGGTTTCCAGGATGGTCTGGAAGAGGAAAGCAGTGGGAAAGCTGCAGTGGTAGTAAGGGATACGAGTTTAAGCATCAGTGACTACGCATTTATCTGCCACCACTTCCCTTGTCACTGCCTGGCCTCTTCCTCCCTGCATTTACATTATACCTTGCCTGAACCAGCGACTGGTAAGCCATCATGCACTACGCGGGGCCTGATCTCATGTTCTCCAGCTGCTAAATGAGTAGTTGGACTGGCTGATCACCAAGGTCCCTCTCAGCACTTCTCCCATTCCTGGGCCCTTGATATCTTGTTTCCTTCCCATCATCACTGCAGTGTTTGCCTGGGAAAATCAATGTACTTCCAGAAAGGATACAGTTACATTTTTTAAAAAATCACTTTTATAATAATAAAAGGCAAAATGTATAAATAAAGCCATGATTGTATTCCCGTATATTTTATGCACTATAGAAATCTTCCATCTCTGACAGGAGGATACAAACAACCAGGCTCCAGAAATGCTGAACCACAAGTGGCTGTTCAAGAAAGGTGCATGTCTCAACTCAGCATGAAGGACTCAGCCGCTCCTCTCCACAGAGCCATCCATCTTAAATCACCGACAAAGTCACGGAGTTCATACAGTAACTGCCAATAAATCACTCCTATCCTCCTAGTGAAGGACGTCAGACTGTGACCAAGGACATTAATTTGCACTTACACTAGGACTAAACAGCCTTGCCGGCTGGGCATTTGGGAACTGGAGTCAATTTCTACAGGCACTTAAGATGCCCACCCACTTTCCCCAGCCTGCAAGAGTGCCGGGTGTTATAAGCCCAGGTCAGCGAGGGCAGTGACTGGAGCGCGACCGCCCTCTACAGGGCCCTCGACACCTTGCTGGGGGTGGAGGCACATCCTGGGCATAGGCAAGGGCGATTTGGGAGATGCTGGGGAAGGAAGGGGCTGCCCTGACAAGAGTAAAGAGCTGGGTGTAGCGAGGAGGACCTGGCTGTGAGGGGCTTGGCCATTAGGCTGTGGAGGCTGGGCTGTGTCTGGTGAGTAATGGGAATCTCTGGATGTTTTAAAGCTGGGCAGCACAGTCATAATATGGGAATTTGGGGGAAGAATGGAAGTGGTTTCCAGGATGGTCTGGAAGAGGAAAGCAGTGGGAAAGCTGCAGTGGTAGTAAGAGATACGAGAGTAAGCATCAGTGACTACGCATTTATCTGCCACCACTTCCCTTGTCACTGCCTGGCCTCTTCCTCCCTGCATTTACATTATACCTTGCCTGAACACCGCAGGCCTGTCTGCAAAGCACCTGGACGGGTACTAATGTCGCACACTATCAGCAGTATCTGCCTCCTAACACTTCCTACTGTTCCATCTCACCTTTAATTCCCCAGTGTAGAGTGGATGTGAAGAGGGTATCCTTTTATTTAAACACAAAATACCCACAATCCATCTCCTTTTACACAAACTTAATTCTTGTTTTTAAGTTTGCTTTCTGTCAGTCTGCTTATGCTGCTGAACTCTCAGGCTACAAATCAAGAGGTCAAGGATCACATTTCAAAAGGAAACTACACATTTTTGATGATGGGTGATCCATGTCATCTCTCTTACAGGAAAGCAAACAAATGTGAGATGCTTACATGTGTATGTGGTGGAGCACCAGCTGCTCACCCTCTGTCAGATCCAATGCCAGCTCCACTAGTTACTGCAGGGTGACCTTGTCAAATTTCTTACTCTTTCTATGTCTCAGTTTCTGGTTCTAGAAATGAGCACTATAACTGCTCACAGCTGTGATGAAGGCTAAAAGCATTAACAGATACAGAAGTACTTACTGTAATGCCTGGCAAATGGTGTGCATGCAACGGAAATTAGATTTAGGGTCTAAACAACCATGCTTTTTCCACATCACCTGCCAATCAGACTGTCTATTCTCCAAAAGGCTACTGCACTTTAAAACTTTCCTAATTTCCACAACTTCCACACCATACTTCTCAGTTCCAGGCAAATGCAGATCCCTTCCACTTCTGGAATCCCAATCTATTAGCTCTCTGGCTGCCTATCATCTACTGGTATTTGGGTCATGAAGAGAGCTAAGCCAACTGCTCTGGTCACACCATCACCCAATGTTTCTTCTCCCACTCCATCAAGAGACCCAAAGTTATCTGTTGTAATTCAAAAGTTCCATTGGGCATGAAAAAAATGTTCAGTTCACAGAATGTTGTTTAGTCCACAAAAAAATTTTAGACATTACAAATTTTGAGAGAATGCACTGGTAACTAATTCCTGTCACAAGAATATAGATCACTATCATGTCAGCCTACTTTAAATTCATATACACACAGAAAACCTAGTAAAAATAACTCTACTATAAAATTACCACCCAAATTACCTCTTTAGATCCTCAGAGAAGTCCGAAAGTCTAACAAGATATGAACTAGCCCTCTCTCTAGTTCAAATTTGGACTGAGGCAACTAAAATGGCCTAGTTCTCTGCTTAAAACAGGCAAAAGAAACAAAATATCACCACACACACATTAGCATGACCAAAATCCAAAATCCAGACAACACCAAATGTTGTGGAGAATGTGGAATAGCAAGAATGCTCACTCACTGTTGATGGGAATGTAAAATGAAACAGCTACCTTGGGGCTGAAGCAGGTACAATTTGTTGGGATCCATGTCATCTCTCTTACAGGCAAGCAAACAAATGTGAGATGCTTACATGTGTATGTGGTGGAGCACCAGCTGCTCACCCTCTGTCAGATCCAATGCCAGCTCCACTAGTTACTGCAGGGTGACCTTGTCAAATTTCTTACTCTTTCTATGTCTCAGTTTCTGGTTCTAGAAATGAGCACTATAACTGCTCACAGCTGTGATGAAGGCTAAAAGCATTAACAGATACAGAAGTACTTACTGTAATGCCTGGCAAATGGTGTGCATGCAACGGAAATTAGATTTAGGGTCTAAACAACCATGCTTTTTCCACATCACCTGCCAATCAGACTGTCTATTCTCCAAAAGGCTACTGCACTTTAAAACTTTCCTAATTTCCACAACTTCCACACCATACTTCTCAGTTCCAGGCAAATGCAGATCCCTTCCACTTCTGGAATCCCAATCTATTAGCTCTCTGGCTGCCTATCATCTACTGGTATTTGGGTCATGAAGAGAGCTAAGCCAACTGCTCTGGTCACACCATCACCCAATGTTTCTTCTCCCACTCCATCAAGAGACCCAAAGTTATCTGTTGTAATTCAAAAGTTCCATTGGGCATGAAAAAAAAAATGTTCAGTTCACAGAATGTTGTTTAGTCCACAAAAAAATTTTAGACATTACAAATTTTGAGAGAATGCACTGGTAACTAATTCCTGTCACAAGAATATAGATCACTATCATGTCAGCCTACTTTAAATTCATATACACACAGAAAACCTAGTAAAAATAACTCTACTATAAAATTACCACCCAAATTACCTCTTTAGATCCTCAGAGAAGTCCGAAAGTCTAACAAGATATGAACTAGCCCTCTCTCTAGTTCAAATTTGGACTGAGGCAACTAAAATGGCCTAGTTCTCTGCTTAAAACAGGCAAAAGAAACAAAATATCACCACACACACATTAGCATGACCAAAATCCAAAATCCAGACAACACCAAATGTTGTGGAGAATGTGGAATAGCAAGAATGCTCACTCACTGTTGATGGGAATGTAAAATGAAACAGCTACCTTGGAAGACAGACTGTCAGTTTCTTACAAAATTAAGCATACTCTCGCCATATAATTCAGCAACTACGCTCCTTGGTATTCACCCAAATGAGCTAAAAACTCACATCTACACAAAAACCTGCATATGAATGTTTACAGAAGTTTCATTCATAACTGCCAAAACTTGGAAGCAACCAAGATAATCTTCAGTAGGTGAATGAATGAACAAACTGTGGTACATCTATATAACGGAGTATTATTCAGAAAAAACCGAAGATCCATTGAGCCACAAAAAGGCATGAGAGAACCTTAAGAAACATGGAGAGAAGCTAGTCTGAAAACATTACAAAAGATTATGAGTCCAACCATATGGCATTCTGGAAGAGTCAAAGCCAGGGAGAGGACAGAGAGATTAGTGGAGATTAGCGGTTGCCAGGGGTTCAAGGGAGGAAGGGAAGAATGAAGAGACAGAACACAGGGGACGCTGAGGTCAGGGAAGCTGTTCTGTATGATAGCATAATGGTGAACACTTGTCATTATCAGTTTATTAAAACTCACAGAATGTACAGCACAAAGAGTGAAGCCTAATGTAAACTGTGGACTTGAGTTAATAAATTAATATTGGCTCATCAATGGTAACAAAGGTACTAATTTGATGGGAGATGTTAACCACAGGAGAGACTGGGGAGGAGGAGGAACTCTCTACTTTCCCCTTGATTTTTCTGCAAACCTAAAATAAAATAAGGTCATTAATTAAAACCAAAGCTCAGGTGAAAGAATCACAGCTTTAGCTAATTCCTGTCACAAGAATATAGATCACTATCATGTCAGCCTACTTTAAATTCATATACACACAGAAAACCTAGTAAAAATAACTCTACTATAAAATTACCACCCAAATTACCTCTTTAGATCCTCAGAGAAGTCCGAAAGTCTAACAAGATATGAACTAGCCCTCTCTCTAGTTCAAATTTGGACTGAGGCAACTAAAATGGCCTAGTTCTCTGCTTAAAACAGGCAAAAGAAACAAAATATCACCACACACACATTAGCATGACCAAAATCCAAAATCCAGACAACACCAAATGTTGTGGAGAATGTGGAATAGCAAGAATGCTCACTCACTGTTGATGGGAATGTAAAATGAAACAGCTACCTTGGAAGACAGACTGTCAGTTTCTTACAAAATTAAGCATACTCTCGCCATATAATTCAGCAACTACGCTCCTTGGTATTCACCCAAATGAGCTAAAAACTCACATCTACACAAAAACCTGCATATGAATGTTTACAGAAGTTTCATTCATAACTGCCAAAACTTGGAAGCAACCAAGATAATCTTCAGTAGGTGAATGAATGAACAAACTGTGGTACATCTATATAACGGAGTATTATTCAGAAAAAACCGAAGATCCATTGAGCCACAAAAAGGCATGAGAGAACCTTAAGAAACATGGAGAGAAGCTAGTCTGAAAACATTACAAAAGATTATGAGTCCAACCATATGGCATTCTGGAAGAGTCAAAGCCAGGGAGAGGACAGAGAGATTAGTGGAGATTAGCGGTTGCCAGGGGTTCAAGGGAGGAAGGGAAGAATGAAGAGACAGAACACAGGGGACGCTGAGGTCAGGGAAGCTGTTCTGTATGATAGCATAATGGTGAACACTTGTCATTATCAGTTTATTAAAACTCACAGAATGTACAGCACAAAGAGTGAAGCCTAATGTAAACTGTGGACTTGAGTTAATAAATTAATATTGGCTCATCAATGGTAACAAAGGTACTAATTTGATGGGAGATGTTAACCACAGGAGAGACTGGGGAGGAGGAGGAACTCTCTACTTTCCCCTTGATTTTTCTGCAAACCTAAAATAAAATAAGGTCATTAATTAAAACCAAAGCTCAGGTGAAAGAATCACAGCTTTAGCACTAAAAAGGACTTAAGTCACCCATCCAAAACTCACTCTAATTCTGGGTACTCCTACTCCACAGCATTCCTGACACATGGTTACCCAGTCTTTAACTGTGCACTTACAGTGACAAGTTGCTCATTTCCTTACCAATTCATTTTGCATTTCTAACATCTGGCACACAGTAATTTCTTCATAAATTTAGAAATCAAGGATAGTTCTAACTTTAAATCGTTCAATCTAATATGAAACCAAAACGTCCTCCTACAAGTTTCCCTTACTCAAAGAATCATGAACCATTAAGAGCTACGAAAGACTTCAGAGACCTGCTAGTCTCTCCTTCCCATTTTGTTGAAAAGAATACTAAGAGAGGGAGAGGAGTACTCATACAAATTCCAGGTTACAACCAAGCAGGCACAGATAACTTCCAAGATGAAGACTCACCGCTTAGGTTTGAAGACAACTTTCTGTCCTCCTTCAAGTATCAGTAAGGCTTTCAGTTGGGTTCCTTTATAGCCCACATCAGCTTTAATGATTTTCTTGGTGGCCATGGCATGCATGACTGCTCCAAGCTCTGGTGTCTCTTCGGGGTACACTTCCCGGGGAACCACCCACTGGGCTGCAATCTCCCAGGGAGACTGCAACGTGTGGTCCAGCTTGGGCACCAGCTCCACCCGTAAGCCAGCCATCATTCGGTGAAAGGCCCTCTGGTCCTCCCGGTTGGCAGCTGACGTGTCTAAGTTGTCAATCAGGAAAACTTTGGTGAAGATAAAGATGACAAGGAGAATTGCTAACAGCACGACTCTCTGCTTTAGCTTCATGTTGACCTCTTTCCTTCTCCTTGACCTCTCTCTCTCACTTATCAAGGAGAGCAGGTGGTGATGGTCAGCAAAGATATTCCATGATTATACACATTGGTCCATCTCTTCACTGAGGCACCTCCCACAATTCCTGCAAGCCCAAGTATAAAGCAAAGTTCAATCAGAAACTCTGTCCTTCCACTCCTGAAACTTTTGCAAGCCTCAAATATATTGCTCATCCTTTTAGCCTTGTTAATCTTATGCCTGAGAAGACCCAATAATTTAAAATGAATTGGTCCAAGGAAGGACCTAACAGGTAAGAACTACATACACTAAAAATTTGAAAGCAAATACTAGATAATAGAGCGCAGAGCCATCTGGATGGCTACCAATTCCTAGAAATCATAACAATGAGAAAAAGCCCCAAAAAGTTAAACATTAAGATACACATAACTCC
Source organism: Tragulus kanchil (assembly GCA_022376925.1). Classification (NCBI taxonomy): domain Eukaryota; kingdom Metazoa; phylum Chordata; class Mammalia; order Artiodactyla; family Tragulidae; genus Tragulus; species Tragulus kanchil. The sequence goes on from JAIOJX010000024.1 coordinate 25,138,420, forward strand.
TGAACTTTCATTTTTACCTTTCAAAATCCATAAATGACTTTTAATTATCCAAAACCACCAGTATTTGGGAACTTTCCAGTTATCATCTCCGAACAGAAGTTTTATGAGACATTATAAGACAGGAACTCCCCAAAATGCCAAAGAGCAGAGGAGAGTAATAACTCCCTCTCTGAATTCAAATACCCAGAAATCCTAAACATGTCATATCTGCTGCTTACGTATTGAAATACAATACCACCCAGACATGTATCTCTACTGATCAGTCCTCTACTAATTATTTTTCAAAATTAAAAACCCTGCAAAATATGGATAATGAAATCTGAATAAATGAAGCAAAGGAAAAACATACCCCTATACCATCTGGCTATTAGAAGAACATGACCAGAAAATTAATGAAACCTGGTACTATAGCAACACTACTAAATCTGGACTGGTCAGGCACGTAACAAAGACACGGATGCTACGGATCTAAAGAAGCATTGCTTCCTGTGGGGGGCCTACCACACTGGTCAATTCCCAAGCTGAAAGATTCCAAATATAAGATTTTTTGTCAGGGTGTCAAGAACATAAAATTCAATCTCATTTGCATACTGACAGGTTGTTTTCCACTCTGCAGAGCCCTTTGAAAACATGTTCCAGCTCGCTCTGCTATATGCCTACAGGCAGCTCTGCGTTGGGCTAAGACAAAGATGACAAGAAGATAGCAGGGTGTTGCTTCACTCTCCAATTCATTTAACAACTCAAACCATTAACTGAAGAAATAAAACCAATACCAAAGATGGGGCAAACAAGTCAGGCTGAGACACTCCCACCCAAGCTGGAGATGGCTCCTGTGAACAGCTGGAAACAGATTCAAAAACAGTCTGCTAAAGCAGCAGCGTGTCTAAGGGCAGCACCTTGCTGCGAGCCTGCAGACATGCAGTTTATTCTTGGGATTAACCACTCCTCCCGCTTCATTTTCCGGAAGATGGCAAAGTAAGAGTCAAATTCAAATTCTAATTATCTCCAGCCACCTGTTCTGTTGCATCATCATCTCCCAGGGAGTACATCACACTATTCGCTGAAACACCGGCAATTCAAGTGCATGCAAAATGTAAGCGTGATGCTATCAAGCCTGGTGTGAAACCCAGTAAAACAGTTCCCTGCGAGTACTGATAATAGAGACGCTGGTAGAGCATGACCCAAACCATACAAATTCTGCAATTATTTGTTCAACAGTACAGATCTCTGGCTGCAGTCGTGAAAGGTAATGTGGAAATCTCGCTGTGTTGACCATCTTTTCCTTATCCCCTCCACTGAGGTGCAATTCTGGCCACAGAGTGAGTGGCCAGCTGAACAGCCTTTCATGTCCTACAAAACTCTCTCAAAATTCCTCAGGACTAAAGCCTAGTTAAGCCGAGAACTTGTGAAGATGCTGATCATTTCATTTAGAAAGAAATAATCTCTCTCTCGTGCTATAGAAATATATCATATCTAAATGTTTAGCACAAAGGTTACAGATAGCAAGGGCATTTATTTTATTTTTTTAAATCACCAATGCAACGGATCTAAAGAAGCATTGCTTCCTGTGGGGCCTACCACACTGGTCAATTCCCAAGCTGAAAGATTCCAAATATAAGATTTTTTGTCAGGGTGTCAAGAACATAAAATTCAATCTCATTTGCATACTGACAGGTTGTTTTCCACTCTGCAGAGCCCTTTGAAAACATGTTCCAGCTCGCTCTGCTATATGCCTACAGGCAGCTCTGCGTTGGGCTAAGACAAAGATGACAAGAAGATAGCAGGGTGTTGCTTCACTCTCCAATTCATTTAACAACTCAAACCATTAACTGAAGAAATAAAACCAATACCAAAGATGGGGCAAACAAGTCAGGCTGAGACACTCCCACCCAAGCTGGAGATGGCTCCTGTGAACAGCTGGAAACAGATTCAAAAACAGTCTGCTAAAGCAGCAGCGTGTCTAAGGGCAGCACCTTGCTGCGAGCCTGCAGACATGCAGTTTATTCTTGGGATTAACCACTCCTCCCGCTTCATTTTCCGGAAGATGGCAAAGTAAGAGTCAAATTCAAATTCTAATTATCTCCAGCCACCTGTTCTGTTGCATCATCATCTCCCAGGGAGTACATCACACTATTCGCTGAAACACCGGCAATTCAAGTGCATGCAAAATGTAAGCGTGATGCTATCAAGCCTGGTGTGAAACCCAGTAAAACAGTTCCCTGCGAGTACTGATAATAGAGACGCTGGTAGAGCATGACCCAAACCATACAAATTCTGCAATTATTTGTTCAACAGTACAGATCTCTGGCTGCAGTCGTGAAAGGTAATGTGGAAATCTCGCTGTGTTGACCATCTTTTCCTTATCCCCTCCACTGAGGTGCAATTCTGGCCACAGAGTGAGTGGCCAGCTGAACAGCCTTTCATGTCCTACAAAACTCTCTCAAAATTCCTCAGGACTAAAGCCTAGTTAAGCCGAGAACTTGTGAAGATGCTGATCATTTCATTTAGAAAGAAATAATCTCTCTCTCGTGCTATAGAAATATATCATATCTAAATGTTTAGCACAAAGGTTACAGATAGCAAGGGCATTTATTTTATTTTTTTAAATCACCAATGCAACAGGAAGTTCAAGCAGCTCCAAAATCCAGACAAAACAAACCGAGTCGGGCTTCCCTGGTGGTCTAGTGGGTAAGGACACCGTCTTGCAGTGCAAGGGGCACCGGTTCAATCCCTGGCCTGGGAAGATCCCACGTGCCGCGGAGCGGCTGGACCAATGTGTCCAATTACCGAGCTGGAGCTCTGGGGCGCATGTGCCCAGAGCGGTACTCTGTGACAACAGAGGCCACTGCGATGGGAGGCCCACGCAGGCCAAAGAACAAAGATGGATGAAAATAGACAAATGAAAGACCAACAGAAGTAGCCCGCCTGTTCCCCTCCCTCCCCACCCCCCAAAAATAAATAAATAAATCTTTAAAAAAAAACAAAACAAAAACAAACAGAGTCTGTGTGCCTTTAACTTCTGAAATCTCATTACCTTTGGATGGCCCTCAGAAGAATGCATTCAGCAGTTCAGGGCTGCAAATACTTCATCCACTCAACTAAGAGATTTCTATTAAGTAACTGAAGGGTTCAACTACCTCACTTCACTATTTACCTCTGCAGAGTAGCTATGAGAGTGTTTGAAGAAAGGGGTGAACAAGCTTTCATGTTAGTCACCACATCTGATAGAACAAGAAAGACTGCAACTTGGTCCTGCTCTCAACAGCTGCCTGCCATGTCCACAGCCACTGGTGGCATTTAGAGCTCAGCACTCCTACTGGATCCCTGAAAGAAGGGCCCGCTGGACCTGCAGGTCCTCCAATCCAGATGAGACAGTGCGGCATAATCGTTGTTCTAATCACACACCATTTGTGAGTCCTATAACCCCCTAGGCAAGGTGCTGAAGCCCCACCCTGGGTGGCTGTGGCCCGTCTGTGACCACGCTCCACTCTCGCTCTCTTCACTCACCACCTGTCAGCTTCCATCAAGACAAAGCATGAACTTGGTCCCCTCCCTACATGTCTCCCTCACTGGAACTAACTCGCTCTTATTCTTTTCTTCCCATCTTCTCCTGTTTAAAGCCTCATCTACCTTTCAAGGGCCATTTCCAAAGCCATGTCTGGTCTCTCCTCACTCTTAACCTCTCTCGTCTTTGGGCCAGTACTTAACTACATTCTGGTATATCTAATATCTTCTTGTATATTGTTAACTCCCCTCTCAGAATTCTGGCTCCTTACTGATCTTAGCTACCTCTGCATTCCCTACCATATGAGCAGAGGAAGGACAGACGCCTTTTTCCTTCACACCGAACAAACTAATGCACATGAGGCTTCACAAGCATCTCGGGACTCTGCTGTTACTTTCCTTCAGTATCAAGTGAGTGTGTATCACCTGCACCTGAACTTGGCAATCTTTAATTAACTCCCCTTCTTTGGACAACCTACTTCTCTACGAACACTCTACTGAATTAGTTTGTAGATTCAGAGAACAGTCTCTTTTTCTGAATAAATACTGACAGATCAGAAAGAAGTTTCCCTTTAGCTGAAAAGCTGCTACACCTTCAGCCTACAGGACAAGCACAAAGATATTCAAGAAATTGACAAAAGAGTTTTTAATGGAATTTCTACAAAAAAAGCCTATGAGTTTGCAAGACTCCTTTTCCAGAAAAATGTATTAGATACACAATATTGATTCCATCCTCCAGTGATGGAAGACGCTCTTATTCTTTGCAATGATCCCCTTCTCTCCTGTATCCATGAGAGGGGACGGTACCCAAGACAGAGATTCTGTACATATTATCTTCTTATCTGAGACAGCAGCATACTACATACTCTGCAAACTGGGCTTCTAAGAGGACCCCCCCCATTTCAGATTCTAAGGAAATGAAAGCAACATCACTGGGTATATTCCAAATTATTCATGAAAACTTCTCCTGCACTCTCAGGAGTCTGCCTGCTCTGTTTCATGCCTGCACCTCCTCCTATAAATGCCTCTCCATCAGTGTAACATTGTCCAGCTATATTATGATCATTTATTTTAATGTTTCTGTTATGCGGAACAGAGCCTACTGCAAGTAACAAATAGACTCAAGGTAATAACACAAAAAATGTTAAATATAAAAAAGGCAGGGCAAATGGTAGCCTCCACACTAAAAGCTAGTGTAAATTCCCAAACTGGAGCTCTGGAAGGTAGAAGTTTATAAGGAATCTTCATATTGAAGCCTTGTTTTACTCTCTGCTCCATCAGCAAAATGAGGCTTGATACGGAGGTTAGTATGTCATTCTTCTGTCTCCTACACACATACACGTACAGTAAGCAACTTATAAGGATAAACTTATGACTACATTGTAAACTGGGGAGAAGAAATATAGATTTCACAGAAAAAAGTGAAGTCTTGGTGTACAGACCAGAATCCTCTGCTCAAGAATCTGGCTGATGGGCTTCCCTGGTGGTCCAGTGGATAAGGACACCGCCTTGCAGTGCAAGGCGCCCGGGTTTGATCCTGGCCTGGGAAGATCCCATGTGCCAAGAGCGGCTGGACCGATGTGTCCAATTACCGAGCCGGAGCTCTGGAGCGCATGCGCCCAGAGCCGGCGCTCTGCAACGACAGACGCCACCGCGATGGGAGACCCACAGGAGCCAAAGAACAAAGACGGATGAAAACAGAGAAATGAAAGACCAATAGAAGTGGCCCGCCCACTCCCTTCCCTCCCCAACCCAACCCCGCCCAAAATAAATAAATAAATAAATCTTTAAAAAAAAAAAAAAGAATCTGGCTGATGTCTAGAGGCACACATACAGAAATACACAGTGATAATGCAAAGTGATGGCTATAAGCCATCAAGTGATTACATTTAATGTACATGGCTGCTGAGGAACATGAAAAGACCTGGCCCCAACATTTATCACTTTACCAGGGGCTCCCACAAGCCACAAACTTCCCCTTTCAGTTCTAAGGAAATGAAAGCAACATCACTGGGTATATTCCAAATTATTCATGAAAACTTCTCCTGCACTCTCAGGAGTCTGCCTGCTCTGTTTCATGCCTGCACCTCCTCCTATAAATGCCTCTCCATCAGTGTAACATTGTCCAGCTATATTATGATCATTTATTTTAATGTTTCTGTTATGCGGAACAGAGCCTACTGCAAGTAACAAATAGACTCAAGGTAATAACACAAAAAATGTTAAATATAAAAAAGGCAGGGCAAATGGTAGCCTCCACACTAAAAGCTAGTGTAAATTCCCAAACTGGAGCTCTGGAAGGTAGAAGTTTATAAGGAATCTTCATATTGAAGCCTTGTTTTACTCTCTGCTCCATCAGCAAAATGAGGCTTGATACGGAGGTTAGTATGTCATTCTTCTGTCTCCTACACACATACACGTACAGTAAGCAACTTATAAGGATAAACTTATGACTACATTGTAAACTGGGGAGAAGAAATATAGATTTCACAGAAAAAAGTGAAGTCTTGGTGTACAGACCAGAATCCTCTGCTCAAGAATCTGGCTGATGGGCTTCCCCTGGTGGTCCAGTGGATAAGGACACCGCCTTGCAGTGCAAGGGGCGCCGGTTCGATCCCTGGCCTGGGAAGATCCCATGTGCCGAAGAGCGGCTGGACCGATGTGTCCAATTACCGAGCCGGAGCTCTGGAGCGCATGTGCCCAGAGCCGGCGCTCTGCAACGACAGACGCCACCGCGATGGGAGACCCACAGGAGCCAAAGAACAAAGACGGATGAAAACAGAGAAATGAAAGACCAATAGAAGTGGCCCGCCCACTCCCTTCCCTCCCCAACCCAACCCCGCCCAAAATAAATAAATAAATAAATCTTTAAAAAAAAAAAAAAGAATCTGGCTGATGTCTAGAGGCACACATACAGAAATACACAGTGATAATGCAAAGTGATGGCTATAAGCCATCAAGTGATTACATTTAATGTACATGGCTGCTGAGGAACATGAAAAGACCTGGCCCCAACATTTATCACTTTACCAGGGGCTCCCACAAGCCACAAACAAGGTTCCAAACCCTATCAGTGGCCCTGTCACCTTGAATCTCTCTCTGATCAAGTGGCCAGCTCACACTACTTCAGGTCACAGAGAAGAAATTCCAACCTCTGTCCAAAGCAACTAAAAGCCAAGGCTTCAGTAGCACTTGTTTTTTGTGTTTTCAATTCAATGATCAAATCAAGTTCTTACCACGCACGAAGGGAACGCAACATGCTTTGTGAGTATCAGGTACCAGAAGGAAAACATTCAGTACGAACATTTTATTCAGAGGGCTATTAACAAAGGAGACTGTGAATGGGGTAGGATTTACTGTATTACTAGCATATTATCATATTCACTCAATCTCCCTGCCCTTCATCCTGAGTGGAAATTACAAGGACAACTGCACAAACTTCTTCTTTGGTCATTGTTGGTTTCAGTAAACCTCTGAAGGTTTGGTAAGTTTACGAGATAAGACCTGAATTTGATTAAGGCTTTTTGGATGACTGTCTACAAAGACAGAAACCAACAATTTTCCCATCAAGAAGTAGAATCTATTTTTCCTTCTCTTGAATCTGTGCTTTGATCAACAGAATGCTGTGGAAGTGGCCCTGTGCTAAGAGTCTTACACAGCTTCCTTTTAGGACCAAGCTACTATGTAAAGCAGGTCAGCCTGGACTAATGAATGATGAGACACCTGGCCAGCCGCTAGTTATTCTGACCATTACAGACGAACGCCAGACACAGAAGTGAAGCCATTATGGGTATTCCTTCTCCAGCTGAGGTCTCAGCTAAATACAGCCACCCATGTGACTCCAGCCAATATCATGAGGGCAGGAGAGCCAATCGGCTGGGCCCACTTGATCTACATCATTATGAGAAATAAATCATTTGCTCTTAACCCACTATGTTCATATGCTAAGCAGCTTCGGTTGTGTCCGACTCTTTGCAACACTATGAACTGCAGCCCACAGTTCCTCTGTCCATGGGATTCTCCAGGCAAGAAGACTGGAGTGGGCTGCCATGCCCTCTTCCAGGGGATCTTCCCAACCCAGGGATCAAACCCACGTCTCTTACATCTCCTGCAACAGCAGGCACCAGGTTCTTTACCACTGGCACCACCTGAGAAGCCCTAAACCACTATATTTGGGGGTAATTTGTAAAAGCTAACTTTCTCTCATCTATTTTGCCCATATCAACTATTTGGGATACACTAAATTAACCATTAACTACAAATAAAAACTGGATTAATAAAGTTTCTTAAAGGTAACAGAAGAAAAAAAAAAGAATCTCAAATATATCATTTAAATTTATATGTAAATGTCCATTTATATACTATAGAGCAATCAAGGCTAACCTCAAACACAGAACTACACATCCAGGTTATAAAGCCAAACCTTTACATTCCAGTCAAAGCATAAGTAATAGCAAAAATGACAACCCTTTAGAACCAAAATAAAATAAAGACACACATACTTTCACCTTGGGGTGAGTCTGATAATCACCCTTCGTCTTCTTAAATTGGTAGTGACCTTAAAACATTTTGCTGCATTACTATTAACCGCTTCCTAGAAATAAATGCAGTCTCTCCTGGTGGTTAGTGACAATTCTTTTAAGTAAAATAAAGAGCATTTAGAAACCCCCTGTGGCATTGAAGTAGACTCTATTTTTCCTTCTCTTGAATCTGTGCTTTGATCAACAGAATGCTGTGGAAGTGGCCCTGTGCTAAGAGTCTTACACAGCTTCCTTTTAGGACCAAGCTACTATGTAAAGCAGGTCAGCCTGGACTAATGAATGATGAGACACCTGGCCAGCCGCTAGTTATTCTGACCATTACAGACGAACGCCAGACACAGAAGTGAAGCCATTATGGGTATTCCTTCTCCAGCTGAGGTCTCAGCTAAATACAGCCACCCATGTGACTCCAGCCAATATCATGAGGGCAGGAGAGCCAATCGGCTGGGCCCACTTGATCTACATCATTATGAGAAATAAATCATTTGCTCTTAACCCACTATGTTCATATGCTAAGCAGCTTGTTTTTCCGACTCTTTGCAACACTATGAACTGCAGCCCACAGTTCCTCTGTCCATGGGATTCTCCAGGCAAGAAGACTGGAGTGGGCTGCCATGCCCTCTTCCAGGGGATCTTCCCAACCCAGGGATCAAACCCACGTCTCTTACATCTCCTGCAACAGCAGGCACCAGGTTCTTTACCACTGGCACCACCTGAGAAGCCCTAAACCACTATATTTGGGGGTAATTTGTAAAAGCTAACTTTCTCTCATCTATTTTGCCCATATCAACTATTTGGGATACACTAAATTAACCATTAACTACAAATAAAAACTGGATTAATAAAGTTTCTTAAAGGTAACAGAAGAAAAAAAAAAGAATCTCAAATATATCATTTAAATTTATATGTAAATGTCCATTTATATACTATAGAGCAATCAAGGCTAACCTCAAACACAGAACTACACATCCAGGTTATAAAGCCAAACCTTTACATTCCAGTCAAAGCATAAGTAATAGCAAAAATGACAACCCTTTAGAACCAAAATAAAATAAAGACACACATACTTTCACCTTGGGGTGAGTCTGATAATCACCCTTTCGTCTTCTTAAATTGGTAGTGACCTTAAAACATTTTGCTGCATTACTATTAACCGCTTCCTAGAAATAAATGCAGTCTCTCCTGGTGGTTAGTGACAATTCTTTTAAGTAAAATAAAGAGCATTTAGAAATCTTTCGGGCTTCCCTGGTGGTCCAGTGGGTAGGGACATTGCCTTGCAGAACAAGGGGCACCGGTTCACTTCCTGGTCTGGGAAGATCTCACGTGCCATGGAGCAGCTGGATCAGTTGGATCGATGTGTCCAATTACCGAGCCAGCGCTCTGGAGTGCATGCGCCCAGAGCTGGTGCTCTGCAACAAGAGAGGCCACTGCAATGGGAGGCCCACACAGGCCAAAGAACAAAGATGGAAGAAAATAAATAAATGAAAGACCAATAAAATGGCCAAAAAAAAAAATCTTTCCACTTAGCATTGTGAGCTTTTAGCTTAGGAAGTCAAACCCTCCAGTACCAAGTGGCAGAAAGTGTTCACTACACAAATAAACCCTTCTGCCCTCAGAAAGCCAACCCATTCCTGCACTGCTGACACCGCTCACAGCAGCATAATACTCTTCTTTTTCATCTTCAATTGGGTGTCTTAAACTAACACTAAACCAAAACCTAATAACAAATAATATCATTAGTCAATATCTACATATAGTTTTCTCTTCCCTCCTAATTCTCCACTTAAGATAACAGCTTCTTAACTCTCTTTCTAAATATAAACTCTTCCGTAGCAGAGTGGTTAAGAACGTTAAACTAGGCCTGGGCTAGAATGCCTGCTAACCTCTCTGAGTCTCTGTTTCTGCAGCTGAAAAATAAGAACACTATTACCTGACTCAGAGAATAATTAAAAATGAATGGTAGTACCCCATGTTTGGGGCTAAAATTAGTGCTTGGACAACCCACAGTAATTGCTTACTAGTCATTATTACCATATCAAAACCCCAAAGATGGCTTCCTGAGAAGAAAGAATGAGATAGAAAATAACCCTCACTGGTTATGCTGCCGTCTGGGTTTACACAGTCAGGGGCTAAATACATACACTGCATTACCAAGAGTTCTAGTAACCTTGCAGTCCTGAATCAAAGATTTTCCTAAATTTGAGGAGCAGGTAAGACTGTAGGCAAGCAGGTATCTACAGAGTGGTATACTGTGAGGTTCTGCCATTAATCTGACCAACCTGTTCCTCTTCTCTACAAAGTTCAATTCTACCACATTCAACCCAAGTGAAACACATGGGATGCACCAACTTGTTCTATTTCATGAAAATGGCTGAAAAGAACGCCCTGCACAATATTCTTCAGTTTGGAAGATTACTGTGTTTTAAAGATGACAGCTTTGCATGTCTTAAAGCAGCTATGAAATTAAAAGGCACTTGTTCCTTGGAAGGAAAGCTCTCACAAACCTAGACAGTTATGATTTAAAAAGCAGAGACATCACTTTGCCAACAAAGTTTGTATAGTCAAAGCTATTGTTTTTCCAGTAGTCATGTACAAATGTGAGAGCTGGACCATAAAGAAGGCTAAGCATCAAAGAATTGAGGCTTTAGAATTGTGGTGTTGAAGACTCCTGAGAGTCTCTTGGAGAGCAAGCAGATCAAACCAGTCAATTCTTAAAAGATCAACCCCGAATATTTACTGGAAGGACTGATGCTGAAGCTGAAGCTCCATACTTTGGCCACCTGATGCAGAGAGCCAACTCACTGCAAAAGACCCTGATGCTGTGAAAGACTGAGGACAGGAAGAGAAAGGGACGAGAGAGGATAAGATACTTGGATGTCATCACCAACTCAATGGACATGAGTTTGAGCAAACTCCAGGAGATAGTGAAGGGCAGGGAAGCCTGGTGTTCTGCAGTCAGTGGAGTCCTAAAGACTTAGACACAACTGATGGACTGAACATCAATAAAGCTTAAGCCCAGGAGTAACTTACAGTAATGAGTATAGAAACTGAATTTCCATACAGTCCAAACTGGTTCAAGAGTTATAATTCCTGTTTTCACTTCCACTTAAATATTTATTCACATATATAAACCTGCACTATTGGAAATCCTGTAAGAGTTCCCTGTGAAGGGAGTAATTTAAATGATCACAAGGCATTAATGAAGCATAAGGGAGCCTTTCTTCCCAGGTATGAGAGTAAAAATGAAATAGGCAACAGAGTGCTTGTTTCCTCTTTGAAAAAAATTCCATTCCTGCAACCTGTTCCAATTAAACCTTGATTTAGGGCAATCCTCTAATGCTCTTTCTTGAAAAATGAAAAAAATCTTCAGCTCATTCTGCTAGTGAGATTTGTGCTAAAAAAACCAACACAGGCTATGTTCGCTGATCTAGAAACTCTGTGGAAATGCCTAAGAATTTGCATTCTGTTTCAAATGAGCCAGGTATAATGAACTTTCCTAAGTATTTCACTGCTCAATTACCAGATCTAACAATCATTAAAGGCTATATAGAATGTAATCACTATATAGTGTAGAAATATGGAATTTCAAACAATTCAACACTTAATTTAAGTGTTCATGTTTTCTATTTTTACTGTTCAGTTCATTACACTTCTCTTAAAAACGTATGTAAACTTTATTCAAAAGGAACACCTTACACTTTCAACCTTATGTTCTAGGGCATGTCAAGCTAACAGGCTACAGATCACTTTAGAAATAGGAACCCCAAGCAGATTTGTGCTGAATTATGGCTGAGTGGCTCCCCACACGATCCCATGTTATATCTGAATATAACTACACACCCACACATATTTTTTGGCATGCCTGTCTAATCTACTCTATTGAGAGTTCCTCAAGGACAGGGGATGTTTTATTCTCTTTGTAGTTCTAAGTAAGTTAGCACACTACAGGGCACAGGAAAGGTACTCAATGCTTACTGAATAAAAAGACTGAAGCATGAGGAAGAGAGACCTGTAAGGTTTTAAGAATTTCTTCAGCTCTTTGGTTTAAAGATGACCTCTTTTTCTTTTTAAATTATGCAGGGAAACTAAGTCCTATAATGAATTCAGATACACATACAGTAAAAATGTTGAACTATCAAATATTAATTTTATACACTTAATTTTAAACTGCTGCCTTCTATACACCTGGCTTCCACCTTTCAAGGCCACTGATCTTGCCAAGCTGGTGTCTGGTGTTGGCTGGGACTGGGAGTAAAGATGACTTAGGAATGCTAAGAGGATGACTAGGAATTGTCCAAGAATGATACAAGGCAAGGCTGGGACCAATATGAGAGTAAAATGAAATAGGCAACAGAGTGCTTGTTTCCTCTTTGAAAAAATTCCATTCCTGCAACCTGTTCCAATTAAACCTTGATTTAGGGCAATCCTCTAATGCTCTTTCTTGAAAATGAAAAAATCTTCAGCTCATTCTGCTAGTGAGATTTGTGCTAAAAAAACCAACACAGGCTATGTTCGCTGATCTAGAAACTCTGTGGAAATGCCTAAGAATTTGCATTCTGTTTCAAATGAGCCAGGTATAATGAACTTTCCTAAGTATTTCACTGCTCAATTACCAGATCTAACAATCATTAAAGGCTATATAGAATGTAATCACTATATAGTGTAGAAATATGGAATTTCAAACAATTCAACACTTAATTTAAGTGTTCATGTTTTCTATTTTTACTGTTCAGTTCATTACACTTCTCTTAAAAACGTATGTAAACTTTATTCAAAAGGAACACCTTACACTTTCAACCTTATGTTCTAGGGCATGTCAAGCTAACAGGCTACAGATCACTTTAGAAATAGGAACCCCAAGCAGATTTGTGCTGAATTATGGCTGAGTGGCTCCCGACACGATCCCATGTTATATACGAATATAAATACACACCCACACATATTTTTTGGCATGCCTGTCTAATCTACTCTATTGAGAGTTCCTCAAGGACAGGGGATGTTTTATTCTCTTTGTAGTTCTAAGTAAGTTAGCACACTACAGGGCACAGGAAAGGTACTCAATGCTTACTGAATAAAAAGACTGAAGCATGAGGAAGAGAGACCTGTAAGGTTTTAAGAATTTCTTCAGCTCTTTGGTTTAAAGATGACCTCTTTTTCTTTTTAAATTATGCAGGGAAACTAAGTCCTATAATGAATTCAGATACACATACAGTAAAAATGTTGAACTATCAAATATTAATTTTATACACTTAATTTTAAACTGCTGCCTTCTATACACCTGGCTTCCACCTTTCAAGGCCACTGATCTTGCCAAGCTGGTGTCTGGTGTTGGCTGGGACTGGGAGTAAAGATGACTTAGGAATGCTAAGAGGATGACTGGAGATGGTCCAAGACATTGTCCAAGAATGATACAAGGCAAGGCTGGAACCAAGCTTTCAAGTATCACTGGCAATGCTTTCTGAAATGAGAACCAACACTGGTACTTCCATTATCATTTTCTTTTTTCTCCAGAAAGAACTACAGGGACATAAAGGCACCTATACAGAGTGCAAATTCACTACCTAAAGCAAGAATAAGAAACAAGAGAACGAAAGGTCTTTGGGCAGGCAAAATAAAGGCCACAAAGTTCATCCACTAATAAAGAAGCCAGGCAGACCCTCACTAAGCCTATTCAGCTTTTTATGTTCAATTTCAGGAAGCAGAGTTACCTGGAGTGCTACTCCGCAGAAGATCAGAAGCTGTAAAAATTTTAAAAAGGAAAAAAAAAAAAAAAATTTAAAAAGGGCAGCGGGGACACTAACAACAGCAAACGTCCAGCTTTTTCACCTCTAGAAGAAGAGACAGATTGACTACAGAAAGCAAATTTAAGAATTCAAAAAGCAGAAGGGGTGAACAACCCACATACTTCAATCACCTCAAAGCCCTGCTGGATTATATCTGTAACCAAAGCCTCAAGGCAAAAAAACAAACTATTGTTTAAGAAGCAGACAAAACATAAAGTGCACTGTAAAAAATTCTTCACAGAAAGTATAGCTAAAATAAGAACTTTTGCACACAGTATCCTAATCCTATGCTGGTACACATCCATACATAAACCAGTCAGCATTCAAGAACACAGAATGATCAGCTTCACTGTCTCACCCTGTAACTGGTTCTGTTTCACATTCCTAATATCATATTGCATGACCTCCTTTTAAAAGGTACCCAAATCAACACCCTTCCCTCCACAGGGTAGTTACCTGACCAGAAAATAGAGTCCCAAATACATGCCGAAACTCAGCATTTCTTTCCTGCATCAGCCTTCATTCCTTATCTTGTACTGAGATGACGGATACACCCCCAGACTGACCATGTCTAGAATGGGGCCTTCCCTCTCCTGATTCTGGATACGAACAACAAAATCACAAGTGAGGGCTTTGGACTGCATTCTCTCCTAGTTCGCTCCAGCAGGCATGTTACAAGTTGGTCAAAAGCTGGTTTTAGTTGCAAAGTAAGGTCTTCTGTTCTGTACCCGAGGTCCATGCCAATGAATTCATCAGTCCTGGAGGGTTACAGAGGCAGTTTATGGAAGGAAAAGAGGGAGAGATTTACAGGTGTGGAATGAGGACCACGTCAGGGAAGGATAGATCCCCTCTCCCACCCACAATACGAGAAGATGGACTGTCGTCAGGGTCAATGACACTGGCAAGAGCTCGAGCTCTTCTACTAGTGCAAAAACACTGTCTATCTGTCCAAATGGTGAGCCCGGCCAGAGCAGGCTGCAGGAGGAGGCGGTGGTGGTTTAGTCATTCAGTCGTGTCGGACTCTTGGGACCCTGTGGACTGTTGCCCGCCAGGCTCCTCTGTCCATGGAGTTTTCCAGGCAAGCATACTGCAGTGGGCTGCCATTTCCTTCTCCAGGGGATCTTCCTAACTCAGGGATTGAACTAACAACAGCAAACGTCCAGCTTTTCACCTCTAGAAGAAGAGACAGATTGACTACAGAAAGCAAATTTAAGAATTCAAAAGCAGAAGGGGTGAACAACCCACATACTTCAATCACCTCAAAGCCCTGCTGGATTATATCTGTAACCAAAGCCTCAAGGCAAAAACAAACTATTGTTTAAGAAGCAGACAAAACATAAAGTGCACTGTAAAAAATTCTTCACAGAAAGTATAGCTAAAATAAGAACTTTTGCACACAGTATCCTAATCCTATGCTGGTACACATCCATACATAAACCAGTCAGCATTCAAGAACACAGAATGATCAGCTTCACTGTCTCACCCTGTAACTGGTTCTGTTTCACATTCCTAATATCATATTGCATGACCTCCTTTTAAAAGGTACCCAAATCAACACCCTTCCCTCCACAGGGTAGTTACCTGACCAGAAAATAGAGTCCCAAATACATGCCGAAACTCAGCATTTCTTTCCTGCATCAGCCTTCATTCCTTATCTTGTACTGAGATGACGGATACACCCCCAGACTGACCATGTCTAGAATGGGGCCTTCCCTCTCCTGATTCTGGATACGAACAACAAAATCACAAGTGAGGGCTTTGGACTGCATTCTCTCCTAGTTCGCTCCAGCAGGCATGTTACAAGTTGGTCAAAAGCTGGTTTTAGTTGCAAAGTAAGGTCTTCTGTTCTGTACCCGAGGTCCATGCCAATGAATTCATCAGTCCTGGAGGGTTACAGAGGCAGTTTATGGAAGGAAAAGAGGGAGAGATTTACAGGTGTGGAATCAGGACCACGTCAGGGAAGGATAGATCCCCTCTCCCACCCACAATACGAGAAGATGGACTGTCGTCAGGGTCAATGACACTGGCAAGAGCTCGAGCTCTTCTACTAGTGCAAAAACACTGTCTATCTGTCCAAATGGTGAGCCCGGCCAGAGCAGGCTGCAGGAGGAGCGGTGGTGGTTTAGTCATTCAGTCGTGTCGGACTCTTGGGACCCTGTGGACTGTTGCCCGCCAGGCTCCTCTGTCCATGGAGTTTTCCAGGCAAGCATACTGCAGTGGGCTGCCATTTCCTTCTCCAGGGGATCTTCCTAACTCAGGGATTGAACCCTGGTCTCTTCTGTTTCCTGTACTGCAGGTGGGTTATCGACTGAGACAGGAGGCTTTGTGCAGGTGGCGAGAACACCACCCAATCACACAATCAGATCTCAGGGAAGCTCCAGCAAGTAACTTTACAGATACCAATCTCAACTGAACTGTTTTCAATAGGAATCTGAAACACTTTCTTGGCTTTTTTTTTTTTCTTGTATAAAGAAGAACTAAACAATTTTAATATCTGCACGAGGATAGGTCCTCCTCCCTCATACTGCTTCCCATTCATGTATTCAACCACCAAATATTCACTGCACACCTACTATGCACTGTTACAAAAAAGCAAAGCACATCAGTCAACACCACCACAAGGCTGAACTGCAGTGCCTCACTGTAACTGTGCTTCTCACCCCAAACTACCTGGCACTTAGTCCCGGAATGGCCTGACAGCAGCTTCAGAAAAAGTCTCCTGTTTGGAGTTTCCAACTGTGGCCACAGAACACAAAGAGCAGCCTCCTGCTTCTATTGTGAGATTGTAGCAATCACCAAAAGACAACCTGGCTGCTGTTTTAAAAAGTTACCAATTCAAGGGCTGAAACATCTGGCTTCAAGGGTTTACACTATTATAAAGATGGTCACAATGACTAACCTGGCATCATACGTATCTGTAAACAAAAACTCTGTGAAAGCAAAAAAGCAAAATAAATAAATAAATAAAGGCCCCAAACAACAACAACAAAAAGATAGTCACAGAAAGTGAAGGGAGCTGAAGTCTGCTCTGTAAGTAGAAAAAACAGAAAATTTCACTTAGAAATTCAAAATTCAGAAAAAATAAAAAGCAGACACTTTCCTGCTGGGTGAAAGAACCAGGAGTCTACAAATGGGTATCAAGAGAATGGACTAAAACTCAAGGAATTAGCAACAACATAATGCCATGTCGTCAGGGTCAATGACACTGGCAAGAGCTCGAGCTCTTCTACTAGTGCAAAAACACTGTCTATCTGTCCAAATGGTGAGCCCGGCCAGAGCAGGCTGCAGGAGGAGCGGTGGTGGTTTAGTCATTCAGTCGTGTCGGACTCTTGGGACCCTGTGGACTGTTGCCCGCCAGGCTCCTCTGTCCATGGAGTTTTCCAGGCAAGCATACTGCAGTGGGCTGCCATTTCCTTCTCCAGGGGATCTTCCTAACTCAGGGATTGAACCCTGGTCTCTTCTGTTTCCTGTACTGCAGGTGGGTTATCGACTGAGACAGGAGGCTTTGTGCAGGTGGCGAGAACACCACCCAATCACACAATCAGATCTCAGGGAAGCTCCAGCAAGTAACTTTACAGATACCAATCTCAACTGAACTGTTTTCAATAGGAATCTGAAACACTTTCTTGGCTTTTTTTTTTTTCTTGTATAAAGAAGAACTAAACAATTTTAATATCTGCACGAGGATAGGTCCTCCTCCCTCATACTGCTTCCCATTCATGTATTCAACCACCAAATATTCACTGCACACCTACTATGCACTGTTACAAAAAAGCAAAGCACATCAGTCAACACCACCACAAGGCTGAACTGCAGTGCCTCACTGTAACTGTGCTTCTCACCCCAAACTACCTGGCACTTAGTCCCGGAATGGCCTGACAGCAGCTTCAGAAAAAGTCTCCTGTTTGGAGTTTCCAACTGTGGCCACAGAACACAAAGAGCAGCCTCCTGCTTCTATTGTGAGATTGTAGCAATCACCAAAAGACAACCTGGCTGCTGTTTTAAAAAGTTACCAATTCAAGGGCTGAAACATCTGGCTTCAAGGGTTTACACTATTATAAAGATGGTCACAATGACTAACCTGGCATCATACGTATCTGTAAACAAAAAAACTCTGTGAAAGCAAAAAAGCAAAATAAATAAATAAATAAAGGCCCCAAACAACAACAACAAAAAGATAGTCACAGAAAGTGAAGGGAGCTGAAGTCTGCTCTGTAAGTAGAAAAAACAGAAAATTTCACTTAGAAATTCAAAATTCAGAAAAAATAAAAAGCAGACACTTTCCTGCTGGGTGAAAGAACCAGGAGTCTACAAATGGGTATCAAGAGAATGGACTAAAACTCAAGGAATTAGCAACTTAACATAATGCCATTCTATGACATAAAGGAGTAGATGATAGGAACAGTGATGTGTTTGTTCCCTGTTTCAAAGAACTCAGGGCATGTGTTTTCCAATTATCATTCTTTAACTAAATCATGGTTATTTTCCTACCAGTTCCAGAGAAACAAACAGGACAAGTCAGTGTCATTCACACTTTTAGCAGTCACACTGAAGAAACGCTGTGACCTCCAAGATTTCCTGATCATCCTTTATCACCATTCATTTCTATCACTGCCCTTTAATGTGAGGCAGACTCTAAATTGCTTGTTTGTGGCTCTTAATTCTCTTTAGACAAGCTCTCTCAAAGGTGGAAGGCCGGGCGGTGGACTGATTGCACTGAATGGTTCTAGGGGCCAAAGCTCAAAATCTTCACAAACTTCCAAAGTTATTAATTTTAACACAAAACATTAATTTTAAGTGGCTCTACGTCTAGGCAAACGATAACATCTTTAACACCTGTATCTCAGATTCTCAAGTCTATGTCTTGATGATAAACAACAATGTCTGCGTTAAGTGCTCTAAAGCTTAGCCCAAGGGTCTTGCATAAATTTAAGGACTGTAACACGAAAAGCACACTGAGATCTCCAGCGCAACTTAAAATAATCAACCCCAGTGAAATGCACACATTAACTTACAACACAAGGACAGTGATAGTAAACAGTAATCACGGTTAGTTTTACATAAAGTCCTGCAGTTTAAAAGTTAAAAGATCTCACGTTCCTATTCCTTCTTTTCAAGGTGAGAAATCAAGCCTCTGAAGGGAAGCTGGCCGGGTGGGTGGGGATGACACTTGATACTTGGCCTTAGACTCAAGTCGCTGTACCCATCATCTATCTCTCACTTTCCAGAATTATAAACTCCTCACCCCTCTAACCGACGATACGGCCATTTAAAGGAGCTAATAAATCCTTAAGCACCAATCATGTCTTGTCTTCTCTACTTTCCCTAAAACATCCTTCTTTCCTTTCTCGTCCTACCGGGAGACCGCAGGTAACAGAGCTTGATTAGCATGAAACTCCCACAATCAAGGACGCAACTTGACAGCTGCTCACGCTGATCGTTAATGGCAACGCTTCGACTGGCTTTGCATCGCGGGGGCCATACCACCCGGAAATGAAATCGCGAGCGCAACCCCCTGTGGACCACGGTATCATTTCCTTAAGTTGCGCGCGGGGCGCACGACTCCGAGGGGCTCGCGGACCCCTAGGCGCGGGCACCCTGCCTCCCGTCTCGGCCCTGGAGGTCACGCGGGCTTCGCAGCCATGGGGCGGGCCCGCGAGCACGCGACCCCCAGACCCCGGGCCGCTGCGACGGACACTCGCGGGACAGTTGGGCGGCACCGCGGCGCGTCGACCTGGGGGACCGCGTCCGGGCACAAGGGTGGGTCACTCGACAGACCCCCGGAGGCCCGAGGCGCCCCCCCCAACCAGGTAACGCCCGCGCCCCAGGCGGGACGAGGCGGCGGCGGCCTCGGCCGCGTCCCTGCAGCCGCCCCGACCCGCAGGAACGCATTCGGGGCCAACGAGGCGGGGCGCGCGGCCCGGGCCGGTCTCCGGTGAAGCCGCCGCTCCGGGACCGCTCGGGGCACCGGGGCCCGGCCCCTCCGGGAGGCGCCCCGCCCTCAGGCGGCCCCCGGCCGGCGCGCGCCACGCACCGCGCCCCGCCCGCGGGCCGGCCCGCACTTTCCCGCCC
This sequence comes from Tragulus kanchil, assembly GCA_022376925.1. Taxonomy (NCBI): domain Eukaryota; kingdom Metazoa; phylum Chordata; class Mammalia; order Artiodactyla; family Tragulidae; genus Tragulus; species Tragulus kanchil. The sequence goes on from JAIOJX010000024.1 coordinate 25,158,320, forward strand.
GCCTCGCCAGGGGCGGGGGTCGCGCGCGCCCTCCGCCGCCCCACGCCGCTCACCTGCAGGGCCCTAGGCTCGCTCCATGGCCGCCCGCGCGGTGCGGTGCGGCGCGGCCCCGGCCGCCCCCGCCGCCTCCGGGGAGGGGCCGCCCCTCGCCGCGCTCACCGCCCCCAGCCGCCGCTACTGCGGCTCCCGCCCACCCCCGGCCCGGCCATTCCCTGGCCACTCTCCCCGCGCGGAGCCGGCGGTCCCACACCCACCCCCCGCCTCCGCGGCTCGCGACTGTTGGTACCGTCCTAGCGTAACGCCTTCTCTGCGGCCAATCCAAGGGCTCCTCCCGCGAGGCCCCACCCCCGCCCCTGTGGGCGGGGCTACTGGACCCGGTCTGGACCGCCCTGCTTAACCTTTTGCGTCCCGGGCCGGCCCAGCTTAACTCTCTCGACGCCGGTTGACGCCTCTTCTGCGCCGCCCCACCCCGTTAACAGAAATTGACCTCCCACTAGCCTTCGCTTTTACTTTCCTGGTTTTCGTAAGCAGATAGGCAGCCAGGCAGCGGGAGTGGAAGTAGGGGTCCCTTAGGCCAAATTCTATTTGTGCAAAGCAGTTTCCCTCCTCCTTTTGCCCTTTTCATTTACCTCGACTTCTGCTTCTGCCTGTACAAAAATATCCTCTTGGCCAAATGGGCCAACCTTCCCATAATGAGCGCTCTTACTTTGAACCAGAACAGAGCTCCCTACTAACAGTTTGTGGCATTTAACAGAAGTGTGACTAGTTTGCTGTAACAGTTTCTAACGTCTGTCTTTTGCAATGGACTGTAAGGCCCATGAGGGGCAGGGCAGTTGGGTCTCCAATGCCTGGCCCTCAGTACTCTCCCTATATGTAATTTTGTTTTGTTTTGGCCTGGCTCTCCAGCTGGTACGACTGCAAACACCAAGTCTTAACCATGGACCTCCAGGAAACTCCTTCCCTATAAATAGTCTGAATTAATGACCCTTCCTTTTCTTTCTTTTTCTTCTCTCTTCTGTTAAATTGTCTCCTTTTCACTGACTCCATACAGTGCATCCATTGTATAATGTATCCATTTATTTATCATATACTAAGCTTGCACTTCAGTGTTCTGGTCCCTGAAATATTAATTGTACACATTAATCCATTCAAAAAGATGTGGGACGGGAGAGATGAGGCCGAGACTTTCTTGAGGCTCCATAGTTCATTTAAGCAAAGGATGATATGATATTGGGTGTGTCACTTCATCTTTCAGAGAATCAGTTTCCTTATCTTGCAAATGGGAGTTAATCATAGCACCTGCCTTACAGGGTTGTTGTGAGAACTAAATTAGGAATTGGGGAGAGAACTTGCAGATTATTGCATAATGTTTGTTATTATTCCTGTGTATATTTATTGAGCACTTAAGAGATCTTAGAGAAATAATTGGCCTTGATACTTGCCCCAGACAATCTAGTTAGGGAGGCAGTTACTTTGCAGAAAATATGAAATCATTGCAAGAAGGAATATGCAGTCAAATGCAGGAGTTGTATCAGCCATGTACTGCATCTGTTTGAAAATGCTTAGGGGTCGTTTTCTGAGCGTGGAAATGAGCTGAGTAATAACAAGAGTCTACCTGATTTCTCTGTATAGGAACACCAGGCAGCCAGCAGTCAGCTAATTCTCCTGAACCTTGTTCATTATATCAGGAGATCACACAGCAAAGGGCAAATCAACATTTCCTGTAAGACTTTGTTCCCAAAGGACTCTTTCTTACCTGCAACTCTGATAAAGACAGCAAGGATGGACTGTCCAACTGATACTCCTTGGGAGAAGGGCCGGTCAGTGCATCCAGAAGCCTGTTTCCTAGTGAGCCCCCTGTCTTCAGGGACACTTAGAGACAGGGGCTCATGAGCTCTCTAGGAAACCCAGTCCAGTGCTTAATTTCACATCCGTCAAATCCTTCCATCTACCCCATGTGCTGCCACACAATTTTTCCTCTTCTGTCATCAGAGAAGGAGATCCCAGGTTTAGAGCCTGTGTCAAAGGCAAAACTGTTCTGTCCTCCCCACCCCTTTGTGTATATGTATGCACAGAACTAGCCCCCCAGGATGTGAGTGTCTCTTCCTTCCTCCTGTAATGGGCCTTATTCCCCAACCAATCAACTGTCAATATATTCTAGTACTGTGGGGGACGCAGCCATTTAAGAAGAGGACTCTGCCTTCAAAGAGTTTATACAACTAGCACACAGGAAGCAGCTGCAGGGAATATGGAGTACTTAAATTATGCAGCACAGGCTCTGTGATCATTGAAAGAATCAAGGTCCAGGAAGATAAGTGTGGGCTGCTGTAGTCAGGGAGGGAGGATTGAGATAAGCAAAATACAAGTGGGTGAAGAAAGGAACAATAAGAACTAAAGTTAGGCAGTGCTATGTGAATGTAAAGGCAGCCATCCTCGGAAGATGATTCATGATGGGAGAATTGTTTGTTCCTTTTTCTTTCCCCATCCTCTCTTCTTTTCCCCCTCCGTCCCTTTCTCCCTCCTCGTCTTCCTTCCTCCTTTCTTCAACGAATGTCTCCCTAGTGCAGACACTGAGCTAGACCCCAGCCATGCAAAGACAAAGTCCAGGTCTTCATCCTTGAGAAGCTTTCAGTCCAGTACTGAGAAACAGAATGGAAGCGCAGGCAGAGACCCTGTTAGTTCAGCCTGAGCACTTTGCTTCTTTCCCAATTCGTGTGGTATCTTGTGGTTCTAGGTCTTTTGGTCTAATCACCCCCTCTGCCTCTCTCTTCCCTGTCCTTGAATTACAAGGCTTTTGAAGACACAGACTGTCTTTATTTCATCTTTATTTCCACCTGTGGTCTGCCTCATACAGGGTAGCATCTCCACACTGAAGTGCTGATAAAGACAGCAAGGATGGACTGTCCAACTGATACTCCTTGGGAGAAGGGCCGGTCAGTGCATCCAGAAGCCTGTTTCCTAGTGAGCCCCCTGTCTTCAGGGACACTTAGAGACAGGGGCTCATGAGCTCTCTAGGAAACCCAGTCCAGTGCTTAATTTCACATCCGTCAAATCCTTCCATCTACCCCATGTGCTGCCACACAATTTTTCCTCTTCTGTCATCAGAGAAGGAGATCCCAGGTTTAGAGCCTGTGTCAAAGGCAAAACTGTTCTGTCCTCCCCACCCCTTTGTGTATATGTATGCACAGAACTAGCCCCCCAGGATGTGAGTGTCTCTTCCTTCCTCCTGTAATGGGCCTTATTCCCCAACCAATCAACTGTCAATATATTCTAGTACTGTGGGGGACGCAGCCATTTAAGAAGAGGACTCTGCCTTCAAAGAGTTTATACAACTAGCACACAGGAAGCAGCTGCAGGGAATATGGAGTACTTAAATTATGCAGCACAGGCTCTGTGATCATTGAAAGAATCAAGGTCCAGGAAGATAAGTGTGGGCTGCTGTAGTCAGGGAGGGAGGATTGAGATAAGCAAAATACAAGTGGGTGAAGAAAGGAACAATAAGAACTAAAGTTAGGCAGTGCTATGTGAATGTAAAGGCAGCCATCCTCGGAAGATGATTCATGATGGGAGAATTGTTTGTTCCTTTTTCTTTCCCCATCCTCTCTTCTTTTCCCCCTCCGTCCCTTTCTCCCTCCTCGTCTTCCTTCCTCCTTTCTTCAACGAATGTCTCCCTAGTGCAGACACTGAGCTAGACCCCAGCCATGCAAAGACAAAGTCCAGGTCTTCATCCTTGAGAAGCTTTCAGTCCAGTACTGAGAAACAGAATGGAAGCGCAGGCAGAGACCCTGTTAGTTCAGCCTGAGCACTTTGCTTCTTTCCCAATTCGTGTGGTATCTTGTGGTTCTAGGTCTTTTGGTCTAATCACCCCCTCTGCCTCTCTCTTCCCTGTCCTTGAATTACAAGGCTTTTGAAGACACAGACTGTCTTTATTTCATCTTTATTTCCACCTGTGGTCTGCCTCATACAGGGTAGCATCTCCACACTGAAGTGCTGCAGTGAAATTGGGGTGCATCAGAGCAGGGATGGGGCTGTCCCGCCCTAGCCAAGAGTAGCACGCTTCCTGAGGGCATCCGCTCCTCACTGCCCACCACCATCTTCATCTCTGAAAATGTTATGCCTCTCTCACATGCTGCTTGCTCAGGAAGACTTTCCTGCTCTTTCTAACTGTGCGTGTTTTCCTGTGAGTCTCAGTTCTTTGTACCTCTCTTGTGGTGTGGTTTGCATTGATGCCTTTGGGGGATATGTCTGACCTCTTCCCCGAAGGGGTAAACCCTTTGAAGCTGAGGATAGTGTTGTATTTGGAGTTACATCCGTATCTCCTCATAGTACACGGCACATGGTAGCTCCTCAACCCATGAAAGAGTTTTCGGAGAGGAAGTCCTGCAGGTGTCCCTGGTGGCTCAGATGATAAAGAATCTGCCCGCATTGCAGGAGGTCTGGGTTTGATCCCTGGGTCAGGAAGATCCCCTGGAGGAGGGAATGGCTTGTCCCTCCAGTAATGTTGCCTGGAAAATTCCATGGACGGGGACCCAGACTGAGCGACAAATACACGTCCTGCAGACATGCGAGATGGAGATCACTGGAACTTTCCTTCTTGGCCACGTCATCATTGTAAGTGTTTTCCTCCAAGCATTTCCTACAAAGAGTTTTCAAATTTCCAAGTCTTCTGACAATTTGTCAGGCCCTAGGACTCCATTAACAGTCCAGCAATCCCAGGGTGGAAGGGGAGTACTCTCTCAAGGCGCCTGTAACATGGACGCACACTCCTTCTTGTCAGAGAATACACCCACGGTGATAGATCCTACTGAAATGACAATTCTGCACCAAGAAAGTTGAAGCGAGCGGTAGGAGAGAGCTCATGCTGGTCCAAGGTGCTTGGAGCCTGGGAGGAGGTGGCGGGAGGGTGAGTGAGTGAAGGAGCGCACACGCTGGTCCCTGCTGGGAGTGTGTGCTCTGCCTCGCTGTCTGCTGTCTCCGCTGCCACCTCCGGGGTAGGTTTCTTCCCTGCATGGGGCTGTCTGTGGATGCTGCTCCTGCATTTCTTTTCCAACTGGGCAAAGACATCAATACAACCCATTCCACAAGAAGGGTACAAAGTATAGAGTCTCATTTGCCACCTGGTCTGCAGAGCTATTCTCAGTCCACCATTTGCTGACTGCCCAGTTAACCCGTCTGGTGGCACCTCTGTCAATGCCTGGAGCCTCTCACGTCCCAGGATAGTGTCTCTCTCTCTCTTTTTTTCACACATACACACACACACACACACACACAGAGGCACCCCTGCTTTGCTAAGAAATTCAGAATGCATATTAGCTGTTTTGGGTTATTTTTCCCACCCTAGTATTATGGTTTATTAAAGGACAGCTTTAGTGAACTATAGTTTACATACCACAAAACTCGCTTGTATAAAGTGTACAGGGGCTTCTGTTATAGTTACAAAGTTGACCAACCATCACGTAATCTAATTTTAGAATATTTTCATCACCCCAAAAGTATTATGTACTATTTTCTCTTTTATTCTAAAACTATATTTATCTATTTATTTAGTTTTGGTTTTTTAATCTGCTCATTAAAAGCAAAAAAAAAGGTGGGGAGAAAGTGAAACTGCTAGAATTATTGAGACTGCACAGGGCGTGGCTGATATCAGGCTTCCCTGGTGGCTCAGTGGTAAAGAATCCACTTGTCAGTGCAAGCGGTGTGAGTTTGATCCCTGGGTCCAGAAGGTCTCCTTGAGGAGGAAATGGCAACCTACCTACTCCACTATTCTGGCCTTGGAAATCCCATGGACAAAGGAGCCTTGTGGGCTACAGTCCATGGGGCTGCAAAAGAGTCGGATACAACTTAGTGACTAAACAACAACACAGCTGAAATCAATGAACTCGCCAGGCCAAAATGTATACCTTGTTGTGGTGTGAGCTCTTGAGAGCAGGCCCAGGGCGTTGTCTTGGGATGTTTTCCAGTTTGTCAGGCCTTTCTCTGATGCCAGTGCACTTGGCAGAGACAACATTACAGATTCCAAATTTGTTAAGCCCCACAAGGCAGGCAACTTTGTAATGTGCTTAGGAGCTACTGCATGCACAGGGATATTTAACACACATTTTTTTTTTTTTTTACTGTGATGGAAGCTCTTTTATTTTTATTAACTCAATTTCATGCATGAAGTAATTGCATTAATTACTGCAGGACGTAACTGCAGTCACATAAAGGTCCTGGGCTCCTCAACCTCAGCTGCCATCACCCGCAGGTAATGTGTTAAGGAGTTAAGCTGAAGACTCTTTGAGCCTCTCTCACGACTGACCCAGGGATGTGCTAAAGCTGCAGTACTTAATCTGGCTGCACACGAACTTTAAATATATCCTTGTGCCTGTCCTCATCCTCCAAGATTTGAATATAATTATCTTAGAGGAAGATCCTAGCAAGGGTAGTTTTAAAAATCTCCTGGCTTACTCTTAATTTGCAACCCAGTTTGAGAATCGCCTTTCTACTAGTGACTAAGCTAGGATCACGTTAGTCCATTGAACCATGTGAAACGACCATCTTCAGAGGGCAAAACCACTTCAGTATCGGAAATGTCATACACTTCAGTCTAATATACAGGCAAGTGGTTTTTATTTCCCAGCGGGAAGTAAGTCTGTCCTTCCAAAGGCATTCTCAGAAAACCAGTCATTTCTCTCCAAACCCTCATCTGGAAGTGAGAAACATGTGACAGGGAAGCCAATGACCTGTTCGGTCAAGATGCCACCCCCTGATGGACCAGCCCCCATGTGTATCCCCTTGTAGTGGAACTTAATCATGGGCTGTTGGGCACAAAGGAAATGAGCAAAAGCAGCGGAGGGTGAGACAAGCAGAGGTTTCTACGGAACATGAGAGAGAAACTTTGTTCCTCCTTCAAAGGCATTTAAGGATATCTACTTTTTCACTTTTTTGTAATTATGTAATTATTTTTGGCTACACTGGGTCTTCCTTGCTATGCCTGGGCTTCCTCTAGTTGAAGTGAGCAGAGGCTACTCTTCATTGTGGTGCATGGGCTTCTCATTGTGGGAGCTCTTGAGAGCAGGCCCAGGGCGTTGTCTTGGGATGTTTTCCAGTTTGTCAGGCCTTTCTCTGATGCCAGTGCACTTGGCAGAGACAACATTACAGATTCCAAATTTGTTAAGCCCCACAAGGCAGGCAACTTTGTAATGTGCTTAGGAGCTACTGCATGCACAGGGATATTTAACACACATTTTTTTTTTTTTTTACTGTGATGGAAGCTCTTTTATTTTTATTAACTCAATTTCATGCATGAAGTAATTGCATTAATTACTGCAGGACGTAACTGCAGTCACATAAAGGTCCTGGGCTCCTCAACCTCAGCTGCCATCACCCGCAGGTAATGTGTTAAGGAGTTAAGCTGAAGACTCTTTGAGCCTCTCTCACGACTGACCCAGGGATGTGCTAAAGCTGCAGTACTTAATCTGGCTGCACACGAACTTTAAATATATCCTTGTGCCTGTCCTCATCCTCCAAGATTTGAATATAATTATCTTAGAGGAAGATCCTAGCAAGGGTAGTTTTAAAAATCTCCTGGCTTACTCTTAATTTGCAACCCAGTTTGAGAATCGCCTTTCTACTAGTGACTAAGCTAGGATCACGTTAGTCCATTGAACCATGTGAAACGACCATCTTCAGAGGGCAAAACCACTTCAGTATCGGAAATGTCATACACTTCAGTCTAATATACAGGCAAGTGGTTTTTATTTCCCAGCGGGAAGTAAGTCTGTCCTTCCAAAGGCATTCTCAGAAAACCAGTCATTTCTCTCCAAACCCTCATCTGGAAGTGAGAAACATGTGACAGGGAAGCCAATGACCTGTTCGGTCAAGATGCCACCCCCTGATGGACCAGCCCCCATGTGTATCCCCTTGTAGTGGAACTTAATCATTCAGAAGCCTGGGGCTGTTGGGCACAAAGGGAAATGAGCAAAAGCAGCGGAGGGTGAGACAAGCAGAGGTTTCTACGGAACATGAGAGAGAAACTTTGTTCCTCCTTCAAAGGCATTTAAGGATATCTACTTTTTCACTTTTTTGTAATTATGTAATTATTTTTGGCTACACTGGGTCTTCCTTGCTATGCCTGGGCTTCCTCTAGTTGAAGTGAGCAGAGGCTACTCTTCATTGTGGTGCATGGGCTTCTCATTGTGGTGCCATTTACTGCAGAGCACAAGCTCTAGGGCCTGTGGCCTCAGTCATGGCAGCTCATGGGCTCTAGAGCTAAGGCTCAGCAGTTGTGGCACACAGTCTTAGTTGCTCCATGGCATGTGGAACCTTCCCGGACCAGGGGTTGAACTTGTGTCTCCTGCATTGGCAAGTGGATTCTTAGTCTGCTGCACCACCAGGGAATTCCAAGAATATATATATTTTAAATATAGGGCAAGGCAAATAAAACACATGGATGGGGGAAATGTGGTGCTAAGGCCTGCAGTTTGTGACCCTTTCCTGGAAGGTTGAGGTTCATGGAAGAGGGAGGTGGCCCAGGACAGGGAAGGACAGGATACTCAACACAGGCCTAGGATCCCGAGGGAGGTGGCCCAGGACAGGGAAGGACAGGATACTCAACACAGGCCTAGGATCCCAGGGGGAAAGCAGCCAACACTGCTGTGCTGGGTGAGCCCCGGGGGACCCTGTAGGAGAAACAGGAAAGCAAGACATGTTGGCACAGGGGACCCCTTGGGTGGGGGGAAGTGCAGACACCCCATGAGAGGATGGTGCAAGCATTCTCAAAGAGGTTATCAAATTGCTGGCAGATGTGGTGCTACCAAGCCAGCATTTCCTCCGTGGCCAATGCCCAAGAAAAGGGGGAAAAAGAAAACAGTGTAAGACAATGCCCAGACACCCTCTGACCTGTTTCTCCTTTGGCATTCTGGTTTTCATTCACTATGGCAATCACTCCCTCAAGCCCAAAACACCAGATGCCCTAGATGCATTGTCCTCAGCCACCTGCGGTCAGTACCAAGTTCTGCCAACCCTGGCTCCTACAGACCCCTCGAATCCAGCTCCTTCTCCAGCCTCTCCACCACAGCCCCTGTTCAGGATCTTGTTGGGCACAAAGGGAAATGGGGAAAGCAAAAGCAGCGGAGGGTGAGACAAGCAGAGGTTTCTACGGAACATGAGAGAGAAACTTTGTTCCTCCTTCAAAGGCATTTAAGGATATCTACTTTTTCACTTTTTTGTAATTATGTAATTATTTTTGGCTACACTGGGTCTTCCTTGCTATGCCTGGGCTTCCTCTAGTTGAAGTGAGCAGAGGCTACTCTTCATTGTGGTGCATGGGCTTCTCATTGTGGTGCCATTTACTGCAGAGCACAAGCTCTAGGGCCTGTGGCCTCAGTCATGGCAGCTCATGGGCTCTAGAGCTAAGGCTCAGCAGTTGTGGCACACAGTCTTAGTTGCTCCATGGCATGTGGAACCTTCCCGGACCAGGGGTTGAACTTGTGTCTCCTGCATTGGCAAGTGGATTCTTAGTCTGCTGCACCACCAGGGAATTCCAAGAATATATATATTTTAAATATAGGGCAAGGCAAATAAAACACATGGATGGGGGAAATGTGGTGCTAAGGCCTGCAGTTTGTGACCCTTTCCTGGAAGGTTGAGGTTCATGGAAGAGGGAGGTGGCCCAGGACAGGGAAGGACAGGATACTCAACACAGGCCTAGGATCCCGAGGGAGGTGGCCCAGGACAGGGAAGGACAGGATACTCAACACAGGCCTAGGATCCCAGGGGGAAAGCAGCCAACACTGCTGTGCTGGGTGAGCCCCGGGGGACCCTGTAGGAGAAACAGGAAAGCAAGACATGTTGGCACAGGGGACCCCTTGGGTGGGGGGAAGTGCAGACACCCCATGAGAGGATGGTGCAAGCATTCTCAAAGAGGTTATCAAATTGCTGGCAGATGTGGTGCTACCAAGCCAGCATTTCCTCCGTGGCCAATGCCCAAGAAAAGGGGGAAAAAGAAAACAGTGTAAGACAATGCCCAGACACCCTCTGACCTGTTTCTCCTTTGGCATTCTGGTTTTCATTCACTATGGCAATCACTCCCTCAAGCCCAAAACACCAGATGCCCTAGATGCATTGTCCTCAGCCACCTGCGGTCAGTACCAAGTTCTGCCAACCCTGGCTCCTACAGACCCCTCGAATCCAGCTCCTTCCCTCCAGCCTCTCCACCACAGCCCCTGTTCAGGATCTTGTTTTCTCCCCCCTTGGATCATGGCCATGATCCCTTTTTTATCCTGTCTCTAATCTTTCCACCATGGCCCCTTGCAATCCATTCTAGAATATCCATATAGAAAAGTCCATCTGAGAAGATCTTTCCAAAAGGAAATCTGGGGACTTCCCTGGTGGTCCAGTGGCCAAGACTTCATGCTCCCAATGCAGGGAGGCCTGAATTCAATCCCTGGTAAGGGAACTAGATCCCACATGCAGCAACTAAGATCAAAGATCCTATGTGTGTGGGGGGGTATACATATGACTAATCTGGGATCGTGCATGTCTGTAAACAACAAAACTCTGTAAAAGTAAAAAGTAAAAAAAAATAAATAAATAAAAAGATCCTATGTGCTGCAACCAAGACTGGGGGACAGCCAAGTAAATAAATATTTAAAAACAAAACAAAAAGGAAATCTGAGCCACATCATATACCTACCTGCTTATAACCTTTCAGTGACCCGAAGACAAAGGCCCAAGGTTCTCAGTAGAGCATACGGGCCACACGCTTTACATTCAGGAAATACTGAACTGGGTGAAGCGCTCCTGCACAGCCCCTGCTAGTTCATGCCCATGGGCTTTTGCTCAAGTTGCTCTCTGTCTGGAATTCCCTTCCCACCTTCCTCCAGCCTTACTCATCCTTTAAATGTCATCTTCAAGGAAAAGTGAAGTACCCCATCTCTCAGCTCCCTTCAGCCTCTGCACATCCCTCTCGATTATAGTGATTAAAGATTTTTCTTCTGTTTAAAATATAGGCATTTACTGTACAGTTCCCTGTAAACTTTAGATACATCCTATAAAGTTTGGTATCTTGCATTTTGCTTTCATTTTCTAATTTCCCTTGTGGCTAGTTCTTTGGTCCATTGGGTATTTTAGGACTATGTTGTTTCATTTCCACATGTTTGTGAATTTCCTGAATTTCCTTCTGTCACTGATTTCTAACTTCACTCCGTCATGGTTATAAAACATAGTTTGTATAACTTTAGCTTTTTAAAATCTCTTGAGGCCTGTATTACAGCATGACACATGAGCCATCCTGGAATGCTTCTATCACACTTGAGAAGAACGCATGTTCTGTGTTTTGTTGGGTGGAGTGTTCTATAAGTCTCTACATTTGTCTGATATTTTTTTATCAGTTTTGTCTGATATTAATATAGCTACCCAAACTCGTTCCAGTGGCCAAGACTTCATGGCTTTCCAAAAGGAAATCTGGGGACTTCCCTGGTGGTCCAGTGGCCAAGACTTCATGCTCCCAATGCAGGGAGGCCTGAATTCAATCCCTGGTAAGGGAACTAGATCCCACATGCAGCAACTAAGATCAAAGATCCTATGTGTGTGGGGGGGTATACATATGACTAATCTGGGATCGTGCATGTCTGTAAACAACAAAACTCTGTAAAAGTAAAAAGTAAAAAAAAATAAATAAATAAAAAGATCCTATGTGCTGCAACCAAGACTGGGGGACAGCCAAGTAAATAAATATTTAAAAACAAAACAAAAAGGAAATCTGAGCCACATCATATACCTACCTGCTTATAACCTTTCAGTGACCCGAAGACAAAGGCCCAAGGTTCTCAGTAGAGCATACGGGCCACACGCTTTACATTCAGGAAATACTGAACTGGGTGAAGCGCTCCTGCACAGCCCTGCTAGTTCATGCCCATGGGCTTTTGCTCAAGTTGCTCTCTGTCTGGAATTCCCTTCCCACCTTCCTCCAGCCTTACTCATCCTTTAAATGTCATCTTCAAGGAAAAGTGAAGTACCCCATCTCTCAGCTCCCTTCAGCCTCTGCACATCCCTCTCGATTATAGTGATTAAAGATTTTTCTTCTGTTTAAAATATAGGCATTTACTGTACAGTTCCCTGTAAACTTTAGATACATCCTATAAAGTTTGGTATCTTGCATTTTGCTTTCATTTTCTAATTTCCCTTGTGGCTAGTTCTTTGGTCCATTGGGTATTTTAGGACTATGTTGTTTCATTTCCACATGTTTGTGAATTTCCTGAATTTCCTTCTGTCACTGATTTCTAACTTCACTCCGTCATGGTTATAAAACATAGTTTGTATAACTTTAGCTTTTTAAAATCTCTTGAGGCCTGTATTACAGCATGACACATGAGCCATCCTGGAATGCTTCTATCACACTTGAGAAGAACGCATGTTCTGTGTTTTGTTGGGTGGAGTGTTCTATAAGTCTCTACATTTGTCTGATATTTTTTTTTTATCAGTTTTGTCTGATATTAATATAGCTACCCAAACTCGTTGGTTACTGTTTTCATGGAATATCTTTTACCATCCTTTCTTTTTCCATCTAAAGTATATCTCTTAAAAAAATAAAGCTTATCTCTTATATATATCATATAGTTGTGTAATGTTTTTTAATTCATTCTGTCAGTATTAGCCTTTTAATTGGGAAGTTTAATCCAGTTAATGTAAGGTACAGATAAAGCAGGATTTGTTTGTTAGTTTGATATTTGTTATCTTTATGTCTTATCCCTTTTTGTTCCTTTATTCAACCAGTCATGCCTTCTTTTGTGTTAAATCAGTATTTTCTAGTATGTCATTTTAATTCCCTTGCTTCATTTACTATATATATTTTGAGTCATTTCCTTAGTTATTTCCCTGGTGATGAGAATTACTATCTTAATTTATAACAGTGCAGTTCAAGTTAATGCCAACTTTAGTACATGAAGCTTTGCTTCTATATAGCTTCTCCTCTCCTCTGTGTTGCTGTTATTATATAAATTACACCTCTGTGCATTGTGTGTCCATCCAGAAAGATTTATAATCCTGACTTTCTCTTTATATTGAAATCATTTATTCTCACATTGAAAACTCTTTGAGGGTATGGGCTTATGTCTGACTGACATTTGTATACTTAAAATCTGGTAGAGTAGCTGGTGCGGAACTATTTATTAGTTGCTCAATAAATATTTTGGACCCAAACTAAGAGGAACTGACTGCTGAATTGGTAAATTGAGACTGTAGAACTTTTACCAGATCCCTGAAGAAGGACGCGCACGTGGCTGAACAAAACTCTGATCATCATTAATTGTGACGCTTGTATACATGCTTAGGAAAGTCAGTGAGTTATTTACTCCCAAGCAACTCCATTTGTTTAGTTCTAGCAAAGTATCGGTTCTATATCTAAAAAAAAAAATTGGTCGTGGCTGGCCTTTCTGAGTATCTGCTTGGCACTCACACGGTGTGCTTGGAGGGCAGTGGAGATAGATTATTCCCTGGTTAGGTCTAACAGGTTAGGGGATGAGGGGATGTGGGGAAGAGGATGTCAGAAGGATAGAGAATGCTTTTGAGAATGGTACTTCAAAAAAGTGCTTATGAAAGGAAGCAGAACAACTTCAAAAGGAAAACCTTTCATAATAGCAGTTGGGCAACGTTATCTAATATCAGCAACAAAAGCTGTTCAGTGTCCTCTTTTCGGGGACCTCAAAGTGATGAAATTTCATGCAAGGATGTACTGACTTTAGGTTTGGTTCAGTCACTTCCTGTTACTGATGTAGGTCTAGGGTTAAGATAAGGTACCCGCAGCAACACAACTGGTTAGAGTAGAATCGGAACTGGGGACTGGATTCAAAGACCCGTTCTCTCCCCTCTGGTTACTTAGGACCGCCTTCTCACCTCACCCAGCCCTTGCTGTCAGAAAGCAGCATAGCTCCCTGGATCTGGCTAGTGATAAGGCTTCCAGCAGCGTGTGTGACTCCTACTGTACGGAGTGGACACTATTAGTTTCCTATTCTGGAATCAGGCCTTCATCCTTCCCTCTGCTTTCAGCCACTAGGAGGGACTGGGCATGCTCTCAGCTACTTTTCCAGCTTCCATACTGCTAGAACAGGGACATATGCCCAATCCCAACTGATGGGACCTGAAGAGAGATTACCTGGAGGGTTTCTGGAGGAGGTCATCCCTCCTTGCTAAAGGCAGAAGGACAAGGGAAAATGCCCAACTTCCTGCCTTGGAATGCATCTCTCTGAAGCGCTTATCTGTGGAATCTGGCAGGAACTCTCTAACCATGAGGCAGAAGCCTAAAAACAGAGCCAACCATCTGAAGAAGGCAGAAAGAAAACACAGAAAGTGCCAGACGCTTTCCCCCTATTTTTAAACTTCTGGAGTGTAGCATATATGTAGATGATTATAAACATACAACTCCATGAAATTTCACACACTGAACACACCTGATTGACCAGCATCTTCTAATCACCTCCCACGAGGGTAAACACTCACCTGACATCCAACATCATAGACAAGTTTATCTGCTTTTGTAATTCATATAGATGAAACCTTGTTGTAGCTTGACTTTAAAAAAAATTATATATTTTTGTCTGTGCTGAGTCTTCACTGTTGCAAGGGGTTTTTTCTAGTTGTAGGGAGGGGCTTACTCTCTAGTTGTGGTGCGCGGGCTTCTCCATGCGGCGGCTCCTTTTCTTGTGTAGCACGGGATGTAGGGTGTGCAGGCTCAGTAGTTGTGGCTCCTGGATTCCAGAGCACAGGTTCAGTCATTGTGGCTCACAGGCTTAGTTGCTCTGCGTCATGTAGGATCTTCCAAGATCAGGGATCAAACCCATGTCTCCATCACCGGCAGGCGGATTCTTTACCACTGAGCCACCAGGGAAGCCCATCAGTCCTTTTTTGAATGCACAGTATTCTTCCATGTCTAGTGTGTTTCATGTAACATGATGTGTGTGAGATTTATCCATGGTGTGTGTAGTTACAGATGGTTCATTCTCCTTGCTGAATAGAATTCCATTGGGAGAATATGTTACAACTTCTTTATCCATTTTTTTTTTAAAGATTTATTTATTTATTTATTTTGGGCGGGGGTCGGGTTGGGGAGGGAGGGGAGCGGGCGGCCCACTTCTATTGGTCTTTCATTTCTCTATTTTCATCCGTCTTTGTTCTTTGGCTCCTGTGGGCCTCCCATCGCGGTGGCCTCTGTCGCTGCAGAGCACCGGCTCTGGGCGCATGCGCTCCAGAGCTCTGGTTCGGTGATTGGACACATCAGTCCAGCCGCTCCGCGGCACGTGGGATCTTCCCAGGCCAGGGATCGAACCGGCGCCCCCTGCACTGCAAGGCGGTGTCCTTACCCACTGGACCACCAGGGGAAGCCCTTTTATCCATTTTTAGTCATGATAGACATAGGGATACTTTCCAGATTTTGGCTGTTACAAGCAATGCTGCCATAAGTTTTCTTCTGCCATGAAGAAGGCTTGGGCTACCTAGGAGTGGAGCCACGGGGTAATCGGGTATGTGTACATTCAGACATGGTAGATGGTTTCAGTTTTCCAAAGTGGGTAGTATCAGTTTACACTCACCAGCAGTACATGTTAAGGCAGACGCTCCACCTTCTTGCCACCTGGATCCTTTCTGAACCACAGAATTGCCCTGATCTGGAACTGTCTACTTCCAGCTGTGTGAGTGTCTGTGCAATGACCAGATTCTCTGTTGCATTCGGCCCAGAACTTTTCAACTAAGGCACCGTACAAGAGAAGATCCTGTGCTTTGCTCTGAATGGCATCTTTCCTTAAAGGTTAACCACTTTCTGACCTGGCAAGTCACCCACTGCCAGGGCTGAGGCCAGTTGGAGCAGGGCCTTCTCGTTTCCTTAGGGAGTGGCATGACCCACCCTGACCCTCTGCATTTCTTTCCTAGACTATTGCAGGACTCTGCACACGGATTCTCTCATCTGGTACCCTCTCCAGTATACCCTCATATTCTGCCACACACACCTCACAGTGGAACTCCTGAGGTCTCTCAAATAATATAAAAACAACTGAAATTGTTTTCTTTGATAATCCACTTAGCTATCCAAGAATACAAGGGAAGAGTTCTTGGCTAGCAGCCAGCTAATCACCCAACTGTCATTACCTGAGAGCTCATTTTGTCGGCCAAGCCACGTGCTAAGGGCATAACAATATTGTCTCATTTTATGCTCACAAGAATCCTAAAAAGACCTTTGTGCAAGTTATCAATATATGGCCTCTCAGCTCCCACCTACCCTTCACTGCCTGCTCTGAAAATCATGTTGGACCTTTTACATATTTTTCCTTTGCTGAGTGGCATCATGTGAAGCCCTGTCAGTAGAGGGCGCCAGAGAGACACTGCAAGGAGGAAGGGGCTTTCGGTTCCTAATGTGTGGCTTCCTGATGGCCAGGCTCCTGCAGTGCCTAGCGGCCAGGGGCTTTCCCCAGCGCTCCATCAGTGTTTTTCTTCCTTTGCACCCTCAGTGCCGGGTGTTAATCCCGGGATTTTTTGTGTACATTCCAGACTGTTACAAGCAATGCTGCCATAAGTTTTCTTCTGCCATGAAGAAGGCTTGGGCTACCTAGGAGTGGAGCCACGGGGTAATCGGGTATGTGTACATTCAGACATGGTAGATGGTTTCAGTTTTCCAAAGTGGGTAGTATCAGTTTACACTCACCAGCAGTACATGTTAAGGCAGACGCTCCACCTTCTTGCCACCTGGATCCTTTCTGAACCACAGAATTGCCCTGATCTGGAACTGTCTACTTCCAGCTGTGTGAGTGTCTGTGCAATGACCAGATTCTCTGTTGCATTCGGCCCAGAACTTTTCAACTAAGGCACCGTACAAGAGAAGATCCTGTGCTTTGCTCTGAATGGCATCTTTCCTTAAAGGTTAACCACTTTCTGACCTGGCAAGTCACCCACTGCCAGGGCTGAGGCCAGTTGGAGCAGGGCCTTCTCGTTTCCTTAGGGAGTGGCATGACCCACCCTGACCCTCTGCATTTCTTTCCTAGACTATTGCAGGACTCTGCACACGGATTCTCTCATCTGGTACCCTCTCCAGTATACCCTCATATTCTGCCACACACACCTCACAGTGGAACTCCTGAGGTCTCTCAAATAATATAAAAACAACTGAAATTGTTTTCTTTGATAATCCACTTAGCTATCCAAGAATACAAGGGAAGAGTTCTTGGCTAGCAGCCAGCTAATCACCCAACTGTCATTACCTGAGAGCTCATTTTGTCGGCCAAGCCACGTGCTAAGGGCATAACAATATTGTCTCATTTTATGCTCACAAGAATCCTAAAAAGACCTTTGTGCAAGTTATCAATATATGGCCTCTCAGCTCCCACCTACCCTTCACTGCCTGCTCTGAAAATCATGTTGGACCTTTTACATATTTTTCCTTTGCTGAGTGGCATCATGTGAAGCCCTGTCAGTAGAGGGCGCCAGAGAGACACTGCAAGGAGGAAGGGGCTTTCGGTTCCTAATGTGTGGCTTCCTGATGGCCAGGCTCCTGCAGTGCCTAGCGGCCAGGGGCTTTCCCCAGCGCTCCATCAGTGTCTTCTTCTTGCACCCTGGCAGGGGAGCCGTGGGAGTGGGTGGTGATCAAGCAACTCCCTGCCTCCTTGGCGCTGTATCTCAGCCGGAGCCGGTGGTTGCTGACCTTCCGGTCTGTCTGCTGTTTTTGTTTACTACAGAGTACTCTTCACTTTCTACTAGCCAGTCCCTCCTTACTCCAACCCACTTGTATAGTTAATACGTCTCTCAAATGACTGTTTAGTTTCTGTTTCCTGATTGGCATTCATGGATACAGTTCTTTTCTGAGTTTTTTTTTCTTAAGTTAATGATTGTTTTTCTTTTTCATTTGTTTAGTTGTCTTTAGTATTACTATTTCAATGCAAAAACTTTTGCCAGTTGCCTGCATCTCCTGTCTGTAAGCAAAGACATATTCGTTATTTCAAGTTTCACCTTCTTTAAGAATTCTTTCCTTGGGGCCTTCTGATCCACTCCCACACAGACCTTTCAGTTGGTTTCCTTCAATATCAGGCTGGGAATCTCTTTGGACTCCCCTGGGTGCATCCCTCATCCACGTTCTTCCAAATTTTGTCATTTTCTGCTCTCTTCCTTGTCTTTGCAAGCGTATGCTTTTAAAAATACTCTTTGGGGCTTCCCTGATAGCTCAGTAGTGAAGAGTTTGCCTGCCAACGCAGGAGACACAGGTTGGATCCCTGATCCGGGAAGATCCCATATGCTGCAGAGCAACTATGCCCTTGAGCCACAAATATTAATCCTGTGCTCTAGAGCCTCAGAGCTTCAACTATTGAAGCCTGTGTGCCCTAGAGCTCAAGTGCCACAGCAAGAGGCATCACCGCAACAAGAAACCTGTTTATCTCAACTAGGGAGTAGCCCCAACTCGCTGCAACTATAGAAGCACCTGCAGCAGCAGCAAAAACCCAGAATAGCCAAAAATAAATAAATAAAATGCATTAAAAAAAAAAAGTTGGCTTAAAAAAAAATACCCTTTGAGGCTAGGGCCACGTGACAGGGCCAGGTTTAGTCTTATTTTAAAGCAAATATTCACTTATCTGTTGTCCTTTTTAGAAAATCTGTGTTTATTAATGTTACTGCTAAGTTTCTAGTAAAGGGCTTATTTCATTTAGAAAAAAAACCCTTTTATTGCTGTTTTAGCAGGGTTTGGGGGAAGGCAACATAACATACATGTGTTTATTCTGCTGTCTTTACTCAGAATCCCCTGTATAGATTCCTTTGAAGTCTACTTTTAATTTTTAACTTAACAGTATATCATGAACAACTTTACATACCACTACATATTCTTCTATTAAATTTTCTTAAATTACTAAAGCATCTTTAAATATCTTTGGTATCCTCTGCTGAAGGTATGCTGCAATTTATTTAGCAAATTTTCCTGTGTATTTGAACATTTAGGGTGTTTGCATTTGTTTGCGCCTGAGAAATCTTTACAAGGGTTGTGGGGCAGATCTGCATGGCAGAGGTTGGGGTGCTCACCTTTTCCCCTGGCAGTCATAACCCAGAGACAGCTTTGTCACATTCACAGCCCGGTGATACTCCCAGAGGCTCTGCCGAATCCAGAAATGACTGGGAGTCTCTTCTTTGATGACCCATCCAGTTGCCAAGGACAGAACATTCTGTCCACCCTCTTAGCTTGCTATTGTTGTTTACTTACTAGGTCGTGTCCAACTCTTTCGTGACCCCATTGCTTGTAGCCTGCCAGGCTCTTCTGTCCATGGGATTTTCCGGGCAAGAATACAGGAGCGGGTGGCCATTTCCTCCACCAGGGGATTTTTCCCAGCCCCAGGATCAAACCCGAGTCTCCTGCATTACAGGCGGATTCTTGACTGCTGAGCCAGGGGAGAAGCCCACCCTCTGAGCTAGCTGCCTGCTAATCAACAGCTGACCCAAGCAAAGGCAAAGTTCTTCATTTCCAACTTCAGTTTTTCCTTCTCCCTTTTCTCCTCTATTTTTCATTTAACTCCTAATTTTGCCATTGATATATGAAACACATCTGCTATTGGCTTCCCTTGCATACGAGTAAATACTGTGGTCCTAATTAAATTTCTGTCTTTGGGTTAGTACTTGACCCCATTACCTACAATGTTTCTGAGCTCATTCTCCTGGATAAATCAGTGTCCTCAACCAGGACTGTTTTCGTGGATAAGTGAGGCCCCGTCTGACTTCTGGGTGGGTCTAGGCTCTGTGCCACCACAGAGGCTCAACTGACTTCAGTACTTCATGGTGAGACAGAACAATCTTTAGCATCTCCCATTATAAGATGCACCGAATAATGACATAAGTACTCAGAAATAAATACAGGATGCTCAGTGAAGAGCTAAGTTGTGGATAAACTTAACAAGGAAAATAAAAATAATTTTTTCCCCTTCAAGTCTTTACCCACCTCCGTACATAAACACAGACTGGCAATTCACAAGTAAATGCAAGGTTTTCAACATCCAACAGTTTGGAGTAATGAAAAAAAAAGTCTGAAGTAAAACACTTTACACAGTGCCTTTCCTTGTACTTTTTAAAACTCGAAAGCGGCTCAGGCAACAACACTCTCCCTCTGAGCTGAAACCCACAGGGGCTGAGGCTGCCCGGGGACAGAGCTCCTTTCATGAACTGTGCGTGAAGACTGGGCTTATTCATAGAACTTGTTGGGCAGTTAGACCACTCCCTTCCTGGCTGCAGCTTGTGAACCAGCCAGCGGTGTAGGCTGAGCCGTGATGGCATTGCTGACCTCCAGGGGGCAGTATGGGGCCTGCTTCTGAAGCAGCCTTCTCTGGAGAAGCATGCAACGGTGGGAGAGGTCTTGGTCTTGGTCGTCAGGCTTTCAACCCGCATTTCCTGAGCTTCATCCACATGCAGGGCCTGGGAACAATACAGAGCGCCAGTCCAGAGGGGAGACAGACACCTATAGCCAGAATCACAAGCCTTTTCATGTCCCTTGCTCAGATAACAGACTCTTACTGGCCAATGCAAGAAAATGAAACCAATCAGTCCTAAAGGAAATCAACCCTGAATTTTCATTGGAAGGACTGATGCGGAAGCTGAAGTGCCAATACTTTGGCCACCTGATGCGAAGAGACAACTCATTGGAAAAGAGAAAAATAGAAGACAGAAGAAGAAGGGGACGACAGAGGACGAGATGGTTGGATGGCATCACCCGCTCAATGAACATGAGTTTGAGCAAGCTCCGGAGGGTGGTGAAAGGCTGGGAAGCTTGGTGTGCTGCAGTCCATGAGGTCGCAAAGAGCTGGATACGACTGAACAGCTGAACGGAACTGAACTGGCCAGCTATGTGGGCCAGCTCCACAGTTTCAACAGGGGAGAGGTTTAGGGGAGCCTGTCTGGTTGTACGGGGTGGCAAGGAACTGCACAAAACAATTTCTTCTTAGATTGTGCAGTGTACATCAATACATATGGCCAAGTTTTCCAAAGACACCTTTCTTTCTTTCTTGGCATATAACTGCTTTATAATGTGTTAAAGTACTCAGAAATAAATACAGGATGCTCAGTGAAGAGCTAAGTTGTGGATAAACTTAACAAGGAAAATAAAAATAATTTTTTCCCCTTCAAGTCTTTACCCACCTCCGTACATAAACACAGACTGGCAATTCACAAGTAAATGCAAGGTTTTCAACATCCAACAGTTTGGAGTAATGAAAAAAAAAGTCTGAAGTAAAACACTTTACACAGTGCCTTTCCTTGTACTTTTTAAAACTCGAAAGCGGCTCAGGCAACAACACTCTCCCTCTGAGCTGAAACCCACAGGGGCTGAGGCTGCCCGGGGACAGAGCTCCTTTCATGAACTGTGCGTGAAGACTGGGCTTATTCATAGAACTTGTTGGGCAGTTAGACCACTCCCTTCCTGGCTGCAGCTTGTGAACCAGCCAGCGGTGTAGGCTGAGCCGTGATGGCATTGCTGACCTCCAGGGGGCAGTATGGGGCCTGCTTCTGAAGCAGCCTTCTCTGGAGAAGCATGCAACGGTGGGAGAGGTCTTGGTCTTGGTCGTCAGGCTTTCAACCCGCATTTCCTGAGCTTCATCCACATGCAGGGCCTGGGAACAATACAGAGCGCCAGTCCAGAGGGGAGACAGACACCTATAGCCAGAATCACAAGCCTTTTCATGTCCCTTGCTCAGATAACAGACTCTTACTGGCCAATGCAAGAAAATGAAACCAATCAGTCCTAAAGGAAATCAACCCTGAATTTTCATTGGAAGGACTGATGCGGAAGCTGAAGTGCCAATACTTTGGCCACCTGATGCGAAGAGACAACTCATTGGAAAAGAGAAAAATAGAAGACAGAAGAAGAAGGGGACGACAGAGGACGAGATGGTTGGATGGCATCACCCGCTCAATGAACATGAGTTTGAGCAAGCTCCGGAGGGTGGTGAAAGGCTGGGAAGCTTGGTGTGCTGCAGTCCATGAGGTCGCAAAGAGCTGGATACGACTGAACAGCTGAACGGAACTGAACTGGCCAGCTATGTGGGCCAGCTCCACAGTTTCAACAGGGGAGAGGTTTAGGGGAGCCTGTCTGGTTGTACGGGGTGGCAAGGAACTGCACAAAACAATTTCTTCTTAGATTGTGCAGTGTACATCAATACATATGGCCAAGTTTTCCAAAGACACCTTTCTTTCTTTCTTGGCATATAACTGCTTTATAATGTGTTAGTTTCTGCTGTACAACAAAATGATATATGTATACATATATCCCTTCCTTTGGAGCCTCCCATCCCACCCCCTCCCTCGCTCCGCTAGGTCATCCCAGAGCACTGAGCTGAGCTCCCAAGCTGCACAGCGGTTCCCCACCAGCTCTCTGTTTCACACATGGTGGTGCCTGTCAGTGCTTCCCTCCCAGTTCATCCCACCTGTCCCTCCCCATCCTCACTCCATTCTCCACATCCATCTCTCTTATTCCTGCCCTGCAAATAGGTTCATCAATATTTCCTAGATTGCACATATATGCGTTACAAAGACGCTTTTATTGTGTCTGTAAGATTGAGAAAATAGCAGCTTGCCACATATCATATTTCAGCGCATTTTCAAATGTTATTATGGAAGGAGACGGGGAAGCCGCAGGTGTAAATGGTAGGAGGGCAGCTAAAGTCCTCCACCCTCCTTGGGCTGCCTCTAGCCAGGCCCTGCATTAGGCACAAAGGATGGAATCCAGCCCACTGCAGAGGAGGTTCCCACATCCAGGAGACTCTCTATGCAAGTAAGACAGGCCATCAAGGGTGACGAGTGCCGTGGCCGGATCTTTCACTGTATACTGAGTACTCATTCTCACTCAGTCGTGTCCGACTCTTTGTGGCCCCATGGACTGCAGCCCGCCCGGCTCCTCTGTCCATGGGGACTCCCCAGGCAAGAATACTGGTGTGAGTTGCCTTCTTCAGGGGATCTTCCCAACCCAGGGATCAAACCAGGTCTTCTGCATTGTGGGCAGATCCTTTACCAGCTGAGCTACCAGGGAAGCCCGTTTATTGAATACCTGCTATTCATACAAGCCAGCCACAGTGCTGGGTCCTGGAGGTATGAGAGTCCTCTTTCTCTGATCTCAGGGGGCAGGGAGAGCCTAGGAGCCGAGTCGTCTGATACGACAGAGGACAGCCAGTTAAACTGGAGTTTCAGAGAAACAATGAGTAATTTTTCAGTGTAAGGATATTCCACGCAATATTCTAAGTCAGGTGGCAGATGGGAGACTCCGCAAAGAAGGTAAAGTGCTCAGGAACCCAGAGGGAGGATTTCTTTCCGGTCCCTGCCAATGTGGGATCTCTTCAGCGAGGCTGCTGGGACCGGCCCCGTACCTCTGTCACTCTGAAATTGCTGTCCCCATGGGTGTGGTTGTCACTGTCTCACCCAGACCAACAGGAGCTCCCCCGGGGGTAGCGTCCTCATCCGTCCTGCTCCCTGTTCGGATTTCCAGCAAGTAGGTGTCCAGGAAGTACCTGCTGAATGGATGGGTGTTCCTGGGGAGATGGAAGGAGAGCATGATGCCCAGGGAAGGTGGGAGTGGAGTAGGGTCTTTAATAAGTAGAGGGGTAGGAAGGACATTCCAGGCAGGGGGACCAGGGTGAGCAGAGAGCTGAAGGAGCAGAACAGCAGCTGGCTAGGTCTCACAGGTGTGAGGGGATGTGTCTAGGAAGGAGGTGGGAGTGGGAAAAGTGGCAGGGGTCTGACTGGGCAGGTTCTCATGTGGCCACTCCACGGAGGGGACCCAAGGGAGGTTCTCAGGTTTAAGGGAAAGTCAGAGCAGTCTGAGGTCAAAGCAGCGAAGGAGGCCTGGAGGCTAGCTCAGCTGCACAAGGCTCCGGGCGAGAGGCTCTGAGCCGAGGCCACGATCGTGCTCATGGAGAGGAAGGGACCACTGATGGGTACTTAGGGGAAGAGTCAAGAGGATGTAAGAACACACATCCTAGATTCTGCCTTGGTTGGGAGATGGGGAGGGGGCAGTTCTGCGGGGTCCTGAGAGGTCCAGGGGACGGGGCAAGGGCTGGGGGGAAGGGCTGTAAGCAGAATCATCATCATGAGTACACGCACGGAGGAGCCAGGGGTCGTGATCTTCTGGGGAACAGTCGGTACTCTGTGTAACCAAGGCCAACTGACCTGCAGCTCTCTCCACGTGAATAAGTAACCATTCACGCCCTGGCCCCAGAGCTGGGAGGAGCCCTGGGTTACGGGTAAGTTAGGTCTAGTGGGTGATCTGTATTCCTCTGTGTCCCCAGAGGGACTCTGCATTGGCCATGACCTCAAATTCTCCCTCGAGAGACATGTGGGCCGCTCAGCTATCTCTGAGTGGTGAGGCCTAAGGATTAAAAGGCAAACACACAGAGATGGACAGTGAGCTGGTAGCATGTCACAGGACAGTGATGATTCTAAAGCCATGAAAATGGTCGGATAGGGAATGAAGCTCATGAATTTCTGCTCTGAGCCAGGCCCTGCCCAGTTAGGGCTCTGCCATTTTGAGGCAGGGTAGGTCCAGGCCCGTCATTCCAGCAAGGGTGAAACCTGCTGAATGGATGGGTGTTCCTGGGGAGATGGAAGGAGAGCATGATGCCCAGGGAAGGTGGGAGTGGAGTAGGGTCTTTAATAAGTAGAGGGGTAGGAAGGACATTCCAGGCAGGGGGACCAGGGTGAGCAGAGAGCTGAAGGAGCAGAACAGCAGCTGGCTAGGTCTCACAGGTGTGAGGGGATGTGTCTAGGAAGGAGGTGGGAGTGGGAAAAGTGGCAGGGGTCTGACTGGGCAGGTTCTCATGTGGCCACTCCACGGAGGGGACCCAAGGGAGGTTCTCAGGTTTAAGGGAAAGTCAGAGCAGTCTGAGGTCAAAGCAGCGAAGGAGGCCTGGAGGCTAGCTCAGCTGCACAAGGCTCCGGGCGAGAGGCTCTGAGCCGAGGCCACGATCGTGCTCATGGAGAGGAAGGGACCACTGATGGGTACTTAGGGGAAGAGTCAAGAGGATGTAAGAACACACATCCTAGATTCTGCCTTGGTTGGGAGATGGGGAGGGGGCAGTTCTGCGGGGTCCTGAGAGGTCCAGGGGGACGGGGGCAAGGGCTGGGGGGAAGGGCTGTAAGCAGAATCATCATCATGAGTACACGCACGGAGGAGCCAGGGGTCGTGATCTTCTGGGGAACAGTCGGTACTCTGTGTAACCAAGGCCAACTGACCTGCAGCTCTCTCCACGTGAATAAGTAACCATTCACGCCCTGGCCCCAGAGCTGGGAGGAGCCCTGGGTTACGGGTAAGTTAGGTCTAGTGGGTGATCTGTATTCCTCTGTGTCCCCAGAGGGACTCTGCATTGGCCATGACCTCAAATTCTCCCTCGAGAGACATGTGGGCCGCTCAGCTATCTCTGAGTGGTGAGGCCTAAGGATTAAAAGGCAAACACACAGAGATGGACAGTGAGCTGGTAGCATGTCACAGGACAGTGATGATTCTAAAGCCATGAAAATGGTCGGATAGGGAATGAAGCTCATGAATTTCTGCTCTGAGCCAGGCCCTGCCCTAGTCCTTGAGGGCTCTGCCATCTACCCCTCCTGCTTGAGCTCAGAAGAGTGAAGGCCAGGGTCAGTGAAGAGAGGGCAGAGTTTTATTGTGGATCTTTATTTATTTTTTAATAACTTAATGTATTTACCTTTGACTGTGCTGGGCCTTCGTTGCAGGCAGATTCTTTACCACTGAGTCACCAGGGAAGTCCCCTGGTTTTGTTTTTAAATATAATTTTATCCTTTTTTATTATTTAAAGAATTTTAAATTATTTCTTTTTATTTTGTAATATTACTTCCATTGAATATTTAGGGTTGATTTCCTTTAGGGATGGCCGTTTTGATTTCCTTGCAGTCTGAGAGTTATCTAAAACCACAATTCAGAAGCATCAGTTCTTCAGTGCTAAGCCTTCTTTATGGTCCAACTTTCACATCCATATATGACTACTGGGAAAACCATAGCTTTGACTATATGGACCTCTGTTGGCAAAGTGATATCTCTGCTTTTTAAAGTGCTGTCTAGATTTGTCATAGCTTTCCTTCCAAGGAACATGCATCTTTTAATTTCATGGCTACAGTCACCATCTGCAGTGATTTTGGAGATCAGGAAAATATACAGCCTTGTCATACTTCTTTCTCAATTTTGAACCAGTCCATTGTTCCATGTCTGGTTCTGTTGTTTCTTGACCGGCAGCAAGGTTTCTTAGGAGACAGGTAAGGTGTCTGGTACTCCCATCTCTTTAAGAATTTTCCACAGTTTTTTGTGATCCACACAATCCAAGCCTTTGGAATAGTCAATGAAGCAGAAGCAGGCATTTTCCTTGGATTTCCGTACTTTCTCTATGATCCACAAATGTTGACAATTTGACCTCCAGTTGCCTGGCCCCAACAGAGCATGGACAGTCCCCAGAGGGACTTGGCCATGACCTCAAATTCTCCCTCGAGAGACATGTGGGCCGCTCAGCTATCTCTGAGTGGTGAGGCCTAAGGATTAAAAGGCAAACACACAGAGATGGACAGTGAGCTGGTAGCATGTCACAGGACAGTGATGATTCTAAAGCCATGAAAATGGTCGGATAGGGAATGAAGCTCATGAATTTCTGCTCTGAGCCAGGCCCTGCCCTAGTCCTTGAGGGCTCTGCCATCTACCCCTCCTGCTTGAGCTCAGAAGAGTGAAGGCCAGGGTCAGTGAAGAGAGGGCAGAGTTTTATTGTGGATCTTTATTTATTTTTTAATAACTTAATGTATTTACCTTTGACTGTGCTGGGCCTTCGTTGCAGGCAGATTCTTTACCACTGAGTCACCAGGGAAGTCCCCTGGTTTTGTTTTTAAATATAATTTTATCCTTTTTTATTATTTAAAGAATTTTAAATTATTTCTTTTTATTTTGTAATATTACTTCCATTGAATATTTAGGGTTGATTTCCTTTAGGGATGGCCGTTTGATTTCCTTGCAGTCTGAGAGTTATCTAAAACCACAATTCAGAAGCATCAGTTCTTCAGTGCTAAGCCTTCTTTATGGTCCAACTTTCACATCCATATATGACTACTGGGAAAACCATAGCTTTGACTATATGGACCTCTGTTGGCAAAGTGATATCTCTGCTTTTTAAAGTGCTGTCTAGATTTGTCATAGCTTTCCTTCCAAGGAACATGCATCTTTTAATTTCATGGCTACAGTCACCATCTGCAGTGATTTTGGAGATCAGGAAAATATACAGCCTTGTCATACTTCTTTCTCAATTTTGAACCAGTCCATTGTTCCATGTCTGGTTCTGTTGTTTCTTGACCGGCAGCAAGGTTTCTTAGGAGACAGGTAAGGTGTCTGGTACTCCCATCTCTTTAAGAATTTTCCACAGTTTTTTGTGATCCACACAATCCAAGCCTTTGGAATAGTCAATGAAGCAGAAGCAGGCATTTTCCTTGGATTTCCGTACTTTCTCTATGATCCACAAATGTTGACAATTTGACCTCCAGTTCCTCTGCCTCTTGGAAACCTAGTTTGTACATCTGAAAGTTCTTGGTTCATGTACTGCTTAAGCCTAGCTTGAAGGATTTTGAGCGTTACCTTGCTAGCATTATATGGGTAGCATTATACCTTGCTAGCACAATTATATGGGTTTTTTTGCTTTTACTAAATTGTTTTTTATTTGCATACAGTAAAAATCACTTTTTGGGTGTATAATGTATGCATTTTTACACACTTATACATTCTTGTGACCTCAGACAGGATATTGAACAATTCCAACACCCAAAGATTTCTCCTGTTCTACCTCTTCTCTATTCAGACCTTTTCTTCTCTAAACCTGGCAACTGCTGCTCCATTCTCTGTTCTTATATTTTTGTCTTGTCCAGACTGTCATAGAAATGGAATCATATGGTATTTACCTTCTGGGGATTAGCTTTTTACTTAGCATAATACATCTGAGATACATCTATGTTGATGAAAATGTCAGTCTATTCCTTTTCATTGCCCAGTAGTTTTCCATGTACACATGTAACAGTTCACCCACTGGCTATTGAAAGGCACTGCGTTATTTCAAGTTGGGGGCTTTTATCAATAATGCTGATATAAACATTTATATACAGATCTTTGTGTGCAGTACGTTTTCATTTCTGTGGCATAAATACCCAAGAATGGGTTGTTGGCTCTCCAGGGAAGCGAAGGCTTAAGTTTTTAAGAAATTGGCCGTTTTCCAGAGTGACAGTACCATTTTGCCTGTGAGAAAGTTTTCTTGTTGACCTTTTTTTCCTTTCTTTTGTGTATATGCGTGTGTGTATTTCTTCTTTCTTTTAAATGTTTTATTGAAGTAGGGCTTACGTGTCATTTGAAGTGCAGAATGTATAAAAACTAGATGGACTTTTATTTGTGCCTCCATGTAACTACCACGCAGATCACACAGGGGTGGTCCTAGCACCTCCTCCCAGTAAACACGCCATAATCCAGCCGAGGAACTGCTATTCTGACTTCTAGCACCATAGATGAGTGCTGTCTGTTTGCGAGCTGCATTTATACAGAATCACACAGCATGTAATCTTGTGTCTGTCTCCTCCTTGCTCAACGTCATGGGAAATGCACCCAGGTTAAGGTGTGCAGTGGCATCCCAGTCTTTTCCGTATTGCTGAGGAGTGGGGTGGTGTATGACCACGCCTCAGTAGTCACTCTCCTCTTTAAAAAACAAAAAAATTGGCTTCTGCTCTTGGCACGCAGGATCCCACTTCCTCCACTGGGGATCGATCCTGTTCCCCTGCAGTGGAAGTGTGGCGTCCCAACGAGCGGACCGGGCAGGACAGTCCCAGTGTTCACTCTCCTGTGACAAACATTAGGGTTGGATCCAGAGTTGTGGCTGTTAGGAACAAAGTTGCTCTGAAGATTCTCCTGTGTTTCAGTATGTTTTGGGTGGCCACAATCACTCATTTCTGTTGGGTACACACTCAGGAGAGAATTACTGAGTTCATTTAACATGAGTAGAAACTGCAGAAATTTCCCAAGAGGGAGGCCAGTTTAGTCTCAGCAGCAAGGCAGACAGACATTCGCCTGTATTATCAGGTCTTTTCATTGTAACCATCCCAGTGGAAGTATAGTCTTATCTCATTGTGCTTTTAATTCTCATCTCTCTGATGACCAGTGATACTGAGTATAACATCATGTATTTCTTGGCCACTTGTATATCTTCTTTTATGAGGAGCCTGTTTAAATCTGTTGTTCATTTTTTAAAAAAAAATATTTTTGGGGCCACATCTCAAGGCATGCGGGATCTTAGTTCTCTGACCAGGGACCAAACCAGCACCCCTTGCATAGGAAGCTCCAAGTCTTCCAGAGTGACAGTACCATTTTGCCTGTGAGAAAGTTTTCTTGTTGACCTTTTTCCTTTCTTTTGTGTATATGCGTGTGTATTTCTTCTTTCTTTTAAATGTTTTATTGAAGTAGGGCTTACGTGTCATTTGAAGTGCAGAATGTATAAAAACTAGATGGACTTTTATTTGTGCCTCCATGTAACTACCACGCAGATCACACAGGGGTGGTCCTAGCACCTCCTCCCAGTAAACACGCCATAATCCAGCCGAGGAACTGCTATTCTGACTTCTAGCACCATAGATGAGTGCTGTCTGTTTGCGAGCTGCATTTATACAGAATCACACAGCATGTAATCTTGTGTCTGTCTCCTCCTTGCTCAACGTCATGGGAAATGCACCCAGGTTAAGGTGTGCAGTGGCATCCCAGTCTTTTCCGTATTGCTGAGGAGTGGGGTGGTGTATGACCACGCCTCAGTAGTCACTCTCCTCTTTAAAAAACAAAAAAATTGGCTTCTGCTCTTGGCACGCAGGATCCCACTTCCTCCACTGGGTATCGGTCCTTTTCCCCTGCAGTGGAAGTGTGGCGTCCCAACGAGCGGACCGGGCAGGACAGTCCCAGTGTTCACTCTCCTGTGACAAACATTAGGGTTGGATCCAGAGTTGTGGCTGTTAGGAACAAAGTTGCTCTGAAGATTCTCCTGTGTTTCAGTATGTTTTGGGTGGCCACAATCACTCATTTCTGTTGGGTACACACTCAGGAGAGAATTACTGAGTTCATTTAACATGAGTAGAAACTGCAGAAATTTCCCAAGAGGGAGGCCAGTTTAGTCTCAGCAGCAAGGCAGACAGACATTCGCCTGTATTATCAGGTCTTTTCATTGTAACCATCCCAGTGGAAGTATAGTCTTATCTCATTGTGCTTTTAATTCTCATCTCTCTGATGACCAGTGATACTGAGTATAACATCATGTATTTCTTGGCCACTTGTATATCTTCTTTTATGAGGAGCCTGTTTAAATCTGTTGTTCATTTTTTAAAAAAAAATATTTTTGGGGCCACATCTCAAGGCATGCGGGATCTTAGTTCTCTGACCAGGGACCAAACCAGCACCCCTTGCATAGGAAGCTCCAAGTCTTCACCACTGGACCATCAGGTAAGTCCCTTGTTCACTTTTAAGACTGATTTATCTTGTTGCTCTTTATTTGCAAGAGAATGAAGGCCGTGTGATGTATGTAAACTTAGCCAGTGTTGAACTCAGAGAACTGACACCTGCCCTGGGGCAAAAGATGCTTTTTGTGTTTGAGTGGGAAGAAGGGAGAGGGGAGCTGTTTCCTCTGAAATCTTGCATCGCCTGGGGGCTGTTTTGTGGCCCACTGACCTCAAAGCTCTTGAAAGTCCCTGGCCTACTCCTGGTCTTTCTCATGAGCCCTTTTGGTAAACACTGGAAAGTCTGGGGAGGGATCAGCCTTTGCTGCAA
This sequence comes from Tragulus kanchil, assembly GCA_022376925.1. Lineage (NCBI taxonomy): Eukaryota > Metazoa > Chordata > Mammalia > Artiodactyla > Tragulidae > Tragulus > Tragulus kanchil. The sequence goes on from JAIOJX010000024.1 coordinate 25,189,119, forward strand.
TCAGCCTTTGATAGCAATGTTGACTGCTCTCCACAACCAGCTGGGCCCTGATGGAGTGAGGACCTTTCTAGGGGACAGAGAAGAAAAAGGAAAAAATGAAAACATAAAAAAAGAGAAAGAAATAGAATATTTCTAGCATCCCAGAAGCCCCATCTACCCTCTCCCAGCCACTGTCTTGTCTGTCTGTCTTGAAGGTAACTGCTATTCTTGTTACTGTCAGTTAGTCATGTCTGACTCTTTGCAACCCTATGAACTATAGCCCACCAGGCCCCTCTGTCCATGGAATTTTCCAGGCAAGAATCCTGGAGTGGGTTGCCATTTCCTTCTCCAGGGGGTTGGGGGAGTGGATCTTCCCGACTCAGGAATCAAACCCACATCTCATGCTTGGCAGGAGAATTATCTACCACCTGAAAAGCCCAACTATGCCCATGTACCACAACTATTGAGCCTGTGCCCTAGAGCCTGGGAGCTGCAGCTACTGAAGCCTATGAGCCCTAGAGTTCATGCTCAGCTTCAAGAGAGGCCACCACAATGAAGCCGCGCACTCAAACTGCAGAGTTGCCCCCACTCACTGCAACTGGCGAAAAGCCAGCACAGCCAATAAATAAGCGTGTGTGTGTGTGTGTGTGTGTGTGTGTGTGTATGACTTATTTCCTTAAAGAAAAAAAAGAAAAGAGCTTAATCCAAATATCAGAAGCCTCTCTCAGCTCTGTTTATTTTGCTTAAGTCTGCTCTGCTCAGGCCCTAAGCAGACAGTCTAGATGAGACTAAACTTCCTCTTAATGGAAAGACAGGGAGGTTTGTTTCTCTAAGGTCTGGATCCAGCAGGCTGAAGGAAAATATAAAATCCCTTCAGCATGAGGATGTCGTGGAGGCCACCAGATGTTAGCTGAGGTTGACTTCCCACAGAAAACAATTAAGTGAAATTTTCCCTCATTATCAAAGCTTCAATTTCCCTGAAGTTAGGAGGACAGGGGAGTTGTAAAAGGCTGTATAAACACAGTAACTGAGATAAGAATAACAAAATGGAGTGTGAGTGAGCTAGATTAATCGTTCCAGCTTCGGGACAGAGCAAAAATCAACACCATTCCAAACACATTCATTTCATTCACTGATCTTTTTTTAAACATCGGTTCAGCACCCACTTTGAGTTAGACATTGTTCTAGGGCTAGTGGTATAGAAATGAACAAGATGTTGGATCTGTCCCCTGGTTTCGTGGAGGTCAGCCAGCTTCCGCACATGAGATTTTACGTGGCCGAGTTCTGCCACTGTTAAAGGACTCCACTGTAGCACTTCCCTAGTGGTCCTGGGGTTAAGAATCTGCGTGTCAATGTAGGGGACAGGGGTTCAATCCCTGGTCTGGGAAGATCCACATGCCATGGAGCACCTAAGTCCATGGCCAGGCAAGAATCCTGGAGTGGGTTGCCATTTCCTTCTCCAGGGGGTTGGGGGAGTGGATCTTCCCGACTCAGGAATCAAACCCACATCTCATGCTTGGCAGGAGAATTATCTACCACCTGAAAAGCCCAACTATGCCCATGTACCACAACTATTGAGCCTGTGCCCTAGAGCCTGGGAGCTGCAGCTACTGAAGCCTATGAGCCCTAGAGTTCATGCTCAGCTTCAAGAGAGGCCACCACAATGAAGCCCGCGCACTCAAACTGCAGAGTTGCCCCCACTCACTGCAACTGGCGAAAAGCCAGCACAGCCAATAAATAAGCGTGTGTGTGTGTGTGTGTGTGTGTGTGTGTGTATGACTTATTTCCTTAAAGAAAAAAAAGAAAAGAGCTTAATCCAAATATCAGAAGCCTCTCTCAGCTCTGTTTATTTTGCTTAAGTCTGCTCTGCTCAGGCCCTAAGCAGACAGTCTAGATGAGACTAAACTTCCTCTTAATGGAAAGACGGGGAGGTTTGTTTCTCTAAGGTCTGGATCCAGCAGGCTGAAGGAAAATATAAAATCCCTTCAGCATGAGGATGTCGTGGAGGCCACCAGATGTTAGCTGAGGTTGACTTCCCACAGAAAACAATTAAGTAAAATTTTCCCTCATTATCAAAGCTTCAATTTCCCTGAAGTTAGGAGGACAGGGGAGTTGTAAAAGGCTGTATAAACACAGTAACTGAGATAAGAATAACAAAATGGAGTGTGAGTGAGCTAGATTAATCGTTCCAGCTTCGGGACAGAGCAAAAATCAACACCATTCCAAACACATTCATTATTCATTCAGTGATTTTTTTTAAACATCGGTTCAGCACCCACTTTGAGTTAGACATTGTTCTAGGGCTAGTGGTATAGAAATGAACAAGATGTTGGATCTGTCCCTGGTTTCGTGGAGGTCAGCCAGCTTCCGCACATGAGATTTTACGTGGCCGAGTTCTGCCACTGTTAAAGGACTCCACTGTAGCACTTCCCTAGTGGTCCTGGGGTTAAGAATCTGCGTGTCAATGTAGGGGACAGGGGTTCAATCCCTGGTCTGGGAAGATTCCACATGCCATGGAGCACCTAAGTCCATGCACCACAGCCACTGACGCCTGAACACCCTGGAGCCAGTGCTCTGCCACACGCCTATGCTCCACTGCAGTGAGAAGCCCCCACGCTGCAACTAGAGAGTAGCTCCTGCTTGTCGCATGTGGAGAAAGCCTGAGTGGCAGCTAAGAAGACCCATCACAGCCAGAAGTAATTAAATAACATGAAAATAAAATGAAAAAGAACCCCGTTGGCTTTCTTATAGTTAACCTCAGAAGTTCTGAACTTGGTGTGATGCATGCTAGTTCCCCTTAGCTCTGTCTCTCCTGACTCTTGGACCCACTTGGTTTCTGTGATGCTGTTTGTAGCTCCAGCCTCTGATTCTGCTTCTTAGGGTAATGAGTTCTGGAAGCCTGTTCCCAGCTGGGGGAACTGGGGAACCCCCTCTTTTGGTTTGCACAAGCCTATCTCTTACACATTAAAGGGAGATCTGCTAGTGAACACATGTGAACTCACTGTGTTTCCTCCAAGCTGATTCTTCCCACAGTATTGCTCATGCCTTTGAATGGCTTCACCATTCACCTCATTCCTCAAGACAGAAAACCTGGATGATGCTCTCTCCCCTGCTCCTGGCGACCATGAGACCTCAGGGTGCCCTCTGGCTTCGAGAAGATGGCTGTAGGAAGTGGTTTATGGGCTGTGTTGATGCCTAGGGTTCTACAAAGACTGCTCTTTGACCTCTGACCCTAACTTACTCCTTTAGTTCAACTGGGATGGGACCCAGAGATCTTGCCACCCCATCTGTGTCCCATTCTCTCTTCCTTCATTTTAGTTTTCCCTGCACAAAACAGGATCCCTCGCCATGCGAGGAAAACATTTGTCTCTTCAGTTGGCCAACAAATACAAGCTTCTGTTGAAGATAAGACAACAGACCCCAAATGGAACTGCACGTGCTAAACCCAAGTCACCAAACTGAGACTTTATTATGATTTTGGCTCTCCTGGAAATGGAAACTTAAACCAGTCAAGCAGGAGTTGACTAGCATTAGTTAGGTAATCTGCCTGATAGACCCTGCCACCCACTAAAGGGAAGTAACTTTGCAATAAAGAGCTTACTATTTTTTAAGCTAGTGTAACTTCCTTTTTTCTGCTCCCTTCTACCTATAAAACTCTTTCATTTGGTAAACTCCTTTGAGTTCCTTTCTATCTGCTAGATTGGATACTGTTTGATTCATGAATCATTGAATAAAGCCAATGAGATCTTTAAAATGTACCCAGTTGAATTTTTTTTTTTTAACTTCTATTCATTTAAGCTCATAGCTGCTTTGGAGAAGAGGTGTCTCTAATGTGACAGAAATCTTATGCTCAGACACTGAACTAATATTTGGTAACTGAATGAATGAATGAATCTCTATTATTTGTGTTCCAACAGCTTTGAATCACATCATATTCACTTCTCTGCCTTATACACTGAAGAGATTGGTCTGAATTTTCTTTCTGCTTCACCATATAAATTGATTCTCCCAAGACACATGGGACTTTACAGAGGATTCCAGGAGCAGACACAGGCTGGTTCTACATAAAGAAGAACAACAATGCATTGTTTTGTTTCAACATATATTTTCAACGATTTGCTTTCTGTCAACCTGGCAGGATTTTCATTCAATCATTTTACAAAAACATGTTGAGAATTTATTCTGTGTTGATGACTATGCTAGAGGCCAGGGTACAAAAGTGAACAAAATACAGTACTAGCTTGGCCTTTAAAAAAAAATTCACAACTCAGAGTGAAGTGGGGTCAGTGCTAGAGGGCGAATGGGGACAGGCAGGGACATGAACGAAGGAGGCACATGGGAGACGCTCCTAACTTAGGCTTTTCCTGTTTTATTTTAATTTTCCCTGCACAAAACAGGATCCCTCGCCATGCGAGGAAAACATTTGTCTCTTCAGTTGGCCAACAAATACAAGCTTCTGTTGAAGATAAGACAACAGACCCCAAATGGAACTGCACGTGCTAAACCCAAGTCACCAAACTGAGACTTTATTATGATTTTGGCTCTCCTGGAAATGGAAACTTAAACCAGTCAAGCAGGAGTTGACTAGCATTAGTTAGGTAATCTGCCTGATAGACCCTGCCACCCACTAAAGGGAAGTAACTTTGCAATAAAGAGCTTACTATTTTTTAAGCTAGTGTAACTTCCTTTTTTCTGCTCCCTTCTACCTATAAAACTCTTTCATTTGGTAAACTCCTTTGAGTTCCTTTCTATCTGCTAGATTGGATACTGTTTGATTCATGAATCATTGAATAAAGCCAATGAGATCTTTAAAATGTACCCAGTTGAATTTTTTTTTTTTAACTTCTATTCATTTAAGCTCATAGCTGCTTTGGAGAAGAGGTGTCTCTAATGTGACAGAAATCTTATGCTCAGACACTGAACTAATATTTGGTAACTGAATGAATGAATGAATCTCTATTATTTGTGTTCCAACAGCTTTGAATCACATCATATTCACTTCTCTGCCTTATACACTGAAGAGATTGGTCTGAATTTTCTTTCTGCTTCACCATATAAATTGATTCTCCCAAGACACATGGGACTTTACAGAGGATTCCAGGAGCAGACACAGGCTGGTTCTACATAAAGAAGAACAACAATGCATTGTTTTGTTTCAACATATATTTTCAACGATTTGCTTTCTGTCAACCTGGCAGGATTTTCATTCAATCATTTTACAAAAACATGTTGAGAATTTATTCTGTGTTGATGACTATGCTAGAGGCCAGGGTACAAAAGTGAACAAAATACAGTACTAGCTTGGCCTTTAAAAAAAAATTCACAACTCAGAGTGAAGTGGGGTCAGTGCTAGAGGGCGAATGGGGACAGGCAGGGACATGAACGAAGGAGGCACATGGGAGACGCTCCTAACTTAGGCTTTTTTTTCCTGTTTTTCATTTTTAATTTTTTTTTAACACCAAAACCATTTTGTATTGGCCAGTTAACAATGCTGTGATAGTTTCAAGGGAACAGTGCAGAGACTCAGCCATACACAGACATGTATTAATTTTCCCCCAAACCCCTCTCCCAACTAGGCTGTCACATAACATTGAACAGAGTTCCCTTGTACAATACAATAGGTTTTTGTTGGTTATCCATTTTAAATATAGCAGCATGTACATGATCTTCCTAAAGTTCTTTACTATCCCTTCCTCTGCCCTCCTCAACCATGAGGTATATATATGTGTGTGTATACACACACACACACACACACACACACACACACACGCACATATATATAATGAAATATTACTCAGCCATTAAAAAGAATGAAATAAGGCCATTTCCAGCAACATGGATGGACCTAGAGAATGTCATACTGAGTGAAGCAAGCCAAACAGAGAAGGAGAAATATCATATGACACCCCTTATATGTCGAATCTAAAAAGAAATGATACAAATGAACTTAGAAGACAGAAGGAGACTCACAGACTTAGGCTTTGTTTTTTATCAAATTTTTTTTGATGTCAAGATACAGATGTCTTGAGAGCACAATGATCGCTCATGTATCCATCACCCAGCTTCAACAGTGATCAATATTCTGCCATTCTTATTTCATCTACCTGCTGACCCCACTTTTGTCTTGAGTATTTAAAAAAACCAACCCCAGGTCCCATTTTAGGTTTCTGTTTGCAGCTGTAACAGATGAGGCATGCCTAACCAATCTCAAAGGAAACAGGAATGTTTCCTGGAGGTGGTGACCTCTAATCTGAGCCATGGAGGCATAGGATTAGCAGGAGATCGAACCAGTTCATCCTAAAGGAAATCAACCCTGAACATTCATTGGAAGGACTGATGCTGAAGCTGAAGCTTCAATCCTTCAGCCACTTGATGGACAGCAGGGAATATTATTTTTGTGGTTTTTTGAATTTGGACTATGCTAGAGGCCAGGGTACAAAAGTGAACAAAATACAGTACTAGCTTGGCCTTTAAAAAATTCACAACTCAGAGTGAAGTGGGGTCAGTGCTAGAGGGCGAATGGGGACAGGCAGGGACATGAACGAAGGAGGCACATGGGAGACGCTCCTAACTTAGGCTTTTTTTTCCTGTTTTTCATTTTTAATTTTTTTTTAACACCAAAACCATTTTGTATTGGCCAGTTAACAATGCTGTGATAGTTTCAAGGGAACAGTGCAGAGACTCAGCCATACACAGACATGTATTAATTTTCCCCCAAACCCCTCTCCCAACTAGGCTGTCACATAACATTGAACAGAGTTCCCTTGTACAATACAATAGGTTTTTGTTGGTTATCCATTTTAAATATAGCAGCATGTACATGATCTTCCTAAAGTTCTTTACTATCCCTTCCTCTGCCCTCCTCAACCATGAGGTATATATATGTGTGTGTATACACACACACACACACACACACACACACACATACACGCACATATATATAATGAAATATTACTCAGCCATTAAAAAGAATGAAATAAGGCCATTTCCAGCAACATGGATGGACCTAGAGAATGTCATACTGAGTGAAGCAAGCCAAACAGAGAAGGAGAAATATCATATGACACCCCTTATATGTCGAATCTAAAAAGAAATGATACAAATGAACTTAGAAGACAGAAGGAGACTCACAGACTTAGGCTTTGTTTTTTATCAAATTTTTTTTGATGTCAAGATACAGATGTCTTGAGAGCACAATGATCGCTCATGTATCCATCACCCAGCTTCAACAGTGATCAATATTCTGCCATTCTTATTTCATCTACCTGCTGACCCCACTTTTGTCTTGAGTATTTAAAAAAACCAACCCCAGGTCCCATTTTAGGTTTCTGTTTGCAGCTGTAACAGATGAGGCATGCCCTAACCAATCTCAAAGGAAACAGGAATGTTTCCTGGAGGTGGTGACCTCTAATCTGAGCCATGGAGGCATAGGATTAGCAGGAGATCGAACCAGTTCATCCTAAAGGAAATCAACCCTGAACATTCATTGGAAGGACTGATGCTGAAGCTGAAGCTTCAATCCTTCAGCCACTTGATGCAAAGAGCCGACTCACTGGAAAAGACCCTGATGGTGGGAAACATTGAGGTCAGAAGGAAAAAGGCATCGGCAGAGGATCATATTGTTAGGTAACATCATCGACCCAATGGACATGAAGTTGAGCAAACTTCAGGAGATAGTGGAGGACAGGGAAGCCTGACTTGCTACATTCATGTGGTTGCAAAGAGTCAGACATAACTTAGCAACAAAACAACAGAAAAACAAAAATGACAGAGCAGGAGGAAGAGGGCAGGGAGGAGAAAATATTTCAGAACAAAGGAATAGTTTGTGCAAGAGTGAAAGGTGGGGGAAATATACGGGGACCAGCAGAATTGGCATCATCTGGGAGTTTCTTAGTTTAGAACCCCGAGCTCCACCCCAGGTCCAGGGAAGCCGAATCTGCATTTTATCCAAGTGCCTCCCCAGGGGATTCATTTGCAAATCAGGTCTGAGAGGCAGTGGATTAAGGGACTGCCTAAAGCTCAGTGAAGCTGGAAATTGGAACGGAGCCATGTGGTTGGAGCAAAGCGCAAGGTCAGGAAAGCCTCCGAAGTCAAGGCGAAGGCTGGAGCTTGACCCGACAGCAGAGTGGAGCTGGGACCGTGCTGAGTGGGCAGTGATCAGTGAAGTGGTAACTCTGCTGCAATGTGGAGAGTAGACTGAGGTGGGGGAGGTGGGAACCCCGGAAACCAGGCTGGGTTTTGTTCACTTAGAAGCTCCAGGTGAGCGTGGGCCAGAGACTCTGCTTCTAGAGAATAGGCTTTGTTTTTATCAAATTTTTTGATGTCAAGATACAGATGTCTTGAGAGCACAATGATCGCTCATGTATCCATCACCCAGCTTCAACAGTGATCAATATTCTGCCATTCTTATTTCATCTACCTGCTGACCCCACTTTTGTCTTGAGTATTTAAAAAAACCAACCCCAGGTCCCATTTTAGGTTTCTGTTTGCAGCTGTAACAGATGAGGCATGCCCTAACCAATCTCAAAGGAAACAGGAATGTTTCCTGGAGGTGGTGACCTCTAATCTGAGCCATGGAGGCATAGGATTAGCAGGAGATCGAACCAGTTCATCCTAAAGGAAATCAACCCTGAACATTCATTGGAAGGACTGATGCTGAAGCTGAAGCTTCAATCCTTCAGCCACTTGATGCAAAGAGCCGACTCACTGGAAAAGACCCTGATGGTGGGAAACATTGAGGTCAGAAGGAAAAAGGCATCGGCAGAGGATCATATTGTTAGGTAACATCATCGACCCAATGGACATGAAGTTGAGCAAACTTCAGGAGATAGTGGAGGACAGGGAAGCCTGACTTGCTACATTCATGTGGTTGCAAAGAGTCAGACATAACTTAGCAACAAAACAACAGAAAAACAAAAATGACAGAGCAGGAGGAAGAGGGCAGGGAGGAGAAAATATTTCAGAACAAAGGAATAGTTTGTGCAAGAGTGAAAGGTGGGGGAAATATACGGGGACCAGCAGAATTGGCATCATCTGGGAGTTTCTTAGTTTAGAACCCCGAGCTCCACCCCAGGTCCAGGGAAGCCGAATCTGCATTTTATCCAAGTGCCTCCCCAGGGGATTCATTTGCAAATCAGGTCTGAGAGGCAGTGGATTAAGGGACTGCCTAAAGCTCAGTGAAGCTGGAAATTGGAACGGAGCCATGTGGTTGGAGCAAAGCGCAAGGTCAGGAAAGCCTCCGAAGTCAAGGCGAAGGCTGGAGCTTGACCCGACAGCAGAGTGGAGCTGGGACCGTGCTGAGTGGGCAGTGATCAGTGAAGTGGTAACTCTGCTGCAATGTGGAGAGTAGACTGAGGTGGGGGAGGTGGGAACCCCGGAAACCAGGCTGGGTTTTGTTCACTTAGAAGCTCCAGGGTGCAGCGCCTGGGCCAGAGACTCTGCTTCTAGAGAAGTCAGTTCAGTGCCCCTGGAAGCTTCGCTGCAAGGCAGCTCCCTTGGCCAGCTCTCCTTGCCTGTTCCCGCACCTGCCAGCTTGCCTGTCTGCCTGCCTGGGCTCAGGCTGATTCCCTCACCCAGACTGTAGGTGTGTGGGCATCTGCTGGCTCCTAAGTAAGCCACTATGTTTGGGACACTCTGGTCTGTGCTTTGGGGACCTGAGGATGAGTGAGGAACAGAGCGCTCCTCCTCTCCGGCTGTCAAAGCATTTCCCAGATAGCCCACGACCTCCCCTTCCCACCTTGAGCTCAGATGGCCTGTGGAGCTACGTCCCCATAATAACACAGCTTTGAGCGCCTGCTGGGGCCGTCACCAGAGGGAAACATTTGGCAGGCTATGGGGGGTGCCAGGTTCCCCTTCCCCAACCCAGGGGTCCTGTGCCATGAGTAGACACCAGGCTGAGCTGATCAGGGAGGGCCAGGAAGGGTCATTTGCCTGAGGTCAAAGGACGAAAAGACCACACAGGAGCCTGACTCCCTTTCCTTTCCCTCCTGGTGCTGCATGTCCAACAGCGGCCACACGGGGGCAGTGTCCTTTCATGCTAGGATTGGCACTGCTGGGTGGGGACCGCCCTGGACTCTGCAGCTCTCTGCTGCAGCTCTCTGCTGCGTCTCTCTGCACGGAGTTCTGGCTAATTGTGAAAAACCAAAACCAAAAAAGCAAACAAGAAGACCAAAAGCCTTCCCTCCAGCTTGGAGCAATGGGGCCAGAGGGACCCAATGGTCCGGGTGAGGGAGAAGAGCAGGTTATTTGCACAGTTGTGTTGTTTGCACTCACAGAAGCCACAGGGCTCCATCCAGATGCCCTGTGCAGCTAGCTCGTGCTGTCTAATTTAAAACCAGTGGGCACTCACTCGGGCGACGTGGGGTGGGCAGAAAGGCATGCCAGAAAAAGGGAAAAGCCCGAAATGTGCAGATTCAGGAAGAAGTGTCGTGCTCCTCAGAACATCCGGGGGCTCCAGTCTGGGGCAGTCCACCTCGGCTGGTGCTGTCTACAGGACACCTAGTCTCAGGTTGTTCTGGTGATGGGGACCTCTGGCCAGGCCACAAGACCCTGGGGTGGGGCTCATGCAACACCAGGGGGAGGGCGTGTGCTGGCACAATGGCCAGACACCCTGCCAGACAGGGCTTTCTGGAGGAAAGTCCCCAGAGGCCAACCTCATACTGCAAAGCCAGGTATCCCTGACTGGCAGACCCGGCTGCTCCCCAGAGGATGAAGGGCTCCTCGGCCTCACGTTGTTAATGGCTCCCAGGGCCTAGGAGATGAAGGCTGGAAGGGAGGCTTTGGGGGAGCAGTGAGCCAGGATCCCCAGGGAACTCTGAGGGCCAAGACTGGCTGTAAACCTGGGCTCCGGCCCAGATCTAGACTTTGTGGGTCTGAAACTTTTACCACTTGGGACTCATAATTACAAACACAAAATCATATTTGTAAATCTGATTTTATAAATATTTGCTTAGAATGAGATTTTTACTTAGAACAAGAAATAAATATTTACTTAGGATGAGAAAATAGATGACATCAAATTACACGTTTTAAAAACCCGATGAATGGCAGAAATACCACGAAATCCAGAAAAATAACCTTTTTGTTAATCGCCCACCACACCTCTACAGTATTTTTCCAGGTGTTTTTGACTGCGGACTCTCTGACCACCACCTCAGTTGCCAACAATTTTGTAATATCATTTTCTATAGAAAGAACAGAGAGATAATTCCGTCTTTACTATGGCTGATCCACATCTCATGTAATATTGCTACAGGTTTATGCTTATGAACTCTGGAATTTATACATTCTCTTTTATCAATCCCAACAAAGACAAAACATGTAGTGTGCTTAGAACTGTAATACACGGCCTTTTAAAGTACATTCTTGGTGAGAGACAACCTCCGGACAGAAGAAAAGCTTAACTGGCCATTGTATACATGCTCAGTCGCTGGGGTGTGTCCATCTCTTTGCGACCCCATAGACTGCAGCCTGCCAGGCTCCCATGTCCACGGGATTTTTTGAGGCAAGAATATCCCCCTGGAATGGGGATTTCCCTGGTGGTCCAGTGGTTAAGACTCTGTGTTCCCAATGCAGGGGACCCAGGTTCGATCCCTGGTCAGGGAACTAGATCCCACATGCCACAACTAAGACCCAGGGCAACCAAATAAATACATAATTAAAAAATAAATAATTAAAAGTGTTTAAAAAAAAAAAGAATACAGGAATGGGTTGCCACTTCCTCCTCCAGGGGGATCTTCCCCACTCAGGGATTGAACTGCATTCCTAACAACCAAACTCTGTCTTATACATTTAGGATGACTGGAGGGATTTTCCCACAAACTACCTTCTGATTCTGTACATTTTGAACCTGGTTTCTCCCACCCTTCCCACCTACTTCCAGTGCTAGGTACTGCAGGTCACATTCATATTGTAAAATGCCTTGGTCCTGAGTCATGAATGGACAGTAGAACATTCCTACAAGTCACTCCTATACTAGGAAAAGGGTGCTAGACATTATTTAACTGTACTAGGGAGTCACTACAAATCACATATATAAATAATACACTCAATTTCCTCTTAGATATGAAAAATGCCCAAAGCCATTCCAAACACCATCCACCATGAAAGGAAGTACGAAGAAATGTCAAAGTAGGGAAATACTACAGGTTTTTTTTTAGGTGATGGATAGTTTAATTAACTCAAAGGGGGCATTTTTCACAACATACATATTAATCATCAGATAATAGTATTACTTGATAACGGTTAATATGCCTCATTTTTCCAAGTTTCCAATGTATACATTTTAAGCAATTAAGGGCCTCTCCCCAGTCCTTGCCCGTGAAGGGTCCTAAAGCGTGTGCTTCATTAGCTTCATGCTAAATCCACCCTTGCCTAGAACCCACCATTGTCTCCCTACTCCTCCTTCTTCCAGGAATCACATGCTCAGTCGCTGAGGAATTTATACATTCTCTTTTATCAATCCCAACAAAGACAAAACATGTAGTGTGCTTAGAACTGTAATACACGGCCTTTTAAAGTACATTCTTGGTGAGAGACAACCTCCGGACAGAAGAAAAGCTTAACTGGCCATTGTATACATGCTCAGTCGCTGGGGTGTGTCCATCTCTTTGCGACCCCATAGACTGCAGCCTGCCAGGCTCCCATGTCCACGGGATTTTTTGAGGCAAGAATATCCCCCTGGAATGGGGATTTCCCTGGTGGTCCAGTGGTTAAGACTCTGTGTTCCCAATGCAGGGGACCCAGGTTCGATCCCTGGTCAGGGAACTAGATCCCACATGCCACAACTAAGACCCAGGGCAACCAAATAAATACATAATTAAAAAATAAATAATTAAAAGTGTTTAAAAAAAAAAAGAATACAGGAATGGGTTGCCACTTCCTCCTCCAGGGGGATCTTCCCCACTCAGGGATTGAACTGCATTCCTAACAACCAAACTCTGTCTTATACATTTAGGATGACTGGAGGGATTTTCCCACAAACTACCTTCTGATTCTGTACATTTTGAACCTGGTTTCTCCCACCCTTCCCACCTACTTCCAGTGCTAGGTACTGCAGGTCACATTCATATTGTAAAATGCCTTGGTCCTGAGTCATGAATGGACAGTAGAACATTCCTACAAGTCACTCCTATACTAGGAAAAGGGTGCTAGACATTATTTAACTGTACTAGGGAGTCACTACAAATCACATATATAAATAATACACTCAATTTCCTCTTAGATATGAAAAATGCCCAAAGCCATTCCAAACACCATCCACCATGAAAGGAAGTACGAAGAAATGTCAAAGTAGGGAAATACTACAGGTTTTTTTTTAGGTGATGGATAGTTTAATTAACTCAAAGGGGGCATTTTTCACAACATACACATATTAATCATCAGATAATAGTATTACTTGATAACGGTTAATATGCCTCATTTTTCCAAGTTTCCAATGTATACATTTTAAGCAATTAAGGGCCTCTCCCCAGTCCTTGCCCGTGAAGGGTCCTAAAGCGTGTGCTTCATTAGCTTCATGCTAAATCCACCCTTGCCTAGAACCCACCATTGTCTCCCTACTCCCTCCTTCTTCCAGGAATGATGGCTTGCCTTCTTCACTCCTCATCACCCAACTTATCTTGCTTCTGGTGGAGGAATTTCTTCCTGTTATAGATGAAAGCCATACCAGATGTGGGTTCTCACATCTCTGGGGGCATCCCTCTTGCCCTTTCTTCTGGTAAATATATGGCCCTTCTAAGCTCTCCATTGATTTGACAAGTAGAGACAAGAGACATAGGGAATAAAACAGATCCTTCCAACTTATCTTTACCTTCTCTCCTCTTGGGTACCCCAGAGAGACAAAGGCACACGTTGGTGCTGATGGTGCAACTTCATTTATGACCAGAGGAAATCATATGTAGGATCTCCCCGGGTATGAGGGTTGAAGCTCCCCACAGTGAGGGTTGAAGCTTGTGGCTGACAAGATGAAATAGAAGCTGGGGCAACAGGTAGCTGAGCCTGGGGTCACTGCCACTGTCCCCGGTGGCCCACCAGACCCTACCCTGAATTGTCCTTGGAAGAGACGAGATCTCCTGGGGACAGAGGCTGTGTCTTATCTATTAGTACATGTCCCCTGCACCTTGCATGCTTTTGGTACATGGTTGGTGCTCCATGAGTGCTGAATCCAAAGAGAGAGCAGAATGGGGTTGGGGATCTGACTACTCCCAGGAGGCCTTTGAGAGAATAATAAAGGCTGCTTGTGCCTGAATGCCATGCACCCAGGGGACTGCCTGTAACAGGCAGCAATCAGATAACTGGGATCAAACCTCCCACCTTCCTTTCCCTTGCTCACATTCTCATCTGACATGATTAATGTTCGACAAGGTGCCTCCCTTTAGAAATCAGTCAAAGACCAACTGCAACCTAGTGTTTCTATGCGGACATTTCTTCTGGGCATTTCTCAGAAAATTAGTATGCTTTTCCAAATCCTGTACCTTGAGAAAAATCAGTGCAGAAAACAGGAAAAAGTATCACATTTCTCCTGTGAGAATCAAAGCTTAACGAGCAACACAGAGACGTGACTGAGGTGAAGGAGTCTGCTGACATTTTTGAAATCAGAAGCAGAAAGTGATGATGATTCTGAGTTGAAGGTTAAGGTAGACAATTTGGGGAACAGGGATGGGAACACATAGGAGAGATGTGGTCACTGTATAATTGGTCTTGCTTAAAGCGGTTATGAGTATGTTTGTGGCCCTGTCTAGTGCTTGAGTTATTGTTGCAAATGAAATAAATATTGATAGGTTTATACACTTTGTATACTTTTTCCGAATCCTTTGAGTAGTATTCCAAGAAATAACAAGTTTTGAAAGCAAAAAGAGTCCCTAAATTGGCAATTCTAACACAGTTTTGTATAGGACTGTTCATTTTGCTAGATCTCAATGTTACATTATTTAAATACAACAGAGTCCAACAACATACACTGCTGTTTTGAATATTCACTATACACAGCAATTCTTTGTGAACACCCCTAAACTTAACACTTCTTAAATATCAAACAAAAAATGCTAGGTTTACATGATAATAAGAGTATAAAGAATGTTGAAAGTATTTTAAGGCTAACATAATTCAGCAAGTTTCCAAGAATTCTCAGGAATTCAATTTCATATTTCGAATACAAGAATCCCCAGAAGTCTTACATTGAGATCTCCTGGGGATTTTTTAAGTACATGTCCCCTGCACCTTGCATGCTTTTGGTACATGGTTGGTGCTCCATGAGTGCTGAATCCAAAGAGAGAGCAGAATGGGGTTGGGGATCTGACTACTCCCAGGAGGCCTTTGAGAGAATAATAAAGGCTGCTTGTGCCTGAATGCCATGCACCCAGGGACTGCCTGTAACAGGCAGCAATCAGATAACTGGGATCAAACCTCCCACCTTCCTTTCCCTTGCTCACATTCTCATCTGACATGATTAATGTTCGACAAGGTGCCTCCCTTTAGAAATCAGTCAAAGACCAACTGCAACCTAGTGTTTCTATGCGGACATTTCTTCTGGGCATTTCTCAGAAAATTAGTATGCTTTTCCAAATCCTGTACCTTGAGAAAAATCAGTGCAGAAAACAGGAAAAAGTATCACATTTCTCCTGTGAGAATCAAAGCTTAACGAGCAACACAGAGACGTGACTGAGGTGAAGGAGTCTGCTGACATTTTTGAAATCAGAAGCAGAAAGTGATGATGATTCTGAGTTGAAGGTTAAGGTAGACAATTTGGGGAACAGGGATGGGAACACATAGGAGAGATGTGGTCACTGTATAATTGGTCTTGCTTAAAGCGGTTATGAGTATGTTTGTGGCCCTGTCTAGTGCTTGAGTTATTGTTGCAAATGAAATAAATATTGATAGGTTTATACACTTTGTATACTTTTTCCGAATCCTTTGAGTAGTATTCCAAGAAATAACAAGTTTTGAAAGCAAAAAGAGTCCCTAAATTGGCAATTCTAACACAGTTTTGTATAGGACTGTTCATTTTGCTAGATCTCAATGTTACATTATTTAAATACAACAGAGTCCAACAACATACACTGCTGTTTTGAATATTCACTATACACAGCAATTCTTTGTGAACACCCCTAAACTTAACACTTCTTAAATATCAAACAAAAAATGCTAGGTTTACATGATAATAAGAGTATAAAGAATGTTGAAAGTATTTTAAGGCTAACATAATTCAGCAAGTTTCCAAGAATTCTCAGGAATTCAATTTCATATTTCAGAATCCTGAAGTTAATACCTGTTGAGAATTTGGAAACGCTATTCCAGCCTCAATGAAGATCCAGTTACAAGTTAGGGGACTGAGCGAATCAAGTTTTATGGGCTAGGACACTGCTGGGGGAGCCGTTAGGGGTCACTTAGTGTCTCCTGGTAGACATCATTCAAGGCGGAAATCCAGGGCACATGATTCATGCTTGGGTTGATAGGTTGCACTGAAGTAAGGAATTGAGAACTGGCAGGGATCTGGGGGCTGTCCAACGACCTTGCAATGGTATAGCACCCACAACAGGTGAACCTACACCCACTGTTTCCTTACTCATGACCCTCAGGCTCCCCACTGACTCTTGCCCTGCAGAAGGGAATGCTCACCTTCTCCCAAGAGAAGTATATTTCTTTCGTATTGCCCTGCTTAGGATATCCCTCACCTCCATTCCTCTGTATCTACTGGGGATTGATTCTAGGACCACCAGGATCCCCAAATTCCCTCATCAAATCCCTTATATAAAGTGGTGTCATATTTGCATATAACCTATGTACAACCTATGTACTTTAAAGATGCATTTATTTATTTTGGCTGTGCTGGGTCTTTGTTGTTGTGCGTGGGCTTTCTCTAGCTGTGGTGAGCAGGGGCTACTCTCTAGTTGTGGTGCGTGGGCTTCTCTTTGTGATGACTTCTCTTGTTATGGATCATGCAGGCTCTAGGGTGCACAGGCTCAGTAGTTTGAGCATACAGGATTAGTTGCTTCGCGGTATGTGGGATCTTTCTCGACCAGGGATGGAACCTGTGTCCCCTGTGTTGGCATACCGATTCTTAACCACTAGACCACCAGGGAAGCCCTCCTCTGTGCTTTAAATCACACCTAATGCAGGGGAAATCCTAGATAAGTAGGTTGTTAATACAATGGACATACTATGGAGAAAGCTGCCAGCCCACTACAAATTCAAGTCTTGCTTTTTAGAATTTTCTGGAAATATTTTTTTTAATGCTTTTTATTTTCACGGTTGGTTGAATTCACAGATGTGGAACTTGTACATACAGACAGTCCACTGCATATGATTCTTTGACTTGGCTTCTCATATGGAAAGAGCTCTGGGCCTGATTCAAACCCAGATTTGAATCCCATATCTGTGAAGTAAGAGCCTTATCATGCTACCTTCTAACGGTACATGGAGGAATTCAATTTCATATTTCAGAATCCTGAAGTTAATACCTGTTGAGAATTTGGAAACGCTATTCCAGCCTCAATGAAGATCCAGTTACAAGTTAGGGGACTGAGCGAATCAAGTTTTATGGGCTAGGACACTGCTGGGGGAGCCGTTAGGGGTCACTTAGTGTCTCCTGGTAGACATCATTCAAGGCGGAAATCCAGGGCACATGATTCATGCTTGGGTTGATAGGTTGCACTGAAGTAAGGAATTGAGAACTGGCAGGGATCTGGGGGCTGTCCAACGACCTTGCAATGGTATAGCACCCACAACAGGTGAACCTACACCCACTGTTTCCTTACTCATGACCCTCAGGCTCCCCACTGACTCTTGCCCTGCAGAAGGGAATGCTCACCTTCTCCCAAGAGAAGTATATTTCTTTCGTATTGCCCTGCTTAGGATATCCCTCACCTCCATTCCTCTGTATCTACTGGGGATTGATTCTAGGACCACCAGGATCCCCAAATTCCCTCATCAAATCCCTTATATAAAGTGGTGTCATATTTGCATATAACCTATGTACAACCTATGTACTTTAAAGATGCATTTATTTATTTTGGCTGTGCTGGGTCTTTGTTGTTGTGCGTGGGCTTTCTCTAGCTGTGGTGAGCAGGGGCTACTCTCTAGTTGTGGTGCGTGGGCTTCTCTTTGTGATGACTTCTCTTGTTATGGATCATGCAGGCTCTAGGGTGCACAGGCTCAGTAGTTTGAGCATACAGGATTAGTTGCTTCGCGGTATGTGGGATCTTTCTCGACCAGGGATGGAACCTGTGTCCCCTGTGTTGGCATACCGATTCTTAACCACTAGACCACCAGGGAAGCCCTCCTCTGTGCTTTAAATCACACCTAATGCAGGGGAAATCCTAGATAAGTAGGTTGTTAATACAATGGACATACTATGGAGAAAGCTGCCAGCCCACTACAAATTCAAGTCTTGCTTTTTAGAATTTTCTGGAAATATTTTTTTTAATGCTTTTTATTTTCACGGTTGGTTGAATTCACAGATGTGGAACTTGTACATACAGACAGTCCACTGCATATGATTCTTTGACTTGGCTTCTCATATGGAAAGAGCTCTGGGCCTGATTCAAAAACCCAGATTTGAATCCCATATCTGTGAAGTAAGAGCCTTATCATGCTACCTTCTAACGGTCTGTTTACATGAGTGTTCCACTAGGCTCCAAAGCTGGGGTACTGGAAATACAGTGGTTACACAAATGAATAAATAAGTGAATAAATGAGTATCTGAGAAGGCATTCATGAAGGAGCCAGCGTCTAATAGGCACAATCTCTGATCGTCCCAAAAGAAAAATGAGAACTTTGGGTTAAACGAGATGGATGAAAACATATGTATATCTCTACTCCCTCCCCAACCTCCATTTAAGAAGTTTCATTAAGAAATACTGGGATGTCTCTGGCCATCCAGTGGTTAAGACTCCACACTTCCACTGCAGGAGACATGTTCTGGGCCCACACTACAGCCATCACTACCACCACCAACAAAAAGAAATACAAAAGGTGTAAACTCCCAAAGATAGAGAGATGTCAACAACTTTAAAAGGGGGACTAACATCGGCAGAGCAGATAGGGAGAGTCAGAGTTTATTCACTGCGGACATGGACGAGACAGACTACCTTCTAGGTCACGAGGCCCAGCAGACTGGGAGAAAGGCGCACTCACTGACGTCAAGATGACTGAGGCTCCACACTATTCCCTGAGGCCTCAGAGCCTCTTTTCCACCCTGATTTGAGCAGTCTGGCAATTGGAGGTGCTTATAGGTGGGCAACTACGGGGTTCTTCTTTGGAAAACTGACTAGCTTGAGAAAAAAGACGTACAGGTACTGAAATGTGGGTCTCCCCAACAAAGTAAGCAGGTATCAGCCTGGTATCACCACTCAGAGAAGCCCCACTCAGTCGCTCCCCTGTGTTGGCATACCGATTCTTAACCACTAGACCACCAGGGAAGCCCTCCTCTGTGCTTTAAATCACACCTAATGCAGGGGAAATCCTAGATAAGTAGGTTGTTAATACAATGGACATACTATGGAGAAAGCTGCCAGCCCACTACAAATTCAAGTCTTGCTTTTAGAATTTTCTGGAAATATTTTTTTTAATGCTTTTTATTTTCACGGTTGGTTGAATTCACAGATGTGGAACTTGTACATACAGACAGTCCACTGCATATGATTCTTTGACTTGGCTTCTCATATGGAAAGAGCTCTGGGCCTGATTCAAAAACCCAGATTTGAATCCCATATCTGTGAAGTAAGAGCCTTATCATGCTACCTTCTAACGGTCTGTTTACATGAGTGTTCCACTAGGCTCCAAAGCTGGGGTACTGGAAATACAGTGGTTACACAAATGAATAAATAAGTGAATAAATGAGTATCTGAGAAGGCATTCATGAAGGAGCCAGCGTCTAATAGGCACAATCTCTGATCGTCCCAAAAGAAAAATGAGAACTTTGGGTTAAACGAGATGGATGAAAACATATGTATATCTCTACTCCTCCCCCACCTCCATTTAAGAAGTTTCATTAAGAAATACTGGGATGTCTCTGGCCATCCAGTGGTTAAGACTCCACACTTCCACTGCAGGAGACATGTTCTGGGCCCACACTACAGCCATCACTACCACCACCAACAAAAAGAAATACAAAAGGTGTAAACTCCCAAAGATAGAGAGATGTCAACAACTTTAAAAGGGGGACTAACATCGGCAGAGCAGATAGGGAGAGTCAGAGTTTATTCACTGCGGACATGGACGAGACAGACTACCTTCTAGGTCACGAGGCCCAGCAGACTGGGAGAAAGGCGCACTCACTGACGTCAAGATGACTGAGGCTCCACACTATTCCCTGAGGCCTCAGAGCCTCTTTTCCACCCTGATTTGAGCAGTCTGGCAATTGGAGGTGCTTATAGGTGGGCAACTACGGGGTTCTTCTTTGGAAAAACTGACTAGCTTGAGAAAAAAGACGTACAGGTACTGAAATGTGGGTCTCCCCAACAAAGTAAGCAGGTATCAGCCTGGTATCAACACTCAGAGAAGCCCCACTCAGTCGCTCCCAGGCAGCACAGGGTCACCCGAGTAGGAGAAAATCATTAGTGAACCAACAGACACAGACTTCACCTTATGTTTAAGTTTTAGGAAAAATGCTCAGAACACACTATCCAGGCATACCTCAGAGACAGGGCATTTCATGATCACCACAATAAAGCAAAAATTACAACAAAGCAAGTCATGTGAATATTCTGGTTCCCCAGTCATGTAATAATTATGTTTATACTATACTTTATCAGGTGTGCAGCAGCATTATGTCTAAAAAAATGAACACACCTTAATTAAAAACTAATTTCTATTGCTGAAAAAAGCTAACCATCATCTAACAAGGCAAATTGCCACAAGCCTTTAATTTGTAAAAACCTCAATTTCTGCAAAGTGCCATAAAGCGAGGCATGCCTATGCATATTTAAAATAGCTACCACTTTACTGCAGAAGAGAACAAGTAAAATTATCCATATTTGCTAGGACTCTACATTGAGTTTTGAAAACCATGCTTTTTATAAAAAAGGCTTATATGAACTTTGAACCATTAATAGTATTCACATGCTTAAAAATTTATGATAACATAAATATCAAAATAAGGTTTCACAAATCCACTAACTAAATCAAGAATAAGAGGTACTTTCTATGTGTTTTTTAAATAAAAAACAAGTTTTAACACAAATAAAGCTTTTTATTTTTTATTCCTTGAGTGTCAGGAGTTTTTAAGAACAGGAAATACAGCCTACAGCTTGATTTGGATTTCTTTTTTTTTTTTTTTTTAGTGAGAAGCCTCTGTAAATCACCTGCTAGGCCCCTGCTAGGAAGTCCGACAGGGAAACTGAAGCAGCAAAGAATCCAGGAGCAGCCCAGCTACCAATTCGCTCCCACCCTGATTTGGATTTTAAATTTTGCACAAGTGAAGTTACTGCAAAGTATTTTATTGAATTAACTCTAAATTTTTTCCTTAAGAGGAGCTTATATATATATATATATTTTTTTGTTATTATTATATTTGATTTCTAAAGGGAGGTTTATTTATGTTTTGCTTTTTTGGCTTCAATATTTTTTATCCATATCACACAACCTCCAATGTTAAAGATGGAAAACAAGTGAACAAAAATAAACAAACAAAAAAACCCAAAGACATCAAAAAGGAATTCAGGAAGCAAAGATACTATAAGGTACAGAAGAAAACTTACTTGATTATAATGATCCTCAGAAATATCAGGCGCCATTGAAAAAAAGACAACATATACATCCAGGGATGTATCCATCTCTCTCAGAAAGTAGAACAAAGAGGCACAAAGATGGAAAACAAGGGGGTCTAACATCATATACTAGAGAAGCTTCAATGAGAGAGCCCAGGGGAAATTGAGGAGGACGTTATCAATGAATTAATCCATGAAACATCATCAAGCTGAGATAATTCTATTGGCTTGTGAAGCTGAGGAATAAACTCATAGGCAAAGATCAATAGTGAGATAAAGAGGTTTCTTACCAATAGCACTGGAAGCCAGAGAATAAGGAAGTGACATATTCAAAATAATGGGAGAAATGCCTTCTAGCCTCAGTTTCTATTTCCAGTCAAACTCTTTTTTTTTTTTTAAACATTTATTTATTTATTTATTTTGGTGGGGGTGGGGAGGGAGGGGAGCAGGCGGGCCACTTCTATTGGTCTTTCATTTGTTTATTTTCATCCGTCTTTGTTCTTTGGCTCCTGTGGGCCTCCCATCGCGGTGGCCTCTGTTGTTGCAGAGCACTGGCTCTGGGCACTTGCGCTCCAGAGCTCCGGCTCGGTAATTGGACACATCGGTCCAGCCGCTCTTCGGCACGTGGGATCTTCCCAGGCCAGGGATCGAACCGGCGCTCCTTGCACTGCAAGGCGGTGTCCTTACCCACTGGACCACCAGGGAAGCCCCCCAGTACAACTCTTAATCTTGGGAGGACAGACTAAAGGGGCCACAAACCTGTAGGCCTTAAGATGATGTCTCTCCCAGGTACCTCTGTCTCAGGAAGCTACTGGAGCAGGAGCTCCAACAAAATGAGGAAGTAAACCAGGAAAGAGATCATTGGGTGAATAAGAAACCTGGGGAGAGAGGTGATGGCCATCTCCAGGGTAAAGGTGAAGACAAGTTCTGAATGACAGCTTCCTGTGTTCCCTAAGGCCCAGGTCAGAGTAAAGGCTGGTGTTTCAGAAAGAAAAACAAAAGTGGCCCATTATCTGGTGTCTGTTCGCATGGCATTTTGGAGAAAAATTAATGATAGGTATGTGGAGCAGAAAGCAAACAAAAAAGGCAGCACTTAAGGTGGGGGTGGGGCAAAGGTGAGGAAGCCATATGTATGGGAAAGAACGTATAATCTGGTGCCAGGAGCCTTGGCTGGGAACAGTATTTACTTAATCATAATACAAACATTGAATACTGATGTTCAAATACTGCCATAACTTACTTTGTAATTATGGCCGATTCACATTGTTGTATGGCACTGTAAAAATTAAAAAAGCAAACCAAAACAAGCCCAAAACTTCCTGTAAGATAAGAGGGTGCAAGTGTGTATTTGTGTTGGGGGCAGGGTATAAGAGAGAAATTCTTTTCTGGTAGAAGTCAATAGCGGATGTCTAAAATGAAAAATAAATTAAAAAATAGCCTTTTCATTATGGAGGTTCATTGAAAAAATAGCTACAGGGGGGCTTCCATGGTGGTCCAGTGGGTAAAGAGTCTGCCTTGCAATGCAAGGAGCACGGGTTCGATCCCTGGCCTGGGAGGATCCCACGTGCTGAGCGGTGGCTGGATCGGTGTGCCCAATTACGAGCCAGTGCCCTAGGGCGCATGCGCCCAGAGCCAGTGCTCTGCAATGAGAGAGGCCACTGCAATGAGAGGCCCACCCAGGCCAAAGAATGGAGATGGATGAAAATAAATAAATAAAAAACCAATAAAAGAGGCCAAAATTAAAAAAAAAAATGCTACAGGAGAGAAATTAAAGGTGGCTGTCCCTGGGGTTGGGTGCTCAGACTGTAACAGAAGTGGCCAAGGACTATTTTTGTTATTATTTTTTTCTTTTTTTGTTTTTTTTGGGATTCATTTTTTGTGATAAGTTCTGAAGTATTATTTAAGTTTGAAAATGATAGATCTTATTGTGCTAAAAACAAAAACAAATGGCAATTCCCCAAATTTCTGCCCTCCTCCCTTTTATACTGCAACCTCACCAGTCCCTCTTCGCTCAGAAACCGGGTTCTCCATGCATCCAAGGAAGGGCGTCAAGTCCCCTGAAGCCCATCAGAGTCACCCAAAGCAGGAGCAGCCCTCACGCTCCTTCGTGAGAGAGAGAAATCAAGCCAACAGAGCAGCAGCCAGTCGAGAAGTCCTGCTTATTCCCTCACCTTCCCTCTGCGCTGCTGGGCTCCTGCCAAGACTCAATTCTTTACTAAATCAAACCCTAAATCTCCTGCCTCCCCCAAACCCCAGATCCAGCCAAACTGACTTTGTAGGAGGATTTATTAAACTGGAGGAACTTACAAAGGGTGAAACACACACATACATACACACAACTTCTCAAAGCACAAGGCGTCTTTGGTTGCTATTGTCCTCTGGAGAGAGCAAAATGGATGGGCTTCCCTGTGAGACCCCGCGGATCGGAAACTCATTACAGATGTGTGCTTCAGCGTAAAAGGGACACTCGGAGACCTGACCCTTTCAGGAGTTTGGGGGTATTCGTGGGTTGCCTGGAAACCAGAGACTAAATAGGAAACAGGAAGTCCCAAGAGAGAGAGGCTTAAATATTTCAGCATCATTTCCAGAGTTGAAGGCTGCCAGGGCCTGAGGGCAGCTCTGGTCCTTATTTCTCCTCAGTCTCAGATCATCAGAACTCCTCGCACCTCATGGCCCCTCATCCCAATTTCACTTTGTACCTCTTAGAGGTTGGATTCTTAAAGGGCCCACGTTGGAGTCCTTGTGCACACACACACACATGTGCACACGCACACACACACACGCGTGCGCGCACACACACACGGCTGTGAAGCCATTTTCTGGCACTGGTTTCTGATGAGGCTGGAATTGTAACAGAAATGTCGGCTCACACCTCCAGTCTTCCTGCAGCTGCAGTGGAGGCTTGTGCAGCGCTCTGACTTACTGCTTCCAGTTATGTGACCCTGGCTGAGGTTGGGTCTGTCTCCATCTGTCCCAGAATCCAGAACTGGAGCAGAAAGTGGCCAAGCTTGAAGAATTCCTGGGACACAAGGGAGCCCAGAGCACAAAACTCAAGTAGCTCGCAGCTGTACACATCAGCTGTGTCTTTCTTTGCTGCAGATACAGACCTGGCCGGAGGGGTCCCCTTCAGTGAGCCCTGCCCTTTAGGCTCTATATCTTTCTCTGTCACTGCAAACCCATGTGGAACCCTCTCCCCACTTACATCCTGGGGAACTCCAGCGCTCTGTGCTCATCCCTCCTCCACACCCTGCAGCTCTTTCACTGAAGTCTTCACTTGGACTAGATCCACACACTTGGATGTCTGCGGTGTGTATGTGGTGTGAATTCCAAGGTCAGTCAGACCTCTCTTTCCCTCACCAGTTGGAGATGGGGCAACCTAACCTCTCTTAGTCTCTGTTTCTTCATCTCTTGAAAGCATGCACAATCCTTTTCTTTCAGTTGTGAAGACTGGGGAAGATGAACTACCTGGGTCTTGAATAATGCTTTCTCCCAAGATACACACATGGGCAACAAGCACATGAAGAGATGCTCAACATCACAAGTCATTAGGGAAATGAAGAGTAAAGCCACAAGGAGATACCACTCCACACCTATTAGAGTGGCTGTAATAATAAAGAAGAAAAATGACGAATCACACGTGCTGGCAAGGATGGGAGGAAATTGGAACCCTCATCAGTGGTTGGTGGGAAGATAAACTAGAACAGCTGCTGCGGAAGACGGTGTAGTGGATCAGCAAAAAGTTAAACATAAAATGACCATAGGACTGGGAATTCCACCCTTAGAGACAGACCCCCAAACAATAAAAAGCAAATCCTCAAAAACTCGTGCAGGGAATGTTCATAGCAACATTCTTTACAATAGCCAAAGGGTAGGAGCAACCCAAATATCTTTCAGCCAATGAGTGGATGAACAAAAAGTCATCTATCTACACATGGACTGTTATTTAGCGATAGGAAGGACATTCTGATACATACTACAACATGATAAGCATTATGCTAAGTGAAAGAAGCCAAAAACAAAAAGTCACCTGTCAAATGGCTCCATTTATATGAAATATCCAGATTAGGCTTCACTGAAACAATTTTTTTTTTTTTGGTTGGTAATTTTCCTCCCTTTTTGCTCTATAGTAGGACCTTGTTGGTTATTCATTGTATTTATTTTTTATTTTTTGAATACTGTAACACATTTTGTATTGGAGTATAGCCAATTAACAATGTTGTGATAGCTTCATGCGAACAGTGAAGGGATTTGGCTAAACATGTACATGTATCCATTCTCCCCCAAGCACCCCCTCCCATCCAGATTAGCACATAATACTGAGCAGAGTTCCATGTGCTGTACGATAGATTTTTCTTGGTTATCCATTTTAAATATAGCAGTATGTATGTGTCCATCCCAAACTCTTTAACTCCCCCTTCCTCCTGGGCAACAATAAGTTTGTTCTCCAAGTCTGTGATGACTGGCAAATATTTTTAGTGGTGCCTCTGTGAGTATTAATATTTCTGGTGCAGACCTGACTCTTCTGTAAGGGAACTTGCAATGTGAGTGTGAGAAGACAAACCCACAAAGCTCTGATAAGTAAGACAAATAGCAGGATGTGTGCACAAGGTTTCATGGGAAATCGGATGAGGGAGTGGTTCATTCCACTCAATATTGGGCACCCTAGCTGATCTTCAAAATCACCAGGTAAACATGGGCAGAAGCTCCCTCAATATGGTACAACAGCAGAGTACCAGTTGCCTGGGCTGGGGAATGCCTGCTTAATGTGGACAGGCTTGCCTTCAGCAAAAAAATAGAGTGGCTGTAATAATAAAGAAGAAATGACGAATCACACGTGCTGGCAAGGATGGGAGGAAATTGGAACCCTCATCAGTGGTTGGTGGGAAGATAAACTAGAACAGCTGCTGCGGAAGACGGTGTAGTGGATCAGCAAAAAGTTAAACATAAAATGACCATAGGACTGGGAATTCCACCCTTAGAGACAGACCCCCAAACAATAAAAAGCAAATCCTCAAAAACTCGTGCAGGGAATGTTCATAGCAACATTCTTTACAATAGCCAAAGGGTAGGAGCAACCCAAATATCTTTCAGCCAATGAGTGGATGAACAAAAAGTCATCTATCTACACATGGACTGTTATTTAGCGATAGGAAGGACATTCTGATACATACTACAACATGATAAGCATTATGCTAAGTGAAAGAAGCCAAAAACAAAAAGTCACCTGTCAAATGGCTCCATTTATATGAAATATCCAGATTAGGCTTCACTGAAACAATTTTTTTTTTTTTGGTTGGTAATTTTCCTCCCTTTTTGCTCTATAGTAGGACCTTGTTGGTTATTCATTGTATTTATTTTTTATTTTTTGAATACTGTAACACATTTTGTATTGGAGTATAGCCAATTAACAATGTTGTGATAGCTTCATGCGAACAGTGAAGGGATTTGGCTAAACATGTACATGTATCCATTCTCCCCCAAGCACCCCCTCCCATCCAGATTAGCACATAATACTGAGCAGAGTTCCATGTGCTGTACGATAGATTTTTCTTGGTTATCCATTTTAAATATAGCAGTATGTATGTGTCCATCCCAAACTCTTTAACTCCCCCTTCCTCCTGGGCAACAATAAGTTTGTTCTCCAAGTCTGTGATGACTGGCAAATATTTTTAGTGGTGCCTCTGTGAGTATTAATATTTCTGGTGCAGACCTGACTCTTCTGTAAGGGAACTTGCAATGTGAGTGTGAGAAGACAAACCCACAAAGCTCTGATAAGTAAGACAAATAGCAGGATGTGTGCACAAGGTTTCATGGGAAATCGGATGAGGGAGTGGTTCATTCCACTCAATATTGGGCACCCTAGCTGATCTTCAAAATCACCAGGTAAACATGGGCAGAAGCTCCCTCCAAATAAAGGACACAGTATGGGTAGCAACAGCAGAGTACCAGTTGCCTGGGCTGGGGGAATGCCTGCTTAATGTGGACAGGCTTGCCTTCAGCAGTGATGAAAATGAGATGGATAGATGTGGTTACACAACACGGTGACAGTAGTAGATACCACTGTATTGTACACTCGAAAACGGTTAATTTTATGTCATGTGAATTTTACCTCCATTAAAAAAAAGAAATCTCTGCTCTAGGCCCATGTTTGATGATGGATGAAGACTTTTTATTTTCAAACTTGGCTGTATGGAGGCATTGCCAGTTAAGACTGATGGCTGGGTCCCACACTCTGAGATTCTGGTTTAATCAGCAGGGAAGGGGCCTGAATCTAGAGTTTAATGAAAGCTGCCCCAGGGATCCCAGCACCCAGGACCTTCTCTTCTCTTTCCACTGGGCTGGCACCTCTTCCTCCCAGCCTGCAGGCTTGCTGAGGGCTACAGGGCAACTAGACAGATTGACCTTGATGCAACTTCATTATAATTGTGTCATTGGGCTCTGAGCATGTGAATGTGGGAATCCATGAAGTTAGACTTATACATGAACAGTGGAGAAATATACAAAGCTTCAGCTTTGGCTTGTAAAGAAGTACTAGAACTTTTTCAAACCCAAAAAACAGAAACTAGTATGTGTGTGTGAGGATGTGGAAAAATTGGAACACTTGTGCACTGTTGATGGAAATATTATTATTAAGTCTTGGAAGAACCAGGACATTTAAAGGAGAAATTATTAAGAAATTATCCAGCTACACAAGGAAGGGAGTTCCTGGCATCTTTAACCTAGTTCAGATACACCTCAGAGCATGGACAGAACCTCCAAAGAGTATCTCCAAACTCTGACTGGTCCTGTTCAAGAAGTCTTGGAAAAGGCAGGAGATGCCAGGAGACAGGTAGATTTTGAACCAGTTTTTAAAAAATGGAAAAAGAGGTAGATTCCAAAACCAACCTAACTGAAACCTGGCAAAACCTTTTGAGAAGATTATTAAATACACAATTTGTAAGCCTTCAGCAGAGGAAATGGCCTAATTCATTTAATAGTATGGTCACCAGACTGGAGGATCCATGAAATAAGACGCTCTGGATTGAAGCATTCCTCCTGGTCCTCCTCTAGGAAGCCTGTGGGTCTGGTCCCACCTTCCTCCCTGTCAGCTCAGCTCCCACTGCCCGCCCCTTGCTCTCTCCACCCTGACTCACTGGCCTCCTTGTTCTTCCTGAAACACTCCCAGCTTTGGACTTTGTGCAGGCTGTCCCTTCCACCTACAACACTTTCCTTCAGCTGCCTGTGTGGCGTCTTCCCTCACTTCCTTCAAGTCTTTGCTCAAGTGTCATCTTCTCAACGAGGTCTACCCTAACCATCCTTTTTAAACTTCAACCCTCGGTAGATGTTCAACACCACTAATTAGTAGAGAACTGCAAAGTAATGAGGTATTAGCTCACAACTGGTCAGGATGGCCACCATCAAAAAAATCTACAAATGCTTGAGAGGGTGTGGAGAAAAGGGAACCCTTTACACTGTTGGTGGGAATGTAAATAGGTACAGTTACTATGGAGAATCGTATGCATACATGGTCAGTCACTTCAGTCATGTGAAGTGTCATGGCTGACACTTTGTGATCCTATGGACTGTAGCCCAGCAAGCTCCTCTGTCTAAGGGATTCTCTGAGGCAAGAATACAGGAGTGGGTTGCCATGCCCTCCTTTAGGGGATCTTCCTGACTCAGGGATGGAACCTGCATCTCCTACGGCTCCTGCATTGCAAGTGAATTCTTTACTTCTGAGCCACTGGGGAAGCCCTAAGGAGAACAGTATAGAGGTTCCTTAAAAACTAAAAATAGAACTACCATATGATCTAGCAATCCTCCTCCTTGCCATACATCTGGAGAAAACCATAATTCAAAAATATCCACGCATGCCAGTGTTCATTGCAGCACTGTTTATAATAACCAAGACACAGAAGCAACCTAAATGTCCCTTGACAGAGGAATGGAAAAGAGGTAGATTCCAAAACCAACCTAACTGAAACCTGGCAAAACCTTTTGAGAAGATTATTAAATACACAATTTGTAAGCCTTCAGCAGAGGAAATGGCCTAATTCATTTAATAGTATGGTCACCAGACTGGAGGATCCATGAAATAAGACGCTCTGGATTGAAGCATTCCTCCTGGTCCTCCTCTAGGAAGCCTGTGGGTCTGGTCCCACCTTCCTCCCTGTCAGCTCAGCTCCCACTGCCCGCCCCTTGCTCTCTCCACCCTGACTCACTGGCCTCCTTGTTCTTCCTGAAACACTCCCAGCTTTGGACTTTGTGCAGGCTGTCCCTTCCACCTACAACACTTTCCTTCAGCTGCCTGTGTGGCGTCTTCCCTCACTTCCTTCAAGTCTTTGCTCAAGTGTCATCTTCTCAACGAGGTCTACCCTAACCATCCTTTTTAAACTTCAACCCTCGGTAGATGTTCAACACCACTAATTAGTAGAGAACTGCAAAGTAATGAGGTATTAGCTCACAACTGGTCAGGATGGCCACCATCAAAAAAATCTACAAATGCTTGAGAGGGTGTGGAGAAAAGGGAACCCTTTTACACTGTTGGTGGGAATGTAAATAGGTACAGTTACTATGGAGAATCGTATGCATACATGGTCAGTCACTTCAGTCATGTGAAGTGTCATGGCTGACACTTTGTGATCCTATGGACTGTAGCCCAGCAAGCTCCTCTGTCTAAGGGATTCTCTGAGGCAAGAATACAGGAGTGGGTTGCCATGCCCTCCTTTAGGGGATCTTCCTGACTCAGGGATGGAACCTGCATCTCCTACGGCTCCTGCATTGCAAGTGAATTCTTTACTTCTGAGCCACTGGGGAAGCCCTAAGGAGAACAGTATAGAGGTTCCTTAAAAACTAAAAATAGAACTACCATATGATCTAGCAATCCTCCTCCTTGCCATACATCTGGAGAAAACCATAATTCAAAAATATCCACGCATGCCAGTGTTCATTGCAGCACTGTTTATAATAACCAAGACACAGAAGCAACCTAAATGTCCCTTGACAGAGGAATGGATAAAGAAGGTGTGATACATAATGGAATATTATTGTTGTTTAGTTGCTAAATTGTGTCTGAATCTTGGCAACCCCGTAGACTACAGCATGCCAGGCTCCTCTGTCCTCCACTACTTCCCAGAGTTTGCTCCAACTCTTGTTTATTGAATCAGTGATGCTATCTAACTGTCTCACTCTCTTCTGCCCCCTTCTCCTTTTGCCTTCAATCTTTCCCAGCACTGGGGTCTTTTTCCAGTGAGTCAGCTCTTTGTATCAGGAGGCCAAAACACTGGAGCTTCAGCTTTAGCATCAGTTCCTCCAATGGATGTCCAGGGTTGATGTCTTTTAGGATTAACTGGTTTCATCTCTTTACAGTTCAAAAGACTCTCAAGGGTCTTCTCCAGCACCACAATTCAAAAACATCAATTCTTTGGTGCTCAGTCTTCTTTGCGGTTCAACTCTCACATCCATATATGACTACTGGAAAAACCATAGCTTTGACTATCCAGACCTTTGTTGGCAAAGTGATATCTCTATTCTTTAATATGCTAAGTTTGTCACAGTTTTCCTTCCAATGAGCAAGCATCTTTTAACTTTATAGCTATAGTCACTGTCCACAGTGATTTGGGAACCTAAGAAAACAAAATCTGTCACTGCTTCCACTCTTACTCCTTATATTTGCCATGAAATTTTGGGACCAGATGCCATGACCTTTTTTTTTTTTTTTTTAAACTTTTATTTATTTATTTTTGGCTGTGCTGGGTCTTTGTTGATGTGTGGGTTTAGCTGCTCTGCGGTATGTGGGATCTTCCTGGATCAGGGCTCAAACCTGTGTCTCCTGCATTGGCAGACGGGTTCTTATCCACTGAGCCACAAGGGAAGCCCGACCTTATTTTTTTGATGTTGAGTCTCAAACCAGTTTTCTCACTCTCCTCTATCACCCTCATCAAGAGGCTCTTTAGTTCCTCTTCACTTTCTGCCATTAGACTGGTGGTATCGGCATATCTGAGGATTTTTTTTTAAAGATTTATTTATTTATTTTGGTGAGGGTAGGGTGGGGAGGGAGGGGCGCAGGTGGGCCACTTCTATTGGTCTTTCATTTGTCCATTTTCATCCATCTCTGTCCTTTGGTCTGTGTGGGCCTCCCATCGCAGTGGCCTCTCTCCACACAGAGCACTGGCTCTGGGCGCATGAGCTCCAGAGCTCCGGCTCGGTAATTGAATACATTGGTCCAGCCGCTCCACGGCACATGGGATCTTCCCGGGCCAGGGATCGAACCGGCGCCCCTTGGACTGCAAGGCGGTGTCCTTACCCACTGGACTACCAGGGAAGCCCATATCTGAGGATGTTGATATTTCTCCCAGCAGTCTTGATTCCAGCTTGTGATTCATCCAGCCCAGCATTTCACATGATGTACTCTACATTTAAGTTAATAAGCAGGAGACAATATACAGCCTTGACATACTCCTTTCCCAATTTTGAACCATTCTATGTCCTGTTCTAACTGGTGCTTTTTTGACCCTCATATAGGTTTCTCAGGAGACAGGTAAGGTGGCATGGTACTCCCATGTCTTTTAGAATTTTCCAGTTTATTGTGATCCATAATCAAGAGGCTTTATGGTAGTCAATGAAACAGAAGTAGATGTTTTTCTGGAATTGCCTTACTTTCTCTATGACCCAACAAATGTTGGCAATTTAATCTCTGCTTCCTCTGCCTCTTTGAAACCTAGATAGCTTGTACATCTGGAAGTTCTCAGTTCATACCCTGCTGAAGCCTAGCTTGAAAGATTTTGATATTACTCAGCCATTAAAAAGAATGAAATAATGCCATTAGCAGCAGCATGCATGGGTGTAGAGATGATCATACTAAGTCAGTCAGACAGAGAAAGACAAATATCATATGATATCATTCAGATGTGGGATCTAATTTTTTAAAAAACAACAGAAATGAACTTATTTACAAAACAGAAACAGATTCACAGTTTTCGAAAACAAACTCATGGCTGCCAAGGGGAAATGGGGAGGGGGCGAGGAGGGATAAACTTGGAACCTGGGATTAACATGCACACTATTATGTATAAAACACATAACTAACAAAGACTTACTAGATAGTACAGGAAACTACTCAACAGTCTGTAATAACCTATATGGGGAAAGTAACTGAAAAAGAATGAATATATGTATATGTATAGCTGAATTACTATGCTGTACACCTGAAATTAACTCCATATTACAATTCAGCTATGCTCCAATAAATAAAAATTTAAAAAAAACTGTATCCCTCAATTTATTTTATTCTTTTTTTCCCTTCACTGATTGATAAGCTCTCGGAAGGCAGGGTTTTGTTCACTGTTACAGCCTAAGCATCGAGAGTAGCAGCTGCTTGATGAGATCTCTTTATCATCTCTGTGGCCACTTCCTGTTCTGCCCTTTCTGGCGCAGAGTTGAACCACACTCTCCCCACCCCCTGAAATGGCCACTGGATTTGTTTTGGCTCCTGCAATGTGTGCTAAAGATGACTGTGTTACTTCCAAAAGGGATGTTTCAGAGCCAGTGTGTGACTTGTCCCCTTCATCCTTAGGACTGGGTGGAGTAGAGCCCCTGAAGCCTGAGGGGCACAGCAACATTGGCGAGAAAGGCACCTTGCTGTTTTGAATCACTGAGACGATGGGGATGTTTGTCGTTGAGGCACAACTTAGCTGATCTTGACTGACATGGTTTTTGAGTGAATTTTGACTTTCTGGAAGTTGGCTTCCCCATTTTTGCATTAGATCCATAATCAAGAGGCTTTATGGTAGTCAATGAAACAGAAGTAGATGTTTTTCTGGAATTGCCTTACTTTCTCTATGACCCAACAAATGTTGGCAATTTAATCTCTGCTTCCTCTGCCTCTTTGAAACCTAGATAGCTTGTACATCTGGAAGTTCTCAGTTCATACCCTGCTGAAGCCTAGCTTGAAAGATTTTGATATTACTCAGCCATTAAAAGAATGAAATAATGCCATTAGCAGCAGCATGCATGGGTGTAGAGATGATCATACTAAGTCAGTCAGACAGAGAAAGACAAATATCATATGATATCATTCAGATGTGGGATCTAATTTTTTAAAAAACAACAGAAATGAACTTATTTACAAAACAGAAACAGATTCACAGTTTTCGAAAACAAACTCATGGCTGCCAAGGGGAAATGGGGAGGGGGCGAGGAGGGATAAACTTGGAACCTGGGATTAACATGCACACTATTATGTATAAAACACATAACTAACAAAGACTTACTAGATAGTACAGGAAACTACTCAACAGTCTGTAATAACCTATATGGGGAAAGTAACTGAAAAAGAATGAATATATGTATATGTATAGCTGAATTACTATGCTGTACACCTGAAATTAACTCCATATTACAATTCAGCTATGCTCCAATAAATAAAAATTTAAAAAACTGTATCCCTCAATTTATTTTATTCTTTTTTTCCCTTCACTGATTGATAAGCTCTCGGAAGGCAGGGTTTTGTTCACTGTTACAGCCTAAGCATCGAGAGTAGCAGCTGCTTGATGAGATCTCTTTATCATCTCTGTGGCCACTTCCTGTTCTGCCCTTTCTGGCGCAGAGTTGAACCACACTCTCCCCACCCCCTGAAATGGCCACTGGATTTGTTTTGGCTCCTGCAATGTGTGCTAAAGATGACTGTGTTACTTCCAAAAGGGATGTTTCAGAGCCAGTGTGTGACTTGTCCCCTTCATCCTTAGGACTGGGTGGAGTAGAGCCCCTGAAGCCTGAGGGGCACAGCAACATTGGCGAGAAAGGCACCTTGCTGTTTTGAATCACTGAGACGATGGGGATGTTTGTCGTTGAGGCACAACTTAGCTGATCTTGACTGACATATGAGGCCTTCAATAAACATTTAATGGATAAATAGTCAGTGAGTCCTTTGGTTGTCTTCCTGATGTCCTGAGTAAAGAACTCCACTCTAGGGCTTCCCTGATGGCTCAGTGGTAAACATCTTGCCTGCCAATGCAGGAAACACGAGTTCAATCCTTGATCTGGGAAGATCCCACATGCTGCGGAGCAACTAAGCTGGTGAGCCTGTGCTCTAGAGCCTCGGAGCCGCAACTACTGAGCCCATGAGCTGCAACTACTGAAACCCGTGTGCCTTAGAGCCTGAGTTCCACCACAAGAGAAGGCACCGCAACAAGAAGCCTGCTCACCTCAACTAGAGCATAGCCCCCACTCCCTGCAACTAGAGAAGAGCCTGCGGCAGCAGTCAAAACACAGAAGAGCCAAAAATAATTAAATAAATCAATACAAGTAAAAAAAATGGTTGAGGATATATTTTTTAAAAAAAGAACTTCACTCTGGGTATTGATATATACATATATATCATATAATAATAATAAATCGTTGCTATTATTATTATTATTACAGTTTTTTGAGTGCCAAAGTTTGCAAGGTACACTTTCCATTTCTTTCTTAATAATTAAACATGAGATAAGTGCTATTATTATTTCCATGTGTCATATGAGGAAACTGAAATATGGAGTTCAGACCAGATTCACCATCACTGCCTGACTTTCTTAGGCAGCATGCTGGAGCTTGCAGTGGATGAGCCCAGGCCCCGCAGACCACAGGCAAAGCGTGCAGCTGGCTGCGGGAGGACCTGCGGTCATCATCTCCCTGTATCTCTTCGGCCTTTGGGTGTGGAGCCGGCAGGAATGTGCGCTCGAGAGGGGAGGGACAGACAACTTGCTAACCTGCTGAGCTGGGTGAGAGGTCATTTGCATGACTCCATGTCTGGTTAAGATCTCAGGATGCTGTAAGTGCTTTGGCTGCCAATAAAATTTCCCAAAATGTGCTCTGGGGGAAAAACAGCCAATCATCCCCCCCCAAAAAATCCAACTCCCACCCTGGCCCTTTAATTTTTAAATTCTTTGTGTATTCTTTGGGAAAATTCAATCCATATGTTTTTCAGCCTTTATGCACTGAAATGTTTCCTAGGGAGTATTTGAGTTCTCCAAACCCCAGAACCTTTCCCCACGTGCCTCTCCCTGTCTTCTGCATTACTGCGTCTCTCCCAACACTTTAGAAGAGGGAATTCACGTTCCAGCAGAAGTTCATCTTGGGGGAAACAGTAAGGCTCTGCGCTGAGAAGTTAGAATGACGCTGAACCACTGAGACGCCGACAGGAGCATCCCCCAGGGTTTGTCACCTCCGAGCCTCGCACCGCCTCCGACAGGCTGCCCTCCCGCATTCTGAGTGTCCCACTCCCTGAGCGCTGCTTTCGGAGCCAGGGAGGCAGCTTGTGAGACCTGAGTGTCTCTGGACACACGTGGAGGCAGGACGGTACAAACCCAGACAGGGCAAAGACTTACGTAAAACCAGACTGGGATTCACACTTTGTGGGGAGCCCAGAGCCTTGGCCAGGGGAACCTCAAGATAGCTCTACCCACTCCTGAGGGGGGTTTTCATCGAGAGGCCAGCTGGGGACAGGCGAGGGGGAAGGGCAGCGCATGCTGTGCAGCAGGGTTGAAGTGCGGGCTGTACAGGGGCTGCCAGCCAAGCTCCACACGGTGGAAGTGATAATAATTATTAATGCCTGACATTTGTGTAACACTTCATAGTTTTAAAAAGGCTGTCAGCAGCTTGATATAGCCTGTGTTTAAGAGCCAAAATGTTTAGATTCCCATTCTTTGTCCTAGCTGCGCAACCCTGGTTAAGTCACCGAACCTCTCTGGACGTCCGTTTACTCATATGTGCAATGGGGAAACCTTGACTCCCGTCTCATAGGCTAGGTGCGAATCTTGTGATAAAATGCCAGTGAACTCACTTTCAAACTGTCAAATACTAGCAGCTGAAGGTGGCTGCTGTGGACTCCACACCCGCTCATCTCACTTGAAGTCTTTTTTTTTGTTCACTTAAAAAAATTGCAACTCGTAACATTACAACACAGCATTTTCAATTTCCCATATAATGTTTTTCTACAAAGGAAAGCGTTAAGTCAGCCTCTGGCTTACCTTCCTGTCTTGAGTGCTCCCAGCTGCCATCAATCCATGTAGGCCCCAAGATTCCAGGTGTTGGGGGGCTGCTGGAGCCCACTGCTGGGCTGTGGGACCTCCCTCAGGGGAGAGCTCCTCCTGGGAGGAGAAGGTAGAGGCAGGGCTTGGGGATGCCGTTGGAAGGGCTGTCTGAGCACCTCTGGGGAATCCCAGAAGGAAGGTCAACAGACACAAGGGATGCTGTGATTTCCTCACGAGCTCTCTCAGCCGAGGAGGAAAGGCTTGCCCAAACTGCAGCCTCTGTGGTGAGGGGCTGCTTGGAAAAGCCTCAGCAGCCGTCCACGGGCGCCCAGGGGAGCAGCTGAAGGCAGAGAGGGCAACATGGTTTGTCCTGTGACCTTGGTACTCCTTGGCGTGAGGCTCCTGTGCCTGGGAAGCGGGGGGCCGCCGGGATAAAACCTGAACTCCTTAGCATGGCACCCAAGGCTTGACTGGGCCCCTGCCTTTCCCTCTCTCGAACCATCCTTCTCTCACCACTTGCAGGCCCTGGCCTCTGCCTGGTCTGCTCTTCTGCCTGAACCTTCTCCCTCCCTGCCCTTTCCGCCAGGTGATCACCTACACCAGTTCACCTGTTTTCGCCAGGCCCGGCAGTGCTTGGTAAATGGTGGAAAACACACATGAGAAAATGAGTGGAGAGAGTGAAGAACTCACCTGGGGTCCCCCAGGGTTCAAACCATGACCCAAACCCAAGTCCTCTCCAGCATCAGGTGTGTAGGATGCGTGTGCCCTTCTCCTGGGTTTCTACAATGGCTGCTGGAGGGATGGTGGCCACAGACACAAGTCCCATGACGCCTGTGTCCAGGCAGCACGCGTGGCTTGCCTGGGGCAGACAGACAGAAGGCACCCAGTACCCCCTCTCAGCCAGGGCCCCTCTGCTGGTCTCAGGGACCTCAGCGCTGCCACTGGGCTGGGCCTCGCTGGTTCTGTTGCCACCCTGGCTCTTGAAGAGAGCCTCTTTCCGAGGAGGAATGAAAATCTGACAAAGCCCAAAGAGCAGCACCAGTGTGATGCGAGCCTCCTGTGGATAGGCCTCCAGGTGAAACATGTTTTGCTGCACATTCAGATCACCTGGGGAGCTTCCACAACAGCAATGCCCAGGCTGCATCCCATAGCAGGACTGTGGGAGGTGGGACCCAACCTCAGTCGTGCTTCACACGTCCCAGAAATGTGGATGGACCAAGAGACCATCATGCTTAGTGAAATTTGTCAAAGAGAAAGAGAAAGACAAATACTCTAGCATATCACTTATATGTGGAATCTTAAAAATAAAACAAATCTATATATAAAACAAAAACAGATTCACCGAAAACAAAGAGGAAAAGGAAACGCAGAGGGACGGAGCTAACAGACATTATTATATATAAAATAGGTAAGCCACAAAGATCTACTGTATAGCACAGGGATTAATTATGCACTTTATCTTTTAACAACCAGTAATGGAGTACAATCTGTAAAAATACTGATTCACTAGGCTGTCCACCTGAAACTACAATATTGTAAACCAATTCTACATCAACAAAGAACCAACAAATAATGCCCCTGAAGTCTCCGAGGTGTGGCCAAATTTGAAAAAAGACTAGGGAAGTTTAAAAACCACTCCCCCTGTGTGTGATGGCCTGGAGGGGTGGGGCAGGGGTGAGGTTGGGGACTGGGAGCGGGTGGAGGAGGGAGGGCCAGGGATATACAGATGCCTAATCTGGGATTATACACATCTGTATGAGAAAATGAGTGGAGAGAGTGAAGAACTCACCTGGGGTCCCCCAGGGTTCAAACCATGACCCAAACCCAAGTCCTCTCCAGCATCAGGTGTGTAGGATGCGTGTGCCCTTCTCCTGGGTTTCTACAATGGCTGCTGGAGGGATGGTGGCCACAGACACAAGTCCCATGACGCCTGTGTCCAGGCAGCACGCGTGGCTTGCCTGGGGCAGACAGACAGAAGGCACCCAGTACCCCCTCTCAGCCAGGGCCCCTCTGCTGGTCTCAGGGACCTCAGCGCTGCCACTGGGCTGGGCCTCGCTGGTTCTGTTGCCACCCTGGCTCTTGAAGAGAGCCTCTTTCCGAGGAGGAATGAAAATCTGACAAAGCCCAAAGAGCAGCACCAGTGTGATGCGAGCCTCCTGTGGATAGGCCTCCAGGTGAAACATGTTTTGCTGCACATTCAGATCACCTGGGGAGCTTCCACAACAGCAATGCCCAGGCTGCATCCCATAGCAGGACTGTGGGAGGTGGGACCCAACCTCAGTCGTGCTTCACACGTCCCAGAAATGTGGATGGACCAAGAGACCATCATGCTTAGTGAAATTTGTCAAAGAGAAAGAGAAAGACAAATACTCTAGCATATCACTTATATGTGGAATCTTAAAAATAAAACAAATCTATATATAAAACAAAAACAGATTCACCGAAAACAAAGAGGAAAAGGAAACGCAGAGGGACGGAGCTAACAGACATTATTATATATAAAATAGGTAAGCCACAAAGATCTACTGTATAGCACAGGGATTAATTATGCACTTTATCTTTTAACAACCAGTAATGGAGTACAATCTGTAAAAATACTGATTCACTAGGCTGTCCACCTGAAACTACAATATTGTAAACCAATTCTACATCAACAAAGAACCAACAAATAATGCCCCTGAAGTCTCCGAGGTGTGGCCAAATTTGAAAAAAGACTAGGGAAGTTTAAAAACCACTCCCCCTGTGTGTGATGGCCTGGAGGGGTGGGGCAGGGGTGAGGGTTGGGGGACTGGGAGCGGGGTGGAGGAGGGAGGGGGCCAGGGATATACAGATGCCTAATCTGGGATTATACACATCTGTAAACAACAAAATTCTGTAAAAGTAAAAAGTAACATAAAATAATTATTAAAAAGAAAAAATATAAAAAAGAACAAAAAACATCCCCATGGCCTAGACTGGCCCCAGGCCAATGAAATTAGACTCTCTCTAGGGGCCTGGACATCCTGTGGCTTGGTTGGGTGCCTGTGTGTGTTTTTGTTTCAAATGTCTTACATTTTAAAAGAATTTTTATTTATTTTGACTGTGCTGTGTGGTCTATGGGATCCTAGTTCCCCAACCAGGGACCACACCTGTGGCCCCCCGCGGTGGAAGTGAGGAGTCTTAACCACTGGATTGCCATGGGAGTCTCTGGCTTGGTTGGGTTGGATGGGTCTCTAGGTAGTAGCCACGTGCAGGGGGCTGAGAAACCTCTGATGAAGCCCAAAGCTGTCATTTAGCTCATCAGAATCAGAAAGGTCAAGGTACTTGCCAGAGTACACATAGTATATGGTTGGGGTGGGACCAGGCTATGAACCCAGCTTCAGGGTCCTGATCCCCAGCCCTTCCTATCACACAGGGCAGCCAGCACTCATGGAGACTCCCTCTAGTGTTCATTTCACAGTTTAGGTGCTGGGTTGACCCAGCTGGTCAAGACATTGCAAGATCACCCTTGACTTGGATCAGAGAGCTTGTGAGGGGCCACTGCTCCTCTCTCTGAACTTTGTCAGACCTGAAGGGCTTTGCCCTGTGGAGAGAGCACCCAAGTCAGGGGAGACAGAGTTCCTGTGATGCTCGGACTGATGGAGATGGTGATGATAAGACACGAACGAGTGTGGGGTAAAAATCTAGAAGAAAGAGCTCTACTCAGAGGAATTACTGGGACTACACTCACCTTGCGCCTCCTGGAAACTGCCCAGCATTTCTGTGCCTCTTTGCCCTGATTCACAGACTCCTTCTGTCCTTCCCATCATGTGGTTCTGTGGGAGTCTCCGAGTGTGGCCAAATTTGAAAAAGACTAGGAAGTTTAAAAACCACTCCCCCTGTGTGTGATGGCCTGGAGGGGTGGGGCAGGGGTGAGGGTTGGGGGACTGGGAGCGGGGTGGAGGAGGGAGGGGGCCAGGGATATACAGATGCCTAATCTGGGATTATACACATCTGTAAACAACAAAATTCTGTAAAAGTAAAAAGTAACATAAAATAATTATTAAAAAGAAAAAATATAAAAAAGAACAAAAAACATCCCCATGGCCTAGACTGGCCCCAGGCCAATGAAATTAGACTCTCTCTAGGGGCCTGGACATCCTGTGGCTTGGTTGGGTGCCTGTGTGTTTTTTTGTTTCAAATGTCTTACATTTTAAAAGAATTTTTATTTATTTTGACTGTGCTGTGTGGTCTATGGGATCCTAGTTCCCCAACCAGGGACCACACCTGTGGCCCCCCGCGGTGGAAGTGAGGAGTCTTAACCACTGGATTGCCATGGGAGTCTCTGGCTTGGTTGGGTTGGATGGGTCTCTAGGTAGTAGCCACGTGCAGGGGGCTGAGAAACCTCTGATGAAGCCCAAAGCTGTCATTTAGCTCATCAGAATCAGAAAGGTCAAGGTACTTGCCAGAGTACACATAGTATATGGTTGGGGTGGGACCAGGCTATGAACCCAGCTTCAGGGTCCTGATCCCCAGCCCTTCCTATCACACAGGGCAGCCAGCACTCATGGAGACTCCCTCTAGTGTTCATTTCACAGTTTAGGTGCTGGGTTGACCCAGCTGGTCAAGACATTGCAAGATCACCCTTGACTTGGATCAGAGAGCTTGTGAGGGGCCACTGCTCCTCTCTCTGAACTTTGTCAGACCTGAAGGGCTTTTGCCCTGTGGAGAGAGCACCCAAGTCAGGGGAGACAGAGTTCCTGTGATGCTCGGACTGATGGAGATGGTGATGATAAGACACGAACGAGTGTGGGGTAAAAATCTAGAAGAAAGAGCTCTACTCAGAGGAATTACTGGGACTACACTCACCTTGCGCTCTCCTGGAAACTGCCCAGCATTTCTGTGCCTCTTTGCCCTGATTCACAGACTCCTTCTGTCCTTCCCATCATGTGGTTCTGTGGGAGCATCATGGGTTTGGAGACAGACTTCCCTGGGGTTCCCCTCCAGCTCTACCAACAATGAAAGTTCAAGACCAATATATATATATTTTTTATTTTTTTTTAACTGAAGGATAATTGCTTTATATAGCAACATAAATCAGTCATAGATATACATATGTCCCCTCTCTTTTGAACCTCCCTGCCACCTCCCACCCCTTCCCACACCTCTAGATTGTTACAGTGCCCTGGTTTGAGTTCCCTGAGTCATATAGCACATTTTTTTACATGTGGTCGTGTATATGGGAAGTCAGTATTATTGAGAGCCTCCCATAAGCAAAGCACTATACTTTCAGGTCTTTGGCTTCCCTTAATACTCAGAAGAATGAATGCTCCTGTAGGGATCATTAATGCCCATTTTATCGAGAAGAAAACTAAGGCCTGGGGGAGGTTAATAGCTTGCTCCAGATCACCTGGGTAGTAAGTGATGGAGGTGGGATTTAAACTCAGTCTGCAGAGTGTTTTCTCTCCTAGAGCATCTGCCTTCCAGCGTGGGCCTC
The DNA here is from genome assembly GCA_022376925.1 of Tragulus kanchil. Lineage (NCBI taxonomy): Eukaryota > Metazoa > Chordata > Mammalia > Artiodactyla > Tragulidae > Tragulus > Tragulus kanchil. The sequence continues at coordinate 25,231,247 of JAIOJX010000024.1, forward strand.
AACCTGTTCAGTTCAGCCAGGTCTGAGCTCTTTTTTATCTGTCAAAATCCTTCTCATTTTCCAGGACCTCAGGATTCTCCTTGCTTTGTAACCTGCACCATAGCCTAGATTGAGCCTGGTTTGTCTCTCACCTCCATGGTGCCATCTCTCATTGTCGCCTTGACCTGGGCTACTCCACCCACGGGAGGAGCCCAGAAAAGCACAGTGGTCTCCAGGGCCAGCAGAGCCCTGGACTCCTCCAGCCCTGTGAGGAGACATACCAGGTGCGGGGGCGACAGAGACCCTGCTGCACTCTGCCCCATTCAAGACCCCACTGCCCAGGGTCTTCTCTTCCGTCCAAGAGGCCTCCTCCCAAAAAGGCTTCTTTCTGATCCAAATACGTAACTAGGGGAAGGTAACCAGAAGCCATGATCAGCTTGTCATGAGTTTTACTCGGAAAAAAGATGTTACAGTAATACTGAAGTTGGGACAGTCGGCTGCCCAGCATTTCTGTGCCTCTTTGCCCTGATTCACAGACTCCTTCTGTCCTTCCCATCATGTGGTTCTGTGGGAGCATCATGGGTTTGGAGACAGACTTCCCTGGGGTTCCCCTCCAGCTCTACCAACAATGAAAGTTCAAGACCAATATATATATATTTTTTATTTTTTTTTAACTGAAGGATAATTGCTTTATATAGCAACATAAATCAGTCATAGATATACATATGTCCCCTCTCTTTTGAACCTCCCTGCCACCTCCCACCCCTTCCCACACCTCTAGATTGTTACAGTGCCCTGGTTTGAGTTCCCTGAGTCATATAGCACATTTTTTTACATGTGGTCGTGTATATGGGAAGTCAGTATTATTGAGAGCCTCCCATAAGCAAAGCACTATACTTTCAGGTCTTTGGCTTCCCTTAATACTCAGAAGAATGAATGCTCCTGTAGGGATCATTAATGCCCATTTTATCGAGAAGAAAACTAAGGCCTGGGGGAGGTTAATAGCTTGCTCCAGATCACCTGGGTAGTAAGTGATGGAGGTGGGATTTAAACTCAGTCTGCAGAGTGTTTTCTCTCCTAGAGCATCTGCCTTCCAGCGTGGGCCTCAACCTGTTCAGTTCAGCCAGGTCTGAGCTCTTTTTCATCTGTCAAAATCCTTCTCATTTTCCAGGACCTCAGGATTCTCCTTGCTTTGTAACCTGCACCATAGCCTAGATTGAGCCTGGTCTGTCTCTCACCTCCATGGTGCCATCTCTCATTGTCGTCTTGACCGCGGGCTACTCCACCCACGGGAGGAGCCCAGAAAAGCACAGTGGTCTCCAGGGCCAGCAGAGCCCTGGACTCCTCCAGCCCTGTGAGGAGACATACCAGGTGCGGGGGCGACAGAGACCCTGCTGCACTCTGCCCCATTCAAGACCCCACTGCCCAGGGTCTTCTCTTCCGTCCAAGAGGCCTCCTCCCAAAAAGGCTTCTTTCTGATCCAAATACGTAACTAGGGGAAGGTAACCAGAAGCCATGATCAGCTTGTCATGAGTTTACTCGGAATGGGACAGTGGACTGGCACTTTAATTTTATATGACATTTTTATTATTAATATGATGTTACAGTAATACTGAAGGAATTTAAAGAGACGACAGTCCAAGGAACAATCCTATCTACTTCTCTCACACAGTTTGTCTGTGTCTCTTTTCAATCTTTCGCCAGAGAAACACACATTTTTTAACTTAGTTCTAATCACAGTGTTTACAATGTTGTGTTCTGCTTATTTTACTGAGAAGTAGCCTCCAGACATCTTTCCATACTCTCATCCTCCTGTCGATTCATTCTAACATCTGTAGAGTCTTCTATCATATGTTTGAACCATGGTCAAGTTTTCCTCCAATAGTTGAAGATAAAAGTTCATCTTTGTAAATCATCATATGATGGACATCTTTGTCCATACATTTCTTTTGGAAGGGCAGAGAGGCCAGGACTGCTGTGTGTGGTGGCAGAACTGGAAGGGGTGGGTGGAACGGGTGGGGAGAGAAAGTGGCAGAAGGTCAACTTCAGCCTCAGTTTTGTCTGCACCAGCCCAGTTCGCAAAGCAGGCTTCCCAGCCACCCTCATGCAGGCAGTTAGGTCACAGTGGCGGCGATTTAGTTGCTAAGTCATGTCTGACTCTTTGCAACCCCATAGATTCTCACCTTCCAGGCTTCTCTGTCCATGGCATTCCCCAGGCAAAAATATTGGAAAGGATGGCCAATTCTTTCTCCCGGCGATCTTCCTGACCTAGGCATCAAACCCACGTCTCATGTACTGCAAGTGGATTCTTTACCAACTGAGCCACCAGGGAAACCATCTTCACTAAATCACAGGAATCTCTAGTAATTTCTGCACTGTCTCTGGCTCTGAAAACCTGGCCCTCTCCCCTGGCTTTGTTTGTAAAACCTGGCTGTAAGGGAAAGACCTCACCTCAGAACTTGAGCTGATGGATGCAGAACCGAGCATACATCTGAGTGAGTGTTGGGGTGGGGATGGAGTGTATGTAGCAACACATGCTTGGATCTACTGCGTAAGCACCATGGGCTGGATACTAAATGCTTCGTTATCTCATAGCATCCTTTCACACAAAGAGACAGGCATCTGACATGTTTGGGCCTGAGGCTCAAGAAGGATGATCACCCTCTCTGGGTGCTGGTAGGTGATAATCACGAGGTCTGAAGCAGTGACGAGGTCTCATCACTGTGGGCTGGATGCGATGGAGGCCACGCTTAGCTCTGAAGGATGGGTGAGACCCCAGCTGGTGTAAAGAAGGGGGAGAGTTAACGTGAGCAAGGAGATGGGGGCAGCGCAGGCTGGAGGATGGGGTGAGAAGGGCCTGGGAGGAGTGAGTGGGTGGCCAGTGAGGAGACAGAACTCACTCAGTTGGGCTTGTGTCGGGGGAAGGTGAGAAATGAGGCTGGAGACAGGGCTCCTGGCCTCGCTATTAGCTTGGGGAGGGATCCTTCTCCAGGTCTGACTTTCTCTGGCTCAGCATGGAGAACAGTGATGAGGGTGAGAGCATTGATTGTATCTGGCCATTTCTTATAATCAGGAGAGGGGAAAAAATAACCTAACACTTGATTAGGTGAACAACCGAGATCCAAGTTGCCATGTCCAGACCCTGAGTGAGAACAGGCTTCCTAGTGCCTGTCTCAACTCAAACAACACTCTCAGATGAGCACAGCCCTGCAGAGAGGGAAGAAAGAAGCCACGGTGTGTTGTCTCATGCAGGCAGTTAGGTCACAGTGGCGGCGATTTAGTTGCTAAGTCATGTCTGACTCTTTGCAACCCCATAGATTCTCACCTTCCAGGCTTCTCTGTCCATGGCATTCCCCAGGCAAAAATATTGGAAAGGATGGCCAATTCTTTCTCCCGGCGATCTTCCTGACCTAGGCATCAAACCCACGTCTCATGTACTGCAAGTGGATTCTTTACCAACTGAGCCACCAGGGAAACCATCTTCACTAAATCACAGGAATCTCTAGTAATTTCTGCACTGTCTCTGGCTCTGAAAACCTGGCCCTCTCCCCTGGCTTTGTTTGTAAAACCTGGCTGTAAGGGAAAGACCTCACCTCAGAACTTGAGCTGATGGATGCAGAACCGAGCATACATCTGAGTGAGTGTTGGGGTGGGGATGGAGTGTATGTAGCAACACATGCTTGGATCTACTGCGTAAGCACCATGGGCTGGATACTAAATGCTTCGTTATCTCATAGCATCCTTTCACACAAAGAGACAGGCATCTGACATGTTTGGGCCTGAGGCTCAAGAAGGATGATCACCCTCTCTGGGTGCTGGTAGGTGATAATCACGAGGTCTGAAGCAGTGACGAGGTCTCATCACTGTGGGCTGGATGCGATGGAGGCCACGCTTAGCTCTGAAGGATGGGTGAGACCCCAGCTGGTGTAAAGAAGGGGGAGAGTTAACGTGAGCAAGGAGATGGGGGCAGCGCAGGCTGGAGGATGGGGTGAGAAGGGCCTGGGAGGAGTGAGTGGGTGGCCAGTGAGGAGACAGAACTCACTCAGTTGGGCTTGTGTCGGGGGAAGGTGAGAAATGAGGCTGGAGACAGGGCTCCTGGCCTCGCTATTAGCTTGGGGAGGGATCCTTCTCCAGGTCTGACTTTCTCTGGCTCAGCATGGAGAACAGTGATGAGGGTGAGAGCATTGATTGTATCTGGCCATTTCTTATAATCAGGAGAGGGGAAAAAATAACCTAACACTTGATTAGGTGAACAACCGAGATCCAAGTTGCCATGTCCAGACCCTGAGTGAGAACAGGCTTCCTAGTGCCTGTCTCAACTCAAACAACACTCTCAGATGAGCACAGCCCTGCAGAGAGGGAAGAAAGAAGCCACGGTGTGTTGTCTCAGCCACGGCTGAAGCCTCTCGGGGGCAGGTGAAGCTCGGGCCACACGATGCTCCAAGCACTACCGGAACAACGGCTTGGCTGATGGGAGGAGGTTTTTCCCTACACACTCCCTTCTATTCCTCGCTTCTGTGGTTCCTCCAGAGGCTCCAGAACCTACCAGGCAAATGGGAAGACCATCTTCTGAAATGGCCAGGGCTTGCTCCACAAGCCTCTATTTCCTTGGTTCCAGGTCTCCATCACCCTTAATTTCTCTCTAGGGCTAACCGTGGGGAGAGGTGGCTGGGCCCTTCTTTGGGTCCCAGCCTCTTGGGCTGTTTGCTTATTTTGGTTTCGAAACTCTGGTGTTAAGTAAAAACATCAGGGATTCCTGGCAGGGACTCAGACGAACTGAAAATTAGAAAAACAGACACGTCTCCAAGTCTTCCCAAGCAAATAGCCCAAGCTGTGGATGGCCCCCGGAGAACACTCTTTGGCAACGGACAGCCCCAAACCACCTGCTTTTAGCTTGGGAGGCTTTCTGTGCTTGTGGTCCATGTTAGAAATTCTGACCCACACGTCCAACTGAAACGGACTGTTGGACATTTCCACATGAATGGAAACATCTCAAACTCAGTGGGTCAAAGCCAAACTCACCCCAGACCCCTGGTGTTCAGTCTTTCTCTCAGGGACTGGTGCCACTGCCTCTGAGAGGCTAGAACCAGACTCATGGGTTACCCTATCTTCTCTTCCATCTGGACACCAAATAACCCCCAGTTCCCTGTGCTCTTCCCCACTTCTACTGCCGCTCCCTTGGTTCAAAGCTCTCTTTCTGATCTGTCCCAGCTGACTCTTCCACGATCTTCCTACCTTTATCCCGTCCAGTTTTAAAACCAAGGGGAATTCATCCAAAACACAAAGTCGATCACATGCCTTGCCTGACTCTCTTGAAATGCACAATGGAGAAAATAATTGAGAATCAAATCATTGCTGGGCAGCATTCTTCTAAGGGTGAGGCAGTGGCATTGTGTCTACCAGTGGGGAAATAAATTTCTGTCCACCTCTCTTTCTCTTGCAGGAATGGGTAGGGAGAATGGCTGAGAGCTGCAGAGAAAGGCTTAGTGGTCCCTGATGACCCATACCCTGAGTTATCTTATGTATAAGTATACTTATGTAGGTGGAAGCTACCACTGTGTCAAGTTGGAAAGAGTAGTATAAACATGTTACCTTAAAAATAAATATTTTTCTGTTTGTTACCGCAAGGGCGGCGCTCTTTCTCCTGTCCCTCATCTCCTCCGACGCTCACGTGCACCTCAAGCTCCCAGACTGTGGTCAATGATACAGCTCACAGGAATGACGATTCCACAGACGACAGCTGAGTCCATGTTTTGAGGCTAGAAAAAAAATACGGATGGGTCTGGAATAGCTTGTGGTTGCCAGAAATCAAGAATGCTTTCAAGAATGTCAAGGGCAACGCTGCAAGGACAAAGGAGCCAAACCAAGGGACTTCTGGGCCAAGTTTTGACCATTTAGGCTTTAATTAGAACAAGTCAAACCAGAAAAAGAATGTGGGTTCAAGACAGTTCTCAAAAACCTCTAAAGTATACAGGACAGTGGTCTGAGACCAAAAGGACAGTGACCCTAACAGCATATGTTGCTTTGTATTGACTTTAGTGAGTGGAGCATTTCATATAAACAGACTTTTTCTTTCTTCTATTAATTATATATCTGTTTACTGAGGATAGATATGTTTTGTTTCTATCTGTGAAAGCAGGAAATATAAATGCAGGGAACGCTGAGTTAGCCAACGTGTATAAGCAAAAGCAGGCCCTATCCGGGTGGTAGTTTCTCAGCCCTGGGGTGGCACAGGAGGTGAGGTGGGTGCCCTTATGGGGTCCTAGAGAGGAGCGGAAGCTACAGACCTACTGCCTGCTCCCTTAGGGAATGAAACTTGGAGACAGTGTCTGTAAATTACAACACAACGCCAGCAAAAAAAAAAAAGATCATTGTTACTAATGCAAAGAGATAGGTCAGTTCATCAGGATGACAGGCTAATGGGTCAGGCCAAGGCTGGCCAAGCAAGACGAGAATTCATCTCACTGCAGGGGGAACATTCAACACTGTCGAACCAAAAACCTTCCCCAAAGGTGTGGACTTAAAATGTCTCATTGAAGAAACAAAGAATCGTTATGAAAAGGAAGCTCCCCTGTCTGATTTCATCTTGTTTGCAACTCCCCCACCTGAGCCTGACAACCTGACTTAGAATGAACTGTTCAACCACCCAGGTTTTGGAGCTCCCACAGTCTGAGGCGGTGCTTTTTCTTTTTCTTGTGGTCTGGGAAGATTGTTACAATCCCTAGGATGCTAAAAATAGTACTTGGTAGAAAAATCACTGAAATCCTAGGAAAGTGTCAAAACTGGCACCCCAGGAAGGTGTGGAATTTAGGAGAAGCAGCAAAGTGAAACCTGCAGTATTAGTGCGTTTAGAACAGGTTTTGATGAAAGGGTATTAAACAGCTTTGGAATTGTAATAGTTTGTGTATTTAATACACTGAGAGTTTTTAAGAGGATCGGCTATGCTACATTTGTAAATTTAATTCGTTTGAAGGTATTACTTTTAAGTTTGCAGTCAATGTTAAATGTGAAAATCCAATGTGCTAAATTCACGAATTTTTATTTACTTTATTTTTGGCTGGGCTGGGTCTTCATCGCTGCACGGGCTTTCTCGAGTTGCGGCGAGGGGGGCCTACTCACTAGCTGCAGGCTTCTCGCCGTGGTGGCTTCTCCCGCTTTGGAGCACGGGCGCCAGGGCAGCGGCTCAGGGGCTGTGGCGCAGGTGCTCAGCTCCCCCGAGGCACGTGGAATCCTCCCAGGCCTGGGATGCAACCTGTGCTCCCTATATTGACAGCTGAATTCCCATCAACCTTGAAAATCCGGGTGGTAGTTTCTCAGCCCTGGGGTGGCACAGGAGGTGAGGTGGGTGCCCTATGGGGTCCTAGAGAGGAGGAAGCTACAGACCTACTGCCTGCTCCCTTAGGGAATGAAACTTGGAGACAGTGTCTGTAAATTACAACACAACGCCAGCAAAAAAAAAAAAGATCATTGTTACTAATGCAAAGAGATAGGTCAGTTCATCAGGATGACAGGCTAATGGGTCAGGCCAAGGCTGGCCAAGCAAGACGAGAATTCATCTCACTGCAGGGGGAACATTCAACACTGTCGAACCAAAAACCTTCCCCAAAGGTGTGGACTTAAAATGTCTCATTGAAGAAACAAAGAATCGTTATGAAAAGGAAGCTCCCCTGTCTGATTTCATCTTGTTTGCAACTCCCCCACCTGAGCCTGACAACCTGACTTAGAATGAACTGTTCAACCACCCAGGTTTTGGAGCTCCCACAGTCTGAGGCGGTGCTTTTTCTTTTTCTTGTGGTCTGGGAAGATTGTTACAATCCCTAGGATGCTAAAAATAGTACTTGGTAGAAAAATCACTGAAATCCTAGGAAAGTGTCAAAACTGGCACCCCAGGAAGGTGTGGAATTTAGGAGAAGCAGCAAAGTGAAACCTGCAGTATTAGTGCGTTTAGAACAGGTTTTGATGAAAGGGTATTAAACAGCTTTGGAATTGTAATAGTTTGTGTATTTAATACACTGAGAGTTTTTAAGAGGATCGGCTATGCTACATTTGTAAATTTAATTCGTTTGAAGGTATTACTTTTAAGTTTGCAGTCAATGTTAAATGTGAAAATCCAATGTGCTAAATTCACGAATTTTTATTTACTTTATTTTTGGCTGGGCTGGGTCTTCATCGCTGCACGGGCTTTCTCGAGTTGCGGCGAGGGGGGCCTACTCACTAGCTGCAGGCTTCTCGCCGTGGTGGCTTCTCCCGCTTTGGAGCACGGGCGCCAGGGCAGCGGCTCAGGGGCTGTGGCGCAGGTGCTCAGCTCCCCCGAGGCACGTGGAATCCTCCCAGGCCTGGGATGCAACCTGTGCTCCCTATATTGACAGCTGAATTCCCATCCAGGGATGTCCTAAATCAATGATTTTAAAAAAAAATGAATTTCATTTGAATTCCCGTTGACCCCCTGACCCCAAGCAGATGTGGTCTCCCACACAGTCCACACCCCACGCTAGAGCGGTAGGTAGAGGTGCTGGGATCAGTGACCCTGCACGGGCCCAGCAGCGTCACCCAAGGCCCCCTGTTTACGTTAGGGCTGCTGGGACCCTGCACGGGCCCAGCAGCGTCACCCAAGGCCCCCTGTTTACGTTAGGGCTGCCCCTGGATGGCGTGCCCTCTATGGGTTCGGACAAATGTAGAATGCTCTGTATCCACCATCAGAGAACCAACAGAGTAGCCTCGCTGCCCTAAAATCCCTCTGTGCTCTGTTTATCTCTCCCTCTCTGCCAGCCCTTGGCAACCACTAATCCCTTCGCTGTCTCCATAATTTCACTTTTCCAAATTGTCACATAGTTGGAATCATACAGTACATAGCCTTTACAGCTTGGCTTCTCTCCCTTTGTAACGTGCAAATGCTTCCTTCATGTCTTTCATGGCCTGGTAACTCGTTCTTCTAGTGCTGAATAATACTCCATTGTCTGGAGGTAACACAGCTTATGTATCCATTTATCTACAAAGGACATCCTGGTCGCTTCCAAGTTTTGGCAATTACGAGAAAAGCTGCTATAAATATTTCTGTGCAAGTTTTTGTTTAGACATAAGTTTCAACTCATTTGGGTAAACACCAAGGGATACCATTTCTGGATCATGTGGTAAGACTGTTTCGTTTTAAAGAAACTGTCATGCTATCCTTCGAAGTGGCTGTATCATTTCATGCTCCCACCAGCAATGAATCAAGAGTTTCTGTTGCTCCACATCCTCCAAGCATTCAGTGTGTTCAAGGCTGTCATTGCTCTGGATTTTAACCATTCTGATGGATGTTGTTTGCAATGAATTTATTTATTAACAGTGTTAGTAGTGTGTGAATATTTAAAGGAAGGCTGATAGTTGAATAATTTTAAAGGAAGGCCTGATACTCACTAGCTGCAGGCTTCTCGCCGTGGTGGCTTCTCCCGCTTTGGAGCACGGGCGCCAGGGCAGCGGCTCAGGGGCTGTGGCGCAGGTGCTCAGCTCCCCCGAGGCACGTGGAATCCTCCCAGGCCTGGGATGCAACCTGTGCTCCCTATATTGACAGCTGAATTCCCATCCAGGGATGTCCTAAATCAATGATTTTAAAAAAAAATGAATTTCATTTGAATTCCCGTTGACCCCCTGACCCCAAGCAGATGTGGTCTCCCACACAGTCCACACCCCACGCTAGAGCGGTAGGTAGAGGTGCTGGGATCAGTGACCCTGCACGGGCCCAGCAGCGTCACCCAAGGCCCCCTGTTTACGTTAGGGCTGCTGGGACCCTGCACGGGCCCAGCAGCGTCACCCAAGGCCCCCTGTTTACGTTAGGGCTGCCCCTGGATGGCGTGCCCTCTATGGGTTCGGACAAATGTAGAATGCTCTGTATCCACCATCAGAGAACCAACAGAGTAGCCTCGCTGCCCTAAAATCCCTCTGTGCTCTGTTTATCTCTCCCTCTCTGCCAGCCCTTGGCAACCACTAATCCCTTCGCTGTCTCCATAATTTCACTTTTCCAAATTGTCACATAGTTGGAATCATACAGTACATAGCCTTTACAGCTTGGCTTCTCTCCCTTTGTAACGTGCAAATGCTTCCTTCATGTCTTTCATGGCCTGGTAACTCGTTCTTCTAGTGCTGAATAATACTCCATTGTCTGGAGGTAACACAGCTTATGTATCCATTTATCTACAAAGGACATCCTGGTCGCTTCCAAGTTTTGGCAATTACGAGAAAAGCTGCTATAAATATTTCTGTGCAAGTTTTTGTTTAGACATAAGTTTCAACTCATTTGGGTAAACACCAAGGGATACCATTTCTGGATCATGTGGTAAGACTGTTTCGTTTTAAAGAAACTGTCATGCTATCCTTCGAAGTGGCTGTATCATTTCATGCTCCCACCAGCAATGAATCAAGAGTTTCTGTTGCTCCACATCCTCCAAGCATTCAGTGTGTTCAAGGCTGTCATTGCTCTGGATTTTAACCATTCTGATGGATGTTGTTTGCAATGAATTTATTTATTAACAGTGTTAGTAGTGTGTGAATATTTAAAGGAAGGCTGATAGTTTAAAGGAATAAGGATTGTTACTTCCATTAGAGGAATTGATGGGCATTAAACCAGGTGTAAAGAGTAGTCAGGGGGCTTCCCTGGTGGTCCAGTGGGTAAGGACACCACCTTCCAGTGCAAGGGGCGCCGGTTCGATCCCTGGCCTGGGAAGATCCCACGTGCTGCGAAGCAGCTGGACCGATGTGTCCAATGACCGAGCCGGAGCTCTGGAGCGCATGCACCCAGAGCCGGAGCTCTGCAACAACAGAGGCCACTGCGACAGGAGGCCCACACAGGCCAAAGAACAAAGATGGATGAAAATAGATAAATGAAAGACCAATAGAAGTGGCCCGCCCACCCCTCTTCCTCCCCACCCCTCCCCCACAAAAAATAGTCAGTATTCCTCTCTAAGCCCAGAGGCCCTTCTGACTTGAAAGAGCCATTGGTGATCTGAACAAGCTCCGAACCTGGCAGACCTGGGTGAGGGGTGGCAAGAAAGGGCTGAATGGCTTCTGTGATAGGATTTGGCGGAGGGTGTCAAGGGCAGAGTGAGGCAGTCAAGAAGAACAAAGGTGAGAGGAGACCAGGCTTGGGATGGTGGAAATGCCTAAGGAAAATTTTAAGAATAGGGGCTTTAACATTTCATTGGATGTAATTAGCATCACTGTGATGGACATTGTCTCCATTTACAAAAATTGGCTACATTGTGTGAGTGAGCAGGTTTTTTGTGTGGAATGCCCGGAAGAGTGAGCTCCATGAATGGGGTAGAGAAAAGGAACAGCCTTGGGCAGGAAGGTGAGAGACACTGAATAACTTAATGCTGGCCCCTCCACCTAAGGACTCCGTAGGGATTCTGTGACAGTGAGGAGATCGGGAGGGTCGGGTTTACATGCGACAAGTGATACACTAATGTGTTGGAGCTGGCCTTTACTGTCATGCTATCCTTCGAAGTGGCTGTATCATTTCATGCTCCCACCAGCAATGAATCAAGAGTTTCTGTTGCTCCACATCCTCCAAGCATTCAGTGTGTTCAAGGCTGTCATTGCTCTGGATTTTAACCATTCTGATGGATGTTGTTTGCAATGAATTTATTTATTAACAGTGTTAGTAGTGTGTGAATATTTAAAGGAAGGCTGATAGTTTAAAGGAATAAGGATTGTTACTTCCATTAGAGGAATTGATGGGCATTAAACCAGGTGTAAAGAGTAGTCAGGGGGCTTCCCTGGTGGTCCAGTGGGTAAGGACACCACCTTCCAGTGCAAGGGGCGCCGGTTCGATCCCTGGCCTGGGAAGATCCCACGTGCTGCGAAGCAGCTGGACCGATGTGTCCAATGACCGAGCCGGAGCTCTGGAGCGCATGCACCCAGAGCCGGAGCTCTGCAACAACAGAGGCCACTGCGACAGGAGGCCCACACAGGCCAAAGAACAAAGATGGATGAAAATAGATAAATGAAAGACCAATAGAAGTGGCCCGCCCACCCCTCTTCCTCCCCACCCCTCCCCCACAAAAAATAGTCAGTATTCCTCTCTAAGCCCAGAGGCCCTTCTGACTTGAAAGAGCCATTGGTGATCTGAACAAGCTCCGAACCTGGCAGACCTGGGTGAGGGGTGGCAAGAAAGGGCTGAATGGCTTCTGTGATAGGATTTGGCGGAGGGTGTCAAGGGCAGAGTGAGGCAGTCAAGAAGAACAAAGGTGAGAGGAGACCAGGCTTGGGATGGTGGAAATGCCTAAGGAAAATTTTAAGAATAGGGGCTTTAACATTTCATTGGATGTAATTAGCATCACTGTGATGGACATTGTCTCCATTTACAAAAATTGGCTACATTGTGTGAGTGAGCAGGTTTTTTGTGTGGAATGCCCGGAAGAGTGAGCTCCATGAATGGGGTAGAGAAAAGGAACAGCCTTGGGCAGGAAGGTGAGAGACACTGAATAACTTAATGCTGGCCCCTCCACCTAAGGACTCCGTAGGGATTCTGTGACAGTGAGGAGATCGGGAGGGTCGGGTTTACATGCGACAAGTGATACACTAATGTGTTGGAGCTGGCCTTTACCAGCCGGGAAACCAATTGTTAACATTTCAGTTCTTGCGAGTGGGTTGTCAAACTACTAGTAGATTGAAATCTACTGTGGAAGGAGGTATTTATACCGTAGAAATTGGCACAAACATTACACATCAGCAACTTGCCCAACTCTGCCCACAGCTGCTTGTTAAACACTCACTCAGATGGTGGCTTCCGGTCTGGCTCTGGGCCTCTCCCCAGATTCCGCTCACACACCAGGAGTGCGGAAGAGACCACTATTCCTGTCCCCTGGCTTTCTGTGAATGCCCGCCCCTTCCCCTGGGCTTGTCTTCATTTTTCAAGGCTCAAGCCCAGAGTGACTTCTGGGGGAAAGACTCTACTCTGCCAGCATCCACAGTGTTTTGAATCCTCGAAAAGGATCTTGATCCTGGGTATCCTCCCTTCCCATTTCCCTTGAGATGGGCCTGTGGATTCATTCATTTCTGAGTCAGGAGAGCCTGGCATGGGGCTGGGTCCTCTATGATCTTTTGCCGAATGGTTGCCCAGGGCACATTTAGTCTTTTGTTGTTGTTGTTAAGGTGCTTGGCTGGGCCACGCAAGATGTAGGATCTTAGTTCCTGGACTAGGGATTGAATCCTTGCCCTGGGTGCTGGCAGTGCAGAGTCATAACCACTCAACCACCAGTGACGTCCTCAGGTTTAGTTTTTAAGGACAGTCAGGGTGGGATGGAACAAGGAGATGCTGCTTTTGAAACTGGAGGACGAATTCTCCAGAGCTCCCTAGAGGGGGTGAAGTGAAGGACAGGTAGAGCAAGACTTGCTTATGCTGAAAATTTTAAGAATAGGGGCTTTAACATTTCATTGGATGTAATTAGCATCACTGTGATGGACATTGTCTCCATTTACAAAAATTGGCTACATTGTGTGAGTGAGCAGGTTTTTTGTGTGGAATGCCCGGAAGAGTGAGCTCCATGAATGGGGTAGAGAAAAGGAACAGCCTTGGGCAGGAAGGTGAGAGACACTGAATAACTTAATGCTGGCCCCTCCACCTAAGGACTCCGTAGGGATTCTGTGACAGTGAGGAGATCGGGAGGGTCGGGTTTACATGCGACAAGTGATACACTAATGTGTTGGAGCTGGCCTTTACCAGCCGGAAACCAATTGTTAACATTTCAGTTCTTGCGAGTGGGTTGTCAAACTACTAGTAGATTGAAATCTACTGTGGAAGGAGGTATTTATACCGTAGAAATTGGCACAAACATTACACATCAGCAACTTGCCCAACTCTGCCCACAGCTGCTTGTTAAACACTCACTCAGATGGTGGCTTCCGGTCTGGCTCTGGGCCTCTCCCCAGATTCCGCTCACACACCAGGAGTGCGGAAGAGACCACTATTCCTGTCCCCTGGCTTTCTGTGAATGCCCGCCCCTTCCCTGGGCTTGTCTTCATTTTTCAAGGCTCAAGCCCAGAGTGACTTCTGGGGGAAAGACTCTACTCTGCCAGCATCCACAGTGTTTTGAATCCTCGAAAAGGATCTTGATCCTGGGTATCCTCCCTTCCCATTTCCCTTGAGATGGGCCTGTGGATTCATTCATTTCTGAGTCAGGAGAGCCTGGCATGGGGCTGGGTCCTCTATGATCTTTTGCCGAATGGTTGCCCAGGGCACATTTAGTCTTTTGTTGTTGTTGTTAAGGTGCTTGGCTGGGCCACGCAAGATGTAGGATCTTAGTTCCTGGACTAGGGATTGAATCCTTGCCCTGGGTGCTGGCAGTGCAGAGTCATAACCACTCAACCACCAGTGACGTCCTCAGGTTTAGTTTTTAAGGACAGTCAGGGTGGGATGGAACAAGGAGATGCTGCTTTTGAAACTGGAGGACGAATTCTCCAGAGCTCCCTAGAGGGGGTGAAGTGAAGGACAGGTAGAGCAAGACTTGCTTATGCTGCAGAGAACGATGGAGAAGCTGCCCTCTTGAGCGCGGAGGCCTGGAGTGTCCCTCTGCGTGGCGGGAGGGCTGGACTGTGGTCCCCCTGAGTGGGGGCAGGAGGAACCCATCTTGCAGCATGAACTGGTTGCCCAGCCTCTGGGATGGCTCCCAGCTGTCGACACGCAGGCCGGGCCTGGCCAGCTGCTGTCCGGGCCACTGCTCCCAACCGGAGCTGCTTTCTGACCCCAAAGACTTGTCAGTAGTACAGGAAATGATGACTTGAATGAAAAGTTAAGCCAGGAGGAAACTGTTCAGGGCTGCAGAGAGACGTTCTACCCGGAGGACTTTTACAGGGGTCTCTAGTCCTCGAAGATGTCCCTGTTTCAGGGTGTTCACAATCCACTCTTGGCCCCAGCTCCATCAACTCTGTTTAGGGGAAAAGTGTGGTAGAAGATGAAGAGAAAATGGGAAGATGCCTGCTGATCCAGCCTCAGGAACCTGCAGGAATGGGAAATTGAGCTCCCGGGCCCCTGGATGACACAGAGGACAGCAGCAATGTGGGTGAGGGCAAAGCGGGGCTGGCAGAAAACAGAGCAGTGCCCACTTTAGAATCCTAAATTTCATTTTAAAAGTCTTATTGACGGTGATTACAAAATACACAAGCTGCTCTTCCCAGTGGTGATGGGACAATATCCCCATGCCCAGCTGGAGATGACTTAGAATGCAGCTAGGAACCCAGCTGAGTAAGTCACCCCACACCCTGGCTGGCCTCAGGTCCTGCCCAGGTGCCTGTTCTGACCCAGCGCTTTCCGGTCGGGATGTGTCCTTCACCACCTCACCTCTCTAGTTTTAGATGTTCCTGAGTGGCCAAGAATTTATTTTCCTGGAAAGCCCAGCGTCTGTGTTTCCTGCACCTCTGGTGTCCAAGCCAGCCTGTTGTTCTGATGTTACCATTCTCTCCTGGGAACCGCTCCTGGGGGCTGACTCGGTAGCTTGCAGAAACACTACTGCTCAAAAGAACCCGTCTCTGTGCCAGGGGTGCCTGCCAGGGGAGACCCGGGAACATGACATTCCTTAGCAGATTTGCTTGAGGGCTGAAAGCAACTGAACAGCTTTATGGGATCATGTCGGGCCCTTGTTAATCTTGTCATTTTGGCCTGAGAAACTCAAGTATTATATGTTTCCTTATGTTCCCATTCCCTTCTCTCCTGTGAGCAGGTGCTAAGATAGGTCCCAGTCTTGCCATTTCCAGTGAAACAAGCCATGCATGGGGCCTGAGGATGGAACTCTCTTTATGATCTGTGGATAAAGTGTCATCCTTGATGCCTCTAGACATAGGTGAGAGTCCTGCAAACAGCCGCTGGGCACTTCCTGAGGGCCAGCTATCATGCTAAGCAATGAGGGCACCAATTCATGGAACCAACTCCACGGTCTTATGAGGAAGTTTTGTTTTGTTTTGTTTCGTTTTTAATTTGGCTGCACCAGGTCTTAGTTGTGGTATGCAGGATTGATTTCCCTGATCAGGGATCAAACCCAGGACTCCAGCATTGAGATCCAGGAGTTTTAACCACTGGACCACCTGGGAAGTCCTGCAAGGGGAATATTGGGTTGGCCAAACAGTTCATTTAGATTTTCCCATAGGATGTTATGGGAAATGCTATTATTTTACTACAGTATTATTCAGCTACTAGTGTGCGATTATTATCACCATTTTTCAGGTGAGACAGTTATAAAACTGGTGGCAGAGTTCACTGGTTGTAGAGCCAGGATTTAAACTCTGACCTTTCAGACTTGGGGGTGCACCACAGCCTTCCAGGGACTCACCAGTTCAGTCTGCTTCTAAAGTTCCAGGTTCAGCTTAAACAACGCCACCTCCTCCAGGAAGTCTTTGCTGAATTCCTATCTGGAAATCATCTTTCCTAAGCTCCTGGGGCACTTTCTGTGCGTCTCTTGTCACCATTTCCCAGGCATCATGGTTATTTGCCTGCATGGGCACATGCCGTTTTTTCTGGTGAGGAGCCGTCTAATTAATCCCTGACTGGCTCCTGGCATAGTGTCCAATACACTGTAGATGCCTGTTAAGAGGTGGTGAAGCTCAGCTATGTGACTCTTTCTCCTTGGAGGGACGAGTCTGTCCCAGGGCTCCATCCTACAGCTTCTAGGAGACTCTGAAGCGGGTATGGCACTGCTCCCACCCCACTCTCCCACTGCTGACCCTCACGACCGTCCCACCCTCACCTCTGCACTCTCCTGGGAAGGGCCTGGTGAAGACGCACCTTGGGCCCTGCTGTTAATTTAAAACCTTGGGTGCTTCCTTGGGTTTCATCAGAAATGAACCCCTAGTCCTCAGAGGGCAGGAGAGAGGCAGGAGGCCACTGCATGTTACGTTGGGAGGTGGCAGATTTAATAAATGAGGGACTGACACGTTAGACTTGTCTTGGGCAGCTTCAGGCCGAGTAGACTCTGCACACCCTTTGCCAGAATCTTAAAAGTCTATCCAGAGGGCTTAGCTGGGTTCAGTCACCTATACTGTCCAGACGGTCTCAGCCACAGCTCATTATTACAAAGCTGTGTCCTTGGGCAACGACTAGGGCAGAGGCCAGGGGAGGGGTGATTCCTGCATCCTCCCAACGACCTCCTTCAATGCCTGCTTGAGTAGACAGGGGCCCGGGATCCTTCTCTGCATCAGACTAAATGCAAAGATCAAGTGTTGATGACTCCAAGCATGCTAGAGACAAGGCCCTCCTAATGTCGTTCTCCCAAACCTGGCTTGATGTGCAGAGTCGTGAACCATGGCTTCAGTCACTGTGTCCAGTCTTAGGACATGGTCCGTGGGCCACTGAGTTAGAAGACAGCTGACTGCTTGCAAAACCTTGAAAGGATCCCTGGAACCATGGTAGCACTTGGCGAAAGTGAAAAAACCACAGGGCCAGGATTTAAACTCTGACCTTTCAGACTTGGGGGTGCACCACAGCCTTCCAGGGACTCACCAGTTCAGTCTGCTTCTAAAGTTCCAGGTTCAGCTTAAACAACGCCACCTCCTCCAGGAAGTCTTTGCTGAATTCCTATCTGGAAATCATCTTTCCTAAGCTCCTGGGGCACTTTCTGTGCGTCTCTTGTCACCATTTCCCAGGCATCATGGTTATTTGCCTGCATGGGCACATGCCGTTTTTTCTGGTGAGGAGCCGTCTAATTAATCCCTGACTGGCTCCTGGCATAGTGTCCAATACACTGTAGATGCCTGTTAAGAGGTGGTGAAGCTCAGCTATGTGACTCTTTCTCCTTGGAGGGACGAGTCTGTCCCAGGGCTCCATCCTACAGCTTCTAGGAGACTCTGAAGCGGGTATGGCACTGCTCCCACCCCACTCTCCCACTGCTGACCCTCACGACCGTCCCACCCTCACCTCTGCACTCTCCTGGGAAGGGCCTGGTGAAGACGCACCTTGGGCCCTGCTGTTAATTTAAAACCTTGGGTGCTTCCTTGGGTTTCATCAGAAATGAACCCCTAGTCCTCAGAGGGCAGGAGAGAGGCAGGAGGCCACTGCATGTTACGTTGGGAGGTGGCAGATTTAATAAATGAGGGACTGACACGTTAGACTTGTCTTGGGCAGCTTCAGGCCGAGTAGACTCTGCACACCCTTTGCCAGAATCTTAAAAGTCTATCCAGAGGGCTTAGCTGGGTTCAGTCACCTATACTGTCCAGACGGTCTCAGCCACAGCTCATTATTACAAAGCTGTGTCCTTGGGCAACGACTAGGGCAGAGGCCAGGGGAGGGGTGATTCCTGCATCCTCCCAACGACCTCCTTCAATGCCTGCTTGAGTAGACAGGGGCCCGGGATCCTTCTCTGCATCAGACTAAATGCAAAGATCAAGTGTTGATGACTCCAAGCATGCTAGAGACAAGGCCCTCCTAATGTCGTTCTCCCAAACCTGGCTTGATGTGCAGAGTCGTGAACCATGGCTTCAGTCACTGTGTCCAGTCTTAGGACATGGTCCGTGGGCCACTGAGTTAGAAGACAGCTGACTCTGCTCTTTCGCCCATTGATGACCCTTGAAAGGATCCCCTGGCAGCCCAGGCCTGGTTAAAGTGGAAGGGATTAGTGAATGCACATTGCCTCTGAAGAAGTGAAATCCACACATATAGTGAGTCTGTTTCCTCTCCGGAAAATGTGGGGAGTGGAAGACTGCAGACCCTTGAGTAGCTCATCTTAAACTCAACAGAGCTGCAGTTTCCACTTCGTATCTCCTGGTTTTCCCCTCCCTTCCGTTCTGAAAGCTCGACTGGAAAATGGAGGAGGCAGGATTTTTAATGACCGATGATCTCCATTTCTCCGTGGGCAACCGCCCAGGGCAGACTCGGGATCCAGGCCAGAGGAGCCAGTGTGCTGCAGAAATGAGGCAGTGAGGGTGAAGAACACAGGCAGAGAGCCTGCCTCCTGGGTCTTTGGCATGCCAGCTGCCTGGCCTTGCGCAGCAGTCTCTCCCAGCCCCCCATCATCACGTACCTCACTCTCACTGCTGGAAAAGGAGGAAGAATACATCGCTTTTCTCTTCCAAACTTGCCTGGAGGATAGATCAGAATGCAGATGATGACAATCTGAGGGTACAACATCCACCCCCAAACATACAGAGAAGTGCTTTGAAAAATCATCAAGAGCTGTGTAAATATACGGGATTGATATGACCCATCCGTTCCTTACCTTGAACACCTGGGGCATGCCGTGCGACGTGAGCAGTGTTGGGGCTCGAAGGTGAGAGGTCCTAATCCTCAAGGAATTCAAAGAGCAGGGTGGGAGACAAACGGACACATACACACACACAATGACCAACACTAGGCACACTCACAGGTAAATGCGAACATGAAAGAGACTGGGTGTTGAGATCCGGTGAGGCGAAGACTCCTTGAAGGCGGCCCCAGCAGAAAGTCGAGGAGCAGAAGGATACTAGGGGAAGATGGTGGGGGTGGGAGGGAAGGGCCTTCCAAGCAAGAGGCAAATACAAGCAAAATTGATGTCTGGGGACCTTCCAAACACTGTACATGGTTGGGGAAAGGGTGCGGGGCAAGGGGCTCTGAGAGTGGGCAGGTTGGGTCATGGAGGGCCTGGTAAGCCATGCGAGGAGCTGCAGCATGCTCTGGAAATAGAGGATGTCATTGAAGGTCTGAAGCAGGTGAGCGGCAAGAGCAGGTGGGGGTATGGGACAAACGGGGCTGCAGCACGCCCTGGAGGACCACCACACGGCAGCCCCCAGGACGAGAGCCCAGTGAAGAGCCAGCACCATTAGTGTGGAAGCAAGAGCATGAGAGGTCCCCATCAAGGTAGCAGAGGATGGGCAGGGTGAGTGTGCGTGTGTGTGCGTGTGTGGGGTTGGAAGCAGAGAAATCTAAGAAGTATTACGGATGCTGCCTGTCGACAGGGAGTGGAGGTAGGGAAGACAAGAGGCTGGGAGGACCACTGGGGGACCGCAGTGGTGAGGATCCAGTGCCACTTTCAGAATTAGGGGTGCAGGAGGAAATCAGGTGATGGTGGAAGAGGAAGCGTTCTGTTTTGAATATCTTTGAGCTTCTTTCCTTTTAAGTGATAAATAGTTCTCCCCTTCTTTTTACCAATCATCTGTTTCATTGCAATTTGCTTTGCTGCCATCAAGATTCAGGTCATACGGAGAAGCATCTAAGTGAATAAAATCTCCCTTCAATTCGGCTACTCAGAGACAGTTAACATGTTGGTGAATATGCTTCCAAAATGTTTTTCTGTGATATTTTGTTATTATTTAGTGACCAGTCATGTCTGACTCCTCTGTCCATGGAGATTCTCTAGGCAAGAATACTGGAGTGGGTGGTCATGCCCTCCTCCTGGCAATCTGCCTGACCCAGAGATCTCCTGCACTGCAAGTATATTCTTTACCACTGTGATGTATGATTTTTAAAAAATTGGAATAGAGTGTAACACTGTTTTTAAAACTTTGGATGCCCAGCTGTACCCTTGATCAATACAATCAGAATCGCTCTGGGTGGGGGACCAGGCAACAGTGTTTTTTAAGGCTTCCTGATGATTCTAACCAGCAGCCTGTGTTGAGAACCAGAGCCCTTAAAGAAAAGACAATACAAGCGAGCAGAACATAGGCAGCCTTCTATTGATCCCATGCTGCACCTGAAGGCTCTAGAAAAATACCCAAACCTATGTACCAACAAGAGTCAGTGACCATAACGTGTTGTAGACGTCTCCCTATCAGACGGAGTCATGATTCAAAGAACTGAGGAGAAGTCTGTATTTTTAGATAGTCTGCTCAAACCCAATGGATGCTTCACTCTGGTGGGGAATCACTCCAGTGCTGGGATTATTATATTAACACCTCAAGATGGGGCCTCTACAGCTGGTCTGCAGTACGTTGTCAATCACAGAGCAAGGTTAACTTCAGAACCAAACGAGGAAAGAGATCTGAACTCCTGGCACAGGCCTTCAGCCTCTCAGAGCAAGAAAAGAAGGTGAAGAGGGAAAAGAGAGCCTCCGATTCGCGTTAAGAGGTTTGAGTCCAAGCATTGTAAACATGCACAGACTGCCAAATCGCACTCTAAATATATTCCAATGATCTCATGTTTTCATATGCAGTGGAATCAAAAGAGGCATTTTTATTCATCTTGGATGACATCTTGAGCTTTTATGGGCGCGTCCTAGAGAGATTAGCTTAACCAAGAGGGGCAGTCAATATTCCAGCCATTTCAAGTTCCCACAACCAGCATGTTAAGTACCCTGAATGACAGTTATCTATCTTCCTGCCACTTGAACCCTCGAATGCATCCCTGAATATTAGCAGCAACCCCCCACCCCCCAACACCAACCCCAGGGGGGAAAAGTCTCCAACCAAAATCCTCTGAGGAGAGCCAAAAGAGGTTTTGGAGGGAGCAGCACATATTTTGAGGTGATTAACATTTCGGTTTTGGCCTCTTCATCCGCATGAGCTTCATCTGTTGCTCGTTTTCTCTTTGGCCAACAAGACCACATCCAATGTCCCGCAGGAGGCTGGAAATTCTTCTGAAAGCCCTTTTAGGTGAAGCCCAGTGAGAGGGCAAATGAAGTTTCACTCCTTTTATGGCGGTATCTCAACACGAGAGAGAGGAGAGAGGGAACATCACCTCTCTTCCCGAGACGGAGCCTGTGTGCTCCTCCGCACTGATGAACTCAACACTGGATCCTACAACTTGGGGACACCTTCGGTGTCACCCTAGGGTGGCAGGGCCCTCCAGCACCCCTCAACCCCTGCCTTCACCCCCTACCCCACTACAGAGTCTTCACTTCTGCCCTGTCAGAGCATAAATCAAGCAGCAGAGCCGCTTGGAAATATGACGAATACCTTGGCTGGCTCCTACTTGAAAAGACAAGCGGGGAGGAGGAATCTAGAACCCTAAGATCAGAAACCCAATGGATGCTTCACTCTGGTGGGGAATCACTCCAGTGCTGGGATTATTATATTAACACCTCAAGATGGGGCCTCTACAGCTGGTCTGCAGTACGTTGTCAATCACAGAGCAAGGTTAACTTCAGAACCAAACGAGGAAAGAGATCTGAACTCCTGGCACAGGCCTTCAGCCTCTCAGAGCAAGAAAAGAAGGTGAAGAGGGAAAAGAGAGCCTCCGATTCGCGTTAAGAGGTTTGAGTCCAAGCATTGTAAACATGCACAGACTGCCAAATCGCACTCTAAATATATTCCAATGATCTCATGTTTTCATATGCAGTGGAATCAAAAGAGGCATTTTTATTCATCTTGGATGACATCTTGAGCTTTTATGGGCGCGTCCTAGAAAATTAGCTTAACCAAGAGGGGCAGTCAATATTCCAGCCATTTCAAGTTCCCACAACCAGCATGTTAAGTACCCTGAATGACAGTTATCTATCTTCCTGCCACTTGAACCCTCGAATGCATCCCTGAATATTAGCAGCAACCCCCCACCCCCCAACACCAACCCCAGGGGGGAAAAGTCTCCAATCAAAATCCTCTGAGGAGAGCCAAAAGAGGTTTTGGAGGGAGCAGCACATATTTTGAGGTGATTAACATTTCGGTTTTGGCCTCTTCATCCGCATGAGCTTCATCTGTTGCTCGTTTTCTCTTTGGCCAACAAGACCACATCCAATGTCCCGCAGGAGGCTGGAAATTCTTCTGAAAGCCCTTTTAGGTGAAGCCCAGTGAGAGGGCAAATGAAGTTTCACTCCTTTTATGGCGGTATCTCAACACGAGAGAGAGGGAGAGAGGGAACATCACCTCTCTTCCCGAGACGGAGCCTGTGTGCTCCTCCGCACTGATGAACTCAACACTGGATCCTACAACTTGGGGACACCTTCGGTGTCACCCTAGGGTGGCAGGGCCCTCCAGCACCCCTCAACCCCTGCCTTCACCCCCTACCCCACTACAGAGTCTTCACTTCTGCCCTGTCAGAGCATAAATCAAGCAGCAGAGCCGCTTGGAAATATGACGAATACCTTGGCTGGCTCCTACTTGAAAAGACAAGCGGGGAGGAGGGGGAATCTAAAGTAACCAGGCTTGGCTGCAAGGATGGCCAGAATTTAGTGTTCCTGGAGCTGGCCCCAGCGGCTTGGATGGCTGGGCGCTGCCAGGGGCATCTTCCCTGGGGGCAGCCCCGACGCTCCATGCTTGGAAGAGGAGAGCGCTTTGGTGTCTGTCAAGAACATTATTCAGAAATACTTGGCCACTTCCTGAGTCCTCCCTGTGAGCACTGAGATGAGGCAGAGGGGTGGGGAGGAGGGCTGGGGGCTGGCAGAGCTTTTCCTCTGCTGGGAGGGCCCTTGTCATGGCCCCAGTTTCGGATGTGACTGTTGCCACAGAGAGCTCACTCGTAGCTGCCGTGTGCAATGCCCGTGTGTGCAGGTGTGCACTTTGGGGACCGGTGAGGCGGGAGAGCCTGCCAAGCTCTTCTGAGGACCCAGGTCAAAGGTGCCTCCGGCCCGCAGGTGTGCAGGCTGCTCTGTGCTGGAGCTGTTGGCGTCTCCCTGCCCTGTTTCCCAGGTTCACTAGTTTAACCAGCTCCCCTCACTGGTTAATAACTCTCTGGTCCCCTCGGGTCACTCTCAGGGGGTTGGGACCTTGCTGGAAAAAGTGCTGCAGAGTCTGCACCAACCTCCCCGCAGAGACTGCCCGAAGGTGACGCCAGGGTCCTTGGGGTCACCTTTCTGCCTGTGGAGCAGATGGCCCTCAGAGGGTCCCCAGCAGGCAGCTCCTGAGTGTCCGGGGGCATGGCTGTGCTTGCAGGGTTCAGGCTTCAGGCCCTTCAGGGCAGAGGTTCTTTTTGTTTGCTTTGTTTTGTTCTTTAGACTTACGACGAGACTATTCCAGTGGCCGCAGACAAGGGAAGTCTAGGCGCCTGCATAGAGTGGGAGGCCCACAGAAGAGCGCCAGCAGAGATCTGGTCTCAGCTGTGACAGGCTCTGAGCACATGGGTATCAGAAGGGCTGCCTCCCCCAAAGGGTAATCATGTTAAGAGGAATCCTTCCTCTCTCCAATCCTCCTCAACACCTAAAAGCATTGATGTTTTGGAGGCTTTATGGGGGCCCCTGCTGCAGCAGGACGGGGAGTGAGAACAAACAACAGTTTCCTTTGCCGGCTTGCTCACTTGGGGGAGGTGAGCTTGTTCCTTATATGGGATGTGAGGGTACGGGTGTGTCCAGGGGTCAGACTGGAGGGGTGGCTTAGGAGATGCGACCACCCCTTTGAGGGAGCTGAGTGCAGGGGGGATACGCGTCCTGCTTTTGTTCCCAACACCCTGTTCTAAAAGCATTTTTTAAGGTCCTTTTTTGTTTCTTTAAGGGAAGCAGCCCCATGAGACCCTCCTGCAAGAAGATGGAACATTATCACCACCCCCTCCTCTGTCCCGTCAAAGCCCCCCAGCCTCACCAGAGTGTCAGTCCTCTGAGCTGGCTGGGAAAGCAATTAGCTTTCCTCGGGCACGGGCAGATCACCAAGTCAGGCCTCCAAGCAGGGGTTTCCTGTCACCAAAGCCACACTCATGCAAATCCATTTTTCATTAGGAGAAAATAAAACTCACAAGTGACATCAACTGAAAAATGTTCTTTGAGAGCAAGTTATTCCCATTTAAAGCTAACACATGACAGCTGGTGACTTCTAATGGAAAGTAAAATTTGTTGGGCTGAATTACTATCAAACCACTTGAGAATTTGTGTTTTTAATTTTCCTTTTTGGAGAAAGGCAGGGCTTTGGCGTCCAGGAGAACAGAGGAGGAATGGAGAGGTCTAGTCTTGTCTCTAATTGTGGCCTTAAAAGACCCTGGACAATCTTCAGCAAAATCAGGGACCAATACCTCTAGGTACATTAATTTCCTTCACCCTTTACTTAAAGCCCATTTAAAAGCTGGTTAGAAAACAAACCTCTCTGCTCTACCGTTCATTTGGGCTCTGTACCAAAACAGTTGTATGTGTACCAAAAGCTTCCAACCATTTCCCCACATCATAGAAAATATCTGGTAAGAAAGAACCCAGTGCTTTTGCTATAGACTGAATGTATATGGCCTTCCGAAATTCATAGTTTGAAACCTTACTGGCTAATATGATGGTAGTTGGAGAAGCAGCTTTTGGGACATAATTAGGCTTAGATAGGGGTCATGAGGGTGGGGCCCTGTGATGGGAGTGAGAACAAACAACAGTTTCCTTTGCCGGCTTGCTCACTTGGGGGAGGTGAGCTTGTTCCTTATATGGGATGTGAGGGTACGGTGTGTCCAGGGTCAGACTGGAGGGGTGGCTTAGGAGATGCGACCACCCCTTTGAGGGAGCTGAGTGCAGGGGGGATACGCGTCCTGCTTTTGTTCCCAACACCCTGTTCTAAAAGCATTTTTTAAGGTCCTTTTTTGTTTCTTTAAGGGAAGCAGCCCCATGAGACCCTCCTGCAAGAAGATGGAACATTATCACCACCCCCTCCTCTGTCCCGTCAAAGCCCCCCAGCCTCACCAGAGTGTCAGTCCTCTGAGCTGGCTGGGAAAGCAATTAGCTTTCCTCGGGCACGGGCAGATCACCAAGTCAGGCCTCCAAGCAGGGGTTTCCTGTCACCAAAGCCACACTCATGCAAATCCATTTTTCATTAGGAGAAAATAAAACTCACAAGTGACATCAACTGAAAAATGTTCTTTGAGAGCAAGTTATTCCCATTTAAAGCTAACACATGACAGCTGGTGACTTCTAATGGAAAGTAAAATTTGTTGGGCTGAATTACTATCAAACCACTTGAGAATTTGTGTTTTTAATTTTCCTTTTTGGAGAAAGGCAGGGCTTTGGCGTCCAGGAGAACAGAGGAGGAATGGAGAGGTCTAGTCTTGTCTCTAATTGTGGCCTTAAAAGACCCTGGACAATCTTCAGCAAAATCAGGGACCAATACCTCTAGGTACATTAATTTCCTTCACCCTTTACTTAAAGCCCATTTAAAAAGCTGGTTAGAAAACAAACCTCTCTGCTCTACCGTTCATTTGGGCTCTGTACCAAAACAGTTGTATGTGTACCAAAAGCTTCCAACCATTTCCCCACATCATAGAAAATATCTGGTAAGAAAGAACCCAGTGCTTTTGCTATAGACTGAATGTATATGGCCTTCCGAAATTCATAGTTTGAAACCTTACTGGCTAATATGATGGTAGTTGGAGAAGCAGCTTTTGGGACATAATTAGGCTTAGATAGGGGTCATGAGGGTGGGGCCCCTGTGATGGGATTAGTGTTCTTTTAAGAATGGGAAGAGACTGGAACTTACCTCTCTCTCTCCAGGAAGCAGCCCGCTGTCTGCCAGCCAGGAAGAGGGCACTCATCAGGAACAGAATTTGCTGGCACCTTAATCTTGGATCTATTAGCCTCAAGAACTGTAAGAAGTAAGTGACCGCTATTTAAATGAGTCAATCTATGGTATTTTGCTACAGAAACTCAAGCAGATTAGGATAATATTCAAGTAAGTTATTAGGAGCTCTGTTACCATAAACTCCAGGGGATCAGCTATCTGTATACTTGAGCTGTATGAGACATAAAAGAACCATGTGAGACCAGGCTCTGTATAGTGAAGTTTGTTTCAGGCCAGTATAAATTCAGTTCTTCTTTCCCTCCAGAATTCTCTAGCACTTTTAGAATCTAAACCATATTTGTTGTCCATGTGGGCAATATAGAGGGCATCTTCAGAACTTCTGGGACATGGTCAGAAGGTGTCAGGAATCAAAGGAAGAGATTAACTGAGATGAATAATCTGCAGATGTAACCTATCTCAGGTAGGTTTTGGATGTACATTCCTGAGGATTTCATGGTTTGCTACCTTAAGATTAGATGACTCAAAATTTATTGGAAAACTGAATTATATAGAGATGACAAACTAGATTATAGTAAGGCCACATTATTTGAAGAGAATTCAATGGGTAAACATGAATAGCTCTGTACTGAATCTAGAAAAGAGGGTTAACGAGTAAGAATCACACTGGCGTTTATCCAAAAGACCCTGGACAATCTTCAGCAAAATCAGGGACCAATACCTCTAGGTACATTAATTTCCTTCACCCTTTACTTAAAGCCCATTTAAAAGCTGGTTAGAAAACAAACCTCTCTGCTCTACCGTTCATTTGGGCTCTGTACCAAAACAGTTGTATGTGTACCAAAAGCTTCCAACCATTTCCCCACATCATAGAAAATATCTGGTAAGAAAGAACCCAGTGCTTTTGCTATAGACTGAATGTATATGGCCTTCCGAAATTCATAGTTTGAAACCTTACTGGCTAATATGATGGTAGTTGGAGAAGCAGCTTTTGGGACATAATTAGGCTTAGATAGGGGTCATGAGGGTGGGGCCCCTGTGATGGGATTAGTGTTCTTTTAAGAATGGGAAGAGACTGGAACTTACCTCTCTCTCTCCAGGAAGCAGCCCGCTGTCTGCCAGCCAGGAAGAGGGCACTCATCAGGAACAGAATCTGCTGGCACCTTAATCTTGGATCTATTAGCCTCAAGAACTGTAAGAAGTAAGTGACCGCTATTTAAATGAGTCAATCTATGGTATTTTGCTACAGAAACTCAAGCAGATTAGGATAATATTCAAGTAAGTTATTAGGAGCTCTGTTACCATAAACTCCAGGGGATCAGCTATCTGTATACTTGAGCTGTATGAGACATAAAAGAACCATGTGAGACCAGGCTCTGTATAGTGAAGTTTGTTTCAGGCCAGTATAAATTCAGTTCTTCTTTCCCTCCAGAATTCTCTAGCACTTTTAGAATCTAAACCATATTTGTTGTCCATGTGGGCAATATAGAGGGCATCTTCAGAACTTCTGGGACATGGTCAGAAGGTGTCAGGAATCAAAGGAAGAGATTAACTGAGATGAATAATCTGCAGATGTAACCTATCTCAGGTAGGTTTTGGATGTACATTCCTGAGGATTTCATGGTTTGCTACCTTAAGATTAGATGACTCAAAATTTATTGGAAAACTGAATTATATAGAGATGACAAACTAGATTATAGTAAGGCCACATTATTTGAAGAGAATTCAATGGGTAAACATGAATAGCTCTGTACTGAATCTAGAAAAGAGGGTTAACGAGTAAGAATCACACTGGCGTTTATCCAGGAGTGTTGAGAGAATGGCAGAAAAGGCATTCCAAACTCTTCCAGAATCTGAGACACACACCCCTTAACACCTTTTCCCTGATTCCTGCTTAACGAATACTTTTAACATAGTTTGATGCTATTAGATGTATATACATTAAAGATTGTTAGGGTGTCTTGGAGTAGTGACCCCTTGATCATTGTATCACATCCGCCTTTATCCCTGATAACTTTCTTGCTGTATACCTAAGGATGATTCATGTTGATGTATGGCAGAAACCACAACATTATAAGGCAATTATCCCCCAATTAAAAATAAACTGAAAATATTTAAATATAAAGACACATGGAGATTAAAGAGATGTACAGATAAAAATACATCATGCTAACACTAAAAATAAATAAATAAACCAAAAAATGAATAGAGCTACTCCTTTCTTTTTTTTTTTTGTTTTGTTTTTGAGACAGAAAAGCCTAGACTTTATTCAGAGGCCAAAGAATGGAGAGGTGGAAACCAAGCTTACAAATGAACTTCTAGCTCACCTAGACAGACTGGTGTGATTTAGAGTAAAGACAAAGATGAGTGAGGCTAATGCTGGGGTAGGGCATGTGCATTTGTCCATTGGAGAGAGGCGGGATTGATGAGTGTTAGCATGATATGTTTTTCTCTGTCCATGTATTTATTTTCTTAATTGAAGGATAATAGCTTTACAGAGTTGTGTTGTTTACTGCCAAACATCAACCTGAATCGGCCGCGGGTGTACATATGTTCCCTCCTTGCCGATCTTCCCTCCCATCTCCCTCCCCATCCCAGCCCTCTAGGTTGTTACAGAGCCTGTTTGAATTCCCTTAGTCTTACAGCATATTTCCATTGCTTATCTATTTGACATGTGGTAAAGTATGTCCATTTATTTTTAATCTCTATGTGTCTTTATATTTAAAGTGGGTTTCTTATAACAAACCACTTGTTTGTTTCTTGTCTTTTTTGTGTGTTTGTTTAATCTACTTGGACAATCTCTGTCTTTTAATTAGTGTATTTAGACTACTGACATTCAAAAGGATTATTGGTATGGTTGAATTAGTATCTACTTTATTTGATACTGTTCTTGACTTGTTGCCCATGTTCCTTGAGGTTACTTTGTCTTCCACTCTTTTTTCTGTCTTTTGTGATTTTAACTGAGCATTTTATATGATGCCATTTTCTCTCTTAGGACATCCACGATCTTCCCCCCTTTTTAAGTGACTGTACTAGAATATATATTTATAATTAGTACAAGTTCACTGACAAGTAACACTATACTATTTTTGGGGTGTCTGAGTGCCTAATGATAAGGAAACAGTCTGAATTCTTCCGTGTCCCTTGTATCACTGATGTCACTCATTTCTCCTATTATATAAGCATATAATACATAGATATACACACACATAGGTGTATGTCTATTATATACATATACACATAAGATACATATGATACATAAGCATACATTGTCAAATACATTGTTGCTATTATTTTCAACAAGCCATTACATCACTTGAGAATAAGAAAAATGAAAGTTTTTATTTTACCTTCACTATTCCTTATTTGATGCAGTTTACTTTTTAGTGTAGAGCTGCATTTCTGATCTACGTCAATTGTCTTCTCTTTAAAGAACTTTCAACTTTCCTTCCAAGGCAGGCCTGCTGGCAACAAATTCTCAATTTTGTTTATCTGAGAAAGTCTATTTGTCTTTTACTTCTGAAGGATAATTTTGCAGAGTACAGAATTCTAGGTTGGTAGTTTTTTCTCTCAAAACTTGTGATATTTAACTCCACTCTCTTCTGGCTAGTATGGTTTCTGTGGAATAGTTGGGTTAATTCTTGTCTCTGATCTTCCTTGGGTAAGGTGCTTTCTTCTCTTGTTTCTTTCAGGATTTTTTGTTTACCTCTGATTTTCTAAAATTTGATAATGCATGCTTAGGTGTAGTTTTTCTGAGATATTTATCTTGCTTGATGATCTCTGAGCTTCCTGGATCTGTGAGTGGGCATCTGGCATTTGGGGGAAATTTTCAGTTATTATTGTTTCAGATATTTCTTCTGTTGCTCCTTCTCTTCTCCTTTTGGTATTCAAATTACTGATAGGTTATACCTTTTGTAGTTGTCCCAGAGACTTTGGGTATTCTGTTCTGGGTTTTATCCTTCAGTGTTTGTTCTCTATGCTTTTCAGTTTGGAGGCTTCTATTAAAATAGCCTCAAGCACAAAGATTCTTTTCTCAGCTGTGTCCAGTCTACTAATAAGCCCCATTTAAAGGCATTTTTCCCTTTTCATTTCCATGTTTTTTCCCCTTTTTTAAGTGACTGTACTAGAATATATATTTATAATTAGTACAAGTTCACTGACAAGTAACACTATACTATTTTTGGGGTGTCTGAGTGCCTAATGATAAGGAAACAGTCTGAATTCTTCCGTGTCCCTTGTATCACTGATGTCACTCATTTCTCCTATTATATAAGCATATAATACATAGATATACACACACATAGGTGTATGTCTATTATATACATATACACATAAGATACATATGATACATAAGCATACATTGTCAAATACATTGTTGCTATTATTTTCAACAAGCCATTACATCACTTGAGAATAAGAAAAATGAAAGTTTTTATTTTACCTTCACTATTCCTTATTTGATGCAGTTTACTTTTTAGTGTAGAGCTGCATTTCTGATCTACGTCAATTGTCTTCTCTTTAAAGAACTTTCAACTTTCCTTCCAAGGCAGGCCTGCTGGCAACAAATTCTCAATTTTGTTTATCTGAGAAAGTCTATTTGTCTTTTACTTCTGAAGGATAATTTTGCAGAGTACAGAATTCTAGGTTGGTAGTTTTTTCTCTCAAAACTTGTGATATTTAACTCCACTCTCTTCTGGCTAGTATGGTTTCTGTGGAATAGTTGGGTTAATTCTTGTCTCTGATCTTCCTTGGGTAAGGTGCTTTCTTCTCTTGTTTCTTTCAGGATTTTTTGTTTACCTCTGATTTTCTAAAATTTGATAATGCATGCTTAGGTGTAGTTTTTCTGAGATATTTATCTTGCTTGATGATCTCTGAGCTTCCTGGATCTGTGAGTGGGCATCTGGCATTTGGGGGAAATTTTCAGTTATTATTGTTTCAGATATTTCTTCTGTTGCTCCTTCTCTTCTCCTTTTGGTATTCAAATTACTGATAGGTTATACCTTTTGTAGTTGTCCCAGAGACTTTGGGTATTCTGTTCTGGGTTTTATCCTTCAGTGTTTGTTCTCTATGCTTTTCAGTTTGGAGGCTTCTATTAAAATAGCCTCAAGCACAAAGATTCTTTTCTCAGCTGTGTCCAGTCTACTAATAAGCCCATCAAAGGCATTCTTCATTTCCATGTTTTTTTCATTTCTAGCATTTCTTTTTGGTTCTTTCTCAGGATTTCCATCTCTCTGCTTACATTGTCCATCTGTTTTCACATGCTATCTTATCCATTAGTGCCCTTAGTGTATTAAGCTCACATGCTTAGATGTCGTAAGCCATATATACTTATATGTTTTAAATTATTGGCCCGACACTCAATGAATCAAAAGACTTTATTAGCAAGATGAGACACGCAAACAGAATTTGTTTATTTTCCTTGGAATTCAACTGTAAAAAGCATAATTAAAACAAGCTAGAATGTTCTGTTGTTTTATCTTTAGTTTCTGTCAGAGTTGGCTCTCCATGCCAGTCTACTTTCGTTAGTGAGGAGCAAGAAATTCCACTTACCGTGGATTTCCATACTCTGTCCTATAGCTTTTGCTTTCATGCAACATGCCATTTACTTGTCATGAAATAAGGTGCTATATGGTGCTGATCAGCACTTGCAGTGTTTATATTTATTCCCAATTATGTAGGCTAGAAGGCTTCCTAGGTGGCTCAGTGATAAAGAATCCCCCTGCTAATAGCAGGAGATGCAGGTTCAATCCCTGGGTTGGGAAGATCCCCTGGAGAAGGAAATGGCAACCTGCTCCAGTATTCTTGCCTGGGGAAGTCTTTGCCTGGGGAATCCTAAGGACAGAGGAGTCACGTGGGATACAGTCCATGGGGTCACAAAGAGTCACATACAACTTAGTGACTAAGCAACAACATACAGGTTAGAAGTAATTAGAGGAAATCACCATCATGGAACTATAAACCTCTTAAGCATCCTGTAACAACAAAACATGCTAACCTTAAAATCATAGTAACAGTTGTACCAGGCTTACCCTGCAGCCTGAGTGATGACCTGGGGGAGGAAGATGTGAAGGAAGAAGGGGCTTCAGCCAGACACACGAGAGAGGATTCTGTTGCAGCGCTGGCTAGATGTGTCTCTTTGGGAAGATCCTTCAGCCAAGACACTATTTCCTCACTTATAACAATGCAATTAACAATTCCTATCTCATGAGACTGATGTGGGGATTGTATAACATGACATATGCCAAATGCACAGCACAGTGCCCCGGAGGATGAAACAAGTGAGGTCTTATTGAAGGGCCCTTCCAGTATTCTCAAGTCTTGACTTCTATGGATGTGTCTAAAGCATTCTAAATTCTCACCCAGAGCTCTGTTACAGCT
Organism: Tragulus kanchil; assembly: GCA_022376925.1. Classification (NCBI taxonomy): domain Eukaryota; kingdom Metazoa; phylum Chordata; class Mammalia; order Artiodactyla; family Tragulidae; genus Tragulus; species Tragulus kanchil. Next base: position 25,263,881 of record JAIOJX010000024.1, read on the forward strand.
TAGCTCAGGTAAATTACGGTATAAACACAAAGGGAGAAGAGGACTCACCCAAGAAAGGCATGTGTTTTGCACACTCAATGAATCAAAAGACTTTAGCAAGATGAGACACAAACAGAATTTGTTTATTTTCCTTGGAATTCAACTGTAAAAAGCATAATTAAAACAAGCTAGAATGTTCTGTTGTTTTATCTTTAGTTTCTGTCAGAGTTGGCTCTCCATGCCAGTCTACTTTCGTTAGTGAGGAGCAAGAAATTCCACTTACCGTGGATTTCCATACTCTGTCCTATAGCTTTTGCTTTCATGCAACATGCCATTTACTTGTCATGAAATAAGGTGCTATATGGTGCTGATCAGCACTTGCAGTGTTTATATTTATTCCCAATTATGTAGGCTAGAAGGCTTCCTAGGTGGCTCAGTGATAAAGAATCCCCCTGCTAATAGCAGGAGATGCAGGTTCAATCCCTGGGTTGGGAAGATCCCCTGGAGAAGGAAATGGCAACCTGCTCCAGTATTCTTGCCTGGGGAAGTCTTTGCCTGGGGAATCCTAAGGACAGAGGAGTCACGTGGGATACAGTCCATGGGGTCACAAAGAGTCACATACAACTTAGTGACTAAGCAACAACATACAGGTTAGAAGTAATTAGAGGAAATCACCATCATGGAACTATAAACCTCTTAAGCATCCTGTAACAACAAAACATGCTAACCTTAAAATCATAGTAACAGTTGTACCAGGCTTACCCTGCAGCCTGAGTGATGACCTGGGGGAGGAAGATGTGAAGGAAGAAGGGGCTTCAGCCAGACACACGAGAGAGAGGATTCTGTTGCAGCGCTGGCTAGATGTGTCTCTTTGGGAAGATCCTTCAGCCAAGACACTATTTCCTCACTTATAACAATGCAATTAACAATTCCTATCTCATGAGACTGATGTGGGGATTGTATAACATGACATATGCCAAATGCACAGCACAGTGCCCCGGAGGATGAAACAAGTGAGGTCTTATTGAAGGGCCCTTCCAGTATTCTCAAGTCTTGACTTCTATGGATGTGTCTAAAGCATTCTAAATTCTCACCCAGAGCTCTGTTACAGCTTAGCTCAGGTAAATTACGGTATAAACACAAAGGGAGAAGAGGACTCTGTATGTTCCACAAGAGTATAAAATAGGGCACATCATGGCCGACTCAAAACAGAACAATTCTGACCCTCTTGTTAGAAAGCTCTGTGTCCGAATTAACTTACGCAAAACTCGAGAGAGGTCACGATTTAAATTTGCTTGATTGCACCTTCAGCTATTTGCCAGTGTCTAGCACTTTCTGGTGGAGAAGGAAATGGCAACCCACTCTGGTATTCTTGCCTGGAGAATTCTATGGACAGAGGAGCCTGGCAGGCTACAGTGCATGGGGTTTCAGAGTTGGACATGACTGAGCGACTAACACACATGTACACTGAGTGCTGCCCAGAGAGAAAGAGGGAGAGAGCGAGCGAGCAAAACAGCCACTTCCCACAACAGCAAGGCCTCACAGAGCTGCGCGGGGTTCTGGAGACAGTGGTTCTAGCTCACCAAGGGAGCAGACTGCCATAACTGGTGCCTGGCACTTGGCATTTTCCCTGCATTATCAACCTCCTAATACCCCTAGGAAGGAGGAATCATTTCATGCTGGTTTCATAGAGAGGAAACAGGCTGAGGAGGTGAAGTACAATTGACAGGACGGGAGTAAATAGGCAGTTGAACATGGAGGGTGTCGGGAGGTCCCAGTTTTTTCTAGAACGGGCATCATATTGCCAGCAGGGACCAACAGAGTCTGCTACTGAGCAATTCATCACCATTCCAGTTAGCTGTCCTGGTTACAGAGAGCAGGGCACCTGAGTGCCTGGGTGCCTGGTTGCCTGGGCAGAGGCACAGCCTTCCTTCAGTCTTTCCCTCCCGAACTCCTACAGGGCCTTGTTCTCTCTCCCTTGGAGCGTACTACTCCCTGCCTGTTCTCAAAGCTTCCATCCTCAATTCCTCATCCTGGCCAAGTCCTGACCAGCTGGGCTCCTACCTCCTTTCAGAGGCTGATGTGGGATTGTATAACATGACATATGCCAGCAGCACGGGAGGAAACAAGTGAGGTCTTATTGAAGGGCCCTTCCAGTATTCTCAAGTCTTGACTTCTATGGATGTGTCTAAAGCATTCTAAATTCTCACCCAGAGCTCTGTTACAGCTTAGCTCAGGTAAATTACGGTATAAACACAAAGGGAGAAGAGGACTCTGTATGTTCCACAAGAGTATAAAATAGGGCACATCATGGCCGACTCAAAACAGAACAATTCTGACCCTCTTGTTAGAAAGCTCTGTGTCCGAATTAACTTACGCAAAACTCGAGAGAGGTCACGATTTAAATTTGCTTGATTGCACCTTCAGCTATTTGCCAGTGTCTAGCACTTTCTGGTGGAGAAGGAAATGGCAACCCACTCTGGTATTCTTGCCTGGAGAATTCTATGGACAGAGGAGCCTGGCAGGCTACAGTGCATGGGGTTTCAGAGTTGGACATGACTGAGCGACTAACACACATGTACACTGAGTGCTGCCCAGAGAGAAAGAGGGAGAGAGCGAGCGAGCAAAACAGCCACTTCCCACAACAGCAAGGCCTCACAGAGCTGCGCGGGGTTCTGGAGACAGTGGTTCTAGCTCACCAAGGGAGCAGACTGCCATAACTGGTGCCTGGCACTTGGCATTTTCCCTGCATTATCAACCTCCTAATACCCCTAGGAAGGAGGAATCATTTCATGCTGGTTTCATAGAGAGGAAACAGGCTGAGGAGGTGAAGTACAATTGACAGGACGGGAGTAAATAGGCAGTTGAACATGGAGGGTGTCGGGAGGTCCCAGTTTTTTCTAGAACGGGCATCATATTGCCAGCAGGGACCAACAGAGTCTGCTACTGAGCAATTCATCACCATTCCAGTTAGCTGTCCTGGTTACAGAGAGCAGGGCACCTGAGTGCCTGGGTGCCTGGTTGCCTGGGCAGAGGCACAGCCTTCCTTCAGTCTTTCCCTCCCGAACTCCTACAGGGCCTTGTTCTCTCTCCCTTGGAGCGTACTACTCCCTGCCTGTTCTCAAAGCTTCCATCCTCAATTCCTCATCCTGGCCAAGTCCTGACCAGCTGGGCTCCGACCTCCTTTCTCCACTTTGTGTCCTGTGGCTGCTGAGTGTGATTTCTTGCCAGTATCAACTGTATGCTTCTAAGACAGGCTGGGGCCTGGGAAGAAAAGGAACATCACAGCTCACCTGCTGCTCCTGAGGCGCAGGGAGCAAAAATGCTGGGGACTGTGCATGCACCCTGCACACAGCACTGCCCAAGGGGTAGGCAGACCCCCTAAACCACGCCTGCAGCCTGAACCACCCATGGCCCCTAAGCTCACCTCATTTAAGGGACTGGCCCAATCCTTGCCCCCACCCGCCGACCCCCGCAGTGGGGAGTGAGCAAGGGAAACTGTTTCTTGTTTTCACTCCCTCCTGCTGCAGTGGAGTCCCAGTAAAGCCTTGCTTGAAGTCCTTGTCTGGCCTCTTATTCGTTGCTATTGATTCAAGAGATCAAAGATCTGGGTTGGTAACTCTTCTACTTCTTCCTTTCAATTCTCCTCTGGCCCTAAATCCTGTCCACGCATAAACCTCACGTCTTCCACTCGGCCTTTCTGAACTCTCTCGGCAACAGCCCTGTGCTTCTGAGTATGCAAAACTTTCCTGTTGGGCATGCACACATGACGTTTAAGCAATTCGGGATTGATTGTGCTGTTTGGTGTTTCGAATTTTTGGTGAGGTTGCACAATGCCCGGGATTCAGCATGGTGCGTGCAAGGCCTATAGTGAGGTTCTGGCCTGGCACAGACATTAAAAAAAATAAATTACATTTGCATGTTGACAGCACATGAATTTCTTTAGCTAGAAACTGTCAAGAGAAGAATAACTTAAACAGGAAGTGGTTGGTTGTTCTTTGTTAGAGTCACATAATAAATCACAACATTATTTACTGAGCTTTTGTGCTGCTGTAGCTCTGGGTCCTGAAACTGCTAGGTTCCAACTCTGAAAGCCAAGGTTCGTCAGGTTGAGAATGAGACCAACAAGAGTCTGAATCCTGGCTCCACCTCTTGCTGGGTGACTTAGCCAAATTCCATAACCTGACTCTTTCTATTGTAATTTGGGAAGAAGCTGCCTTTCCTCATAGAGTTGTTATGAGGAATACTGAGATAGTGTGTATAAAATGAGCAAGATTACAACCGAGTCATTATTGATTAGGGATGAATCAAATTGCCAAGTTTCTAGGAAATACATTGGGAAATTGGTGCCTATAGGGATACAGTGAGGAAACACAAGGCAGGACGAGATGGGGTGGACAGGAGACCAGGTGCTTACTCACCTTTGCCTAGAGTGGCTTTGGGGTCCAGATGCAGGGACTGGGTGATGGGGAGGTGGCTGACTCCCAACAGGGAAGCGTGTCCTTTTTCCCAGAGACCACCCTTGTCTGATCTCAGCTGCTAGGTGGGAGACTCTGACGGTCTCATACAGGCGATCACTGAACAGGCCCCAGTCACGCCTGAGTGGCCCCTCTTCAGCCCCCATGTTCCCAGCTGGAGAGCCCTTGGTCAGAGACAGTGTCCCATTGCCCAGAATCTGGCAGAGAGCAGCCTTTCAGCACATAGTGGTTTTTATTGAACATTTCCAAGTACGTCCTTTCCAAGAATAAAAGGAGAAAGACTCCTTTCTAGACCCGCTTGCTAACCAGCAAATGGATAATTAAGATGCTGCAAAGAAGTCACTGGCAAAGGTCCAGGAAGCTGCCTTTCTGAAACTCCTCACAGAGGTGTGGTAGGTCACATTTTTGACAGCCATTACGCAGCTCAGGGCAGATGGAAGAACAACAAGTACAAAGGAGAACCTGATTTGGGTAAGGCTTCTGACTTTGTTTAGCCACTGTTTACTGGATACCATAGTAGCACGCCTTGCCTGCTGCGGTGTGAGATGCCTTCTTAGCCAGTAAGGGAGAGCGGAAATATCTGAGAGTAAAAGCCTAGTTATTTTAAGACACATCAAAACAAAAGCATCGGGGGAAACAATCTCGCTCTCACAGCTGATGAGAATTCAGCATCTTTGAAGAAGTCGGTGCTGTCCAGAGAGGGAGAGAAAGGCCCTGAGGGAGCAGAGAGTCTGCTGCCAGCACCGGACTGACCCGGCACAGAGTCTGGAATCCTGGCTCCACCTCTTGCTGGGTGACTTAGCCAAATTCCATAACCTGACTCTTTCTATTGTAATTTGGGAAGAAGCTGCCTTTCCTCATAGAGTTGTTATGAGGAATACTGAGATAGTGTGTATAAAATGAGCAAGATTACAACCGAGTCATTATTGATTAGGGATGAATCAAATTGCCAAGTTTCTAGGAAATACATTGGGAAATTGGTGCCTATAGGGATACAGTGAGGAAACACAAGGCAGGACGAGATGGGGTGGACAGGAGACCAGGTGCTTACTCACCTTTGCCTAGAGTGGCTTTGGGGTCCAGATGCAGGGACTGGGTGATGGGGAGGTGGCTGACTCCCAACAGGGAAGCGTGTCCTTTTTCCCAGAGACCACCCTTGTCTGATCTCAGCTGCTAGGTGGGAGACTCTGACGGTCTCATACAGGCGATCACTGAACAGGCCCCCAGTCACTCCTGAGTGGCCCCTCTTCAGCCCCCATGTTCCCAGCTGGAGAGCCCTTGGTCAGAGACAGTGTCCCATTGCCCAGAATCTGGCAGAGAGCAGCCTTTCAGCACATAGTGGTTTTTATTGAACATTTCCAAGTACGTCCTTTCCAAGAATAAAAGGAGAAAGACTCCTTTCTAGACCCGCTTGCTAACCAGCAAATGGATAATTAAGATGCTGCAAAGAAGTCACTGGCAAAGGTCCAGGAAGCTGCCTTTCTGAAACTCCTCACAGAGGTGTGGTAGGTCACATTTTTGACAGCCATTACGCAGCTCAGGGCAGATGGAAGAACAACAAGTACAAAGGAGAACCTGATTTGGGTAAGGCTTCTGACTTTGTTTAGCCACTGTTTACTGGATACCATAGTAGCACGCCTTGCCTGCTGCGGTGTGAGATGCCTTCTTAGCCAGTAAGGGAGAGCGGAAATATCTGAGAGTAAAAGCCTAGTTATTTTAAGACACATCAAAACAAAAGCATCGGGGGAAACAATCTCGCTCTCACAGCTGATGAGAATTCAGCATCTTTGAAGAAGTCGGTGCTGTCCAGAGAGGGAGAGAAAGGCCCTGAGGGAGCAGAGAGTCTGCTGCCAGCACCGGACTGACCCGGCAAGGAGGCAGCGACTCGCTCGGACTTCTCGTTGATTCAAGCAGCAGGGGTCTGTGTCTGGTTTATCCAAGTAGAGGAACAGAACGTTCCTTCTCGAGCAGAACTGTGGCTGACCCGGCTCCCAGCCGAGGCGGCTCAGGGCACTGGAGCCATGGGCAGGAGCAGAGGCTGACCGCGGCTCCGCTACCCACCTCCCCAGTGTGCCCAGTCTCGACACCCATATCCTCCCTTCAATAATAATAATACGCCACAAGGAAGAAGTGCTTCCCTTCTTTTGAGACTGTTCATACCTCCTGATTGTACTTCTAAAACTTTGAATTGTGGGGCACAAGCAGAAATCTTGCAAGAAATCTATTCCTTTTTTGCAGCTCCATCATTCCTTACCAGCACATGGAAGTCTTAAAAGTGGCCTGCCTTTTCCCCTTCTTCCTCATCTTTTTTCCGTCCCATCTTTTTTCTCTCTTCCATCCATTTTCTCCTTTCTCTGTTTCCTTTGTATCTTCTTTCTTCCTTTCCCCCTCTTTTCTTCTTTTAAAAATAAATGAGATGGTCATTATATGTAAGAAGTCCAGAAGTTGGACTCTCCCAGTGTTGAGTTAATTCAGCAGCACAAGGACCTAGGTTCTTTCCATCTTTTCTCTCTGTTCTTTGAGACAGCTTTACTTCCAGGTCAGCTTCCCTCCTGGTCACACAAAGGGCCCCTCTGTTCTAGGTTGGTAAACAGATGAGTGGAGAAAACAGGTCAAAAGACTATTTGGGGGGTGCGGTTTCTTCCTTGGTGGTCCTCTGGTTAAGAATCCACCTGCTAATGCAGGGGCATAGGTTTAATCCCTAGTTGAGGAAGATTCCACACGCTGAGGAACAACTAAAGAGCCTGAGCCACAACTACAGAAGCCTGTGCACCTTAGAGCCTGAGCTTTGCAAAAAGAAAAGCCATTGCAATGAGGAGTCCTTACACTGGGATGAAGAGTAGCCCGCTTGTCACAACTAGAGAAAGCCCGCAAACAGCAATGCAGACCCAGCACAGCCCAAAATAATAAATAATTTTTTTTTTTTTTTTAAAAGAGACTATCAGGAGTGGTAGGGACTATGACTCATTGGAGCAAGTGACCTTACTGAAGGCTTTCAAGTACAGAACAATTTTCCTGTTGCTTCAAAATATTTTTTGTTAGAGGGAAGAAAAAGGGATCATGGATGTCCTGAAATAACTGCTTTATGAGTAAATATGCTGTCGCAAACAGTCAAAACATTGCTATTGCTCCAGTTCTGCCGAGGTCAGCCCTGAGGTGCAGGGAGGATGGGAGATGAGCCAGAGACCAAATGGACGGGAAGCTTCCTCAGCCCTCGTCTCTGCCACTCCACACTGTTGGGAACCCTGGTGCTGCCCAGTCACACACTCGGCCCTCCTTCGCAGCTTCCTCAGAGTTTTGGGGTGCTATCTTCTCCACGCCCACCCACCACCCGGCACAAATGGTCACACTCCCGATGGCACCCCATCAATCACATTTGAATGCACATCCGCAGCTATGTGCGCCCTGAGGGTGGATCCCCTCATTTTCCCTTCCTAACCCAATTTCTAATTTCCAGCAGTTCTTAAATGTAAGGCCTGCCAGCCAGCAGCATCCGCATCACCTGGGACCCTGTTAGAATACAGATTTTTAGGTCCCACCCCAAAACTGCGGAATCAGAAACTCTGGGAGAGGGGATCCAGCAATTAAAGTCATAGCCAGCCCTCCAGGGGATTATGATGCCTTCAGATGTTTGAAAACTACTCTCCTAAGCCTCTGTAATGTTCAGAGACCAACAATCTAAATGCTGGTTTTTAACCCTGGCTACACATTCATGCCTTCTGAGGGGCTCAGTCTCGCTCTGCCCCCCACCCCCTCACAACTCACATGCATAAGTGACTGGTCTGGCGTGTAGCCCAGGCTTTGGAATTTTTAAAAGTTCCTTGGATGATTCTGAATTGCAGCCAAGGTTGAGAACCACTGATCTAAACGAATATGAAGGGAGACAAGCATATTGTAAATGAGTAGACATCTAAGAGTGAGACACACTGACAAAAAAATGTAAGAGAGAGAAAAAAAAGGCTAACATGAGAAGTTACACTGTGAGACTAGAAGTATAAAAAAAGAGAGATGATCTGCTTTAGACACAATTACAGATACCCAACTCCCACGATTTAAATTAGGCTGAAAAGCTCATTACTTCTTTTGGGAACAAGTATATACTGCTGGTTTCTAAACTGCTGGGGGTGTTACATGAAAAGCTCTCTTTTACTGCTTCAAAACACACAGCTATGTTACGAGACACGTCTGTCATTTGATACATCCTGTGACTGTCCTTTTCCGTTTTCTGAGTTTGGATAGAGGGTACTTGAGTTTGAACTGAAACAGAAAACATCAAGTCACCGTCAGACGTCGAATGGCCCTCTGAGAGAACCTTCAGAGCAGAAGGCCCTCGTGCCAAGAGTAAGCTCAAAGAATAAAGGGCATCCAAGGATGATCTGAATCAAAGTGGAAGCAATACAAGCCTCTTCTTAAAGAAGGCGAAACACGAAACCAGTCCTCCTTTTAGAGTCCAGGAATTTTAATTTAGTAACACTAAGGAATCAGAGAAAATTTGTCACCCAAGGAAGTGCATGACTTATCTTGATTTGGAATGAGACACACAACATGTCACAGCAAGTTAGGCTAGAATCAAAGGTCTCAATTCAAATTGCATCAGGTCATGCTCTGGACTTTTGGAGGCTCTCTATCCCAAAGATTCAGGTAGATATGACCACACCCCAAAACATAGTCACTTAATCTCTTTCAACATAGAAATCCTAATTCTGTATTTGTGTGGTTAAGAAAACTACTCTCCTAAGCCTCTGTAATGTTCAGAGACCAACAATCTAAATGCTGGTTTTTAACCCTGGCTACACATTCATGCCTTCTGAGGGGCTCAGTCTCGCTCTGCCCCCCACCCCCTCACAACTCACATGCATAAGTGACTGGTCTGGCGTGTAGCCCAGGCTTTGGAATTTTTAAAAGTTCCTTGGATGATTCTGAATTGCAGCCAAGGTTGAGAACCACTGATCTAAACGAATATGAAGGGAGACAAGCATATTGTAAATGAGTAGACATCTAAGAGTGAGACACACTGACAAAAAAATGTAAGAGAGAGAAAAAAAAGGCTAACATGAGAAGTTACACTGTGAGACTAGAAGTATAAAAAAAGAGAGATGATCTGCTTTAGACACAATTACAGATACCCAACTCCCACGATTTAAATTAGGCTGAAAAGCTCATTACTTCTTTTGGGAACAAGTATATACTGCTGGTTTCTAAACTGCTGGGGGTGTTACATGAAAAGCTCTCTTTTACTGCTTCAAAACACACAGCTATGTTACGAGACACGTCTGTCATTTGATACATCCTGTGACTGTCCTTTTCCGTTTTCTGAGTTTGGATAGAGGGTACTTGAGTTTGAACTGAAACAGAAAACATCAAGTCACCGTCAGACGTCGAATGGCCCTCTGAGAGAACCTTCAGAGCAGAAGGCCCTCGTGCCAAGAGTAAGCTCAAAGAATAAAGGGCATCCAAGGATGATCTGAATCAAAGTGGAAGCAATACAAGCCTCTTCTTAAAGAAGGCGAAACACGAAACCAGTCCTCCTTTTAGAGTCCAGGAATTTTAATTTAGTAACACTAAGGAATCAGAGAAAATTTGTCACCCAAGGAAGTGCATGACTTATCTTGATTTGGAATGAGACACACAACATGTCACAGCAAGTTAGGCTAGAATCAAAGGTCTCAATTCAAATTGCATCAGGTCATGCTCTGGACTTTTTTGGAGGCTCTCTATCCCAAAGATTCAGGTAGATATGACCACACCCCAAAACATAGTCACTTAATCTCTTTCAACATAGAAATCCTAATTCTGTATTTGTGTGGTTAAGATTTGTTTACACATCATTGAGGTTGCCCAAGGTCATAAAACATGACCACTGCAGAACTTAGTGGTCAAGAGAGGTTCACTCATTCTTCTTATTGTTTGTACTTACTGGTAACTGGTTAAGAAGTAAGAAACTCATGGTGAATCTCCAGGTTCTTCTTCCACACCTAATGGAAAAGGTTTTGGTTTTCATGTTAAAATCAGAAGTTTCTGTCAATAAAAAAAGCAACTTGTCTTTCTTTCCCAACAGCTTCATAGAGACACTAACAGTTTCTGAACTTAGACTGTATGAACAACTTGGTTTTGACAGTGAGGCAATAACAAAGCAAATTCACTAACTGTTCTTTTCACTCAAGCCTGGCCTGAGAGCCTATCAGACCAAGTCGAATTCAAATTTTAGTGTGCACCAGCATTGTCCTCGTATTTTGATTTGGGCAATTTGGGGTGGTGTTCAGAAACCATCATTTAAACAAGCACCGGGTGGGTGAAATACTGGCTTTAATAATCAACCATAATAAAGGAGGATTCTTTTTTTAGGTGGCTTTTTCTCTACTTGCCAGTTTGTCTCTAATGAATATATCTAGTTTATTTATTTGCATGCATGCGTGCCAAGTCACTTCAGCTGTGTCCAACTCTTTGTGACCCCATGGGCTGCAGCCTGCCAGGCTCCTCTGTCCATGGGATTCTCCAGGCAAGAATGCTGGAGTGGGTTGCCCTCCTCCAGAGGATCTTCCCAACTCAGGGATCGAACCCACATCTCCTGCGTCTCCTGCAGTGGCAGGTGGGTTCTTTACCACTCGTGCCACTTGGGAAGCCATTCTTCATTTAGATATTCACTGGTTTATAAGAAATGTCTCAGTCCACTATGACCTAACTTTGCAAAACCCCTTTCATTTAAAATTTCTCCTTCACCTCTAATCCCACACCCCTTAACTGATTCCAACCCTCTCTAACACTCCCAGTGCTGACTCCCCTTGGGGGGCTTTAGAGACAGGAGCAAAGGTTAGCCTCACAGTTCTACAAGGTGGGCTGGTCGCTGTGCTCAATTCTACCGGGGAGGAACTTGAGAAAGGAATGTAGGTCACCTGGCTCAACATCAGGCAGCCAGGAAGTGGTTCAGTGCCAGAACTGTGACTTCTTTCGCTCTGTGTGTGTACACCATCTCTGTTAATACTTCTCAGAGGCTCTGGTGGCACAGCCTCACCAGTTTGATATGTATCATCTGACAGCTCTTCCATGATTTACTTTGAATTTCTCTACTGAGACTGAGCATCTTTTCATAGGTGAGCCACATAGGCTTCCTCCTATAAACTGTAAACTCATATCCTTTAGGACATTTCTACAGTGAATACATTCTTATTAATCAGCAAAAAAAAAAAAAAAAAATCCATGGATATTCCTGATATGAATCCTTTTGTAAACTCCAAACACTTTCTCACCATCTATCATCTTACTTGTAGCAAATACGGCAGTGGCGTCATGCTGGACAAACCATGAGATCTAGACAAGGGATGTCAGTAAGATTGATGACTACTAAGTATTGACATAAAAATGGCATCCCTACAAACAACGCACAGCAGGAGCAGAAACTAGTTTACCTAAGAATAAACTAAAAAAAGATGTGTGAAACTAGTAGGGAGAAAACTACAATTTATTGAAGGACACTGAAAAGCCCTAAATAAAAGAGACGGGGCTTCCCCTGGTGGTCCAGTGGGTAAGGACACAGCCTTGCAATGCAAGGGGCGCCGGTTCGATCCCTGGCCTGGGAAGATCCCACGTGCCGTGGAGCGGCTGGACCGATGTGTCCAATCACCGAGCAGGAGCTCTGGAGCGCATGCGCCCAGAGCTGGCGCTCTGCGACGACAGATGCCACCGCGATGGGAGGCCCACAGGAGCCAAAGAACAAAGACGGATGAAAATAGAGAAATGAAAGACCAATAGAAGTGGCCCGCCCGCTCCCCTCCCTCCCCAACCCGACCCCTGCCCAAAATAAATAAATAAATCTTTAAAAAAAAAAAAAAGGAGACGATTCATGTTCATAGATGAGTACGCCTTTCCAATGGTTAATGATCAAATTAATCTATAAAGTCAAAGCAAATTCAATAAAAATACCAACAATGGTTCTAGAATTCACAGGGAGGATGAAAGAGTCACAAACAGCTAAGGGGAATCTGAAAGAACAATGCAATGACCTCCCCAGACATCAGGACTTACACAGCTCCCCAGTAATGAAGACAATGTGGGGCCCAGGGCCCAACCACGAACAAAGCACAAGAGGGAACCCCAAAACGTAAGTGTGCATACATGGAGAACAGGGTGCTGTGTGTGTAAAGACAGGCGGACCCCTTCAGAGAACTGTCACCCTCTTTTGGTTCTAGCACAGTGACAGTGAAAAAGTTTCAAAGGCCCTCAAAACAAAACAAAACGAGAATGTACTTGAAAACTGGGTTATGGTTTGCCCAAACACTGGGCATTCAGTCCTGTCTGGAGGTTTCCCAAGCTTCTCTGAGGCAAACTCACACAGAATTCTTCGATAGGGCAGAGCAAACATCCCGGCCAATAACTTCCAAGAGACTCATGTGCATTTTGGTACTTCTTCCAATTTAAGGCTCCCTAGGCTGGAAGATGGATTCTGTTTTCAGAAATGGTGAGAAGTGGAAGTGTCATGGTTTGGAATTTTTGAAATACAGTATTAGCTAAGAGGGTCTCTATGGGGACTACTTATATCCTATCACATACTTGGAAAGGGGAGATATGGTTGGAAATATTACACCCTTGACCTCCTTACCTCAAGGCCCCATCTGTCAGCATGCTGCCACACCCTTGTTCTGGGATAGAGAAGAGCAACTGACATTCAGAGAGAAGCTTCCCTGTACCAACAAAATCATTCTCAACTATTCTGGAAGCGGGGGATGGGGGCTGCGGGAATCAACTTTAGAGCATTTATTTAAAAGTTAATGATAAAATGGCATCACTGACTCAATGGACATGAGTTTGAGCAGTCTCCGGGAGACAGTGAAGGAAAGGGAAGCCTGGTGTGCTGCAGTCCATGGGGTCGCAGACAGTCACGGACACAACTGGGCGACTGAACTGAACGACAAACAAGTAAATATGGAAACAAACTATCCCCACACGCACAATATTTTTAAGTAATTTATTCCAATAGAAATATTTCAGAAAACTGTAAATTCATTTTCAGTTAGCTTATGCAAACACGCTGACGATCTCACACTCACATTTGCATATTAAACAGAAACGAAAAGTGAGAGAGGAACCAAGCTGCACGTCACTCCAGGAGGTCACAGTGCATACGAGTACTTCATCTTTAGTACCTCAAGTTAACCCGGATGAAGGAGGATAAAAATGGCTTGTGTTTTCCTGTATATTATCATCATTGGATATTCATCCCCACAGATGCCTTTATCTCCTTTGGATCACACTGTGAACGAGTTCCCCACCCCCTCCCCACACTTACATACTTCAGTCAACTGTAAAACAATGGATCTGTCAATAATCAAGGTATAGAAACTGTTTTGAGAGTCTGGTGACTTATTATCAGCTACTCTGTCAGATCTAGGAAGTCAATAATTATCTCTGTGAATAGTTCTAATAGGTGATACCTTCATGGGAAAAACTGGTATTTATTACCTGATATCTAAAGCATAGCTAATTATAAAATTTTCTACTTGTCTATTAAAAAAATTCAATTTCAGTGCCTTCTAATTAAGTATTCCTTTAATTCCATCACCACTTTGCAGTCTAAATAACTAGAATCAAATTTTATATCCTACCTAATAACCCTCAAGGACCAGTTAATCCCTCATTTGGCTTTAAAGACTACATTTCCCTAGTCTAGAACATACTAGCCCTTTAAAAAATGTGAAGACAGCATTTTGACTTGGTTGAACAACAGTATCTTCAGATCTTGCAGGAATCTCAGAAAAGCAAAATGTTTCCAAGCTTTGCTTTTATCGAGAAAGCTAACTTAGTCTTTTAACTTCTATTTAATTTACATTTTGGAGTTGTTTTCACTTTCCTGGAAGCGTATTTTCAAGTAAACAATAACTGATAGGTGAAGTGACTGCTTGCTTGTTCGGAGTCCTGTTTAAATATAAGAATTTATTGAACTAACTCTCACATCTGGGCAAAGGGACTCTCAAATTTCAGGATTTTAGTAGCTTTTATCGAACCCAAACAAATCTTTCTGGCTGTACTGTATTCTTCTAAGGATTTTCTGAAAGGCATTGTAATTTAATCTACGCTCAAAACAACAATTTCAACAACACAAAATAAAAATAAACTCAGCTGTGCTTAAATTCGGAGTCCCTTTGGGTTTTTTTTCGGGATAAGGAGGTCACAGTTGCAAAAAACGAGTACTCCAGGAGGTCACAGTGCATACGAGTACTTCATCTTTAGTACCTCAAGTTAACCCGGATGAAGGAGGATAAAAATGGCTTGTGTTTTCCTGTATATTATCATCATTGGATATTCATCCCCACAGATGCCTTTATCTCCTTTGGATCACACTGTGAACGAGTTCCCCACCCCCTCCCCACACTTACATACTTCAGTCAACTGTAAAACAATGGATCTGTCAATAATCAAGGTATAGAAACTGTTTTGAGAGTCTGGTGACTTATTATCAGCTACTCTGTCAGATCTAGGAAGTCAATAATTATCTCTGTGAATAGTTCTAATAGGTGATACCTTCATGGGAAAAACTGGTATTTATTACCTGATATCTAAAGCATAGCTAATTATAAAATTTTCTACTTGTCTATTAAAAAAATTCAATTTCAGTGCCTTCTAATTAAGTATTCCTTTAATTCCATCACCACTTTGCAGTCTAAATAACTAGAATCAAATTTTATATCCTACCTAATAACCCTCAAGGACCAGTTAATCCCTCATTTGGCTTTAAAGACTACATTTCCCTAGTCTAGAACATACTAGCCCTTTAAAAAATGTGAAGACAGCATTTTGACTTGGTTGAACAACAGTATCTTCAGATCTTGCAGGAATCTCAGAAAAGCAAAATGTTTCCAAGCTTTGCTTTTATCGAGAAAGCTAACTTAGTCTTTTAACTTCTATTTAATTTACATTTTGGAGT
The DNA here is from genome assembly GCA_022376925.1 of Tragulus kanchil. NCBI lineage: Eukaryota > Metazoa > Chordata > Mammalia > Artiodactyla > Tragulidae > Tragulus > Tragulus kanchil. Next base: position 25,279,256 of record JAIOJX010000024.1, read on the forward strand.
TGTTTTCACTTTCCTGGAAGCGTATTTTCAAGTAAACAATAACTGATAGGTGAAGTGACTGCTTGCTTGTTCGGAGTCCTGTTTAAATATAAGAATTTATTGAACTAACTCTCACATCTGGGCAAAGGGACTCTCAAATTTCAGGATTTTAGTAGCTTTTATCGAACCCAAACAAATCTTTCTGGCTGTACTGTATTCTTCTAAGGATTTTCTGAAAGGCATTGTAATTTAATCTACGCTCAAAACAACAATTTCAACAACACAAAATAAAAATAAACTCAGCTGGATGGATGTTCTTCAAAGTTGTCCTTAGGAGGGCTCATCTAAAGGCTGATTTGGAGGGTTTATTTTTAATCTTCTACCCTGGGAGGAGAGGAACAGGGAGGGAGCTTGTCTGAAAAGACTCCGCCAAGGAGGAATGTGACAATAACCTAAAGCGATCTGCACACATCTTCTTGGACTTGCGGTGAGAAAGGGTAAGCTGGTGGAGAGAGAAATAGCACACACTCCTGAAATCAGAGGAGTCGGAAGGCAAATGACGACTGTCACACTCGATGCCCTAAAGTTGGTCTCCAAATTGGTAAGGCACTGACCACACTTTCCCCACACTACAACTTGAGATACCAGGGTAATGAGACTGCTTTCAAAAAGCTTACAAGTTTTCATGCACAGATCTCTTGTTAGAATGCGTTAAACAGAAACAAAACAAAACAAAATCCAGTTACTTTAGACACAAGCCATTTTTATGAAAGCAAAACCAAAAAAGGCTGACTTCACACAGAAAATTATTCTCATCGATGGGTTTAAATGTTTGTTAGAAAAAATCCAGAATACTCCTCTGGCTGTAAAATGATAAATTTACTATGCTGAAAGAAACAATATAGAAGAAGAGAGAAAATAAAAGCAAACACTAGAAGACCACTGAAGAAGTCCGACAAAGCTCACCACTTGCTCTGAATCACCTCTTCACGCAACAGCAGGACTACTGTTCCACTGGGACACAGCCAAAGTCACCTTCATTTCCAAAAAGGGATCCAATTATTTCGAAAGAAATTTTTTAATTGCAAATTGATATTATCTTCTGTTAACAAGACTAGTACCTCTTGTTTGCAAAAGAAGATAATATGGTGGCTTAAAAGCTCCTTGAAAAGGACCATGCCTCAGAAAACAGGATAGAAATCAAAAATGGATGTATTCCTTTAAAAAGTTAATGGATTCAGTCTACTATTATTACTGATTTTTTAAAAGAATACCATGTCCTATAGTTTTGTTTTCAGTAGTAAAGGCATATATAACTTACAGACTTAACCTAACAAGAAAAAGAAGAAAAAAAAAGACTTCTGCTCAAATCATTTGGCCAGGTAAATTCTAGTAATCCTAAGAGAGCAATAGGCCAGGCTGCTCTTGGCGGGCCCTGGTTTCGACTAACATATAAGGTGTATACACTAGAGACTGTAAACATTTTTCCCTTCGGTAACAGTGCACATTGGGCTCCTTTATAAACCTTCTAAAAGAGGAATAAAGTCACTTACAGAAACTCTGCCGCTGCAAACACCCTAAATTCTTCATATACAGAAAGATACAATACTCAGACCGTCCACACACAAGGCAGTGCAACGGTCATATGGCATTTTCCGCACAGGAAAACATTTGTTATTGAAGCACAGGCCTGGGGAGAAAAAAAATACTCAAATACAAATTGTTTGGATCCCTTTTTGTAATGTTTACACAAATAATATTTACACAGAGAAGAAAATGAAAATAGGAAGGTGTGCTTGATTAGTTCTTTCAGTTTTTACAGACTGGAGGTTATGGTAAAAATAATGTCTCTGAAAAAAATAAGCAGAACTCACACACACCAGGGGGAATGAGACCAAAACAGAGCTCTTCAAGGTCATCATAGTTACTTTTATAATTGTATTTTAAAAACTGTCAGAGGTTACTTTTGCCTGAAAAATAAGCTTCCATGTTCAAATAAACTGTTTGTACCTCAAAACTATTTTGGTTGGTATTGTGCTACCACACCAGGCTGGATCATATACCAATCATTATGCTTATCAAAAACAAGCTTAAATTTAAATTATAATGGCATTTCCAATGAGCTTTTCCTGACCGTGACAGAAAAAAAAAAGGGCTTAATATTGGTGGAAATTTCGAACCTGTGAGTTGCTAGTTTACAAATTTATTAAGGATAGGTCTAATAAGAGGAGAAAAATGTCATCTTCTTGCTAACAACACACTGTCTAAATATTTAATATTGGTAACATTTATTTTTGCCTGAATGATTATTAGGTCTCATTTGGTGAATTATAAGATCAAAAATTCACCTGCACTATTTTAATTGATACACCCACTGGTCTTCCTCTTTGTTTCAAATGCTAAAGTAACCTTAAAAAGCAATGAGTGGTCTTTTGAATGGACAGATCTGAAGACAGAAACAATGGTGACTTCTGCCACAGGGTTCAGAGTTTCAGCCAAGCTGAGGCCACAATCTATGTGTGGTCTAGTCACCAAATCTGAACAGTTCTCACCTCACACAGGCAGCCCCGGGATTAGCGCTGAGACTATCAAACATGTCTTCCAGCTGAGCTCTCTCTTTGGCAAAATTGTGTGCTGTCAGGCTCTGACTTGCAGCTGCATATCTCCGGCGATACGGTTCGTCTACCACTTACCTACTTTAGCTTATTTACGACAGACAGACAAGGTAATAAAAATATCCACAGGGTTCTCATCCACAATGCGTTTTAAAAAGCACATACACTGTTAAAAACACTTATTTCTGAAGAGAAGTAAACAAAAAAAAATGAAAACACAAGTCAGATGTGCAAGGTCTCAGAGTAATACTGTGATGCTGGTTAGGCAGAGAGGGTCTTCTCTGTGCCCAGCGTGGGCTAGGCTGGGAGGTCTCAGCTGCGTTCAGCCCTCTCGGGCTTACGTCCCTTTCCACAGAACCAGAAATAATGGTATTTCTAACCGTACAATGTGAGAAAAATACTTGAACTCTTAATATCCTTTTCCAAACAGAAAATGAAATTTAAAATTCGAGCACTCTGACACAGCTCTTCTACCTTCCAAGTGGACATATTTTTAGCTAATTATTCTAATAAGCTGTATTTTCTATTTAAGTTTCATGGATTCAAGGATGAAATACTTTTGATTAAAAAAGTTCAAAATTCCCCTAGAATACAATCTGAAAAAGTTTATGTGAGCCCAAGGTAATAAAGTCTAGTAGAAGTCATCAGTCAAAAAGTACTTCCCACTCCGGGCCATGGCCAAAATTCATGCTGCCTCATGAGTTTATAACATCCAACACACAGCCTTTGTTCAAGTGCCATTTTTTTTTTTTTAAGTTTAAAGTAAGGCATTTCACCTTCAAGCTTTTGTTTTTCCTCCTTTTTTTTAAACTCAACATTTATTTTGGAAGTTAAAATGCATTACTGAATAAAAGAGCTCTCACAAAACTCTCCTGATAAACTACTGATAAAATATGATTTCATGGTAAGGACCTATATAGGAAGTGATGAGAAAAATGTTTGTGACAAAGGAAAGTCAGGTAGGAAGGAAAGTTTTGATACTTAAAATTACCAGCCTCTCCATCTTTCACCTTTTTCCCTTTGAAAATTATTCTGTATGCCTTATAATAAAACACATCACATGCATACAAACATATGTAGATTCTCTTTTAAACATATGTGATGCTGAATCTCATATGGAACAAAAATAATGGAAATGAATAATAAAAAAGTAAACTGGCGTTGTGCACATTAAACACTGTAAAAGAAAATATCCTCATAAAAATCATACATCACCCTGAGATAAAAACACTTATTTCTGAAGAGAAGTAAACAAAAAAAAATGAAAACACAAGTCAGATGTGCAAGGTCTCAGAGTAATACTGTGATGCTGGTTAGGCAGAGAGGGTCTTCTCTGTGCCCAGCGTGGGCTAGGCTGGGAGGTCTCAGCTGCGTTCAGCCCTCTCGGGCTTACGTCCCTTTCCACAGAACCAGAAATAATGGTATTTCTAACCGTACAATGTGAGAAAAATACTTGAACTCTTAATATCCTTTTCCAAACAGAAAATGAAATTTAAAATTCGAGCACTCTGACACAGCTCTTCTACCTTCCAAGTGGACATATTTTTAGCTAATTATTCTAATAAGCTGTATTTTCTATTTAAGTTTCATGGATTCAAGGATGAAATACTTTTGATTAAAAAAAAAAGTTCAAAATTCCCCTAGAATACAATCTGAAAAAGTTTATGTGAGCCCAAGGTAATAAAGTCTAGTAGAAGTCATCAGTCAAAAAGTACTTCCCACTCCGGGCCATGGCCAAAATTCATGCTGCCTCATGAGTTTATAACATCCAACACACAGCCTTTGTTCAAGTGCCATTTTTTTTTTTTTAAGTTTAAAGTAAGGCATTTCACCTTCAAGCTTTTGTTTTTCCTCCTTTTTTTTAAACTCAACATTTATTTTGGAAGTTAAAATGCATTACTGAATAAAAGAGCTCTCACAAAACTCTCCTGATAAACTACTGATAAAATATGATTTCATGGTAAGGACCTATATAGGAAGTGATGAGAAAAATGTTTGTGACAAAGGAAAGTCAGGTAGGAAGGAAAGTTTTGATACTTAAAATTACCAGCCTCTCCATCTTTCACCTTTTTCCCTTTGAAAATTATTCTGTATGCCTTATAATAAAACACATCACATGCATACAAACATATGTAGATTCTCTTTTAAACATATGTGATGCTGAATCTCATATGGAACAAAAATAATGGAAATGAATAATAAAAAAGTAAACTGGCGTTGTGCACATTAAACACTGTAAAAGAAAATATCCTAATAAAATATCAGTACATCACCCTTGATGATAAAAATCACTTGTGCCTGGGACAGAAGGGAAAATCCACTTAAACCTGAAAAATGTAGTTACTGTAAAATCTTCTTAGAAAAGTTTAGGCTGGGATTACAATTCTCTCATTAAGCAGATCTATGGTCCGACAATGAATTCCTATAGAAGGCCAAACTTTAAACCCAGTTAAAAACAACCATGTTTTCTGGAGCCCACTTGAAAAAAGTGTCTGGCATGTGAACACTCAGCCTTTGTACCTCCTGCAGGAAATAATGTACCCCATAGAGTACTAAATCTCAGAGGTTTAGTGTTTTTTTTTTTTTTTTAAGCCTCCCCTTATCTAAAACAAAACAACCCCCTCAGTTCCAAACAAACCCCAACAACTCACATTATTAATATTTCTAATTCCTACACTCTGGCTGTGAGAAAGTGAGTGGAGGCCGCTGACTCATGGAGGCTTAAGCGAACCTTTCGGCGAGGCTGCTGGTAGACCTCTCCTAAGCCAAAGCATCTTCATACCTCAGTTCAAAACCAGCTCCTGATGTAACCCCTAAGAAATATGTTTTTCCTTTTAAAGTGTATCTAAAAAAAAGGCGATTCCCCCCTCCAAAATTAGTACAAAGTTAAAAGAAACGCAAATTAGCTACGATCTATTCCAAGCACAGCACCGCCAGAAGATTCACACACACTATTTGGTGTTTCATGTTGGTTTTCCTTTCATTCTTTTAAGGCAGTGGTTTCCACAGGTCAGTTCAGAGATAAGAAGCGTGGTCCATGGCAGTTTGTTTTACAACTCCAATTTGTTCTCTGGGAATATCTCACTTCATTCCCTGAAATTAGTGCTATTTTTTTTTTTTTTTGGTTCAGAACTCCAGAGGCTGAGACGGAACCTCTGGGCTCTTCCTGGCACAGGATTGGTTTATAGCTGGCGTTCTTTCATCAGGTCCTCGCTTTCCCTTAGGGTAACAGTTCACCTTGTTCTTTACCAGGTTTTTACTCAAAAGTCATCAAGTTTGTAGGAACCTAAAAAATACAAGCATTACAAATTGACAGTACGTAAAAACTGCTCTTCAGAGTACTGTTTCTTACCTTTCCCTGTCTTTTAAAGTATGTCCAAGTATTGAAAGTCTTTCTGACCTAAATATCTTTTTTAAAAAAAAGGAATTTGATAGAATGTACTGTAATTATTTATAAATAATGAATAAAATAAACTAGAACATTTTGGAGAGAAAAATCACTGAGATGAGCTGATGTTCTTTCCGGTAAATTGAAATTTGGATGGGAAAATGGGCAGAGACTGTATCTTTCTTGCCTAACACAGGGGAGCTCAGTAGATGTTCTCTGAGTGAATAAGTGCATGAGGAAAGAATAAGTCTGGCCCTGGCAGGTGGGAGATTCCAGAGAGATATATGTGTCATCATTTACTTTCTCACTGTATGTATTACAATGAATTCCTACATGTGAATTTAAAAATCCAGCACGGATAATTTTATAACAGACATTCCTAAGAACTTCTTTTTGAAATCATCATGAAAATGAGTATAAAAGAATGAAACTCATTGGTAGATAAATTCTAATCTGATACTCAGTGACTCTGAAAAATCTACAGGTTATATAACAGTTGGCTGCTTACAGACTGGATCAAATTTAATTTGACTTCTTTTAAATATAGTTGATGAGCTGCCTAGTCAAGGAGCAAAAAGGGTTTTGCCATTTTTTTAAACAGTGCTCTTTTAACTTTTACTACCAGTTTTCCAAAGTTGTGCTAGTAGAAATATCCACACATAAGTAGTCATTGCTGTGTCCTTTAAAAGAGCTTAATAGTTTTCTCTCTCTCTCTTTTTTAGCTGAGGCATATGGGATCTGGTTCCCTGACTAGGAATTGAACCTGGGGTCCCTGCATTGGGAGCATGAAGTCTTAAACACTGGATCACCAGTGAAGTCAAAAAGAGCTTAACAGATCTTCATCAACCTTTTCCTGAAAAACCAGGATACTAAAAAAGATTAACCTCTTATATGTATCAGTGTCTGAATGAAAATTACTTGACAAGGTACTCATAAGTGAATGATAAATATAATTACAGTACAAATGGAAGAGTACTTAAAAGTATAAATTCTCAGGTCTGGTTATAAGAAATCCGTATTTAAATAAGGTCAAATTTTCATTTCCTCCTAAGTTGCCTAACTATGGTTTAAGATACTGTATTTGAGTTAGAATCTTCTACCAAAAGTCTGTAAAGTTCATAGCTTCAATTTATAAATTTGCTACTTCTATCATTATTCCAAGTATAGGAAAAAATTGAAAAACAAAGCAAAAGAAAACCACTTATATACATCTTAATTAATTTGTTCAGTAACTGGTTAATTTGTTCAGTAGGAAGGTCCATTCAGGGGAAGAAACTGAATCTCTATGCTGGTATGCAAATACTTTCTAGATTAAGCTTGAAATTTGAGATAAAAAAATGATACAACACTTTAAGCTACATTTAAAGAGAATGTATGTGATGGAGCTGAATTCTGAAAAGCTTGGTATAGGCAAGAGAAGATCTGTTTTCTTCATTCTGTCTCAGACACTAATTTCACAAGGGCAAGAAAGTAATCTTTGCCTTATTATTTTTGAAATAAAAATGATAGGAGAACAAGGTTCATTCCAACATTATTTAAGACGAATGAATCTACAGGATGAAGACAGAATTTGTGTCTCAGGTCCACTATTTTTTACTTGTTTGACCCTGTGAAGGTCATTTAGCACGTTTGAGCCTTAGTTTCTTCCTTAACCAAAAAAGTGGTGGTAACGTAGATCCTGAGAATACATGGTGTAAAAACCTGCTTATAAGGTTTACAAACTTCGATAGTGTATTATATAATTCAAAATTAGCTACTGGTAACACTGTATACTTTTGTATTTCAGTACTTTAAGACAACAAACTTTTCAAATATATTCAACTAAAAACTGGCCTGAAAAAGTCGAGAAACTTCTGTAACTGCAGTTATGTTTATGTCTGCCTTACCAAAGCATGGTTCACCATTTAAGTCGGCCAGCAGCGTTTGGGAAAAACACCACTAGGACTCATTTCTCTTTGCAGCCAAAAGCCTTTGAGTTAGACCATCTTTGTTTCAGTAAAATAAAAACAATGAAAGAGTCCAAATGGTTTTGGATTTTCCTGCAAGCACAGGAACCCACATAAAATTGTCAACAGAACAAATAAAGATGCATCAGAATAATTTTTGTCAAGGTGCCATCAAATTCTTACCTCTGAAGCTACTACGTTCCTTTGCCTCTCATTCTCCCGACGCAGGCTACACCTCCCTATTCTGAACCCCTTCAGCGTGTTTCACCTTCAGGGGCTTTGCACGTGCACTTCCCGCCACCAGAACGCATGGTCCTTCCCTCTGGTCACTCACATCACTGTCATCTCTCTGGGGAGAACTCTGAGGTTCGTTCTTACTTTCTTTAAAGTTGACTCTACTCCCATCACTCCATTTCACCTAACTCTATTCTGTTGCCTTCAGATCGTGTTACTTTTTGAAATGTTATCTGTTCACGTGTTTACTGTCCATCTCCTCACTGAAGTGTGGACTTCACGACTTGCTGACTGTGGTCAACAAGAGAAAGAATATACACAATACAGTGGTCCTGCTTCATTCCAAAAATTAGTCCACTTAACTTCTCTTTCAAGCTCTTGTAAATAAATTCCCAATTGATGGACTATTCGGAGGACTAAGAGAAATGCTTACCTGTTGTTTGTTACTTTGGCAGGCTGCACTCAAATGCTTAAACCACAGCATTGCGTTCATCCTACTGCCAGCCTGAAACTTGTACGAATTCCCTAAAATTATTAAAGACAAGTGGAAAACAATAAAAATTGATGAATGGTCTCAGGTTCAGAATTTTATTTCTCTATCATCTGCTTTTCCAACACAGAGCTATCTGTGCTACATTCACATACTGTAGTTTATTCAAAAAGTCAGTTTTGCTGTTTATGAATTGAAAGAGAAGCATTTTCCTTCCTTACGTGCTCTTTAATGTGTATCAAAATAAAATAATTGTTGGGCTTCAGATTGGTCTGCGTGGATGAGAACGCAGAATTATCAATTCTCAGCAGTATTTAGATGATCTAAATATTAGGAGATGCTAACACTAAATTTTTATAGGCCAAAATGCTTTAACAGTTAAACATAAGCTATTTAATACAATTGAGGATTAGTCAGCTAACATCCATATAACCTATGCTGTTAGTTTTTAACTACAACTGTCAAAATCATTAGAGAAATTTCTATGGAGGGCTTATGTGAAAAATCTGAGGACGCATCTTTTTCTCTTTTGGAAAGTTAGAAATTCATTTGTTTCATTTGTGATGTAGGTATTTAGACCTTATATTGACTAATTAAAAACTGACACATAATAAGGATATTTTGTCTGTTTATATGAGAAAGGAAGAAGAGTCTCACATAGTATAGGCTGCCCTAAGTTGAGCCTAGTTTCCCTTTTCACTGGCCTGAGTTCTTTTCCTTTCCCAGTTCTTACTGTGTTCTACTCTTTCCTTTATAACTGCCTTCAGTGGCTCAAGAGCCTGCTCTATATGTAGGCTTTATACAGCTCTTCTCTGGGATTTTAACAATCAAAGACTTATTCACTTTCAGAAGTAACAGTTTTCTTCACCATGTATTTACTTATTCAAATAACGCTGTTTTCTCTGTTGAGCCCAGACGCAAACATGCAATCAGCCTACAGAGCAGGCACATCTAACGAGCTGGCAGCCATTTATCCGCTCTCCTTCCTGCAACAGGCTGTCGGTATAGACTTCCTAAGAACCTTGTGCTCTGAAATAGTTCTCTCAAGCACACTGAAGAATTGAAGGGAAACACAGAATTTGTTAACTGAACCCCATGAAGATGATGTCCTTTTAAAATGCACCTTTATAGATAACAAGTGTCTGGCATTGGCAGGGTGGAAGTTGAATTCACAATGCTGAGTAGAAACTCCTTACTCTGTAAATCCACTTACTTCATCTCAAAGCGTAACATGTGGCTATTATTTTTTTCTGCATGTTTTCTTAAAAGTCTTACTCAAAATACCAAAATACCCTAAAAGCAGAATCACTGTTGATATAAATTCTAAACAAAGAGAAGTCAGAAAGTAATTTTACAGTCAATAAAAGGTACTATAACATCCTTTCAGTAGTGAGCTGCAATGGAAGGTTCTGGGCAGACTAACACTAAATTTTTATAGGCCAAAATGCTTTAACAGTTAAACATAAGCTATTTAATACAATTGAGGATTAGTCAGCTAACATCCATATAACCTATGCTGTTAGTTTTTAACTACAACTGTCAAAATCATTAGAGAAATTTCTATGGAGGGCTTATGTGAAAAATCTGAGGACGCATCTTTTTCTCTTTTGGAAAGTTAGAAATTCATTTGTTTCATTTGTGATGTAGGTATTTAGACCTTATATTGACTAATTAAAAACTGACACATAATAAGGATATTTTGTCTGTTTATATGAGAAAGGAAGAAGAGTCTCACATAGTATAGGCTGCCCTAAGTTGAGCCTAGTTTCCCTTTTCACTGGCCTGAGTTCTTTTCCTTTCCCAGTTCTTACTGTGTTCTACTCTTTCCTTTATAACTGCCTTCAGTGGCTCAAGAGCCTGCTCTATATGTAGGCTTTATACAGCTCTTCTCTGGGATTTTAACAATCAAAGACTTATTCACTTTCAGAAGTAACAGTTTTCTTCACCATGTATTTACTTATTCAAATAACGCTGTTTTCTCTGTTGAGCCCAGACGCAAACATGCAATCAGCCTACAGAGCAGGCACATCTAACGAGCTGGCAGCCATTTATCCGCTCTCCTTCCTGCAACAGGCTGTCGGTATAGACTTCCTAAGAACCTTGTGCTCTGAAATAGTTCTCTCAAGCACACTGAAGAATTGAAGGGAAACACAGAATTTGTTAACTGAACCCCATGAAGATGATGTCCTTTTAAAATGCACCTTTATAGATAACAAGTGTCTGGCATTGGCAGGGTGGAAGTTGAATTCACAATGCTGAGTAGAAACTCCTTACTCTGTAAATCCACTTACTTCATCTCAAAGCGTAACATGTGGCTATTATTTTTTTCTGCATGTTTTCTTAAAAGTCTTACTCAAAATACCAAAATACCCTAAAAGCAGAATCACTGTTGATATAAATTCTAAACAAAGAGAAGTCAGAAAGTAATTTTACAGTCAATAAAAGGTACTATAACATCCTTTCAGTAGTGAGCTGCTGAAGTGGAAGGTTCTGGGCAGACAGGAAAGGATTTTCTTTCTAGCTTCCTCTGTGGTGCTTATCAACAGGTGGCAGATGTTGCCAAGGAAGAGTGACAATCACGTGAGAATCTGTTCTGATGACCACTGAGGCCTCCACAACAGGCACAGGTAGGGTGAGGAGACACGATCTGGTTCTACATTGCCCGCCCTCCAACCTCTCTCTTCCACTTCAAAAACTCCTATGGTCAATAGCCAATAATTTTACTCATAAATGTTTCTATATATTATAAGCAAAAATGCTATAATTAAAATTATACTTATCTGGAAAGTGGTTTGAGTCAAATAACCAATTAATGTAACTAAAGGTAATGGAATAACAACCATTTAAAGGAAAACTTTCACCACACTCAGCACTTAACAATAACCATTTATTTCAGGATATAAATGAAGGGGTATTGCATATTGCAAATCTGAGATTTTAAAGTAACCGTGGTCTAGAGTCTCAAATTTCTTCCTTCGTCTCTTGATTATTAGCTCTCTGGGGATTATCTGGGTTTCTAATTCCAAGCTTATGCCCGTGTAGCAAAGAAAATAAGCTTATTAAATAAGCAATAGATACTGATATCTAAAAATACTGCATACATCATGTGACAGAAATATTTCCCAAGAGATTCACCGATACAGTGTCCCTGGGTTGAGTATTGCAGTCACACTGAATTTGGGCTTCTCTAAAGCTGTACAGTAAGCCCTCGTTATTGTAATGAGTCACCTTTCTCAGAGTCAGTCAGCAGGAAGAGATCTGGATGCTCTGGGTCATCAGCCATCATTACCATCCATCCTACAACAGACACGTTCTTACTGGATGTTGATTTGAACTGAGAGAAAAATAAAAAATAAAAACAAAATTTACAGCTTGTCCTCAACAAAAATTAACTAGTCAAAAAAAGTTAACTGTGTATTTTCAGTTTCTCATAGAGACAAGAATTCATGCTGGTTAGGTCTTCTCCTGGCCTCTCGCTAGTAAATTCCATGTAGGCATGCCCTCTTCAGACAGTCTCCTACTTTCCAGATCTTTTCTAGCTTCAACTCTTCATCCAAAGTTTAACTCTCGGGCTTCTCTGGTGGCTCAGTGGGAAAGAATTCGCCTGTCGATGCAAGTGACACGGGTTCTGTCCTTGATTCGGGAAGATTCCACATGCTACGCAGCAACTAAGCCTGTGTGCCACAACTACTGAGCCTGTGCCCTGGAGCCTGGGAGCCACAACTCAAATATGATCAACTCAATTGATGTTAAAATAAAAGCATCTATTAAAATATAGTGCATATTTGTGGAACAAAATTTGTCTGTTTGGTAGATATTGTCATTGAATTAGGAAATTCTCTTTTAAGGGGAAACACAAGGCAACAGTTTTCCACCATTTTCTGAACGAAGAACCCCGAGGTTTCGGAGGCCTTGGACGCGAAGACAGGTACTTGTAGCGTGCCGTTTTGACCTCTGCAAAGGAAAACTAGCATTCTAAAAAAGAAACCTCAAAATACGGAAGCTATTTCAAGACCTTTCTTGGAATGGTCTTACTAAACAAAAATAATTCCATTACAATATGCATAGAAAGAAAGTGCAAGAAAGTGGAAAAAACACCCAAACTCTTGCCCCCCTTTAGGATTACTTTCCTTACAGTCACAACGAGGCTGTGGAACTAATGGTTTGGAACAGGAATACTCACATGTTTTCTTTCTGTAGCCTTTAGAGATTTGGCAGCATAGTAGAAGAGTTGTGTCCCACACAAAGCTGCCCAATATTTTGTCCAAGATGCTACCTGGGGAGGACAGGCACTGAATAAACCACTCAGAAGCTACCGGCTTCTCAGCCACTCTGTTCCTCACTCAGAAGCCTACCCTGGCCGTTATTTGTAATGAGTCACCTTTCTCAGAGTCAGTCAGCAGGAAGAGATCTGGATGCTCTGGGTCATCAGCCATCATTACCATCCATCCTACAACAGACACGTTCTTACTGGATGTTGATTTGAACTGAGAGAAAAATAAAAAATAAAAACAAAATTTACAGCTTGTCCTCAACAAAAATTAACTAGTCAAAAAAAGTTAACTGTGTATTTTCAGTTTCTCATAGAGACAAGAATTCATGCTGGTTAGGTCTTCTCCTGGCCTCTCGCTAGTAAATTCCATGTAGGCATGCCCTCTTCAGACAGTCTCCTACTTTCCAGATCTTTTCTAGCTTCAACTCTTCATCCAAAGTTTAACTCTCGGGCTTCTCTGGTGGCTCAGTGGGAAAGAATTCGCCTGTCGATGCAAGTGACACGGGTTCTGTCCTTGATTCGGGAAGATTCCACATGCTACGCAGCAACTAAGCCTGTGTGCCACAACTACTGAGCCTGTGCCCTGGAGCCTGGGAGCCACAACTCAAATATGATCAACTCAATTGATGTTAAAATAAAAGCATCTATTAAAATATAGTGCATATTTGTGGAACAAAATTTGTCTGTTTGGTAGATATTGTCATTGAATTAGGAAATTCTCTTTTAAGGGGAAACACAAGGCAACAGTTTTCCACCATTTTCTGAACGAAGAACCCCGAGGTTTCGGAGGCCTTGGACGCGAAGACAGGTACTTGTAGCGTGCCGTTTTGACCTCTGCAAAGGAAAACTAGCATTCTAAAAAAGAAACCTCAAAATACGGAAGCTATTTCAAGACCTTTCTTGGAATGGTCTTACTAAACAAAAATAATTCCATTACAATATGCATAGAAAGAAAGTGCAAGAAAGTGGAAAAAACACCCAAACTCTTGCCCCCCTTTAGGATTACTTTCCTTACAGTCACAACGAGGCTGTGGAACTAATGGTTTGGAACAGGAATACTCACATGTTTTCTTTCTGTAGCCTTTAGAGATTTGGCAGCATAGTAGAAGAGTTGTGTCCCACACAAAGCTGCCCAATATTTTGTCCAAGATGCTACCTGGGGAGGACAGGCACGTGAATAAACCACTCAGAAGCTACCGGCTTCTCAGCCACTCTGTTCCTCACTGCTGAAGATCTTTAGCTCCACTTCCACCACCTCAGCTTTGAGTTTCATCACTTCTGAAATCTTTATCTCAAAGATTCTTCCCATGGCCACTCAACACATTCTACTGAGGACTTTCAAAACAGAACTGGCTAAATCCTATTATTATTATTTTTTTTTGAGTTGTCACTGTTTTCTATTTATTCTAAACTTACTCCTAAAAATATTACTTAACTGGATATACTTTCACTCTAAGAACTGTATTAGGGAACACAGAGAAGTACAGGAACATCTTGATTTAAACATCTTAAATGTATGATTTAACTGAAGTCTATTAATAAATGGTAGGCATAATAACACTTTAAACAACACTGTACGGCAAATGTGCATCTTTCAAGGGTATTATAAATCTGGTTTTAATTACATTATGGTCTTCATATTTTTAAGGGCCTTATTCATTTGCTTATTTTTAAACATGTATGAAAATATGAAATAAATTCTTACTGTAGGTTTTTTGCCTTCTTTTAACAAAGTTTTTCTCCTGAGAACACCTTGAATAGTAACAGCCCCTGGATATAAATGTACTGCCAAGTCTTCTGATTCTGCAGAGCTAGAATAATGAAAAGGAAGAAAAGAACACATAAGTGCCTGAGTAATTATGAAGTAGGTACTGAAGTAAAATGTAATTATTTTTCACTTTAAAACTGTTACTTTATCCAGAATGAGAGGCACAGACAATTATAAGGGTTTACTGGTCTGAAATTTACAGGCTGTCACAAAATGAATCAGGCAGTTACTAAAGGGTCAAAAAACACATTTTATTGCATATCCGAACATGTATAATTTCACTTTAGTAAACACATTAGGGATTTAAGAAAGTGGAAAAAAAAAATTGGATTACTTTCCTTACAGTCACAACGAGGCTGTGGAACTAATGGTTTGGAACAGGAATACTCACATGTTTTCTTTCTGTAGCCTTTAGAGATTTGGCAGCATAGTAGAAGAGTTGTGTCCCACACAAAGCTGCCCAATATTTTGTCCAAGATGCTACCTGGGGAGGACAGGCACGTGAATAAACCACTCAGAAGCTACCGGCTTCTCAGCCACTCTGTTCCTCACTGCTGAAGATCTTTAGCTCCACTTCCACCACCTCAGCTTTGAGTTTCATCACTTCTGAAATCTTTATCTCAAAGATTCTTCCCATGGCCACTCAACACATTCTACTGAGGACTTTCAAAACAGAACTGGCTAAATCCTATTATTATTATTTTTTTTTTTGAGTTGTCACTGTTTTCTATTTATTCTAAACTTACTCCTAAAAATATTACTTAACTGGATATACTTTCACTCTAAGAACTGTATTAGGGAACACAGAGAAGTACAGGAACATCTTGATTTAAACATCTTAAATGTATGATTTAACTGAAGTCTATTAATAAATGGTAGGCATAATAACACTTTAAACAACACTGTACGGCAAATGTGCATCTTTCAAGGGTATTATAAATCTGGTTTTAATTACATTATGGTCTTCATATTTTTAAGGGCCTTATTCATTTGCTTATTTTTAAACATGTATGAAAATATGAAATAAATTCTTACTGTAGGTTTTTTGCCTTCTTTTAACAAAGTTTTCTCCTGAGAACACCTTGAATAGTAACAGCCCCTGGATATAAATGTACTGCCAAGTCTTCTGATTCTGCAGAGCTAGAATAATGAAAAGGAAGAAAAGAACACATAAGTGCCTGAGTAATTATGAAGTAGGTACTGAAGTAAAATGTAATTATTTTTCACTTTAAAACTGTTACTTTATCCAGAATGAGAGGCACAGACAATTATAAGGGTTTACTGGTCTGAAATTTACAGGCTGTCACAAAATGAATCAGGCAGTTACTAAAGGGTCAAAAAACACATTTTATTGCATATCCGAACATGTATAATTTCACTTTAGTAAACACATTAGGGATTTAAGACCTTTCTTCTTAACATGCCATACCGTAGCACTGCTGAAACCTTTTCCCCAGTGGAAACTTCAGTCCTGGTAGGAAAGATGACAATTCTATTTGTTTAATATCTGTAAGCATATAAAACTCAAAAGTAGCAGAAAATCAAAAAGGGAAAAAAGCAAAAGAAAACCTATGCTTAATTTGAAAATAGGTGAAGTAAAAAAGGCAGTTAACATATTTAAAAAACCAACTTTCTGCAATAAAATTTAGTGACATTTTAATGTCATCAATGTATCTAAAAGATTTTAGTTTAACAGCTCTCCAAGAAAGGAGAACTGAAGATTTCTTTCTTTTACTTGTAAGGAAACCATTACGGAATAATCAAACATTTACAGTCCTATAGTTAAAATAAGAATGATTTCTATGTGAGTCAATTAAAATACACACACTGATGGGAAAAAAATGTTCTTCTCCAGTGATTTGATGTGAGCTGCAAAATTCCTTGAAAAGTGAAGAGAATGGAAGTTTGCCAGTTTATCTCTTTTTGATTGTTTTGGTGTCCTCAATAACTTAACCTAGAAACCACTAGGAATTTTATGCTGGAGCTCTTTATATTCAAGGAGATTAGACACCATTAAATTGACATAACATTAACTTCAACGATTGCTATTGTGTTATGAGAACTGGTTGATTATTCACTACCATTTACTTCCGGTCCCCAATCAACCTAGTACCCTTATTTTCTTCTGCAGCTAATGTAACACAGAAAGAGATCAGAGGTAAACAACTGAATGGATGTGAGTTAAATACACAGATATTACTTAATAAAATAGACCTGCTTACATTCAGACCTGCAGTTAACCTGAAGTGTCCTTAAAAAAGACAAATTGGATGTAGTGAATTCATTGATTGCAGCCTTTGAAATAACAAGTGGATTTTTGCACTCTATTAATAATAATAATAATCAGCGACATTAGACACGCCTGTGCAGTTAAAAAGCTATTGATTTGGATTATTTAGAGAATGTGGACTAATTTTGCAATTAGCCTTGGACAAAATGAATCAGGCAGTTATAAGGGCAAAAACACATTTTATTGCATATCCGAACATGTATAATTTCACTTTAGTAAACACATTAGGGATTTAAGACCTTTCTTCTTAACATGCCATACCGTAGCACTGCTGAAACCTTTTCCCCAGTGGAAACTTCAGTCCTGGTAGGAAAGATGACAATTCTATTTGTTTAATATCTGTAAGCATATAAAACTCAAAAGTAGCAGAAAATCAAAAAGGGAAAAAAGCAAAAGAAAACCTATGCTTAATTTGAAAATAGGTGAAGTAAAAAAGGCAGTTAACATATTTAAAAAACCAACTTTCTGCAATAAAATTTAGTGACATTTTAATGTCATCAATGTATCTAAAAGATTTTAGTTTAACAGCTCTCCAAGAAAGGAGAACTGAAGATTTCTTTCTTTTACTTGTAAGGAAACCATTACGGAATAATCAAACATTTACAGTCCTATAGTTAAAATAAGAATGATTTCTATGTGAGTCAATTAAAATACACACACTGATGGGAAAAAAATGTTCTTCTCCAGTGATTTGATGTGAGCTGCAAAATTCCTTGAAAAGTGAAGAGAATGGAAGTTTGCCAGTTTATCTCTTTTTGATTGTTTTGGTGTCCTCAATAACTTAACCTAGAAACCACTAGGAATTTTATGCTGGAGCTCTTTATATTCAAGGAGATTAGACACCATTAAATTGACATAACATTAACTTCAACGATTGCTATTGTGTTATGAGAACTGGTTGATTATTCACTACCATTTACTTCCGGTCCCCAATCAACCTAGTACCCTTATTTTCTTCTGCAGCTAATGTAACACAGAAAGAGATCAGAGGTAAACAACTGAATGGATGTGAGTTAAATACACAGATATTACTTAATAAAATAGACCTGCTTACATTCAGACCTGCAGTTAACCTGAAGTGTCCTTAAAAAAGACAAATTGGATGTAGTGAATTCATTGATTGCAGCCTTTGAAATAACAAGTGGATTTTTGCACTCTATTAATAATAATAATAATCAGCGACATTAGACACGCCTGTGCAGTTAAAAAGCTATTGATTTGGATTATTTAGAGAATGTGGTATCAAGATACAAGTTTTAGCAATTAGCTCTGTGGATCACAAAGAAGAGTTCAAACTTATCTCCAGATTAAACCTCGGAAAAGGAAGTTTCCATGGGCATTTTGTTTAGCTTTTAAACCGATTAGTGAGAAAGAACAGAAGTGACGGGAGACCACACCCATGAAAGCCAGTCACCAACACCAGAGGGGCTTTCTGCGCCCTGAAGGCAGGGGAATTGTACCTGCTGGCCTTCATGTGGCTTCCATGGCCATTTCGTGCCACTCTTGTCGCCGGGCCGAGAGAATGGTATAATCTGTTCCTGTTGAATTCCATTATAAATTGTACGTATTACTCTTATTCACACAATCATCATCAATAAGCTACAACAGTATAATTATTTCTTCGTGTGATACAGCTGTCTACGTCCGACAAAAGGATAGTATATGATCGTTCCTCTTTTGTTTTAAAGTGTGCAGCAGATTTCATTTTTTTCTTCTTTGTTGACTATAGATACTTAAGAGTGCTTCTGAGTTTGAACCTTATATTCATATATATACTCACTTTCACAAATCTGCTAAAATAAAAGACTATTTACAATCGAATATTACCAAAGACTGAGAAATACTTTTAAAATCCTTTTGTTTATATTCAGTTCTTGGATTCCCCTTTGTATATGATACCGAGATTTATATAACAATTTTTTACTATATGCCCCTATGAAGATACCTAAAAGCAATGTGATCTATATACTTAAAATTAATATCACCTAAATACCTTATATTCCCTTCTTTTATATAAAATTTAACAGAACTACTAAAAGAGATAAACTGAGCAAAAAAATACAGGTATTATTTTATTTCACATCAACTACAAGAAATACATGATAAAAAAAATGGTATGAGTTAATATTCATCCAAATTGGTATGTGATACTTAACAAACAGAAACACTGATATTTCTTTGCCTAAAAAAGCCAAAAGTAGTACTGTTGATAATAATAATGATATTTAAAACAAAAGGTTTTATTTTAGCAACTTAGGTGGAAAAATATTTAATGTCTATTTTCAAAGTTAATTATCCACAAGTACAATAGTATTTTAAATCCCAGTTTTTTTTTTTTTAAAGATTTATTTATTTATTTATTATTGGTGGGGGGTGGGGTGGGGAGGGAGAGAAGCAGGGGGCCCACTTCTGTTGGTCTTTCATTTCTCTCTATTTTCATCCGTCTTTGTTCTTTGGCCCGTGTGGGCCTCCCATCATGGTGGCCTCTGTTGTCACAGAGCATCGGCTCTGGGCACATGCGCCCCAGGGCTCCGGCTCGGTGATTGGACACATCAGTGCAGCCACTCCACGGCACGTGGGATCATTCCAGGCTAGGGATCGAACCAGAGCCCCTTGCACTGCAAGGCGGTGTCCTTATCCACTGGACCACCAGGGAAGCCCCAAATCCCAGTTTTTTATTCACTTTTTAATCTTTCATGTCTAAATCTTGCTGGGCAGCATTAATTTGCTCTCAAAGCATTCTAAAGAGTCACTGATTTAAACTTGGCAAAAGCACAGTAGATGTTTTTGCTGCTAATGTCCACAGAAAACTACTGTTTTGAGATGTGAAGGTAACACTGTTAAATACCACTTCACTAAGGAACCTGCTGGGATACGAACAGATTATTTGATACAACAGTATCCTGATTATTTGCTTATAACTCATGCAATATGAGAAACAATTTTGTTCATCATTATTTTGTATCTAAATACAATACACTATCATCAACTTCTGATGATAATATCTTCTCATGAGAGGGAAAGAACTAACAAGACAATCTGTACAGAGAGCATGCCAGAGGCAACTCTAGTGATTCTCCTGTTTCAGGCAAACCCAAATGAAAAGACCGAAAGAAAAACTTCCGAGAGAAATAGTACATAAAAACAAATTGTTGGGGACTTCCCTGGTGGTCTAGTGATTAAGAATCCACCTTCCATGAAGGGGATGCAAGTTCAATTCCTGGTCCGGGAACTAAGATCCCACATGCCAATGGGCAACTAAGCCTACGTGCCTCAACTACAGAGCCCACAAACTCTGGAGCCCACACACCAAAACTAAGACTCAATGCAGCCAAAAAATAATACAATAAATAAATAAAACTTAAAAAAAAAATTGTTAAAAATCCTCCCAAACAAAGAACAAAATTTACTAGAAATGCTTAAAGTACTTTGAAATACTGGGTTTGCAAGTATAGTCTTAATCACGTAATAGTGAGAAATTTTCATGACATTTAAAGAACAAGCATCTAATTTTTCCAATAACACCATGGAATTAACCAATTCAAATATATATATAGCTAAATTTCAAATGTATAGTTAGTATAAATGCTTCTATTAAAAAGTCAGTGGGGGGCTTCCCTGATGGTCCAGTGGGTAAGGTCCAGTGGGCAGTGCAAGGGGTGCTGGTTCGATCCCTGGCCTGGGAAGATCCCATGTGCCGCAGAGCGGCTGGGGTGATGTGTCCAATCACTACGCCGGAGCTCTGGAGCGCATGCGCCCAGAGCCGGTGCTCTGTGATGACAGAGGCCACCACGATGGGAGGCCCACAGGAGCCAAAGAACAAAGACGGATGAAAATAGAGAGAAATGAAAGACCAACAGAAGTGGGCCCCCTGCCCCGCTTCCTCCCCAGCCCGCCCTCTCAAAAAAAAAAAAAAAAAGTCAGTTGGGGAAGAGGGGTCAGGGATATCCCTATGACTGTTTGGGGATTATGTATACCTGGTAAACAAGAAAACTCTGTAAAAATGTGTAACAATAACTTTGCTGTACACCTGAAGCTAATGCAACAGTGTAAAACAAATATACCCCAATTAAAACAAAGTCAGTGGCAGAGTGTTAGATAACTAAGTATTTTCAGCTTCATCAATTTTAATATGACATTCAAAATTCAATCTAACCCGACCGCTTGGAAACGTTAAGACTGCTCAGTCTGTATACAAAACGCAGTGATGAACTTCTGATAAAACTTCCATGGAGGAAAGTAACAAGACAATCTAAGAGATCCAAACCTTTCCAGGCAAACCCAAATGAAAAGACCGAAGAAAAACTTCCGAGAGAAATAGTACATAAAAACAAATTGTTGGGGACTTCCTGGTGGTCTAGTGATTAAGAATCCACCTTCCATGAAGGGGATGCAAGTTCAATTCCTGGTCCGGGAACTAAGATCCCACATGCCAATGGGCAACTAAGCCTACGTGCCTCAACTACAGAGCCCACAAACTCTGGAGCCCACACACCAAAACTAAGACTCAATGCAGCCAAAAAATAATACAATAAATAAATAAAACTTAAAAAAAAATTGTTAAAAATCCTCCCAAACAAAGAACAAAATTTACTAGAAATGCTTAAAGTACTTTGAAATACTGGGTTTGCAAGTATAGTCTTAATCACGTAATAGTGAGAAATTTTCATGACATTTAAAGAACAAGCATCTAATTTTTCCAATAACACCATGGAATTAACCAATTCAAATATATATATAGCTAAATTTCAAATGTATAGTTAGTATAAATGCTTCTATTAAAAAGTCAGTGGGGGGCTTCCCTGATGGTCCAGTGGGTAAGGTCCAGTGGGCAGTGCAAGGGGTGCTGGTTCGATCCCTGGCCTGGGAAGATCCCATGTGCCGCAGAGCGGCTGGGGTGATGTGTCCAATCACTACGCCGGAGCTCTGGAGCGCATGCGCCCAGAGCCGGTGCTCTGTGATGACAGAGGCCACCACGATGGGAGGCCCACAGGAGCCAAAGAACAAAGACGGATGAAAATAGAGAGAAATGAAAGACCAACAGAAGTGGGCCCCCTGCCCCGCTTCCTCCCCAGCCCGCCCTCTCAAAAAAAAAAAAAAAAAGTCAGTTGGGGAAGAGGGGTCAGGGATATCCCTATGACTGTTTGGGGATTATGTATACCTGGTAAACAAGAAAACTCTGTAAAAATGTGTAACAATAACTTTGCTGTACACCTGAAGCTAATGCAACAGTGTAAAACAAATATACCCCAATTAAAACAAAGTCAGTGGCAGAGTGTTAGATAACTAAGTATTTTCAGCTTCATCAATTTTAATATGACATTCAAAATTCAATCTAACCCGACCGCTTGGAAACGTTAAGACTGCTCAGTCTGTATACAAAACGCAGTGATGATTTTGCTCCAAGTTCAAGTATTTCAGTATGACACTGGCAGAACTGAAATGATTATAGACAGCAGAATTTGAATGGATATTTATTAAATAAACAGTATCTGTACTGCCTGCCTACATCTTTAGAAAGATCTTATACTGCAAGATCACCATGGCATTGCTTGCTGCGCAGATGACAGCTCTTCCAGCTTAGAGCATCGAGGAAAAGAGGACAGGACTTAGGTTAAGACCATGTTTCTGTGCTTTGTGGATCCTTCAAATTAATGACAATTTAAAGGCAAACTTTCAGCTGCTTATTCAGGATATCATTTCAAATGTACAGATTAGCAGAGAATGAAATCAATCATTCCACTAAATACCTTAAAATTACTTAAATGAACTGGAATTTTAAGGGAATGATTTTACTTTTGTACATGTAAGTAGGTAAGCTATTATTTTTTAAAGTCACGCTTTCATATTTTATTTTTTTAAAATTACTTATTTTGGGGTATGCTGGCTCTTTGTTGCTGTGTGGGCTTTTCTCTAATTGTGGAGAGCAGAGGCTACTCTCTAGTCGTGGTAACGCAGGCTTTTCATTGCAGCGGCTTCTCTTACTGTGGAGCACTGGCTCCAGGGCGTAGGCTTCAGCAGTTGAGGCACATGAGCTCAGTAGTTGTGGCTTGGAGACTCCAGGGCACAGGTTCTGTTGTTGCGACACATGGGTTTAGCTACCCGGGAGGTTTGTGGGATCCTCCTGGATCAGGGATTGAACCAGTGTCTCCTGCATTGGCTGATGGATTTTTCACCACTGAGCCACTGAGAAAGGTCAGGGATATCCCTATGACTGTTTGGGGATTATGTATACCTGGTAAACAAGAAAACTCTGTAAAAATGTGTAACAATAACTTTGCTGTACACCTGAAGCTAATGCAACAGTGTAAAACAAATATACCCCAATTAAAACAAAGTCAGTGGCAGAGTGTTAGATAACTAAGTATTTTCAGCTTCATCAATTTTAATATGACATTCAAAATTCAATCTAACCCGACCGCTTGGAAACGTTAAGACTGCTCAGTCTGTATACAAAACGCAGTGATGATTTTGCTCCAAGTTCAAGTATTTCAGTATGACACTGGCAGAACTGAAATGATTATAGACAGCAGAATTTGAATGGATATTTATTAAATAAACAGTATCTGTACTGCCTGCCTACATCTTTAGAAAGATCTTATACTGCAAGATCACCATGGCATTGCTTGCTGCGCGCAGATGACAGCTCTTCCAGCTTAGAGCATCGAGGAAAAGAGGACAGGACTTAGGTTAAGACCATGTTTCTGTGCTTTGTGGATCCTTCAAATTAATGACAATTTAAAGGCAAACTTTCAGCTGCTTATTCAGGATATCATTTCAAATGTACAGATTAGCAGAGAATGAAATCAATCATTCCACTAAATACCTTAAAATTACTTAAATGAACTGGAATTTTAAGGGAATGATTTTACTTTTGTACATGTAAGTAGGTAAGCTATTATTTTTTAAAGTCACGCTTTCATATTTTATTTTTTTAAAATTACTTATTTTGGGGTATGCTGGCTCTTTGTTGCTGTGTGGGCTTTTCTCTAATTGTGGAGAGCAGAGGCTACTCTCTAGTCGTGGTAACGCAGGCTTTTCATTGCAGCGGCTTCTCTTACTGTGGAGCACTGGCTCCAGGGCGTAGGCTTCAGCAGTTGAGGCACATGAGCTCAGTAGTTGTGGCTTGGAGACTCCAGGGCACAGGTTCTGTTGTTGCGACACATGGGTTTAGCTACCCGGGAGGTTTGTGGGATCCTCCTGGATCAGGGATTGAACCAGTGTCTCCTGCATTGGCTGATGGATTTTTCACCACTGAGCCACTGAGAAAGCCCCAATTATTATGATTTTTAAATTACATTAAAATGTGCTGCAATTCAAATCTATGTGTCAAGTCACCAAATAAACATGTTTTCACTAGATGATACTGAATTCCAGACTTAAATATTAACATCTAATTTCTGCCACCAGCAGGAAGCCTAAATAAAAATTTGTCTCAAAACTCACATTATCATATACTTAGTTGTTGTTTAGTTGCTAAGTCGTGTCCAACTCTTTTGTACCCCCATGGACTGTAGCCCACCAGGCTCTTCTGTCCACAGGATTTCCCAGGCAAGGATACTGGAGTGGGTTGCCATATATTGAACCCACATCTCCCACCCTGGCAGGTGGATTCTTTACCTGCCACTGAGCCACATGGGAAGCATCGTACCCTTTAAGGTAAACAAAATAAACTCAAAACAGTTTAAGTGGACAATTATTCTCACCTTTCAAAAGCAGGCCATGAAGTCTCTTCACTGAGTTCAGAGCCATCACTGCTGCCTAAAATCAGAAGCAATTTTTTTAAACATCATCAATTTAGTTTGAGTTTTGTTTTTAAAAATAAATACTCTGTCCTTATTCACATTATTTGTGAATGAATATCCACATATCAATTCTTCATTCTAATACCACTGTGCTGGATTTATTTTGCAACATATTAGAACAGAGTTGACAACACTACACAAAGTAACAAAAGAGCGTAAAACATTTTTATGTGTATACTTACGGCTTAAATTCGTAACATTAGTAAATTCCTTTTCTACCATGAGAGAATGTACGTAAGCACAGAATTTTTCCTTATTAGGTCTGTCATAAATTTTTTTTTTTTTAAAGATTTATTTATTTATTTTGGGCGGGGGTCAGGTTGGGGAGGGAGGGGAGCGGGCGGGCCACTTCTATTGGTCTTTCATTTCTCTATTTTCATCCGTCTTTGTTCTTTGGCTCCTGTGGGCCTCCCATCGCAGTGGCGTCTGTTGTTGCAGAGCACCGGCTCTGGGTGCATGCGCTCCAGAGCTCCGGCTCGGTAATTGGACACATCAGTCCAGCCACTCCACGGCACATGGGATCTTCCCAGGCCAGGGATCGAACCGGCGTCCCTTGCACTGCAAGGCAGTGTCCTTACCCACTGGACCACCAGGGGAAGTCCAGGTCTGTCATAATTTAAGACCAGTATAATCACGAATTTCTTAGAGGTTCATGGTATACTTTCCTTTGTACTATTTTTTTTTAAACCATTACTATTCGAAGGATAAAAAGCTTAGTCAAATTCAACTTTCACCTTTAGAGGTAAGGTAGAAGAGGATGGAATCCTTTAGGAAAAAAAAGTATCATAATAATGTAAACAGTTTCTCTTAAAGAGACCTAGAATATTAGTTAAATTACAGAATTTTAAATTAGCTTAATTTGAAGGGGAAGAACTTGGGAGAGTCCAGAACAGCTTAGGTTGATTTAAAAGTCATTTTATAGATAATTTATATGTCCCTTGTGTATCAAGTTGAATCATCTGTCAGACTTTCACAACCAGGGTTCTACAAGAGGCTCAAACTCGAATACTACAAGGAACCCATTGTATGTGATGGATGAACACCTCTTCTATGCACGTAGAGTGGTACAAGTTATGTCTCATCCTTGGAAAAAAGAACAGTCACTGAAATAATTTCCTGG
The DNA here is from genome assembly GCA_022376925.1 of Tragulus kanchil. Lineage (NCBI taxonomy): Eukaryota > Metazoa > Chordata > Mammalia > Artiodactyla > Tragulidae > Tragulus > Tragulus kanchil. The sequence goes on from JAIOJX010000024.1 coordinate 25,305,164, forward strand.
TTGTGTGGCTCAAGTAAGAAACTGTAGGTTGTCTGTTGGTAGTAGAGACTTGTAGGTTAACTTCTGATTGTAGAATTTTGTGATAAAGACTGAAAATTTAAGCATAACTCGTATGACAAAAGTTTCTTCCAGAAGCATCAAGCTATTTGTAGAAAACACAAGCTTCTTCCAGAAGCATCAAGCTCAGAGTGGATATGCCTCCTTTAGCTGGGCAAGGCTACTTTGGGTTACCTAGGACATACAAGCTACGGTAGAAAAGAGGGCAGAGTCTCAACCGCTGGTTAATTTCTCAGGTACTTTTGCAAACCCTCTAAGGGATAAATTAATACTGTGTATAAAAGTCACAGCTAAGGAAGAAACCTTTTGATATTATGAACTGTGTGTGTATAATACTACCAGCTATCCGTCTTTGTTCTTTGGCTCCTGTGGGCCTCCCATCGCAGTGGCGTCTGTTGTTGCAGAGCACCGGCTCTGGGTGCATGCGCTCCAGAGCTCCGGCTCGGTAATTGGACACATCAGTCCAGCCACTCCACGGCACATGGGATCTTCCCAGGCCAGGGATCGAACCGGCGTCCCTTGCACTGCAAGGCAGTGTCCTTACCCACTGGACCACCAGGGGAAGTCCAGGTCTGTCATAATTTAAGACCAGTATAATCACGAATTTCTTAGAGGTTCATGGTATACTTTCCTTTGTACTATTTTTTTTAAAACCATTACTATTCGAAGGATAAAAAGCTTAGTCAAATTCAACTTTCACCTTTAGAGGTAAGGTAGAAGAGGATGGAATCCTTTAGGAAAAAAAAGTATCATAATAATGTAAACAGTTTCTCTTAAAGAGACCTAGAATATTAGTTAAATTACAGAATTTTAAATTAGCTTAATTTGAAGGGGAAGAACTTGGGAGAGTCCAGAACAGCTTAGGTTGATTTAAAAGTCATTTTATAGATAATTTATATGTCCCTTGTGTATCAAGTTGAATCATCTGTCAGACTTTCACAACCAGGGTTCTACAAGAGGCTCAAACTCGAATACTACAAGGAACCCATTGTATGTGATGGATGAACACCTCTTCTATGCACGTAGAGTGGTACAAGTTATGTCTCATCCTTGGAAAAAAGAACAGTCACTGAAATAATTTCCTGGTTGTGTGGCTCAAGTAAGAAACTGTAGGTTGTCTGTTGGTAGTAGAGACTTGTAGGTTAACTTCTGATTGTAGAATTTTGTGATAAAGACTGAAAATTTAAGCATAACTCGTATGACAAAAGTTTCTTCCAGAAGCATCAAGCTATTTGTAGAAAACACAAGCTTCTTCCAGAAGCATCAAGCTCAGAGTGGATATGCCTCCTTTAGCTGGGCAAGGCTACTTTGGGTTACCTAGGACATACAAGCTACGGTAGAAAAGAGGGCAGAGTCTCAACCGCTGGTTAATTTCTCAGGTACTTTTGCAAACCCTCTAAGGGATAAATTAATACTGTGTATAAAAGTCACAGCTAAGGAAGAAACCTTTTGATATTATGAACTGTGTGTGTGTAATAATAACTACCAGCTATGGTCATAAACTTTCTTTTCAGAATGTTAAAGTACTAAAGCAAACACCCTGGAAAGTAATGTCTGAGTCTAACGTTCTTAATTTATAAGCAAGGATGTAACAATCCCTATTAAACAATAAATACAAAGGCAAAAATTGAATTAGCCTCTTCTTGTTCTAAAAGACAGGTCTCTAAAACAAGATGCTAACTGTAATGGAATGAAATAACTAGATAACTATCTTGTAGTAACCAGAAGAACATCTGGAGAGAAAAGCCACAAATAGAGATGAATCATCATTATAATACTTATGATAAATATTACAGAAAAGCCAAATATTTTATATTGAATTGAGAACTATACTTAAACTTATTATCATTATTTTTTTTGCTTAAACAAAGCATGCTCGATTCCATATGTGTAATACAGTTTTAACTGGAAAAAGGTTCTTCCTCTCTGTTTTACAAAATTATTGTGTGTAATATTGTTCAGATTGAGGTTAATATTTGCATAGAGGTAATTTACACTATTAATAAAGATATATGTCAGGTGATCAACTTGTCTTCTGTTTTGTAAATTTTATCATCATTTAATCATCTACATTTATAAAAAGGGGAACATTGGAAAAAACTGCTGAATGGACCTTTCTAGCTCCAAAGCAATTTCCAGGTTTGAAACTAACGTTCAAGAAAATGAACTCCTACATTTCTTTCTACTGACTGTTCATTAACACTGAGAGGATCATATTAATAGCCCTTGAGCAACCTGGCTCAATTTAATCATAGAAGACATTTTCTTCCTTTCTTTTTAAAAGTAAAACAGCTTCATAAAGAGATTTCCTAACTATCCAAAGAAATAATGCTCACCTAAAAGATTCAGAAAATAAATAAAAGTTTGGAAAGTGAAAACAAATTCCTCTTAGCTGGGCAAGGCTACTTTGGGTTACCTAGGACATACAAGCTACGGTAGAAAAGAGGGCAGAGTCTCAACCGCTGGTTAATTTCTCAGGTACTTTTGCAAACCCTCTAAGGGATAAATTAATACTGTGTATAAAAGTCACAGCTAAGGAAGAAACCTTTTGATATTATGAACTGTGTGTGTGTAATAATAACTACCAGCTATGGTCATAAACTTTCTTTTCAGAATGTTAAAGTACTAAAGCAAACACCCTGGAAAGTAATGTCTGAGTCTAACGTTCTTAATTTATAAGCAAGGATGTAACAATCCCTATTAAACAATAAATACAAAGGCAAAAATTGAATTAGCCTCTTCTTGTTCTAAAAGACAGGTCTCTAAAACAAGATGCTAACTGTAATGGAATGAAATAACTAGATAACTATCTTGTAGTAACCAGAAGAACATCTGGAGAGAAAAGCCACAAATAGAGATGAATCATCATTATAATACTTATGATAAATATTACAGAAAAGCCAAATATTTTATATTGAATTGAGAACTATACTTAAAATTATTATCATTATTTTTTTTGCTTAAAAAAAGCATGCTCGATTCCATATGTGTAATACAGTTTTAACTGGAAAAAGGTTCTTCCTCTCTGTTTTACAAAATTATTGTGTGTAATATTGTTCAGATTGAGGTTAATATTTGCATAGAGGTAATTTACACTATTAATAAAGATATATGTCAGGTGATCAACTTGTCTTCTGTTTTGTAAATTTTATCATCATTTAATCATCTACATTTATAAAAAGGGGAACATTGGAAAAAACTGCTGAATGGACCTTTCTAGCTCCAAAGCAATTTCCAGGTTTGAAACTAACGTTCAAGAAAATGAACTCCTACATTTCTTTCTACTGACTGTTCATTAACACTGAGAGGATCATATTAATAGCCCTTGAGCAACCTGGCTCAATTTAATCATAGAAGACATTTTCTTCCTTTCTTTTTAAAAGTAAAACAGCTTCATAAAGAGATTTCCTAACTATCCAAAGAAATAATGCTCACCTAAAAGATTCAGAAAATAAATAAAAGTTTGGAAAGTGAAAACAAATTCCTCTTATTCCACGTCCTTTTCCATTTTTGTTTTTTTTTTATTTTTATAATAGCTATCTCTATTTTCTTACCTCTCATTCGTCAATATACTCCAGTCAGGGCTTTGCCCACACTATTCTATGAAGCAAATGTTGTCAAGGTCACCAAGTGACTTGTATCTTGCCAAATTCAGTGATCAACTCCCATTCTCATGTTGCTCCTCTTCCGTGCCCTTGATATGGATACGTTCAACCCGTCCCTCCCTTCAGAGATATCTCCTCTGATGGGCTTTGGTGACACCACACTGTTTTTCTCCCTACTTCAAGGGTCCCTGGGCTTCCCTGGTGGCTCAGACAGTGTGAAGAATCCGCCTACAATGCAGGAGAGCTGGGCTTGATTTCTGGGTTGGGAAGATTCCCTGGAGAAGGGAATGGCAACTCACTCTAGTATTTTAGTCTGGATAATTCCATGGATAGAGGAGCCTGGTGGGCTATAGTCCATGGAGTCACAAGAGTTGGACATGAATTAGTAACTTTCACTTCACTTCTTCACTTCAGTGGTCCCTCCTGTGTATCTTCCTTTGATAGCCAACCATTTTAAACTCTTTTTATTAAAAAAAAAACCCTACATCGGGCTTCCCCTGGTGGTCCAGTGGGTAAGGACACCGCATTGCAGTGCAAGGGACGCTGGTTCGATCCCTGGCCTGGGAAGATCCCACGTGCCGCGGAGCGGCTGGACTGATGTGTCCAATTACCGAACCGGAGCTCTGGAGCGCATGCGCCCAGAGCCGGCGCTCTGCAACGACAGACGCCACCGCGATGGGAGGCCCACAGGAGCCAAAGAACAAAGACGGATGAAAATAGAGAAATGAAAGTCCAACAGAAGTGGCCTGCCAGCTCCCCTCCCTCCCCAACCCAATCCCCGCCCAAAATAAGTAAATAAATAAATCTTTAAAAAACAAAACAAAACAACCCTACGTCTCCAAATGTTAGAATGGCTATTTATTTATATTCTCTCCCTAGGTGACCTCATCTAGTCTCATGGCTTGAATACTCTAAACATGTTAATCCTTATACTTGTATCTATAGATGTGACGATACCCCATTAAGCTCTAGATTCATACATTCCATATCTACCTGGATATGGACCAAACATGTCCAAAACAGAATTCTTAATTCCCCAAATCTAGTCACGCTTCACGAATACTGCAGTACCTACAAATGGATGCTCTTCTAATGTGCTCTGCCAGTGGAACGGCACCACTGTCTAACTAGCTGCTTAATCTAAAAACACTCTGGGCATCACATCCTCATTCCTACCCTGCAGCTACAGGCAGTAAACAAGTGCCTGTTCTCTCACCATTCCACAAATGCCTTCTCTTTGGAAGTCAGAAACATCAAATACTTTCCCAATCATCATGAATTATTAATTTTAGCAGCTACTTAATTTTTATCAACTTTTTTTCTATCAACTTTTTTGCAGTAGGGTTAATTGCTTTTAACCAGCGAAGTTCTGTTAAAAGTCTTATTTTTATGTAAGTTGGAACCCTCTCAGAGAATTATTTCTCACCTATGGATATTCCACTAGAAAGAGTAGAGCTTTCGGCTTGGCCTCGAGGGCGGTGCATGGGGCTCCATGACGCTATCGTCTAATAGGTGTCTTGGTCCTGCATTTGGGAACGTTGCACTCTTAAACTCTGCTGTGTTCATTTTATGAATGAAACTGGAAACAAACAGAAATATTTTTTTTGTCTTTCATTGCTATTAATTCAGGATATAAAAGATGCTCTTATCTAAAGATTCAAGATAAAAGATGTACCTGCTATCCTGAACTCACTCCTGAACTCTTATATGAATGAACACACAGATTTCACCATGAAAGCCTCAAACTAACAGTTTAGGGAACATTTTTTTAAGGAAACCAGGCCACGTGTACATATGTAACAGAAAGTACCTTATCCTTGTTCTTGGGTCCGTTAAAAATTATTTTCACCTTCACTTTTGGAAAATGCCTTGTTAAATTTTCATAAAAATCATGGCAAAAGTGAACTTTGGGCTAGATTTTGAGAAAACCAACTTATAAAGCTAAACGAAAAGACAGTTTCCCTTTCTTTATATTTATGTATAAAAGAACAGTTTTAAGGGCTTTATTTACGGTGACTTATTTTGGCTAAGATAAACAATGACTCTTGCTATAAGTTATTATGTAGAATGAAAATAGTGTGTTGCTTTTCTGATTTGATTCATGATCTACCTGGATATGGACCAAACATGTCCAAAACAGAATTCTTAATTCCCCAAATCTAGTCACGCTTCACGAATACTGCAGTACCTACAAATGGATGCTCTTCTAATGTGCTCTGCCAGTGGAACGGCACCACTGTCTAACTAGCTGCTTAATCTAAAAACACTCTGGGCATCACATCCTCATTCCTACCCTGCAGCTACAGGCAGTAAACAAGTGCCTGTTCTCTCACCATTCCACAAATGCCTTCTCTTTGGAAGTCAGAAACATCAAATACTTTCCCAATCATCATGAATTATTAATTTTAGCAGCTACTTAATTTTTATCAACTTTTTTTCTATCAACTTTTTTGCAGTAGGGTTAATTGCTTTTAACCAGCGAAGTTCTGTTAAAAGTCTTATTTTTATGTAAGTTGGAACCCTCTCAGAGAATTATTTCTCACCTATGGATATTCCACTAGAAAGAGTAGAGCTTTCGGCTTGGCCTCGAGACGGTGCATGGGGCTCCATGACGCTATCGTCTAATAGGTGTCTTGGTCCTGCATTTGGGAACGTTGCACTCTTAAACTCTGCTGTGTTCATTTTATGAATGAAACTGGAAACAAACAGAAATATTTTTTATGTCTTTCATTGCTATTAATTCAGGATATAAAAGATGCTCTTATCTAAAGATTCAAGATAAAAGATGTACCTGCTATCCTGAACTCACTCCTGAACTCTTATATGAATGAACACACAGATTTCACCATGAAAGCCTCAAACTAACAGTTTAGGGAACATTTTTTTAAGGAAACCAGGCCACGTGTACATATGTAACAGAAAGTACCTTATCCTTGTTCTTGGGTCCGTTAAAAATTATTTTCACCTTCACTTTTGGAAAATGCCTTGTTAAATTTTCATAAAAATCATGGCAAAAGTGAACTTTGGGCTAGATTTTGAGAAAACAATCTTATAAAGCTAAACAAAAAGACAGTTTCCCTTTCTTTATATTTATGTATAAAAAGAACAGTTTTTAAGGGCTTTATTTACGGTGACTTATTTTGGCTAAGATAAACAATGACTCTTGCTATAAGTTATTATGTAGAATGAAAATAGTGTGTTGCTTTTCTGATTTGATTCATGATGATGATCTGCAATGTTCATTTTTCTCCCCCCAAATGTGAAGGCACTATTTGGGAAAAGTTCATTTTCAAATTAAGGTCAAGGAAGAAATAAATGCCTTTATGAAGACAAGGTATTTTACTAAATCAGAAGAAGGCTAATGTTAAACAAATAAACCTATGCCAGGACACTATTTTCTGTTCAACCAGTAAAATAAATAGAAAATAAATCCAACTAAAAAACCCCCAAACATTTGAAAGATAAAATAAAAGTGCTGACTTATAACCCAAGCTATGGCACTTCCTATGTCCATGTGGAATCAGGTTCCGAGGGGAGGGCGGCGTCTGGGGCAGCAAGGTTCCTTCAGCCGCCAGGCTTTTCCTTCCACTTTGTGGAGATGCTCCTACTTCAGGACCTTAAGGGTTAAATTAAAGAGACAGAGACAGAGAGAGAGAGAGAGAGAGACAGAGACAGAGAGAGAGAGCGAGACAAACACACCACAAATAGAACTTGTTAAATGGTTTAGAAAGATTATTTTATTTATAACCCTTTGATATGAAATTAAAATGTGGTTTAAATTTTTAGGTAATTTTAATGTTAACTCTATTTAATTGATTGAACATAAGAAATACTGAATTTCTGAGTTTTAAAATATAAAACCTCAAAACATACAATATCCATTAATTTCTATCTATTCTACTTGCCCTAAGAAGCCAGTATAAATATTTCTCCCACTTATGAAGGAAGCAGCAGAATTCGAAGAGAGGATGTAAGGGTCTCATATCACAGATGAAACTTGGACTAAACCCTCAGGTCTTCTGAAACCTAGCTCAGTGCTCATTTATTTTCATACATGATCTTACTCAGAGTTTCAGCTTCTTAGATTCAGAACGTGTAGGCTAGGTTTTCACCTTCACTTTTGGAAAATGCCTTGTTAAATTTTCATAAAAATCATGGCAAAAGTGAACTTTGGGCTAGATTTTGAGAAAACAATCTTATAAAGCTAAACAAAAGACAGTTTCCCTTTCTTTATATTTATGTATAAAAAGAACAGTTTTAAGGGCTTTATTTACGGTGACTTATTTTGGCTAAGATAAACAATGACTCTTGCTATAAGTTATTATGTAGAATGAAAATAGTGTGTTGCTTTTCTGATTTGATTCATGATGATGATCTGCAATGTTCATTTTTCTCCCCCCAAATGTGAAGGCACTATTTGGGAAAAGTTCATTTTCAAATTAAGGTCAAGGAAGAAATAAATGCCTTTATGAAGACAAGGTATTTTACTAAATCAGAAGAAGGCTAATGTTAAACAAATAAACCTATGCCAGGACACTATTTTCTGTTCAACCAGTAAAATAAATAGAAAATAAATCCAACTAAAAAACCCCCAAACATTTGAAAGATAAAATAAAAGTGCTGACTTATAACCCAAGCTATGGCACTTCCTATGTCCATGTGGAATCAGGTTCCGAGGGGAGGGCGGCGTCTGGGGCAGCAAGGTTCCTTCAGCCGCCAGGCTTTTCCTTCCACTTTGTGGAGATGCTCCTACTTCAGGACCTTAAGGGTTAAATTAAAGAGACAGAGACAGAGAGAGAGAGAGAGAGACAGAGAGAGAGAGAGCGAGACAAACACACCACAAATAGAACTTGTTAAATGGTTTAGAAAGATTATTTTATTTATAACCCTTTGATATGAAATTAAAATGTGGTTTAAATTTTTAGGTAATTTTAATGTTAACTCTATTTAATTGATTGAACATAAGAAATACTGAATTTCTGAGTTTTAAAATATAAAACCTCAAAACATACAATATCCATTAATTTCTATCTATTCTACTTGCCCTAAGAAGCCAGTATAAATATTTCTCCCACTTATGAAGGAAGCAGCAGAATTCGAAGAGAGGATGTAAGGGTCTCATATCACAGATGAAACTTGGACTAAACCCTCAGGTCTTCTGAAACCTAGCTCAGTGCTCATTTAATTTCATACATGACTTCCTTACTCAGAGTTTCAGCTTCTTAGATTCAGAACGTGTAGGCTAGATCAAGGATTCAAAGTTACAATTAAAATCTATTTTGACACTGTTTAAGTTTCTGGAACTTCTAAAAAAAGGAACTCAAAAATACACAGATTTGCAAAATAACCACTTTTCAAAAATTTTCTTTATTGGAGTACAGTTGGCTTTACAAGAAAAATATAACTTTAAGAATGAAAAGAAGAGCAAATTTACACAGATTTAGCCTGAAATGATTTCCTCTGCTTGGATCCTAGGTAACTGCCATGGTTTTGCTCCCTCATTTACTGAATACCTTATTAGATGGGCCTCCAAATATTTTTAGGATACACAACAATACAGAGCTTAGTGCCGTGGTCTGTATTTGAAATTTTAAACAAGGCATTATCTATGATTCCTTAAAAAAATTCTCTTCAATTTTAAATCTTTAGATTATTTATATACATATAAATCCCAATTATAATGCCATCAGACAAATTAAGGGATTATGACTATTAAAAAAATATTTTCAGTACTTGGTCCAGCATTAGAGTGAAATTAGAAAAAAATTAAGCCACTCCTAAAGTTGACTCCATAATTATTCAAATGAGTAGAATTCTCCACTTAGACCACAGAAATTTCTAATATAGTTCATCCTCATTGCCTAAGGCAATGTACTCTTAATTAAAATAGTTGATATTCAAAAACATTTATTATTTTCGTTGGGTGCATCTATTTTTCTTGATCACTTGGCATATTTATTTGTATACTACTGACAAACTACAAGTAGTAAGTTTTAAATTAAAAACAGAAAAACCAAACAGAAAAATGGATATTTTTAATCCCAAAAATTAAACAGTGCAGGCAGAATACCATGTGCTAAGCATTTATTCACTTTGGGTGAGCATATTCATTTTTGTTGGGCTATCTGGTTTATTACTCAGTAATAAGAGAAAGCTGCACTAACCTACTGAATTCGAAGAGAGGATGTAAGGGTCTCATATCACAGATGAAACTTGGACTAAACCCTCAGGTCTTCTGAAACCTAGCTCAGTGCTCATTTAATTTCATACATGACTTCCTTACTCAGAGTTTCAGCTTCTTAGATTCAGAACGTGTAGGCTAGATCAAGGATTCAAAGTTACAATTAAAATCTATTTTGACACTGTTTAAGTTTCTGGAACTTCTAAAAAAAGGAACTCAAAAATACACAGATTTGCAAAATAACCACTTTTCAAAATTTTCTTTATTGGAGTACAGTTGGCTTTACAAGAAAAATATAACTTTAAGAATGAAAAGAAGAGCAAATTTACACAGATTTAGCCTGAAATGATTTCCTCTGCTTGGATCCTAGGTAACTGCCATGGTTTTGCTCCCTCATTTACTGAATACCTTATTAGATGGGCCTCCAAATATTTTTAGGATACACAACAATACAGAGCTTAGTGCCGTGGTCTGTATTTGAAATTTTAAACAAGGCATTATCTATGATTCCTTAAAAAAATTCTCTTCAATTTTAAATCTTTAGATTATTTATATACATATAAATCCCAATTATAATGCCATCAGACAAATTAAGGGATTATGACTATTAAAAAAAATATTTTCAGTACTTGGTCCAGCATTAGAGTGAAATTAGAAAAAAAAAATTAAGCCACTCCTAAAGTTGACTCCATAATTATTCAAATGAGTAGAATTCTCCACTTAGACCACAGAAATTTCTAATATAGTTCATCCTCATTGCCTAAGGCAATGTACTCTTAATTAAAATAGTTGATATTCAAAAACATTTATTATTTTCGTTGGGTGCATCTATTTTTCTTGATCACTTGGCATATTTATTTGTATACTACTGACAAACTACAAGTAGTAAGTTTTAAATTAAAAACAGAAAAACCAAACAGAAAAATGGATATTTTTAATCCCAAAAATTAAACAGTGCAGGCAGAATACCATGTGCTAAGCATTTATTCACTTTGGGTGAGCATATTCATTTTTGTTGGGCTATCTGGTTTATTACTCAGTAATAAGAGAAAGCTGCACTAACCTACTAAATCCTCCCTGGAAGCAGCAGAACGTGGTGTACTTGTCCCTGGTTCTATCTTTAATGACAGCCTGAATTTCAAAAAGAAACAAAGCACATAAAATGATTAACATTTAACAAAGTAATAATAAAATCAAATATTTTTTCTACCAAAAACCTAAAAACATTTTGACAAAATAATTTCAGCTATGTATTTTTCTTCAAGAGCAATCTTAATTATTGAGTCTGCTTTCTCTTTCATACAAAGCTGATCTTATGATGACTCCAGGAAATATTAGGGAGGGAAAAAACATCAAAAACTGATACTCAAAAACAGAGAAATCTCTCCAAAGAATCTCAATGCTGTCAAACAATTCAACACATTTAAAGCTATTTGATGAGTGACTAAAAGGTGACTTAACCTGAGGTTATATTGATAATTGGCAAGTAATAAATTTAGTAACTTTCCTACATATCACTAAATGTATTATGCAAATTCTCTGGAACCCTTACTGGAAGGGCTAATGGCCTCTGAAGCAGTGAAAATTAAAAAAAACACCTTATTTAACACTAACCATCCAAAAAATCAACCTACTCAAATTATCAAAAGATCGATTTATACAAATAAAAGCCTGTTTACAAAATCCCTGATAAATCCGTTTCCTAAATCAAAGGTTATTAGTTGGAAATTACGGTCGCTTAGTGGTAATGGGGCTTCCCTGGTGGCTCAGATTGTAAAGAATGGGCCTGTGACGCAGAGAGACACGCCTTCGATCCCTAGGTGAAAAAGATCCCCTGGAGGAGGGCACGGAAACCCACTCCAGTATTTCTGCCTGGAGAATCCCATGCACAGACGAGCCTACAGGACTACAGTCCTTGGGGTCACAAAGAATTGGACTTGACTAAAGAGACTTAGTACAGCACAGTAGTAAACAATCTGCCTGCCAATGCAGGAGATCCAAGAGATGTGGTGGGTTTGATCCTAGGACTGGGAAGATGCCCTGGAGAAAGAAATGGCAACCCACTCCAGTATTCTTGCCTGGAAAATTCCATGGACAGAGGAGTCTGGGGGGCTACGCTCAATGGGGTCACAAAAGGTCGGACACAACTGAGCACACACACACACACACGTTCTTTTTAGAAAAATGTATCCTTTTTTGAGTTCTACAGCCAAAAGAGATTATAATTCTTATCAGTGGAATTTGTTTCCAGAAATAGGATAATGAAGCAGGTGTATACACATCAGAAAATATTTGGGTGCTGTCCACAAAATACACTTTGGTGTACTCTGTATTATTATTGTTATTAAGCATTTCTCTGGAAATTAATGAAGACTTCTTATTTTTCAGCACCTACCAACTGGAATTTTTTATGAAATTGTACAATACAAATGATAAATCTTTTATAGGTGCTTTTTATCACTTTCTTTGATATCCTAAAGAAGAAATTACATGTAATTGTATTTCAATTACATACAAAGTACATGTATTGAACAGATGTATGATTAACCAGAACTCCCTGCTCTTTTTCTTACTACAGAGTAGTTGACTTTACTTATCTGAGCTCCAGACTATGCTAGATTCCTTCACTGAACACCTGCTTTGTGTCAGGCACCGTGCTCTCAGCGCTGGAGCGTGATGGAGACTAGAATAGACAGGGTGCCTCTGCCTTTCAGAAGGTCGTGGTCTAGTAGATGGAAGACAGAGGGAGGTGAGGTGACAGTCATTCGTGTCTGACTCTTCGTGACCCCATGGACTGTAGCCTGCCAGGATCCTTTGTCCAGGGGAGTCTCCAGGCAAGAATACTGGAGTGGGTAGCTGGTCCCTTCTCCAGGGAACCTTTCCAACCCAGGGATCAAACCCAGGTCTCCCCCATCGTAGGCAGATTCTTCACTGTCTGAGCCACCAGGGAAGCTCAAAGGCTTCCAGGTGGAAGACAAAGAAGTAAACAAAATAAGTACAATTTCCTAACACAGAACCAAAATAGAAAGGAACAGAAAGGAGGTATGGGGGAATCACACAGCTATTAACAGTGGCTGATGACTGACAGCCATGTAGACAGTGGAAGCACCTGCACCACTGGTGGGTGTCAGCGGCCAAGGCTCACCATCCACACTCTCTATTACAACAGGGGGGCGGACTCGCTGAGAAAAGGTAGCATGTTCAGGATTAAAACGAAACGACTGAAAGATTTTCACCCTGATTAAAACACATGCATGTAACCTGTAATGTTGATACTGGCTGCCTATATAGATGAAACTGCCAAAACCAGAGGCCTATGGACAAATGAAATGTCATCTTTATTTAAATCTTTCATCATAAAAACCATTTTTTCCTAACTTCTGATCTTTAATAGCTCTTATGTGAAAATGCTCTGATTTTCAACACATTTAATCAGTAGGTTCATGCAATACGACTGCATCTTTAGGCAAAACATCATCTTCTTCAGTTTCCCATAATATTCTCCAATAACCAGCAAGTGTCTTGTAACTTCCCCAAGTGAATACAGTTTCCCACTCTATTCCTTTGATTTTTCCATCCCCTAAAACACCTTTCCTAAAAACTGGAATAAAATTGAAATTTCTTTTATAGGTGCTTTTTATCACTTTCTTTGATATCCTAAAGAAGAAATTACATGTAATTGTATTTCAATTACATACAAAGTACATGTATTGAACAGATGTATGATTAACCAGAACTCCCTGCTCTTTTTCTTACTACAGAGTAGTTGACTTTACTTATCTGAGCTCCAGACTATGCTAGATTCCTTCACTGAACACCTGCTTTGTGTCAGGCACCGTGCTCTCAGCGCTGGAGCGTGATGGAGACTAGAATAGACAGGGTGCCTCTGCCTTTCAGAAGGTCGTGGTCTAGTAGATGGAAGACAGAGGGAGGTGAGGTGACAGTCATTCGTGTCTGACTCTTCGTGACCCCATGGACTGTAGCCTGCCAGGATCCTTTGTCCAGGGGAGTCTCCAGGCAAGAATACTGGAGTGGGTAGCTGGTCCCTTCTCCAGGGAACCTTTCCAACCCAGGGATCAAACCCAGGTCTCCCCCATCGTAGGCAGATTCTTCACTGTCTGAGCCACCAGGGAAGCTCAAAGGCTTCCAGGTGGAAGACAAAGAAGTAAACAAAATAAGTACAATTTCCTAACACAGAACCAAAATAGAAAGGAACAGAAAGGAGGTATGGGGGAATCACACAGCTATTAACAGTGGCTGATGACTGACAGCCATGTAGACAGTGGAAGCACCTGCACCACTGGTGGGTGTCAGCGGCCAAGGCTCACCATCCACACTCTCTATTACAACAGGGGCGCTGACTCGCTGAGAAAAGGTAGCATGTTCAGGATTAAAACGAAACGACTGAAAGATTTTCACCCTGATTAAAACACATGCATGTAACCTGTAATGTTGATACTGGCTGCCTATATAGATGAAACTGCCAAAACCAGAGGCCTATGGACAAATGAAATGTCATCTTTATTTAAATCTTTCATCATAAAAACCATTTTTTCCTAACTTCTGATCTTTAATAGCTCTTATGTGAAAATGCTCTGATTTTCAACACATTTAATCAGTAGGTTCATGCAATACGACTGCATCTTTAGGCAAAACATCATCTTCTTCAGTTTCCCATAATATTCTCCAATAACCAGCAAGTGTCTTGTAACTTCCCCAAGTGAATACAGTTTCCCACTCTATTCCTTTGATTTTTCCATCCCCTGAAACACCTTTCCTAACTCTTCAGGTGGAGCACCTCCTACTCAACTGCTAAGACACAGCTTCTGAAGTCCCCACAACCCGTAACTTTGCCTCATCAGGAGGGAGAACCAGAATGTGACTTAACACTGAACGAAAACCTTCTTAAGACTGGGGCTTTCCTCGTGGCTCGGAGGTTAAACTGCATATGCTCTAGCAGTTAAAGCACATGAACCTGAAACTGTTCACGTTTATTTTCTCTTCGCATTCTCCACTTAAAGCTGAGTTAGTCTCCCTCATCTATGTTCCCACAGCATCCTCAGCACATCTCTAGTATAGCACTCTTTGAACTGTTTTGTAATTATTTATCTTGCACTAGTTGGGAGGTTTTTCTTAAGGGCAAGAGCATGATCTTACTTTTGTAAGCCTTGTGACTAGGACTCACCTATGGCAAAAGCTGAAAAAATATTTGTTAATGAAAATAATGGAAAGGCTGCTCAAGTTGTAGCTATTCATAAAAACAAAAACTCACCATACTAGCATTCGCTTTCCTCCCCAAATGAAGCTATCTTATGTAGGTTACAGAGAGCTAACACCTCTTAACCAGCTTAACTAACTCTATCCTTTTACTGTTAAAATTCACCATCCTCTATTATTACCAACAATTTCTCAGACCTCACTTTTATGGAACAGTTAAACTGTAACTTCTTTAAATCCATTAAGTTTCTTAAGACAGTTATAGAAATTTTAACAGCAACTTACTTGTCATTTGAGTTTTAAGATAATCTTCTGTACCCAAGGGGACAAAACATGAGTGTTTTGTGCTATGTCAGTAAAGGGATGCAAGAAATAATGGATAAATATGACACAGACCATCAAGCTCAAGAAGCTGATAACCTAGGGCAACATCCGATCTGTGAAACACTGCCAACCTTATTAAAAAGCTGATGCACTGACCTCATACATTTTCTAATGAATTACCCTGTAAAAACTTTCTATAAAACGAAAACTGAGGTAGCAAGATAAAGTAATGATACAGCATGGTGGAGAAGATGACAACAGAGGTGTCTTCAAACATTAGTAAAGGTTTGGATACATTTAAGTGTATGTACAGAGCTTCTTAATACATTTAATATTTGAAGAAAAGTTATTTCTAGTTATTTTCCAGAATCTCTAGCCTTTTATGAGTACCAACTGTGTTCTCCAGAATTCTTTAACAATTGTTTAAGCGTATGCAACAAAGGTGATAATCACTATCATACTGTATAAGAAAAATTTTATATATATAATGCATTAATACTGAAAAATAATCTTATCTTTCACTTTGATAAAAATTTTTTTAATAATTATTTTTATTTTACTTTTTGCTTTCACAGAGGTTTGTTGTCTATAGATATGTGTAATCCCAGGTGAGTCATATGTATATTCTGGAGCCCTCCGTCCTCCACCCCACTCCAAGTTTCCCCATCCCACCGCTCCAGGCCATTGTATAATCCCCATGTAGGATCCCTTCTTCCCACAGCGCATTGACAATAGTTACACTTTGATAAAAAAGTTTTCAAGTATGATCTTTTACTGGAAAAAATATGTGTGGAAGATAGAAAGTTAAATTTGAAAGTGTAGAAACAGCCAAAAAAAAAAAAAAAAAAAAAAGAAGAAGCAGCTGCCAGGAAAACGAAAAGCCTTAAGAGAAAGAAGCTCTTTAACCTTCTATCTTTTGGGAATAGAAAAAAAAAGAGAAAACCCTGGCCGTCATGATGTATGGCACACCACTGAAGAATAAATGCTCCTGTGGGGGCTTCCCTTGTGGCTCAGTGGATACGAACCCGCCTGCCAATGCAGGAGACACAGGTTCGAGCCCTGATCCAGGAAGATCCCAGATATCGTGGAGCAGCTAAACCCACACATCAACAAAGACCCAGCACAGCCAAAAATAAATAAATAAAAGGTTTTTTTAAAAAAAATGCACATGTGTGTCCAACTCACAACTCCACAGATTGCAGCCCACCAGGCTCCTCTGTCCAAGGAGTTTTCCAGGCAAGAATACTGGAGTGGGCTGTCATTTCCTACTCTAGAAAAATAAAAAGGGTTAATAATGAAAAAAAACCCTTTCCCTTGAGCAGAACTGAGAATAGTTATGGAGAAAGATATGGAATATCAGCTGTTTCAAAAGTAAGTTTAAAAACCTTTAATAAAGGACTTGCTTGAACGAAAGAAATGATGAGTGTGGTGTTATACTGGACAAATATTAATATGTCTCTAATCCAGAGTCCAGAAGGTTCAATATTCTCTCCATATGCAAAATAATTGATACCAAGTTCATGATTGTGATAAAAATTTCCATTAAAAAGAAGTAATTTTTCTATTCATAGGCTGTTTAATTTTTCAGTCTATTAAAAGATGAATTTTCATAAAAATTCAATGCTTGCATATAGAGAAAGGAAGAAATGTAAAACCAGAATTATCCAACATCAGCTCTCAACAACCTGAGAAACATGCAAAGCTTTTTTTGAACCTCTCTCCTATCTCCCTCCCTATTCCACCCCTCCGGGTTGCTGCATAGCCCCTGTGTAAGTTCCCTTGGCTTTAGAGCATATTTACACTGGTTGTCTCTTTTACATATAGTTATGTAAGGAGAAACATGCAATGCTTTTTAATGAAGAGATAAGATACTTACTTGTAATACTGGCTCAATCATATCAAGTGATTGATTTTAAAAAATCACATGAATATCTTTACCATTGTAAATGTACAACTGGACTTCCATGATTAAGATGTGGGATTTAGATGTTTCAATACACAGAGATAAAAGGCGGAGGATAGGACAAAATCGTACAAACCACTTGCGAAGATTCAACCTACTTGTAATTATCATCTTCCACAAACTTCTGCAGTTCTTCTATATACTGAACGGAGTTCAGGTATTTTTGGACATGAGGCAACATGGGGATATCTAGGCAAAACATGATAAATAATTATCTGATAAAGTACATCTCAGGCAGAATTTTTAAAGTTAAGCTGAGAAAAAATATATTTAAAGGTAAACTAAGGCCACATGGCACCAAAATTAACTAAAGGAGGACATGACTGAGGTAAATACTATTTAATGTAAAACTGAAGTTATTTCGAAAACGACAGTTGCATGCTGCTTGTATAGATGAAAACAAACAGCTCCACTTCCAAAGTTCCACGTATTTGTGAAATTTCATAGAAAAAAATCAGAGACATCATTGCGATTTCTATTCAAACCTCATCTAAATGCAAGACTTAAGACAATTAAAGGTTTTCTTTCTTTTTTTTTTTTTTTTTTTAAGGAAGCCTGGCTCACCTTTGTTGTTTTGAGATATCTCAAATAAGACTGATTTAATATTACATAATAGAGCAGGGAGATCAAACGAGATGAAGAGAATAGAAAATAATTGTGAAAATTATGTTAACAAAGTTGCTACAAAATTGCAGAAGAGCAAAAGATAAAACAGCATTATAAATATGAAATACTTCAACTCCTTAAAAGCACAAGCTCAAACAGGATGCTAAATATTAAACACTGACATAAAACAATCACTATTTTCATTTACATTAGGATGATGTACCCCGTGATGTGAAAGTGGCCATCAACCTGTGTAAATGAACCAACCTTTATAAATCAATCATAGCATTACTCCCAGAAACTCACCGTATTCACAGGACTGCTGTAAATCAGAAATTATTCTAAGGATGTTATTCATCAAGTTTGATCTTTGCTCATTTTCTAGAATGCTTTTCCAGTTGAATGGTATGCTAGGAATTTTAAAAATCACATGAATATCTTTACCATTGTAAATGTACAACTGGACTTCCATGATTAAGATGTGGGATTTAGATGTTTCAATACACAGAGATAAAAGGCGGAGGATAGGACAAAATCGTACAAACCACTTGCGAAGATTCAACCTACTTGTAATTATCATCTTCCACAAACTTCTGCAGTTCTTCTATATACTGAACGGAGTTCAGGTATTTTTGGACATGAGGCAACATGGGGATATCTAGGCAAAACATGATAAATAATTATCTGATAAAGTACATCTCAGGCAGAATTTTTAAAGTTAAGCTGAGAAAAAATATATTTAAAGGTAAACTAAGGCCACATGGCACCAAAATTAACTAAAGGAGGACATGACTGAGGTAAATACTATTTAATGTAAAACTGAAGTTATTTCGAAAACGACAGTTGCATGCTGCTTGTATAGATGAAAACAAACAGCTCCACTTCCAAAGTTCCACGTATTTGTGAAATTTCATAGAAAAAAATCAGAGACATCATTGCGATTTCTATTCAAACCTCATCTAAATGCAAGACTTAAGACAATTAAAGGTTTTCTTTCTTTTTTTTTTTTTTTTTTTAAGGAAGCCTGGCTCACCTTTGTTGTTTTGAGATATCTCAAATAAGACTGATTTAATATTACATAATAGAGCAGGGAGATCAAACGAGATGAAGAGAATAGAAAATAATTGTGAAAATTATGTTAACAAAGTTGCTACAAAATTGCAGAAGAGCAAAAGATAAAACAGCATTATAAATATGAAATACTTCAACTCCTTAAAAGCACAAGCTCAAACAGGATGCTAAATATTAAACACTGACATAAAACAATCACTATTTTCATTTACATTAGGATGATGTACCCCGTGATGTGAAAGTGGCCATCAACCTGTATAAATGAACCAACCTTTATAAATCAATCATAGCATTACTCCCAGAAACTCACCGTATTCACAGGACTGCTGTAAATCAGAAATTATTCTAAGGATGTTATTCATCAAGTTTGATCTTTGCTCATTTTCTAGAATGCTGCCAGTTGATGGGTATGCTGAATCAATGTATGTTAAATCTGACAGATAGATACCTGAAACAAAATTAGGTAAATGAGGGCTGTCCTCCTTGTTTGCAAGAGCAGAGTTTATAGCTATATTTCAACATATGTCATATTTAGAATGTATCACTCTTAACACACTGCAGCCTTGTTAAAACATGACCACTGAGACTTAGACTTCCATGGAGCTGGGGTCAGACAGGCAATTTGAGGCTTAAGTTAGAAACTCTAGTAACTACCTACCCACCCATGGGTCTCACGGGAAAGAAGCTGAGCTCCCGGACTGGCTCTGCCTCTGACTAGTTGTATAAAACAAACTGGAAGGTGGTTTCTTAACCATGGCACCACTAGGGAAGTCCTGATTCTTAATTAGTTTGAAAATTGTCTCATTCTGATAGCAATGTCTTGTTTTATTAAGGATTAACAGTTGGGCTTTTGAAATAGTTCATGTGACAACAAATGGAAGTTAACCTGGCCCTTTTTCTGTGCCAACAAAAATAACAGGAATGCCCCCCACCAATAATTTGGTTGTCCTAGTTCTGGATGCTCAAGGCTACACCTGTAAAAAAATATTTACTGAGAGTTTACTATGTACAGGTAAAGTGTAAAAGACAACACCTTTCCAACTTCCACCTCACTACTTCCATTCATGACCTCTCAGAATAAATGCAACCACAATGAAGGACCTCCTGCCTTCCAAATAAGCCCTGTTTGTTTTTCTCATGTCATTTTTCCGTCTTATATGATACCTAGACTCAACTCTGCCCATGTAAATCATTATCATATATTCAGGCCAGCGTCAACTGTTCTTTAGCTTTCTCATAGCTTCCAAGAAAGGAATTTAGAAACTGTTTAGTTTAAACCCCTCTTTTTATAGCTGAACAGTCTGAAGTCCACAGATACCAAGGAAGTGCCTAACATCATGTGAACTGTTCATGACAGCTGGATCTCAAGAGTATACAGGTGTACTCCAATTTTTTTATTACAGTCTGTTACACACTCATATCATACCTGTACCAATCACTTGATTCATCAAGTTTGATCTTTGCTCATTTTCTAGAATGCTGCCAGTTGATGGGTATGCTGAATCAATGTATGTTAAATCTGACAGATAGATACCTGAAACAAAATTAGGTAAATGAGGGCTGTCCTCCTTGTTTGCAAGAGCAGAGTTTATAGCTATATTTCAACATATGTCATATTTAGAATGTATCACTCTTAACACACTGCAGCCTTGTTAAAACATGACCACTGAGACTTAGACTTCCATGGAGCTGGGGTCAGACAGGCAATTTGAGGCTTAAGTTAGAAACTCTAGTAACTACCTACCCACCCATGGGTCTCACGGGAAAGAAGCTGAGCTCCCGGACTGGCTCTGCCTCTGACTAGTTGTATAAAACAAACTGGAAGGTGGTTTCTTAACCATGGCACCACTAGGGAAGTCCTGATTCTTAATTAGTTTGAAAATTGTCTCATTCTGATAGCAATGTCTTGTTTTATTAAGGATTAACAGTTGGGCTTTTGAAATAGTTCATGTGACAACAAATGGAAGTTAACCTGGCCCTTTTTCTGTGCCAACAAAAATAACAGGAATGCCCCCCACCAATAATTTGGTTGTCCTAGTTCTGGATGCTCAAGGCTACACCTGTAAAAAAATATTTACTGAGAGTTTACTATGTACAAGTAAAGTGTAAAGACAACACCTTTCCAACTTCCACCTCACTACTTCCATTCATGACCTCTCAGAATAAATGCAACCACAATGAAGGACCTCCTGCCTTCCAAATAAGCCCTGTTTGTTTTTCTCATGTCATTTTTCCGTCTTATATGATACCTAGACTCAACTCTGCCCATGTAAATCATTATCATATATTCAGGCCAGCGTCAACTGTTCTTTAGCTTTCTCATAGCTTCCAAGAAAGGAATTTAGAAACTGTTTAGTTTAAACCCCTCTTTTTATAGCTGAACAGTCTGAAGTCCACAGATACCAAGGAAGTGCCTAACATCATGTGAACTGTTCATGACAGCTGGATCTCAAGAGTATACAGGTGTACTCCAATTTTTTTTTTTATTACAGTCTGTTACACACTCATATCATACCTGTACCAATCACTTGATAATTTCTAAGACTTTCTAATCTCTTTATTGCAAGAGACTTCTGTATTTATACCTTATCTGCTCAAGACAATAAACTCATTCAGCTAGCTACTCTATCTTGCATTCTAAACAGTAAAAATCCTGATGAAATTTCCAGACAATTGGTGTTTAACACAATGTAAAATGTTGGCATGGTAATCCTTTTGCTCATTGCGGTATTATTCCTTTCCCATTCAGTAAATCTTAACAGTATTCTTTAAGCCATCTATCATAAATACTTCTTTTTCTTCAGAGACTCTCAATTTCATTTTTTTATGACTTCAAATAAATCTACAGCCTAGCTCACTTCCTTGTCTTCCCATCCCAGAGAAGAATCCCGTCCTTTATTTTTTTCCAAATCTAAATCGCAATTCTGAACTTATTCTCTACTGCCTTCTTTAAAGTATCCACTGATGCCTCCACCGTCACTCACCTTCCGTGGCTCCTTTCGCAGAGCCAGCACACACATTTAAATCTCCTCTAAGAAAACATAAGCAAAGCAACCCTTTAAACTGGATCCTCTCCTCAAGGCAGGACCCTTGGCTGCCTGTCATCAACAAACACCTTGAAAGAGAAATAAAGACTAGGATACTTACTTTTTCTACCCTTTATCCTATTTGTATGTAATATTTGGTATATATACAAGTTTACTTGGGTCAGGAAAATTATGACAGACTTTGGAATAGGCAAAAAGATTACTAGGTATATCCTGTCTCTAGTGCATCCTTTCAGCCTGAGCTTTTTTTATAAGTTGCTGAAAACTGGTACTAATACAAATTCTCATCCATAAAAATGCCAGTGAGTTATGTCCAATGGGATGTAGCTGATTACTGCCCTGTGGATGTTGACCAATTTTGTAACTATCTGTAAATTCATTTCAGCATTCCCAATGGCCTGCACGTATATGCGTTACTTTGAATTCTCTCTTGAGGTGGTTGTAAATACCTTCCTGATTCTCTTATACACCTAATGGTTTAAATGAAACCTTTGACATGTATTCATTTTTTATTTGTATGAGAATAATAACTTTATCTTTTAAAAATAATGGTTCAACACATAATATTGGTCGCTATCAAACAATGTAGTCCTTGTCTTCTTCTTTTTTTTTTTTTTTTAAGATTTATTTGTTTATTTATTTTTGGGGGCTGGGGTAGGGGAGCAAGCGGGCTACTTCTATTGGTCTTTCATTTGTCTATTTTCATCCATCTTTGTTCAACAAAATTTGGCTAAAATGTTGGCATGGTAATCCTTTTGCTCATTGCGGTATTATTCCTTTCCCATTCAGTAAATCTTAACAGTATTCTTTAAGCCATCTATCATAAATACTTCTTTTTCTTCAGAGACTCTCAATTTCATTTTTTTATGACTTCAAATAAATCTACAGCCTAGCTCACTTCCTTGTCTTCCCATCCCAGAGAAGAATCCCGTCCTTTATTTTTTTCCAAATCTAAATCGCAATTCTGAACTTATTCTCTACTGCCTTCTTTAAAGTATCCACTGATGCCTCCACCGTCACTCACCTTCCGTGGCTCCTTTCGCAGAGCCAGCACACACATTTAAATCTCCTCTAAGAAAACATAAGCAAAGCAACCCTTTAAACTGGATCCTCTCCTCAAGGCAGGACCCTTGGCTGCCTGTCATCAACAAACACCTTGAAAGAGAAATAAAGACTAGGATACTTACTTTTTCTACCCTTTATCCTATTTGTATGTAATATTTGGTATATATACAAGTTTACTTGGGTCAGGAAAATTATGACAGACTTTGGAATAGGCAAAAAGATTACTAGGTATATCCTGTCTCTAGTGCATCCTTTCAGCCTGAGCTTTTTTTATAAGTTGCTGAAAACTGGTACTAATACAAATTCTCATCCATAAAAATGCCAGTGAGTTATGTCCAATGGGATGTAGCTGATTACTGCCCTGTGGATGTTGACCAATTTTGTAACTATCTGTAAATTCATTTCAGCATTCCCAATGGCCTGCACGTATATGCGTTACTTTGAATTCTCTCTTGAGGTGGTTGTAAATACCTTCCTGATTCTCTTATACACCTAATGGTTTAAATGAAACCTTTGACATGTATTCATTTTTTATTTGTATGAGAATAATAACTTTATCTTTTAAAAATAATGGTTCAACACATAATATTGGTCGCTATCAAACAATGTAGTCCTTGTCTTCTTCTTTTTTTTTTTTTTTTAAGATTTATTTGTTTATTTATTTTTGGGGGCTGGGGTAGGGGAGCAAGCGGGCTACTTCTATTGGTCTTTCATTTGTCTATTTTCATCCATCTTTGTTCTTTGGCCTGTGTGGGCCTCCCATCGTGGTGGCCTCTGTTGTCGCAGAGCACCGGCTCTGGGCGCATGCGCTCCAGAACTCCGGCTCGGTAATTGGACACATCGGTCCAGCCGCTCCGCGGCACGTGGGGTCTTCCCAGGCCAGGGATCGAATCGGCGCCCCTTGCACTGCAAGGAGGTGTCCTTACCCACTGGACCACCAGGGAAGCCCAGTCCTTGTCTTCTTAAGAGCTGCAACATTAGCACTGCTGCCTCGTCTGTGTTTTCTTTCCCTATGGCATATCTTGGTTTCCTGTGTAGAGGTCACCACTATCCCCTGACTTTCAGATGATTCCCTTGTTCTTTTAAAAAATAATTAAAAAAAAAACCCTTATTTTTATTTATTTGGCTGCGCTGGGTCCCAATTGCAGTACATGGGATCTTTAGTGGCAGCATGTGGGATCTCGTTCGCTGACCAGGGAACCCTGGCTCCCTGCATTGGGAGCATGCAGTGCTAACCACCCTCTCTTGTTCTTTTTTAAGACATGTCTGTATTTTAATACATGTCTGTATTCCTGCACAACATTTTATGTTACCTTTGCTTATTTTTGAGCTTTAAAAAAATCATACTTTAAATGTGTGATTAAACTAAATGATAATATTGGTAAAGTTAGAATAGGTACACAATAAGTAATTCATAAGTGGTTGTTAAATGCATTTTTAAAAATATGCTCTGTGATTGCTTGGTTTCACTATTTTGTTTCTAAGACTTATTCATATTGTTAAGTACAGTCATAATTCCCTAAGAGAATCAACTATGTACAATTATATCACAAATGACTTTTTCATTTTATGTGATAAGAGTTTTGAGCTACTTGTTCCCCTTCCTGCTCACTGCTACAGACATTCTTGTATATCTCTCTTGGTGCACATGTACAAGAATTTCTCCAGGACAGATATGCACATACATGCATGTATACATTATGTTCAACTTTACAAGACAGTGCCAAATTGGACACTGAACACAGCTCCTGACTTTAATTTTCTTTTTTTCTTTTTGGCCACTTCTATTGGTCTTTCACTTATCTATCCATCTTTGTTCTTTGGCCTGTGTGGGCCTCCAATCACAGTGGCCTCTCTCGCTGCAGAGCACCGGTTCTGGGCACATGCGCTCCAGATCTCTGGCTCTGTGTTTGGACACATCAGTCCAGCTGCTCTGCGGCACGTGGGGTCTTCCCAGGCCAGGGATCGAACCGACGCCCCTTGCACTGCAAGGCGGTGTCTTTACCCACTGGACCACCAGGGAAGCCCTTTAATTTTCAATTTACCATGCCAAACTAACCATTATTTGTCCCTAGACACCTGCCATTCACCTTTCTAAACTTGGTTAGTGATAGTACTAATTGCTAGTGAGAAAGCTCTATATTACTCAAGCAAAAAAGCTCCAAAGGGGTTCACAATCTCATATTTCTCCAGGTTAATACAACGTGATCACTGAATGATCAAGTAATGTGTTGCATAATGTAAACAGAGGTTAGAAGCTATCCCAACATTTTCACAATTAGGAAACACCATAGGGAATATCTATATGACTCTCTTTTCCTTAAAAAATGGGGAGATCTGGGAACACTGAGGTATGACTGAAGAGACTATAGACATTAACCGTTACTGGATGCCAGTCTGTCATAACCTATTTTCCTCCATTCTCTTACTTCTGGTTAACTTTACCTATTTGTAAGTCTTTGAGTAGAACTCCTTCTATATCTATGTATGTCACAGGAATTTAAAGAAATAATTAATTCTGTGAAAGAAGTAGAAAGTAAGCTGATTTTTGATAAAGGATGCTGCCCAAGAGTTGATGGCAGGGCCTGAGAAAGAGAAAAGCAGCACAAGGTAAGGCAACCAAGAGACAGAGCAGATGGTATTGGTAAAGAACCCACCTGTCAATGCAGGAGACATAAAGAGACTCTGGTTCAACCCCTGAGTGAGGAAGATCCCGTGGAGGAGGGCATGGCAACCCACCCCAGTATTCTTGCCTGGGAAATCCCGTGGACAGAGGAGCCCGGTAGGGTACAGTCAGTCCGTAGAGTCCCAAAGCAACGACTGAAGCAACTTAACACACAGACACACACACTTGTACAGAAAGTAGAAGTCTACAAGTTTTATCTAGAAGCAGCAATCAGAAACTACATAATCCAATGAGAGAGACTGTGGCCAAAAGCTTTGGTGTTAGATTCAAACCTGCGTTCCACAGATTAGTACTGAAGTCCTAAGCCAAACTACTTAAGATGTCTAAATCTGTCTCCTCAGCCACTGAGCTAACCAGTCTTTTTAAAAAGCACGGCACGTGGGGTCTTCCCAGGCCAGGGATCAAACCGGTGCCCTTTGCACTGCATGGCGGTGTCCTTACCCACTGGACCACCAGGGAAGCCCTTTAATTTTCAATTTACCATGCCAAACTAACCATTATTTGTCCCTAGACACCTGCCATTCACCTTTCTAAACTTGGTTAGTGATAGTACTAATTGCTAGTGAGAAAGCTCTATATTACTCAAGCAAAAAAGCTCCAAAGGGGTTCACAATCTCATATTTCTCCAGGTTAATACAACGTGATCACTGAATGATCAAGTAATGTGTTGCATAATGTAAACAGAGGTTAGAAGCTATCCCAACATTTTCACAATTAGGAAACACCATAGGGAATATCTATATGACTCTCTTTTCCTTAAAAAATGGGGAGATCTGGGAACACTGAGGTATGACTGAAGAGACTATAGACATTAACCGTTACTGGATGCCAGTCTGTCATAACCTATTTTCCTCCATTCTCTTACTTCTGGTTAACTTTACCTATTTGTAAGTCTTTGAGTAGAACTCCTTCTATATCTATGTATGTCACAGGAATTTAAAGAAATAATTAATTCTGTGAAAGAAGTAGAAAGTAAGCTGATTTTTGATAAAGGATGCTGCCCAAGAGTTGATGGCAGGGCCTGAGAAAGAGAAAAGCAGCACAAGGTAAGGCAACCAAGAGACAGAGCAGATGGTATTGGTAAAGAACCCACCTGTCAATGCAGGAGACATAAAGAGACTCTGGTTCAACCCCTGAGTGAGGAAGATCCCGTGGAGGAGGGCATGGCAACCCACCCCAGTATTCTTGCCTGGGAAATCCCGTGGACAGAGGAGCCCGGTAGGGTACAGTCAGTCCGTAGAGTCCCAAAGCAACGACTGAAGCAACTTAACACACAGACACACACACTTGTACAGAAAGTAGAAGTCTACAAGTTTTATCTAGAAGCAGCAATCAGAAACTACATAATCCAATGAGAGAGACTGTGGCCAAAAGCTTTGGTGTTAGATTCAAACCTGCGTTCCACAGATTAGTACTGAAGTCCTAAGCCAAACTACTTAAGATGTCTAAATCTGTCTCCTCAGCCACTGAGCTAACCAGCATTCTTGATTTAACAAATATAAAAGCATGGCCTATTAAAGGCACAGACATCACTTTGCTGACAAAGATCTGTATAGTCAAAACTATGGTTTTCCCAGTAGTCATGTATAGACTGAGAGTTGAACCATATGAAAGACTGAGCGTCCAAGAATTGATGCTTTTGAACTGTGGTGCCGGAGAAGACTCTTGAGAGTCCCTTGGACAACGAGAACAAGCCAGTCGATTCTAACGGAAATCAATCCTAAATATTCATTGGAAGGACTGATGCTGAAGCTCCAATACTTGAGTCACCTAATGTGAAGAGCCGACTCATTGGAAAAGACCCTGATGCTGGGAAAGACTGAGGGCAGCAGAAGGGGGCAACAGAGACTGAGATGGCTGGATGGCATCAGTGACTCAATGGATACTGAGTTGGAGCAAGCTGCTGGAGACAGTGAAGGAGAGGAAGCCTGGTGTAATGCAGTTCATGGGGTCGCAGAGTCAGCCATGACTTAGTGACTGAACAACAACAACAAGAAGAACAGCTGGAACCTGACAATTACTAATTCCCTCTCCAGCACCCTAATTTCATAGCAGAAGAACTGGGTCAGAGGTAAAGTGACTTGTCTGAGTTCCCATAGCCAGAGGGGAGTGGGAACTTCCCCCCACCCCCAACTCTGGCCAGGGTAATGCTTGCATTTATATCACAACATCAATGACTAAGAATAACCATATTCAGATAAGAGGGGTCGTGCTGCAGACTAGGAGGAAGTGACATTATATAACATCAGAATTTAATTATATAACATTAGAACTTAAAAAGCATGACATTTCCAAAAGAATATTATACATAGCTTTCCAATTATTTGGTAATTACATATAATGAGCAGTTTTAGAGTCCCAAAGCAACGACTGAAGCAACTTAACACACAGACACACACACTTGTACAGAAAGTAGAAGTCTACAAGTTTTATCTAGAAGCAGCAATCAGAAACTACATAATCCAATGAGAGAGACTGTGGCCAAAAGCTTTGGTGTTAGATTCAAACCTGCGTTCCACAGATTAGTACTGAAGTCCTAAGCCAAACTACTTAAGATGTCTAAATCTGTCTCCTCAGCCACTGAGCTAACCAGCATTCTTGATTTAACAAATATAAAAGCATGGCCTATTAAAGGCACAGACATCACTTTGCTGACAAAGATCTGTATAGTCAAAACTATGGTTTTCCCAGTAGTCATGTATAGACTGAGAGTTGAACCATATGAAAGACTGAGCGTCCAAGAATTGATGCTTTTGAACTGTGGTGCCGGAGAAGACTCTTGAGAGTCCCTTGGACAACGAGAACAAGCCAGTCGATTCTAACGGAAATCAATCCTAAATATTCATTGGAAGGACTGATGCTGAAGCTCCAATACTTGAGTCACCTAATGTGAAGAGCCGACTCATTGGAAAAGACCCTGATGCTGGGAAAGACTGAGGGCAGCAGAAGGGGGCAACAGAGACTGAGATGGCTGGATGGCATCAGTGACTCAATGGATACTGAGTTGGAGCAAGCTGCTGGAGACAGTGAAGGAGAGGAAGCCTGGTGTAATGCAGTTCATGGGGTCGCAGAGTCAGCCATGACTTAGTGACTGAACAACAACAACAAGAAGAACAGCTGGAACCTGACAATTACTAATTCCCTCTCCAGCACCCTAATTTCATAGCAGAAGAACTGGGTCAGAGGTAAAGTGACTTGTCTGAGTTCCCATAGCCAGAGGGGAGTGGGAACTTCCCCCCACCCCCAACTCTGGCCAGGGTAATGCTTGCATTTATATCACAACATCAATGACTAAGAATAACCATATTCAGATAAGAGGGGTCGTGCTGCAGACTAGGAGGAAGTGACATTATATAACATCAGAATTTAATTATATAACATTAGAACTTAAAAAGCATGACATTTCCAAAAGAATATTATACATAGCTTTCCAATTATTTTTGGTAATTACATATAATGAGCAGTTTTATCTTAACATTACATGGTTAAGATATATTACACCAGGTTTCTTACATCTTTAAAACCTTCTGAAATGGCAACCTAGTAGTAAAATGTTTAAAAATTTGTCTAGGCTGTAAAGAGTATACTATTATTTAGGGGACTGCCTCTATATTTTTTTTAATTTAATTTTTTACAGAGTTTTGTTGTTCACTGCCACACATCAATCCAAATCCTCCATAGGTACACACACGCCCCCCTCAACCCTGAACCTCCCCCCAATCTGCCTCCCCGTCCCACTCCTCCAGGTCACCAGAGAGCCCCTGTTTGAGACACTCTAGTCTAGGGGACTGCCTCTTTAGAGCAGAGTCTAACTCTTACGCTTTGTAATTAAAAAAAAAACCCAAAATCAAAACACAACTCATTAGCCTGCAACTACTTCTAAGTGAAGTTCAGTACTATTTTTTAGTGTATTCAACTTAAAAGCGCTCTGGGCAGGAGACGAACATGTTTGTTTTATAATTGCTCACTGAATGAGGATGGTTTGTTTCCAGATGGTGCCCTTCCTTCAACCTGCACACAGTCTCTCCTTGTTTGCAGCCATTCAACCTCCTGCTGATCCTCCAACCCCACCCCCACCCCTATTTAAGGCTACAGAGAGGATATCCTAAGGAGATTCCATACACCCTCAGTCTCCAGCAAATTTCTGGTGACGTAATATGTGGGCTGAACTTGAATCTCCTGAGAAAGAGAGGGGATCACTATTCAAGGGTACGGTATATACAATCTGGGTCAGCTGCAGCTGGTTACTGCGTTTCTCCATGTGGCAGACAGAGCAAAGCCACAATGCTTTCTCTGCTGGATTAAAGACAGCCCGCAAACCAGGAACTTCCACTCTACTACTTAAAATTACATAGGTGGCTTGTCAAATTCAATTGATTAGTGCCGTAAGAAGAAAAAAGAAGTTCCTTATTACAGCTTGGATCCAACGGTTCAAACAAAAATGCAGTTGCCATTAAAGTCACAGATGAACAAACGTCTACATTGATTTTTAAAAGCAAGAGTAAGAGCAGCAAGTTTCTGGGTTTGCTTTCTCAACAGATGCAAAAAGGTATTTTACTATTTTCTTATTTTTATTTGAAAATTCTATGCGGAGATGTATAACTGCTTTACATTTGTCATTAGAAATTTCAAAATCTCTTATTAATCAAAGACTTCTGGAATATACTACAAGCTGTCTTGTCTGAAAAAGGTTTTGTTTTGCAACTTTATGTACAGCTGGTCACTATATATGTTGTGGTATGTAATGAATTGAGGTTCAATTTAATGTGTGTATGTTTATAGACTGGTGCATACATTCTGGGTTTCAAAAACCCAGTGCTTTAGTGATGTTAGAAATCTTAACAAGTAACAGTAAATGTATAAGATTTATAGCACAGTGATAAAAAAGGGATACAAACTAATTAGTTGTAAACATGATTACTTTCTTTTTCCACAGCCACAGTGCATACACTAAAGATTTTCACATACTGTTAAAGTACCTTAAAGTAAAGCTACAAACACAGCTAAGAAGATACAAAATTATCAGAAAGACTCAGCAACAATATCTCAATTACAGTATAACCAAATACAGACTAATATTTAGTAATCCTAAATATAAGTTTTAAAATAAGTCTATGATATTTCCTGCTAAAACTCAAACTTTTAAATAGCTTTCTAAGTTTACACATAGCAAGAACTTGGGTAACAGAAATTAAAATTGCTACAACTGGAATTATGTGACAAAGCAAAGCAATGGAGACATTAAAAAAATCCTAAAATCTTACAGATGATAGAGCTGAGAAGAAACAAAATGTGATAAAAGTATTGTGTGAGTAGTCAGAATTAACAATTGAAAACAAGAACCCAGAAGATACAATTAGCTAAATACATAATTACAAAAAATATACAACATTTTTAGAGGGAAACATAATTTTTTGGTCAACAAACACAATTCTTTCAATATTCTCTCTGAGATTTTGTTTAACTGTATTACCAGACTGAAATGAACATTACTAGTTACTAACGAGATGTAACACCAAAGACACCTAAATTTGTTATGATTTGGGGGCCCCCTGTCCTTTAAAAAAAAAAAATCAAAGAAATTCGAGGTAAGAATCTTCAACAAGCAAAAGATGGTAAAGCTACATTAAGATTTCTTCAGCTTTACTTTCATTACCTATCCTCAAAGATTCAAAATTCCAAATACTGGGAGGATCTCTGTTAAATATACTTTACAAGAAATTCTGATAAAATTTCCAGGCAATATTGGATTTGAAATACTATCATCTCTTTCTTTTCTGTTGTTGCTGCTATAAAAAGTATAGGACTTGAATTAAACCTCGGTTCTTACTGAAGCCTTAGGCCAGCATTTAATCTGAAACCCAGATAACTATTTATCCCTTTCTTAAATATCTCCAGGGGACCAAACTATTCTCAGGTCTCTTCCCAGAACATAATTCATCATCTAGAAGTTCTGCATCTGAAGCATCTTCAGTGCTTCGTAAGTTCAAGTTCATTGCCTCTTGCTGTTTTCCATGACACAGTCAGTTAAACATTTTCCAAAATACTGTTAAAGTACCTTAAAGTAAAGCTACAAACACAGCTAAGAAGATACAAAATTATCAGAAAGACTCAGCAACAATATCTCAATTACAGTATAACCAAATACAGACTAATATTTAGTAATCCTAAATATAAGTTTTAAAATAAGTCTATGATATTTCCTGCTAAAACTCAAACTTTTAAATAGCTTTCTAAGTTTACACATAGCAAGAACTTGGGTAACAGAAATTAAAATTGCTACAACTGGAATTATGTGACAAAGCAAAGCAATGGAGACATTAAAAATCCTAAAATCTTACAGATGATAGAGCTGAGAAGAAACAAAATGTGATAAAAGTATTGTGTGAGTAGTCAGAATTAACAATTGAAAACAAGAACCCAGAAGATACAATTAGCTAAATACATAATTACAAAAAATATACAACATTTTTAGAGGGAAACATAATTTTTTGGTCAACAAACACAATTCTTTCAATATTCTCTCTGAGATTTTGTTTAACTGTATTACCAGACTGAAATGAACATTACTAGTTACTAACGAGATGTAACACCAAAGACACCTAAATTTGTTATGATTTGGGGGCCCCCTGTCCTTTAAAAAAAAAAAATCAAAGAAATTCGAGGTAAGAATCTTCAACAAGCAAAAGATGGTAAAGCTACATTAAGATTTCTTCAGCTTTACTTTCATTACCTATCCTCAAAGATTCAAAATTCCAAATACTGGGAGGATCTCTGTTAAATATACTTTACAAGAAATTCTGATAAAATTTCCAGGCAATATTGGATTTGAAATACTATCATCTCTTTCTTTTCTGTTGTTGCTGCTATAAAAAGTATAGGACTTGAATTAAACCTCGGTTCTTACTGAAGCCTTAGGCCAGCATTTAATCTGAAACCCAGATAACTATTTATCCCTTTCTTAAATATCTCCAGGGGACCAAACTATTCTCAGGTCTCTTCCCAGAACATAATTCATCATCTAGAAGTTCTGCATCTGAAGCATCTTCAGTGCTTCGTAAGTTCAAGTTCATTGCCTCTTGCTGTTTTCCATGACACAGTCAGTTAAATGCCTCTATGCATTTACCATCTGAAAGGAAGTCAATTCTGACTTTCATTTCTTCTCCCTACTAGCTGGCAGTGTAGCAGCTATGAAGAGAAAGAATACCAATAAAATTAACTCAAAGCATGGAAGACTTTTTTTTTTTTCTCTCCTAAAAACAACCGAGCAAAGACCTAGATTTAAACTTAAGTATACTGTAACT
Source organism: Tragulus kanchil (assembly GCA_022376925.1). Taxonomy (NCBI): domain Eukaryota; kingdom Metazoa; phylum Chordata; class Mammalia; order Artiodactyla; family Tragulidae; genus Tragulus; species Tragulus kanchil. The sequence continues at coordinate 25,338,290 of JAIOJX010000024.1, forward strand.
AATTTACAACATTCTCGTGGGGCCTAGGAAAATTTTAACATACACAGAAAGGTTTTATGAGGTAACACAGATTTATGGATCTTTCACTTTTAAAACTGAACATATGTGGGAAAATATTAAATGAGAGAATGTTTTCATAAAAGGTAACAGTAAATGTATTCTACAAACTGATTCTTTACTCATGACGTAGCTAGTCTACTACTTAAGAAATGCGGTTCCTTATTTGGCTTCAGGTGACAACGAAGTCATGACTTTTGTAAGGGATGAGGGAATTATATTTATTTTTTTAAAAAATAAACTTTTAGTTGTCCCCTTTAAATATTAATCCTAGGTCAGATTCTCTTATGGTAGATGGTGATTCATCTTATGATTTAATCGTACAGGAACCCACAAAGACTCAAGGCAGAATACAGCAAAGGGAAGTAATTGCTATTTTCATTTAGATTTGCATTTTTCCATTTTTTGCTCTTCTATAACAACACTGATACTAAATCCCCACAACAGATTTGGATTATATGCTTAGTTCTATAAAAATCTGTGTCTGGTAGCAATGTAAGATCTTCAGTCAGAATACTGCTCAGAAAAGTAGACACATTTTGAAGTTTCATGGTACTTTCTGAATGTTCCTTGATTTGGTAGCTTACTTCATAGTGGATTATTTCGGTAAAATAATTTTTACAAACGAAAAGTTTCCATTTGATTACTGAAGCAAATGAAACGAGAACATCTGAACACTGAGCATTAATCCTCCCAAAGGGGACCAAACTATTCTCAGGTCTCTTCCCAGAACATAATTCATCATCTAGAAGTTCTGCATCTGAAGCATCTTCAGTGCTTCGTAAGTTCAAGTTCATTGCCTCTTGCTGTTTTCCATGACACAGTCAGTTAAATGCCTCTATGCATTTACCATCTGAAAGGAAGTCAATTCTGACTTTCATTTCTTCTCCCTACTAGCTGGCAGTGTAGCAGCTATGAAGAGAAAGAATACCAATAAAATTAACTCAAAGCATGGAAGACTTTTTTTTCTCCCCTAAAACAACCGAGCAAAGACCTAGATTTAAACTTAAGTATACTGTAACTAATTTACAACATTCTCGTGGGGCCTAGGAAAATTTTAACATACACAGAAAGGTTTTATGAGGTAACACAGATTTATGGATCTTTCACTTTTAAAACTGAACATATGTGGGAAAATATTAAATGAGAGAATGTTTTCATAAAAGGTAACAGTAAATGTATTCTACAAACTGATTCTTTACTCATGACGTAGCTAGTCTACTACTTAAGAAATCCGGTTCCTTATTTGGCTTCAGGTGACAACGAAGTCATGACTTTTGTAAGGGATGAGGGAATTATATTTATTTTTTTAAAAAATAAACTTTTAGTTGTCCCCTTTAAATATTAATCCTAGGTCAGATTCTCTTATGGTAGATGGTGATTCATCTTATGATTTAATCGTACAGGAACCCACAAAGACTCAAGGCAGAATACAGCAAAGGGAAGTAATTGCTATTTTCATTTAGATTTGCATTTTTCCATTTTTTGCTCTTCTATAACAACACTGATACTAAATCCCCACAACAGATTTGGATTATATGCTTAGTTCTATAAAAATCTGTGTCTGGTAGCAATGTAAGATCTTCAGTCAGAATACTGCTCAGAAAAGTAGACACATTTTGAAGTTTCATGGTACTTTCTGAATGTTCCTTGATTTGGTAGCTTACTTCATAGTGGATTATTTCGGTAAAATAATTTTTACAAACGAAAAGTTTCCATTTGATTACTGAAGCAAATGAAACGAGAACATCTGAACACTGGCTGTATTAGCTGCAAAGGAGAAATGCTGTACATTTACCCAAGCTGACGGCGTCTATTTTTCGGCCTGCAGTTTTAAAAATAAACCATTTCCCCTGTTTGAGTTGCCTTAGTCTTCCAACAACCTAGAGGGATGGGATGGGGAGGGAGATGGGAAGGAAGTTCAAAAGGGAGGGGACAATCTGCACACCTGTGGCTGATTCAGGTTGATGTGGGGCGGAAAACAACAAAACTCTGTAAAATGTTTTAAAAAACCAACCAACCAACCAACCATTTCTAAATCCTATGAAACTGCAAGTGTAGCAAGAAATATTTCATTAGTTTGTGGTACAGGTAACTCTAATATAGTAACTGAAAGTTCTTTTAAAATAAAATAGATTAACACTCGGTCTGAATCTTATACTGATGTCAGAAGGCAAAGTATAAAGCAAAAACCCAAAAGTACTCATCCAAGTGTGCTTCTGTCTATCAGTCAGCAAACACACTGATACAGGATATTATTATGCTCATCTTCCCTACCTTTGGTTAGTGAAGAGAAGAGAATTCCCTACACTCCATCCATTTTTTGCTTTATTTTCATTACCATCCCATTTTGCAAACATAACTCATTTGAAACACTGAAGAAAACAGAAATGGTTTTCAAAAATAGTAGTCATCTTTATGACTCTAGTTGAAGAATCCATATTTTATTGATACAGCCTTTAATTTTAGGAGGGTTCATAACTGAGTCAGACATGTTACTATCAACTGAGAGAATACATGTGGAGGTACAGCAATGGCAGCATAGAAGCCTGGGGTATAAAATGACCCACCAGTACTTGTGTCTAATAAAGTCACAGGTCAAGGTAAAGAGATACAGACCAGGAAGAGACTGAACGACAAGGAACACCAAGTTAAGACTCCTCTGCCGTTAACAAACGATTAGATAAAAATCACAGGTCTAAGGAGTTAACAGAGTAGAAGAGCTGAATCCCATTTGAGAGTGTTAGCTCCTCCAGGCTTATTTCTCTGGAATGTGGTGTGTGTTTACACCCCAGTGCTGCTGTGAATGCAAAGACTGAACAGGAGTTAAGCACTACATAAATATAAGGGATTGCTACAGTGCTGGTGATGGAAAGAAGGACAGTGTATGTTGCTATATGATACAGTTGTTGATGAGAAACAGGAACCCTGGAGTCTTCTGCCTGGGTTCTAATTCCAGCTCCATGTCTTAGAAGCCGTGTGACTCTGGGTGAGGTATTGATACTTAACATCTGGATGCCAGTTTCTAAATTTGAAAATGAGGATAATAATGATCTCCCTCAGAGGGCTGTGGTGAGATATAGATGATTTAATACATGCAAAAGGCACATTCAATAAAAATGAACTACTGTCACTGTTATTTATTAGTAGCATCATAAACGATTTGGGACCCAGTTTCCCAAATCACAAGTGCCTGGGTGGAAAATGGGATAGAAAAGTTCTTGGTATATCCCCTGCCATCCTTCAAAAACAGCACACAGGGATCAAGGTGATAAGAGAGGAAGGTGGGCTCTACTGTAGTAAGCTTGTGAATCAATGTTGTGGGGGGCGCACATCTTACTCATTCGAGCTGCGGCTACTCCACAGGGAGGTGACTAAAGGAAGGAGCTTTGCTTCTTGTAACTAGTTCTATTTTCTTTCTTTCTTTTTTTTTTTTTTTTTGAGTGTTTCTATAGATTATACCATGAACGATAAATATTTCCTACCTTTTGTAGCAAAAGTGAAACATTCCAAGCACACATTTTAGCATATGTGCCATTGCTATAAATACTTGACTAAAGAGACAGGGAACCTCAATTCTAGACCTGGTTCTAATATTACCTAATTGTGTGGCCTCGGCCCTCAACATGCCTCTGGGAGCAGAGAGGTCTTGGATGATATGAGATGGTTCTTAAGGCACTTGCCAATGATCAGATTAAACTACGGATGAGTTTCTAGCTTTGGTGATGGTTATAAAAAAAATTCTGAATATTTTACTAAAATGCAGTTAAGTACGACGTCTGTTCGAAGAATGAGCCTGTTGAATCATGTATGAGCTTAGCGCATACACAGGATTATGACGTAGTGACCACGATTACCCACAATAATGACTGTGAGCATGCTATCATTCTTAAACTTACCACCAATCCCAAAAGGACCTGCTACAAAAACAAGCCAAGAATATAAAGCTAAAACTTTCTGATCTTACATTTGTCTAAAAATGTTTCTTTAGTTTGACAGACAAAAAAAGATACTGATTAGAGAGGGTCCATTTAATTCAAACCAAACAATGTAAATAAAAAACACTGGTAACTTTCACACAAGTTAGAGAAGAATGTTTTAATTAATGTCGTACAAGCACTATGCACCATTTTCTGAGCCTTAAGATAACGAGGGACTTTTAAAAAGGTAAGAGAAGTGTCTTACTAGGTCTCAAAAGCCCCCAGAGCATCTAGCAGTGTGCCCCAGGACATGGTGGGCACTCGCCGAGATCAGCTCACTGAGCTGGGGAACAAAAAGCATTACCGTAAAATGGAAGCTGGAGAGCTCTTCTCTGAAATCTAATTTCTTAACAAATAATAGGAAATGCTTAATATTGAATTTAAGAAATTAATAACTTTCATGCTGGCCCGGTTTACTAATACCAATAGATATTCAGTGTTTCCCTTGGATAACTTACTGACTTAAAAAGAAGAGTCATTCTTTTCTATTTCTTCCCTTCATTGGTTTGTCCTTTTTTTCTTTTTTAGAGAGACAGCATACAACTTCATTTCAAAATGAAGGCTTTCATCTGGACCCTAAGTGTGTTCATCTTCCTACTAACGGGCATTGCACATTGCAGAGGAGGCCAGTTCAAAGTTAAAAAAGTCGCCCAGAGGAGATACCCTCGCGCCACAGACGGGAAAGAGGAAGCCAAGAAGTGTTCATACACATTTCTGGTCCCCGAACAAAAAATAACAGGGCCAATATGTGTCAACACCAAAGGGCAAGACGCAGGGACCATTAAAGACATGATCACCAGGATGGACCTCGAGAACCTGAAGGACGTGCTCTCCAAGCAGAAGCGGGAGATAGACGTCCTGCAGCTGGTGGTGGATGTTGATGGAAACATTGTCAACGAGGTGAAGCTGCTGAGGAAAGAGAGCCGCAACATGAACTCCCGGGTCACGCAGCTCTACATGCAGCTACTCCATGAGATTATCCGCAAGAGGGATAACTCGCTAGAGCTTTCCCAGCTGGAGAACAGAATCCTCAATGTCACCACAGAAATGCTCAAGATGGCCACAAGGTACAGGGAACTGGAGGTGAAATCGCTCCTTAACTTTACCTGGCATCTAAGAAATTTAACAGAAAGGACTACTGATTAGAGAGGGTCCATTTAATTCAAACCAAACAATGTAAATAAAAACACTGGTAACTTTCACACAAGTTAGAGAAGAATGTTTTAATTAATGTCGTACAAGCACTATGCACCATTTTCTGAGCCTTAAGATAACGAGGACTTTTAAAAGGTAAGAGAAGTGTCTTACTAGGTCTCAAAAGCCCCAGAGCATCTAGCAGTGTGCCCCAGGACATGGTGGGCACTCGCCGAGATCAGCTCACTGAGCTGGGGAACAAAAAGCATTACCGTAAAATGGAAGCTGGAGAGCTCTTCTCTGAAATCTAATTTCTTAACAAATAATAGGAAATGCTTAATATTGAATTTAAGAAATTAATAACTTTCATGCTGGCCCGGTTTACTAATACCAATAGATATTCAGTGTTTCCCTTGGATAACTTACTGACTTAAAAAGAAGAGTCATTCTTTTCTATTTCTTCCCTTCATTGGTTTGTCCTTTTTTCTTTTTAGAAAACAGCACACAACTTCATTTCAACCTGAAGGCTTTCATCTGGACCCTAAGTGTGCTCATCTTCCTACTAACGGGCATTGCACATCGCAGAGGAGGCCAGTTCAAATTTTAAAAAAGTCGCCCAGAGGAGATACCCTCGCGCCACAGACGGGAAAGAGGAAGCCAAGAAGTGTTCATACACATTTCTGGTCCCCGAACAAAAAATAACAGGGCCAATATGTGTCAACACCAAAGGGCAAGACGCAGGGACCATTAAAGACATGATCACCAGGATGGACCTCGAGAACCTGAAGGACGTGCTCTCCAAGCAGAAGCGGGAGATAGACGTCCTGCAGCTGGTGGTGGATGTTGATGGAAACATTGTCAACGAGGTGAAGCTGCTGAGGAAAGAGAGCCGCAACATGAACTCCCGGGTCACGCAGCTCTACATGCAGCTACTCCATGAGATTATCCGCAAGAGGGATAACTCGCTAGAGCTTTCCCAGCTGGAGAACAGAATCCTCAATGTCACCACAGAAATGCTCAAGATGGCCACAAGGTACAGGGAACTGGAGGTGAAATACGCTTCCTTAACTGACCTGGTCAATAACCAGTCTGTGATGATCACTCTGTTGGAAGAACAGTGCTTGAGGGTATTCTCCCGACAAGACCCCCACGTGTCTCCTCCTCTCGTCCAGGTAGTGCCACAGCACCTTCCTAACAGCCACCAGTACACTCCTGGTCTGCTGGGGGGCAACGAGATACAGAGGGACCCGGGCTATCCTAGGGAGCTAATGCCGCCACCCAACCTGGCAACCTCTCCCACCAAAAGCCCTCTCAAGATACCACCGGTAACTTTCATCAATGAAGGTGAGTTACCTCTTACTGTTACAAATGGACGTACGAGGTCAGTATGCTTTATGGCTTATGAAACAATGCTCAGAATACAGGCCTGTTCTTCATTCTGGTGATGTAATTTTACACGAATATTAAATTCTCTGATTTTGTTTTCTGTTAACCTGGAATTGATCTTATACATCTCTCAGGCTAAGAGTTCCTAGAAACAGTGTATTTGGTGGAAAAAGTACTCGTTTATCCAAATTCTCACAATCTAAATGATTAGCAGAGACAGGAACGAGTGCACAATCCACTGCTAACTTCTACGATCATCCGGTCAGCCTCCAGCCAGGTCCTCACAACTGCTAAAGGACCCTTTCATTTACCTCTTCCTGTTCGTTCCATCATTATCTTCCTCAAAGGGAATGTGCAACAGTCAGCTCTCACTCTCTTCAGTGGTAAAGAATCCACCTGCCAATGCAGGAGACGTGGGTTTGATCCCTGGGTCAGGAAAATCTGCTGGTGGAGGAAATGGCAATCCGCTCCAGTATTCTTGTTGGTGAATCCCATGGACAGAATGGCAATGGGGTTGCAGTGTTGGACATGACTTTGACGAACTCCTAAGCAGAGCGGGAGATAGACGTCCTGCAGCTGGTGGTGGATGTTGATGGAAACATTGTCAACGAGGTGAAGCTGCTGAGGAAGAGAGCCGCAACATGAACTCCCGGCTCACGCAGATCTACATGCAGCTACTCCATGAGATTATCCGCAAGAGGGATAACTCGCTAGAGCTTTCCCAGCTGGAGAACAGAATCCTCAATGTCACCACAGAAATGCTCAAGATGGCCACAAGGTACAGGGAACTGGAGGTGAAATACGCTTCCTTAACTGACCTGGTCAATAACCAGTCTGTGATGATCACTCTGTTGGAAGAACAGTGCTTGAGGGTATTCTCCCGACAAGACCCCCACGTGTCTCCTCCTCTCGTCCAGGTAGTGCCACAGCACCTTCCTAACAGCCACCAGTACACTCCTGGTCTGCTGGGGGGCAACGAGATACAGAGGGACCCGGGCTATCCTAGGGAGCTAATGCCGCCACCCAACCTGGCAACCTCTCCCACCAAAAGCCCTCTCAAGATACCACCGGTAACTTTCATCAATGAAGGTGAGTTACCTCTTACTGTTACAAATGGACGTACGAGGTCAGTATGCTTTATGGCTTATGAAACAATGCTCAGAATACAGGCCTGTTCTTCATTCTGGTGATGTAATTTTACACGAATATTAAATTCTCTGATTTTGTTTTCTGTTAACCTGGAATTGATCTTATACATCTCTCAGGCTAAGAGTTCCTAGAAACAGTGTATTTGGTGGAAAAAGTACTCGTTTATCCAAATTCTCACAATCTAAATGATTAGCAGAGACAGGAACGAGTGCACAATCCACTGCTAACTTCTACGATCATCCGGTCAGCCTCCAGCCAGGTCCTCACAACTGCTAAAGGACCCTTTCATTTACCTCTTCCTGTTCGTTCCATCATTATCTTCCTCAAAGGGAATGTGCAACAGTCAGCTCTCACTCTCTTCAGTGGTAAAGAATCCACCTGCCAATGCAGGAGACGTGGGTTTGATCCCTGGGTCAGGAAAATCTGCTGGTGGAGGAAATGGCAATCCGCTCCAGTATTCTTGTTGGTGAATCCCATGGACAGAGGAGCCTGGTGGGCCAGAGTCCATGGGGTTGCAGTGTTGGACATGACTTTGCAATGACAGTAACTCCTGTAGCCGAGAATTAACCTCCTCCTGTCTCCACTCTCTGCACATGTACCACCTACTGCTGGGCTGAGATCAAGTTGACAAAGGCCTAGGCGCCTTATGCTTTCCTACTTTGAAAATATTTGCATAAAACTCAGGCTTTTAGCCCTCAGTCTCAAGAAGAAACGGTATCCCCCTCCTATTTTCCAAAGCTAGTTAAAACACTTTGTAATCGTGTAAGTATAAATAAGTTTTTAATACACAAAAATCCAGAGAATGGATCCTAGATTCTCTGCCTCTATTTCTAATTTCATTTCTTCTTCTTTTCATTATCAGTCACTGATCAAAGTGCCTGGAATAAAAAGATGAATACTCCATCTTTGTTTCAGTTTAGTAAGCTCACTGCTAACTTTCTGAATACATTTGTTTTACATGTACATCCAATTTCTTACAGACTATTCTGAACTTTTTAGTTGATTTGTTTTCATAAAGGGAAAGACCCAAATGTCCAAAAGTCAAAAAAAAAAAAAGAAATGTAGTTCACTCGCTTATTAAAAAGGCAAGACAAAAAACTGCATCAGACTAATTGAAAAAAAAAAAAATCAACACAAAAAAAAGACAAAGACTGGAAGCATGCACATCACAGAGTGCTCGTGTCTTTCTGCAGCACTGGACGGCATGGACCGTTCACATCTCTGCTTTCGTGGGTCTCGAGATGTGAGTCTCCACATCATAATAGTCTGACTCTTCCTGCTTCTCTAGGTCCTTCACTGGCCTCTTTTTCCTTCTCCTATGGCTTAGAAAGTCTCTCCTGAAGATAGTGTTTTATTAGAGGTCTCACACCCCCTCCCACCAGGCTGCCAGCATCACTACCACTCAGAGGACTTGTGCATGGAGTTCTCCTCCTGATTATAACCAAAGCTGGATGTCTGCGCCTGGATATTCCACCATTACCTCACGCTGCTGCTTCCTCTATTGAAATGCCTTCTTTCAGCTTATCTGTCAACCTGACAGATTTCCAGGCTTAGCTAAAAGTGTCTTTAATGTTATACCTACCTGAAAATATTCTTGTTGGTGAATCCCATGGACAGAGGAGCCTGGTGGGCCAGAGTCCATGGGGTTGCAGTGTTGGACATGACTTTGCAATGACAGTAACTCCTGTAGCCGAGAATTAACCTCCTCCTGTCTCCACTCTCTGCACATGTACCACCTACTGCTGGGCTGAGATCAAGTTGACAAAGGCCTAGGCGCCTTATGCTTTCCTACTTTGAAAATATTTGCATAAAACTCAGGCTTTTAGCCCTCAGTCTCAAGAAGAAACGGTATCCCCCTCCTATTTTCCAAAGCTAGTTAAAACACTTTGTAATCGTGTAAGTATAAATAAGTTTTTAATACACAAAAATCCAGAGAATGGATCCTAGATTCTCTGCCTCTATTTCTAATTTCATTTCTTCTTCTTTTCATTATCAGTCACTGATCAAAGTGCCTGGAATAAAAAGATGAATACTCCATCTTTGTTTCAGTTTAGTAAGCTCACTGCTAACTTTCTGAATACATTTGTTTTACATGTACATCCAATTTCTTACAGACTATTCTGAACTTTTTAGTTGATTTGTTTTCATAAAGGGAAAGACCCAAATGTCCAAAAGTCAAAAAAAAAAAAAGAAATGTAGTTCACTCGCTTATTAAAAAGGCAAGACAAAAAACTGCATCAGACTAATTGAAAAAAAAAAAAATCAACACAAAAAAAAGACAAAGACTGGAAGCATGCACATCACAGAGTGCTCGTGTCTTTCTGCAGCACTGGACGGCATGGACCGTTCACATCTCTGCTTTCGTGGGTCTCGAGATGTGAGTCTCCACATCATAATAGTCTGACTCTTCCTGCTTCTCTAGGTCCTTCACTGGCCTCTTTTTCCTTCTCCTATGGCTTAGAAAGTCTCTCCTGAAGATAGTGTTTTATTAGAGGTCTCACACCCCCTCCCACCAGGCTGCCAGCATCACTACCACTCAGAGGACTTGTGCATGGAGTTCTCCCTCCTGATTATAACCAAAGCTGGATGTCTGCGCCTGGATATTCCACCATTACCTCACACGCTGCTGCTTCCTCTATTGAAATGCCTTCTTTCAGCTTATCTGTCAACCTGACAGATTTCCAGGCTTAGCTAAAAGTGTCTTTAATGTTATACCTACTCAGATGCAAACAAATGTATCTAGAAGGCTCCTTCTCCAAACTGCTGACAGTGCCGTGAACATGTTTTCTTTCGTCATATTACACTGGAGTTAACAGTCTGCATGCCTGTCTCCATGCTAGAACTGAGCGCTTCTGGAAGAAAGCGAACTGTCTTCTCATTTTTCTCTCTCAAACATCTAGTCAGGATTAGGTGTGCCATGTTGTACTCAGCATACTGTAAGCACACACTTGAGGAATGAATCTGTATATTAGTAACTAAACCCTAAAACAATCTTTTCCCCAAACTAGCATTTTCCTTTTAGAAATAAGTTAATTATTATTATAAAAACAGTAATTACTGAAGAAAATACAGAAAACATTAACTTTTAAAAACGCTTGTGGCATATCCAAACACGCAGAAATAAACTGCAGTTAACACTTTGGTAATAACCTCAAGTCTTTCTTTTTTCCCCCTCTCTCATAAACATGGTAACTGATACCCTTGTAACTTTAAAAATAAACTTTTCCTTTTTTGCCCTCTATGTCTATAGGGATATAATAATCTTAGGATATAAATTTTTATAAGTGAAACTGATAGGTAAATGGATTGTGACTTCTCAATTTTGGTGTATTTTACCACCCATTTCAGAACTTGTTCGGCTCATCTTTGACTTTTCCCTCCTGCCCCATACACGTAGTCAACTGAGCTCTACCTGTGATGCCTTTCAGTCTTTCATGGACGTGGTCCTTTTTTTCTGTTGAGAGCCAGAACTTTAACTTAGATCCAAATTATCTGTGAAAGCAGCAAGTGTATAGGGATATCCTGAATTACTAGGTGGGTGGCCTTAGGTGGGTGGAGAGAGTTGCTCTGTGTCTCAGTTTCCTCATCTATAAAATGAGGATAAGGACAGTACTAACCACCCTTCAGGAGGGATTAGACTAGTGTGCCTGGCACTCAAACACTAGTCTAAGAATTATATTACAGCTTTCCAACTGATCTTTTACCTCCATTTTCTCTTTCCATCAAAATATATTCTACATTGCCAACAGATCTGCCTCAAACTACCACCCTGATCACATCACTCCTGCCCAGCAGGTCCCACTGCAAAGAGAAGAAGTCCAGTTTGCTTAGCCTGGGAAGATTAATATCCTCCAAAAATCAATCCTATGTATGTAGAAGGCTCCTTCTCCAAACTGCTGACAGTGCCGTGAACATGTTTTCTTTCGTCATATTACACTGGAGTTAACAGTCTGCATGCCTGTCTCCATGCTAGAACTGAGCGCTTCTGGAAGAAAGCGAACTGTCTTCTCATTTTTCTCTCTCAAACATCTAGTCAGGATTAGGTGTGCCATGTTGTACTCAGCATACTGTAAGCACACACTTGAGGAATGAATCTGTATATTAGTAACTAAACCCTAAAACAATCTTTTCCCCAAACTAGCATTTTCCTTTTAGAAATAAGTTAATTATTATTATAAAAACAGTAATTACTGAAGAAAATACAGAAAACATTAACTTTTAAAAACGCTTGTGGCATATCCAAACACGCAGAAATAAACTGCAGTTAACACTTTGGTAATAACCTCAAGTCTTTCTTTTTTCCCCCTCTCTCATAAACATGGTAACTGATACCCTTGTAACTTTAAAAATAAACTTTTCCTTTTTTGCCCTCTATGTCTATAGGGATATAATAATCTTAGGATATAAATTTTTATAAGTGAAACTGATAGGTAAATGGATTGTGACTTCTCAATTTTGGTGTATTTTACCACCCATTTCAGAACTTGTTCGGCTCATCTTTGACTTTTCCCTCCTGCCCCATACACGTAGTCAACTGAGCTCTACCTGTGATGCCTTTCAGTCTTTCATGGACGTGGTCCTTTTTTTCTGTTGAGAGCCAGAACTTTAACTTAGATCCAAATTATCTGTGAAAGCAGCAAGTGTATAGGGATATCCTGAATTACTAGGTGGGTGGCCTTAGGTGGGTGGAGAGAGTTGCTCTGTGTCTCAGTTTCCTCATCTATAAAATGAGGATAAGGACAGTACTAACCACCCTTCAGGAGGGATTAGACTAGTGTGCCTGGCACTCAAACACTAGTCTAAGAATTATATTACAGCTTTCCAACTGATCTTTTACCTCCATTTTCTCTTTCCATCAAAATATATTCTACATTGCCAACAGATCTGCCTCAAACTACCACCCTGATCACATCACACTCCTGCCCAGCAGGTCCCACTGCAAAGAGAAGAAGTCCAGTTTGCTTAGCCTGGGGAAGATTAATATCCTCCTCTAAAGAATCAATCCTACTTCGTCAGCTTTCTTTCTATTGATTTCTTTCACAAAAACCAATGGCTTCAATAAAATTAGTCAACTCACTGCCTTCTAAACACTTTGTTTTCTGCCTATTCAAGCTGTAAGGCTCAGACAAAAATACAACATACCACAGTACAACACAACAGCAAGTCCTTGAAGCCCCTTTGACATGTCCAGGCTTGAACCGACTGCTTCTATACGAATGTCTCTGCACTTTGTAACACAGACACAATGTTCCTTATACTTATTGTTGAATTATCAGTTAGCTTTATATGTACACATGGTACTTACATACACATCTAAGTAAAGTGCCTTCCATCTATAATACAAGCTCCTTCATGGTAGATGGGTATCCTGTCATTTGCAGAAGCTAAATAAATGCTGGCTGACTTGATACTACATTTTTATAGAGCTTCTTAACTTTGTCATTCCAACGACCTCATGAAAGTACTTTAACACATGCTACCATACTGCAGTCTTTCATTTTATACTGTTGTAACTACCAGAAACAACAGGCTAGTGTATCCCTAAATTACACAAATGATGATCATTATTAAGATCCCCATGCCTTCTGATTTCCATAAGAAAGATGTGCATGGAATGATCACCAGGATACAGAAAGAAAAAAAATTATTTTAAAATAGTCTTTAAAAAAATGGATGTCTTGTGTAAGCCTAATGCATACAACTGATCAGTAGCTTTCACATATAATTGATAAATAAACATAACTGAAATGTGTGAAAATTTTTTTAACTGATAGGCTGTACAATCACCCTAAGTATGACTGCCATGATGTATTTTAATTCAATGGTATCACCAGTTCTAGAAGAAATGGTAATTCACATTTTCAGACACTGAGACAGTAAAAATGTCTATGCAAAACAAGACACATCAGTTCTAGGTTTTATTATGCATTGAGCTGTAGTATCACATAAAACCCCCAGTATTACAGAGTTAAATCTCATGCGAAGGATTTAGCATATAAAAGGTCTCATTAAACAGACTTGCTTTAATAGAAATGATGGCATATATATATCCAAAATAAGTCAATCCTTAATGTAAAAATTAAGCATGGGCATAACTATTTCTGTTATTCATGATCTATTTGTTGTTGTAAGTGAACATTAACTTTTTATTTTTTCCTGTAAATGTTGGTCTCTGAAACTCAAGGACATAATTAGCTACAAGGGAAACCACACAGAATTAAGAAAACTTGTTTCCTTTGTTATTGACCCTGGGTAAGTCACTTTGCCTCCTGTTTTCTCATTTGAACAATGAGTGCTGGTTGAACTGAAGATTCTATCATCTCTTTCTAGTTCTAATATTCGATGATTCTTATCAAATGTAAACTACTACAAGCAACAACAGACTTGAGAGTCTTGCTAGTTTTTCCTTATATATAAAGTGCTAAAATCCTTGTTCCTATTATCCTTATGTCAGACTGGAAAATCTGTCAGCTGTTTGGGTACTTGCATAAAAAGGGCACTGATGGATGTCTATTGCTGAACTTACTTTATGCTTCTGGCACCAAGAATTTCACATTATAGAGCTTCTTAACTTTGTCATTCCAACGACCTCATGAAAGTACTTTAACACATGCTACCATACTGCAGTCTTTCATTTTATACTGTTGTAACTACCAGAAACAACAGGCTAGTGTATCCCTAAATTACACAAATGATGATCATTATTAAGATCCCCATGCCTTCTGATTTCCATAAGAAAGATGTGCATGGAATGATCACCAGGATACAGAAAGAAAAAAAATTATTTTAAAATAGTCTTTAAAAAAATGGATGTCTTGTGTAAGCCTAATGCATACAACTGATCAGTAGCTTTCACATATAATTGATAAATAAACATAACTGAAATGTGTGAAAATTTTTTTAACTGATAGGCTGTACAATCACCCTAAGTATGACTGCCATGATGTATTTTAATTCAATGGTATCACCAGTTCTAGAAGAAATGGTAATTCACATTTTCAGACACTGAGACAGTAAAAATGTCTATGCAAAACAAGACACATCAGTTCTAGGTTTTATTATGCATTGAGCTGTAGTATCACATAAAACCCCCAGTATTACAGAGTTAAATCTCATGCGAAGGATTTAGCATATAAAAGGTCTCATTAAACAGACTTGCTTTAATAGAAATGATGGCATATATATATCCAAAATAAGTCAATCCTTAATGTAAAAATTAAGCATGGGCATAACTATTTCTGTTATTCATGATCTATTTGTTGTTGTAAGTGAACATTAACTTTTTATTTTTTCCTGTAAATGTTGGTCTCTGAAACTCAAGGACATAATTAGCTACAAGGGAAACCACACAGAATTAAGAAAACTTGTTTCCTTTGTTATTGACCCTGGGTAAGTCACTTTGCCTCCTGTTTTCTCATTTGAACAATGAGTGCTGGTTGAACTGAAGATTCTATCATCTCTTTCTAGTTCTAATATTCGATGATTCTTATCAAATGTAAACTACTACAAGCAACAACAGACTTGAGAGTCTTGCTAGTTTTTCCTTATATATAAAGTGCTAAAATCCTTGTTCCTATTATCCTTATGTCAGACTGGAAAATCTGTCAGCTGTTTGGGTACTTGCATAAAAAGGGCACTGATGGATGTCTATTGCTGAACTTACTTTATGCTTCTGGCACCAAGAATTTCACATTATCGCACATGGTCATTCTAAATTCTTTAAATGCATAATGTGTATGTAATTATAAAAGTGTCCTAGTCAGTCACAAAACGTCAGACACCACAATTCTACGTATATATGAAGGTATCTACAGTACCCCAAAGAGACAGCAGAATGGTGGCCACCAGGGGCTGGGGGAGGGGAGAATGCAGAGTTGTTATTTAATGGGGACAGAATTTTAGTGTTGCAAGATGAAAAGAGTCATGGAGATAATAACTGGATAATAATGAGAATGTACTAATGCCACTAATCTGTATACTTAAAGATGGGTCGAGCTGGTAAATTTTATGTTATATGTATCTTACCAGCTTGTTTTTTCAAAGGTGTTTTTAATGACAGGTAATTTTATATTTTCATTTAAGATGGTTCTAAGAAAAATGCACCTCAAGAGAGTAAATTTATTATGAGCTTATGGCAAATAACAGAATATTTTTGTTGGTTTACAATAAATAATCTCCATAAATATTACTTTTCTTCTACCCAAAAAGCAAAATGTTTGGGAATGTAACTACATACTTGGAAAATTGCTTTTAAAAAATTCTTAACTGTTGGGCTTCCCCTGGTGGTCCAGTGGGTAAGGACACTGCCTTGCAGTGCAAGGGGTGCCGGTTCGAGCCCTGGCCTGGGCAGATCCCACGTGCCCCGGAGCGGCTGGACTGATGTGTCCAATCACCGAGTCGGAGCTCTGGAGCGCATGTGCCCAGAGCCGGTGCTCTGCAACGACAGACGCCACCGCGATGGGAGGCCCACAGGAGCCAAAGAACAAAGACGAATGGGAACATACATGTCTGTGAACAACAAAACTCTGTAAAACCTTTAAAATAAAGAATAAAAAAAAAAAAATAATGAACCTAAAAAAAAAAGAAAATAGAGAAATGAAAGACCAATAGAAGTGGCCCGCCCACTCCCTCCCTCCCAACCCGACCCCCGCCCAAAAGTAAATAAATAAATAAATCTTTAAAAAAAAAAAATTCTTAACTGTTAATGTTATTCACTGGCTACATTTTGCGTTAGTCTTTAATAAAGGAAAACCTTTTCCTTTTACAAATAGTATATTTATAAAAATAGGTTCATTCTTTATAGGTAAATTAATTTGAGAAAGATCCTTCACAGAATGTTAGAGAACAGATCTGCTGACCAGGAAACCTGGATTCTGGCAAGGCCCTTCTGAGGCTCAGTTTCTTCAAGAGTTTGTTGTCATGATTAAATGAGGATGTGAAAATAAGCTTTGTGTATGGTCTTACCATCCTTGTCACATTTTTTGGGGTGTACTTTCCAATATATGCCCTGCCACATATGGGAATATGAAAGGTAAGCTTATAAAGTTAAATTTGAAAAGCAATGAGTAGAAACTAAAAACATGTTTTATAGTGGGAAATAAGCCCTAATGGGTTGAATGTACTAAATTCTGTATACTTAGATGGGTCGAGCTGGTAAATTTTATGTTATATGTATCTTACCAGCTTGTTTTTTCAAAGGTGTTTTTAATGACAGGTAATTTTATATTTTCATTTAAGATGGTTCTAAGAAAAATGCACCTCAAGAGAGTAAATTTATTATGAGCTTATGGCAAATAACAGAATATTTTTGTTGGTTTACAATAAATAATCTCCATAAATATTACTTTTCTTCTACCCAAAAAGCAAAATGTTTGGGAATGTAACTACATACTTGGAAAATTGCTTTTAAAAAATTCTTAACTGTTGGGCTTCCCCTGGTGGTCCAGTGGGTAAGGACACTGCCTTGCAGTGCAAGGGGTGCCGGTTCGAGCCCTGGCCTGGGCAGATCCCACGTGCCCCGGAGCGGCTGGACTGATGTGTCCAATCACCGAGTCGGAGCTCTGGAGCGCATGTGCCCAGAGCCGGTGCTCTGCAACGACAGACGCCACCGCGATGGGAGGCCCACAGGAGCCAAAGAACAAAGACGAATGGGAACATACATGTCTGTGAACAACAAAACTCTGTAAAACCTTTAAAATAAAGAATAAAAAAAAAAAAATAATGAACCTAAAAAAAAAAGAAAATAGAGAAATGAAAGACCAATAGAAGTGGCCCGCCCACTCCCCTCCCTCCCCAACCCGACCCCCGCCCAAAAGTAAATAAATAAATAAATCTTTAAAAAAAAAAAATTCTTAACTGTTAATGTTATTCACTGGCTACATTTTGCGTTAGTCTTTAATAAAGGAAAACCTTTTCCTTTTACAAATAGTATATTTATAAAAATAGGTTCATTCTTTATAGGTAAATTAATTTGAGAAAGATCCTTCACAGAATGTTAGAGAACAGATCTGCTGACCAGGAAACCTGGATTCTGGCAAGGCCCTTCTGAGGCTCAGTTTCTTCAAGAGTTTGTTGTCATGATTAAATGAGGATGTGAAAATAAGCTTTGTGTATGGTCTTACCATCCTTGTCACATTTTTTGGGGTGTACTTTCCAATATATGCCCTGCCACATATGGGAATATGAAAGGTAAGCTTATAAAGTTAAATTTGAAAAGCAATGAGTAGAAACTAAAAACATGTTTTATAGTGGGAAATAAGCTAATTTTCAATTCAATTCTTTATAATGTTTTCCATTAGTAAATTTTAAAAATGCAACTGGTTTCAGTGGAGTACTTATATTAACATTTAAATCAACAAAAACTAAAAAAGATTGGTTGAGCAAAGGGGCTAAAGTATGATTCTATTAACCAGTTATGAAAAATAATTGGTATAGGGCTTCCCTGGTGGTCCAGTGGGTAAAGAGTTCGCCTTGCAGTGCAAGGGAACACCGGTTTGATCCCTAGCCCGGGAAGATCCTACATGCCTAGGAACGGCTGGGCCAGTATGTCCAATTATGAGCCAGCACTCTGTGACGAGAGAGGCCACTGCGATGGGAGGCCCACACATGCCAAAGAATAATAAAGATGGATGAAAAATAAACAATGACTTAGAGGCAAAAAAAAAAAAAAATTCTAAAATATTTTAAAAAAGAAAAATAATTGGCATATTCTTAAGTAACTTCAGTGTAAGAGCTCAGGTTGCTAAATACATTTTAAACTTATAGATAAACAAAGTAATTCAAATTATTACAAGAAAGAATGTTACCACCTTAGAAAATATTTGCCCCAAATTTTCCACTCCAGAAATTGTTTAATATATTTATCTTATACTTAACTCACAACCCATTTAAAAAGTTTACCTCTTAAAAGATTTTACTTGCTGACCCATTATTTGAAAGTTCTAAATTGGTAATCTCTTTTGTCTTATTTCTCTTATCACAAAGAGCACAGGGTTGGGACAAAGTAAGAAACTTAATGAGAAACCGAGCAACAAAAAAAGAGGGTTTTCCTTTCAAGTAACTATACGGTTTCTTTATAGAAAGAGGGTAGGTATGGTTAAATAAAGATAGTTCCCAGTAGAGGTGCTATTCAAAGTATGAAATCTTTTGCCTTTTTTGATCCACTGGTCTGTTCAAAATTTGGGTTCTCATGATTAAATGAGGATGTGAAAATAAGCTTTGTGTATGGTCTTACCATCCTTGTCACATTTTTTGGGGTGTACTTTCCAATATATGCCCTGCCACATATGGGAATATGAAAGGTAAGCTTATAAAGTTAAATTTGAAAAGCAATGAGTAGAAACTAAAAACATGTTTTATAGTGGGAAATAAGCTAATTTTCAATTCAATTCTTTATAATGTTTTCCATTAGTAAATTTTAAAAATGCAACTGGTTTCAGTGGAGTACTTATATTAACATTTAAATCAACAAAAACTAAAAAAGATTGGTTGAGCAAAGGGGCTAAAGTATGATTCTATTAACCAGTTATGAAAAATAATTGGTATAGGGCTTCCCTGGTGGTCCAGTGGGTAAAGAGTTCGCCTTGCAGTGCAAGGGAACACCGGTTTGATCCCTAGCCCGGGAAGATCCTACATGCCTAGGAACGGCTGGGCCAGTATGTCCAATTATGAGCCAGCACTCTGTGACGAGAGAGGCCACTGCGATGGGAGGCCCACACATGCCAAAGAATAATAAAGATGGATGAAAAATAAACAATGACTTAGAGGCAAAAAAAAAAAAAAATTCTAAAATATTTTAAAAAAGAAAAATAATTGGCATATTCTTAAGTAACTTCAGTGTAAGAGCTCAGGTTGCTAAATACATTTTAAACTTATAGATAAACAAAGTAATTCAAATTATTACAAGAAAGAATGTTACCACCTTAGAAAATATTTGCCCCAAATTTTCCACTCCAGAAATTGTTTAATATATTTATCTTATACTTAACTCACAACCCATTTAAAAAGTTTACCTCTTAAAAGATTTTACTTGCTGACCCATTATTTGAAAGTTCTAAATTGGTAATCTCTTTTGTCTTATTTCTCTTATCACAAAGAGCACAGGGTTGGGACAAAGTAAGAAACTTAATGAGAAACCGAGCAACAAAAAGAAGAGGGTTTTCCTTTCAAGTAACTATACGGTTTCTTTATAGAAAGAGGGTAGGTATGGTTAAATAAAGATAGTTCCCAGTAGAGGTGCTATTCAAAGTATGAAATCTTTTGCCTTTTTTGATCCACTGGTCTGTTCAAAATTTGGGTTCTCAATAAAAAAATACATGTTGGGAAGTATGTGGCATGACTGGCCAATATTTTTCTTTCTGTGATGAATCAGACCTATTAACTGGACTTTGATAGTTTTATATAAGTTTTAATCATCAAATAAACTGAGGAAGAAAGAGACTGGTCCTTCAAATTCAATCTACAGAATTCCATTTTCCTGCTTTGAGAAGAATTCAACTGCATCACAGAAGATGACTATTTCAAGATTACTCAATGTAAGCCACTGATGTAGAAAACAAACTTATGGTTAGCAGCGGGGAAAAGTGGGGGAAAGACGTAAACTGGGAGGCAGGGACTGACATACACACACTACTATATATAAAACAGATAACTAATAAGAACCTACCGCATGGCACAGGGAACTCTACTCAATACTCTGTAATGACCTATGTGGGAAAAGAATATTAAAAAAAAAGAATGGCTATATATACATGTATAACTGATTCACCTTGCTGTAAACCTGAAATTAAGACTGTAAATCAACTAGATTTACAATCAAAATTTTTGAAAGGTTGTATGCAAAAGGTTGATAAAATTCCTATTTTGAAAGAAAGGTACTTCTAGTCTATACCCTTTGAACCACTAATAACAAATTTCTGAATTATATATAAATATAACAGATAAATAAATTTCCAGCAATATGCCACCAGCAAGTTAAAAACTGGCTTGTCAAAAATAAAGCTGGTACTTTTTTACTAGTCATTTAAGAATGCTTGGTAAGGGTTTCCCTGGTGGTCCATTGGATAAGGACACTGCCTTGCAGTGCAAGCGCACCGGTTTGATCATTGGCCTGGGAAGATTCCATGTGCCATGGAGCAGCTGGACCCATGATGTGTCCAATTACCAAGCCAGAGCTCTGGAGCGCATGCGCCCACAGCCGGTGCTCTGCAGCGACAGAGGCCACTGCGATGGGAGGCCACAGAGGCCAAAGAACAAAGATGGATGAAAGTAGATAAATGAAAGACCAATAGAAGTGCCAAAAAAAAAAAAAAAAAAAGTTAGTTCTTCAGTCATTAGTCTTAGGTCTGATGACTGATGAGGAATGAGAAAAATAATTAAAAAAAAAAAAGCTTGGTAAGAATTTTTTTATGGTACAGAGCAAGTAGGAAAACATTTAACAGAAGAATGATCCATAATCTAATTCTATAGCAGAAAACAAATAAGATATGTAAGTGAATGAGAAAATATTTCTGCCAAAATCAATAGTATATACTCAGCTAAGAGAGATTAATGGTTCATTTATGAAAATAAATAAAAGTAAACACTAAATTCTAATATTTATTATCTTTACTGAGCGGGGAAAAATAGCTGTAGGTACTGCTAATTTTGTCCACATGTCTCAGAAAAGAATTTCCGAGACATTTTCCTAAGCCTTTACATCAACCAAGTCTATTAGGCATCCAAACGGCAAACACGAAGCTCTCTACAAAAAAGTGGGTTGAAAATCAAAGTTGAAGATAATTTTAAATTTACAAATTGAAATCTTATCAAATCAAAGCTGGATCTAGATTTGATAAGGAACTCCCCAATGTGACCTATGTGGGAAAAGAATATTAAAAAAAAAGAATGGCTATATATACATGTATAACTGATTCACCTTGCTGTAAACCTGAAATTAAGACTGTAAATCAACTAGATTTACAATCAAAATTTTTGAAAGGTTGTATGCAAAAGGTTGATAAAATTCCTATTTTGAAAGAAAGGTACTTCTAGTCTATACCCTTTGAACCACTAATAACAAATTTCTGAATTATATATAAATATAACAGATAAATAAATTTCCAGCAATATGCCACCAGCAAGTTAAAAACTGGCTTGTCAAAAATAAAGCTGGTACTTTTTTACTAGTCATTTAAGAATGCTTGGTAAGGGTTTCCCTGGTGGTCCATTGGATAAGGACACTGCCTTGCAGTGCAAGCGCACCGGTTTGATCATTGGCCTGGGAAGATTCCATGTGCCATGGAGCAGCTGGACCCATGATGTGTCCAATTACCAAGCCAGAGCTCTGGAGCGCATGCGCCCACAGCCGGTGCTCTGCAGCGACAGAGGCCACTGCGATGGGAGGCCACAGAGGCCAAAGAACAAAGATGGATGAAAGTAGATAAATGAAAGACCAATAGAAGTGCCAAAAAAAAAAAAAAGTTAGTTCTTCAGTCATTAGTCTTAGGTCTGATGACTGATGAGGAATGAGAAAAATAATTAAAAAAAAAAAAGCTTGGTAAGAATTTTTTTATGGTACAGAGCAAGTAGGAAAACATTTAACAGAAGAATGATCCATAATCTAATTCTATAGCAGAAAACAAATAAGATATGTAAGTGAATGAGAAAATATTTCTGCCAAAATCAATAGTATATACTCAGCTAAGAGAGATTAATGGTTCATTTATGAAAATAAATAAAAGTAAACACTAAATTCTAATATTTATTATCTTTACTGAGCGGGGAAAAATAGCTGTAGGTACTGCTAATTTTGTCCACATGTCTCAGAAAAGAATTTCCGAGACATTTTCCTAAGCCTTTACATCAACCAAGTCTATTAGGCATCCAAACGGCAAACACGAAGCTCTCTACAAAAAAGTGGGTTGAAAATCAAAGTTGAAGATAATTTTAAATTTACACAAATTGAAATCTTATCAAATCAAAGCTGGATCTAGATTTGATAAGGAACTCCCCAATGTGCTTGAATATCCGAGGGCCTATTAAACAGCAGAAAAAAATGAAATGTCATTTTAGAGATATTGTTAAGATTCAAAACCTTGATGCTTGTAAATATTTTACAACAATTCAAATATTCTAGTGTAAGACCAACTTGTGAATGTAGAGTAAAATATCAAGTGTACACTCTCAAAGTTACACTCAAATGAGTCCAGAGCAAATATTTACAAAGATGACATCCACAAAATCAGCAAACTTATGGAATGAGAGAAATATTCATATGTATTGCAACAAAAATGCTTCATGTGTACACTGACTATACTACTAATAAGTTTTAGAACAAAAGCAATGCTCCTCAGGTATTCCTGACTCTTCTAAAAGTGACAACTTAGAAAAATCTGGTTAACTTTGTAAACAACTATGACGACTGCATTCTTTTTTTAAAGATTTATTTATTTATTTATTTATTTATTTATTTATTTTGGTGGGGGTGGGGAGGAAGGGGAGCAGGCGGGTCACTTCTATTGGTCTTTCATTTCTCTATTTTCATCTGTCTTTGTTCTTTGGCCTGTGTGGGCCTCCCATCACTGTGGCCTCTGTTGTCGCAGAGCACCAGCTCTGGGCGTATGCGCTCCACAGCTCTGGCTCGGTAATTGGACACATCGGTCCAGCCGCTCCGCGGCATGTGGGATCTTCCCAGGCCAGGGATCGAACTGGCGCCCCTTGCACTGCAAGGCGGTGTCCTTACCCACTGGACCACCAGGAAAGCCCTGACGACTGCATTCTTTTTGTTTTTGTTTTTTTTATATTCTTTATTTTAAAGGTTTTACAGAGTTATGTTGTTCACAGACATGTATGTTCCCAGATCAGTCATATGCATATCCATGGTCCCCACCCCCACCAGTTCCCCCTATCCACCCCTTCAGACCATTGCCCCAAGCCATTGTAAGCACTCCTATTCCCTTAGCACAATGACACTAGCTATCTTTTCCACACATAACAGTATAGGTTTCCATGTTACTCCCTCCATGCTTCCCCCTCCCTATTTCTTCCCCCCAGTGTCCCTATGTCTGTGCTCTGTCTGTTTTTCCATGAGTTCCCTGCGTGTGTTATCAAGATCGTCCTACTAGATGCCATATATGTGTGCTAGTATACTGTATTTGTCTTTCTCTTTTTGACTTCCTTCACTTTTTATGATAGGTTCTAGAGCCAGCCACCTCATTAGGGCTGATTCTTCTGCATTTCTCTTTACAGCTATGTAGTATTCCATTGTATATATGTACCAGAGCTTCTGGATCCATTCATTTGTCAATGGACATCTAGGTTGCTTCCAAGTTCTGGCTATTGTATAGAGAGCTGCAATGAACATTGGGGTACAGGTGCTTCTTTCAGTTTTGATTTCATCAGGATATAAGCCTAAGAGTGGCACTGCTGGGTCATAGGGTGCTTCTATTTTTAGATTTTTAAGAAATCTCCATACTGTCTTCCATAGAGGCTGTATCAATTTACATTCCCACCAGCAATGCAAGAGGGTTCCCTTTTCTCCGCACCCTCTCCAGCATTTATTGTCTGCAGATTTTTTGATGATGGCCATTCTGACGGGTGTGAGGTGGTATCTCATTGTAGTTTTAATTTGCATTTCTTTAATAATAAGCGAGGTTGAACATCATTTCATGTGCTTCTGGGCCATCTGTATGTCCTCTTTGGAGAGGCGTCTCTTTAGATCTTTTTCCCATTTTTTGATTGGATTGTTTGTTTTTCCTGTGCTGAGTTGTCTGAGTTGCTTGTAGATTTTGGAGATTAATTCTTTGTCTGTTGTATCGTTTGCTATGATTTTCTCCCACTCTGTGGGGTGTCTGTGCAGTTTTTTTGTAATTTCTTTTGCTGTACAAAAGTTCTTAAGTTTCATGAGGTCCCACATGTTCATGTTTCTTCTCAGTTCCGTATTTTAGTTGGTGGGTCAGAGAAGATCTTGCTTTGATTTATGTCCTTGAGGGTTTTGCCTATATTCTCCTCTAAGAGTTGGATGGTTTCTGGTCTTACATTTAGGTCTTTAATCCATTTTGAGTTGATCTTAGTGTATGGTGTCAGGGAATGTTCCAACTTCATTTTTTTGCATGTAGCTGTCCAATTTTCCCAGCACCACTTGTTGAAGAGGCTGTCTTTGTCTCATTTTATAGTTTCTCCTCCTTTGTCAAAAATAAGGTACCCATAGGTGCGTGGGTCTATCTCTGGGTTCTCTATCTTGTTCCATTGGTCTATAGTTCTGTTTTTGTGCCAGTACCATACTGTCTTGATGACTGTTGCTTTGTATTAGAGTCTGAAGTTAGGGAGGCTGATTCCTCCAGCTCCGTTTTTCTTTCTCAGGATTGCTTTGGCTATTCGAGGTCTTTTGTGTTTCCATATGAACTGTGTGATTCTTTGGTCTAGTTCTGTGAAAAATGTCAATGGAAGCTGAATAGGTACTGCACTGAATCTGTAGATGATATTTGGTAGTATGGTCATTTTCACAATATTGATTCTTCCGACCCAGGAACATGGAATATCTCTCTATCTGTTTAAGTCTTCTTTAATTTCTCTCATGAGTGTCTTGTAATTTTCTGTGTACAATTCTTTTGTTTCTTTGGGTAGGTTTATTCCTAGATATTTGATTCTTTTGGTTGCAGTGGTGAAGGGGACTGCCTCTTTGATTTCGTTTTCTGATTTTTCATTGTTTGTGTATAGGAATGCCAGTGATTTCTGTGTGTTGACTTTGCATCCTGCGACTTTGCTGAATACCTTGATTAGCTCTAGTAGCTTTGTAACCGTGTCTTTGGGATTTTCTATGTATAATATCATGTCGTCTGCAAAAAGAGAGAGCTTGTCTTCTTCCTTTCCAATCTGGATTCCTTTGATTTCTTTCTCTTCTCTTACTGCCATTGCTAGAACTTCCAGGACTATGTTGAATAGTAGTGGTGAAAGTGGACACCCCTGTCTTGTTCCTGATCTTAGAGGGAATGCTTTCAGTTATTCACCGTTGAGGATAATGTTTGCTGTGGGCTTCTCATATATGGCTTTCACTATGTTGAGATAGGTTCCTTCTATGCCCATTTTCTGAAGAGTTTTTTTTTATCATAAATGGGTGTTGTACTTTGTCGAAGGCTTTTTCTGCATCTATTGAGATGATCATGTGATTTTGTCTCCATTTTCTGAAGAGTTTTTTTTTACATTTAGGTCTTTAATCCATTTTGAGTTGATCTTAGTGTATGGTGTCAGGGAATGTTCCAACTTCATTTTTTTGCATGTAGCTGTCCAATTTTCCCAGCACCACTTGTTGAAGAGGCTGTCTTTGTCTCATTTTATAGTTTCTCCTCCTTTGTCAAAAATAAGGTACCCATAGGTGCGTGGGTCTATCTCTGGGTTCTCTATCTTGTTCCATTGGTCTATAGTTCTGTTTTTGTGCCAGTACCATACTGTCTTGATGACTGTTGCTTTGTATTAGAGTCTGAAGTTAGGGAGGCTGATTCCTCCAGCTCCGTTTTTCTTTCTCAGGATTGCTTTGGCTATTCGAGGTCTTTTGTGTTTCCATATGAACTGTGTGATTCTTTGGTCTAGTTCTGTGAAAAATGTCAATGGAAGCTGAATAGGTACTGCACTGAATCTGTAGATGATATTTGGTAGTATGGTCATTTTCACAATATTGATTCTTCCGACCCAGGAACATGGAATATCTCTCTATCTGTTTAAGTCTTCTTTAATTTCTCTCATGAGTGTCTTGTAATTTTCTGTGTACAATTCTTTTGTTTCTTTGGGTAGGTTTATTCCTAGATATTTGATTCTTTTGGTTGCAGTGGTGAAGGGGACTGCCTCTTTGATTTCGTTTTCTGATTTTTCATTGTTTGTGTATAGGAATGCCAGTGATTTCTGTGTGTTGACTTTGCATCCTGCGACTTTGCTGAATACCTTGATTAGCTCTAGTAGCTTTGTAACCGTGTCTTTGGGATTTTCTATGTATAATATCATGTCGTCTGCAAAAAGAGAGAGCTTGTCTTCTTCCTTTCCAATCTGGATTCCTTTGATTTCTTTCTCTTCTCTTACTGCCATTGCTAGAACTTCCAGGACTATGTTGAATAGTAGTGGTGAAAGTGGACACCCCTGTCTTGTTCCTGATCTTAGAGGGAATGCTTTCAGTTATTCACCGTTGAGGATAATGTTTGCTGTGGGCTTCTCATATATGGCTTTCACTATGTTGAGATAGGTTCCTTCTATGCCCATTTTCTGAAGAGTTTTTTTTTTTTTTTTTTTATCATAAATGGGTGTTGTACTTTGTCGAAGGCTTTTTCTGCATCTATTGAGATGATCATGTGATTTTTGTCTCTCAGTTTGTTGATACGGTGTATCACATTGATTGATTTGCGGATGTTGAAGAATCCTTGCATGCCTGGAATGAACTCGACCTGATTATGATGTATGAGTTTTTTGATGTGTCGTTGAATTCTGTTTGCTAGGATTTTGTTGAGGATCTTGGCATCTAAGTCCATCAGAGAAATTGGTCTGTAATTTTCCTTTTTTGTGTTGTCTTTGCCTGGTTTGGGTATCAGGGTGATGGTGGCCTCATAGAATGTATTTGGAAGTTTTCCTTCCTGTGCAATTTTTGGAAAGAGTTTTAGAAGGACAGGCATTAGCTCTTCTTTAAATGTTTGGTAGAATTCGGCTGTGAAGCCATCTGGCCCTGGGCTTTTATTTTTGGGTAGATTTTTAATCACAGATTCGATCTGAGCTTGTGGTTGGGTTGTTCAAAGTTTCTGTTTCTTCCTGGCTCAGTCTTGGGAGACTGATCTTCCCCAAGAAACTGTCCATTTCTTCCAGGTTGTCCAGTTTGTTGCCATAGAGTTGCTCATAATAGTCTCTTAGAATCCTTTGGATTTCTGCATTATCTGTTGTAATTTATCCTTTTTTGTTTTTGATTTTGTTGATCTGGTTCTTCTCTCTCTTGATGAGTCTGGCCAGAGGCTTGTCAATTGTGTTTACCTTTTCAAAGAACCAGCTTTTTGTTTTATTTATCCGTACTATAGTTTCTTTCATTTCATTCTCATTTATTTCTGCTCTAGTCTTTATAATTTCTCTTCTTCTGCTGGCTTTGGGATGTTTTTGTTCTTCTTTTTCCAATTGTTTTAAGCGGAGGGTTAATTCATCTGCTTCATATTTTCCTAGTTTCTTGAGGTGGGATTGTATTGCTATAAATTTCCCTCTTAGAACTGCTTTTGCAGTATCCCATAGGTTTTGCACAGTCGTATGTTCATTGTCATTTTCTTCTAGGAATTTTTAAATTTCTCCTTTGATTTTCTCAGTAATCAGCTGGTTTTTTAGGTATGTGTTGTTTAATCGCCATGTGTTAGTATTTTTAGCGTTTTTTTCCCTGTAGTTGATCTCTAGTCTCATTGCATTGTGGTCCAAGAAGATGGTTGATATAATTTCAGTTTTCTTGAATTGATTGAGGTTAGATTTGTGACCCAAGATGTGGTCTATCCTGGAGAATGTTCCATGAGCACTTGAGAAGAAAGTGTATTCTTCTGCTTTTGGGTGGAACGTCCTAAAGATATCGATGAGTTCCATCTTTTCTAGTGTGGCATTTAAGGCTTGTTTCTTTATTAATTTTCTGTTTGGATGATCTATCCATTGGTGTGAGAGGAGTGTTAAAGTCTCCTACTATTATTGTGTTATTATTGATTTCTTCTTTTAAGTCTGAAAGTATCTGTCTTACGTATTGAGGTGCCCCTGTGTTGGGTGCGTAGATATTCATGACTGTTATGTCTTCTTCTTGGATGGATCCCTTAATCATGATGTAGTGACCTGCCTTGTCTCTTAGAATCTTCTTTACTTTAAAATCTCTTTTGTCTGATATGAGGATTGCTACCCCACCTTTCTTTTGATTTCCATTTGCATGGAATATCTTTTTCCAGCCTCTCACTTTCAGTCTATGGGTGTCTCTAGGTCTCTTGTAAACAGCATATATATATGGGTCATGTTTCTTGATCCATTCAGCCAACCTGTGTCGTTTGGTTGGAGCATTTAATCCATTTACATTCAAAGTAATTATTGATACGAATGTTCCTACT
The DNA here is from genome assembly GCA_022376925.1 of Tragulus kanchil. Classification (NCBI taxonomy): domain Eukaryota; kingdom Metazoa; phylum Chordata; class Mammalia; order Artiodactyla; family Tragulidae; genus Tragulus; species Tragulus kanchil. The sequence continues at coordinate 25,367,067 of JAIOJX010000024.1, forward strand.
GTCATCTTCTTAGAAGTTTGGGGTTTGATTTGTAGGACTTCTTCTACTCTTGTATTTATTGGCTATATCAGGCCCTTTAACACTTGTTGTAGGGCTGGTTTTGTGGTACAGAATTCTTTTAGTTTTTGTCTGTCTGAGCAGCTTTTGACTTCTCCATCGATTCTGAATGAGATTCTTGCTGGGTAGAGAATTCTTGGCTGGAGGTTATTCTCTTTTAGCCGTTTAAGTGTGTCCTGCCATTCTCTTCTGGCCTGCAGGGTTTCTGTTGAGAGATCTGCAGTTAGACGTATGGGGTTTCCTTTATATGTTATTTGTTGTTTGCTTCTAGCTGCTTTTAGTAATCTGTCTTTATATTTAGTAGGAGTTAGTTTGATTAGAATGTGCCTTGGTGTGTTTCTTCTGGGCTTTATCCTGTATGGAACTCTTTGTGCTTCTTGAACTTGGTTGACTATTTCCTTTCCCACGTTGGGGAAGTTTTCCACTATAACCTCTTCAAGAATTTTTTCGTAACCTTTCTTTCCCTCTTCTTCCTCTGGAACTCCTATAATTCTAATGTTGGTGCATTTGATATTGTCCCATAGGTCTCTAAGGCTATCCTCAGTTCTTTTAATTCTTTCGGCTTTGTTCTGTTCCTCACCATTTATTTCCACCAGTCTATCTTCCAGCTCACTTATCCGTTCTTCTGCCTCTGATACTCTACTGTTGAGACCTTCTATAGTATTTTTGAGTTCAGCAATTGAGTTGGTGGTCTCTATTTGCTTATTTTTCATTTCCTGCATGTCTTTTCTTAGTGCACTAATTTCCTCTAATATTCTGTTTTCGGTGTTTTGCATCCTCATTAGTATAGTTTTTCTGAATTCTCTTTCAGATAATTTGTCTATCTCTTCCTCTGTCATTTGAAGCTGTGATTCTCTAGCTTGGTCCTTCATTTGTGCAGTGTTTCTCTGTCGTTTCATTATTAGGTTAGTTTTGGTTTCTTTGTGGGTGTCTGTGTGTACGGAGTTCTTTTCCCCACCAGGCTTCTTGGTTGAATTCTCCCTTCCTTTGGGTTTCTGTCCTTCTAAAAGGGTTCAATTGTTTGTGTCTTGGGTGGTGTTAGGTCTTGTTTACAGATGAACAACCTCTAGTGTTGTATGTTCTTTGATAGTGTGGGGTCTTGGAATCAGAGCTTCTACTCCGAGGCTCCTTGGTTTGATGATTGGTCAGGGGGTGTAGGCTCTATGTTTGGTTTGCTATGGTGTTCCGTGATATGAGATTCTTGCTGGGTAGAGAATTCTTGGCTGGAGGTTATTCTCTTTTAGCCGTTTAAGTGTGTCCTGCCATTCTCTTCTGGCCTGCAGGGTTTCTGTTGAGAGATCTGCAGTTAGACGTATGGGGTTTCCTTTATATGTTATTTGTTGTTTGCTTCTAGCTGCTTTTAGTAATCTGTCTTTATATTTAGTAGGAGTTAGTTTGATTAGAATGTGCCTTGGTGTGTTTCTTCTGGGCTTTATCCTGTATGGAACTCTTTGTGCTTCTTGAACTTGGTTGACTATTTCCTTTCCCACGTTGGGGAAGTTTTCCACTATAACCTCTTCAAGAATTTTTTCGTAACCTTTCTTTCCCTCTTCTTCCTCTGGAACTCCTATAATTCTAATGTTGGTGCATTTGATATTGTCCCATAGGTCTCTAAGGCTATCCTCAGTTCTTTTAATTCTTTCGGCTTTGTTCTGTTCCTCACCATTTATTTCCACCAGTCTATCTTCCAGCTCACTTATCCGTTCTTCTGCCTCTGATACTCTACTGTTGAGACCTTCTATAGTATTTTTGAGTTCAGCAATTGAGTTGGTGGTCTCTATTTGCTTATTTTTCATTTCCTGCATGTCTTTTCTTAGTGCACTAATTTCCTCTAATATTCTGTTTTCGGTGTTTTGCATCCTCATTAGTATAGTTTTTCTGAATTCTCTTTCAGATAATTTGTCTATCTCTTCCTCTGTCATTTGAAGCTGTGATTCTCTAGCTTGGTCCTTCATTTGTGCAGTGTTTCTCTGTCGTTTCATTATTAGGTTAGTTTTGGTTTCTTTGTGGGTGTCTGTGTGTACGGAGTTCTTTTCCCCACCAGGCTTCTTGGTTGAATTCTCCCTTCCTTTGGGTTTCTGTCCTTCTAAAAGGGTTCAATTGTTTGTGTCTTGGGTGGTGTTAGGTCTTGTTTACAGATGAACAACCTCTAGTGTTGTATGTTCTTTGATAGTGTGGGGTCTTGGAATCAGAGCTTCTACTCCGAGGCTCCTTGGTTTGATGATTGGTCAGGGGGTGTAGGCTCTATGTTTGGTTTGCTATGGTGTTCCGTGATATTAGTTCAAATACTAGCATCTGAGGAGCAAGAGGTGTGTCCCTAGTGGGTGACAGTCATAAAAGCACGCAGATGTTTTCTAACATAGTCATAAGATATACATACATACACAGCAATAACCACATCTAACCAGTCTTACAGAGATGAAGCATAGGAAATTTTTCTGGCAAATGACGCAATCAAAGATGGTACTTGCCCGTTAAGCTCTGAATTAATTAAAATAGTGCCTGGAAAAATAGATCTTGGGTAAGGTCCTGGCTTGGACTATTTCATTGAAAGCAATTTTTAACTAAGACATGTGTTGGGGGTGAGGAGGTGGAGAGTGTATGGGTAATGAGAAGGAATAGATTCGACTTGGAAGGATTTTATAGGGTTATGTAGCCAAGATTAGTGTGTTGTATTGTTTAGTGCAGCTGGAAGAGAATGGTGGAGACAGGAAGGTAGGAAATATTTATCTAGGGGGTAGTGGTAGATAGGAGAAAGTTTTAGATTCAGAACATAGAGGGAGGAAGGAGTGGGAAGAGGAAAGAAAATTAGAAGTTCAAGAATTAAAATTTAAAAAAAAATTCATAATTAAAAATCAAAAAAAAGAAATTAAAAATTAAAAAGGGAAGAGAAACTTAATAAGAAGAGACAAAAAAGAAAAAAAAAAAAAAGAACCCTAAACCTGACCGATCAAACGAATAAACAGAACCGTCCGCAACAGATAAACAAAAAAGCTAAATACTGTCCCTGGTTTTTATCCTCTCATCTGTCTGGTGTTGTCTTGATTATGTAGCCTTTCCCTTATGGCACCGGTCTGCAAGCTCAGGTGCTGGCCAGGACGGTGGGCTGATCCCAGTCTGTTGGGCGGGGGGCCGTGGCGCGTGCGCAATCCCGTGAGGGGCGCCCGGCTCTGCAGCGCACCCGGTAGCCTCAAAACCTGTTCTTCTCGGCTTCTGCTGCTCCGGCTCCGCCACTTGTTTACAGATGAACAACCTCTAGTGTTGTATGTTCTTTGATAGTGTGGGGTCTTGGAATCAGAGCTTCTACTCCGAGGCTCCTTGGTTTGATGATTGGTCAGGGGGTGTAGGCTCTATGTTTGGTTTGCTATGGTGTTCCGTGATATTAGTTCAAATACTAGCATCTGAGGAGCAAGAGGTGTGTCCCTAGTGGGTGACAGTCATAAAAGCACGCAGATGTTTTCTAACATAGTCATAAGATATACATACATACACAGCAATAACCACATCTAACCAGTCTTACAGAGATGAAGCATAGGAAATTTTTCTGGCAAATGACGCAATCAAAGATGGTACTTGCCCGTTAAGCTCTGAATTAATTAAAATAGTGCCTGGAAAAATAGATCTTGGGTAAGGTCCTGGCTTGGACTATTTCATTGAAAGCAATTTTTAACTAAGACATGTGTTGGGGGTGAGGAGGTGGAGAGTGTATGGGTAATGAGAAGGAATAGATTCGACTTGGAAGGATTTTATAGGGTTATGTAGCCAAGATTAGTGTGTTGTATTGTTTAGTGCAGCTGGAAGAGAATGGTGGAGACAGGAAGGTAGGAAATATTTATCTAGGGGGTAGTGGTAGATAGGAGAAAGTTTTAGATTCAGAACATAGAGGGAGGAAGGAGTGGGAAGAGGAAAGAAAATTAGAAGTTCAAGAATTAAAATTTAAAAAAAAATTCATAATTAAAAATCAAAAAAAAGAAATTAAAAATTAAAAAGGGAAGAGAAACTTAATAAGAAGAGACAAAAAAGAAAAAAAAAAAAAAGAACCCTAAACCTGACCGATCAAACGAATAAACAGAACCGTCCGCAACAGATAAACAAAAAAGCTAAATACTGTCCCTGGTTTTTATCCTCTCATCTGTCTGGTGTTGTCTTGATTATGTAGCCTTTCCCTTATGGCACCGGTCTGCAAGCTCAGGTGCTGGCCAGGACGGTGGGCTGATCCCAGTCTGTTGGGCGGGGGGCCGTGGCGCGTGCGCAATCCCGTATTGGGCGGGGGGGGGGGGGGCGCCCCGGCTCTGCAGCGCACCCGCCGGTAGCCTCCAAAACCTGTTCTTCTCCCGGCTTCCTCCGCTGCAGGTGTAGCTATGGGGGTGCACCGGTGCCTCCGCCACTGGTGCGCACGCACTGCCAGTTACGCATCCAAGTCCCAAAGGCAGGCACAAGCTTCCCCATCCGGCTCGAGCCCAGTCCCTGGTCAGGAATCTGTGGGCGACTTCCCCTTCAGCCAGTCCCCCACTAGGAGTGTTTGAACTCACCCGGTGCCAGGCGGAAAGTCGCGATTTTCGCCCTGCCGAGCGGCGCGATTTTCACACTGGGCGCTCCCTCCCGGCTCCAGGTCGCTAGGCAGCGCTCTCCGCGTTCCGTCCGGCCTCAGGTCGCTAGGCAGCACTCCAATTTCGTTCCTATCTTCGCAGTGTCTTCATTTCTGCCGGTGATCCAGGCGGATTCTCGGAGTTTTCACGCTGATCGCTGCTCTCTCTCCCCCGAGGCTCTGCTTAGGCCCCCTTTCAGGGCACTTGCTGGCGTGCTCTCCGTCGGTGCGGTCCGGCGTGCGGGTTAGGATAGCAGATTCTTAGAACCGTAGCTCCGGGAAATTTCTGGCTGCTCACTCTTCTACTCTCGCGGACCTATGGAATTCTTATGTCATCTAGCGGCTGGTTTGTTGGTGGTGGTTCATTTCTTGATTAGTTCTGGTGATTTTGTTGGGGAGCTGGTGAAATCTTCCCCTCATTCCTCCGCCATCTTGGCTCCCCTCCGACTGCATTCTTAAGACAACCTGCGGCCGACCTTGACAGCGCCTTCCTCCACCACAGACATCTCAGACGAGCTAAACTTCTAACTCCACTAGTTCATCGAGCTCTCTTCTGTCTCCATGTCAGGCATGTGTGGCCTGGATCAAGCCCCCTCCCCCTACCAGCCCAACTCCTACTCAGTCTTCACAGCTCGGCTCTGATGCCAGCGGAGTCCGTGGCCTCCCCACAAGTCTGGTTTAGCTAGTTCTCAGCCGGTGCTCCTGCGGCTGCCCTGTGAGTATCAGCGGTCTCATCAAGCTGTGGTCGAGCTCTCTTTTCCCACTTGCCCCTGGACTCTACGGCTGTTTCTCCAGGGGAGCCTAACACAGTTTCTAGCCTATTGGAGATGCAGAAAAGACATTTCTGGGAAAAACAATGCAGAACCAAGGAAACCACTATGGCTGCCAGGAATCATTTAGTTCAAACTAAGTAAGTTAAACTGTGGATACACAACCAAAAATACAGTTCCTGACCACAATTAGACAAATAAACATGTTGCCATGGATTATACAAAATCATCTAAGACTGGACCTGGAAATCATACTTCATTTAAACTTCTCTACTCTTCCTTCTCTGACTTGACTACAGTGCATGCAGTGCAAGCTTTTGTAAAGTAGCTCATCTGTGACTGGTTAGAGAAAAAAAAAAAAAAGAATAATATCAATAAAACAAAGTGGTCATACTGGTTCCTATGAGATTTTATCCAAGCATATTAATGTTCTGTGCCACAAGTAACTGCAGCTGACCCAAAGTATGCTAATAGCTAACATTAGGTGTTATTTTTAGTGCATGATTTTTCAGGAATACTATGTTTTTCTACAATAAAAACTTCTGTACGTTCATTCTGAATAGCCATGTTAAATCTGTTAATTAGACAAACATTTATTACATGAGCTACTTAAATTATTAAATCAGTTACTACTATGTCAAGGTCAGCAATGAAGAAGAAAAGGGAACAAAGTTACCGATGACAATGACTTTATTAAGCATTGTACTAAACGCTATGGATACTTGTAATTTACACTCAGTAAATGAGAAGGTAGATACGGTAAAAATAACTCAGGCTGCATTTAAATAGAATGTGATCTAATTTATGGCTGGTATGAAAAGGGCAAATATTATTTGTAGAAGGGTCCTTCCCAGCTTAAGAAACAATTTATGAGTTTTCACAAACTAACCAACATCCTGATGAGTATAAAAGCATAAGTTCTTTACAAAATTTTAACAAATCAAAACCAGCTATATACAAAAATGATAATACAAATGATGAAGCTGAGGTTATCCCAGGAACAAAAGATTAGTTTAACATCAAGAATACAACCAACAGAATTTTTATCATATTAGCAAATGAAAAAAGAAAAGCTGTATCATCATGCCAGTAGATAAATAAAAAGCCTTGACAAAATTCTAAATCCATTTATGGTAAGAACTCTCACCAAACTAAGAATAAAAGGAACAAGAACTTTTAAAGTAGTTATTAGAGTTTAAAGGAAACTGTATTCATAATAAGTACAAGACTGAAATCTCAGAAGAGAAATAAAAATGATAAGAAATAATCAAAATGAAGCTCTAGAATTAAGAAATTTAATAACTGAAATTAAACATAACCCAAGAAAGATAGCATTACATATTTCCAGTTCCTGCAAATTTTTAGTAGCAATCTATGGTGCTCACAGTCATTATAACGTTTAAAAACCTGAAAGAAGGACCTATCAATAAAACATAATAAAAATATGAACTAGAGAAATGGATCATTTCTAACTTTTATGTGTGGTTTTCAATTTCCTTGTATTTAAAATGTGAAAGCAACTTTGATTCATTTGCTTAACAAAAAACTGACAGTCTACGTAATAGTTAAAACATGACATGAAGTTAGAAGAAAAACAAAAACAGCCTCCATCCTCAAGGAATAATCTAGAGGAAAGAGTTTACAGTTTCTAAGAATCCCTTCTAATGATGTAACTGTGTAACTATGTATTTAATGAGATTAATTCTACCCTGATAAGGCCCCATTGGGGACCCTGCATATACTTGGCACATAGAGACAACACATTCTTCAAAATTTTAACAATCCTATTATCATTGCAGGAATTTTATGTGACTAAATTCTCACACAATTTCTAAAAATTCTACATCAGAATTTTAAAAATTTTTAATAAAATATAAAATTTGACAACTGAAATTTCTATACTTTTTTGAAGTTGTTCTTTAGGGTAATAGGGTCGATCTTTAGGGTAATTCTTATTTTTGAATCACTTAATATTTTGACATGCTTATGAAAAAAACCTGCAGAAGCATGAAACTCAAGAAGGTTCAGTAAACCAGGAGTTATCTTTCTTCAGATAAACAATATGGAAGTCACAAGTTCAAGAGTCAGACATTCTACAAACGATTTCACAACATGTGCTGTCATTTAAAAATATATGAATAACTTCTCAGTGGATTAAAAGATAGGGAGCAGACTTATGAATTTACTTAATGCTGAGATAACCTGGGGTCAACTGTGGCGTAACACTTCTGAGCATGGGTTCTGGGATTAGAAAATGTGGGCTTCAGTCTAGGGTTTAAAGACTAGTTAGTTAACTGTTTCATCTACAGACCATCTGTGAACGATCAGAAGGTTATTGTGTAGATGAAATAAGAAAATTTTAAAATAGAAGCTCTAGAAATAAGAAATTTAATAACTGAAATTAAACATAACCCAAGAAAGATAGCATTACATATTTCCAGTTCCTGCAAATTTTTAGTAGCAATCTATGGTGCTCACAGTCATTATAACGTTTAAAAACCTGAAAGAAGGACCTATCAATAAAACATAATAAAAATATGAACTAGAGAAATGGATCATTTCTAACTTTTATGTGTGGTTTTCAATTTCCTTGTATTTAAAATGTGAAAGCAACTTTGATTCATTTGCTTAACAAAAAACTGACAGTCTACGTAATAGTTAAAACATGACATGAAGTTAGAAGAAAAAAAAAAACAGCCTCCATCCTCAAGGAATATTCTAGAGGAAAGAGTTTACAGTTTCTAAGAATCCCTTCTAATGATGTAACTGTGTAACTATGTATTTAATGAGATTAATTCTACCCTGATAAGGCCCCATTGGGGACCCTGCATATACTTGGCACATAGAGACAACACATTCTTCAAAATTTTAACAATCCTATTATCATTGCAGGAATTTTATGTGACTAAATTCTCACACAATTTCTAAAAATTCTACATCAGAATTTTAAAAATTTTTAATAAAATATAAAATTTGACAACTGAAATTTCTATACTTTTTTGAAGTTGTTCTTTAGGGTAATAGGGTCGATCTTTAGGGTAATTCTTATTTTTGAATCACTTAATATTTTGACATGCTTATGAAAAAAACCTGCAGAAGCATGAAACTCAAGAAGGTTCAGTAAACCAGGAGTTATCTTTCTTCAGATAAACAATATGGAAGTCACAAGTTCAAGAGTCAGACATTCTACAAACGATTTCACAACATGTGCTGTCATTTAAAAATATATGAATAACTTCTCAGTGGATTAAAAGATAGGGAGCAGACTTATGAATTTACTTAATGCTGAGATAACCTGGGGTCAACTGTGGCGTAACACTTCTGAGCATGGGTTCTGGGATTAGAAAAATGTGGGCTTCAGTCTAGGGTTTAAAGACTAGTTAGTTAACTGTTTCATCTACAGACCATCTGTGAACGATCAGAAGGTTATTGTGTAGATGAAATAAGAAAATTGCTGTTAGTCATATAAATTGACGCAACACTTGAGAAAGGCATTTTGCCAACATTCCTGAAATGTATTCTTATGAACTGTTGTAGGAGGGAAGAAGTTAAAAGATTCCCAAAGCTTGGGAGACTGATTTCAGGGCTTCTCAGTCTTTCATATGTGAATGTATATTGTGCTCCTGAAAGGGTAATATAATATTCAGCAGTTCTAAAACTTCCTTGACCGTGGTATGCCATTTTCACTGAGTATCTCAAGGGACGAGTGTGCTTCGTTGAAATCAAATTTTGGAAACTATACACTGGGCCCTGTGAAGAACTGTAAAACTGTTCATACCCTACTGATTCAGCGGATCAATCCTGCAACATTTTTATAAGTATGAAAAATGAAGTTAAAAAGACGACATTATGAACAGTGCTATAAATAACAAAAATCCGATAGAATACCTCAGTGTCTAATGGCAGGGGAGTAAACATCATGTATCAACATCAAAGATTGTATATTATAGCTACTATAAGCACCAGAATGGAGACTGTAGACCCATGGAAATGTTTGTTAAAAGACAATCCATTTTTCTATGAGTGTTAGAATTACAACAACACAAAAAAATATGTGTGTTTGAACAAAGACTTGCAAGAACAGTGGAAAGTCAAACAAGTTAATTAATGTTCCAGACAGTGGGATTGGGGTAATTCTTTAACTTAGATTCTTTTTTTAAAAAAATACAGTTTCTTTAATTTTTAGAGGTTTGTCTATGCAACATGTAAAAAAAGGTATCTGTAAAGAAAGATACAAAAGTAAGACTCTTCACTAAAAACTAGTTTAATATGGCTCTTTTCCTATTAAGTCCTGGCAATCAAAGCTATTTTAATTACAGGACCATACAAAGATTGTCAGCATGCAAAAGACGCTGGACATTCAGTAAGCGGGATTTATATGATCAAACCTGAAAACAGCAATGGACCAATGCAGCTATGGTGTGAGAACAGTTTGGATCTCGGGGGCTGGACTGTTATTCAGAAAAGAACAGATGGCTCTGTCAACTTCTTCAGAAACTGGGAAAATTATAAGGTAAATCACTGATTCCGACCTGGGGTTGAGGCGGAACAAGGCAGTTCTTGCAAAAATAGTCATCCTAGGCAATAAAGAAGATACACAGCTAGAAAAAAAAAAACCACTCTTCATATGTTTTTCATTATCTGCATTTGTCCAGAAGACAATCCTCATCTTTGGTTTTAAAGTCAAAATTAAAATGTAAAAAGGAAACTAAAGATGTACTTTAAAATGTTCGCTTCCATTCTGGATGACTTACACATATATGTAATTCTTTGCAAAGACTGATTCTGATTTTATTTTCTTGGAAGACGACTGTTTTTTTGTTCATGACCACGTTTGCACCCATTATTAAGTATATTTAATTGGAGGTAAACACTCTTAGAAAAAAGGTTATGTTTTAGAAGTTCTACACTTTGTATTATTGCTTATAATAATAAGACATTAAGACATCCATTAGACGTTGTATATAGTGCTAAACAAGTAACAGCAAAAAAAAGCTTGCAACACAACCTCTTTGAAAATACATTTAGGGGTGCTTCCTGGTAAGGACACCGCCTTGCAGTGCAAGGGGCACCAGTTTGATCCCTGGCCTGGGAAGATCCCACGTGCTGCGGAGCGGCTGGACCAATGTGTCCAATTACCGAGCCGGAGCTCTGGAGCGCATGCGCCCAGAGCCAATGCTCTACGACAACAGAGGCCACTGCAATGGGAGGCCCACACGGGCCAAAGAACAAAGATGGATGAAAATAGATAAATGAAAAACCAATAGAAGTAGCCGACCCACCCCCTACCCCCAAAATAAATAAACTTAAAAAGAAAAAAAAAAGAAAATACATTTACCATTAAGGTCAGGTTTACCAAACTTGTATTCTGTTGCAAAGTTGCAATGGCAAATATTTATTGAAATAGGATAATTCATTGATTACTTTCTTCAAACATGAACGTACAATTTTTCAAAGGTAGTTTGAAGATGACGATTTTATCTTTTTACATTTACTGATTTTATTCCAAAAAGAGCTAAAGAAAATAATTTATTCTAAAACAGATACTATCATTTTTACTGAGCATCATAAAAATGTTAGATTATTTCTTTTGACTATGGCAGGGACAGTATCTTAGAACAAAAATTTGTTTCTTTGTATGAGACAAATCAGGAACTCCTTTCAAAGGTCTGGGTAGTTGACTAGTTAATGTTTTTAGTCACTATGAGTAATCTTAGTTCTGTCATGACCTTATTTGTAGACTCTGGAACTAGTTGTGCAAATAAATGGTGACAAACTGAGAGAAAGTCCAAGACAAAGTGATTATGTGGGACATTTAGTATAACAGGTGACCTACAAAAATGGAAGGTCACACTGCCACTTACATGGTCAATATCTTTATGCTATCAGATGTTTAAAACATCTGCAAAACACTATCTCTATACTTATTCATGGATGCATGCTCTATGCTTATTGACAGAAAGGATTTGGAAATGTCGATGGAGAATATTGGCTTGGACTGGAACATATCTATTTGCTTAGCAATCAAGATAATTATAAGTTACTGATTGAATTAGAAGACTGGAGTGATAAAAAAGTCTATGCAGAATATAGCAGCTTCCGCCTGGAACCAGAAAGTGAATTCTATCGACTGCGTCTGGGGACTTACCAGGGGAATGCTGGGGATTCCATGATGTGGCATAATGGTAAACAGTTCACCACTCTGGACAGAGATAAAGACACGTACGCAGGTGAGTGAGGACAAACTGATGTGTGTTCTTTGCAGGATCACCACTTTCTATGCACTAAATAGAAACCTGTTATAAAGTACTTGCCACTTAAGTCTTTTCAGGAAAGTTGTTTTGGGCTCAGTCAAAGGATATGACCTGCTGAAAGGAGCCGCGTTTTTAGGAGCTCGTCTCTAAGGCAATCCCAGAGGGTGAACAAGGCCCTGCTGTTCTAACTTGACGGAGTGGGATGGGAAACAAAACACACTCATCTGGAAATATAACTTCCAACTGCCTAAAACTGCTAGTGGCCACATACCACGTGGTAGGCACTGTTGTAGGCACTGTGGGGCATGGCAATAAACAAAGCTGCTACCCTTTTGGAACTTACTTTCTGGACGGAAACAAAAGGATTTCTCAGGTGGTGACAAGTGCTTTAGGAAAAGTAAAACTGAATAAGGAAACAGGGGATGGGTGCCATTTTATGTGGGCTGGCCAAAAAAAAGGTAACATTTGAACAAAGTCCTGGAGGGAGTGAAGGAAGTGAGTCGTTTGGGTACATGGGGCAAAGGCACTTCCTGGTTCAGACGACAAGCCAGATGACTGCAACAGGGGTACAGGAAGAGCCAAAAAGCTTCCTTCAGAGTTGAAATACTCTCTTTAGAAAGACTCAATTGGGCCATCCACATGATATCATTTTAAATTTAATTTTCAGACACTTTCTGTCTTTTCAACCTAGGTTTCTGGCTCTGATAAAGAGGTATCTCCTGAAAACTGATTTATTTTTTCATTCAGCTGTGTCATGGCAAGCAGCATATAGGTCTCTATTTCACATTGGCAAAGAGGAAAAGAGGAGGACAGTATTATTATATGTATATGTGTATATATATATATACCTATTGCTATTTTGAAAATCAACTTGCTTTAGCAACTCCGTATCTTCTCCCCTCCCAATCTCTCCAACCTCTCTTTCACATACAAACACTACTTGCATTTTATTTACCCTGCTACCCAAAAAATTAAATCACTCACAGAAATGAAAAAGCATGTACTAATAAGCAAAGGGCAAAATTAAAAAAGGCAATTCAAGTGAGCTTTCAAGGAGCTGATACTCAGGCAACAGGAACAGAATAAATGCAGAAACAACTCTGTGAAGATAAAGGGTGACTGAAATCAGAAAGACTCAAACCGTTCTCCAAGTAAAGTTTTTGATGGTTTACAGAATACTACACTTAGAAGAAACTTTGATGTCTGTATTTTCTCCTCAAAGGAAACTGCGCCCACTTGCATAAAGGAGGATGGTGGTACAATGCCTGTGCACACTCTAATCTCAATGGAGTCTGGTACCGAGGAGGCCACTACAGAAGCAAGCACCAAGACGGAATATTTTGGGCAGAATACCGAGGCGGCTCATACTCCTTGAGAGCGGTTCAGATGATGATCAAGCCTATTGACTGAAGAGACACAGTCTCCAATTTAAATGACACAGAACTCTATTTTTCAGTTCCTAAAAATGTAAATGTTACATGTATATTATTTTGCACAATTCATTTCTACAGATATAGTTTTTCAAATGAATTTTTACTATAACTCTAAAAGGGGATCAATGAACATAGTTTCGTCTTCCCTTAATAGACTGCAGAAGATTATCTGTATCTATAATCCAAATTATTTTAAAAATATTATTGACTGAATACAGGCGAAGTTTGTTTTCTAAAATGTAAATATCTGCCACAATGGAAAACAAATTTTTGTTTTATTTTAAATCAAAATCATTACGTGTTCAAGATCCTTAACAATTTATTTAAAGACTTTATGAGAATGATGTAACTTCCAATGGAAAAATAATTTTAAGATTTCAGCAACAGAATCCATTCTATTTATAAAAGACATAGACAGGAAATTAGAAAAACCTCTAGTTTTGCCAACAGTCTGCATTGAATAAAGGCTATTTCAAGTTGAGTTTGTGCTTTTCACGTGAAATGATTAAATATGAATTCTTGATCATATATTTTATGTCATTTTCAAAAAGAACTAAGAAATTGACAAGATTAAGAGACAACTTTAAAAATAAAAAATACTGTCTACAGTATTTAAATGGTCCATTTTTAAAAACAGAAATATACAAATGAAATTTTCAATATTATTTTCATAGGATATGCTGAACACCAAAATTTCCTAAAATCTATTTTATGTTGTTATGTCGGTAGAATGTTGATATTACAAATGTGTAGAATATTTAGTGAGCCAATGATTTTGCAGAATTGAGTAACAACTCTAAAAGTATTTATTAATACTTTTCTCTTCCTAATTTACTGATCTTTACTGTTGTCAAGTCAGAAGGTTTGGACAGCTTTACAAGCATTACTGCATACTTACGGTAAGACTGAGACCACTTCAAGCACCTGTTAGATCATTTTCCAGTACAGAGATTCACTAGCTTCAGAATGGAATCCTCAAGGGTTTGGCTAGTCCAAATTGCTAATTCCAGTGTGTGTGTCTTTACCTCACCTTTGCAATAAGTAACAACTTTACTACCAATCTTTTAGAAAAATTTTCTTTTGGAAATATGTTCTGCTTAGAGCGGACCTTGTCTTAACTCACTTGTGAACTAAGAATTTTAGTGAAATCTCTTGAGACTTTTGCTCGACCAATCAGAACTGAAGGCAGTCATCGGCCCAACTCAAGTCCATCAACAAGACCAATGTCTTTGCTCTGCCACATCTCAAAACTTCTGGTGAAAGAAGGTAAGAGAACATTGAATCTATAGTGATGTTATTTTTTGTTTTATCTAAGGTCATTTCAATGTGGTTTTTAAAATCCCTCTCTTCCACCCCCTAGAACCAAATAATCTGCTATAAGATTTCTGGGGGAAATTAGGAATCCAATTATTTTAATCCAATCTTAACTGAATAAAACTATACTAGGGCATTCCATTTATTTGCAGAAATATTGCATTTCACTTAAACATCCCAAACCCTACTGAAGACAAGTCTTAGAAAGTTTTCACAGAAGAGGAATGTTATTCAAAGAAGAATTATGTTAAAGTCAACATACAAACTAGGAAACTGCTGGATGCTAACCGCCTTGGCCACAGGGTCCACTGTGCCCTTCTTTATAGAGGTGATACAGCTTTGCTCTGAAGTTTCTGGAAAGCTTGAGAATAACTTAGGCAACTGAGTTCCTTGAGATCAAGGAATAAGAAGCAGTATTATTAGATGACAAACCATAGATCCTAAAGGCAGAAATGTTTGAATGTGTGGCCCAGAGCTAGCATATACATGTGCTCCCCGAGGGCAATTGATATATTCCATTAAAACAGAAATATACAAATGTTTACTGTATGTAAAAAAGTCAGAATGGATTTAAAGTAAAAAGGGCCAATGATTTTGCAGAATTGAGTAACAACTCTAAAAGTATTTATTAATACTTTTCTCTCCTAATTTACTGATCTTTACTGTTGTCAAGTCAGAAGGTTTGGACAGCTTTACAAGCATTACTGCATACTTACGGTAAGACTGAGACCACTTCAAGCACCTGTTAGATCATTTTCCAGTACAGAGATTCACTAGCTTCAGAATGGAATCCTCAAGGGTTTGGCTAGTCCAAATTGCTAATTCCAGTGTGTGTGTCTTTACCTCACCTTTGCAATAAGTAACAACTTTACTACCAATCTTTTAGAAAAATTTTCTTTTGGAAATATGTTCTGCTTAGAGCGGACCTTGTCTTAACTCACTTGTGAACTAAGAATTTTAGTGAAATCTCTTGAGACTTTTGCTCGACCAATCAGAACTGAAGGCAGTCATCGGCCCAACTCAAGTCCATCAACAAGACCAATGTCTTTGCTCTGCCACATCTCAAAACTTCTGGTGAAAGAAGGTAAGAGAACATTGAATCTATAGTGATGTTATTTTTTGTTTTATCTAAGGTCATTTCAATGTGGTTTTTAAAATCCCTCTCTTCCACCCCCTAGAACCAAATAATCTGCTATAAGATTTCTGGGGGAAATTAGGAATCCAATTATTTTAATCCAATCTTAACTGAATAAAACTATACTAGGGCATTCCATTTATTTGCAGAAATATTGCATTTCACTTAAACATCCCAAACCCTACTGAAGACAAGTCTTAGAAAGTTTTCACAGAAGAGGAATGTTATTCAAAGAAGAATTATGTTAAAGTCAACATACAAACTAGGAAACTGCTGGATGCTAACCGCCTTGGCCACAGGGTCCACTGTGCCCTTCTTTATAGAGGTGATACAGCTTTGCTCTGAAGTTTCTGGAAAGCTTGAGAATAACTTAGGCAACTGAGTTCCTTGAGATCAAGGAATAAGAAGCAGTATTATTAGATGACAAACCATAGATCCTAAAGGCAGAAATGTTTGAATGTGTGGCCCAGAGCTAGCATATACATGTGCTCCCCGAGGGCAATTGATATATTCCTGCCTTAGGTTTCTCACCTATAAAATGGAGATAACAGTACCTAGCTCATGCAGTTTCTGTGAAAATCAAATGAGGTGATCCATGTGGTAAAACATTTAGAATAATGCTTGGCACTAGTAAGCACTCAGTAGACTGGAACTATCAGATTATTCCTACCCGTCTACAGACTTTCTACATTATGTCCCATGATTGCCTTGCACAGAGTAATGAATGTACTAAAAGAAACAATATCCATGTTTTCAGGCACATAATTACACTGATCCACGATCTTCATTTGCAGACCTAATAGAGCTATGTCAGTTGCTAACGGCAGGTAGTTATGGGCCACAAGGAAAATAAAGGTAAGAAAAGCCATAGTTGAAAAGAAAAGAAAAAGGACTTCCCTGGTGGTCCAGTGGTTAGGACTCCATGCTTCTAATGCAGGGTGCTAGTGTTCAATCCCTGGTTGGGGAATTAAGATCCCACATTCCATGTGGTGCATGTTAAAAAAAAAAAAAAAAGGAGCAGCCATAGTAAGGGATTTCAGCCTTGTGAGCATCTTGTGAGAGATTAGATAAGTCACATGTACGGTAGGCAAGGTCCAGTAGCTAGCTACTTAACAGATCAACGAGGAATAAATGTAGTTGCCTTACCTTCAGTAAGACTGAGCTATAAACTTGGAGCTGGTTTGTAGAAGGATTATTCATGTTTAGTTACTTTTAATAAATGAAATGAAACTTATCCTAAAAATGACTTAGACTCTATTCTCCACTGAATGAGACACCATCAATGTCAAGGAAGCTTGGCATCTCTGGAGGAGACTTTTAAAACATGAGATGTTGGATAAGGCCAGTATTAGAAACCATCCTGAAATTCAGAAGATAAGAACTAATAAACTCATCCTCAGGCTCTAAGCCTAGTTGAGTGTAAAGATCAAATTTTCAGTCAAATGTTCACTTGACTCTATGAGTCATGATACAGAAGTGCTAATTCTTCTAGCATTGTATTTCTTGGGACTCCTACTGGTAATAATATAATAAGCCTGTAAAAAATGTCTACAACCATGCAAATGTTTCAAATTACTTGTAAATCTGTACTAATTTGATATGATTTTTATATATTTGAATTAATCAATAGTAAGTTAAAGAGGACCACATCATAATGATTTTTCAGTCTTTATTTTAGTGTCTGAGAAAACCAAGAAAAGAATGATTCTACTTATGATCCCATGACCCTTCCGCAAAATATCCACCTTAAAATAAGCTCAGTTTTCAACTTTATCAGTGGGGTCAGCAGCTATTACATTATAATTCTATAATTACAGGAAAGACTGAAAAATGAACTCAAAATTAAAACTTAAAGACAAACTTCCAAAATATTAATATAATTCCATAATGATTTCTTGGAGCTATAAATGAAATGGTTATAGTGCATATTTTTAGAGCAAATCAATTTAAGCTCCCCTGTTCCAGGTTTCTTCACTTATAGGAATAATAATAATATCACTTACAAACTGTTGTTATAAATTCGATAATTTATGTAAAGTACACAGTGTGGGGCATATAGCATTATGTTGCAAATAAATGTTACTTAAATTTTTATTATTATTCTCCTGTTTTCTAAAGTATTTACAAAACACATTATTGAAACATCAACAGTTGGAAACACCACTGGCAAAGCTCTTGGGACTGGGGGAATCTGATTCTGTTTATGGTTAAAATGCAGATCTGTATAACTTCTACACATGATATATATATTTTTAAAAGACACAGGCTCTTAAAAAACAAACTATGAAAGTGGTAAAGAAATGAATGCAACCCCATCCCCAGCCCTTTTACATCACAAGTCACTGAGTAGTCTAAAGTGAACTTCAGAAAATACATCATTAAAGAATGTTAAAAGAATTTTAAATACATAAAAAAGAATGAGGGCAAAAAAAAAAAAGGATATAAATGAGGTAATGGAAAGTGGGAATGTAATTTTGGCTGAAGAAAAAGCTAGGGCTAGCTGCCATTTGGTCAGAGCTCACTGCAGAGCTCATTCCTGGGATCCAGAAGAAAATGACTGAACAGGCTTTATTGCTGTTTCTAGAATTCAACATGTAATCCTAATAAGAAGAATAAGGTAAAGTAATCCATGATGTGTATTACCAACAAATCAAAGAAAGGAAAATGGAATAAAACTCTTATAATATTAAAAGCCAATGACATTTTTTGACCACTAGGCATTTTGGTGATCAGTGCCACAGGATTAGATAAAATGCAATAATGATTTTTCAGTCTTTATTTTAGTGTCTGAGAAAACCAAGAAAAGAATGATTCTACTTATGATCCCATGACCCTTCCGCAAAATATCCACCTTAAAATAAGCTCAGTTTTCAACTTTATCAGTGGGGTCAGCAGCTATTACATTATAATTCTATAATTACAGGAAAGACTGAAAAATGAACTCAAAATTAAAACTTAAAGACAAACTTCCAAAATATTAATATAATTCCATAATGATTTCTTGGAGCTATAAATGAAATGGTTATAGTGCATATTTTTAGAGCAAATCAATTTAAGCTCCCCTGTTCCAGGTTTCTTCACTTATAGGAATAATAATAATATCACTTACAAACTGTTGTTATAAATTCGATAATTTATGTAAAGTACACAGTGTGGGGCATATAGCATTATGTTGCAAATAAATGTTACTTAAATTTTTATTATTATTCTCCTGTTTTCTAAAGTATTTACAAAACACATTATTGAAACATCAACAGTTGGAAACACCACTGGCAAAGCTCTTGGGACTGGGGGAATCTGATTCTGTTTATGGTTAAAATGCAGATCTGTATAACTTCTACACATGATATATATATTTTTAAAAGACACAGGCTCTTAAAAAACAAACTATGAAAGTGGTAAAGAAATGAATGCAACCCCATCCCCAGCCCTTTTACATCACAAGTCACTGAGTAGTCTAAAGTGAACTTCAGAAAATACATCATTAAAGAATGTTAAAAGAATTTTAAATACATAAAAAAGAATGAGGGCAAAAAAAAAAAAAGGATATAAATGAGGTAATGGAAAGTGGGAATGTAATTTTGGCTGAAGAAAAAGCTAGGGCTAGCTGCCATTTGGTCAGAGCTCACTGCAGAGCTCATTCCTGGGATCCAGAAGAAAATGACTGAACAGGCTTTATTGCTGTTTCTAGAATTCAACATGTAATCCTAATAAGAAGAATAAGGTAAAGTAATCCATGATGTGTATTACCAACAAATCAAAGAAAGGAAAATGGAATAAAACTCTTATAATATTAAAAGCCAATGACATTTTTTTGACCACTAGGCATTTTGGTGATCAGTGCCACAGACTTTTATACATTTAACCAAGCAAAGTTCTACCAAAGGGATAGGAAAAATAAAAGAAAAAAGAACACCTCATTAATTCCCAAAGAGTAGCAGAAAGCTCTGGATTTTTCCAAAATTAAAAAAGCTACTGGTTTTGAAAATATTTGTACATAGATTAGCAAAAATTTCTAAAACGAATATAAAATTAAAGAACTAGATTCTACCAAGGCATCAAGATAGGCTAAAAACACCTCAAGCACTGGAGAGGATCAGATGAAATCTGAAGGTCCTGTGCATTTAGGCATGCTTTAAACACTTCCCTAGCTGTGAGGAGGACACTGTTATCAAGACCCAGTAATGTTAAACACCTCCTCCATGGCTTAAGAGACAACAGAAGTTATTCACCAGGGAATGACATCCACTTGAGCCTTTGGTATCAAAGAGATGGTAAGTTCCACAAAGGAAGGATCAGAGGCCATTTTGATCCCTCCTCTACATCTACCACCAAGAACAGTACTCACCAAACACAGGATGGTCAGCTAATGCACCAAAAGAACACAGGGAGTGGGTAGGAGCTGTAAAATCGCCACACAAACTGACATACACAACTGAGAATTAAGTGAGGGGTGAGGGACTCTGCCTACAAGAGACAGAGTCGTACCTCAACACATGAAAACAGCACACACATGTGCTGCAGAAGGGTAGGCCGTGTTACTTCTCTGTAACATTCTGCTTCTACTTGATAGAAAGCAGTGTACTGAGCGGCAATGACTTCTTGATTTCCATAGTTTTAAAGACATATGCTTATTTTCCCAGAAAACATCCTAAGCTGGTTAAGATACTGCATCTTCCCGAAATTACATAAATAAAGTAGAAATGAGGCTAGAAAATGCACATGAAAGAGTATTTATCATGTTTCTCACTGCAGAGCTCATTCCTGGGATCCAGAAGAAAATGACTGAACAGGCTTTATTGCTGTTTCTAGAATTCAACATGTAATCCTAATAAGAAGAATAAGGTAAAGTAATCCATGATGTGTATTACCAACAAATCAAAGAAAGGAAAATGGAATAAAACTCTTATAATATTAAAAGCCAATGACATTTTTTGACCACTAGGCATTTTGGTGATCAGTGCCACAGACTTTTATACATTTAACCAAGCAAAGTTCTACCAAAGGGATAGGAAAAATAAAAGAAAAAAGAACACCTCATTAATTCCCAAAGAGTAGCAGAAAGCTCTGGATTTTTCCAAAATTAAAAAAGCTACTGGTTTTGAAAATATTTGTACATAGATTAGCAAAAATTTCTAAAACGAATATAAAATTAAAGAACTAGATTCTACCAAGGCATCAAGATAGGCTAAAAACACCTCAAGCACTGGAGAGGATCAGATGAAATCTGAAGGTCCTGTGCATTTAGGCATGCTTTAAACACTTCCCTAGCTGTGAGGAGGACACTGTTATCAAGACCCAGTAATGTTAAACACCTCCTCCATGGCTTAAGAGACAACAGAAGTTATTCACCAGGGAATGACATCCACTTGAGCCTTTGGTATCAAAGAGATGGTAAGTTCCACAAAGGAAGGATCAGAGGCCATTTTGATCCCTCCTCTACATCTACCACCAAGAACAGTACTCACCAAACACAGGATGGTCAGCTAATGCACCAAAAGAACACAGGGAGTGGGTAGGAGCTGTAAAATCGCCACACAAACTGACATACACAACTGAGAATTAAGTGAGGGGTGAGGGACTCTGCCTACAAGAGACAGAGTCGTACCTCAACACATGAAAACAGCACACACATGTGCTGCAGAAGGGTAGGCCGTGTTACTTCTCTGTAACATTCTGCTTCTACTTGATAGAAAGCAGTGTACTGAGCGGCAATGACTTCTTGATTTCCATAGTTTTAAAGACATATGCTTATTTTCCCAGAAAACATCCTAAGCTGGTTAAGATACTGCATCTTCCCGAAATTACATAAATAAAGTAGAAATGAGGCTAGAAAATGCACATGAAAGAGTATTTATCATGTTTCATACAACTAAATTATTTTTGCATAAAGCTTTCCCCCTCTCTCCAGCAAAGCAAAACTTCCCATGCCAAATTCTTCAAATAAGCCCCTTCAGATCGTTCTCCGATGACAAGAACAAATGAGTGCTGTTAATGATTTTCAGATTTAAAGCAATAATTCCCATATAAAACAATTTTTTCCTTGAGATTTGCCAAACTATTTCTTTCCAGAAAAACTGTATTCTTAGCCTCAGAACTTCTCACTATATTATCCAGGCTGACTAATTTTTACCTTGAATGCAAACCAACAGAAGAGACAACTTCTGAACAGATGATGAGCTGAAAGCCAAGAAATCATTTTCTACTTCTTATAATTTAATCCACATTGAATTATAAATACATCTGGCAGTATCTGCATATAAGCCTCCAAGAATGGCTGGTTCTGTTCATAATGCTTAGGGGCAAAAACACCATTACTTTGGATCATATCTTTCATGTTAAGAATCAAACGATTAACTTTCTCTCTTCAGGGGATCTTTTCGACCCAGGCATTGGACCCAGGGATTGGACCCAGGGATAGACCTGCGTCTCCAGCCTGGCAGACAGATTCTTTATCATTGAGTCATCTGGATAAAAGGTACTATTAATCAAATTCTGTATACTTGAGGAGGAATAATTAACTAGAAACTACTAATATGCATAATAAGCATTATCTTTCAAAGGTCTTCAGGACAAGTTCTCTCCTATCAAATGCACAGCATCAGGTAAATATTGCCATTTTTGGCATCTTTCTGCACTGGGCCTACTTTGATGAGTGGGGAGAAAAATTCTGCAACAAAGAAAAGTTAAATTTAAAAACTACAACCCTAATTCACTTTAAATAAGAACAAAATATGAACAATTTAAATATTAACAGGATATGAACTATTATAAAATCTTCATTCTTTAACACACTTCAGCACTGAAGATTAGGAAAGAGAAAATGAACCAGCTGTCCATAATATAAATAAATCAAGCTTCTTGCCTGGAGAATTCCGCAGATGGAACCGAGCCTGGGGCGCTGCAGTCCATGGGGTTGCAGAGACAGACACGACTGAGCAACTAACACTTTCACTTTGGCTTCTAATTCTTGGATAATACTCAGAAACATGTATCTCACTTCAGCAGAGGATATGAGAGGTAAGGGAGGGGAAGAAATCAAGTAAAACAAAAACAAAGAACCCCTTCAGATCGTTCTCCGATGACAAGAACAAATGAGTGCTGTTAATGATTTTCAGATTTAAAGCAATAATTCCCATATAAAACAATTTTTTCCTTGAGATTTGCCAAACTATTTCTTTCCAGAAAAACTGTATTCTTAGCCTCAGAACTTCTCACTATATTATCCAGGCTGACTAATTTTTACCTTGAATGCAAACCAACAGAAGAGACAACTTCTGAACAGATGATGAGCTGAAAGCCAAGAAATCATTTTCTACTTCTTATAATTTAATCCACATTGAATTATAAATACATCTGGCAGTATCTGCATATAAGCCTCCAAGAATGGCTGGTTCTGTTCATAATGCTTAGGGGCAAAAACACCATTACTTTGGATCATATCTTTCATGTTAAGAATCAAACGATTAACTTTCTCTCTTCAGGGGATCTTTTCGACCCAGGCATTGGACCCAGGGATTGGACCCAGGGATAGACCTGCGTCTCCAGCCTGGCAGACAGATTCTTTATCATTGAGTCATCTGGATAAAAGGTACTATTAATCAAATTCTGTATACTTGAGGAGGAATAATTAACTAGAAACTACTAATATGCATAATAAGCATTATCTTTCAAAGGTCTTCAGGACAAGTTCTCTCCTATCAAATGCACAGCATCAGGTAAATATTGCCATTTTTGGCATCTTTCTGCACTGGGCCTACTTTGATGAGTGGGGAGAAAAATTCTGCAACAAAGAAAAGTTAAATTTAAAAACTACAACCCTAATTCACTTTAAATAAGAACAAAATATGAACAATTTAAATATTAACAGGATATGAACTATTATAAAATCTTCATTCTTTAACACACTTCAGCACTGAAGATTAGGAAAGAGAAAATGAACCAGCTGTCCATAATATAAATAAATCAAGCTTCTTGCCTGGAGAATTCCGCAGATGGAACCGAGCCTGGGGCGCTGCAGTCCATGGGGTTGCAGAGACAGACACGACTGAGCAACTAACACTTTCACTTTGGCTTCTAATTCTTGGATAATACTCAGAAACATGTATCTCACTTCAGCAGAGGATATGAGAGGTAAGGGAGGGGAAGAAATCCAGTAAAACAAAAAAACAAAGAACAAAAAGCCCACCAAGTTTTGAGGTGGTGGAGCAGTGTCACTAATGAAACGCTGTGATCACGAGTCACTAAGCCAGGAGGTAAGACAGGGACGAGGTATAGAAAGAGGGGGGAGAATGATTAATTTACTTCTGAATGTGCTAAACTAAGAATCACCAACAGGTATCTCATTCCATCAGTATCTGAGTACCTAAAATATTATTATGCCAAGGAATTACAAAGTCAGTTGGATATATAAGCCTGTCTTAAGATTGGGAAGTCACCAGGGAAAAAGGTGAATGAGACCTCAAAGTATGTGTACAGAATAAGAACGGGAGTGGACTGAGACCTTCAGAAGAACAGAGTTAAGACAAAGGGAGAGAGAGAGGAGTCAGTAAAACAAAAATCAGGAATTAGAAGATAAGTCAAGAGAGACTGGTGCTACTAAGGGAGATTTTCAGTAAGGAAGGTCCTGGGTCACGGGAATATAGAAGATAAAAAAGAACTGAAAAGAGGAGTTAATGGAGATCAAACTGAAGACACAGGAAAGATCATGGTTCTATTATTTTCTCCAAACTAACTTCTGTACCTCGGTATTTCCCTCATTTGTTTTCGGCCACAGGAAAAAAAAAAATTACGGTTTCAAGTACCAGAGCTGGGAGAAAACAGATATATTCTCTAAAGGAAAACCTTTCCAGATTCCACTATTTCAATGATTTCTCACCATGTCCTCGTATGTGCATAGGAGGGCATTTATGTGCACACGCACAGGCAATTTCAAACCGTCTACTGAAGTCTTTACTGTGGATAAATATAGAACAAAGACCCCGGAACTAGACATCACAGCACAAGGATTTATATTCTTTATTCATTTTCTCATTTTTAATGGAAAATAATTTTAAACTCCTTTTCTAAAAAATACAAGTTATGG
This sequence comes from Tragulus kanchil, assembly GCA_022376925.1. NCBI lineage: Eukaryota > Metazoa > Chordata > Mammalia > Artiodactyla > Tragulidae > Tragulus > Tragulus kanchil. The sequence continues at coordinate 25,391,703 of JAIOJX010000024.1, forward strand.
AACTTGAGAAAAACATTTATTTCAACGAGAAAAAACACAATCACAAAATCAGTAAATTTTAGCGTTAAGAGTTTAGCAGGTATAATTGGAAAGATGTTAGATCAGAACCTCACAACTGAGATTAACTCAGCTTTAGGATTCTGAACCAGCTCTTCTATCTGTCTGGACTTTGGTTTTCTCAAATGTAGTATAAGTGATTTAGACAGAAGAGATCACTTTGGTCCCATCCAGCCTTACGAAAAATGTGATTCTGGTCCTCTGTGTGCTACTTACTTCAGGTAAAGAGAACAAAGTTCAAAGAAGACAATTCAATGATTTGAATATTGTGGTAGAGCCATGTTGGAATTTATCATTCCCAATTCTCAATCTGTAATGTGGGAGACCTGGATTCGATTCCGGGTCAGGAAGATCCTTTTGATAAAGGAATGGCAACCCATTCCAGTTTCCTCGCCTGGAAAACTCCATGGACAGAGAAGCCTGGCAGGCTACAGTCCATGGGGTCGCAAAGAGTCAGACATGACCTGAGCAACATGAATTCAAAAAATTCTCAGTCTAATGTTCTTTATGCTATGAAAAGTTTATGTTTTCATGGAGCATGAAGACACTGATGATGTCTAAAAATCGTCTATTCCCCCATCTTTAAGAATGGAAACACCTGGAAGGGTGGGATGGGGGGAAATACATATGACTAATCTGGGATCGTACACATCTGTAAACAACAAAACTCTGTAAAAGTAAAAAGTCAAAGAAAAAAAAAAAAAAAGAATGGAAACAGCCAAGGAAATGGCAGAAAGTGGAGCAGATGCAGAACGTCTTTCCTAACATCTAGCTTAGAGCCTCTCTGATTGGGCTGTGTAGACTATGGCCCTGAACTATTCATCACAGAAGCAGACAAACGACATTTAGTGGCCACTATCTATACAAGGCATAGGAGTATTCTGCTTTCAATACAAGGTGTGCAACACTCCCTATGTCCACTGAAATTCGAGAATGTTCCACAATATACGGTGTGATGAATTAAGGTCTTCTCTGATAAACTAAGACTGATGCTCTAGAGCAGCTGAATGACAATGGAGCAACTGTCTTTGCCCCTACTTTGTGTTCTGGTCACTGCTGTTATAAAGACTTCAAAGACAACACTGTAGAGTCTCCTAAACAAGTAACAGGTTTTTCCATTATTTTCAGAAATAGTTATGGTGAAATCCAGTATGAGTACTTACATAAAAGACAGTGTGGAGATAGGGGATAAGAAAGGATACTTGGAAAAAGCGAATATCATCTTCTGATTACTCTCTACATAGGATCAAGTCAACTTATTTTAATGTATGTATTAGCTATATGTAATATAATGCATACCCTAGGTATATATATTTTCTGTATTTAAATTTATATAAACATTAAAAAGGTATAATAGTTTGTCATTCTTGTTCAAACACCTGATAAAACATTACTATTCATATTTTGTTGAACATCTTATAATGTTACTGATTCAATACTTCTTGGAATTCATCAACACTGTAAAATGTACAGTAAAGATATACACACTTAATCAAATAATATATAAAATACAGATCTGTCTCAGACTGACTTAAATTCCCACAGTTATACAGCTAATTTATTCCAGGAAAATACCAAGATTCATTGAGACTGCTTTTAATAATTCACTGTTAAAATATCTGCTAACTATATAAACCAAGAACTGATGAGGACAATAAATTTATTATATATATTTTGATCATCTTCTTACATTAATGTTAAATATTTTCACAGCATTAAACTTCACTGCAAACCACCAGTTCATTCTTTTAAAGCATTACTAAAATAGCTAAAATGTATTGTTTTATCATATGGTCCATTTCTAAGAAAAAAACGAAAATACATTCCAGGTAATAAGGTAACACATTCCTCTAGACAATTTTTTCAACTTAAGAATCCTTTAATCTCTTTAAAGGACACACAAACTTTTAAAATATATTGAATTTTATAAAAACTATTGATTAAAGAGAGCAGCATCTGAAGGCCCAAAAAAATTTTAGCTAAAGGACTTTTTTTTCGCTAATACAAGGGACTCTATGTCCACTGAAATTCGAGAATGTTCCACAATATACGGTGATGAATTAAGGTCTTCTCTGATAAACTAAGACTGATGCTCTAGAGCAGCTGAATGACAATGGAGCAACTGTCTTTGCCCCTACTTTGTGTTCTGGTCACTGCTGTTATAAAGACTTCAAAGACAACACTGTAGAGTCTCCTAAACAAGTAACAGGTTTTTCCATTATTTTCAGAAATAGTTATGGTGAAATCCAGTATGAGTACTTACATAAAAGACAGTGTGGAGATAGGGGATAAGAAAGGATACTTGGAAAAAGCGAATATCATCTTCTGATTACTCTCTACATAGGATCAAGTCAACTTATTTTAATGTATGTATTAGCTATATGTAATATAATGCATACCCTAGGTATATATATTTTCTGTATTTAAATTTATATAAACATTAAAAAGGTATAATAGTTTGTCATTCTTGTTCAAACACCTGATAAAACATTACTATTCATATTTTGTTGAACATCTTATAATGTTACTGATTCAATACTTCTTGGAATTCATCAACACTGTAAAATGTACAGTAAAGATATACACACTTAATCAAATAATATATAAAATACAGATCTGTCTCAGACTGACTTAAATTCCCACAGTTATACAGCTAATTTATTCCAGGAAAATACCAAGATTCATTGAGACTGCTTTTAATAATTCACTGTTAAAATATCTGCTAACTATATAAACCAAGAACTGATGAGGACAATAAATTTATTATATATATTTTGATCATCTTCTTACATTAATGTTAAATATTTTCACAGCATTAAACTTCACTGCAAACCACCAGTTCATTCTTTTAAAGCATTACTAAAATAGCTAAAATGTATTGTTTTATCATATGGTCCATTTCTAAGAAAAAAACGAAAATACATTCCAGGTAATAAGGTAACACATTCCTCTAGACAATTTTTTCAACTTAAGAATCCTTTAATCTCTTTAAAGGACACACAAACTTTTAAAATATATTGAATTTTATAAAAACTATTGATTAAAGAGAGCAGCATCTGGGCATAATGAACGAACAGTGACATAACTCACCTAAATAGGGAATGCAGGGTGTCATCTTTAAGCTACTTATATAGTCTCTGAGTCTTTTGTAGTTATCTTCTTTACTCATTACATATTCTAGTTTTTCAAAGGTAGTCTTGTCTTTTCGACTTAATAACTAAAAAGCAAACAGAAAAGCCTAAGTTATTTCTGTATCCAATTTTACCATAGCAAAGAGTTAAAGTTATATTTACTATAAATTTGAATTTGAATTTCAAAGTTATACCTTCTTTAATTATATTTTGGTAGTATAAAAATAAGACAAAATCAGGCATGTCTCTTAATCTAATAAGCCCAAATTCATTATTTATAAAATACAATATACATTGTATGTACCTAATAAATTTATTTAGTAAATTATAATATATTATTTCTCATCTTTACTATTTTAAATGGTTAAACAATCTTTATTAATCATTTTCCTAATTCAAAATAATTATGTATTGACATTCAGCTCAAAGGCCCAAATATTTTCACACCTTCTTTCCCGCCCCCTCAAAGAAAAAGATAATTCTTATATAATCATTAGGAAATAGCTACTGAAAATTTCATAATTTAAGTAATAATTTTTCTTGATGAATTTAGTCATACCCAGTCCTATCAAAAACTATAAAACTACAGATTACATGTTTGGATTTCTGTCAGTTTTTCCTGGATCCCTTTGACTAGTGCTGTATTGCATACAGTTGAACAATCAACTACAGCTATTTCAGGAGGCCTGCAGAGTAAATTTGTGGTGGGTGTCCTTTGAGAAAAATGGAGATAGCAAGGGGGATAAAAGAAAAGCAAGGTCAGTCATTCAAAATAACATTAACTAAAAGATTCAGAAAATACGTGGTTTTAAGTATTTTGAAGACTCTGGAAAAAATTTCTTCTTTAAATATGTGAAGTTACTATTTTGTTATGATGTAACCAGATTTCACTTTGAATCATCAAACATTTGTTATTTTATAGAAGGCAAAACACTAATGCTGCTATGAGGTTAACAGAAAAGTCAAAGGACTGAGACCTACCACACCTACATGTTTCCCTAGTTAATTCACTCTCATGTAATCCTAGATGCCTGTCACCCCTTCTTTTTTCAAGCCTCCAGTACTCTCTCCCACTGTCAGTTAATAACCTTGTTTATGTCTTATGAAACAAAGCATCAGAAGAACTTCTGCAGGATCCCATCACAGATCTACCAACATACCAAACGCACCCTCTTCTCTCCTGGTAAAAAAGGAGAAATTGTTCTTGCCTCCAGACTAGTGGACTTTGTCTCCTTGGGTCTAATCTACGATACCACTGACTCCTTATTCTCTTACCATGTCCTCATTCTACTGGATCATTGCACCACCATTCAAACATACTGCCATGGATCTCATCTTTAAAATCAAAGCGAAATACCACAAATCTTTAATCTAACATTTCTCCCAGCTACTGCTAGATTTCTCCAAAGGCCCTTACCCCAGTCCCTCACAACAAAATTCCCCAAGTACATTCTCTGTTCTTACTGTCTTATTTTTTCCTTCAATCTTCTCTCAAATCCAATCACTCCACCACTGTACTGAAGTCAACTGTGACAAGGTCATCAATCCTTTTCAATCGCCAGATCCAATTGCAAATGGATCCAATCACTTATCAGACATTCTTACCACATAACACAGAAAGGAAAGCAGGAAACTATTTTATATCTCATTTATTCTGTTTTATTTTTCTACAGAGCATTCACCGCTATTTATGCTATACCATTTATATATTTACAGCAATCTTTTCCTAGTAGAGTGTTAGCTATATAAGGACAGGACTTAGTCTGTATCACTATGGCAAAAGTGTGGAACATTTTAAAGTTTAATATAAACATCAAAATTTTATTCAGATTAATAATGGAGCCATTACTAAATTTAAACAAAATTATTTTCCATGCAATACATGAGAGAGACAACGAAAACAACTTCAAGGAAAACAGAAATTAACTTGAAGGAAATGTATCTCATTTCTAAACCACAATATAAACCAGAGTATAATTCTTTTCCCTAAAACTTCAAAGATGGAATTTACAACTGTATATTTATAATCATTTCCATTCCCTCATTAAATTCAAATTTTAATAAAAGAGAATTAGGTCATCATTATTAAAAATAATTTTTGGAGCAGGAAAACTGTCCACTCAGGTGTTTGTAAAATACAAATAAAATATAAAGAGGAAAATCACTAAGGTAAACATCCAAACCTAGATGCCTGTCACCCTTCTTTTTCAAGCCTCCAGTACTCTCTCCACTGTCAGTTAATAACCTTGTTTATGTCTTATGAAACAAAGCATCAGAAGAACTTCTGCAGGATCCCATCACAGATCTACCAACATACCAAACGCACCCTCTTCTCTCCTGGTAAAAAAGGAGAAATTGTTCTTGCCTCCAGACTAGTGGACTTTGTCTCCTTGGGTCTAATCTACGATACCACTGACTCCTTATTCTCTTACCATGTCCTCATTCTACTGGATCATTGCACCACCATTCAAACATACTGCCATGGATCTCATCTTTAAAATCAAAGCGAAATACCACAAATCTTTAATCTAACATTTCTCCCAGCTACTGCTAGATTTCTCCAAAGGCCCTTACCCCAGTCCCTCACAACAAAATTCCCCAAGTACATTCTCTGTTCTTACTGTCTTATTTTTTCCTTCAATCTTCTCTCAAATCCAATCACTCCACCACTGTACTGAAGTCAACTGTGACAAGGTCATCAATCCTTTTCAATCGCCAGATCCAATTGCAAATGGATCCAATCACTTATCAGACATTCTTACCACATAACACAGAAAGGAAAGCAGGAAACTATTTTATATCTCATTTATTCTGTTTTATTTTTCTACAGAGCATTCACCGCTATTTATGCTATACCATTTATATATTTACAGCAATCTTTTCCTAGTAGAGTGTTAGCTATATAAGGACAGGACTTAGTCTGTATCACTATGGCAAAAGTGTGGAACATTTTAAAGTTTAATATAAACATCAAAATTTTATTCAGATTAATAATGGAGCCATTACTAAATTTAAACAAAATTATTTTCCATGCAATACATGAGAGAGACAACGAAAACAACTTCAAGGAAAACAGAAATTAACTTGAAGGAAATGTATCTCATTTCTAAACCACAATATAAACCAGAGTATAATTCTTTTCCCTAAAACTTCAAAGATGGAATTTACAACTGTATATTTATAATCATTTCCATTCCCTCATTAAATTCAAATTTTAATAAAAGAGAATTAGGTCATCATTATTAAAAATAATTTTTGGAGCAGGAAAACTGTCCACTCAGGTGTTTGTAAAATACAAATAAAATATAAAGAGGATCATAAGCTCTTCCATACTAATGTTTTTCCAGTATAGAAATTTGCCCTGATTTTCAAGAGAAAAATCTGTTTCTTCGGATACTATGAAAAGTGAGAACATCAGGTTAATTAAAAACAAAGTTATACTTTAGTAGTAAAAAACTGTTTTAAGATCAGTCAAGTCTTTATTACAGGACAGTAAGAACACACTAACCCTCTGTACAAAATGTAGTAAACAAAATCATTCCTCTTTAACATTTAAGAACAGTATTAATATGAACAGATTTAAAAGAATCTAAAGTTTCAGTTATATAAAATCTAAATGAAAAATACTTAGAAAGCTTGGGGCTAGTATCACACTAATCAACTATAAAAACACACAAATCTGCAAAAGTAAAAACTCACACTCTGACCCTGTTAAAGTAACAGAGCCAAGTATGATTAGTGTGATATCACATGTGTGCACAAACACTAACTATTTCCATGTGAATTATCAGGTTTTCCTTTATTCCTAAGGAAAAAAACCCAAGAGTTGACGGACTGAAAAATACTGTAATGGAATTGGAATCAGCAAATTTCAAGGGACACTTATAATTTATATCTTCCTCAAATCTTCCAAAAGCATAATCTTTACATGTTTAATGAAGTTTATTTTCACATTTACACTTTCCCATCAGTAAACTTGAAAGGCTATGTTGTCAAAGACGTTTAAAGAGGTTCTACAAAAATTTCCTAAATAGCAGAAACCAAGCACCAAGTTGGTTTTTAGCTCCAAATTCCTAACAAACCTAGTGAAATATTTATTTTAGGAGAGAGAGAAAAAACCGTAGGTCTCAAAGAACAGAGTACAAAGCAATTAAAAAATCCTTATCTATTATCATAATATTAACCATACTAAGAATTACAAAATGACCTAACACATTTTCACTTCCAACAGGAAGTCTAATCTATCATTAACTAAGGAAGATTACTCACCGCCCATGTTTTAGTCAATCTGAAAATTGGGGCACTCTGTAAGCCAGAAACCACTGCCATAAGTGCATGAAGGTTATTCAGCTCATACAACTTCTGGAAGATTAAAGAAAAAGGGGAGGAGAAATAAACAAACAGCATAAATACACGACCACTTTAACGACAAGTACAATTCAGGCAGCTGGTGGTGCTTTAGTATACTTATTACCCTCACTGCTGAGATTTGTCTTTGGTGTATCCACTATGTTTACAGGAAGCTGATTCTGGTTCAAAACAGAACTTTCATATGCTAACTTGGCACTGCCTCCAAGCTCTGGGAACACCTCTACCTCTAGTTGTCTAATATGTTAAAAAAAACAAAGTTACAGCTCAGTATCAAGGTTACCTGGTATGTATGCTTATTACTAGTAAGCAGTTTCCTTTCTTATATTTAACTATTACTATTCTGTCTTATGACCCAAGTTCAAAGAAAGGTCCATGCCCTGGATCCTGATCTGGTGTCCCACTCAGGATCCCTCCCATTTCAGGGCTAGGGTTCAAACTTGCTTTTCACAGCCCTTCTCAGTTTCCACTTTCCTCCTGCCTGAATCCACAAATCCTCTGTTCCTTGTTCATGCTGGGACATCTACCTGTCACCCTATGCTAGACCTTGAGTTTTTAGCCTCCACTCAGAAGATTCCCACATAATACTATACACATATGCAAATACTTGAGATATCTACTATTTTTGTTAAATTATTGCTAATCACCCAGATTTCTTCAAACTATCAGATGTTTACACATCAAAGGTCTTCTCATTTAAAACTGTCCTTACTATCAAGAAACTCCAAAAGAAAAATTGCCTATTTTGAATAGGAGAACCAAGGAAAGGCGAGGAGTTCTATTCCTTTGAAGCACCCTAACTAATACCACCATAACTTAGATCTCAAAGAACTCCCATAAAATTTCAAGAAATAAGAACTCAAGTTTAAAAAAATAAAAAAGGGAAAGGGAGAAACACAAGGACTCTTTCTGCCATCTTTCTGTGCCGCCATAATGGTGCACAAGAATGTCTTGGCTGATGCTTTCCAGAGTATCAGTCATGCCAAAAAGAGAGGCAAAAGCCAGGTGCTTATTAGGTCATGAAAAACTGCAAAATTTAAAAAAATAAAAAGGGAAAGGACACAATGCCCGTTTTAGTCAATCTGAAAATTGGGGCACTCTGTAAGCCAGAAACCACTGCCATAAGTGCATGAAGGTTATTCAGCTCATACAACTTCTGGAAGATTAAAGAAAAGGAGGAGAAATAAACAAACAGCATAAATACACGGTTGGGGGGCTTTAGTATACTTATTACCCTCACTGCTGAGATTTGTCTTTGGTGTATCCACTATGTTTACAGGAAGCTGATTCTGGTTCAAAACAGAACTTTCATATGCTAACTTGGCACTGCCTCCAAGCTCTGGGAACACCTCTACCTCTAGTTGTCTAATATGTTAAAAACAAAGTTACAGCTCAGTATCAAGGTTACCTGGTATGTATGCTTATTACTAGTAAGCAGTTTCCTTTCTTATATTTAACTATTACTATTCTGTCTTATGACCCAAGTTCAAAGAAAGGTCCATGCCCTGGATCCTGATCTGGTGTCCCACTCAGGATCCCTCCCATTTCAGGGCTAGGGTTCAAACTTGCTTTTCACAGCCCTCCTCAGTTTCCACTTTCCTCCTGCCTGAATCCACAAATCCTCTGTTCCTTGTTCATGCTGGGACATCTACCTGTCACCCTATGCTAGACCTTGAGTTTTTAGCCTCCACTCAGAAGATTCCCACATAATACTATACACATATGCAAATACTTGAGATATCTACTATTTTTGTTAAATTATTGCTAATCACCCAGATTTCTTCAAACTATCAGATGTTTACACATCAAAGGTCTTCTCATTTAAAACTGTCCTTACTATCAAGAAACTCCAAAAGAAAAATTGCCTATTTTGAATAGGAGAACCAAGGAAAGGCGAGGAGTTCTATTCCTTTGAAGCACCCTAACTAATACCACCATAACTTAGATCTCAAAGAACTCCCATAAAATTTCAAGAAATAAGAACTCAAGTTTAAAAAAATAAAAAAGGGAAAGGGAGAAACACAAGGACTCTTTCTGCCATCTTTCTGTGCCGCCATAATGGTGCACAAGAATGTCTTGGCTGATGCTTTCCAGAGTATCAGTCATGCCAAAAAGAGAGGCAAAAGCCAGGTGCTTATTAGGTCATGCTCCAAAATCAAACTATCAGGTTCTGAACTGTGATGAAGAAGCATGGTTACATCAGTGAATTTGCAATCACTGATGATCATAGGGCTGGGAAAATTGTTGTGAACCTCACACACAGGCTAAGTAAGTGTGGAGTGATCAGCCCCAGATTTGATGTGCACCTCAAAGACTATTCATCGAAAAATGGCAGAATAACCTCCTCCCGTCCCATCAGTTTGGCTTCATTGTACTGACCACCTCAGGGGCATCATGGACCATGAAGAAGCAAGAGAAAAACACACAGGAGGGAAAACCCTTGGATTCTTTTTTCTCGGGATACAAATTCATACAAATAAAATGCCTCAAAGGAAAAAAGAAAAAGAAAAGCACAAGGAAACAAGAATTCACAAACAGAGAGCAACATCAGGTACTGGCTTCAAACGAAGATTAAAAAGGAAGGTATTATCCAGAAAGCAACACAAAAGCTAAGGAGTCTTTTTTAAAACTGTGAAATGAAGGTTTAAAAGACATAAAAGGTAGATCAAAAAAGGCTAACATTTATCTAAATGGAGCTACAGAAGGTCATGATAAAAAACAATGGGGTGGAAACAATATGAGAGGTAATGGAGGATTATATTTCTAAATTACCAAAAGACACTAACTCCCAGGGCGAGGAAGCTCAAGAAATCCCAAGTAAATAAGAAATAAACAATGCATTTGGAACAGCATTTTTTAAGAACAAGGGTTACATTAAAGATACTTCCAGACAAAACAGCTTTAAAAAAAGATTAATAAAATGGTTCCAAGGATGATTATTCATATGGAAAAATATGAACTAGAATCTATATGTATTATATCTAAAATTTCAGAACTGAATACCAAAATCAAAGCTCTATAGCTTTAAAACTTCTGTTAAGTTGTAAAGAGTAATGGGCAGAACATCTTTGATATTTCAGAGATTACAGTAAGATTTAAATGAGATATTTTTTTAAGAATAAGATAAATAAGGCAATACAAGTTAAAGAGTAATGTATTTGACTATTAAAGTTAAGAGTATCTACATCAAAAGACAACAGGGGGCTTCCTTGGAGGTCCAGTAGGTAAAGAGGCTGCTTTGCAGTGCAAGGGGCACCAGTTATGATCCCTGGCCCAGGAAGATTTCACCGGCTGTGGAGAGGCCAGATGGGTGTGTCCAATTAGGAGCCAGGGCTCTTGGAGTCATCCACCCAGAGCTGGTACTCTGAGGTGGGATAGGCCACTGTAGTGGGAGGCCCACACAAGCCAAAGAATAAAGATGGATAAAAATAAATAGATAAAAAGCCAATAAACGAGGCCAAATTTAAAAAAAAGAAGAAGAAGGACAAAAGGAAAAGAGTTGTTTTAAGACAAGTCACAAACAGGAAGATGTATGCAAAGAATATAGCAAAAAACTCTAGCATCCGGGATTATATTTTTTAAACTATAATAAAAATCAAAGACTAACACTATAATAAGAAATTGTTCAAAGGTCTTGAACAGACATTTCAAGACAGAAAATCTAAATAGCCAACACACAAAAAATGTTCTTTCTCACCAGATTCAATGAAAGTTACTGGTCTCATTGTCATTCCTTTGAAGATAATTTGTCTTTCTCTATACATGTCTAGGGTTTTAATCTGCAATTGAGCACCGATCAAAAAAGGCTAACATTTATCTAAATGGAGCTACAGAAGGTCATGATAAAAAACAATGGGGTGGAAACAATATGAGAGGTAATGGAGGATTATATTTCTAAATTACCAAAAGACACTAACTCCCAGGGCGAGGAAGCTCAAGAAATCCCAAGTAAATAAGAAATAAACAATGCATTTGGAACAGCATTTTTTAAGAACAAGGGTTACATTAAAGATACTTCCAGACAAAACAGCTTTAAAAAAAGATTAATAAAATGGTTCCAAGGATGATTATTCATATGGAAAAATATGAACTAGAATCTATATGTATTATATCTAAAATTTCAGAACTGAATACCAAAATCAAAGCTCTATAGCTTTAAAACTTCTGTTAAGTTGTAAAGAGTAATGGGCGAGAACATCTTTGATATTTCAGAGATTACAGTAAGATTTAAATGAGATATTTTTTTAAGAATAAGATAAATAAGGCAATACAAGTTAAAGAGTAATGTATTTGACTATTAAAGTTAAGAGTATCTACATCAAAAGACAACAGGGGGCTTCCTTGGAGGTCCAGTAGGTAAAGAGGCTGCTTTGCAGTGCAAGGGGCACCAGTTATGATCCCTGGCCCAGGAAGATTTCACCGGCTGTGGAGAGGCCAGATGGGTGTGTCCAATTAGGAGCCAGGGCTCTTGGAGTCATCCACCCAGAGCTGGTACTCTGAGGTGGGATAGGCCACTGTAGTGGGAGGCCCACACAAGCCAAAGAATAAAGATGGATAAAAATAAATAGATAAAAAGCCAATAAACGAGGCCAAATTTAAAAAAAAGAAGAAGAAGGACAAAAGGAAAAGAGTTGTTTTAAGACAAGTCACAAACAGGAAGATGTATGCAAAGAATATAGCAAAAAACTCTAGCATCCGGGATTATATTTTTTAAACTATAATAAAAATCAAAGACTAACACTATAATAAGAAATTGTTCAAAGGTCTTGAACAGACATTTCAAGACAGAAAATCTAAATAGCCAACACACAAAAAATGTTCTTTCTCACCAGATTCAATGAAAGTTACTGGTCTCATTGTCATTCCTTTGAAGATAATTTGTCTTTTTCTCTATACATGTCTAGGGTTTTAATCTGCAATTGAGCACCAAGAGACTCACACAAGAACACTGTATTAGCAGTGGTATTTATAACAGCAAACATATGGAAACTGCTGCCTAAGTTTCTAGACTATCTACCAGTCCTACAGATTTCAAATTTGTCAGCCTCCCACACCAACTCAATCACTTGAGATAACTTTTTAAACCTTTTTACACATTATATGCATATACATGTGTGTTTTTCTGATTCTATAGAACTTAACTGAAACATCTACTTAAAGAAGAGAAAAACCTGCCAGTTTTATAAGAAACAATATAGAAGGCAGAGAGTCCCTAGAAGGATTGAAGAAAGAGCAATGCACAAAATAAATAATGAATTTAGGGATTGGGGTGGAAGTAAAGCACTATCAGAAATAAGTCAGAGTATGAACTTGAATTAAATAATTATTTGAGGAGGATAATGGCAGGTTTAATGGACAAAATTTGGTTGTTTTGAGTGGAACATACAAGAACATTAAAAAAACAAAACAACTAACAAAAAAACTGCAGGAAACAATAATGCAAATTCAGGAGCTCTAGAGAAAAGTCATGGATTTCTACTAGCTAAAACCCAATATTTATCTAACTATCACAAAGAATGTTTTAAAAAATTTTATGATGGGGCTTCCCTAGTAGCTCAGTGCTAAAGAGTTCGCCTGCCAGTGCAGGAGACACGGGTTTGATCCTGATCTGGGAAGATCCTACATGCTGAGCAACTAAGCTCGGTAGAGCCACCCGAGGCTTTGAGTCCAAATTTAAAAAAAAGAAGAAGAAGGACAAAAGGAAAAGAGTTGTTTTAAGACAAGTCACAAACAGGAAGATGTATGCAAAGAATATAGCAAAAAACTCTAGCATCCGGGATTATATTTTTTAAACTATAATAAAAATCAAAGACTAACACTATAATAAGAAATTGTTCAAAGGTCTTGAACAGACATTTCAAGACAGAAAATCTAAATAGCCAACACACAAAAAATGTTCTTTCTCACCAGATTCAATGAAAGTTACTGGTCTCATTGTCATTCCTTTGAAGATAATTTGTCTTTTTCTCTATACATGTCTAGGGTTTTAATCTGCAATTGAGCACCAAGAGACTCACACAAGAACACTGTATTAGCAGTGGTATTTATAACAGCAAACATATGGAAACTGCTGCCTAAGTTTCTAGACTATCTACCAGTCCTACAGATTTCAAATTTGTCAGCCTCCCACACCAACTCAATCACTTGAGATAACTTTTTAAACCTTTTTACACATTATATGCATATACATGTGTGTTTTTCTGATTCTATAGAACTTAACTGAAACATCTACTTAAAGAAGAGAAAAACCTGCCAGTTTTATAAGAAACAATATAGAAGGCAGAGAGTCCCTAGAAGGATTGAAGAAAGAGCAATGCACAAAATAAATAATGAATTTAGGGATTGGGGTGGAAGTAAAGCACTATCAGAAATAAGTCAGAGTATGAACTTGAATTAAATAATTATTTGAGGAGGATAATGGCAGGTTTAATGGACAAAATTTGGTTGTTTTGAGTGGAACATACAAGAACATTAAAAAAAAAACAAAAACAACTAACAAAAACACCAGGAAACAATAATGCAAATTCAGGAGCTCTAGAGAAAAGTCATGGATTTCTACTAGCTAAAACCCAATATTTATCTAACTATCACAAAGAATGTTTTAAAAAATTTTATGATGGGGCTTCCCTAGTAGCTCAGTGCTAAAGAGTTCGCCTGCCAGTGCAGGAGACACGGGTTTGATCCCTGATCTGGGAAGATCCTACATGCTGCGGAGCAACTAAGCTCGTGAGCCACAATTATGGAGTCTCTGCTCTAGAGCCTCAGAGCTGCAACTATTGAGTCCATGTGACGCAACTATTGAAGCCTGTGTACCCTAGATCCTGAGTTCCACAACAAGAGAAGTCACTGCAACAAGAAGCTTGCTCATCTCAACTAGAGCACAGCCCCCACTCCCTGCAACTAGAGAAGAGCCTGTGGCAGCAGTGAAAACCCAGAATAGTCATAAATAAATAAAATGCATTTCTAAAAAAAAAGAGAGAACATTAAAAAACAATTTTTATGATATTTCTAAAAATACCAAATTTTAAGAAGGCTAGCTCTGCCACCTAGTGCCAAAGAATGTTAGAATGCAATTGCTGTTAGAATGTTAGAACACAACTGCTCCAAGTGCTCAAGGAAATGTAAGGAAGAGCTATGACTTACTTAAGAATCACAATAATTTACGATTATAAAAAATGGTATCCTCACTTTATTCCATCTTCATTCACAGGTGAGATAACATTACATATTTATTATCAGAATAATGAAGGGTGTGGCTACCATTATACCTCTTTTCAGTAAACCTGACAAACACTTGGAATTTTAACAAATTGCAATAAAATCCTGGTGTCCTCTTGTAGAATGTTCTGTTCCATCCTTCTCTCTAAATTCTGGGCTGTTCTTGAAATCCGGGTTCTATTTCTCTTGCTGCATCTATTACCTATGCTATTCAATGTATTCAGTTACATCCTTATTTATACTATTCTTTTAGAAGTAAAGTCATCACTTTCCATGTAGTTAGCAGAGTCATGTTTGAAAAAAAGCAAATGACTGACACGTATTTTCCTACTTAATCCTATAAGGCTTTTTCCATTACCTGTAGAATATACCAATATTTTATAAACATTAAACTTCATCATAATCTGACTTCTACCAAGTCAAATATAATTCAGCTTTTCTGAGAAAGAGAGGAGGCATACAAAAGAAAGGGGAGGAAGATAGGAGGAATAAAAGAAAAGGCTAAGACAACAGGCATTCAATTTTAAACACTGATTTACATTCCTCAGTAGGCCTTATTTTCCAGCATCAATAAACAGTGACTACAGTGTCATAGACAAATGTTTACTCACAAGCATTCATAAATGATTGAATTAACAAACAGAAACACAAGTTTGTCTTACCTTAGCAGTTTTAATATAGTGGCTCAAAACTTCTGCTCTAATTTTTAATGTTTGAGCATGAAGAATCTCTCTAACAACCCAAAAGCTTACCTGCAAATAAAAATTAAAAATAGTTCAATGTCAAGATTCTTTACTTACAGGATCACAGATGACAAGACGCTGTTTAAAAATACTTTCTCTTGCCCTTGACTCATCACCAGGACATAACTAATGTTGCATATACTTCATATACGTACAGACTGACAGATAGAGACATGTGAGTCTTATTTGATAAGTCATGTCTGACTCTTTGTGGCCCCATGGACTGGAGCCTGCCAGGCTTCTCTGATCATGGAATTCTCTAGGCAAGAATACTAGAGTGGGTTGCCACTTCCTTCTCCAGGAGATCTTCCCAACCCAGGGACTGAATCCACATCTTCTGCACTGGCAGGAAAATGACTGCTGGGCCACCAGGGAAGCCCATATATGTCTGTTACAGACACATAAAAACATCATTACAATTTCTCATCGGTAAAAGCTAGTGTCACTTTTGAAGGAAAAGAGAAAGCAATAAAACCAGAAAGACACAATATGAACATTATACAAATGTTTTTGTTTTGCTGTATTCTGAAACACTTTGGCAGAAACTCTAAGATTAATCTTGATACTGTAAAATATGCTACTTATAGTATGTTTTTCTGTGGCTGTGTAATCCCACTCTGCTATTTATTTACACTGAGTGGAATCATAACTGCAAAGAATCTCAACTATGGTTTTCCTGATATGAACAGGATAAAATGTAAAATATTATTAAGAAAAGTATGTCTAAGTCATTCTAAAATTAAGATTATATTTTTTAAAACTCTGTAATGCTTTCAAATTCAATGAAACACTTAAGAGAGGGCATAAAAAGGAGGAAGATAGGAGGAATAAAAGAAAAGGCTAAGACAACAGGCATTCAATTTTAAACACTGATTTACATTCCTCAGTAGGCCTTATTTTCCAGCATCAATAAACAGTGACTACAGTGTCATAGACAAATGTTTACTCACAAGCATTCATAAATGATTGAATTAACAAACAGAAACACAAGTTTGTCTTACCTTAGCAGTTTTAATATAGTGGCTCAAAACTTCTGCTCTAATTTTTAATGTTTGAGCATGAAGAATCTCTCTAACAACCCAAAAGCTTACCTGCAAATAAAAATTAAAAATAGTTCAATGTCAAGATTCTTTACTTACAGGATCACAGATGACAAGACGCTGTTTAAAAATACTTTCTCTTGCCCTTGACTCATCACCAGGACATAACTAATGTTGCATATACTTCATATACGTACAGACTGACAGATAGAGACATGTGAGTCTTATTTGATAAGTCATGTCTGACTCTTTGTGGCCCCATGGACTGGAGCCTGCCAGGCTTCTCTGATCATGGAATTCTCTAGGCAAGAATACTAGAGTGGGTTGCCACTTCCTTCTCCAGGAGATCTTCCCAACCCAGGGACTGAATCCACATCTTCTGCACTGGCAGGAAAATGACTGCTGGGCCACCAGGGAAGCCCATATATGTCTGTTACAGACACATAAAAACATCATTACAATTTCTCATCGGTAAAAGCTAGTGTCACTTTTGAAGGAAAAGAGAAAGCAATAAAACCAGAAAGACACAATATGAACATTATACAAATGTTTTTGTTTTTGCTGTATTCTGAAACACTTTGGCAGAAACTCTAAGATTAATCTTGATACTGTAAAATATGCTACTTATAGTATGTTTTTCTGTGGCTGTGTAATCCCACTCTGCTATTTATTTACACTGAGTGGAATCATAACTGCAAAGAATCTCAACTATGGTTTTCCTGATATGAACAGGATAAAATGTAAAATATTATTAAGAAAAGTATGTCTAAGTCATTCTAAAATTAAGATTATATTTTTTAAAACTCTGTAATGCTTTCAAATTCAATGAAACCACATTTAAGATTTCTTTTAAAAAACATAAAAAATCATTCAACAGAAGGAAACCTAGGTCTGTAACGTTATTAAAATGCTTTGGTGAAAATAATGTGCTTATCATATGACACAGAAGTATGTATGTAACATTTTAATTCATATATTATGAAGGCAAAATCAAAGCACAGTTAGTCCAAAATCATACAAACCTAAAAATAGGATGAAATAGGATGCAGTCAGAAATTTTAGTAGAAAATTAAGCCACTGCCATCTTTTCTTAGTAGGAAATACCTCAGATTTTGTTTGCGACTTTTATATATGAACTGTCAATATATGTATACATTACACGTGTATGTGTAAATATAAAATGTATATATTTTGCAAAGCCAACTTCATATTTGTTACTATATTTAAGCTACTAATGGCAATAATTGTCCCTGATTCTAATCAATTTTACTTCTAAAATAAAACTAAAGTTATAGTTTAGTATTTTAACAATAACCTTAGCACCTTAGTAAATAGTAATTATGATTCAATCGAAACTCCATGAACACTGACTTAATGTCAAATTTTAAGACAAGTATTCAGGTAATTTAAAAACATGGTCACAAACTTCTGTCACTCCCTGCACTAAAAGCTGGGGCGTATGTGACCTCTCTCTGAACCTAGAAAAGCTCATGACTGCTTCAAGGAATGGAAAATTAACAAAACTGATGCTCACTTCCATGACAAGGTCATAGAAGAAAATGCAGCGCCTACCTTGATTGCTGGAACATTCTCTGTGGGACTCCTAAACTACCACGAGAAGTCCAGCTACCCTGAGACCCCAGGACAGAAAGGCTAAGGAGTAGGTGCTTCCCAGCTGACAGTAACGAACCAACCTGACAATATGCCATTCTGAAACACTTTGGCAGAAACTTAAGATTAATCTTGATACTGTAAAATATGCTACTTATAGTATGTTTTCTGTGGCTGTGTAATCCCACTCTGCTATTTATTTACACTGAGTGGAATCATAACTGCAAAGAATCTCAACTATGGTTTTCCTGATATGAACAGGATAAAATGTAAAATATTATTAAGAAAAGTATGTCTAAGTCATTCTAAAATTAAGATTATATTTTTTAAAACTCTGTAATGCTTTCAAATTCAATGAAACCACATTTAAGATTTTTTTTAAAAAAACATAAAAATCATTCAACAAAGGAAACCTAGGTCTGTAACGTTATTAAAATGCTTTGGTGAAAATAATGTGCTTATCATATGACACAGAAGTATGTATGTAACATTTTAATTCATATATTATGAAGGCAAAATCAAAGCACAGTTAGTCCAAAATCATACAAACCTAAAAATAGGATGAAATAGGATGCAGTCAGAAATTTTAGTAGAAAATTAAGCCACTGCCATCTTTTCTTAGTAGGAAATACCTCAGATTTTGTTTGCGACTTTTATATATGAACTGTCAATATATGTATACATTACACGTGTATGTGTAAATATAAAATGTATATATTTTGCAAAGCCAACTTCATATTTGTTACTATATTTAAGCTACTAATGGCAATAATTGTCCCTGATTCTAATCAATTTTACTTCTAAAATAAAACTAAAGTTATAGTTTAGTATTTTAACAATAACCTTAGCACCTTAGTAAATAGTAATTATGATTCAATCGAAACTCCATGAACACTGACTTAATGTCAAATTTTAAGACAAGTATTCAGGTAATTTAAAAACATGGTCACAAACTTCTGTCACTCCCTGCACTAAAAGCTGGGGCGTATGTGACCTCTCTCTGAACCTAGAAAAGCTCATGACTGCTTCAAGGAATGGAAAATTAACAAAACTGATGCTCACTTCCATGACAAGGTCATAGAAGAAAATGCAGCGCCTACCTTGATTGCTGGAACATTCTCTGTGGGACTCCTAAACTACCACGTAAGAAGTCCAGCTACCCTGAGACCCCCAGGACAGAAAGGCTAAGGAGTAGGTGCTTCCCAGCTGACAGTCCCAGCTGAGGCGAACCACACCTGACAATACTGCCCAGAATGATCAACACCGAGACAAGGGTTTAATGAAATTACTGGACTTAAAAGAAAAATATCTTCAGGCTAAGAAAAGAGAAAGTGATTTTTAAGGAAAAGAAAATTTACTTATCATCAGATTTTTCAATAGCAACACTTTGCCAGGAAAAAATGCAGTGCTATTTAAAATATTAACAAGCATAAAGAAAACTTTATACAAAGGGCAGACAAACTTATCAGAGTGTAAGAACTCAAAAATTATTGCTCTAATGAATCCTTCCTGAGTAAATTCTTTTTTTAAAATTTTAAAATTTTTTTATTTTTGAGGGGGGCAGGTTGGGGAGGGAAGGGGCTGGGCGGGTCACTTCTACTGGTCTTTCATTTCTCTATTTTCATCCATCTTTGCTCTTTGGCTCCTGTGGGCCTCCCATCACAGCGGCCTCTGTTGTCGCAGAGCGCTGGCTCTGGGCGCATGCGCTCCAGAGCTCCGGCTCGGTAGTTGGACACATCGGTCCAGCCGCTCGGCGGCACGTGGGATCTTCCCAGGCCGGGGATCAAACCAGCGCCCCTTGCACTGCAAGGGAAGCCCCTGAGTAAATTCTTAAGTAACAGGCTTCAGACAATCCAATGACTGGAAAAACATTAGAAAGGCAGTGAGCATTAAGTACACACTTACTCATAGAAATAAGACTCGTAACAGTTAAAAGAAGGAGAGTCTATTATACAATGCCTATATGTCAGAAAATATATACTATCTACTATAAAAAATACATCTGCAAAATATGTAATTTACCTATTTATAGGAATATTATTGGTATCAGTACTGCTGTTCTAAGACTGTTACTTGCTATGTAGGCTAAGGCAAATGAGTAACCTACAGGATACTGTATCATGCCCTCTGTACCTATAAAAGCAGGTTTTGGGTGTGGAAGAAAGGATATGAGGATAAAACATGGAAGAAAATGCAGCGCCTACCTTGATTGCTGGAACATTCTCTGTGGGACTCCTAAACTACCACGTAAGAAGTCCAGCTACCCTGAGACCCCCAGGACAGAAAGGCTAAGGAGTAGGTGCTTCCCAGCTGACAGTCCCAGCTGAGGCGAACCACACCTGACAATACTGCCCAGAATGATCAACACCGAGACAAGGGTTTAATGAAATTACTGGACTTAAAAGAAAAATATCTTCAGGCTAAGAAAAGAGAAAGTGATTTTTAAGGAAAAGAAAATTTACTTATCATCAGATTTTTCAATAGCAACACTTTGCCAGGAAAAAATGCAGTGCTATTTAAAATATTAACAAGCATAAAGAAAACTTTATACAAAGGGCAGACAAACTTATCAGAGTGTAAGAACTCAAAAATTATTGCTCTAATGAATCCTTCCTGAGTAAATTCTTTTTTTAAAATTTTAAAATTTTTTTATTTTTGAGGGGGGCAGGTGGGGGGGGGAGGGGGCTGGGCGGGTCACTTCTACTGGTCTTTCATTTCTCTATTTTCATCCATCTTTGCTCTTTGGCTCCTGTGGGCCTCCCATCACAGCGGCCTCTGTTGTCGCAGAGCGCTGGCTCTGGGCGCATGCGCTCCAGAGCTCCGGCTCGGTAGTTGGACACATCGGTCCAGCCGCTCAGCGGCACGTGGGATCTTCCCAGGCCGGGGATCAAACCAGCGCCCCTTGCACTGCAAGGGAAGCCCCTGAGTAAATTCTTAAGTAACAGGCTTCAGACAATCCAATGACTGGAAAAACATTAGAAAGGCAGTGAGCATTAAGTACACACTTACTCATAGAAATAAGACTCGTAACAGTTAAAAGAAGGAGAGTCTATTATACAATGCCTATATGTCAGAAAATATATACTATCTACTATAAAAAATACATCTGCAAAATATGTAATTTACCTATTTATAGGAATATTATTGGTATCAGTACTGCTGTTCTAAGACTGTTACTTGCTATGTAGGCTAAGGCAAATGAGTAACCTACAGGATACTGTATCATGCCCTCTGTACCTATAAAAGCAGGTTTTGGGTGTGGAAGAAAGGATATGAGGATAAAACATGGAAGAGGTAAAGTAAAATTCTGGTCCTGAATTTGAATTAGAAGTATTAATACGAACTCATGAGATAGTCTATTCTTTATTTTTTAAAATTTTTGGCCACTTTTATTGGTCTTTGGTTTATTTATTTTCATCCATCTTTGTTCCCTGGCCTGTGTGGGCCTCCCATTGCAGTGGCCTCTCCTGTAGCAGAGCACCGGCTCTGGGGGCATGTGCTCCAGAGCGCTGGCTCACAATTGGACACACCAGTCCAGCCGCTCCGTGGCATGTAGGATCCTCCCGTGCCAGGGATGGAACTGACACCCCTTGCAGTGCAAGGCAGACTCCTTACCCACTGGACCACCAGGGAAGCCCAAGATAGTCTATTTTAAAACAGCTGTATGTGTGTATATGTATGTATATGACACACAGATATCCTAGCTATATCTGCAAATAGGCCTAGAAATCATGGTCACTCTAATAGCAATGGGCTTGGTTTCCTACTGTAAGAAACCAAGGTTTATTAAAGAAATGCTGATTCTAGGCAGCGAGCAGATAACATGAACAGGCACTATCCTTCCATATAAACAGCAAAGAAACTGTTAAAGATCACTAGTGTCATGAGAAAGGACATGAAAGCCAACCTGAAGAGACTCCTGTTGGCCAAAGACGGAAAAATATGAGCTTCAATAATGATAACAATGGCAATGGGTTGAAACACATCGTGCGTGCTTACGTTATGAGTTCAAAATAAAATAAAAATTAGAAACTACTCTGTCATTGTCATAGGATGACAAAACATCAATTCATTATTTTCAAAACTGCTGAATAAAGAGAAAAAATCAAATATTTATCCTTCCTTGCCTATAGGAAATGGAACCTTTCAGTTTGCAAGTACTAGATAAGGGAGAAACGTCTCTTTATAAAAGCATGCCCACTAGTAAATAAAAAGAAGGAGAGTCTATTATACAATGCCTATATGTCAGAAAATATATACTATCTACTATAAAAAATACATCTGCAAAATATGTAATTTACCTATTTATAGGAATATTATTGGTATCAGTACTGCTGTTCTAAGACTGTTACTTGCTATGTAGGCTAAGGCAAATGAGTAACCTACAGGATACTGTATCATGCCCTCTGTACCTATAAAAGCAGGTTTTGGGTGTGGAAGAAAGGATATGAGGATAAAACATGGAAGAGGTAAAGTAAAATTCTGGTCCTGAATTTGAATTAGAAGTATTAATACGAACTCATGAGATAGTCTATTCTTTATTTTTTAAAATTTTTGGCCACTTTTATTGGTCTTTGGTTTATTTATTTTCATCCATCTTTGTTCCCTGGCCTGTGTGGGCCTCCCATTGCAGTGGCCTCTCCTGTAGCAGAGCACCGGCCCGGGGGGCATGTGCTCCAGAGCGCTGGCTCACAATTGGACACACCAGTCCAGCCGCTCCGTGGCATGTAGGATCCTCCCGTGCCAGGGATGGAACTGACACCCCTTGCAGTGCAAGGCAGACTCCTTACCCACTGGACCACCAGGGAAGCCCAAGATAGTCTATTTTAAAACAGCTGTATGTGTGTATATGTATGTATATGACACACAGATATCCTAGCTATATCTGCAAATAGGCCTAGAAATCATGGTCACTCTAATAGCAATGGGCTTGGTTTCCTACTGTAAGAAACCAAGGTTTATTAAAGAAATGCTGATTCTAGGCAGCGAGCAGATAACATGAACAGGCACTATCCTTCCATATAAACAGCAAAGAAACTGTTAAAGATCACTAGTGTCATGAGAAAGGACATGAAAGCCAACCTGAAGAGACTCCTGTTGGCCAAAGACGGAAAAATATGAGCTTCAATAATGATAACAATGGCAATGGGTTGAAACACATCGTGCGTGCTTACGTTTATGAGTTCAAAATAAAATTAAAAATTAGAAACTACTCTGTCATTGTCATAGGATGACAAAACATCAATTCATTATTTTCAAAACTGCTGAATAAAGAGAAAAAATCAAATATTTATCCTTCCTTGCCTATAGGAAATGGAACCTTTCAGTTTGCAAGTACTAGATAAGGGAGAAACGTCTCTTTATAAAAGCATGCCCACTAGTAAATAAAAAAGAACGAAACAAGAACTTAACTTTTCATACCCTCAAATAATGGATCTAGATAATTCCTAATATCACAAAAAAGACCTGATCAAGAAACCCCACACAACCCAGACTCTTAGCAAATGCACTGAATCTACTCAACCTTTGGAATCGGCAGCTAATTTCCAGAGAACATAGGACTATTAAACTACATGGAATGTGGTCCACTGTGCTAGACTTTAGAGGTTCCTCCACAGGAAACAGTAAGGAAGAGAAAAGGATAAAGGGAGAAATTGCAAATTAAAAAGTCACAAACATTTAACAAATTTAAAAAAACTGGCAAGGCTAAGTTAAGGATCCACATTTATGTGATAAAGACCATTAAAATAAACACATAGTAGTGAGTGCTATAAAAGTCAGGACAGTGGTTACTGCTGGAGGAAGAAAGTGTGTGAACTGGGACGAGGCACACGGAGGGGTTTCTAGGGTAGTCCCTAAACTTCCATTAAACCCTATTAACTGTAACCCTGATTAAGCATAAGAGCTTTTGATACACTCTGACATATTTGATCCTAACCCTTTTGGCTTAAGAATAATATTAGTGCTTAAAATCTAAAGTCAAATTTGTGGGTATTAATAACCCACGAATGCTTTTGTTGGCAAAGCAAAAAGTTTCACTGTAATAAATCCTGACCACCCCAGAAAAATTTTAAAACAACTGCTATATAGTTTAAATAAGGAATTCAGTATATGACATGTACGCTGTAGGATCCGTACTAATCACTTAAGCTCATTTAAACAGCAAAGAAACTGTTAAAGATCACTAGTGTCATGAGAAAGGACATGAAAGCCAACCTGAAGAGACTCCTGTTGGCCAAAGACGGAAAAATATGAGCTTCAATAATGATAACAATGGCAATGGGTTGAAACACATCGTGCGTGCTTACGTTTATGAGTTCAAAATAAAATTAAAATTAGAAACTACTCTGTCATTGTCATAGGATGACAAAACATCAATTCATTATTTTCAAAACTGCTGAATAAAGAGAAAAAATCAAATATTTATCCTTCCTTGCCTATAGGAAATGGAACCTTTCAGTTTGCAAGTACTAGATAAGGGAGAAACGTCTCTTTATAAAAGCATGCCCACTAGTAAATAAAAAAGAACGAAACAAGAACTTAACTTTTCATACCCTCAAATAATGGATCTAGATAATTCCTAATATCACAAAAAAGACCTGATCAAGAAACCCCACACAACCCAGACTCTTAGCAAATGCACTGAATTTACTCAACCTTTGGAATCGGCAGCTAATTTCCAGAGAACATAGGACTATTAAACTACATGGAATGTGGTCCACTGTGCTAGACTTTAGAGGTTCCTCCACAGGAAACAGTAAGGAAGAGAAAAGGATAAAGGGAGAAATTGCAAATTAAAAAGTCACAAACATTTAACAAATTTAAAAAAAACTGGCAAGGCTAAGTTAAGGATCCACATTTATGTGATAAAGACCATTAAAATAAACACATAGTAGTGAGTGCTATAAAAGTCAGGACAGTGGTTACTGCTGGAGGAAGAAAGTGTGTGAACTGGGACGAGGCACACGGAGGGGTTTCTAGGGTAGTCCCTAAACTTCCATTAAACCCTATTAACTGTAACCCTGATTAAGCATAAGAGCTTTTGATACACTCTGACATATTTGATCCTAACCCTTTTGGCTTAAGAATAATATTAGTGCTTAAAAATCTAAAGTCAAATTTGTGGGTATTAATAACCCACGAATGCTTTTGTTGGCAAAGCAAAAAGTTTCACTGTAATAAATCCTGACCACCCCAGAAAAATTTTAAAACAACTGCTATATAGTTTAAATAAGGAATTCAGTATATGACATGTACGCTGTAGGATCCGTACTAATCACTTAAGCTCATTTAAAAGGAAAACTTTAACTCAGTTCCATTTTGGGTAGTACAGTGAACCAAATAACTTGAGAAACTATTTGCTATAAACCACCAGAAATGCTGGGTTAAACACAACTTTTTTTTTTTTTAAACTTTTATTTTATTTGTAACTTTTACAGAGTTTTGTTGTTTACAGATATCTATGTTCCCAGATTAGTCATACGTATATCTCTCCCTTCCCACCTCTCCTGACCATCACACAGCACCCCTGAAGGGTCCCCTTTTCTCACAGAGCAATGACTAGAGCTGTTTTCTTCACTTATGATAGTACAGGCCTTCATGCTACTTCCTTTACGGCTCCCACCCTCTGTTCCTTCCCCACAATGTCCATATGTCCACTGTCCATGAAAGACAACTTTTTTTTTTTTGAAGCGTATGACAAACTTGAAAAGATATCACTTAAGGCCAAAAATAAAGGAAGTAAAGACAAAAAAGTAAAGGGCATGATAGCTTCCCCTGGAAAATTTCCTCTCAAAAGCACAGAGATTTGGGATTTAATACTTCTTCAAAATCAGAAAATAAGGTCTCACATCTTTACCTTTCCCCACCTGTTTCTATCTAAGGGATCTTCAGACAGCTACAGATTTGGTGAAAAAGTAGACTAAAATAATTTTCCCACTGACAGAAGGAGGCTCTCTTCCTTAAGAATTTGTAACCTGCCCTTACCTGGATCTAGATCTTAAAATTTTCACTATAGAGAAGTACAACTGTTCCCCAACCAACTGGCTAGTCAGTGAGGGAAGGCATTCTAGAAAGATGAGAAAAGTCCGCTGAATTTGTACAAAAACACCATCCATGTCTCTGGCTGACCTTGGGACCATGCACGGACAGGGGAAATTTTAAGAAGCCCAAATGAAGACCCCAAAAAATCTGGAGAAAAGTGATCTGTTTGCCAAGGAGAGAGAGAATTTAGAGTCTAAGCCCAGCCACGTTAATTGTCTGATAAAAGAAAAACCAATACTCTTCAAAAGAAGACTATAAAATCCAGAATCTCTATATTATCCATAATGAGGACTATACCATTGAAAAAATTACATGTAACATACAAACTGGTCCTAGGGCTTCCCTGGTGGTACAGTGGGTAAGGACACCGCCTTGCAGTGCAAGGGGCGCCGGTTCAATCCCTGGCCTGGGAAGATCCCACGTGCCGCAGAGCGGCTGGACTGCTGTGTCCAACTACCTAGTTGGCGCTCTGGAGCGCATGTGCCCAGAGCCGGTGCTCTGCAACGACAGAGGTCACTGCAATGGGAGCCCCACAAAGAACAAACATGGAAATGAAGGACCAATAGAAGTGGCCAAAAACCCCCCAAAACCCTGGTTCTAGTTCTGTAAGAGCCCTTGGTACCAGCAAAAGCAAACAAAATGCCTCTGAGGAGGTATATATCTTCAATCTAGGCGGCTGCAAAATTCCCACAGCTAAAGCTTAAATGAACATGGAGCTCTCAATTCAAAGCTATAAAAATGCATAAGAAAAGAAGCCACTGTGAGCATGGATTAGCAGATACAGAGAGTAAGTATTCCCAGGACTCTGGGTAATCACACAGAATTTACAAAACAGAAAGCTGAAGATGATTTAAGAAATTAAAAAGGAAAAAATGACACTAGTGTAAAAAGAAAAAGAGTAAGTACACAGACTTGAAGCAGATTTGACACATCTGAAGAGCATCAGTGAACTGAAACACAGACCTGACTAAATAATGCAGAATGGAGCACAAAGACATAGATGTAACATACGAATGGTTATTATACCAATAGGAAAGAAGGTCAGGTTTGGTAAATTTCCACAGGAATTACAGAAGGGAAAAAAAAGAATGATCATGTGGAGAGACACTGAAGAGATACTGGCTAAAAATGCTCTATAATGGATATAAAAACTTAAATTATTTCTTAATGAAAAATTACATACTGAGGAACTGAATTGCAGAAACTAAACATCAAAATTTTATAAGCAACTCACATGATTAAATCTTCTTGTAAAGGCAACTGCATTTGGTGCAGAACTGTATTTTTCTTTTTTATTCCATCCACAACTTGAAAGCTCCTGAAAAAAATTAAATTGAAAATTAAACATAAATTCATGAAATAGCCTTGTTTTCCCATTACACTAATGGTTTAAAAAGCATTAAAGACATTTGTGTACTTTTCCAGAACTGGTTGATTTAATAGGAACACATGTAATAGTATAACCATTCAGCTAAATCACAAAAGCAAATTTTACTAGAATATAAGTGGGCATCAATACTTATCTATGTGAACACAGTTAATTAGATCTATATTCCATATACAGAATGATAGGTTCTTCTTTGAAGAAATCTGAACCCCAAGAGGAAAGATCTACAAATAATGCAAAATGAGCTTCTCCCAACATAGAGTGACGCCTACTAGGGCTCCCCTCATAACTCAGTCAGTAAAGAATCTGCCTGCAATGCAGGAGACCCGGGTTTGATTCCTGGGTTCGGAAGATGCCCTGGAAAGAGAGAGAAGCCGGGGTAGAGTAACAAGATTTACAAACAGATATATCTTCAATCTAGGCGGCTGCAAAATTCCCACAGCTAAAGCTTAAATGAACATGGAGCTCTCAATTCAAAGCTATAAAAATGCATAAGAAAAGAAGCCACTGTGAGCATGGATTAGCAGATACAGAGAGTAAGTATTCCCAGGACTCTGGGTAATCACACAGAATTTACAAAACAGAAAGCTGAAGATGATTTAAGAAATTAAAAGAAAAAATGACACTAGTGTAAAAAGAAAAAGAGTAAGTACACAGACTTGAAGCAGATTTGACACATCTGAAGAGCATCAGTGAACTGAAACACAGACCTGACTAAATAATGCAGAATGGAGCACAAAGACATAGATGTAACATACGAATGGTTATTATACCAATAGGAAAGAAGGTCAGGTTTGGTAAATTTCCACAGGAATTACAGAAGGGAAAAAAAAGAATGATCATGTGGAGAGACACTGAAGAGATACTGGCTAAAATGCTCTATAATGGATATAAAAACTTAAATTATTTCTTAATGAAAAATTACATACTGAGGAACTGAATTGCAGAAACTAAACATCAAAATTTTATAAGCAACTCACATGATTAAATCTTCTTGTAAAGGCAACTGCATTTGGTGCAGAACTGTATTTTTCTTTTTTATTCCATCCACAACTTGAAAGCTCCTGAAAAAAATTAAATTGAAAATTAAACATAAATTCATGAAATAGCCTTGTTTTCCCATTACACTAATGGTTTAAAAAGCATTAAAGACATTTGTGTACTTTTCCAGAACTGGTTGATTTAATAGGAACACATGTAATAGTATAACCATTCAGCTAAATCACAAAAGCAAATTTTACTAGAATATAAGTGGGCATCAATACTTATCTATGTGAACACAGTTAATTAGATCTATATTCCATATACAGAATGATAGGTTCTTCTTTGAAGAAATCTGAACCCCAAGAGGAAAGATCTACAAATAATGCAAAATGAGCTTCTCCCAACATAGAGTGACGCCTACTAGGGCTCCCCTCATAACTCAGTCAGTAAAGAATCTGCCTGCAATGCAGGAGACCCGGGTTTGATTCCTGGGTCAGGAAGATGCCCTGGAGAAGGAAACGGCAACCCACTCCAGTATTCTTGCTAGAGAATTTCACAGACAGAGGAGCCTGGTGGGCTAGAGTCCATGGGGTTGCAAGAGTCAAACACAACTGAGCAACTAAACCACCATCACCACTAGGTGCCAAGCTATAAGCCAGTCATTTAGAGCTTCTAATCAGCTTCCTCAATCTTTGAGTTGAGGGATAGTGACCCCAGGCACCTGAAGAAACCTCTAAAAAGGGGTACTTGATCCCGCACTGCTGTTGTTGTTTACACCAAGTTGTGTCTGACTTTTTGTGATCCCATGGACTTCAGCCCACCAGGCTCCTCTGTCCATGGGATTCCTTAGGTGAGCATACTGGAGTGAGTTGTCATTTCTTTCTCCAGGGCATCTTCCCAACCCAGGGGCAGAACCCACATCTCCTGACCTGGCAGGCAGATTCTTTACCACTGAGCCATCAGGGAAGCTCCTTGATCCCACAGGGTCCATCAACAGAACTGAAAGAGCTGAAGGACTTGGATGTAAAAAAAATTAAAATTTTGTTATATAATCCATAGGAAAGAAGAACTCTGAGAAAACTGAGTTAGGGCAGAGAACAAAAAAAAAAAATCTGAGAAAAGGACAAAACCAGACAATTACTGCTTCCAGGTAGATAACTGCTCCCATTAAATGGCAAAAATAAAAGGGTACGAATGAGAAATATTCAGAGAACCAAATAAAACTTTTGGACATAAAAATATAAGGGGTACAAAATGAGATATAAGATCAACACTGGTTGATTTAATAGGAACACATGTAATAGTATAACCATTCAGCTAAATCACAAAAGCAAATTTTACTAGAATATAAGTGGGCATCAATACTTATCTATGTGAACACAGTTAATTAGATCTATATTCCATATACAGAATGATAGGTTCTTCTTTGAAGAAATCTGAACCCCAAGAGGAAAGATCTACAAATAATGCAAAATGAGCTTCTCCCAACATAGAGTGACGCCTACTAGGGCTCCCCTCATAACTCAGTCAGTAAAGAATCTGCCTGCAATGCAGGAGACCCGGGTTTGATTCCTGGGTCAGGAAGATGCCCTGGAGAAGGAAACGGCAACCCACTCCAGTATTCTTGCTAGAGAATTTCACAGACAGAGGAGCCTGGTGGGCTAGAGTCCATGGGGTTGCAAGAGTCAAACACAACTGAGCAACTAAACCACCATCACCACTAGGTGCCAAGCTATAAGCCAGTCATTTAGAGCTTCTAATCAGCTTCCTCAATCTTTGAGTTGAGGGATAGTGACCCCAGGCACCTGAAGAAACCTCTAAAAAGGGGTACTTGATCCCGCACTGCTGTTGTTGTTTACACCAAGTTGTGTCTGACTTTTTGTGATCCCATGGACTTCAGCCCACCAGGCTCCTCTGTCCATGGGATTCCTTAGGTGAGCATACTGGAGTGAGTTGTCATTTCTTTCTCCAGGGCATCTTCCCAACCCAGGGGCAGAACCCACATCTCCTGACCTGGCAGGCAGATTCTTTACCACTGAGCCATCAGGGAAGCTCCTTGATCCCCCACAGGGTCCATCAACAGAACTGAAAGAGCTGAAGGACTTGGATGTAAAAAAAATTAAAATTTTGTTATATAATCCATAGGAAAGAAGAACTCTGAGAAAACTGAGTTAGGGCAGAGAACAAAAAAAAAAAATCTGAGAAAAGGACAAAACCAGACAATTACTGCTTCCAGGTAGATAACTGCTCCCATTAAATGGCAAAAATAAAAGGGTACGAATGAGAAATATTCAGAGAACCAAATAAAACTTTTGGACATAAAAATATAATAAAAGAACTTAAAGTCAACAGAAGATAAAGGTGATTATACCTTTTAAACAATAAGCTCAAAATAGGAGCAAAAATATTACGTTATTAGAAAAATCCACTAGAATCAACTTCTGAATAATAAAAATAATTTTAAGAGAATTCAAGAAAAAACCTAATTCAAGAAAATGCCTCCAGAACTTAATGGATAGCAAAAGACCTGTCTAAAGCTCATTACAAAAGATCAAAAACACAAAAGACTCGAAACCAACGGCTAGCATCAAAAACAAAGAAATCATAATATCTGTCAATTAAAAAACAAAACAATAACAGATCATATCAGACCGCATACAGAAAAATAGGCACCAGAATTAGATGTCTCAGTAGCAACTCTAGAAATTACAAGACAACTAAAACAATGCTCTCAAAATCCTAGAATTCTATATCCAATAAAAAATCAATTGTGAAAGTACACCACAGGCATTTTCAGATACAAAAGTCCTGGAGAATTTGCCTTCTATGTGTCTATTTTCACAGAGTTAAAAACAATACGTGTTCTATCAAAAAAAGAAAAAACAACAACTAGCAAAGTAAGACGAAGGAAGATCCCGCCTTCATCAAGGGTGGTGGTGGGGGCAGGGGAATGATAATTTAAAAAAAAGAAAAAGGAAGATAAGATCCAGGAAACTGAGGAACCAACAGAGAAAGAAAATATTGGAAACTCTCAGATTAACAGTAAAAGGAGATTCTGGGACAAAGCTGTGAGCAGACCTTAAGAAGGACAGTCCAGATGGTAAGTAGCAAGGATGGAAATTCCAAGACAGACATCTCTGAAAGATAAAACAATATCTGGAGTGTCTGAACACCTAGAGGAAGCACATTCATTACATTTACTTCTGGCAGAAAAATTAGTGACAAGTACAGAGAAAGCTAAAGGGATTCCCAGGTCCTGCTAGTGGTAAAGAACCTGCCTGCCAATGCAGAAGACGCAGGAGATGTGGGTTTGATCCCTGGGTTGGGAAGATTCCCTGGAGGAGGAAGTGGCAACCCACTCCAGTATTCTTGCTGGGAAATACCATGGACAGAGGAGCCTGGCAGGGTACACTCTGTGGGGGTCACAAAGAATTGGACATGAGTGTCCAAAAATACAGAATGCAAAAATACAGAAAGTTAAAGTACATTATTTAGCTCAAAGAACACAAAATTTAAGTAATCATGGCCCATCTGTCCTTCTGCTTTCTCTACACTTGTAAAGAACAGGTGAGCCATGATTACGTATTCATGTCAAAACTGTGACACAACTATATAGGAAAGGGGAGGAAGCAAATTGTGAAAATGTGAGAGGAAGAGAACATTAGGGACTGAAACCATCTTCCACAGTAGAGGGTCAACAAAGCACATCCAAAACTGAAAAATCATAAGCAATAAGTGCTTAGATATGCTATCTTAAATACAGATATAAATCTTTCCAAATAAGAAAAGCTAAGAGACTTGGATGGGTGTGGGACTCAAGGGTGGAGGTTGGAAGGGTGGAAGCAATAAGATATTGCTATATTTTGCCCTCCTATGAAAATATTTAGCTTTTTAGGCATGATTCATGCTTAGCTTCAGTACAACTTTAAAACAGAAACAAAAAAGAATGCACTGTGTTAGGGGACCACTGAGGAAGCTCTGATGATATTACGACACTTCAAGAAAAGGGAACTCCAATTTCCTAGAATAGGGTAGTGTTAGTGGGTACTGAAAATATCACTTGGTCAAAAACTGGATCCAGAAAGGGTAAGCTAAGAACGAGGTGCCCAGAAGGACTAAGATCCCCAAATTTCTGGCTTGAGCAACTGAGATGGGGAATACTGAAGAAAGAGATAACAATCATCCCATTAACATAGTAGTAAACAATAAATGCTCTGAAGGCATAAATTTCCTTTTTTAAACCTAGAATTAAATTGCAGATTTCAAATCTGAAATTACTGAAGAAAATGACAGAAGCAACTCTACAATTTAAAAAACTGGGGGTACTTGGTACTCAGCCTAGATATATGCTCATTTCACATTTTCTCCTGTCAGGGGCCACTGCCCCAATGCAGAAGACGCAGGAGATGTGGGTTTGATCCCTGGGTTGGGAAGATTCCCTGGAGGAGGAAGTGGCAACCCACTCCAGTATTCTTGCTGGGAAATACCATGGACAGAGGAGCCTGGCAGGGTACACTCTGTGGGGGTCACAAAGAATTGGACATGAGTGTCCAAAAATACAGAATGCAAAAATACAGAAAGTTAAAGTACATTATTTAGCTCAAAGAACACAAAATTTAAGTAATCATGGCCCATCTGTCCTTCTGCTTTCTCTACACTTGTAAAGAACAGGTGAGCCATGATTACGTATTCATGTCAAAACTGTGACACAACTATATAGGAAAGGGGAGGAAGCAAATTGTGAAAATGTGAGAGGAAGAGAACATTAGGGACTGAAACCATCTTCCACAGTAGAGGGTCAACAAAGCACATCCAAAACTGAAAAATCATAAGCAATAAGTGCTTAGATATGCTATCTTAAATACAGATATAAATCTTTCCAAATAAGAAAAGCTAAGAGACTTGGATGGGTGTGGGACTCAAGGGTGGAGGTTGGAAGGGTGGAAGCAATAAGATATTGCTATATTTTGCCCTCCTATGAAAATATTTAGCTTTTTAGGCATGATTCATGCTTAGCTTCAGTACAACTTTAAAACAGAAACAAAAAAGAATGCACTGTGTTAGGGGACCACTGAGGAAGCTCTGATGATATTACGACACTTCAAGAAAAGGGAACTCCAATTTCCTAGAATAGGGTAGTGTTAGTGGGTACTGAAAATATCACTTGGTCAAAGACTGGATCCAGAAAGGGTAAGCTAAGAACGAGGTGCCCAGAAGGACTAAGATCCCCAAATTTCTGGCTTGAGCAACTGAGATGGGGAATACTGAAGAAAGAGATAACAATCATCCCATTAACATAGTAGTAAACAATAAATGCTCTGAAGGCATAAATTTCCTTTTTTAAACCTAGAATTAAATTGCAGATTTCAAATCTGAAATTACTGAAGAAAATGACAGAAGCAACTCTACAATTTAAAAAACTGGGGGTACTTGGTACTCAGCCTAGATATATGCTCATTTCACATTTTCTCCCCGTACACACACAAAATATTTAGTGGTAGATATGACATTAACATAAATATGACATATGGTAACTATATCAAAACACCAAGCTGCTAGAAAACACACTTGTTCTTTCTAAAAACCACAGCATATTTATACAATTATATAAAGATGCCATAGTTTAGGACAAAATTCCTAGGATTAAATCCATCAACTCTGAACTTGTTTTTAACCAATTAATAAAATTTCCAAATTTATAATAATTTATATATAATCAAAATGCCTATATCAAATTGCTATTAAGCTTATCTAGTCATTCGATAATCCATTTTCCTGTCACAAGTAAGATTATGATATAAATAATGAACATCCTTGTATCTTTTTTTGACAGTCCTGATCATTTCCTAAATACATAATCCTAGAAGTGAAATCACCACATCAAAGAGTAGCAACCCTTTCAAGGCCTTGATATGTGTTAAACTGCCCTTCTGAAATACTGCATATCATTTATACCAGCATTAAGGTCAGTTTCATAAGAGTCTTATCAAAAGGAGGTGTACTTAATTCTCTTTCTATATATCACACTTTAATTTCTACAACTGTAAGAGTAATTACGGTTGTTAAATAAATTAGTGAAGTAGAGAGAAATGGGGTGGAGCAATGGTGGGGACCATGCATTACCTAGAAACCACCACCTGAATAAACCCATGCAAACATCTTCCCAGTTTTCTTATGTGCATGCGGGGCTGGTTTTGTTTAAAGTAGCCAATAATCTGTCCTTTTCTGTGAGCTAATCTTCTGATTTGTGCTCAAAAGGTCCCTTCTTCCGGAACATACGTCTTAACAGAAGCAATAAAAATAACAGCCCTAATGTAGAGATCACGGTGTGCTATTCAAAACTGGATCCAGAAAGGGTAAGCTAAGAACGAGGTGCCCAGAAGGACTAAGATCCCCAAATTTCTGGCTTGAGCAACTGAGATGGGGAATACTGAAGAAAGAGATAACAATCATCCCATTAACATAGTAGTAAACAATAAATGCTCTGAAGGCATAAATTTCCTTTTTTAAACCTAGAATTAAATTGCAGATTTCAAATCTGAAATTACTGAAGAAAATGACAGAAGCAACTCTACAATTTAAAAAACTGGGGGTACTTGGTACTCAGCCTAGATATATGCTCATTTCACATTTTCTCCCTGTACACACACAAAATATTTAGTGGTAGATATGACATTAACATAAATATGACATATGGTAACTATATCAAAAACACCAAGCTGCTAGAAAACACACTTGTTCTTTCTAAAAACCACAGCATATTTATACAATTATATAAAGATGCCATAGTTTAGGACAAAATTCCTAGGATTAAATCCATCAACTCTGAACTTGTTTTTAACCAATTAATAAAATTTCCAAATTTATAATAATTTATATATAATCAAAATGCCTATATCAAATTGCTATTAAGCTTATCTAGTCATTCGATAATCCATTTTCCTGTCACAAGTAAGATTATGATATAAATAATGAACATCCTTGTATCTTTTTTTGACAGTCCTGATCATTTCCTAAATACATAATCCTAGAAGTGAAATCACCACATCAAAGAGTAGCAACCCTTTCAAGGCCTTGATATGTGTTAAACTGCCCTTCTGAAATACTGCATATCATTTATACCAGCATTAAGGTCAGTTTCATAAGAGTCTTATCAAAAGGAGGTGTACTTAATTCTCTTTCTATATATCACACTTTAATTTCTACAACTGTAAGAGTAATTACGGTTGTTAAATAAATTAGTGAAGTAGAGAGAAAATGGGGTGGAGCAATGGTGGGGGACCATGCATTACCTAGAAACCACCACCTGAATAAACCCATGCAAACATCTTCCCAGTTTTCTTATGTGCATGCGGGGGCTGGTTTTTGTTTAAAGTAGCCAATAATCTGTCCTTTTCTGTGAGCTAATCTTCTGATTTGTGCTCAAAAGGTCCCTTCTTCCCGGGAACATACGTCTTAACAGAAGCAATAAAAATAACAGCCCTAATGTAGAGATCACGGTGTGCTATTCTAAGTGCTTTATACATAAACTCATTTGATCCTATCTTTATCACTGTGATTTATTATGACGAGAAACACAAAGGTATCAGTGAATTATGGAAACGAATATTACTAGTCTGTCTAATACAACCATAAACAGACACAGATAGAGAATGGCACAGGAGCTGCCAGGAGTGAAGGACGGTGGGGGGGGGGGGTACCAGAACGGGTGTGACGGTCAAGGGGCAGCACAGGGGACGTTCTGTACAAGTATCTATTTCCCCGTTTTGAAACTGTGAATCTAAAATTATCCTTGGGCACATCCCTGGTGGTCGAGCGGTTAAGGCTCTGTGCTCCCAATGCAAGGAGTCCTGGGTTTGATCCCTGGTCAGGGAATTAGATCCCACATGCCGCAACTCAGACCCGATGCAGTCAAATTAATTTCTTTGGGGAAAAAAAATGAAAAGGAAAAGAAAAAACAGTTTCCCATTCTTAAAATTATCCCTGTACTATTTTTTGCAATTTCCTGTGAATATTTAATTACCTCAAAATAAAAAGTTTACAAAACAACAATAACCTCAAAAGTTTACAAAACAACAACAAGAAAAACTCATTTAACGGATTATGAAGCCGACACTGCATTGGGACTCATCCAGTACTTTCTTCTTAAACCCTCACATGCATTTATGGTTAGCTGGCCTCAAAAGAATTTTGCCCTGCCCCACCTCAATAGTCACTATGTATCTCTGTGAGGAAAAAATTGCTTTTCCCTTTGTCTCTGTCTCAGATCCTAGAGTCTTTCTCCAAGTGACACTAAACAGTCTGAGAAATAAGTCCCCAGCACCATCCTTGACAGCTTAAACTGTCTTATCAAAAGGAGGTGTACTTAATTCTCTTTCTATATATCACACTTTAATTTCTACAACTGTAAGAGTAATTACGGTTGTTAAATAAATTAGTGAAGTAGAGAGAAAATGGGGTGGAGCAATGGTGGGGGACCATGCATTACCTAGAAACCACCACCTGAATAAACCCATGCAAACATCTTCCCAGTTTTCTTATGTGCATGCGGGGGCTGGTTTTTGTTTAAAGTAGCCAATAATCTGTCCTTTTCTGTGAGCTAATCTTCTGATTTGTGCTCAAAAGGTCCCTTCTTCCCGGGAACATACGTCTTAACAGAAGCAATAAAAATAACAGCCCTAATGTAGAGATCACGGTGTGCTATTCTAAGTGCTTTATACATAAACTCATTTGATCCTATCTTTATCACTGTGATTTATTATGACGAGAAACACAAAGGTATCAGTGAATTATGGAAACGAATATTACTAGTCTGTCTAATACAACCATAAACAGACACAGATAGAGAATGGCACAGGAGCTGCCAGGAGTGAAGGACGGTGGGGGGGGGGGGGTACCAGAACGGGTGTGACGGTCAAGGGGCAGCACAGGGGACGTTCTGTACAAGTATCTATTTCCCCGTTTTGAAACTGTGAATCTAAAATTATCCTTGGGCACATCCCTGGTGGTCGAGCGGTTAAGGCTCTGTGCTCCCAATGCAAGGAGTCCTGGGTTTGATCCCTGGTCAGGGAATTAGATCCCACATGCCGCAACTCAGACCCGATGCAGTCAAATTAATTTCTTTGGGGAAAAAAAATGAAAAGGAAAAGAAAAAACAGTTTCCCATTCTTAAAATTATCCCTGTACTATTTTTTGCAATTTCCTGTGAATATTTAATTACCTCAAAATAAAAAGTTTACAAAACAACAATAACCTCAAAAAGTTTACAAAACAACAACAAGAAAAACTCATTTAACGGATTATGAAGCCGACACTGCATTGGGACTCATCCAGTACTTTCTTCTTAAACCCTCACATGCATTTATGGTTAGCTGGCCTCAAAAGAATTTTGCCCTGCCCCACCTCAATAGTCACTATGTATCTCTGTGAGGAAAAAATTGCTTTTCCCTTTGTCTCTGTCTCAGATCCTAGAGTCTTTCTCCAAGTGACACTAAACAGTCTGAGAAATAAGTCCCCCCCCAGCACCATCCTTGACAGCTTACCAGCCAGCTCTCAAGGTATTCTACACCAAACCGTCACCCATGAACACCAAAAGGTTAAGGTACACTTAGTGACTCAAAACCTGTTTTTTCAGGCTTTGACTTGTGAATAGGACTGATTCAAGCTGAGTACACTGCATAAACAAGCCTCCATTTTAGCAAAGGCTGAAGGAAAGAGAGCAGCCTTGAGGAGTCTTAAGAATCTGTTCAAATGGATTCAACTTGCAATTTTGAAAACAGGCAGTGAAGAGAAATCTTTTAACAGTGACTCACATACAAAGGCAATTTCTTAAAGGTCACTAAAAGTGTATCTGAGGGAATATTCATGGGCACTCTGAGTCATTGAACAGATGATTCTGAAAGCATGTGGGAAGGCAAACACCACAACTGACGACCACCTACCCTATGAAAGAATTACTGAATTTCACAGGAGCCAGAGCGTCTCTTATGTCTTGTAGGTTTGTTCTGTAAAGTCAAATTCTTGATCTAAGTTTCATCTTGTAGGTTCCAACACTCTTAAAAGGACTGCTCTAAGGGTGATGTTGTAGGGATACCTATAGATAGAAGAAGAGAAAAGGCCAATATAGACCAGCATGTAGACAGAGACTGATGGAAAGAAAGAAAAGGTGGTGGAATTTCTTAAAGACTGTGGAGGTGAGGACCCTCACCATGAGAAAGTCACTATTGCTCAGGTAGGCTTTCCTAGGATCAAAGTCTGGACACTTTAGAGGGATCTGGTATATCCATTCAGCCTACATGGCTCTTTAGAAAGAAGCTGCAGCCACAAATGAAGTGCTCATTGTGATTCCTGTATTCTTAATCAACAGACTAAGCTCTGAAGCTATTTAATTCTAATGTAATATGTTAGATCAAAAATATGATTCCAACGACACCCCCTCCCCAAAAAAAATCACTCCATTTTTCTAATGTAATCACATCCTCTCCCCGCCCACCTCCCTACTTCCAATATCCTAAAGGTGCCACGAGAGTGAGATTAAGGCAGAAGCTGGCTTCTATTACCACTGATACTGTGATGTACCTACTCTCCTGGTCAATAGTTTTCTTTTTCATCTTCTCTAGTTCTAATCTAAGCCTGTCCTCACTATAGAGTAATAAAGTTCGCAGTGAGAAACAGTAGCAATATGAACAAAACAGCTGCACCTTACTTTCAATGAAACAGCTTGCTTTTTCTAGTCCACAGGTCATATGCCTTTGCTTTCTTTGGACCTACCGCTATATTCATGGATTTTGGCATGTGAATTTTAATGAAACTGTTACTTTTCATTAAAGCAAGGAGAGAATCATGATATTTCTGATGCTGGAATTTTGGATGTGGCCAGGACTAGGGTTTCTTTGAATACACAAGAAATTCTGCACAGAGAAAGCTCTTTTTATATATAATCAGAAAGATTCCAATGGCAAGTTTTTCAGAAATGTTTTAATAAGATCCAGAATGACCTATTATGTGTTTTCCCTCATTTAAACAGAATTCTTCCTCCATTTCTAGTGTACATGGGCATCTAAGTTTCAAATGGGAAGGCAAACACCACAACTGACGACCACCTACCCTATGAAAGAATTACTGAATTTCACAGGAGCCAGAGCGTCTCTTATGTCTTGTAGGTTTGTTCTGTAAAGTCAAATTCTTGATCTAAGTTTCATCTTGTAGGTTCCAACACTCTTAAAAGGACTGCTCTAAGGGTGATGTTGTAGGGATACCTATAGATAGAAGAAGAGAAAAGGCCAATATAGACCAGCATGTAGACAGAGACTGATGGAAAGAAAGAAAAGGTGGTGGAATTTCTTAAAGACTGTGGAGGTGAGGACCCTCACCATGAGAAAGTCACTATTGCTCAGGTAGGCTTTCCTAGGATCAAAGTCTGGACACTTTAGAGGGATCTGGTATATCCATTCAGCCTACATGGCTCTTTAGAAAGAAGCTGCAGCCACAAATGAAGTGCTCATTGTGATTCCTGTATTCTTAATCAACAGACTAAGCTCTGAAGCTATTTAATTCTAATGTAATATGTTAGATCAAAAATATGATTCCAACGACACCCCCTCCCCAAAAAATCACTCCATTTTTCTAATGTAATCACATCCTCTCCCCGCCCACCTCCCTACTTCCAATATCCTAAAGGTGCCACGAGAGTGAGATTAAGGCAGAAGCTGGCTTCTATTACCACTGATACTGTGATGTACCTACTCTCCTGGTCAATAGTTTTCTTTTTCATCTTCTCTAGTTCTAATCTAAGCCTGTCCTCACTATAGAGTAATAAAGTTCGCAGTGAGAAACAGTAGCAATATGAACAAAACAGCTGCACCTTACTTTCAATGAAACAGCTTGCTTTTTCTAGTCCACAGGTCATATGCCTTTGCTTTCTTTGGACCTACCGCTATATTCATGGATTTTGGCATGTGAATTTTAATGAAACTGTTACTTTTCATTAAAGCAAGGAGAGAATCATGATATTTCTGATGCTGGAATTTTGGATGTGGCCAGGACTAGGGTTTCTTTGAATACACAAGAAATTCTGCACAGAGAAAGCTCTTTTTATATATAATCAGAAAGATTCCAATGGCAAGTTTTTCAGAAATGTTTTAATAAGATCCAGAATGACCTATTATGTGTTTTCCCTCATTTAAACAGAATTCTTCCTCCATTTCTAGTGTATTCCAGTTAAACAGGAGGGTTTTATCTATCCTTTGTACTGAATGTTTATTGATATAATCTAAATGACTTCTTTGTTTACTGTGTATATTATATTGGGTTTACTGATATAATTTAAGTGACTTATTATACTGATCTACAGAACAAACAATAAAGCATGGAACTTTCTTCTTTGAATGTAACACATTGCAGAGGACTTTCCATCAGAGTCTGTCACTTTCTAA
The DNA here is from genome assembly GCA_022376925.1 of Tragulus kanchil. Classification (NCBI taxonomy): domain Eukaryota; kingdom Metazoa; phylum Chordata; class Mammalia; order Artiodactyla; family Tragulidae; genus Tragulus; species Tragulus kanchil. Next base: position 25,432,719 of record JAIOJX010000024.1, read on the forward strand.
ATACAGAGAACGTCATAAGAGAAGTAAACATTGCCCAGTACAGATTTCAAGCATAGTTGCTACTGGGGAGAAAACCTGATTGCGTGAGAGCTTTCTGTCATTATTCATCCTGTGCTGAATAACAAAAAAGGCATTCTGAAGAGAAACTCCCTCGGTGTAATAAACGTGGCAATGCCTTCAGAAAAAATACAAGCTTTATAGAGCATCAGAGAATTCCTAACAGAACACACACACACACACACACACAACACACACACACACACACACACAATGCATGTAATGAACACGGAAAACCCTCAGAATACAGTCATTGCTTCCTCAACATGAAAGAACTCATACTGGAGAGAAGCCTTGTAAATATTTAAGAGCCTTCAAAAAGAAAAAACATCCTTCATGATCAGAAGAGAAACAATACCAGGGCAATCTCTGTACATAAGAAATATGGAAAAACTTTAACAAGAGCTATGCTTCAACTAAATACCAGAAATTTCATACTAGAAATTAATGAGTATACACTTTATGGTGAACTTTTGTCCTTAATGAGCACTGAAGAATTCATACTACGGAAGACAATGCTCTGGATTATGGACAGACAAAAAAAACCTGCTTCCATAGAACCTATGTTATTTTATAAAAGTTACATATTTTGGACTGGGTAACAGACTTTTGTGAAAATAACTCCAAACATGATAAACAACGGGCAGTGATATATTCGTAGGCTGCACAGTGTAGACATCAAACCGAGTTTTGTGTGAGATGGACCACCATTCACAGAAGCTTCCAAATCTGATCATGCTGCTTGAGCCGGTGGACAAGAGAAGATTCTCAGGATTTCTGTAGCACCAACTATGGGACATCAGGGTAAAGCAGCCAGATGAAGGAGGGCCCACAGGTAATGACAGCTAACAGACTGCGCTGAGACCTGTCTCAGGCCTGGCAAGCACGGGCAGGCACTAAGGCAGGCTCATGCTCCTGAAGACAATGAGCTGCTGCCCTGTAAACACACTGAACTCTTTTAATAAATTTCCTTCGGAGCTGACAGGGAAGGGGGAGGGGGGAAAGTTATTTAGGAAGGGAAATCAAATGGAGATACTGGAGAAGAGAGGAAAGATGATGGAGGGAGAAGGGAAAAGAATGACTTGTAGGTTTCTGACTGGTATTAAAAAAGGATAGGACAGATGGTGCAAATCACTCAGACAGGGAACTTTAAAACCTGAGCAGGGGCTTCCCTGGACCTTGCAGTGCAAGGGGCACCGGTTCCATCCCTGGCCTGGGAAGACCCCACGTGCCGCGAAGTGGCTGGACCGATGTGTTCAACTACCGAGCCAGCGCTCTGGAGCGCATGCGCCCAGAACCGGTGCTCTGCAGTGAGAGAGGCCGCTGCAATGGAAGGCCCACACAGGTCAAAAGAACAAAGATGGACGAAAATGGATGGATGGAAGACCAATAGAAGTGGCCAAACAAAAACAAAAAAAGAAAGGGAAAAAAAAACCAGAAATTTCATACTAGAAATTAATGAGTATACACTTTATGGTGAACTTTTGTCCTTAATGAGCACTGAAGAATTCATACTACGGAAGACAATGCTCTGGATTATGGACAGACAAAAAAAACCTGCTTCCATAGAACCTATGTTATTTTATAAAAGTTACATATTTTGGACTGGGTAACAGACTTTTGTGAAAATAACTCCAAACATGATAAACAACGGGCAGTGATATATTCGTAGGCTGCACAGTGTAGACATCAAACCGAGTTTTGTGTGAGATGGACCACCATTCACAGAAGCTTCCAAATCTGATCATGCTGCTTGAGCCGGTGGACAAGAGAAGATTCTCAGGATTTCTGTAGCACCAACTATGGGACATCAGGGTAAAGCAGCCAGATGAAGGAGGGCCCACAGGTAATGACAGCTAACAGACTGCGCTGAGACCTGTCTCAGGCCTGGCAAGCACGGGCAGGCACTAAGGCAGGCTCATGCTCCTGAAGACAATGAGCTGCTGCCCTGTAAACACACTGAACTCTTTTAATAAATTTCCTTCGGAGCTGACAGGGAAGGGGGAGGGGGGAAAGTTATTTAGGAAGGGAAATCAAATGGAGATACTGGAGAAGAGAGGAAAGATGATGGAGGGAGAAGGGAAAAGAATGACTTGTAGGTTTCTGACTGGTATTAAAAAAGGATAGGACAGATGGTGCAAATCACTCAGACAGGGAACTTTAAAACCTGAGCAGGGGCTTCCCTGGACCTTGCAGTGCAAGGGGCACCGGTTCCATCCCTGGCCTGGGAAGACCCCACGTGCCGCGAAGTGGCTGGACCGATGTGTTCAACTACCGAGCCAGCGCTCTGGAGCGCATGCGCCCAGAACCGGTGCTCTGCAGTGAGAGAGGCCGCTGCAATGGAAGGCCCACACAGGTCAAAAGAACAAAGATGGACGAAAATGGATGGATGGAAGACCAATAGAAGTGGCCAAACAAAAACAAAAAAAGAAAGGGAAAAAAAAAAAAAAACCCTGAGCACACATTTTTAGTACAGAATTATATTCCTATTAAGTCGCTTGTAAAATTACTGAGCTGTCCTTTACCATTAAATTCTTTTCAGTGGTAAACGTTTTTTCCCCCATTCTTCTTTAACTATAAGACAAAAAGAACTAAGCAATGAAGTGTCAAAATCTGTTCTCTTATCTTCCTTCACTCTGAGGTAATGTCAAGTGTCATACAAGGTTTTGAGAAAAGCCAGACTGAGCATTATCTCTGACTCTGATCAGCTTACTTAAAGATGGGATTTCTCTGGCCAGTGCTATGCTGACGACTAAGGACAGGACCTATATAATAAAAAGATAATTTCTGACATAAGGCCGATAGTTTTCAGAGGGTAATAAATGGCTTGGAGTTCTTCTTTCTTCCCTGAGCAATTCTGAGGTGGCTCGTGCAGACAGGCAGATCAGCAGCCTTATTCCAAGAAAACAACTGGACTTCTCACAGCCGGCCCGTTCCTTCTACACGTCAAGAACAAGTTCAGGGGCAAAAGTTCAAATAAATTCTGCTTGATATGAAGGAGTTGGGCATACAGAATCCCACGAACTGGTAAGAAAGACAGTGATCTACTTAGGGGAATGGAATTAATGGGAGATGTATATTTTATTAATAAGCTGCAAGTAACTCAGAAATCACCTCTTTTGTAGAAAACTGAGTGAGATCTGTGTGGTTCAATTACCAACTTGTAAATAAAGTCACAAAACCACATAGCTGGTTTCAGAATCTATATTCTTCAAAGCTCAAATTTAGAACACATTTTATTTCAATGTGAATAAACCATCACCTGAAACAAAGTTATATGTGGATATATACACAGAATAATAAGTTTCATTGGGAACAGTTTTAGTGTAACTTAACTAACAATCTTTTAAATAGTTTTATTTTATATATCATATAGTTTTTAAAGTTTTACATAAAATTATATATGAAGCAGAGACGTAAGCGTTGGTATAATGGACAGAAAGATGAAGATAAATTTACTGAGTTCAGTGATAACCTCTATCGTTTGATATTTGAGGTTAAATTTGGATTTAACATAAATATAATTCTTCATTCGGCAGTAAAGTTACTAATCAGACTACACAGTAAGGTAAACACCATTTTGTGCTAATAAATGAGACTAATACATTAGATTGGACAACATCATGGCTTACAAACATCTTTAGCTAAAGCTATCAATAGCAAAAGTTTTACATAACAAACAATATCTGTAACAATGTGGAAAACAACTTGGCAGCATTTAATAAATCGAGGGATATTAATGCTCTACAACTCCGTTATTAATGTGCTACAGTATAAACATGGATGCTAGTCAGTGATTGTGGACCTAAGAAGCTAAAGAACAACAAAAAATAGGATACCATTTACATAAAATCTGAAACCTGCTAAAGCAAATCTTGCTAAGGGAAACATATACTTATAGAAAATCTAAAGCCAAGTGCCCAGGAATGATATAGATCAACACCAGACAGTGGTTCCTTCAGTGGGAGGAGGGAAGGCGGGTGTTAACATGGCAGGACGAGAGTGGCTTCAGCAGGACTGGTTAGGTAGTTCATAGAGGTTCATCTCATCACACTTTATGCCTGTTGTCTGTCTTAAGTATCTCAGGATAAATGAGAACACATTTTTCTGCCAGGTGACAGATTCCTGTTCATACTGCCAGCGTTAACGCAACCTTGATTATTGTATGAGATGGATACACGACAAGACTATTTTGGTGCTACAGCCTTTCTTCCAAGAGATACTGCTTCAATTTTTAACAACATTCTCTCACTGGACAAACACTAAACACAGTTCACTTTCTCAATATTGAATTCCTGCTACATGCCAGGCAGATAAAATAAACACCTAAGTGCTTTAGAACACATTTTATTTCAATGTGAATAAACCATCACCTGAAACAAAGTTATATGTGGATATATACACAGAATAATAAGTTTCATTGGGAACAGTTTTAGTGTAACTTAACTAACAATCTTTTAAATAGTTTTATTTTATATATCATATAGTTTTTAAAGTTTTACATAAAATTATATATGAAGCAGAGACGTAAGCGTTGGTATAATGGACAGAAAGATGAAGATAAATTTACTGAGTTCAGTGATAACCTCTATCGTTTGATATTTGAGGTTAAATTTGGATTTAACATAAATATAATTCTTCATTCGGCAGTAAAGTTACTAATCAGACTACACAGTAAGGTAAACACCATTTTGTGCTAATAAATGAGACTAATACATTAGATTGGACAACATCATGGCTTACAAACATCTTTAGCTAAAGCTATCAATAGCAAAAGTTTTACATAACAAACAATATCTGTAACAATGTGGAAAACAACTTGGCAGCATTTAATAAATCGAGGGATATTAATGCTCTACAACTCCGTTATTAATGTGCTACAGTATAAACATGGATGCTAGTCAGTGATTGTGGACCTAAGAAGCTAAAGAACAACAAAAAATAGGATACCATTTACATAAAATCTGAAACCTGCTAAAGCAAATCTTGCTAAGGGAAACATATACTTATAGAAAATCTAAAGCCAAGTGCCCAGGAATGATATAGATCAACACCAGACAGTGGTTCCTTCAGTGGGAGGAGGGAAGGCGGGTGTTAACATGGCAGGACGCAGAGTGGCTTCAGCAGGACTGGTTAGGTAGTTCATAGAGGTTCATCTCATCACACTTTATGCCTGTTGTCTGTCTTAAGTATCTCAGGATAAATGAGAACACATTTTTCTGCCAGGTGACAGATTCCTGTTCATACTGCCAGCGTTAACGCAACCTTGATTATTGTATGAGATGGATACACGACAAGACTATTTTGGTGCTACAGCCTTTCTTCCAAGAGATACTGCTTCAATTTTTAACAACATTCTCTCACTGGACAAACACTAAACACAGTTCACTTTCTCAATATTGAATTCCTGCTACATGCCAGGCAGATAAAATAGTGAAAGCAAAATTATCCATCCTAAGTGCCTTCATGGAGCTTAACACCTAGTGGAGGTGGCAAGCAATAAAGAAAGAAGCACAGGATTAACGCCACTTTGCACCTGACCACTCCTTCTTACTTAAAAATATGTCCTTCACTTGGTTCATCGAATCTCACACTAATCTAGTTTTCCTCCTATATCACCAGGTGCTGCATCTCAGTATCTTTAGCTAGCTCCTCCTCAACACTAAAGAGGTCCCTTCTTTTCTCCAACTCTATTCACTTTCTTGGTAATCTTATCCATGCTTTAAATATCTTTATACTGACAACTCCCAAACTTACATTTCCCCTGAAGATATATACATATATATATATATATATATATATATATATATATATATACAATGTGTAATATACAATATAGTATATATCACCTAACTCAACATTCTCCTCGGCTGTCCAACACACACGTAAAACTAAACATGTCCAAAGCCAAACTCGAGCTCTTCCTTCAGAATCCGCTCGTCTGGCTGCTCTCCACCGGCCTCACTGCACAGTCTGGCCTCTATCAACAGCAGCCCCAGGAACTATGAACACAATACTAACCATTTTCTGCCTCTGAGGCTATGGAGTAAATGGTTCTGGTATCAAGCCAAAAATCCTGCCGTCATCCTTGACTCCACTTGCACATACAGTGCCTGACAACTTCTCGCCACCTCTTCCCCTCACGCCCTGAACCAAGTCACCTTCATCTCCTGATTCCGTTCCTGGTATTGGCCCTTCCCCAAGCCCATGCCTGCTTCCTGGTATACCCTGGGCAGTAGTTAGGAAGAGCTACTTAAAACCTAAGTCAGAAAATGTCACTTGTTTGCTCAAAACCCTCCCATAGCTTCCTATATTTTTCAGAGTAATGGTTTTCCAGATCCCATGCCAGCTGGCCCTCCACGCTCCCTCACTGCAGCTCACTGGCCTCTGCCCTGAGCCTCACACCTTACTCCAGTAATCTTTTCCCCTATGTGATTATACGTAGATACATAATAAATGTTACCCTCTTTTTTCCTTCTTGTCTCTAGGATACAACACACAGTCATATTATAAAGTCATAAAATAAAGGTGTAAGGAAAAGTACCCAGGGCTGTTGTAGACTTGCATATGCTACAATAAATACACTATATTCTCTCACTGCCCTCACACCCCATCCACCTCTGGCTATTTGGTGCTTTTCATGGCACACTACAAGTTCACCTTACTCAAATGCAAGATGTATGAGGGCAGGGATTTTAGTCTCTTCCATGCTATAAACCAGTGCCTGGCACAGAATAGATACGCAGTAGGTACTTATTGAACCACAACCCATATAGGCAAAACTGCAACAGACAAGGCCAGTGAAGTAGTAGAAAGTGCTGGAGAGACTATGGGAAGAGCATAAAAGTTCACGTGAGAAAGTCAAACTTAACTTGAGGACTGAAGGATGGATGTACACAGGCTTGTGGGAGAGCAGTTAAAAGGTCACTGCAGTTAGAGCAGAAAGAGGTGGGAAAGGTGTCCAACACACGTAAAACTAAACATGTCCAAAGCCAAACTCGAGCTCTTCCTTCAGAATCCTCGTCTGGCTGCTCTCCACCGGCCTCACTGCACAGTCTGGCCTCTATCAACAGCAGCCCCAGGAACTATGAACACAATACTAACCATTTTCTGCCTCTGAGGCTATGGAGTAAATGGTTCTGGTATCAAGCCAAAAATCCTGCCGTCATCCTTGACTCCACTTGCACATACAGTGCCTGACAACTTCGCCACCTCTTCCCCTCACGCCCTGAACCAAGTCACCTTCATCTCCTGATTCCGTTCCTGGTATTGGCCCTTCCCCAAGCCCATGCCTGCTTCCTGGTATACCCTGGGCAGTAGTTAGGAAGAGCTACTTAAAACCTAAGTCAGAAAATGTCACTTGTTTGCTCAAAACCCTCCCATAGCTTCCTATATTTTTCAGAGTAATGGTTTTCCAGATCCCATGCCAGCTGGCCCTCCACGCTCCCTCACTGCAGCTCACTGGCCTCTGCCCTGAGCCTCACACCTTACTCCAGTAATCTTTTCCCCTATGTGATTATACGTAGATACATAATAAATGTTACCCTCTTTTTTCCTTCTTGTCTCTAGGATACAACACACAGTCATATTATAAAGTCATAAAATAAAGGTGTAAGGAAAAGTACCCAGGGCTGTTGTAGACTTGCATATGCTACAATAAATACACTATATTCTCTCACTGCCCTCACACCCCATCCACCTCTGGCTATTTGGTGCTTTTCATGGCACACTACAAGTTCACCTTACTCAAATGCAAGATGTATGAGGGCAGGGATTTTAGTCTCTTCCATGCTATAAACCAGTGCCTGGCACAGAATAGATACGCAGTAGGTACTTATTGAACCACAACCCATATAGGCAAAACTGCAACAGACAAGGCCAGTGAAGTAGTAGAAAGTGCTGGAGAGACTATGGGAAGAGCATAAAAGTTCACGTGAGAAAGTCAAACTTAACTTGAGGACTGAAGGATGGATGTACACAGGCTTGTGGGGAGAGCAGTTAAGAGGTCACTGCAGTTAGAGCAGAAAGAGGTGGGAAAGGTGGAAGGGGAGGTTGGAGTAGGTAGGAAGAGGCAAAACCTTGAAGAAATTTGCAGATGATATTATGATAGTTAGTCTTTATCCTCAGAGCGACAGGAAGTCACTGAAGCATTATAAACAGAGGAGTCATATAAGCAGATTTACATGTTGAAAGGTGACCCTGGCTACTGGATAGAAAAAGTCTAGAAGGGTCAGGGTGGATGTGGGCAGATCAGGTCAGAGGGCATTACAATAACTCAGCTGAGTTACCATGGTGTCTTTGATGGGAGTGTTGAGAGCAGAGAGAGAATGGATAAATAAGATACCTAGGTTAAAAAAAAAAAAAAAAGAATCAATGGGATTGGTGTTAAATTAGATCAGGAAGTGGGGTCAAGGGAATTTTGAAGTTCACAAAGCACAGTCAGATGTCCCAGGGAAATAAAAAATCCCCATTGACTTGAAGTTTATGTCCATAAGTAGTCGCTGCTGGATCTTCAATGTTCAACCCTTTGCCACCAATGGCTATAGATCACATGCGATGTGGCAAGATGTGCTGTAACTGCACAGTAAGCACTGACTTTGAAAGTCTCAGTACAGAAAAAAAGAGAGTAAAACATCTCAATAATTTGTATACTGATTACAAGTTGAAGTAATAATATTTTGGATATAGTATGTTAAATTTAAAAAATGAATTTTACTCATTTGTTTTTACTTCATAATGTGGTTTCTAGAAAATGTAAACTCACTGCCCTCACACCCCATCCACCTCTGGCTATTTGGTGCTTTTCATGGCACACTACAAGTTCACCTTACTCAAATGCAAGATGTATGAGGGCAGGGATTTTAGTCTCTTCCATGCTATAAACCAGTGCCTGGCACAGAATAGATACGCAGTAGGTACTTATTGAACCACAACCCATATAGGCAAAACTGCAACAGACAAGGCCAGTGAAGTAGTAGAAAGTGCTGGAGAGACTATGGGAAGAGCATAAAAGTTCACGTGAGAAAGTCAAACTTAACTTGAGGACTGAAGGATGGATGTACACAGGCTTGTGGGGAGAGCAGTTAAGAGGTCACTGCAGTTAGAGCAGAAAGAGGTGGGAAAGGTGGAAGGGGAGGTTGGAGTAGGTAGGAAGAGGCAAAACCTTGAAGAAATTTGCAGATGATATTATGATAGTTAGTCTTTATCCTCAGAGCGACAGGAAGTCACTGAAGCATTATAAACAGAGGAGTCATATAAGCAGATTTACATGTTGAAAGGTGACCCTGGCTACTGGATAGAAAAAGTCTAGAAGGGTCAGGGTGGATGTGGGCAGATCAGGTCAGAGGGCATTACAATAACTCAGCTGAGTTACCATGGTGTCTTTGATGGGAGTGTTGAGAGCAGAGAGAGAATGGATAAATAAGATACCTAGGTTAAAAAAAAAAAAAAAAGAATCAATGGGATTGGTGTTAAATTAGATCAGGAAGTGGGGTCAAGGGAATTTTGAAGTTCACAAAGCACAGTCAGATGTCCCAGGGAAATAAAAAATCCCCATTGACTTGAAGTTTATGTCCATAAGTAGTCGCTGCTGGATCTTCAATGTTCAACCCTTTGCCACCAATGGCTATAGATCACATGCGATGTGGCAAGATGTGCTGTAACTGCACAGTAAGCACTGACTTTGAAAGTCTCAGTACAGAAAAAAAGAGAGTAAAACATCTCAATAATTTGTATACTGATTACAAGTTGAAGTAATAATATTTTGGATATAGTATGTTAAATTTAAAAAATGAATTTTACTCATTTGTTTTTACTTCATAATGTGGTTTCTAGAAAATGTAAAGTTATATAAATGGTTCACAGTATACTTCTATTGGATGGCACTAATCTCGTATGAAACATCCAGAAATACAGTAATGGCAGTTAATTCAAAAGAAAAAAAAATGTTTGAAGAGAAGAGGTGGTGCTAGTGGTAAACAACCTGCTTGGGTTCCATCCCTGGGTCGGGAAGATCCCAGGGAGGAGGGCATGGCAGCCACTCCAGTAGTCCTGCCTGGAGAATGCCACGGACAGAGGAGCCTGGCAGCTAGAGTCCAGGGGGCTGCAGTCAGACTGAGTAAAGCAACTCAGCACACACGCAAAGAGATGACTGAACAGCGGGGGAAAACAGAGTACTTTTAAATTATTTCTTTTAAAGAATTATTTTAAAGAATTTAGTTTGATTTGTTTTGTTCAGAGATGTGAGTAAATGAGTATTTCAGTTACTATCACTTAAATACAAAAGCCGTTTTCTGTTTGTGCCTTCTTCATAGACTAGACTGTTCTGGTACCTCTGTGGTTAAACTAATGGTTCTATCAAGAGTGCCCTCCATGGTATGGGGAGAAAGGGAGGAAAACAACATTGTGGAGAAGACAAAGACTCAGAGATCATTCAGGCCCAGCCTTTCATTTTGTAAGCCACAAACCTGAGACACTCAGACATTAAGTAACTTACCTGAAAAACAGAGGATTGATCCTGTCTACATCCCACTGAAGATACAGATGTTTTCCTAACATATATGCTATAGCTGACTTGAAAATGCTACAACAAATACACTATAATTTGTTCTAAAAGACTTTTGTTGTAAGGTACTGAATATATCAGCATTATTAATGATTACAAAGATGTAAAAAAAAATTATTATGCATTGATTAAGTCTTCCAATGTTCAACCCTTTGCCACCAATGGCTATAGATCACATGCGATGTGGCAAGATGTGCTGTAACTGCACAGTAAGCACTGACTTTGAAAGTCTCAGTACAGAAAAAAGAGTAAAACATCTCAATCATTTGTATACTGATTACAAGTTGAAGTAATAATATTTTGGATATAGTATGTTAAATTTAAAAAATGAATTTTACTCATTTGTTTTTACTTCATAATGTGGTTTCTAGAAAATGTAAAGTTATATAAATGGTTCACAGTATACTTCTATTGGATGGCACTAATCTCGTATGAAACATCCAGAAATACAGTAATGGCAGTTAATTCAAAAGAAAAAAAAATGTTTGAAGAGAAGAGGTGGTGCTAGTGGTAAACAACCTGCTTGGGTTCCATCCCTGGGTCGGGAAGATCCCAGGGAGGAGGGCATGGCAGCCACTCCAGTAGTCCTGCCTGGAGAATGCCACGGACAGAGGAGCCTGGCAGCTAGAGTCCAGGGGGCTGCAGTCAGACTGAGTAAAGCAACTCAGCACACACGCAAAGAGATGACTGAACATCGGGGAAAAACAGTGTACTTTTAAATTATTTCTTTTAAAGAATTATTTTAAAGAATTTAGTTTGATTTGTTTTGTTCAGAGATGTGAGTAAATGAGTATTTCAGTTACTATCACTTAAATACAAAAGCCGTTTTCTGTTTGTGCCTTCTTCATAGACTAGACTGTTCTGGTACCTCTGTGGTTAAACTAATGGTTCTATCAAGAGTGCCCTCCATGGTATGGGGAGAAAGGGAGGAAAACAACATTGTGGAGAAGACAAAGACTCAGAGATCATTCAGGCCCAGCCTTTCATTTTGTAAGCCACAAACCTGAGACACTCAGACATTAAGTAACTTACCTGAAAAACAGAGGATTGATCCTGTCTACATCCCACTGAAGATACAGATGTTTTCCCTAACATATATGCTATAGCTGACTTGAAAATGCTACAACAAATACACTATAATTTGTTCTAAAAGAACTAAAAATATATCTGTTGTAAGGTACTGAATATATCAGCATTATTAATGACTTAGTTTGGGGACACAAAATTGTATGTATATTCTTACTGATAAGAGTCGAAAAAGGATCAATTTTCAGAGTCTGAAAATCAGTTTCAATACCAAGCTGTGTATCAGGGACTACTGTCATTCTGTTTTCTCACCAGTAAAACAGACACTACCATCCTCAGGTAGCGATGATGACAGGAACATACACATAGTGTGATAAATAGCTTACAGTGGGTAGAGGCTTAACAGTTTTCTTCCTTTTAATAAAAACAAAAATTGCCTTCCTTGATTCTCTCTCTTCTCTCCCAAGTGTCAACACACAGTCATATTATAAAGTCATAAAATTAAGGTATGAGGGAAAAGATTACTGAAGTGAGATGTGAAGCCCCGTAGTTTATTCCCACTATGCCATTAAAAAGGTTCAAAGACTCAGGTGAATCATTCAACCTTCCTAAGTCTACACCCCCTTCAGTAAAGTGACGATGTCAAATCCACCAAAATGACTCCAACAGCCTTACCTATGGCTCCAAGTGTATAGCTATGAATGGTAATGTCTGAATAATGTCAACAGTTTTAAACGTTTAAAAATGAATATAAAGTGGGCTTCCCCTGGTGGTCCAGTGGATAAGGACACCGCCTTGCAGTGCAAGGGGCGCCGGTTCCATCCCTGGCCTGGGAAGATCCCACGTGCCGCGGAGCGGCTGGACTGATGTGTCCAATCACCGAGCCAGAGCCCAGGAGCGCATGCGCCCAGAGCCGGCGCTCTGCAACAACAGACGCCACCGCGATGGGAGGCCCGCAGGAGCCAAAGAACGAAGACAATGAAAATAGAGAAATGAAAGACCAATAGAAGTGGCCCGCCCACTCCCCTCCCTCCACAACCTGACCCCCGCCCAAAAATAAATAAATAAATCTTTAAAAAAAAAAATGACTATAAAGTGCAATTTGTCATTTCTAAAACTTAATTTAAGATACTATAATTCAGCATTTTGTGTATTTTAAAGGAAAGTTCTTATAACTACTTACATCCGGTTGAATGGCTTTAAATACTGGAACATCCATTAGTGTTATCTGACCCTGAAATAAAAAGTCAAAAAATTTTTACAATTTCTTCTTTGCAATTCCATAACATGACATATATCTGAAATTAAAATTACAGTCTATACTGAAATATACTGAGTACTCAAACCTTTACTAGAAAAAAAGTCCCAATTATATACGGGTTTAAAAAAATGAAAATTTAGCCCTTATGCCATTGAACAGAATTATTTCTATTTACCTCATGCCTATTCATATTTTCCTACCTACAAGAGGTAGGAAAATATGAATAGTGAGGTAAAGCTACAAAATAAACAGAAATAACTTTAAAAGTCTGAACATAGTCATACATTATGTTAGTTATTCAGTTGTGTCTGACTCTTTGCAACCCCATGGACTGTAGCCCGCAAGACTCCTCTGTTTGTGGGATTTCCCAGGCAAGAGTACGGGAGTGGGCTGCCATTTCCTTCTCCAGGGAATCTTCTTGATCCAAGGGTCAAATCTGGGTGTACTGCATTGCCGGTGGATTCTTTACTGGCCGGGCCATCAAGGGAGGTCAAATATATACATTAAATAATAATTATAATAAACGGATCTACTGGTTTATAAAGCAGTGCTCTTGTTATGACTATTAAATCATATCATATCTACTCAAACAGCAATATAACATGCAATGATAATAAAAAAAAAAAAGGTATTCTTCCCAATGTATAAAAAGTAGCTGACTTTACACTAGCAGCAACTCATATTGAAGATCTTCACATGGCTATGGACCTATTTCACTGTGGCTGCAGACAGAAAACAAAATCTATGCAATAACCAAACAGTTTATTTCTGGAATGCAAGAGAGGTTCAATATCTGGAAATCAATATATTCTGCTAACAAACTAAAGGAAAAAGATAACATAAATAAATGAACATATATCAATTAAAAACTTTTTCCAGGTATCCCTTCATGATATTGCAAATAACGCCTTCAACTTTTTTAATTTAAAAGTTATAGTACTTCTCACCAACCTATCTCAATAAAGTCGAGTTAGCTTGGAGGAGGTATAGGTCAACTTTTTTATTACCAATGAAGTTCTTATAACTACTTACATCCGGTTGAATGGCTTTAAATACTGGAACATCCATTAGTGTTATCTGACCCTGAAATAAAAAGTCAAAAAATTTTTACAATTTCTTCTTTGCAATTCCATAACATGACATATATCTGAAATTAAAATTACAGTCTATACTGAAATATACTGAGTACTCAAACCTTTACTAGAAAAAAAGTCCCAATTATATACGGGTTTAAAAAAATGAAAATTTAGCCCTTATGCCATTGAACAGAATTATTTCTATTTACCTCATGCCTATTCATATTTTCCTACCTACAAGAGGTAGGAAAATATGAATAGTGAGGTAAAGCTACAAAATAAACAGAAATAACTTTAAAAGTCTGAACATAGTCATACATTATGTTAGTTATTCAGTTGTGTCTGACTCTTTGCAACCCCATGGACTGTAGCCCGCAAGACTCCTCTGTTTGTGGGATTTCCCAGGCAAGAGTACGGGAGTGGGCTGCCATTTCCTTCTCCAGGGAATCTTCTTGATCCAAGGGTCAAATCTGGGTGTACTGCATTGCCGGTGGATTCTTTACTGGCCGGGCCATCAAGGGAGGTCAAATATATACATTAAATAATAATTATAATAAACGGATCTACTGGTTTATAAAGCAGTGCTCTTGTTATGACTATTAAATCATATCATATCTACTCAAACAGCAATATAACATGCAATGATAATAAAAAAAAAAAAGGTATTCTTCCCAATGTATAAAAAGTAGCTGACTTTACACTAGCAGCAACTCATATTGAAGATCTTCACATGGCTATGGACCTATTTCACTGTGGCTGCAGACAGAAAACAAAATCTATGCAATAACCAAACAGTTTATTTCTGGAATGCAAGAGAGGTTCAATATCTGGAAATCAATATATTCTGCTAACAAACTAAAGGAAAAAGATAACATAAATAAATGAACATATATCAATTAAAAACTTTTTCCAGGTATCCCTTCATGATATTGCAAATAACGCCTTCAACTTTTTTTAATTTACGAAAAAGTTATAGTACTTCTCACCAACCTATCTCAATAAAGTCGAGTTAGCTTGGGGAGGAGGTATAGGTAGAGACAAAAGCAACTATCATAAAGATAAATATTATTACTTACCAAGTTGATAGTGTAAGCTACAAAGCTCTTCTAAAAATATCAATGGATTTTACTTCACCTTCTCCGTTTCTCCTCTGCTTGCTCCATTGTTGCGCTACTCTCCCCCGTTGATTCCCACATTCAGGTTTTTTTTTTTAAACACCTCTTCTGTTGGGTCTACAAATTCTAACTAGTAACACTGGTGTATACATTCTGTGCAGAAACTGGAGAACAAGAGGTGGAAGACTTACCGCATATTCTTCTGGTGTGACCTTAAGGACATCAAATACCACAGCATCAAAACTTTTCTTCAATTCCGAACCTTTGTCACTTAATGATTCAGAACTGCTACTTTTCTGTTAAATTGGAAAAAAAAAAAAAGGCAGCCATTTAAGAACTGTCTTGCAGTCCGCATCAGGGACACTAGACAGGCCTTAAAACTGAGCAAGCAAAGAACACTGAGCTAATAAATGCTGTAGAGAAGCTGGGCACAGAACACACGGCTTATTCGGCAGAGCAATAGGAAAAGGGTCAGGCTATCTGAAATCTAACCCCAACTTCAAATTTTTCGGTTCCTCAACAAGTCATTTTCCTGTCAGTTTCCTCACCCTGACATCCTATCATTTCCAACAGAAATAAAAGATTTTAACAAGTTTAATGATTTTCAAATGGGGATTAAAAAAAAAAAAAGTCAGAGGAAAAGGATAAACCCATCTATAATTTGTATAACTAATGTCTATTAAGAAAAAGAGAAATTATTTTCCTAACATAAACCACAGGAACATATATCAATTAAAAACTTTTTCCAGGTATCCCTTCATGATATTGCAAATAACGCCTTCAACTTTTTTTAATTTACGAAAAAGTTATAGTACTTCTCACCAACCTATCTCAATAAAGTCGAGTTAGCTTGGGGAGGAGGTATAGGTAGAGACAAAAGCAACTATCATAAAGATAAATATTATTACTTACCAAGTTGATAGTGTAAGCTACAAAGCTCTTCTAAAAATATCAATGGATTTTACTTCACCTTCTCCGTTTCTCCTCTGCTTGCTCCATTGTTGCGCTACTCTCCCCCGTTGATTCCCACATTCAGGTTTTTTTTTTTAAACACCTCTTCTGTTGGGTCTACAAATTCTAACTAGTAACACTGGTGTATACATTCTGTGCAGAAACTGGAGAACAAGAGGTGGAAGACTTACCGCATATTCTTCTGGTGTGACCTTAAGGACATCAAATACCACAGCATCAAAACTTTTCTTCAATTCCGAACCTTTGTCACTTAATGATTCAGAACTGCTACTTTTCTGTTAAATTGGAAAAAAAAAAAAAGGCAGCCATTTAAGAACTGTCTTGCAGTCCGCATCAGGGACACTAGACAGGCCTTAAAACTGAGCAAGCAAAGAACACTGAGCTAATAAATGCTGTAGAGAAGCTGGGCACAGAACACACGGCTTATTCGGCAGAGCAATAGGAAAAGGGTCAGGCTATCTGAAATCTAACCCCAACTTCAAATTTTTCGGTTCCTCAACAAGTCATTTTCCTGTCAGTTTCCTCACCCTGACATCCTATCATTTCCAACAGAAATAAAAGATTTTAACAAGTTTAATGATTTTCAAATGGGGATTAAAAAAAAAAAAAGTCAGAGGAAAAGGATAAACCCATCTATAATTTGTATAACTAATGTCTATTAAGAAAAAGAGAAATTATTTTCCTAACATAAACCACAGGAACACATTCAAAATTTCATTAACTAAATAGCCCAGCCTTACTTAAATCAATGTCTGTCTGTGATATATACAATTGATAAGGCCCTTCCTGTTATAGTACAAATTTAAGCATTTTCTGCTTGAAGGTTACTTCTTAATTTTCAATTTGCTATTGCCATATGTAGAACAAAAAGTGGTTTTTGGTTCTGCAAGTTTTATTTCTATTAAATTTCTATTTCATCTGTACTACAAAATAGTGTAACCTACAAAGCTGCTCTAAAAAAGACTCTCAAATCAGAGTATTACCACTACAAGAACATTTACATCATGTTCTGTTAAACAGTGGCAGGATATCAGACTACAGTCAATGGCACAGAAAAATTAACTGAAGTCTCAATTATAGAGGTATAATACGTATGTCAACCTATCAGCTATTACACACCAATTTTTTTTTTTTTTGCTTTTTAAAATTTTATTTCAACATAACTAGACTTACAAAAACATACTCATCTTGGTTAACAGAAAGCAATTTAACTTATCCTGCACAATTTGAATCAAAAAAAAACTTGACACTTGGCTTATTTTTAAAAAAAAAAAAAAAAGGGAAAGGAAAGAAAAAGAACTTGCAGCCTGGTTTATTTTTTATCTATTACAAATGCATATAAAAGATCCTCCACCAATGGTGGTAAAGCAAACTGCCTCCTGAACCTTGGGAAATTAAACTCTGGTTTGTCTCTGAAAACTAACATGCATTGCACTATAAAAATTTATAAAATTGTGCAACTAGACAGGCCTTAAAACTGAGCAAGCAAAGAACACTGAGCTAATAAATGCTGTAGAGAAGCTGGGCACAGAACACACGGCTTATTCGGCAGAGCAATAGGAAAAGGGTCAGGCTATCTGAAATCTAACCCCAACTTCAAATTTTTCGGTTCCTCAACAAGTCATTTTCCTGTCAGTTTCCTCACCCTGACATCCTATCATTTCCAACAGAAATAAAAGATTTTAACAAGTTTAATGATTTTCAAATGGGGATTAAAAAAAAAAAAAGTCAGAGGAAAAGGATAAACCCATCTATAATTTGTATAACTAATGTCTATTAAGAAAAAGAGAAATTATTTTCCTAACATAAACCACAGGAACACATTCAAAATTTCATTAACTAAATAGCCCAGCCTTACTTAAATCAATGTCTGTCTGTGATATATACAATTGATAAGGCCCTTCCTGTTATAGTACAAATTTAAGCATTTTCTGCTTGAAGGTTACTTCTTAATTTTCAATTTGCTATTGCCATATGTAGAACAAAAGTGGTTTTTGGTTCTGCAAGTTTTATTTCTATTAAATTTCTATTTCATCTGTACTACAAAATAGTGTAACCTACAAAGCTGCTCTAAAAAAGACTCTCAAATCAGAGTATTACCACTACAAGAACATTTACATCATGTTCTGTTAAACAGTGGCAGGATATCAGACTACAGTCAATGGCACAGAAAAATTAACTGAAGTCTCAATTATAGAGGTATAATACGTATGTCAACCTATCAGCTATTACACACCAATTTTTTTTTTTTTTGCTTTTTAAAATTTTATTTCAACATAACTAGACTTACAAAAACATACTCATCTTGGTTAACAGAAAGCAATTTAACTTATCCTGCACAATTTGAATCAAAAAAAAACTTGACACTTGGCTTATTTTTAAAAAAAAAAAAAAAAGGGAAAGGAAAGAAAAAGAACTTGCAGCCTGGTTTATTTTTTATCTATTACAAATGCATATAAAAGATCCTCCACCAATGGTGGTAAAGCAAACTGCCTCCTGAACCTTGGGAAATTAAACTCTGGTTTGTCTCTGAAAACTAACATGCATTGCACTATAAAAATTTATAAAATTGTGCAACAAAACATTGTTGTAATGTTTCAATGGCAGTTCACAAAGTTCAGTAACTAGTGGATGTTGACAAAAATGGGGAGAGCCTATGTATACATGTGAAAATATAAAAGCTATCCAATCTAATTAATATTGCATGTAGACTACAAATCTACTCAAACCAAGATGCAGATAATTTCTTCAACCTGAATTAACACTGTAAGTCAAGTTCACCTGCTGAAGTCAACAAGGAAACCTGCACAGTAGTTGTTTTTCTGATTTGTGCAAAAAAAAGAAAATGAACTTTCTTCCCCAGCTTTTCAGTCTAGAACTGGAACTACAGGAAAGGTAACCCCTTCCATTGTCAATATTCAGGGGATAATATGTGATGACTCAACCTTAAATCTGAACTAGCACTCATATGCAAAACAGTCCACAGGCGTGTAGAAGTGACTCCAGTGCGAAGTCGCTTCTGTCGTGTCTGACTCTTGGTGACTCCATGGACTGTAGCCAACCGGGCTCCTCTGTCTACGGAAATTTCCAGGCAGGAATACTGGAGTGGGTTGCCATTTCTTCCTCTAGGGGATCTTCCCAACCCAGGGATCGAACCCGAGTCTCTAACTTATGCTTCCTGCATTGGCAAATGGGTTCTTTACCAACAGTGCCACCTGGTAAGTGCTACCTAAATTTATGATAAAGATAAAATGGCCCTTCTTGAAGAGTAGAGTAAAACACCCAGCTACAGTTGTAAGAAATCTTAACAAAAAGCGCAGCCCTTTTTGAGCCTTGTCATTACGCTTCATTTTTACTTTTTCCTTCCCTTTCAGTAGCAAGTAAATATCAAAATCATTACAAAGGAAGGCATCTGCCATTAACTTTGAAAAACTTGGCACCATTACTGCTTCAAGTATTTCTTCTGTTTCTTTCTCTCTCCTTCTCTGGCAATTGCATCATGTGTATACCACACCTTCTGTCACTGCCCTGTCATTCTTGAACACTGAGCTCCGTTTTCCTCATTCTATTTTTCTCACTGCACTTCAGCTTGGGAAGATTCTACCGACAAGTCTTCAGGTTCACTGATTCTTTTCTTCGGTGTCTACGGGTCACCACTATACTGGTAGGTCGATCAAAGTCGTCATTCTTCATTTCTGGCACAATGTTTCTGGTTTCTAGCATTTCCTTTTGCATCTCAGAGTTTCAATATTTCTACTTATACTAAATTTAAATTTTTATTTATTTTTAATTGGAGGATAATTGCTTTACAACATTGTGTTGGTTTCTGTGCATCTATTCTTATGTGTTGTCCATTTTTTCTATAAGAGCCCTTAGCACTATTAAACCATGGTTATTTTAATTTCCAGTCTATTAATTCCAACATCTCTTACCATATCTGAGTCTCCCACAGTGCTGCTTGCTTTGCTTCTTCAACCTATAGTGGTTTTTTTTGGTTACCTTTTAGCATGTCTTATAACAGAAACTGAGGCAAACAGGTCTTAAGTGGAATGGTTTATGTTTATCTAGTTAGGAGTTATGTTGTTTACTACTTATTGTGGTCAGCGGTGTCTTCACTTTTGACTCTTGGTGACTCCATGGACTGTAGCCAACCGGGCTCCTCTGTCTACGGAAATTTCCAGGCAGGAATACTGGAGTGGGTTGCCATTTCTTCCTCTAGGGGATCTTCCCAACCCAGGGATCGAACCCGTGTCTCTAACTTATGCTTCCTGCATTGGCAAATGGGTTCTTTACCAACAGTGCCACCTGGTAAGTGCTACCTAAATTTATGATAAAGATAAAATGGCCCTTCTTGAAGAGTAGAGTAAAACACCCAGCTACAGTTGTAAGAAATCTTAACAAAAAGCGCAGCCCTTTTTGAGCCTTGTCATTACGCTTCATTTTTACTTTTTCCTTCCCTTTCAGTAGCAAGTAAATATCAAAATCATTACAAAGGAAGGCATCTGCCATTAACTTTGAAAAACTTGGCACCATTACTGCTTCAAGTATTTCTTCTGTTTCTTTCTCTCTCCTTCTCTGGCAATTGCATCATGTGTATACCACACCTTCTGTCACTGCCCTGTCATTCTTGAACACTGAGCTCCGTTTTCCTCATTCTATTTTTCTCACTGCACTTCAGCTTGGGAAGATTCTACCGACAAGTCTTCAGGTTCACTGATTCTTTTCTTCGGTGTCTACGGGTCACCACTATACTGGTAGGTCGATCAAAGTCGTCATTCTTCATTTCTGGCACAATGTTTCTGGTTTCTAGCATTTCCTTTTGCATCTCAGAGTTTCAATATTTCTACTTATACTAAATTTAAATTTTTATTTATTTTTAATTGGAGGATAATTGCTTTACAACATTGTGTTGGTTTCTGTGCATCTATTCTTATGTGTTGTCCATTTTTTCTATAAGAGCCCTTAGCACTATTAAACCATGGTTATTTTAATTTCCAGTCTATTAATTCCAACATCTCTTACCATATCTGAGTCTCCCACAGTGCTGCTTGCTTTGCTTCTTCAACCTATAGTGGTTTTTTTTGGTTACCTTTTAGCATGTCTTATAACAGAAACTGAGGCAAACAGGTCTTAAGTGGAATGGTTTATGTTTATCTAGTTAGGAGTTATGTTGTTTACTACTTATTGTGGTCAGCGGTGTCTTCACTTTTCTCTGGTGTCCCTATTTCCCTAGAAACTCCTCCTTAGATAAGAGTATGTGCCATGCAGTTCTTTCAGCTGTGATCTTTTATTATTAATATACAGGAACCTGTTGATGTGGTGCTAAGGCATGGGAAGAGGAGATGTGTTCCACTGCCCTACAGTTTGGTACTGAAGTGAGCCTGTGCCCCTGGACTATGGCCTTAGGTGCTTCTCAGTAGCCCAGACTCCCCTTAGAAAGTAAGACAGGAAGGCTAGAGGGCTCGGAGTGGAGGATTTCTCTTTCCCCAAGCAGGCTAGGATCTGGCAGTCTCCCGAGGACAGGTGGAAAAACGAATGCACCGGGCATATTTCAAGATGATTACGTCCCCCCAGTATATTTCAAAATGGTTACTTTCCCCTCCCCCTGTTGGAAGCATGAGAGATTTTCTCTGATCCTCATTGGGAGAATCTGGTGGAGCTCCTGCAGTGGGAGGCCTAAAACTAGGCTCTTGGGAACTCTTAAACTTAAGCTAGTCTCACAGCCTCCAGCAGTTTGTCAACTACAGTGGCTTTCCTACCCTTGCCTGGTCCCAGTGAACTCTGCTCTAGGCAAACTGTCATCCTCTATATTTGCCTCCCTCCCCAGTTTTCAGGGGATCACTGTCAATTTGCTTTGTGACATCAGTTTTCCAATAGCGCTAAGAAGAGTTACTGGTTTTCAGTTTATTCAGTTTTTTTTAAGGACAGAAGTCATGAATTCCAAGCTCTTTCTGTGTCTGAGCAGAAACCCAAAGTCTCATAAATGGCTTTTATATATAATGCCTTATTCCATGTGTTTAATCTCTGTAACTATAGCTATTTCATATTCCAAGACTAACATAGAAATTTATTCATGTGAAGAGTTGAAATAGACAATAGTTAAACAGCACATACTAATCCAGTAACAACCAAATGATAAACATATTGTCAAGTAAATACATTCATTTTAAATATAAATTGGTAATTTTCTCCAAGTTTATAACTCATTCAAAACCAGTGAGAAAATCACAATGGCAATCTTATTGTTTATCAAAGTAAATGATCATTTTCCTCCTTACAAGCCATTAGTAGGGGCTTTAAAAATTATAAGTGATGTTTCCTACTTCCTGCTATCTGCTTCCCCACCACCAATAAACAAGCTGGTATTGATAAGAAGCTAAGCAGTACTGAGACACAATGTGCACTAAGCGCATAGTAGTCATTCTTCATTCACAAGACTTTAAAGACTATTGATACATATAAATGTCTGAAAAAAGTTCACCACAACTCTATGATACCAGATGCTCAAGCACAGGTTAGGTTTAAAAGGCAGAGACAGAAGGCCAATCACCCATCAAGCACCTGAAGAACTCATAAGGTTATCACATCTGTGAGAAGTTTACAGGTGGAAAAACGAATGCACCGGGCATATTTCAAGATGATTACGTCCCCCCAGTATATTTCAAAATGGTTACTTTCCCCTCCCCCTGTTGGAAGCATGAGAGATTTTCTCTGATCCTCATTGGGAGAATCTGGTGGAGCTCCTGCAGTGGGAGGCCTAAAACTAGGCTCTTGGGAACTCTTAAACTTAAGCTAGTCTCACAGCCTCCAGCAGTTTGTCAACTACAGTGGCTTTCCTACCCTTGCCTGGTCCCAGTGAACTCTGCTCTAGGCAAACTGTCATCCTCTATATTTGCCTCCCTCCCCAGTTTTCAGGGGATCACTGTCAATTTGCTTTGTGACATCAGTTTTCCAATAGCGCTAAGAAGAGTTACTGGTTTTCAGTTTATTCAGTTTTTTTTAAGGACAGAAGTCATGAATTCCAAGCTCTTTCTGTGTCTGAGCAGAAACCCAAAGTCTCATAAATGGCTTTTATATATAATGCCTTATTCCATGTGTTTAATCTCTGTAACTATAGCTATTTCATATTCCAAGACTAACATAGAAATTTATTCATGTGAAGAGTTGAAATAGACAATAGTTAAACAGCACATACTAATCCAGTAACAACCAAATGATAAACATATTGTCAAGTAAATACATTCATTTTAAATATAAATTGGTAATTTTCTCCAAGTTTATAACTCATTCAAAACCAGTGAGAAAATCACAATGGCAATCTTATTGTTTATCAAAGTAAATGATCATTTTCCTCCTTACAAGCCATTAGTAGGGGCTTTAAAAATTATAAGTGATGTTTCCTACTTCCTGCTATCTGCTTCCCCACCACCAATAAACAAGCTGGTATTGATAAGAAGCTAAGCAGTACTGAGACACAATGTGCACTAAGCGCATAGTAGTCATTCTTCATTCACAAGACTTTAAAGACTATTGATACATATAAATGTCTGAAAAAAGTTCACCACAACTCTATGATACCAGATGCTCAAGCACAGGTTAGGTTTAAAAGGCAGAGACAGAAGGCGTCAATCACCCATCAAGCACCTGAAGAACTCATAAGGTTATCACATCTGTGAGAAGTTTACATTTTGGTATGTTAATATGCATTTTTAAGAGAAGGTAGAAAAATATGTACTTTTAATTTTCTTGCCATAGCAGAACAATTTAAAAAGCACTCTTACCCCATTACTTCTCATATGTTAAATTATCCTATACTGAGGTCTGAGGTAATTCATCCACTTTTAGAAAAGTCAACACAATTTTTTATGCAAGTGAAATGATCTGTTTTATTCAACAAATACTAGCTAGTTTTATTCCTGTAATACTAGCTTGTATGTTTCAGGAAACCATGTCACAAATATACCATTGTATACACACATACATTTAACATAGCTAAGAAACATGGTTATAAACATACCAAGTAAATATTCATGGAATACAGAGATATTTTCAAACATATATAATCCCTGTGTCAAGGAGGAAGAAAAGCTATGCATACATTTAAGGACAAAATTATTAAAAATGGGCTTTTTAAAAAAAGTGATAGTTTCAAAAATAAGAAAGCTCCTGTTTAGGGGATTGGGAAAAAATCTTTCTCTTGAAAGTGTAGCATTTGAAATGGAAAAAGCTAACACTTTATACAAACATCAGCAAGATGTAGCATTCTTTCATTAGAATATAAATTTCAAGTAGAGAATTAGTGGTAGTTAAATCCCTTAGAAAGAAAATTTAAGCCCATTTTGAGGAAAAGTCTTAAATGCAGAGCTGAATGTCATGTGTATGTAGTTAGTACGCAATAAGAAACCATGGGCAGTTTGGGAATATGATCTTTTCCTTTTTTCCTTACAAGCCATTAGTAGGGGCTTTAAAAATTATAAGTGATGTTTCCTACTTCCTGCTATCTGCTTCCCCACCACCAATAAACAAGCTGGTATTGATAAGAAGCTAAGCAGTACTGAGACACAATGTGCACTAAGCGCATAGTAGTCATTCTTCATTCACAAGACTTTAAAGACTATTGATACATATAAATGTCTGAAAAAAGTTCACCACAACTCTATGATACCAGATGCTCAAGCACAGGTTAGGTTTAAAAGGCAGAGACAGAAGGCGTCAATCACCCATCAAGCACCTGAAGAACTCATAAGGTTATCACATCTGTGAGAAGTTTACATTTTGGTATGTTAATATGCATTTTTAAGAGAAGGTAGAAAAATATGTACTTTTAATTTTCTTGCCATAGCAGAACAATTTAAAAAGCACTCTTACCCCATTACTTCTCATATGTTAAATTATCCTATACTGAGGTCTGAGGTAATTCATCCACTTTTAGAAAAGTCAACACAATTTTTTATGCAAGTGAAATGATCTGTTTTATTCAACAAATACTAGCTAGTTTTATTCCTGTAATACTAGCTTGTATGTTTCAGGAAACCATGTCACAAATATACCATTGTATACACACATACATTTAACATAGCTAAGAAACATGGTTATAAACATACCAAGTAAATATTCATGGAATACAGAGATATTTTCAAACATATATAATCCCTGTGTCAAGGAGGAAGAAAAGCTATGCATACATTTAAGGACAAAATTATTAAAAATGGGCTTTTTAAAAAAAGTGATAGTTTCAAAAATAAGAAAGCTCCTGTTTAGGGGATTGGGAAAAAATCTTTCTCTTGAAAGTGTAGCATTTGAAATGGAAAAAGCTAACACTTTATACAAACATCAGCAAGATGTAGCATTCTTTCATTAGAATATAAATTTCAAGTAGAGAATTAGTGGTAGTTAAATCCCTTAGAAAGAAAATTTAAGCCCATTTTGAGGAAAAGTCTTAAATGCAGAGCTGAATGTCATGTGTATGTAGTTAGTACGCAATAAGAAACCATGGGCAGTTTGGGAATATGATACAGTATAACATCTGTATTTTAAGAAGATTAAAATTGAGTCACATCAAATGGACCAGAAATCGTAGAGAACAGAGGGTGAGATCAAAATAAAAGGCCAGTATAATATGATAGACGAGAAATAATAAATGACCAAACTAGTGGAAAGCAGGAGTAAAGGACTGGCTTTCGGAGATAAGGTGCGGTGACAGGCTCTAAGCCAGCTGCTAGGCGTCTCTATCTCCTGGTGGTCATGGGCCTGTGTGAGCCTCTCTACTTGAGTGTGGGCAGGACCCAAGATGTCGCCCAATGATTACATTTACAGAGGGTTCTAATTTCTGTTCTGCTAGTGGACTCTCCCTGCTCTGATGTGAAAATGGCTGTGGTGGGCAAAGGAGAAGCAGGTTAATGTAAAAATCCATAGATTTGAACTTAGGTACAAAGGAAATGGTGTATATAATGGAAGTAAAAGAAGGAAATGGATCATTTTCTTTACAGGCAGTGCAGCAGAATAGAAATAAGGAACCTGATTTGATTCATACATAAGTAAAACGTCTGGTCCATCAGAAATACTTAATAAAATTTGAAAGGGAAGCCAGAGCTTGAGTTAAAAACATGGAAATCATCTACAAAGAACAATAATTGAAACTACTGACTTAGAATATTCTCAGTGACATCAAGGCCTAAGTACCTGACTTGGGCAAAATGAAGGTGAAGTTATCAAGGAACTCTGAAGTCAAGGTGTAAAACTATTGTAAGCATTTTTTCTCATCCTCTATGCATACATTTAAGGACAAAATTATTAAAAATGGGCTTTTTAAAAAAAGTGATAGTTTCAAAAATAAGAAAGCTCCTGTTTAGGGGATTGGGAAAAAATCTTTCTCTTGAAAGTGTAGCATTTGAAATGGAAAAAGCTAACACTTTATACAAACATCAGCAAGATGTAGCATTCTTTCATTAGAATATAAATTTCAAGTAGAGAATTAGTGGTAGTTAAATCCCTTAGAAAGAAAATTTAAGCCCATTTTGAGGAAAAGTCTTAAATGCAGAGCTGAATGTCATGTGTATGTAGTTAGTACGCAATAAGAAACCATGGGCAGTTTGGGAATATGATACAGTATAACATCTGTATTTTAAGAAGATTAAAATTGAGTCACATCAAATGGACCAGAAATCGTAGAGAACAGAGGGTGAGATCAAAATAAAAGGCCAGTATAATATGATAGACGAGAAATAATAAATGACCAAACTAGTGGAAAGCAGGAGTAAAGGACTGGCTTTCGGAGATAAGGTGCGGTGACAGGCTCTAAGCCAGCTGCTAGGCGTCTCTATCTCCTGGTGGTCATGGGCCTGTGTGAGCCTCTCTACTTGAGTGTGGGCAGGACCCAAGATGTCGCCCAATGATTACATTTACAGAGGGTTCTAATTTCTGTTCTGCTAGTGGACTCTCCCTGCTCTGATGTGAAAATGGCTGTGGTGGGCAAAGGAGAAGCAGGTTAATGTAAAAATCCATAGATTTGAACTTAGGTACAAAGGAAATGGTGTATATAATGGAAGTAAAAGAAGGAAATGGATCATTTTCTTTACAGGCAGTGCAGCAGAATAGAAATAAGGAACCTGATTTGATTCATACATAAGTAAAACGTCTGGTCCATCAGAAATACTTAATAAAATTTGAAAGGGAAGCCAGAGCTTGAGTTAAAAACATGGAAATCATCTACAAAGAACAATAATTGAAACTACTGACTTAGAATATTCTCAGTGACATCAAGGCCTAAGTACCTGACTTGGGCAAAATGAAGGTGAAGTTATCAAGGAACTCTGAAGTCAAGGTGTAAAACTATTGTAAGCATTTTTTCTCATCCTCTATGGTAAGGATGAGATAAAGGGGAAATAATAGAAGCTAAATGCTGAAGTTATTAAAGAAAGCAGGCAAGTATCCTAGACTTACAGACAAAGCAATAAAAATGGGGTGGGGTGGGGGGTGGGGAGGGGAGTGCAGGTTTGGGGCAAAAATAAAATCATATCACATTAACCAGAGAGGTGAGCATCTACTTCAGTCTTCCTCTCTAACACTCTGAGCTACATCGTCCGAGGAGCCCTTTCAACACTCCAGCCTAACGTTTCTTCAGTCTTCTTCAACAGGCTTGGAATCAAGAGATCTGACAGTGTCAACATGGTGTTATTCTTTGCCCCACTTGTACTACCGATCTCAAGGCTCATATAATGCAAAAACACCTTAAAAAGACATTCTATGCATCCTTCAAAACTAAAACCAAAAACGGGTTTTAAGTAAAAATTCTCTGTTAAGTATACTAAGTAGGTAGGGATTAACTCCTAAAATGTATAATAAACACATGGATGGTATAATTAAAATAGTTTAAAAAATAACCCCAAAAACTTGAAGAGTCTGTAACCTTTTTTTCTCAAGCTCTGATTTAAATCTGTAGCCAACCATAATGCTTAAAAAATTAGAATGCCAGGTAAGGAATTTCACAACTGAACTAAAACGTCTTACCTCAGAAGCAGTAGCAGCAATATTAACATTGCTTGCCTGCCCGTTCATCAGGTCCATGCTTCCCACAACATCAGTCCCTGGCGCTACTGAATAGCAACAGAAGACTGACTGCTTCACGTCCAAGGCCACAAATACATTATTATTCCTATAAAACAATAAGCAGAAAATTTTAACCATGTGTCTTATTGGAAGTTTAAGAAGACAAAGCCATACCTCTCACCATGCCCCTAAATAAAATACTTCCAGTTTACTAAACTCTATTTTTCATTTCAATTGAGGACAATCCTATTACGGCACTTTTCACACATGCTACTTTTATGTTCTCTATCAGCAAAACAAAGGCCTCCTTTTTCATTTATTGTTAGAAAAGTTTAAAAACTATATTAAGAAAATACAAAGTGTAAAAGATATCTTACAAAGTAACACGTGGCCTAACAAAGTAAAGTTTTAGAGATCAAAATGATACCCCTAAATCAACCACAGTAAGTTTAGCATTGCTGGTAATCTAGTTTACAAAGATTTCACAAGTAATTAAAAACAAATGATTATTTATAAAGGTATAACATGTATATAAATAACACAATAGATGATATGCATTTATTTGTATAGGGCTTTAAGGTTTATTGAATACCCACAACCCATTATCTCACTGATCTTCCCAATGACCAGTAGGACTAACTAAGGAAGATTTCATTATAGTCATAATGCAAACAATGCCTCTGAGGACACAGGCCGGTAAATAAGGAGCCAAGAATAAAATTCAAGCCGTCTGAAATGCTTGTCAAATAGTTTTTTCAGATCACCATATTTTTTCTACTTTACAGAAGTCAAAATGTTTACTTGCAATTCTAAGCGTTTCCACAAATACCTTGCTGGACAAGCAGTGTGCTGGTAACTTCACCGCTCAAGGAGGCAATTTCTTCCTCTAAACTGAGTAAGGTCCCTTTCCAACTTTAAACTTCTATGATATTTTTCTGAAGAGAACTCAAAAGTGTCTATAAATCAGGTATTTAAAACTACATCCATTTTTATTGAAGTATAATTGACTGACAGTATTAATTAGTTTCAGGTATATAACATAAGGATTCGATATTTTTACATATTACAAAATGACCACCATAATGAGGCTAGTTACCATCTGTCACCATACAGAGTTATTAACAATACTACTGACTATACTTCCTACACTATACATTATTATTCCTATAAAACAATAAGCAGAAAATTTTAACCATGTGTCTTATTGGAAGTTTAAGAAGACAAAGCCATACCTCTCACCATGCCCCTAAATAAAATACTTCCAGTTTACTAAACTCTATTTTTCATTTCAATTGAGGACAATCCTATTACGGCACTTTTCACACATGCTACTTTTATGTTCTCTATCAGCAAAACAAAGGCCTCCTTTTTCATTTATTGTTAGAAAAGTTTAAAAACTATATTAAGAAAATACAAAGTGTAAAAGATATCTTACAAAGTAACACGTGGCCTAACAAAGTAAAGTTTTAGAGATCAAAATGATACCCTAAATCAACCACAGTAAGTTTAGCATTGCTGGTAATCTAGTTTACAAAGATTACACAAGTAATTAAAAACAAATGATTATTTATAAAGGTATAACATGTATATAAATAACACAATAGATGATATGCATTTATTTGTATAGGGCTTTAAGGTTTATTGAATACCCACAACCCATTATCTCACTGATCTTCCCAATGACCAGTAGGACTAACTAAGGAAGATTTCATTATAGTCATAATGCAAACAATGCCTCTGAGGACACAGGCCGGTAAATAAGGAGCCAAGAATAAAATTCAAGCCGTCTGAAATGCTTGTCAAATAGTTTTTTCAGATCACCATATTTTTTCTACTTTACAGAAGTCAAAATGTTTACTTGCAATTCTAAGCGTTTCCACAAATACCTTGCTGGACAAGCAGTGTGCTGGTAACTTCACCGCTCAAGGAGGCAATTTCTTCCTCTAAACTGAGTAAGGTCCCTTTCCAACTTTAAACTTCTATGATATTTTTCTGAAGAGAACTCAAAAGTGTCTATAAATCAGGTATTTAAAACTACATCCATTTTTATTGAAGTATAATTGACTGACAGTATTAATTAGTTTCAGGTATATAACATAAGGATTCGATATTTTTACATATTACAAAATGACCACCATAATGAGGCTAGTTACCATCTGTCACCATACAGAGTTATTAACAATACTACTGACTATACTTCCTACACTATACATGATAAAATTATATCCACTTAACAAATGGAATTTGAAATATTAATAGTAATTCTCCTGAAATGCTAAGTGTCCTCTCTCTGGAAAAACAACACATGGCAGTGATTTAAAAGCACTAACTATAGAATAAAAGTGCCTGAGTTTGAACCCAGCAAACTGTTTACCCTTTCTGGGCTGATTTCCTAACAGAAAACAGGAAACAGAGAGCAGTAAGTACCTACTTCATAGAGTGGTGACGAGCAGAAATTAACATATGCAAAGCACCTAAAACAATGCTGACACACTGTAAGAATGCTACTCCAATGATGCCTATTCTGTCCACTAACTACTGAGCTTAGATTCAATGAAATCTTCTAATCAGAGAAAACAAAAAACCTTAGGAATATACTTCAGACAAAACACATGTTCGTGGGTATCAGCAAAATACCGATTGCAGAAACAATGCATAAAAATGCCTAAAATATGTTCCCCAGACATAGCAAAAACATGTTGCTGGTATTCAAATGCTAGAAACTTTACTAATGGTAGTAGCCTTCAGTCACATCTTAAATTTATCTTCATTTCTTCAGATATATCCTAAGCATGTGCTATGAGCAAAAGACTGTGCTAGAATTTTTAAAATTAGAAATATATTAGAAATAATGATATTTAAAATAACCACTTCAAGCTAATGTGAAAATGGATAGAGCACAGAAAATACTTTAATCTACAGTATTTCATTTTATAAACTTCATTTCTTCTTAAGAATCTTACCAACAATCACTTATATTTATGCTACTATACAAAATGAACTTGATAATCCAAATTCTTTCTGAAGGCTACCCAGCAGTTTGCAGTGCAATGTTTTCAAACTTAATTTCATTCCACATTCTGCACCTGATTAGATACAAATCCACAAATCAAGAGCGCCCCTAGTGTTAAGAAAATTCATCAAATCGTTCAAAGGAATGTATCCTTAGAACAATATGTTTCGATATCAAGGATTCGATTTAAAACTACATCCATTTTTATTGAAGTATAATTGACTGACAGTATTAATTAGTTTCAGGTATATAACATAAGGATTCGATATTTACATATTACAAAATGACCACCATAATGAGGCTAGTTACCATCTGTCACCATACAGAGTTATTAACAATACTACTGACTATACTTCCTACACTATACATGATAAAATTATATCCACTTAACAAATGGAATTTGAAATATTAATAGTAATTCTCCTGAAATGCTAAGTGTCCTCTCTCTGGAAAAACAACACATGGCAGTGATTTAAAAGCACTAACTATAGAATAAAAGTGCCTGAGTTTGAACCCAGCAAACTGTTTACCCTTTCTGGGCTGATTTCCTAACAGAAAACAGGAAACAGAGAGCAGTAAGTACCTACTTCATAGAGTGGTGACGAGCAGAAATTAACATATGCAAAGCACCTAAAACAATGCTGACACACTGTAAGAATGCTACTCCAATGATGCCTATTCTGTCCACTAACTACTGAGCTTAGATTCAATGAAATCTTCTAATCAGAGAAAACAAAAAACCTTAGGAATATACTTCAGACAAAACACATGTTCGTGGGTATCAGCAAAATACCGATTGCAGAAACAATGCATAAAATGCCTAAAATATGTTCCCCAGACATAGCAAAAACATGTTGCTGGTATTCAAATGCTAGAAACTTTACTAATGGTAGTAGCCTTCAGTCACATCTTAAATTTATCTTCATTTCTTCAGATATATCCTAAGCATGTGCTATGAGCAAAAGACTGTGCTAGAATTTTTAAAATTAGAAATATATTAGAAATAATGATATTTAAAATAACCACTTCAAGCTAATGTGAAAATGGATAGAGCACAGAAAATACTTTAATCTACAGTATTTCATTTTATAAACTTCATTTCTTCTTAAGAATCTTACCAACAATCACTTATATTTATGCTACTATACAAAATGAACTTGATAATCCAAATTCTTTCTGAAGGCTACCCAGCAGTTTGCAGTGCAATGTTTTCAAACTTAATTTCATTCCACATTCTGCACCTGATTAGATACAAATCCACAAATCAAGAGTGCCCCCTAGTGTTAAGAAAAATTCATCAAATCGTTCAAAGGAATGTATCCTTAGTCTAACTTATATATCAAATATATGAATTTTTTGGTTAATATTTATTAAAAAGCAATATGCCAGGAGTAAACACTAATACATTTGTAAATTATAAGCAGTAAAGAATCACTTTCTCTGCCTGCTTTTAATGAAAATGTCATTCAAATATCCTAATGAAAATCGTCATTAAAAACCATTATGTGAAAAAAAGACAGCAAAGCATACCTTAAGGAAAGTCTTGTTCATAATCAGTTACAACTGCACTGTATGTCAATAGTGTTCAAGTACAACAAAGCCTCAGACGATATTATACTATAAAAACACTTTAAGTCCTAAGAGACAGCAGGTGTTTAATTTTTGTAGTATGTGCTTCAATACATTTCTGTGCTTTGCACACAAAAATATTCAAATTGGGTAAGACAAACATACTCTTTAATATTACTGACTTTTCCTAGCACTATTAGGACTTCCCAAGTGGTTCAGTGGCTAAAGAATTCGCCTGCCATGAGGAGACACAGGACACAGGGTTGGGAAGATCCCTTGGAGAAGGGTGTGGCAACACACTCCAGTAATCCTGCCTGGAGAGGCCCAGGACAGAGGAGCCTGGCTGGCGAGAGTCCACAGTGTTGCAGAGAGTTGCACACGACTGAAGCGACAGAGTACTCACATGCACATGTATAAATACACAGTCATTTATAGTAGACACCAATATCACAGTAGCTCTTTTCTTTTATATATATATATATATATATTTATTTTCATCCATCTTTTTAAACTTTTATTCTTGGTTATGTGTTGGCCTCCCATTACAGTGGCCTCTCTCACCACAGAGTACCAGCTCTGGGCACATGTGCTCCAGAGCGCTGGTTCGTAATTGGACACACCTGTCCGGTGCTCTGTGGCACGTGAAATCTTCCCCAGCCAGGGATCGAACCGGTGCCCTTTGCACTGTAAGGCAGACACTTTACCCACTGGATCACCAAGGAAGCCCACTCCTTTCTTAATTACTTCCTGCTATTCTCTTCCAAAATTTCTAAAAGCAGTTAATCTGTCCTTTAAAAGAATTTAAATTCCCAAACAGGCATAGTGCTTCAATATAATCCCCAATCATCAATACTGCTTCTTTCCAAGCAATATAATCCTCAAATAGAAACACCTGGAATGTGCAGATTTAGTTCCTTGCTTGAGGTCACAAGCTAGATTATTAAATAACAGGCACAACTGTTCAGTCTTCTAACCCTTCACCTTCTCCCCACCAAGAAACCAATAGTATCCCCGCCAAGAAACCAATGCTTTTCATTGTAATTTTTTAGGAGAGAAAAACTGTTTTATTCAAAATGCACACACAAAAAAACCACAAGAGGGTAAAGTTAAACTGACAACGTCTCACTAACCTCATATCATAATACTAATTACATATTCTTTTCTAAAATAATTTATGCTATATCATTAGAAATATTATGCTAAAGACACTTAAAATTTTTACAAAATATACTCTAGAAGAGTTAAGCAACTATGAGGAAACAGCAAAATGCAATTAATTAGCACAATGTCCTTGGAAACATTCAGATAATACAGAATGGATACGCTTAAACATGTTGGCTTAAAATTTCAGTACCAAAAATGTATCTCACTAAAACTTCGGGGAAAAAGAAAAAACTACATAGATCAAAAGCTATTCAACAAGCACTACCTACTACAACAGTGAAAACCAAAAGTGACCTTAATGCCTTTGTATATAGTCACATTAAAAAATTCCAGTAGATGAGATTGGGCATATTCAGGGTGGTATGGCCACCGACAACTTCCTCGGAGGTTCAGTGGCTAAGACTCAGCATTCCCAGTGCAGGGGGGCCTGGGTTCGATCCCTGGTCAGGGAACTAGATTCCATACACCGAAATTAAGAGTTTGAATGCTGCAACTAAAGATCCTGAGTCCCACAACTAAGACCCAGCACAGTCAAATAAATAATCAATAAATAGGGCTTCCCTGGTGGTCCAGTGGGTAAGGACACCGCCCTGCAGTGCAAGGGGCGCCGGTTCGATCCCTGGCCTGGGAAGATCCCATGTGCCGCGGAGCGGCTGGACTGATGTGTCCAATTACCAAGCCGGAGCTCTGGGGCACATGCGCCCAGAGCCGGCGCTCTGCGACAACAGAGGCCACCGCAATGGGAGGCCCACAGGAGCCAAAGAACAAAGACGGATGAAAATAGATAAATGAAAGACCAATAGAAGTGGTCCGCCCGTCCCCTCCATCCCCAACCTGCCCCCTCAATAAATAAATAATAAATATTAAAAAAAAAATCAATAAATAAAAATTTTAAAAATCCCAATAGATAATTATAAAGAAAAATATGAAAACAGAAATGACAATTCAACCACAGAAACGAAATCTTATTATGATCATATAAATTTAATAAGAAAAAAGTAATATAGTGAAGTTAAACATAATTGCAACTCAGTATTTATAAGTTGTTAGAGCACTTGCTGTCCTTTAAAATTTCTTTTTAAATAAGTATTAATGACACATTTTATATGACATTCTTCCAAGGACAGCCCAAAGGTTTAAATGGCCTGTAATCACAGCACTTTTTAGCATGTCTGACACACAAACTTTCACTGCTTTCTTCAGTTTTTTATCTAAGATCAGAGATTAGTCCCAAGTCCCCCAGTACTTTGTTTCAATAATTACAGCCATCAGAAAAACACTGACAAGCAGCAAAAAAAGGTGATTTTGTCTTTGACATGACTGACATTGAGCTATTTTGACAAAAGTTTAATAAAAAATATCGTTGCCTCTTAAAATCATTCCTACTATAGCACAAAGCAAGATCATCTTTGGTATTTGCTTATAACAAGTAATTACAACAGAAATGATAAAGAAAGGGGTTATGATACACATCCACCCAGGCTTATACGAGCTCCCCAAGCCTCCCATAAAGAGGTCATTAGTCTCCTTCCTTTGTACTTCCACTGCTCTTTTGTCAGAATTCTACTGCTATATTTTCTCACTGATTTATGTATCTCTCCTTAAGCAACTTTGAACTCCTTGATGTCGAAGACCCATACTGAAAACAAAACACAACAGAAAAACCACTACTTTTCACCCTTGCACTCAGGCACATAAACACAATTCTGACCTTAATTGCCTACCTAAGTATCTATCTGTGAAAGACAAGCAAACAATGCACTACAAGCAAAAGCATGTGTGTGCTCAGTCACTCAGTTGTGTCCAACTCTTTGCCACCCCATGGACTGTAGCCCATCAGGCTCCTCTGTCCATGGGACTCTCCACGCAAGAGTACTGGAGTGGGCTGCCATTTCCTACTCCAGGCGATCTTCCCAACCCAGGGGTCAAACTCGTGTCTGCCTGCAACTCCTGCACTTGCAAGCAGGTTCTTTACCACTGAGCCACCTCTGTCTCTTACTTATACACAAAGAAATCAAAGTTCAGCGATAACATAATTTACCTAACACCACATACCTAGTCACAGTTCTAGAGTTAGTATTCCTATCTTATGTTTTTCCTACTGAACCACTCTCACTACCCTTTGGGGTGGGTGGGGACATCACTCACAAGTTAATATAAATTTTGTTAAAAATGAAGTTGGAACATCCCTGACACCATGCACAAAGATTAACTCAAAATGGATTGAAGACCTAAATGGAAGATCAGAAACCATCAAACTCTTAGAGGAGAATATATGCAAAACCCTCAAGGACATAAATCAAAGCAAGATCTTCTCTGACCCACCTACTAAAATAGCGGAACTAAAAAGAAAAATGAACACGTGGGACCTAATGAAACTTAAAAGTTTTTGTACAGCAAAAGAAACTACAAAAAAACTGAACAGACACCCCACAGAGTGGGAGAAACTCATAGCAAATGAAACAACAGACAAAGAATCAATCTCCAAAATCTACAAGCAACTCAGACAACTCAGCACTGGAAAAATGAACAACCCAATCAAAAAATGGGAAAAGGCCCTAAACAGACACCTCTCCAAAGACAACATACAGATGGCCCCAAAACACATGACACGATGCTCAACTTCACTTATAATTAGAGAAATGCAAATCAAAACTACAATGAGATATCACCTCACACCCGTCAGAATGGCCATTCTCCACAAATCAACAGACAATAAATGCTGGAGAGGGTGCGGAGAAAAGGGAACACTCCTGCATTGCCGGTGATACAGCCGCTATGGAAGACAGTCTGGAGATTTCTTAGAAAACTAAAAATAGAAGCACCCTATGACCCAGCAATCCCACTCTTAGGCTTATACCCTGATGAAATCAAATCTGAAACAAGCACCTGGACCCCAATGTTCATTGCAGCTCTTTATACAATAGCTAGAACATGGAAGCAACCTAGATGTCCGTCGACGAATGAATGGATCCAAAAGCTCTGGTACATATATACAATGGAATACTACACAGCTGTAAAAAGAAATGCAGAAGAATCAGTCCTAATGAGGTGGCTGAATCTAGAACATATCATCAAAAGTGAAGTCAGTCAGAGAGAGAAGGACAAATACAATATATTAACACATATATATGGAATCTAGTAGGATGGTGATGATGGCACATGCAGTGAAGTGACAGAAAGACAGACATGGACAGTGGACATATGGACACTGTGGGGAAGGAACAGAGGGTGGGAGGCGTAAAGGAAGTAGCATGAAGGCCTGTACTATCATAAGTGAAGAAAACAGCTATAGTCATTGCTCTGTGAGAAAAGGCGATCCTTCAGGGGTGCTGTGTGATGGTTGGGAGGGGTGGGAAGGGGGGCATATACATGTGACTAATCTGGGAACATGCATATCCGTAAACAACAATACTCCGTAAAAGTTAAAAGTAAAATAAAAGTTAAAATAAATAAATAAATTTTGTTAAGATTTCTTTTCTCTTACTTCTCATCTGAAGCTGCCATTTTCACAGCATCATTAGAAACGGGTGATGGAGATGAAGGTGCTAACACTGGAGGGGGCAGGGTGTGATCATGAGCGTTTTATACAACTAGAAGACTAGGAGAGGGTCCTGGAGAGCAGAGACGGGAGAAGCCTGGGGAGGAAAGGGGTCTGCACATCACTTCGGATGCTTCTCTGCTCCTGGCAAAAGGTGAGAGTGTGCTGTTTTCTACTCACCTTCCCTCAAGCCCAGTGGCATTCCCCTGGTAACCCTTGATATACTGGTTTCAGTCTCCTAAGGTCACTTCCCTACTCAGAAACCTTTAATGATTCCTAGTACCTTTCCTTTCCAATCGAAATTCTTCCTTTTGACAGATGAGACCATCTGCAATCTGGTCCTGTCACTTCTTTGAACCTTTTCAACATACATCAGAA
Source organism: Tragulus kanchil (assembly GCA_022376925.1). Taxonomy (NCBI): domain Eukaryota; kingdom Metazoa; phylum Chordata; class Mammalia; order Artiodactyla; family Tragulidae; genus Tragulus; species Tragulus kanchil. Next base: position 25,470,503 of record JAIOJX010000024.1, read on the forward strand.
AGGTTGTCCACACTAAGCAAGTCAGTGTCCACATTCTCTGGGCCACCTCTGCTTTAAATTTGCACCCTTGTTGAGGCTGTTTTACTTTGCCTTTCTTCATACCCTTCAACCTGTTTTACTTCATAAACGCACAGCCTTAAGAGATGATAAAATGTACCTCAGAGTGAGGTTTTGTAAGAATTAAATGAAATCATAAAGGAAAAACTCAGTGCATGTAGAAATGGTAGAGTATTATAACAAGAACACAAATTTTGGAGTTGGAAAGCCCTGGGCTCAAATTCTAGTTTGCTCACTGTAAGGCACTGGGCAAGGCACTTTGATAATATTTTGACACGCTCAATGTCCATCAGTGATGGGCTTTAAACAAACAAACAAACAAAAAACATTTGGAAAATAAAAGGACGCCCAGAGCTGGATCTCTGCAGTGAGAGAGGCCATTGCAATGGGAGGCCCACACATGCCAAAGAATAAAAATATGGATGAAAATAAATATAAATAAAAAAGAGGCGGGCTTCCCTGGTGGTCCAGTGGGTAAGGACACCGCCCTGCAGTGCAATGGGCGCCAGTTCAATCCCTGGCCTGGGAAGATCCCACGTGCCGCCGAGCGGCTGGACCGATGTGTCCAATCAACGAGCCGGAGCTCTGGCGCGCATGCGCCCAGAGCCGGCACTCTGCGACGACAGAGGCCACCGCGATGGGAGGCCCACGCGGGCCGAAGAACAAAGACGGATGAAAACGGACAAATGAAAGACCAATAGAAGTGGCCCGCCGGCCCCCCTCCCCCCCCACCCGAGCAAAGAGACGGGGGGGAAGCCTGGGGAGGAAAGGGGTCTGCACATCACTTCGGATGCTTCTCTGCTCCTGGCAAAAGGTGAGAGTGTGCTGTTTTCTACTCACCTTCCCTCAAGCCCAGTGGCATTCCCCTGGTAACCCTTGATATACTGGTTTCAGTCTCCTAAGGTCACTTCCCTACTCAGAAACCTTTAATGATTCCTAGTACCTTTCCTTTCCAATCGAAATTCTTCCTTTTGACAGATGAGACCATCTGCAATCTGGTCCTGTCACTTCTTTGAACCTTTTCAACATACATCAGAAAGGTTGTCCACACTAAGCAAGTCAGTGTCCACATTCTCTGGGCCACCTCTGCTTTAAATTTGCACCCTTGTTGAGGCTGTTTTACTTTGCCTTTCTTCATACCCTTCAACCTGTTTTACTTCATAAACGCACAGCCTTAAGAGATGATAAAATGTACCTCAGAGTGAGGTTTTGTAAGAATTAAATGAAATCATAAAGGAAAAACTCAGTGCATGTAGAAATGGTAGAGTATTATAACAAGAACACAAATTTTGGAGTTGGAAAGCCCTGGGCTCAAATTCTAGTTTGCTCACTGTAAGGCACTGGGCAAGGCACTTTGATAATATTTTGACACGCTCAATGTCCATCAGTGATGGGCTTTAAACAAACAAACAAACAAAAAACATTTGGAAAATAAAAGGACGCCCAGAGCTGGATCTCTGCAGTGAGAGAGGCCATTGCAATGGGAGGCCCACACATGCCAAAGAATAAAAATATGGATGAAAATAAATATAAATAAAAAAGAGGCGGGCTTCCCTGGTGGTCCAGTGGGTAAGGACACCGCCCTGCAGTGCAATGGGCGCCAGTTCAATCCCTGGCCTGGGAAGATCCCACGTGCCGCCGAGCGGCTGGACCGATGTGTCCAATCAACGAGCCGGAGCTCTGGCGCGCATGCGCCCAGAGCCGGCACTCTGCGACGACAGAGGCCACCGCGATGGGAGGCCCACGCGGGCCGAAGAACAAAGACGGATGAAAACGGACAAATGAAAGACCAATAGAAGTGGCCCGCCGGCTCCCCTCCCCCCCCACCCCACCCCCAGCAAAAAAAAAAAAAAAAGACCTGAGCCCCCACACGTTCCTTTTTTTTTTTTTTTTTTAAAAAAAAAGGCCTACCTCAAATAGACCTTCTAAATTCCAGAAACACGTGAAAATTACAATATAACTTAATGAACCAGAAAAAATGTTAAAGTATGCCTCTACACAAACCATTATCGTTGTATGGTTTGTATCGTGTATGGTGTATTTTAAGACACAAGTACACTGGAAATTTACTGAACAATTAAAAATCTTTTTTATTTAAATATTCATTTCTTAGAAGTGCTAACCGTATGAACATGTTAACTACTAGCAACTGTATCCTTTAGCACAAGGAGATAAATCTACAAACAGTCTGAATACTAAATCACTGCATTTAATTAAGAGAGACACCACTTTGCATGCAGGCTGATTAATTTCCAAGTGTAAATTAAACATGACTGTTATAAATTATGTTATAAATTTATTCAAAAGTACACTGAAATGATTCCATGTACCGTCAGCAGTACAAAATTAGTGATAAAAATTCTAAGCTATACTTAATTCACAATCAAAGGATAACAAGTATTTTCCGAACAACAGTAATTCAACTCACATGGATTAGAATACTCTGAAACTGTATGCGGGAAAAAAAAAAAAGGACGTTCTGGAGAAACTTCAATCTCTCTAAGCCAGCCATAAAGACAGGTTAAGCAATTTCACATACCACCCAGGTTAAGAAAAAAAAAAAAGAGTGTTTAAATTAATCTACATATTTAGAAATCTCCTTTCAAAAGAACTTAATAAGTTGTTTCCCAGTATAACTGTTTACTAGATCACTTACCAAATTATTGTTTAAGTTTAAACGTCTCCATATTTTTCTAGGTATGTATTTTATTTATAAATATTTTAGGTATATATTTAAGATGTGTGAGGAAGATGATTTTCTAAACAAAATAAGCTGAGACTTTAAAGTAGAAGGAAAAAGGTAAGGACAGCAACTAGCACTTAGCACACTTCCACTTCAACAGTCAACCTAACGTGGGCGCATGTATTAAGGGCAGTGATGAAAGAAACTGCCCCACTTAAACCTCCCCATCTAAAGATGTACCATTAAGTTTTTCAGATATAATTGTGCTGCATTTGTAACAAAACTGTACATGTACCTGGATGAACCATTTATAAACTAGCCCATAGCTACACAGAAAACTTATATTTCTATGTACCTAATGGCCTCAAATTCATTATCTGTAAGCAAGGAGAGGTTTTCAAATAATTAGATATTAAAGGGGGAGAAACTCTATTAAGAAATGTCTTAAAAGGTTATACTCTATCTCCAGCATAAAATATTCACTAAAGATAATTTGCCAAGATTCGAAGACTTAAGAACTCTGAGAGGGGACTTCCCCGGTGGTCCAGTGGCTAAGACTACTCACTCCTAATACAGGGGGCCCAGGTTTGATCCCTTTTCAGGGAACTAGATTCCACATGCTGCAACTAAAGACCATGAATGCCACAAGGAAGATCGAAGATCTTGTGTGCAGCAACTAAGATCCAACACAGCCAAATAAGTTAAAAAAAAAAAAAACCAAGATCTCATATATGACTTGGCCCAAAATATCTATACAGGCTAAGCAGAAATTCCAGTAACAGAAAGGAAGTTCCAAGCAAAAAGATACATTGTGCCTCAAACATTTGTTTTTGTGTTTTGGTGTGTATGTGTGCTTTTGGGTCAGAGGCTCTGCTCAGAAGACTAGCCCATAAACATCTGTTTAACTCATAAGACTGTATACTATAATAAAACTCAGCCATAAAGACAGGTTAAGCAATTTCACATACCACCCAGGTTAAGAAAAAAAAAAAAGAGTGTTTAAATTAATCTACATATTTAGAAATCTCCTTTCAAAAGAACTTAATAAGTTGTTTCCCAGTATAACTGTTTACTAGATCACTTACCAAATTATTGTTTAAGTTTAAACGTCTCCATATTTTTCTAGGTATGTATTTTATTTATAAATATTTTAGGTATATATTTAAGATGTGTGAGGAAGATGATTTTCTAAACAAAATAAGCTGAGACTTTAAAGTAGAAGGAAAAAGGTAAGGACAGCAACTAGCACTTAGCACACTTCCACTTCAACAGTCAACCTAACGTGGGCGCATGTATTAAGGGCAGTGATGAAAGAAACTGCCCCACTTAAACCTCCCCATCTAAAGATGTACCATTAAGTTTTTCAGATATAATTGTGCTGCATTTGTAACAAAACTGTACATGTACCTGGATGAACCATTTATAAACTAGCCCATAGCTACACAGAAAACTTATATTTCTATGTACCTAATGGCCTCAAATTCATTATCTGTAAGCAAGGAGAGGTTTTCAAATAATTAGATATTAAAGGGGGAGAAACTCTATTAAGAAATGTCTTAAAAGGTTATACTCTATCTCCAGCATAAAATATTCACTAAAGATAATTTGCCAAGATTCGAAGACTTAAGAACTCTGAGAGGGGACTTCCCCGGTGGTCCAGTGGCTAAGACTACTCACTCCTAATACAGGGGGCCCAGGTTTGATCCCTTTTCAGGGAACTAGATTCCACATGCTGCAACTAAAGACCATGAATGCCACAAGGAAGATCGAAGATCTTGTGTGCAGCAACTAAGATCCAACACAGCCAAATAAGTTAAAAAAAAAAAAAACCAAGATCTCATATATGACTTGGCCCAAAATATCTATACAGGCTAAGCAGAAATTCCAGTAACAGAAAGGAAGTTCCAAGCAAAAAGATACATTGTGCCTCAAACATTTGTTTTTGTGTTTTGGTGTGTATGTGTGCTTTTGGGTCAGAGGCTCTGCTCAGAAGACTAGCCCATAAACATCTGTTTAACTCATAAGACTGTATACTATATAAAATTACAAAACTCAATACTGCATAATATTAGCAAACAAAGCATAAAAATTCATATGAGTCAGAAATACATTTATGCATTTGGCAGGAATGTGCCACTCTAGGCCTAGAAATGATCAGAGCAAGGAACACAGCCTGTTGGTATCCAAATGGTGGAACAGAAAAACAGCATGGTGAGTCAGTGGGACAGCAAGACAGACCTCAGTACTCTCTCTGTACAAGCCAAGATTTCAGGTGAGGCAACAGTGCAGCAGTCCCTCCCCTAGGACGCAAGAGAAAAGGGTCGAAAAACAAGGGCAGGGAACTCCCCGGTGGTTCCTTTGTTAGGAGTCTGTGGTCTCACTGTCCAAGGCCTGGGTTCAAGCCCTAGTTGGGAAGCTAAGATCCACAAGCCATGTGGCACAGCCAGAAAGACAAAAAAATAAATAAATAAAAGGGGGGGACAACTAAACAGCCTGGACACCTTTAGGAGACTCTTATACCTGAAATGTAAGACTAAACTGAACATCATACAACAATCCATAGGCAATGGAACACTATGCAGTCATTAAAATACCACAGGAGAATACTCAGTCATCCCTGGGGAAATATCCACAACCTACTTCTAGATCAAGAAAGCAATGCGACAAAATGGTATCTGAGGTATAATCCCTCTCGGTTGTCATTATCATTACAACACAGAAAAAAGACTGTAACAATACCCACTAAAATGTGACTTTCCCCAGGCTTACACATCAATCTTTTCCTAACTTTGGCTTACCTGTACATTTTAGCATTTTCTACAAAGACTTCAATTTTAAAGAAGTGAAAAAAGACCAAAAATAGTATCTTCCCACAGATTACTTATTAGCTGTGAGAGGAAAATAAGAAACCAGGCAGTGAGGAAACCGGGCAACACCTCCACCTGAGGAGCAGACAGACACCACGTGCCTCAGAGGGGACAGTCTGGGACACGCCACTCGTGCGGCCTCGAGCCGGGAAGGCATAACCTGAACATAATCTCAAGGAAATGGACACGGTGAGGAATATTCTAAGATGAGGAACATTCTATAAAGGCACTCTTTAAGAAAATGTCACTGTGATGAGGCACAAAGAAAAGCTGAGGAACCATTACAAATTAAACTCAAGAGACATGACCACCACACGCCCTGGGCTGGAGGGCAGTCAGTGCTATAGAGCTGTTACTGGGACAACTCACAAAACCAGAATACAGACCGTAGACCAAAGTACTGATCATTTTCCTGAATCTGATAACTATATTGTGGTTATATTAAAAAGATTAATTTGTTAAGAAATACAGTTGGGAGTAAGAGGGCAAGTTCTTTAGAAATGAGCCAAGAAGGAAGTACCCAAAATCTTCAACCTGCAAAATTTCAGAGAATAAGGTACACATACACTTCTAATATGGAGAAGGGCAATGGCAACCCACTCCAGTATTCTTGCCTGGAGAATCCTCATGGACAGAGGACCCGGGCAGGCTACCTACAATCTATGGGGTCACACAGCACAGTCCGACACGATTGAAGCCACTGAGCACAAAAATAAGGCACGGGCTCTGATACTGAAATGGAAGCATAAACTGAACATCATACAACAATCCATAGGCAATGGAACACTATGCAGTCATTAAAATACCACAGGAGAATACTCAGTCATCCCTGGGGAAATATCCACAACCTACTTCTAGATCAAGAAAGCAATGCGACAAAATGGTATCTGAGGTATAATCCCTCTCGGTTGTCATTATCATTACAACACAGAAAAAAGACTGTAACAATACCCACTAAAATGTGACTTTCCCCAGGCTTACACATCAATCTTTTCCTAACTTTGGCTTACCTGTACATTTTAGCATTTTCTACAAAGACTTCAATTTTAAAGAAGTGAAAAAAGACCAAAAATAGTATCTTCCCACAGATTACTTATTAGCTGTGAGAGGAAAATAAGAAACCAGGCAGTGAGGAAACCGGGCAACACCTCCACCTGAGGAGCAGACAGACACCACGTGCCTCAGAGGGACAGTCTGGGACACGCCACTCGTGCGGCCTCGAGCCGGGAAGGCATAACCTGAACATAATCTCAAGGAAATGGACACGGTGAGGAATATTCTAAGATGAGGAACATTCTATAAAGGCACTCTTTAAGAAAATGTCACTGTGATGAGGCACAAAGAAAAGCTGAGGAACCATTACAAATTAAACTCAAGAGACATGACCACCACACGCCCTGGGCTGGAGGGCAGTCAGTGCTATAGAGCTGTTACTGGGACAACTCACAAAACCAGAATACAGACCGTAGACCAAAGTACTGATCATTTTCCTGAATCTGATAACTATATTGTGGTTATATTAAAAAGATTAATTTGTTAAGAAATACAGTTGGGAGTAAGAGGGCAAGTTCTTTAGAAATGAGCCAAGAAGGAAGTACCCAAAATCTTCAACCTGCAAAATTTCAGAGAATAAGGTACACATACACTTCTAATATGGAGAAGGGCAATGGCAACCCACTCCAGTATTCTTGCCTGGAGAATCCTCATGGACAGAGGACCCGGGCAGGCTACCTACAATCTATGGGGTCACACAGCACAGTCCGACACGATTGAAGCCACTGAGCACAGTAAGGCACGGGCTCTGATAAAAAGTATAACTCTTCTCACCAACAGATGGCATCAGTGGCCATTTATACAGTGTTAACTTTCGACCTCAGAGCCAAAAAAACGATCTCCTGAACAGCATTTCGGAACTAAGCTACCTAAAGTCAAATATTTCCGCCTCATGCTGATACCAAGAATAACACAGATGAATATTAATCAAGAGGTGGAAGGTACTTTGGAGAGCTCCACTTGGAGTACATTGTAAAACTCCCAGTCGTGCTTTATTTCAGTATTTGCCCCTCTCAACCCAGGGAATGCCCAACCCCTGAGAGCCCTGTGGAGAATCTCTGTTGTAGTCACTTACTATAAAGCAGTGTGAAAGCACTGTATCCTTCAAATGTGCAGGAATAGAAAGAAGGGGCGGAAGAAGAAAAACGGGAGAAAAGAAAAAGAAAAGATGGGGTGAGCAAGTTTACTAGCCCCATGACTTTATTCCAATCTCCTGATTTTACAGCAAGACAACAATCTAATGGGAGGGAGGTCATGTGATCTGGGCAAGCTCCCATTATCAGTTAAAGGCACAGGCAGATCTTAAATACAAGTCTTCTGTTTGCTAATGCCTGGTGCTTTCTACAATGCCAAATTACCCTTTTTCTACCAATCCTTAACTGGATGTTTAAATACTGTGGAAATGTGGAGGTAGAAGAGGGTAAACTATCTGGTTTCAATCTCTCTCTTCACTTCTAACAGAAGTTCATTAGGTGAACAGGATGACAAAGAAAACACCATGCACAAAAAGCTAGGGACAGTGAAGTCCTTTGTCACTGGCTCAGGAACTGCCCATAATGGAACAGAATACCCCTTTTTTAGACTGTTGGGAGTAAGAGGGCAAGTTCTTTAGAAATGAGCCAAGAAGGAAGTACCCAAAATCTTCAACCTGCAAAATTTCAGAGAATAAGGTACACATACACTTCTAATATGGAGAAGGGCAATGGCAACCCACTCCAGTATTCTTGCCTGGAGAATCCTCATGGACAGAGGACCCGGGCAGGCTACCTACAATCTATGGGGTCACACAGCACAGTCCGACACGATTGAAGCCACTGAGCACAGTAAGGCACGGGCTCTGATAAAAAGTATAACTCTTCTCACCAACAGATGGCATCAGTGGCCATTTATACAGTGTTAACTTTCGACCTCAGAGCCAAAAAAACGATCTCCTGAACAGCATTTCGGAACTAAGCTACCTAAAGTCAAATATTTCCGCCTCATGCTGATACCAAGAATAACACAGATGAATATTAATCAAGAGGTGGAAGGTACTTTGGAGAGCTCCACTTGGAGTACATTGTAAAACTCCCAGTCGTGCTTTATTTCAGTATTTGCCCCTCTCAACCCAGGGAATGCCCAACCCCTGAGAGCCCTGTGGAGAATCTCTGTTGTAGTCACTTACTATAAAGCAGTGTGAAAGCACTGTATCCTTCAAATGTGCAGGAATAGAAAGAAGGGGCGGAAGAAGAAAAACGGGAGAAAAGAAAAAGAAAAGATGGGGTGAGCAAGTTTACTAGCCCCATGACTTTATTCCAATCTCCTGATTTTACAGCAAGACAACAATCTAATGGGAGGGAGGTCATGTGATCTGGGCAAGCTCCCATTATCAGTTAAAGGCACAGGCAGATCTTAAATACAAGTCTTCTGTTTGCTAATGCCTGGTGCTTTCTACAATGCCAAATTACCCTTTTTCTACCAATCCTTAACTGGATGTTTAAATACTGTGGAAATGTGGAGGTAGAAGAGGGTAAACTATCTGGTTTCAATCTCTCTCTTCACTTCTAACAGAAGTTCATTAGGTGAACAGGATGACAAAGAAAACACCATGCACAAAAAGCTAGGGACAGTGAAGTCCTTTGTCACTGGCGTTCAGGGAACTGCCCATAATGGAACAGAATACAATTAGAGGGTAAAATGTAAAAGAGTGAGGGCCAGCATCAGGAACTGAGTCTAGAGAGGTTGGTCTACAGGGCAATATTTGCCACAGTAAAAAGAAAAGCCTGGCCTTTATCCTGCAGGTCATGAAAAGGCAGAGTCCTTATAAATGGGACTATTAAATTACAGGATCTTACAAGTTTCATTCAGAAGATATACACACATGCACACACACAGTGACAGAAAGACCTTCCTGTTGAATTCATCTCAGCAAATGGATTCTTGAGTGATGATTTCAAGTACAACAAATCCTTGATGTTTAGGAGCTATCTGTTCCGAACCCTCAAAATGTCCTCAAACTTGAGAATATTACTATGAAGCATAACACATTAAAGTATCACTAATTTTTTACTCCTACAGACGTTCAGTGATTCTAAAAAACCTGCAATAATTCCTAGTTATTTACATTACCGTACAAATTGCAAAGCAGACTCATTTACGTCGTGGCTTTATTAAGCTGCCACAGAATCGTATAATTTATCCACAATTCCTCTTCCCAGAGGTATCGCCGTTTACTTCTCTTTGGTCATGGGAACTACAGTTGGCTCCGGAAGCATAAACAGCATTGGCAACGAAGTTACCACACACACAAAAAACAGAAAAAAACAAACATAGCGCCTACCAGTGGCAGACTAGGACCAAACGCATGCCCAGCAAAACTACACATTTTCATCTCATACACCCTCCCAGTCCTTCACGGAATAGGGAAAACTACAAGCATTAATTTATGAAAGACGGAGCTCTATTCTAACAGCAACTGGCTAGCCAAAGAAAGCATCACGTATTTTAATAGCAAAGAGCCGCTGGTCTTTTAAAACGAGCAATGCCTATAAACAATATAAATATTTGCACAGTGACTTGTAGCTTACCTTACCACAATTTCAGGAGATGATCTCAAGAGATCTTGTATTACTAGATTTACAACCTAGTTTTCCACTAGAACATTTTATTAAGAACCAAGAGTACTGGACCTCTGAAGATGTTTATTCCTGCATAAGTTCCTGAGGCCACCCAGTGACCAGAAGAAGGGAATTTCCTGCATAAATACTGAGGTGTTGCAGGGGCTGGAACATTCTTCACTTATTTTAATAGACTCCAAAGATAAATACTATTATATTCCACTTAGGAAATTGAGGCTCACAGAGGTTAAGAGGAGGACGATCTCTTAAGAACAAAGAAATCTCTCCTAGAATTTTCCTCCTTCCAGCCTTTTCCCATCCCTCCCTCCAGAAGGAAGGCTTCTCTACAACTCTCAGTCCTACAATTCCTTCATATTTATTCTGTCTGCCAAGGAAGAAATGTGGGGATGGCTTTCACAGAGAATCTTTTTTTTTTTTTTTTAAAGATTTATTTATTTATTTACTTTGGGCAGGGGTCAGGTTGGGGAGGGAGGGGAGTGGATGGGCCACTTCTATTGGTCTTTCATTTCTCTATTTTCATTCGTCTTCATCCTTTGGCTCCTGTGGGCCTCCCATCGCAGTGGCGTCTGTCGTTGCAGAGCACCGGCTCTGGGCGCATGCACTCCAGAACTCCGGCTCGGTGATTGGACACATCAGTCCAGCCGCTCCGCGGCACGTGGGATCTTCCTAGGCCAGGGCTTGAACCGGTGCCCCTTGCACTGCAAGGCGGTGTCCTTACCCACTGGACCACCAGGGGAGCCCCACAGAGAATCTTTTAGATGAGTCTTAATGAGCAAATATTGGCCAGATGGAGGGAAATGGTAAGGACATTTCTGGCAAAAGAAATAATCCTTGCAAAGACAGAAGAAATGGAAGAAACTGGCATGACTGGACAATGCTGGTTAATGCTTTGCAGAAAAAGTGTGCATGCGCACATGTTGAGTGTCTGGACATGAACAATATGGTATAAAGACAGACTGCAGTGAGATCATGAAATGTCAACAACAGCATGGGAAGAAACATGTACTTTATTCTCTATATCAAGATTACTTAACGAAACAGATCATGAGGTAAACCCTGGGGTCATGAAATGCCCAGCTCCCCCAAAGTATGAAAATTGTATAATAAACACAAACAAAAAAATCATTTTCCTGGATCCACAGCTACGAAATGATTTTTAAAGGGGATCAGAAATAAAAACTGGTTAAAAACCACTATCCTTAATGACTGGGAATCAGTGTATAATTTTATAGGCAAAGATGTATGCCATAGTACTTTCATTTTAGAAAGGTTACTGGCAACCTCTGTGGAGGTCGATGGATCAGAGTAAGGCCCTTATAAGCACAATGATAAGAAGGTATTGTCCTACACCAGCCAAGAGGTTGCAAGTACTTATATTTAAAAAAAAAAACAAAAAACAAAACCTAATTCCAGAGATTTTTCAAAGGTAAACTTGCTAGAATTAGTTGACCACCTGCATATGGGTTGTGACGGAGAAAGGAACGAAGCTATTCTACCTCTCAGGGAAAGCTCTTGTCATCCACTTACCCCACACTGTCATTAGGAAAAGTCATTCAACACAGCAGAGCAGCTGCAAGTGAAAAGATACCTCTTTCTTCCATGTGCAACCAGCCACCCATGGGAAACTAACCAGAAATGCCAAGTGTTCCAAAGACAAAATGCTGATGGTCTAGAACAGGGATTGGCAAATTATGACCTATGAGCTGAACTCAGGTTTGATTTTTGTAAATCAAGTTTCACTGCAACACAGCCTCACTCATTCATTTCTGTACTGTTTATGGTTCCTTTCATGCTACAAAGGAAGACCTGAATAGATGCAACACAGACTGTATAGCCTACAAAAAAAACCTAAAGTATTTACTATCTGGGCCTTCATGGAAAGCCAGCCAGCTCCTGGTCTAGAACAAACACCGGGAGAGATTCTATCTTAGAAAGTACTCCTTCAGTACAACAGGTTGGAGAAGGCTATGCATGGTCCAAATTCAGTTGTGTAACATCAATCTTCTGGGTGCAGCTTTAGAGATAACTGTAGCAGCAGCAAACTGTTCCTAATCAAACTGAATATCCCTCCATTTGGAAAAAATACCACTCCTCATAAGCAACATGTTAAGGGCCAATGGTTAAAAGGGGGGGGGGGGAGGCGGAAACTAGGATCTAAGTGTCATTCTGTAAACTGCTGAAATTCTCTAAAAACCAAGGCCTTGGCCTATCTGTGGAATATTGGCAAAAACATGGCCACACAGGCATCTGAAATTACACATCTTAAATCTAAATTTCTGATATCAAAGAGCCACTAATTATTTCAAAAGCTAAATTTTAGTCCATTGATTAAAATTAAACTCTACTGGTAGCCTCTGCTAGACGAGGCTGAGAGATTATAAGTATGGTGGTGGTGGTTTTTTAAAAACATTTTTCTAAATAGTATGAAAACACATACTTCAACATTTCCAAACGGATCAACTCCATGTGGCTACATAAAAACCATTATTTCATAAATGAAAGAGTCTCAGGGCTTCCCTGCTGGTCCAGTGGGTAAGGACACTGCCTTGCAGTACAAGGGGCGCCAGTTCGATCCCTGGCCCGGGAAGATCCCACATGGCGCGGAGTGGCTAGACCAATGTGTCCAACTACTGAGCCGGAGCTCTGGAGCGCATGCACCCAGAGCCAGTGCTCTGCAATGAGACAGGCCACTGAGATGGGAGGCCCACACGGGCCAAGGAACAAAGATGGATGAAAATAAATAAATGAAGGACCAATAGAAGTGGCCAAAAAATAAGACAAATTTTAAAAAATGAAAGACTCTCATAAACACACCATCTACACATTCTCAAAAGTCTAAGAACACAATTTTCTCCAAAGGATTTTATTTAGCAATGTGTTTTATCAATAATACGTTCAACACAGGAATGTGTAATAACACAGGTTTCAAATATTAAGTAGCTAAACAGTTTTAGATACTCTATACCAGGATTTCTTAACCTTGGCACTACTGCTGTTTGGAACTAGGCAATTCTGTGTGAGGGGGACTTAGCTGTGCACCACAGGCTGCTGGGTAGTATCTGTGGTCTCTATCCACTAGATGCCATTGACTGGTTGTGGCAATCAAACATCTACAGATACAACCGAATATTCCTGGGGTGGGAGGCACAACATAGCCTTAGTTGAGAACCACTGAGCCAAATGAATTAAAAATTAAAAACACGTTTAATGGTAGATATTGCTTTGCAAGTCAATTATTTCATAGACGTTTAGGTGTCTGAAATGAAGGAACCTTGGCAATCATGTGGTCCAAACCACAGATTTTAGAGATGAGGAATATCAGGGCTACAGAGGATCACTGAAACAGCTGGAGAGAGGAGCCCATGACCCCCAGTTCCAGGTCAGGATACCTGAATGACCAAAGAACCAACTCAACTGCACAGGTAAGTACTAAGCATCTCTTCATATCTTTCAAAGGGCACACACTTTTAATTAGATGGAGCTCAATTTATCAATGTGTTACTTTATGAGCTGTGCTTCTGGTATTGTACCTAAGAAATATTTGCCTAAATCAAGGTCACAAAGATTTTCTCCTGTTTTTGTCTACAAGCTTTATAACTTCAGGTTTTACATGTAGGTCTATTGCTCAATTTGACTTAATTTTTGTATACAGTGCAAGATACAGGCTAAAGTTCACTTTCCTGTATATAATCAACTGAGACAGCATCAGTTTTTTTAAGGGGCTATTTTCTTCAATTAATTGCCTTTGTACTTCATTAAAAATTCAGTTGTCCATATATTTATTGGACTTTTCTCTGGATTATCCCATTAATCAACTTCTCCATCTTTGCACCAATACTACATAGTTTTGATCAGTTTTATAATGAACTGTGTTATCAGGTAGTATTAGATCTCCGACCTTGTTCTTCTTTTTCAGAGTTGTTTCAGATATTCTATGCTATGTGTGCTACATCACTTCAGCTCCGACCTTGACTTCCCCCCTCTGGTTGAAACTTTAGCAATGTGTTTTATCAATAATACGTTCAACACAGGAATGTGTAATAACACAGGTTTCAAATATTAAGTAGCTAAACAGTTTTAGATACTCTATACCAGGATTTCTTAACCTTGGCACTACTGCTGTTTGGAACTAGGCAATTCTGTGTGAGGGGGACTTAGCTGTGCACCACAGGCTGCTGGGTAGTATCTGTGGTCTCTATCCACTAGATGCCATTGACTGGTTGTGGCAATCAAACATCTACAGATACAACCGAATATTCCTGGGGTGGGAGGCACAACATAGCCTTAGTTGAGAACCACTGAGCCAAATGAATTAAAAATTAAAAACACGTTTAATGGTAGATATTGCTTTGCAAGTCAATTATTTCATAGACGTTTAGGTGTCTGAAATGAAGGAACCTTGGCAATCATGTGGTCCAAACCACAGATTTTAGAGATGAGGAATATCAGGGCTACAGAGGATCACTGAAACAGCTGGAGAGAGGAGCCCATGACCCCCAGTTCCAGGTCAGGATACCTGAATGACCAAAGAACCAACTCAACTGCACAGGTAAGTACTAAGCATCTCTTCATATCTTTCAAAGGGCACACACTTTTAATTAGATGGAGCTCAATTTATCAATGTGTTACTTTATGAGCTGTGCTTCTGGTATTGTACCTAAGAAATATTTGCCTAAATCAAGGTCACAAAGATTTTCTCCTGTTTTTGTCTACAAGCTTTATAACTTCAGGTTTTACATGTAGGTCTATTGCTCAATTTGACTTAATTTTTGTATACAGTGCAAGATACAGGCTAAAGTTCACTTTCCTGTATATAATCAACTGAGACAGCATCAGTTTTTTTAAGGGGCTATTTTCTTCAATTAATTGCCTTTGTACTTCATTAAAAATTCAGTTGTCCATATATTTATTGGACTTTTCTCTGGATTATCCCATTAATCAACTTCTCCATCTTTGCACCAATACTACATAGTTTTGATCAGTTTTATAATGAACTGTGTTATCAGGTAGTATTAGATCTCCGACCTTGTTCTTCTTTTTCAGAGTTGTTTCAGATATTCTATGCTATGTGTGCTACATCACTTCAGCTGCGTCCAATTCTTTGTGACCGTATGGACTGTAGCCCACCAAGCTCCTCTGCCCACGGGATTCTCCAGGCAAGAATACTGGAATGGGTTACCATGTTTTTCTCCAGGGGATCTTCCTGACCAAGAGATCAAATCCACATCTTTTTTGTCTCCTGCACTGGTAGGTGGGTTCTTTATCACTAGCACTACCTGGGAAGCCATTTCTACATGAATTTCAGAATCAGTTTGTCAACTTCTACACAAAGAGCCCGCTAAGATTCTGACTCTGATTGTACTGAATCAACAGCTCAACTGGGGAGAGTTTTCACCTTAGCAACAATGAGTCTCTGGCCCATGTGCAGAGAGTATCTCCTCACTTACCTAAATGTTCTTTAATTTTGTTCACCAATGTTGTTTAGTTTTCAGTATTTCATACTATTGTCAATGGTATTGGTTGTAAATTAAAAGCAAATTTCAAATTTTGCTTGTTTCTAGTATAAAGAAGTGCAACTGACATTTCTATATCGATCCTGTATCCCATACCTTTACTAAACTTGTTAGTTCTAGTAGTTTCATAGGTTCCATCAGATATTCTACACAGTTGTATTTGAAAAAGAAAAAAAGAGATACTTTTCTTTTTCCTTCCCATTCTAGATGGAATTTATTTTTCTTGCTTGACTGTACCGGCTAGAATCTCCAGTACAGTGTGGAACAGAAGTGATGAGAGGAGATAGCCTTGTCTTGTTTCTGGTCTTAGAGAGAAATCATTTAGTTTTCCACCATTAGCACTACATTATCTGTATTTTTTTCGGATATGCCCTTTACTGGGTTGAAGAAGGTCCTTTCTAGCCCTAATATGCTCGGATATTATCTGGAATGGAGGTAAGACTATTAAATGCTTTCTTCTTTTTTGCATTTATAGAGGTAACACTTTATTTCTAAAAAATGCTACCCCCCATCTGAGCCTTCAGCAAGTCAGTCTTTTTGCTAGCAGAGGGTCTTACTTCAATGTCAACAGCTGCTGACTGATCAGGTTGCTGGCCACTGAAGGTTGGGCTGGCTATGGCAATTTCTTAAAATAAGACAAAGAGGAAGCTTGCTACACTGACTGACTCCTACTTTCATGAATGATTTATGTGTAACATGTAATGCTGTTCGGTAGCATTTTATCCACAGAACTTCTTCCAAAAATTGGAAAGAAGTCCCCTCAAACACTGCCACTATTTTATCAACTAAGTTCTTGTAATATTCTAAACCCTTGACTAAAATTTCAAGAACTGTCACTGGTTTCACCACGAGTAGACTCTACATCAATAAGACACTTTTTTGGTCATCTGTAAGAAGCAACTCTTCATCCAGTTGAGGCTAATCATGAGACTGCAGCAATTCAGTCACATCTACATTTTAGATTTAAGGTTTTAAACTTAGCAACAATGAGTCTCTGCCCTTTAAATTTACTTACCTAAATGTTCTTTAATTTTGTTCACCAATGTTGTTTAGTTTTCAGTATTTCATACTATTGTCAATGGTATTGGTTGTAAATTAAAAGCAAATTTCAAATTTTGCTTGTTTCTAGTATAAAGAAGTGCAACTGACATTTCTATATCGATCCTGTATCCCATACCTTTACTAAACTTGTTAGTTCTAGTAGTTTCATAGGTTCCATCAGATATTCTACACAGTTGTATTTGAAAAAGAAAAAAAGAGATACTTTTCTTTTTCCTTCCCATTCTAGATGGAATTTATTTTTCTTGCTTGACTGTACCGGCTAGAATCTCCAGTACAGTGTGGAACAGAAGTGATGAGAGGAGATAGCCTTGTCTTGTTTCTGGTCTTAGAGAGAAATCATTTAGTTTTCCACCATTAGCACTACATTATCTGTATTTTTTTCGGATATGCCCTTTACTGGGTTGAAGAAGGTCCTTTCTAGCCCTAATATGCTCGGATATTATCTGGAATGGAGGTAAGACTATTAAATGCTTTCTTCTTTTTTGCATTTATAGAGGTAACACTTTATTTCTAAAAAATGCTACCCCCCATCTGAGCCTTCAGCAAGTCAGTCTTTTTGCTAGCAGAGGGTCTTACTTCAATGTCAACAGCTGCTGACTGATCAGGTTGCTGGCCACTGAAGGTTGGGCTGGCTATGGCAATTTCTTAAAATAAGACAAAGAGGAAGCTTGCTACACTGACTGACTCCTACTTTCATGAATGATTTATGTGTAACATGTAATGCTGTTCGGTAGCATTTTATCCACAGAACTTCTTCCAAAAATTGGAAAGAAGTCCCCTCAAACACTGCCACTATTTTATCAACTAAGTTCTTGTAATATTCTAAACCCTTGACTAAAATTTCAAGAACTGTCACTGGTTTCACCACGAGTAGACTCTACATCAATAAGACACTTTTTTGGTCATCTGTAAGAAGCAACTCTTCATCCAGTTGAGGCTAATCATGAGACTGCAGCAATTCAGTCACATCTTCAGGTTCCACTTCTAGCTCTCCTGCTATTTCCTCCACAGCTGCAGTTACTTCCTCCACTTAAATCTTGAACCCTTCAGAGTCAACTTCTTCCAAACTCCTAGCCATGTTGACATTCTGACTCTTCCCATGAATCATGAATGTTCTTACTGGCATCAAGAATGGTGAATTCTCTCCAGAAGGTTTTTAATTTACTTCACCCACATTCATTAGAAGACTCACTATCAGTGGCAGTTAGAGCCTTACAAAATGTATTTCTCAATAATAAGACTTGAAAAGTCAAAATTACTCTTTGACTCATGGGCTGCAGAATATAAGTATTAGCAGGCATAAAAACAACATTGTTCTTAAACATCTCCATCAGAGCTCTTGGGTAACCAAGTGCATTGTCAATGGGCAGTAATATTTTGAAAGGAATCTTTTTTCTGAGCAGTAGGTCTCAACAGTAGACTTAAAATATTCAGTAAAACAATATTGTAAACACTGTTGGTGGGAATGTAGACTAGAGCAGACACTATGGAAAACAGTATGGAGAGTCCTTAAAAAATAGTTATCATATGATTCAGCAATCTATTCCTGGGCATATAATGGGAAAAGATAAAAACTAGATTGAAACCTCAATGGTCACAGCAGCACCATTTACAACAGCAAAAGATACGGAAGCAATCTAAATGTCGATTGACAAATGAATGGATAAAGATGATGTGAGATTTATATATTAGTATAATACTTAGCTATGAAAATAAGGAAATGATACCATCTGCAGCAACATGGGTGGATTTAGAGATTATTATACTAAGTGCAGTAAGTCAAAGACAAATGTCAGGGCTTCCCTGGTGGTCCAGTGGGTAAGGACACCACCTTACAGTGCAAGGGGCGCCGGTTCGATCCCTGGCCTGGGAAGATCCCACGTGCCACGGAGCGGCTGGACTGATGCGTCCAATTACTGAGCCAGAGCTCTGGAGCGCATGCGCCCAGAGCCGGTGTTCTGTGACGACAGAGGCCACCACGATGGGAGGCCCACAAGAGCCAAAGAACAAAGACGGATGAAAATAGAGAAATGAAAAACCAATAGAAGTGGCCTGCCCATCCCCCTCCCTCCCCAGCCCCCCAAAAAATAAATAAATGTTTTATAAAAAAAAAAACCACACACACAAACGTCAAAAAAAAAAAGGACAAACGTCATATTATTTATAGGTGGAGTATAAAAAATGACACAAATGAACTTATTTACAAAACAAAATAGACTCACAGACATAGAAAACAAACTTATGGTTACCAAAGGGAAAAGGGAAGTAGAGATGTATAAATTAGGAGTCTGGGATTAACAGATATAAACTACTATATATAAATTAGACAAACAACAAGGACATGTTGATTGGCACAAGGAAGGATAACTTAGTATCTTGCAATAACCTGTAACGGAAAAGAATTTGAAAAAGAATAATTGACTCACTTTGCTGTACACTTGCAACACAACACTGTAAATCAACTATGCTTCAGTAAAAAGTTTTGTTTGGGGGAAAAAAAAAACAACATGTAAACTGATGTGCTACTATCAAGGCTTTATTATGCCATTTGTAGAGCACAGTCAAAGTAGATTTAGTATAATTCTTAAGGGCCATAGGATTTGAGGAATGGTAAATGAGCATTGGCTTCAACTTAAAGTTACCAGATACATTAGCCCCTAACAATAGAGTCAGCCTATCCTCTAAAGCCAGGTATTGGCTTCTCCTCTCCAGCTACCAAAGTCCTAGATGGCGTCTTCTTTCAATAGAAGGCTGTTGTCTACAGAGACAACCTGCTGTTTGTAGTGTTGCCACCTTCATTAAATATCCTAGCTCAATCTTTTGGCTAGGTTTCTGCAGCTTCTCCATCAGCACTGGCTGGTTCACCTTGCACTTTTATGTTACCGAGATGGCTTTTCTCTTTAAACCTCATGAACCATCTTCTGACAGCTTCAAACTTTTCTTCTGCAGCTTTCTCACCCCTTCCAGTCTTCACACAACTGAAGAGAGTCAGGGCCTTCCCCCAGGTGTAGCTGGTTTGATCTTCTGTTCAGATCACTAAAACCTTCTCCATCATAAACAATAAGGCTGTTTCGCTTTCTTATCTTGGCTTTCAACATGCCTTCCACACTAAGCTTAATCATTTCTAGCTTCTGATTTAAAGTGAAAGGCATACCACTCTTGTTTTCCCTCGAACACTTAAGAGGCCATGGTAGGGTTATTAAATGGCCTAATTTCAATACCCCGTTTTTTGGGATAGGGAGGCCTCAAGAGAGGAATAGAAACCAACAGGAATGGGGACATGAACGGCCAGTTGGTGGAGTAGTCAGAACACATGCATTAGTTCACTGTCTTATATGGGTAAGGTTTGCGGTGCCCCCAAACAATTATAATAGTAACATCAAAGTTCGCTGATCATAGATCTTCATAACAAATGTAATCATGAAAAAGCTTGAAAGACTGTCACAATTTTACCAAATGTGACCCAAAGAGAAGAAGTGACCAAACGCTGCTGGAAAAATGGGACCAAAAGACTTGCTCAAAGCAGGGCTGCCACAAACCTTCAACTTGTAAAAAACGAAGTATTGTGAAATATAATAAAGCAAAATACAATCAAAGAAGATACACTGGTAAACACAGCAAGTCTCACCACTCACAGTGACTAAGAGAGTATCTTTTAATGCCTCGTACACTACCTAAAATAACCTTGATTACCCAACCCACACACTAGGTTGTACTTCCCTAAGTGAATCTACAAAGCAAATTATTTCCTTAGGCTCTTTCAGTTGCAAGAAATTCATTCAGATTATCCCAAAGAGCATTTTATGGATGACCCTACTCACTGAATATTTGTTATCGTCTTAGTATTGTTATAAAAGTTTTCTGTCATCTCATTTAATCTTGACATCAACACCAGAAGGAAAGGTATTATTTATGATGCTCACTTTTTACAGATAAGCAATGAGACAGAGCAGTTAAAACAAGCCTCCCAAAGTCACACAACTAGTTGAAGACACAGCCATTATTCTACTGCCAAAAGTCTGACACCAAAACCTGCACCCTCTTTCCTGGGAAACAAACGGGATGCCGTCTCCAGAAAGGCAGGAGCCACAGAAGTACTGGAGTAACAGAGAAGTGGATCTACAGAGCCAGACAGCAGCATCTCCGGTCTCAGGCTCTGCGCCTGTCTCGCCCTCCCCACACGGCTTCCTGCTCGCAGTCTTGTGCGTCTCTCATCACACTTGCCGCATCCTCTTCTGGTTACCAACTGGCTTACTCGACTCCTTTACCATGACTGTAAGACACAGCTTCTGCTCATACTTACTTTTCAGTCTCTTAAACTTTAGTTTTAAAGGATTCCACACTACTGTATTTTCCCAGTTTAGGCTTCCATGGTCCATTGGCAAATTAACTCTGTGTTTCCTATAAATGGTTATAATTTTCCTCACCAGACGATGTGAGGCTGTTAGCTGGTTTACGGATTAGCAGCCCTTAGGTCAAATGCCCACTCCTGGATCAATCAGGTGGAATATAGTTTTTATGTGGTGAAAAACATAGCTATTGAGGTCTGTTTCTCTGCAAGGTACTGCGGAACTGCCGGCACACCAGAATTATAAAAACATGTCTGGACACTGAGTCAGCGAAATCACCATTAATCTGGGGCTCAAAAGTCTTGTCAGTGTTTTTAATCTGTTTAGTTATAGTAATTAAGGAGCTATAAACACAAATTTTGTTTATTAAGGAGATCATATAATTGACAGTGTCACATAAGGAGGCCATGGGGCACAGGCCCAGCTATTGTGAAGTCAAGGGTGGCCTTACTACAGCAACACTATTACGACAGAGAGAAGGAAAACCCATTGCTGTCTATAATTTTCAATTCTGCTCAGAGACACAAGGAGGAAACGTCAATAATCCTCTCCGTTCCAAGCTCTGTCTGTCAGGCCACACTGAACTGAAGCAGAAGAGGGGCCAGATGTGTTGATTCTATTACCACAGCCCGTCCACAGCTGCCTGCACCACGGCACGGCACTGCTGGTTCCTCTAAGCTCAAACCTTCAACATCACATCTCTAAAATCCCTTTGGGGCTTCCCCTGGTGGTCCAGTGGATAAGGACACCGCCTTGCAGTGCAAGGGGCGCCGGTTCGAGCCCTGGCCTGGGAAGATCCCACGTGCCACGGAGCGGCTGGACTGATGTGTCCAATCACCGAGCCAGAGCTCTGGAGCGCATGCTCCCAGAGCTGGCGCTCTGCAACGACAGAGGCCACCGCGATGGGAGGCCCACGCGGGCCAAACAACAAAGACGGATGAAAAATGGAGAAATGGAAGACCAATAGAAGTGGCCCGCCCGCTCCCCTCCCTCCCCAACCCGACCCCCGCCCAAAATAAATAAATAAATAAATCTTTAAAAAAAAAAATAAAATAAAACTCCTTTGGCAGAGGAGTTTGACCCTACACCTTTCTGGCTTTTTTAATAGCAGAGGAAAGTTTTGAAATGAGAACCTTCGGCTACATAATTAGCTAAGACCAAGTAATAGGGACAAAGGAAAAGGTAAACATATAACATACGAATGCTAATGTGAGTGAGCTGGTTTACGGATTAGCAGCCCTTAGCAAATGCCACTCCTGGATCAATCAGGTGGAATATAGTTTATGTGGTGAAACATAGCTATTGAGGTCTGTTTCTCTGCAAGGTACTGGAACTGCCGGCACACCAGAATTATAAAAACATGTCTGGACACTGAGTCAGCGAAATCACCATTAATCTGGGGCTCAAAAGTCTTGTCAGTGTTTTTAATCTGTTTAGTTATAGTAATTAAGGAGCTATAAACACAAATTTTGTTTATTAAGGAGATCATATAATTGACAGTGTCACATAAGGAGGCCATGGGGCACAGGCCCAGCTATTGTGAAGTCAAGGGTGGCCTTACTACAGCAACACTATTACGACAGAGAGAAGGAAAACCCATTGCTGTCTATAATTTTCAATTCTGCTCAGAGACACAAGGAGGAAACGTCAATAATCCTCTCCGTTCCAAGCTCTGTCTGTCAGGCCACACTGAACTGAAGCAGAAGAGGGGCCAGATGTGTTGATTCTATTACCACAGCCCGTCCACAGCTGCCTGCACCACGGCACGGCACTGCTGGTTCCTCTAAGCTCAAACCTTCAACATCACATCTCTAAAATCCCTTTGGGGCTTCCCCTGGTGGTCCAGTGGATAAGGACACCGCCTTGCAGTGCAAGGGGCGCCGGTTCGAGCCCTGGCCTGGGAAGATCCCACGTGCCACGGAGCGGCTGGACTGATGTGTCCAATCACCGAGCCAGAGCTCTGGAGCGCATGCTCCCAGAGCTGGCGCTCTGCAACGACAGAGGCCACCGCGATGGGAGGCCCACGCGGGCCAAACAACAAAGACGGATGAAAAATGGAGAAATGGAAGACCAATAGAAGTGGCCCGCCCGCTCCCCTCCCTCCCCAACCCGACCCCCGCCCAAAATAAATAAATAAATAAATCTTTAAAAAAAAAAATAAAATAAAACTCCTTTGGCAGAGGAGTTTGACCCTACACCTTTCTGGCTTTTTTAATAGCAGAGGAAAGTTTTGAAATGAGAACCTTCGGCTACATAATTAGCTAAGACCAAGTAATAGGGACAAAGGAAAAGGTAAACATATAACATACGAATGCTACTTTGCTATCAACGTTGTTTTAAATCTTCTTGTTGGGAAGATTACCTAGTACATATATAGGTAGAAACTCCCTCCCTTAAAAAAAAAAAAAAGAAAGAAAGAAAAAAAAGAACACTGGTAATAAACAGTTTGGATTTTCCCTCCAGTCTTCATTTACAACTGACCAATTTACAACCATAAGAAAGGAAATAGACGGAGTAGCCCAAATCGAGTGACAGTATATACTATTCCTTAAAGTTTAATCTGCTTTACTTCTAAGGACTAAATAATCTGGTCTCACTTTATCAAATTATTTCCAAAATCTCCAAAAGCCCTTCAGGCCAAAACTGACTCCTGTTGCTGTAACTTCAATAATGCTGTTCCCCAATACTTAGGTTCTTACCACCTTACTGAAACACATTTCTTAAAGACCATGTCTTGGGGCAATGGTCCGGAGGGGTGGGATGGGGGGATCTGGGGGGGTGGGGACCAGGGATATGCATATGACTGATCTGGGAACATACATGTCTGTGAACAACAAAATTCTGTAAAACCTTTAAAATAAAGAATTAAAAAAAAAGACCATGCCTGCCCTCACTGAGCCTCCCTCCTCTCCTGCAAACTGCTCTTCACTGACACATAACTACATACAATCTCATGTCATTTACTGTGGTTGCACATAGAAGATTTCATCTCTCACCAAGAAGATGTAAACAAGCAGTGCAAGATCTGTACCTTATTCTTCTAGAACATTCACAAGTGCTGGGCTTACAGAAAACATTCAAAAATACTGCTGACCAACAGCAGCAGGTCAAAAGCAGAATTTCTTGATCCAAAGGCTATCTTCAAAGCACTTCCCTTTTAGCAGATATAACCCTGGCACCCTCAGCCCTAAGAGACAGAATCTGAATCACGCAAGCCTACCAAAAATATATCCACAAATCCAAATTGGAAAAGCAAAGCACAATTTATAGAATGAAAGCCCCACCGGTCACACCTAAAATACATATGAATCCCCTACCTACAGGACCCTGAAATCTATGACAACTTCAGCACATTCACAGAATAGCAGCTTAAGAGCAGCAACAGAAAACATGCAGATGTCATGTAAGCTAATTCCAGAAGGCCAGAAAATTTCTAGTCAAACCCTGAGACACCTAAATCAGAATCTGAACAGGTCTAACGAATAATTCACTCTAGTAATCCTAGCAATCTAGAGTAATTCCAGATATAAGAGAGGCTAGGCTGTGATTAGCACATTTGATCTTCAAGGTCCTGAGAGGAGGAAGAGGGAAGAACTAATTCTGCCTAGTACTTTGCTTTTACACTTTCTCATTTAAACCCCCGGCACTGTTATGCAAAAAAGACTAATATCTGGTCTCACTTTATCAAATTATTTCCAAAATCTCCAAAAGCCCTTCAGGCCAAAACTGACTCCTGTTGCTGTAACTTCAATAATGCTGTTCCCCAATACTTAGGTTCTTACCACCTTACTGAAACACATTTCTTAAAGACCATGTCTTGGGGCAATGGTCCGGAGGGGTGGGATGGGGGATCTGGGGGGTTGGGGACCAGGGATATGCATATGACTGATCTGGGAACATACATGTCTGTGAACAACAAAATTCTGTAAAACCTTTAAAATAAAGAATTAAAAAAAAAGACCATGCCTGCCCTCACTGAGCCTCCCTCCTCTCCTGCAAACTGCTCTTCACTGACACATAACTACATACAATCTCATGTCATTTACTGTGGTTGCACATAGAAGATTTCATCTCTCACCAAGAAGATGTAAACAAGCAGTGCAAGATCTGTACCTTATTCTTCTAGAACATTCACAAGTGCTGGGCTTACAGAAAACATTCAAAAATACTGCTGACCAACAGCAGCAGGTCAAAAGCAGAATTTCTTGATCCAAAGGCTATCTTCAAAGCACTTCCCTTTTAGCAGATATAACCCTGGCACCCTCAGCCCTAAGAGACAGAATCTGAATCACGCAAGCCTACCAAAAATATATCCACAAATCCAAATTGGAAAAGCAAAGCACAATTTATAGAATGAAAGCCCCACCGGTCACACCTAAAATACATATGAATCCCCTACCTACAGGACCCTGAAATCTATGACAACTTCAGCACATTCACAGAATAGCAGCTTAAGAGCAGCAACAGAAAACATGCAGATGTCATGTAAGCTAATTCCAGAAGGCCAGAAAATTTCTAGTCAAACCCTGAGACACCTAAATCAGAATCTGAACAGGTCTAACGAATAATTCACTCTAGTAATCCTAGCAATCTAGAGTAATTCCAGATATAAGAGAGGCTAGGCTGTGATTAGCACATTTGATCTTCAAGGTCCTGAGAGGAGGAAGAGGGAAGAACTAATTCTGCCTAGTACTTTGCTTTTACACTTTCTCATTTAAACCCAACAGCGATCTTACGAGAAAACACTGTTATGCCCAATTTACAAAAAAGGAAGTTGAATATTTAAAAAAAAAAATTAAGCAACTTGTCCATTAAAACCATGAGCTATCTTGCAAAAACATTTTAATTATCTGACTGATCCCAAGAATACCTAGATGGATAATGTAGGCAACATGAAATGGAAGTTATAACATTCACATTCCTTTTACTGCAAAATAATTAAGATATATATTTAATAGAAAATGCAACTAGGAAGTTTTAGACTAAATTCAACCAAAATCCATAGCCATACTAATATTTTCCAAATAAGCATATCTGAACATATCATTCACTACTTGTTCAAAAAACCCGTTAGTGCCCTTTATGACAACTGTCTTAACTATTTGGGTAAAAAGCTTTAGTCACGCAGTTGTATCCGACTCTGCAACTGCATGGACTGTAGCCCACCAGGCTCCTCTGTCCATGGGATTTCCCAGGGAAGAATGCTGGAGTAGGTTGCCATTCCCTTTGCCAGGGGATCTTCCCAACCCAGGGATCAAATCTGGGTCTCTTGCATTGCAGGTAGATTCTTTACTGTCTGAGCCACCAGGGGACATACTCTATGTTAGGTGACAAAAAATAAGATAGGGAAAAGTTCGACAACAAGCACCAAGGGCAATATTCTTCATACATCAAGAGCTCTAGCACGTTACTGATGATAAGTAATAAGGGGTTTCAACTGCACTGGTTATGCTTCATTTCTGAAGCTAACTGTATTTTTTTTCTCTTCCATTATGGTTTATCACAGGATACTGAAAATAATCCCATGCTATACAATAAGACCTGTTGTTTGTCTATGCTATGTAACAGTTTGCATTTGCAAATCCCAAACTCCCAATCCATCCTCCCACTAACCCTCCCCTTGGCAACCACCAGTCTGTTCTTTATGTCTGTTAGTCCATTTCTGTTTCACAGATAAGTTCATTTGTGTTATATTTTACATTTCACATGTAAGTGATGTCATATGGCATTTGTCTTTTTCTTTCTGAGACGTTAGGTGTATTAATCTTCATGTACTTTTTTATCTGACTTATCTGCTTAAGACTTTTAAGAGGTAAGAATACAAACAATATTAATATAAGATATGAAAAGGAAATTATAGCATAAATGTTCAAACACATGAAAATATAAATTTCACTGAAAATACTTTATAATGCAAATTAAAACAAGGTTACATAAAAGATCAATATCTATGTTTGTAAAGCTAATCACCGAGTCAGTAACAGTACAGAGAAACAATTATATGGCAAACCATTCTCCTTTTAGGAATTCATCAAAAGGAAATGATCAGAAAAGTACAGGAAGATGTACAAAAATGATGCTAACTTGATCACTCTTAATAATGTTTGAAACAACCTACATGTCCATCAAGAAATTTCTTAAATTATGACACATCCACAGAAAGTGATACATGGCAACCCTTAAAAATGAAAGCAGAGAGAAACTGTCTCTGGAAGCGATAGAAGTATCCTGGGAAGCATACGAAGGCTTTTTACATGAGCACCAGATTTTTTTAAAATGTATTTTTCCTCTTTTTTTCTGGCTTGATGTGTATTTTTTTGAGACATGTGAATACTACAATTTATGAATTTTTACTATAGACACATATACAAGCTATGTTACATAACTACCAATCACATATACAGAACATTTCCAGGATTCAGGAAGTCTTGCTCCTTAGCCTGAACCCCTAACCATTACTCTTGACTTTCAACAACATATATGAGTTTGACCTCTTCCTGAGCTTCAAAAAAAGAGAATCACAAAAAAAAAAAAAAAAGAATCACAGAGTAGATTCTCTTCTGTGTCTGGTTTCTTTCAACACCTCGTGATATTCACCCACATTTGCTGAGTACAGCAGTAGCTCCTTCCTTTCCACTGATATATTCCAGTATAGAGCATACCACAAATTATTGCTCCATTTTTCTGCTGATGGACATATGGCATGTTTCCAGTTGTCAGCTATTATGAAAAAAAAAAAAAAAACTGCTATATTTTGTCAGGTTCATAAGTTGTCTTATTTGTATTGCTTCTTAGATTTCAATATTTGTATTGATAAGAGATCACCCAACCCAGAAAAATATAATAAAGAAAAAAAACTCTGATATCTCACATCGACGACTACCATTTTCATTTTAGGATTTATGTTTATTATGTTATAAATGCTGTTTATTCTAAACCAAGCCCTTTTTCCTCAAGTTATTTTCTCCCTTTTTTATCTCCCTCTCCTTTTTACCTAAGATCAACTAGGTAACGAATGTTGACATCTGGCATGCAACATTTTCCAACGCTATTATTTTAAAGCTAATCACCGAGTCAGTAACAGTACAGAGAAACAATTATATGGCAAACCATTCTCCTTTTAGGAATTCATCAAAAGGAAATGATCAGAAAAGTACAGGAAGATGTACAAAAATGATGCTAACTTGATCACTCTTAATAATGTTTGAAACAACCTACATGTCCATCAAGAAATTTCTTAAATTATGACACATCCACAGAAAGTGATACATGGCAACCCTTAAAAATGAAAGCAGAGAGAAACTGTCTCTGGAAGCGATAGAAGTATCCTGGGAAGCATACGAAGGCTTTTTACATGAGCACCAGATTTTTTTAAAATGTATTTTTCCTCTTTTTTTCTGGCTTGATGTGTATTTTTTTGAGACATGTGAATACTAAAATTTATGAATTTTTACTATAGACACATATACAAGCTATGTTACATAACTACCAATCACATATACAGAACATTTCCAGGATTCAGGAAGTCTTGCTCCTTAGCCTGAACCCCTAACCATTACTCTTGACTTTCAACAACATATATGAGTTTGACCTCTTCCTGAGCTTCAAAAAAAGAGAATCACAAAAAAAAAAAAAAAAAGAATCACAGAGTAGATTCTCTTCTGTGTCTGGTTTCTTTCAACACCTCGTGATATTCACCCACATTTGCTGAGTACAGCAGTAGCTCCTTCCTTTCCACTGGTATATTCCAGTATAGAGCATACCACAAATTATTGCTCCATTTTTCTGCTGATGGACATATGGCATGTTTCCAGTTGTCAGCTATTATGAAAAAAAAAAAAAAAACTGCTATATTTTGTCAGGTTCATAAGTTGTCTTATTTGTATTGCTTCTTAGATTTCAATATTTGTATTGATAAGAGATCACCCAACCCAGAAAAATATAATAAAGAAAAAAAACTCTGATATCTCACATCGACGACTACCATTTTCATTTTAGGATTTATGTTTATTATGTTATAAATGCTGTTTATTCTAAACCAAGCCCTTTTTCCTCAAGTTATTTTCTCCCTTTTTTATCTCCCTCTCCTTTTTACCTAAGATCAACTAGGTAACGAATGTTGACATCTGGCATGCAACATTTTCCAACCTTACAAGATCACTTAAACACTCTCTCAAACACACACAGGATTTTTATTGTTCTCTCGAAGTGGGATATTTTGTACATTCTTGCCTTTCTCAAATATAGTGGCAATGCCTCACACCACTGATTATTTTTGCCACTGACTATTTGTTTTTTTTTAAACAGCTTTGAGATATAATTCACGTACCATACAATCCACCCATTTAAAGTCTACAATTTAGGGACTTCCCTAATGGTCCAGTGGTTAGGACTCCTGAGATTTCACTGCCAGGTCTCAGGTTCAATCCCTCATCAGGGAGCTAAGATCCAACAAGTCACACAGTGAGGCCAAAAAGAAGAAGTATGCAACTCAGTGCCAAGTAGAATTATCACTACAGTCGACTGTAGAACATTTTTATAATGTTAGAAAGAAATCCTATATTCTTGAGGCCTCCCCATCCCTTACCTGCAACTGCAAGTAGCCACTAATCTATTTTCTGTCTCTACAGGTTTCCTGTTTTGCATATTTTATATGAATGAATCATATAACATGTGGCCTTTTGCGATTGCTTCTTTCACCCAGCATAATGTTTTCGAGATTTACTGATGATATAACATGCTATTGTTCAGTGACTCAGTTGTGTCCAACTCTTTGTGACCCCACTGGACTGCGGCAAGCCAGGCTTCCCTGTCCTTCAACGTCTCCTGGAGTTTGCTCAGACTCATGCCCATTGAGTTGATGATGTCATCCAAACAGCGCATCCTCTGTCACCTCCTTCTCTTCCTTCTTTGGTCTTTCCCAGCATCGGGGTCTTTTCCTATGAGTTGGCTCTTTGAATTGGGCGGCCAAAGTAGTATATATCAGCACCCTTCTCCTTTCAAGGGCTAAATAATCCACTGTATGGATATATCATATTTTCTCTTTGCCTTCAATGAATAATGCTGCCATAATCATTCATGAACAATTGTTCATTGAGATATGCTTTCATCTTCCTTGGGTAAATACCTAGGAAAGAACTGCTGGGGCATATGGTAACTCTATGTTTCCTCTCCTTAAGAAAGGTCCTACTATCTTCCAAATAGCTATATAATTTTATATTCCTATTAGTGTCTGAGGGATTCAATTTTCCAATATTTACATCTATACTTGTTATCATCAAACTTCTCTTTTTTTTAAGTCTTTATTGAATTTGTTACAATAATGCTTCCGTTGTATGTTTTTTTTTTTTTGGTTGTGAGGCATGTGGGATCTTAGTTCCCTAACCAGGCATCAAACCTGAGCCCCTTACACTGGAAAGCAGTGTCTTAACACTGAACCACTGAGTCCCATCACTGAAATTTTTGATTCTAGCCATTCTAGTAGTGTAAAGGGGTATCTCACCATGGTTTGATTTCACTTCCCTTATAGCAGGGGTCCCCAACCCCCAGGCCATGGACTGGTATCTGTCCACAGCCTGTTAGGAACTGGGCCACACAGCAGGACGTGAGCAGCAGGCTAGTGCAGGAAGCTTCATCAACTGCTCCCCATCACTCATATTACCACCTGAACCACCACACCCCAAGCCCCATCCACGGGAAAAAACTGGCTTCCACGAAGTGGGTTGCTGGTGCTGAAAAGGCTGGGGATCTTCACTGAGAAAAGCCTGTTCAGATCCTTTGCCCATTTTGGAGGTGGGGGGGGGCAGGCGGGCCACTTCTATTGGTCTTTCATTTATCTATTTTCATCCATCTTTGTTCTTTGGCCCACACAGGCCATCCCATCCCATCGCGGTGGCGTCTGTCTCTGCAGAGCGCCGGCTCTGGGCGCATGCGCTCCAGAGCTCCGGCTCGGTAATTGGACACATCGGTCCAGCTGCTCCGCGGCACACGGGATCTTCCCAGGCCGGGGATCGAGCCAGTGTCCCTAGCACTGCAAGGCGGTGTCCCTATCCACTGGACCACCAGGGAAGGCCCCTTTGCCCATTTTTAAACTGGGTTGTCTTTCTATTGAGTTGTTGAGTTCTCAATATGTTCTGAATGCGAGTCTTGCCTACAGCCATGACACACCAAATGCGCCCAATCTCATCTGAATGCAAGTTTTTTACTAGGCACTTGTGCAAATCCTTTTTGTGGGTTATCTTTTCACTTTCTTGATGGTGCCCTCTGAAGCAGAAGTTTTAAATTTTGATAAAATACAATTTATCTTATTTTCAGTCTGTTGTTTGTTTGTGGTGCCATGTCTGTGGTCTGAAAATTTGTCTATTCCAAGGTCATAAAATTCCATCCCTATATTCACTGTAAAGTTCATGTCTTCTGATGCTCATGTGTATTGATTTATACATAGGGTCTATACCAAGAAGTGAAATTGATGGACCACACGGCATACACATGCAGAGTTTTAGCAGATGCTACTAAAGAATTTTCCAGCGTTTGTGTCAGTTTTCAGGCCCATCCGAAATGGATAAGCGCCCCAAGTGCTTTACATTCTTGTCAACACTTGGTATTTTCAGATTATTTCCTTTACACCATTTCTGGTGGCTATGTAGTAGTATCACATAATAGTTTTAATTTGCAATTCTTGGAAAACTATGTGAGTTCCTCTCACCTTGGCCACTCGGATAACTCATTTTATAAATGTCTGCTCTGATCTTTCACTTTCACCCATTTGTTTTAATATTAGGTTGCCTGTATTTTTAAAATTGAGCTGTATATTTTCACATGCTCTGGATAAAAGTCCTCTGCTGTACTCTAAGAGTTGCAGACACCTTCTCCATTGTGCCACTTGTCTTTCCCCTCTCTTAACAGTATCCCTTTAATGAACATAAGTTCTTATTTAAGAAAAACAATTTATCAGTTGTTCTTTTCTGGTACTTTTTGTGTCCTGTGTTTTTTTTTTTTTTAAATAAACTTCTGTGTACCATAGCATCAGGTTGATATTTTTCAATCTTTTCTTCAGAAATGGAGCTTCTTCAGAAACTCCATTTTCCCCCTTTGACATTACAACTACAGTTCCTTCAAGGATCACATAATCCCTATGTTACAAAACCACTTCAGAGAACAGAAAAAAAGGGGAAGCTTCACAACTCATTTTATGAAGACAGCACAACTCTGAGGTCAAAATAGATACATAAAAGTCTCTGATAAATTTATCTACTGATTAAGAAAAACTCTAAGGCTTTGGCAAACCAACATGAGCAGTCAAAGGGAGAAAAAACGTAATGCAGGGCTTCCCCTGGTGGTCCAGTGGGTAAGGACACCGCCTTGCAGTGCAAGGGGCGCCGGTTCGATCCCTGGCTTTGGAAGATCCCACGTGTCGCGGAGCGGCTGGACTGATGTGCCCAATTACCGAGCCGGAGCTCTGGCACACGTGCGCCCAGAGCCAGTGCCCTGAGACAACAGAGGCCACCGCAATGGGAGGCCCACAGGAGCCAAAGAACAAAGACGGATGAAAAATAGAGAAATGAAAAGACCAATAGAAGTGGCCCGCCCATCCCCCTCCCTCCCCACTTCACCCACCAAAAGATAAATACACAAAAATTTAGAAAAAAAAAAAAACAACCTTAATGCAACACAGCTACATAGCGTTAGACCCAACAACGCAGCTAAGAAAAAAAATCTATTAATGTAATACATCCTATCAGCAGGTCAATGGAGAAAATATATATGCTCATCTCTGGCACTGCAAAAAAGCACTTGATAAAATGCAATACTTGTAACATTATAAGAAAAACTCTTACCAAATTAAAACTGGAAGGTATTTCTTAATCTTTTATAGTCATATTATCAAAAACTTATAGTAAGGTGGGGGAAATAAGGCAAAGTTGGTAAAACAGTGGTACAGACTTTCAGTTATAAGTTGTAGAACTTTAGAGTTCTCACCAAAAATAAAAAATGGTAAGTATGTGGATGATGGCTGTATTAATTAACTCAATGGCAGGGAGAATACTTTCACAAGAATACCTGTATTCTTGTGTATACACAAGAATGTGTATACACATTCACAATGTGTATACTAAAAAGTATACATGTATTAAATCACCATGTTGTAGACTTTAAATATGTTACAATTTTGTCAACTATACTTCAAGAAAGCTGGAAAAATACATTTAATAACACTATGTTTTGTCTTTTCTGCATAATTTTCCGTTCTTGTTAAGGTCTATATGTGTATTTAATTATATATTAGTTAAAATATAAATGTAATAAAGGCAAATGCTTTTGTCTTTCTGTTTACAGCTATATCCCTAGTACCAAGACCTATTCCTGGAACAAGAAAATGCTCCATGGCTTTTTAAAAAAGTGAATAAACAAATGATTTCTAAATCAAATTTGAATTTAGAGCACTTTCTTTGGCATTTGGCCACATCCGTATGTATAAAAATATAGACACATATATATCTATATAGTACTTATATATGAATACTTTTGATGAGTAATTTAAAACCTTACCTGATTTTGGGAAAAAAAAAAAAAAAGCCTTTAGCAAGATACACTTGGTGAGGTTTTAGAGATATTTCTATTAAAGAACATGAAATTCAGAATCATCTCTCTCAAGTGAGCCCTTAATGCTGACTATATATATATATATATATATATATATATATATCGCTATATATTCCTCTATTCCATTCTCTTCTGCTCTATTCTATTTACATTTCCACTCTTTGATGGATGACTCTTGCCATGTATTTTCTCTCTTGTCAAACCTCCAACACACACACCCATTCTTCCTCACTCTCAGCTAATGATCTTGCTTCCCATACACTAACAGAAAACCTCAGATGCCCCCTCAAGTCATCACCATCATGTCTCTGTCCATAGTCTGTTCTCTTCTGATTCTACAGACAAACTCTCCCTACACCTAGTGAACCAACAGCTAATCCTTCCACCTGTGCTGAGATTGGGGCCGGCAAACCACAAGCCTGTGCTGTCTACGACGGCTTTCACGCTGCGAACGCAAAGCTGAGTAGCAATGACAGAGACGGTATTGCCCACAAAGCCTAAAATACTCTTCAGCCCTTTAAAGAAAACACTGGCTGAGTCTTGCACTAGATGATCATCTCTCCTCTCATCTAATGCAGACACTGCTGGTTGAAGGGTCCAGTGAGTCCCATGCAGAAGAAATGAAGTAAGATCATACAAGACACATACAACACCAGACTGATAACCAAGAAAGGATCTTAACAGAAACAGTTTACACATTAAGGATAAAGATGAAAAGGCATAAGGCTTTTCAACAACCACTTGAAGCTAGGTAATTATAGTACCATCCCTTAAATTTTGAAGGAAAATTACTTCACCTTAGAATTCTTCACCCAGACTGGTCAAATTATCAACCAGCTGTGAAAGTAGAAGAAAGATATTTTCAGCAATATAAACATCTCAAAAATTTTACCTCCTCAGACACTCTTTTTTGAAAGTTCATGAGGGATGTATTTCACCAAAACAAAGGGGTAAATCAGAGAAAGAGGAAGACAGGGATCCACAGAACATGGGCCCTAACACAGGCAAAAGGCAAAGAGAACTCCCAAAGTCATGAAGGGAAATAACAGGCTAATACAGAACAGTGTGGAGAGCCCCAGGGCAGATCTGAGCAAAAGGACGGAGTGCTCTGAGATTTTTCAAATTAAAAAAAAAAAAAAAAAAAAATCGAGTGATCAATTACCTGATGTGTTTGAACATTCTGAGACAGTTTCTGGGGAAAGAAAAAATAGAAAAAAAAGGAAACTAAGCAAAAAACAAACAGAAAAAAATGTTTAATATTTATTTATTTGGCTGCGACAGATTTATTTATTTATTTGGCTGCATTTATTTACTCGGTAGCAGCATGCAAACTCAGTTGTGGCTTGTGGGATCTAGTTCCTTGACGGACCCCAAGGTCCTTGTACTGGAGCACAGAGTCTTAGCCACTGGTCCACCAGCGAAGTCCAAATTTTAAGTTCATGTCATAGTACACTGTATGGTTCAACAGCAAACAGATATACAAAGTCATAACAATGTAAACAATAAACAATAACAGCTATATATGTCATATTAGGAGATGTAACCCTATTATGAGATAAAGGGAGGGGAAGTTCAGGTGGCATAAGAACCCTAAAGCACAGACCCATTTTCCATAGGAGGAAGCCAACAGATACCTGACATTGAAAAACATGCTGTATCTTTTTTTATTTTCTTTTCCAGAAATTTTGGCCTCTTTTATTGGTTTTCTATTTATTTATTTTCATCCATCTTTATTCTTTGGCCTGTGTGGGCCTCCCATCACAGTGGCCTCTCTCACTGTAGAGCACCGGCTCTGGGCGCAGGCGCTCCAGAGCTCGGGCTCAGTAACTGGACACATCGGTCCAGCCGCTCCGGATCTTCCCAGGCCAGGATTGGCCTGGCGACCCTTGCCCTGCAAGGCGGTGTCCTTACCCACTGGACCACGAGGGAAGCCCTCAGTGTTTTTATCCCTTAAATTTTGAAGGAAAATTACTTCACCTTAGAATTCTTCACCCAGACTGGTCAAATTATCAACCAGCTGTGAAAGTAGAAGAAAGATATTTTCAGCAATATAAACATCTCAAAAATTTTACCTCCTCAGACACTCTTTTTTGAAAGTTCATGAGGGATGTATTTCACCAAAACAAAGGGGTAAATCAGAGAAAGAGGAAGACAGGGATCCACAGAACATGGGCCCTAACACAGGCAAAAGGCAAAGAGAACTCCCAAAGTCATGAAGGGAAATAACAGGCTAATACAGAACAGTGTGGAGAGCCCCAGGGCAGATCTGAGCAAAAGGACGGAGTGCTCTGAGATTTTTCAAATTAAAAAAAAAAGAAAAAATCGAGTGATCAATTACCTGATGTGTTTGAACATTCTGAGACAGTTTCTGGGGAAAGAAAAAATAGAAAAAAAAGGAAACTAAGCAAAAAACAAACAGAAAAAAATGTTTAATATTTATTTATTTGGCTGCGACAGATTTATTTATTTATTTGGCTGCATTTATTTACTCGGTAGCAGCATGCAAACTCAGTTGTGGCTTGTGGGATCTAGTTCCTTGACGGACCCCAAGGTCCTTGTACTGGAGCACAGAGTCTTAGCCACTGGTCCACCAGCGAAGTCCAAATTTTAAGTTCATGTCATAGTACACTGTATGGTTCAACAGCAAACAGATATACAAAGTCATAACAATGTAAACAATAAACAATAACAGCTATATATGTCATATTAGGAGATGTAACCCTATTATGAGATAAAGGGAGGGGAAGTTCAGGTGGCATAAGAACCCTAAAGCACAGACCCATTTTCCATAGGAGGAAGCCAACAGATACCTGACATTGAAAAACATGCTGTATCTTTTTTTATTTTCTTTTCCAGAAATTTTGGCCTCTTTTATTGGTTTTCTATTTATTTATTTTCATCCATCTTTATTCTTTGGCCTGTGTGGGCCTCCCATCACAGTGGCCTCTCTCACTGTAGAGCACCGGCTCTGGGCGCAGGCGCTCCAGAGCTCGGGCTCAGTAACTGGACACATCGGTCCAGCCGCTCCGGATCTTCCCAGGCCAGGATTGGCCTGGCGACCCTTGCACTGCAAGGCGGTGTCCTTACCCACTGGACCACGAGGGAAGCCCTCAGTGTTTTTATCCCTATTACATAGGTAAAAGTTTTCCTAAACCAAAAGTTCAAGATATTAATCAAGAAGGACTCCAGATTAATTCCGAGTGACCAAAATCTATCACGTTCAATATTCATTTTCTCATTTTAGCAGAAACTGTAAACCAACAGGAGTAAGACATGCTAAAAACAACAACAACAACAATTTAGAGGCTAATCAATACATTCACTTTCTTCTCCAAGAAACCTCACTCAGACTGAGGCAGTTTCAGGCTATTTGAATTATACTTTTTTATTGAAAACTGAGTAAATGAAAAAAAAATGCAGCAACCAGACTGAAGTAACAGTTTTATTCCAAATACAGTGGTCATACAATAAAAACTTCATATTCAGAAAAGAGAATTTTAATACATCATATTCTCAAAATACGCCATTAAAAGTAAATCCAAACCATCTTTTATATAGCAAAAAGGAAAAAAGCAGAACTTTTAGATTCTAAATAGATCTTAAAGGTTTAACTCACAAAAAGAAAACAAATTCAGTAAATTAAATCTCAATTGACAGTGAGTTTAAAATTTAAAAGTTATTTAGAAATGTGTGGAAAAGCAGGCTAGTAGCTATACTGGATGCTGAACTGTAGCATTAGATGCTGATGTTCTACCCACCAACACTCCCCAGGTGGAGCATCACATCACATTATAGAGAGAGCTACAACTTGGGTTTAGGTTCACCGCTTGCTCACTGGTGTACTAACTTCTTCAAACCCATTTCCTCAACCAAAATGGAGATAATAATGCCTACATAAAGTCAATACTCTGGGCTTCTCCGGTGGCTCAGCAGTAAAGAATTAAACACAGGTTCAACCCCTAGATGGGGAAGGTCCCCTGGAGGAGGGCATGGCAGCCCACTCCAGTACACTTGCCTAGAGAATCCCTATGGACTCAAAGGAGCCTGGCAGGCAACAGTCCACAGAGTCAAGAAGAGTCAGATACGGGCTGGAAGTGAGTGAGCACACACATGGTCAGTGCTAATTGCTGGAACTCCTATAAATAAGAAGTATCAAAATATTTAAGTGTCAATAATATATTAAATAGCTTCGTAATTTGGGAAAATTCCGGGGTTAGGAAGATGCCCAGCCGCTCGGATCTTAGGCCAGGATTGCCTAACAGGGAGGGGTCAGTGTTTTTATCCCTATTACATAGGTAAAAGTTTTCCTAAACCAAAAGTTCAAGATATTAATCAAGAAGGACTCCAGATTAATTCCGAGTGACCAAAATCTATCACGTTCAATATTCATTTTCTCATTTTAGCAGAAACTGTAAACCAGCAGGAGTAAGACATGCTAAAACAACAACAACAACAATTTAGAGGCTAATCAATACATTCACTTTCTTCTCCAAGAAACCTCACTCAGACTGAGGCAGTTTCAGGCTATTTGAATTATACTTTTTTATTGAAAACTGAGTAAATGAAAAAAAAATGCAGCAACCAGACTGAAGTAACAGTTTTATTCCAAATACAGTGGTCATACAATAAAAACTTCATATTCAGAAAAGAGAATTTTAATACATCATATTCTCAAAATACGCCATTAAAAGTAAATCCAAACCATCTTTTATATAGCAAAAAGGAAAAAAGCAGAACTTTTAGATTCTAAATAGATCTTAAAGGTTTAACTCACAAAAAGAAAACAAATTCAGTAAATTAAATCTCAATTGACAGTGAGTTTAAAATTTAAAAGTTATTTAGAAATGTGTGGAAAAGCAGGCTAGTAGCTATACTGGATGCTGAACTGTAGCATTAGATGCTGATGTTCTACCCACCAACACTCCCCAGGTGGAGCATCACATCACATTATAGAGAGAGCTACAACTTGGGTTTAGGTTCACCGCTTGCTCACTGGTGTACTAACTTCTTCAAACCCATTTCCTCAACCAAAATGGAGATAATAATGCCTACATAAAGTCAATACTCTGGGCTTCTCCGGTGGCTCAGCAGTAAAGAATTAAACACAGGTTCAACCCCTAGATGGGGAAGGTCCCCTGGAGGAGGGCATGGCAGCCCACTCCAGTACTCTTGCCTAGAGAATCCCTATGGACTCAAAGGAGCCTGGCAGGCAACAGTCCACAGAGTCAAGAAGAGTCAGATACGGGCTGGAAGTGAGTGAGCACACACACATGGTCAGTGCTAATTGCTGGAACTCCTATAAATAAGAAGTATCAAAATATTTAAGTGTCAATAATATATTAAATAGCTTCGTAATTTGGGAAAATTCCGGGGTTAGGAAGATGCCCTAGAGAAGGCAATGGCAACCCACTCCAGTATTCTTTCCTGGGAAATCTCAAGGACAGAGGAGCCTAGTGGGCTGCAATCCATGAGATCACAAGAGTTGGGCACGACTTAGCAACTAAACTACAATTGTCGAAGAACTACACCAATGTTTGTCATATTTTAATTTGAAAAGAAAAATTTCAGTCACAATTCTCTGATTTAATGGTAACTGTTATCAGATTCTAAGGAAAAACAATAGGACCTTAGAACACTCACACACACACAGCCAGAGGAACAAAAAATGATTTAAAAGAAAAAATTAGGAAAAAAAAAAGAATACTCACTTATAAACAAGTGCCAAGAAAAATATTTTTAGCAAACGTTTCATTTAACTATATAAACCAAAAGAATAAAGCTGTCTAACCACATGTAAACTGTGCACCATGTGACTTCAGGTAGAGTGTTTATTTTTGGTGTACTTGGGAACCAGATACTCAATGTACATAAGCACCAGCATATTTTTAAAATAACTTGTCTTAATGCTTTTGTTCACTCAGTAATAATTTCCACTATTCTTAGAAGGTAAAACGCAACAAATATATTTTACCAAAAAAACTCATCAGAGGAGTTTCTACTTCTTAAAGTTTTAAACTAATGCTAAACAGTGCTATCTGACCATCTGCCTGCTTACCCACTAAGCTCCATCAGGACACAGACTTATCTTTTTCTCAGTTGTATCACCAACATCTAGGCAATTAACTGGCAACAAGCAGAAACCCAATAAACATGTGTACAATGCATTAATAAATGGACAAACTGGGCCTCTGGAGAAAAGCGCATTTGAAATTGCAAGAGAGCAATTTCACCTATACATATATTCGTCATTTACAAAAATCCATCAGTATGAAAACTACATTACAAAGAAAAAAACCCATCAGTACAAAAACTACTGCCTCAACTGTACTGACACTAAGCTGAAAAAGACACAAACTAGGTACATAAACACACACGCAAATACATCACTCACATCTATAATAAAAGTACACAAAGTAAAAGATTCACAAAGTGGATTTTATAGCAGTTCTATTTTCTCCCAGGAGATCTGGTCTGTCCTTGCTGATAATCAAAATACATACTGCAATCTGGAATAATTTAGGCAAAACAAGCAATATTTTCAGAGTTCCACTCTCACTGTTTTAGAGTCAAATCCCTTAATTTAAATGAAACGTGGAATAAAATGAAAAAAGGTAGAGCTTATCGTTTCAAAACTGTAATAATAAATTTTAAAGAGAGAAAAACTGAGTTTAAAACAAACTTTGATAAAATTTATTAAAAAACGCATCTAATGTCCGTGCATTTGATCTTTAAGTTAACAAGTACTTCCCAAATCTTTGAAGCCAGACGATCAACTTTATGCCTACAAAGCTTGAGCAAGAGGTTTTTATTAAAATAACACCGTTTGATAAGCTCTTTCATAATTCTAAAAGTCTCCGGGAAGATATGCAGCAGTAACAGTAATACGCTTATTTATGATTCCACTAATTATCTGGATGGAACAGGCTTTTACGGCTAGCAAGCTATGATCTATGACTATAATATTACGCTGCACAGCTCCAAAAGTTTCCCGAAATTCTGATGGTCATCTTCAAAGAGACTTAGAGTCCACTTGATGGTGAATACAGAAAACACCAAGACCAACTCATACACACTGGTAGGATAACAAAGCTCTCTATAGCACCTACAGCGTTGAAATTTAGAAATCCGGGGCACGTAAAAGATAAAGGTCAATTAACTGCTGACTGTATTTCCTTCTTAAGGATCTTAAAAGCCAGGTACTCGGTATTTGTTTTTTAACGCTTTCTTAAACAGAAATTTCGTGTTGCATAGTATACAACTACATTACATAAATGGACAAACTGGGCCTCTGGAGAAAGCATTTGAAATTGCAAGAGAGCAATTTCACCTATACATATATTCGTCATTTACAAAAATCCATCAGTATGAAAACTACATTACAAAGAAAAAAACCCATCAGTACAAAAACTACTGCCTCAACTGTACTGACACTAAGCTGAAAAAGACACAAACTAGGTACATAAACACACACGCAAATACATCACTCACATCTATAATAAAAGTACACAAAGTAAAAGATTCACAAAGTGGATTTTATAGCAGTTCTATTTTCTCCCAGGAGATCTGGTCTGTCCTTGCTGATAATCAAAATACATACTGCAATCTGGAATAATTTAGGCAAAACAAGCAATATTTTCAGAGTTCCACTCTCACTGTTTTAGAGTCAAATCCCTTAATTTAAATGAAACGTGGAATAAAATGAAAAAAGGTAGAGCTTATCGTTTCAAAACTGTAATAATAAATTTTAAAGAGAGAAAAACTGAGTTTAAAACAAACTTTGATAAAATTTATTAAAAAACGCATCTAATGTCCGTGCATTTGATCTTTAAGTTAACAAGTACTTCCCAAATCTTTGAAGCCAGACGATCAACTTTATGCCTACAAAGCTTGAGCAAGAGGTTTTTATTAAAATAACACCGTTTGATAAGCTCTTTCATAATTCTAAAAGTCTCCGGAAGATATGCAGCAGTAACAGTAATACGCTTATTTATGATTCCACTAATTATCTGGATGGAACAGGCTTTTACGGCTAGCAAGCTATGATCTATGACTATAATATTACGCTGCACAGCTCCAAAAGTTTCCCGAAATTCTGATGGTCATCTTCAAAGAGACTTAGAGTCCACTTGATGGTGAATACAGAAAACACCAAGACCAACTCATACACACTGGTAGGATAACAAAGCTCTCTATAGCACCTACAGCGTTGAAATTTAGAAATCCGGGGCACGTAAAAGATAAAGGTCAATTAATTGCTGACTGTATTTCCTTCTTAAGGATCTTAAAAGCC
The DNA here is from genome assembly GCA_022376925.1 of Tragulus kanchil. Classification (NCBI taxonomy): domain Eukaryota; kingdom Metazoa; phylum Chordata; class Mammalia; order Artiodactyla; family Tragulidae; genus Tragulus; species Tragulus kanchil. The sequence continues at coordinate 25,512,597 of JAIOJX010000024.1, forward strand.
AGGTACTCGGTATTTGTTTTTTAACGCTTTCTTAAACAGAAATTTCGTGTTGCAATGGCTCCTCCTCCACAGCTAACATCAGTGCCCTTTCTTCCTCCTCTGTCACCCCTCCCGGGTAAAACAAATTAACATTTGTACTAAGGTACCTCCTATCAGCTCGCAGCTTCTTCCCAAACACGCCCACGCACAGTGAAACTGGACTGCGTCTACACAACACACAGCTACAGGAATGGAGCTTTGATGCGGGCAGGTGGGGAGATACTGTGGCTCCGCACAGGTTTACGGTTATTTTCCAGATACAGACAACCGCTCCTCACTCCTGGATCGGGTTTCTCCCAAACCACCTCCAAAGCATGGTGTTTATGAGCCTACCTAATCCGATACTGCAATGGAATCCCGGATATGTGTAGACAGGCATCCCCGCTCTGCAAGCGTTTGATCAGATCCGTGGGGAACCTCTTCACCCGACCTCGGCCAACGACCCCCGGCCCGGGGCCGGCGCAGGACCGGTCCCTCCGGGTCCGAGCCGGCGAGCGACTCGGGCTGCGGACCCCTCCGCAACAGGTCACCCTGACCGCGAGAGTGCGGGTCCGCAGGCGGCCAGCTGGGCGGCCGGGCTTCGGGGGCGCAGCTGCGAGGGCCGGGGAGGGGGTGTGGCCCGGCTCGGTGGGTCCCGGCTCCGCTCACCTGGAGGGAGGCTGAGGCGCCGCGGGCCGCGAGGGCAGCGAGGGCGAAGGCCGGGGGCTTCTGCCACCGGGAGAGAAGCGAGGCGAGGCGGGCTCCGAGGGTCGCCGCGCCCCCGGCCTCAGGACAGAGATCCAGAGCGGGGACCCCATGGCCGCCTCCGGACGCCGAGCCGCGGAGGGAGGCGCAGCCCTGGGTTCCCAGACGCCGAGCCCTCTCCTCCCTCCACCCGAGCCCCACAGCCCCCTCTCCGCGCCGCGGGCGAGCTGCCTCGGGGCCCGCGGCTAGGAGAGCAACACACCGCAGCGCCCCGGCCGCCGCCATTCCCCACGCCGCCGCCGCGGCTCCGCGCCGCCCGGGGGGCGCAGCGCACCCACCTTCCCTCCCCCGCACCGCCCACCGAGGATCCGCAGCGGGCCTGCGGCGAGGGCACCGACCTGTGCAGCCCCGGCAGACGCCTCGGAGGTTGGAAAGACGGCGCGGGCCTCCCGTTCCGCCGCTTTGCCGTCGCCGCCGCCGCCGCCTAGGCTAGCGCTCAGCGACCCGAGCAGTCGGCGTCTCTCATTCAGCGCCGGCCGCCGCCGCGGCCGCTCGGGGGAGGAGAGAGCGAGTTGGAACCACCCCGTCCGCGCCGGGGGTGGGGGAGGAGAGCGGGCCCGGCGGGGGCGCGCGCCGAGCAGGCGGGGCGGAGCCGCGCTCGTGCACCAACCGAGCGCGCTCGCGCGGGCCCCGAGCGCCGCGGCCGGCGGGGTCTCCCCCGGCCCGGGCCCTGCCAGCGGCTCCTCTGCCGGGCCGAGCCCAACTGCCGCCCGCGGTCCGCGGCCGCAGCGCGCGCCCCCAGCCGCAGTCCCTCCGCCCAGCGCCTGCCCGATGGAGGGGCCGCCTCCGGCCAAACCAAGGGGCGGGGAAAGGTTGGAGGACGCACAGGTGGGGCCTCCTCGGCAGCGCGGCCACCCGCTCCCCGCACCCGGCCCCCCGCGGCCCTTCAGCGCCGGCACCTTACCTATGAGGCCAGAGAAGAGAATCTGGAAACACTCGACCCCTGGATGCGATCTCCTACCCGAGCCTGCGGCGTTTCTAGAAGTCACTGCGCTCAAGTGAGGGGGTTCCAAATGTGAAGAGCCACCCCACTGCCGTAGGATCATAAATTATAGGGGTCCGTGCTCTCGCGCATTAAGATTCGGAGGGTGTTAGAGGTAGGCCTTTTGTGTGATGCCCTTAGCTTAATGAGCAGATGACTTGAAATTTGGCATCCCTTGGGCCTCTGATTGATGAGTTCCAGGTGGGCAGTAGTTTCACGTTGAATGCAAGAACAGGATTCTGAAATATTAAATATTTCCTGTGAATAAAAAAGAAACAGATTTGGTTAAACAGTGGAAGGGTGTTGTTTTGGAGTGTGTACTGTATGGGGTGACCTACTTTGATGCAACGTGACTATGAATGGAAGGTGAGCCACCTTTATATATGCGATCATTAGACTGTTTAGAAATGGCTGGTTAGTGGATGATCTGCAGCGTTTTCTCTAGGCAATGTGTAGTAAAATGAAAGGATCACGATGTACCAGCGTTGGCTACGAAACACGAAAAGGCCAAAACTGTTCCCATTTGGTTTATTTCCTCTCTTTAATAACCACTAAACAGAACGGATTAATCGTGTCTTTTGCAGAATGCTAATTATTTCCTCCTTTGATGCCCTTCACTGTAGTTAGGGAAGCTAGAATACCCTTCAACCCCTGTCAAGTAGAATTACTTCTTTAAAGCGCTACCCTCCCCCCACCCAAAGTTAAAAAGACAAAAAAGGATAGGTAAAGTTCATGAGTTTTTCATTTTTATTTCCATTTACTTTCAAAGTCCTAGAAAAAGAAAAACATCATGATGAAATCACTGGGAGAAGCAGAGAAGTCAACCATACAAAAAAACTTGCAAATGAGAATAGATCCCCCCCTCCAAAAAAGGAAAATAGACTGTTGGTGAAAGGGGGAGAAATGTGTTATGTACACAGGAACTTTTCTCACAGATGTCAATTGCTTTTAAGTCCCAAAGAAACAACAGGCAAACAGAACTAGCACTTTGAGAGAAAATACTTCTAGTTGGGCTAATCAAGTTAGATAAATGTTTAATCTTTTTTAAGCATTAGAGATTAAGGACTCTCTGTGACCCCATGGACTGTACTTCTCCAGCCTGCGGTGTTTCTAGAAGTCACTGCGCTCAAGTGAGGGGGTTCCAAATGTGAAGAGCCACCCCACTGCCGTAGGATCATAAATTATAGGGGTCCGTGCTCTCGCGCATTAAGATTCGGAGGGTGTTAGAGGTAGGCCTTTTGTGTGATGCCCTTAGCTTAATGAGCAGATGACTTGAAATTTGGCATCCCTTGGGCCTCTGATTGATGAGTTCCAGGTGGGCAGTAGTTTCACGTTGAATGCAAGAACACGATTCTGAAATATTAAATATTTCCTGTGAATAAAAAAGAAACAGATTTGGTTAAACAGTGGAAGGGTGTTGTTTTGGAGTGTGTACTGTATGGGGTGACCTACTTTGATGCAACGTGACTATGAATGGAAGGTGAGCCACCTTTATATATGCGATCATTAGACTGTTTAGAAATGGCTGGTTAGTGGATGATCTGCAGCGTTTTCTCTAGGCAATGTGTAGTAAAATGAAAGGATCACGATGTACCAGCGTTGGCTACGAAACACGAAAAGGCCAAAACTGTTCCCATTTGGTTTATTTCCTCTCTTTAATAACCACTAAACAGAACGGATTAATCGTGTCTTTTGCAGAATGCTAATTATTTCCTCCTTTGATGCCCTTCACTGTAGTTAGGGAAGCTAGAATACCCTTCAACCCCTGTCAAGTAGAATTACTTCTTTAAAGCGCTACCCCTCCCCACACCCAAAGTTAAAAAGACAAAAAAGGATAGGTAAAGTTCATGAGTTTTTCATTTTTATTTCCATTTACTTTCAAAGTCCTAGAAAAAGAAAAACATCATGATGAAATCACTGGGAGAAGCAGAGAAGTCAACCATACAAAAAAACTTGCAAATGAGAATAGATCCCCCCCTCCAAAAAAGGAAAATAGACTGTTGGTGAAAGGGGGAGAAATGTGTTATGTACACAGGAACTTTTCTCACAGATGTCAATTGCTTTTAAGTCCCAAAGAAACAACAGGCAAACAGAACTAGCACTTTGAGAGAAAATACTTCTAGTTGGGCTAATCAAGTTAGATAAATGTTTAATCTTTTTTAAGCATTAGAGATTAAGGACTCTCTGTGACCCCATGGACTGTACTTCTCCAGGCTGCTCTGTCCATGGGATTTCCCCGGCAAGAACACTGGAGTGAGTTGCCATTTTCACAGTAATACATACAACAATATACAAACCCCATTATCACCGCTTTTTTAAAAATAGGGGGCTTCCCTGGTGGTCCAGTGGGTAAAGAGTCTGCCTTGCACTGCAAAGAGCGCCGGTTCGATCTCTGTCACGGGAAGATCCCACCTGCCGCGGAGCAGCTGGACTGGGTGTGTCCAATTGGGAGCCAGTGCTCTGGAGCACATGCGCCCAAAGCCAGTGCTCTGCTACAGGGGAGGCCACTGCAATGGGAGGCCCACACTGGCCAAAGAACAAAGATGGATGAAAATAAATACATGAAAGACCAATAAAAGTGGCCAAAAATTAAAAAAAAAAAAAAGAAAAAAGGAAAACTGAGGAACAACAGGGAATCCTATTTGCATAAATGTCTTGTGATTACTTTAAATTTGAATTGGGGTTTCTCCTTGCTCAACATAGTATGACTCATAAAAGAGAAAACTCTGAAAGTAGCCTTTGCAATGTGGAACCAACAACCAGAAGTTGAACTTCATACATCCAGTGCCTACGTGGGGGAGCTAACTTTAAGTACCAGGTGTGAAGGAAGCTTTCCGGAGCTACTTTATATTTTCTAACCTTTGCAGGACCTTCCCTTGGCAGGAGGTATATCATTGCCAGTGTCTGTTGCAGGAACTGCGCCCCTTCTACCAGCAGTCAGGCCACGCACTGTGTGTCTCTTTCCCTCAATGTACTCAAGTGAGGCAGATCTACACTGTCTCTCATATTTCCTAGAGGGATCCACTGCGGATCCTTATTTCCTACTGCTGTGGTTTCAGCATGGACATGACCTAGTTCCTGCAGAAAAGATCTGAGCTAGAATCTTCTGTAATTTCCCAAAGGTGTCCATTTTCCATGGACAATATTGACTCTCCATCAGCTAGCTGAAACAGATTTCTCCAGCCTCCAAATAACCCAACCTTGGAACTGCCTGAACCACATTATCTGACTTGTGCAATGAAAAGGGCTTATTGGAAAAGCCTTTACTCTGTAGTGTTCATGTGGTAGGGTTGACTGAGAAAAAGAAATGCACTTTCAGGAAACAGGACTCAGAGCTCATTCCTTCCCTTCACTCCTACAAAGGGTTTGATTTTCACAGTAATACATACAACAATATACAAACCCCATTATCACCGCTTTTTTAAAAATAGGGGGCTTCCCTGGTGGTCCAGTGGGTAAAGAGTCTGCCTTGCACTGCAAAGAGCGCCGGTTCGATCTCTGTCACGGGAAGATCCCACCTGCCGCGGAGCAGCTGGACTGGGTGTGTCCAATTGGGAGCCAGTGCTCTGGAGCACATGCGCCCAAAGCCAGTGCTCTGCTACAGGGGAGGCCACTGCAATGGGAGGCCCACACTGGCCAAAGAACAAAGATGGATGAAAATAAATACATGAAAGACCAATAAAAGTGGCCAAAAATTAAAAAAAAGAAAAAAAAGGAAAACTGAGGAACAACAGGGAATACTATTTGCATAAATGTCTTGTGATTACTTTAAATTTGAATTGGGGTTTCTCCTTGCTCAACATAGTATGACTCATAAAAGAGAAAACTCTGAAAGTAGCCTTTGCAATGTGGAACCAACAACCAGAAGTTGAACTTCATACATCCAGTGCCTACGTGGGGGAGCTAACTTTAAGTACCAGGTGTGAAGGAAGCTTTCCGGAGCTACTTTATATTTTCTAACCTTTGCAGGACCTTCCCTTGGCAGGAGGTATATCATTGCCAGTGTCTGTTGCAGGAACTGCGCCCCTTCTACCAGCAGTCAGGCCACGCACTGTGTGTCTCTTTCCCTCAATGTACTCAAGTGAGGCAGATCTACACTGTCTCTCATATTTCCTAGAGGGATCCACTGCGGATCCTTATTTCCTACTGCTGTGGTTTCAGCATGGACATGACCTAGTTCCTGCAGAAAAGATCTGAGCTAGAATCTTCTGTAATTTCCCAAAGGTGTCCATTTTCCATGGATAATATTGACTCTCCATCAGCTAGCTGAAACAGATTTCTCCAGCCTCCAAATAACCCAACCTTGGAACTGCCTGAACCACATTATCTGACTTGGGCAATGAAAAGGGCTTATTGGAAAAGCCTTTACTCTGTAGTGTTCATGTGGTAGGGTTGACTGAGAAAAAGAAATGCACTTTCAGGAAACAGGACTCAGAGCTCATTCCTTCCCTTCACTCCTACAAAGGGTTTGATTACTTTCCACAGAAATAACACTAGGGCTGTGGGCTGAACTGAATAGCTAAGCAATACAGTAGGCACTAGCCTGGCTTCCCTGGTTGCTCAGTGGTAAAGAATCTACCTGCCAATGAAGGAGATATTTTGATCCTTGGGTCAAGAACATCCCCTGGAGGAGGAAACGGCAGCCCACTCCAGTATTCTTGCCTGGGAAATCCCATGGACAGAGGAACCTGGCGGGCTAGTCCATGGGACTGCAAAAGAGTCGGACACGTGTTAGCAACTGAACAGGGTTTCATAAAAACAAATACACCTGTCTTCCTATATCTGCCAGTAATTTTTACAATTTACTGTAAGAGCAGTGAAGTTTTCATTTGGACTTGAGAAAAAGTCATGTGACTCGTGAAGCTAGGCCATGGAGATACTAAATTTTTGTACAGACTGAATTTCCGAGTTTGGAATAATTATTCAAAATCAGTTTCTCATGTTGATAACCAGTAAAATAATAATTTAATTAACTTTTAGAGTTGTGTTAGGTTCAGATTTCCAAACTTGGTTAAGATTAAGAATTTGTGTATAAAAATACAGCAAAAGTTCATTCTCAATATTTTTCTTTTTTGCCATAGTTTGAAAATTATTTTAGGAAATCAGTGTCCTTTCTTATTCGTTGATATGCAAATGAAACAATGACTTTTTACACCGGAAGAGGAAGAACAGCAAATTTTCTTTATCAGAGGATTTTTTATCACTAAGTGCTCTGAGTTGCTGTAGGTTTTCCATTTGCTTTTGCCAAAAGACAAGAAATATGAGGAGCCTTAGTATAACAAAAAGTACAAATGTATAAGATAGGCATGCCATTATATAAAATAGAAATCAATAAGAATTCAATAGGCTTAAAAGTAGTTTCAGAAGAATCACCATTATGTAACAGTTTTTATTACTGTCTATCAATATTATTTCCAAGGGATAAGCCCAGGAACTCATTAGGTATAGAACAAGCAGTTTCAAAGTCAGGAGACCACCCCTGCAATAAAAGAATCAACAAACAACTCATGTCATTACAGCTGTAAAAACAAAATTGAACTGGTGTCATAAGAAAGCTTCTTATTTCAGTAATACCTCATTGCTATTATAATCAACAGAATTTCAGTAGTAACATGTATCTCTATGCTTTATTCTTTTTTCAAATATATATATTGGCTGGACATTTTGAAAATCTGTTAGGTTGCAGGGTTCTGACTAAAAATATAGGCAAAGTAGCAAACCCAAAATTCAAGCACTCAGGGGTTTGAAGGAATAGACAGGCACCCTTTAGAAAGCCTGACACCCAATTTACTAGAGGAGCCTGTCAAAATTCCCAAATCAAGAGAGACATGCCATAGATAATAAGATAGGAAGAACAAAAATAATCACCAGTCAATTTAAACATGAGCAACAAATTTCAAAAGGCTTATGACTGAGCTGTCTCTCACAGGTGCAGCAGTGTGCAGGATATGGATCAGCAGGGATGTATTTACTTTGTGAAGATTAATGTTTCCCTGGAACAACTCTTGGGGAGACAACTAGTATATAAATAAATGTTTGGGGCTTCCCTGGTGGTCCAGCGGGTACAGAGTCCACCTGGCAGTGCAAGGGGCACCGGTTGGATCCCCGGCCCGGGAAGATCCCACGTGCTGCGGAGTGGCTGGCTCAGTGTGTCCAGTTAGGAGCCAACGCTCTGGAGCACATGCACCCAGAGCTGGTGCTCTGCATTGAGAGGCCACTTCAATAGGAGGCCCACACAGGCCAAAGAATAAAGATAGATGAAATAAAAAAACAATAAAAAAGGCCAAAAATTAAAAAAAAAATCTATTTGCAGGACTGCCCTGGTGATCCAGTGGCTAAGACTCTGTGCTCCCACTGTAAGGGGCCCAGGTTCAGACCCTGGGTCAGGGAACTAGATCCCACATGCTGCAGCTAAGACCCAAGGATTGCCCTCCTCCCCGCAAAAAGCCATTAGCCTATTTTCCTTTCTATTTTGGAAATTGAGTTTACCAGATAAGTACATTATTATTGCATTCTACTTCCTTTATAAAAGTGGTAGACAGAGAAGGAAATGGCAACCCACTCCAGTATGCTTGCCTCGGAAACCCCATGGACAGAGGAGCCTGGCGGGCTAAGGAGCCTTGAATCCATGGGGTTTCAGAGTTGGAAATAAAGCAATCTGGATAGTCCTTTCCCAGTGCTCAGAAAAGTTAGGTTTATTTTTAATCCAAACAGAATTTCAGTAGTAACATGTATCTCTATGCTTTATTCTTTTTCAAATATATATATTGGCTGGACATTTTGAAAATCTGTTAGGTTGCAGGGTTCTGACTAAAATATAGGCAAAGTAGCAAACCCAAAATTCAAGCGCTCAGGGGTTTGAAGGAATAGACAGGCACCCTTTAGAAAGCCTGACACCCAATTTACTAGAGGAGCCTGTCAAAATTCCCGAATCAAGAGAGACATGCCATAGATAATAAGATAGGAAGAACAAAAATAATCACCAGTCCATTTAAACATGAGCAACAAATTTCAAAAGGTTTATGACTGAGCTGTCTCTCACAGGTGCAGCAGTGTGCAGGATATGGATCAGCAGGGATGTATTTACTTTGTGAAGATTAATGTTTCCCTGGAACAACTCTTGGGGAGACAACTAGTATATAAATAAATGTTTGGGGCTTCCCTGGTGGTCCAGCGGGTACAGAGTCCACCTGGCAGTGCAAGGGGCACCGGTTGGATCCCCGGCCCGGGAAGATCCCACGTGCTGCGGAGTGGCTGGCTCAGTGTGTCCAGTTAGGAGCCAACGCTCTGGAGCACATGCACCCAGAGCTGGTGCTCTGCATTGAGAGGCCACTTCAATAGGAGGCCCACACAGGCCAAAGAATAAAGATAGATGAAATAAAAAAAACAATAAAAAAGGCCAAAAATTAAAAAAAAAAATCTATTTGCAGGACTGCCCTGGTGATCCAGTGGCTAAGACTCTGTGCTCCCACTGTAAGGGGCCCAGGTTCAGACCCTGGGTCAGGGAACTAGATCCCACATGCTGCAGCTAAGACCCAAGGATTGCCCTCCTCCCCGCAAAAAGCCATTAGCCTATTTTCCTTTCTATTTTGGAAATTGAGTTTACCAGATAAGTACATTATTATTGCATTCTACTTCCTTTATAAAAGTGGTAGGCAGAGAAGGAAATGGCAACCCACTCCAGTATGCTTGCCTCGGAAACCCCGTGGACAGAGGAGCCTGGCGGGCTAAGGAGCCCTGAATCCATGGGGTTTCAAAGAATTGGAAATAAAACAATCTGGATAGTCCTTTCCCAGTGCTCAGAAAAGTTAGGTCGTATTCAGAACCAGAAAGCATAAAGTCAAGGTCCTGAAGTAGCTGAAATAAAAACCTTTTATGAAGTTAAAAGAAAGTGATAGGCATTGTTCTACATACTAAATGGAAGGTAAGAATCTTTGTCAATAATGTTCATCACAGAAGTTTCCTCCTATTCATATACCCTGCATTCAGATTAAGGTTAGAGGACTTCTCGGGTGGTCCAGTGGTCCAGAATCTGCCAAGAGGGGACATAGTGTGGGATCCATGATCTGAGAAGATACCACATGCTGCAGAGCAACTAAGCCCATGGCCCACAGCTATTGAGCCTGTATCCTAGAGCCCATGAGCCACAAGTACTGAAGCTCAAGAGCATCTGGAGCCCATGCTCTGCAACAAGAGAAGCCACCACAATGAAAAGCCACACACCCACAACTAGAGAGCAGCACCCCAACCCTGCTCGTTGAAACTAGAGAAAAGCCTGCACACAACAAAGATCCAGCACAACCAAAAATATATAAATTTAAATAATTAAGGCTAGAATTAAAAACAACAGGAATTCAATCCATACTAGTTAGAAACAGCTTAAATAAATGGAGAAGAAGGAAGTACTCTTGCTTATGCTTGAATGCCAATAGGTAAATGTGGAGGGAGTCCTGGAGTTGGACAATCATCATTTTGCAACCATAGTGGCAAAGTTTGAGTAAGACAAGAAATATCAGTGGGCACTAACTGTAGAAGAAAAAGTTTAATGAGGACCAGGATATTTGGGTTATCTTACAGCTCTTACAGACATCCTGCTGGTTGCAAGGAATGAAAAACAGTGATTATATGCTGGAGAAATTGAACATAACCTTTACCAGGTAACCAAAATTAAGATCTCAAATAAGGGGCAGATGGACATTGTCTGCCTCAAGATGCAGTTCCCAGAGCCCATGGCAATCATGAAGAAATGAGGGAATCTAATGAGGACTTTAATAAGGAAGTATCAGAGAAATCCCAAATGAGGAAATTCTTTTTTTTTTTTTTTAAGGGAGTGGGGGCTGTACACTTCAAAGCTGTCAGTGGCATGAAAAACAAAAGTTTTGAAAATATTCCTGCTAAATAACCATGACAACTAAATGCAATATCAGAGACTAGGTTGGGTCCTTTACTGGAGGGGGAAAATTCTATAAAGCATATTATTAGATAAATTGGAAAACAGATGGTAGATTGACTGAAGTTAAAATCACTGAAATTCATAACTTACTTAACTTACTGTGATAATGTCTCTAAAAACTATAGTATTCAAGAGTAATGGGCTAAGATCTATGTATGATGAAGGGACAGAATATATTAATATATATTACAGAGAGAGGGAGGGAAGGATAGAAGAGAAAACGAATGTAATAAAGAGATGAAATGTTACCAGTTGATGACCCTGGGTAAAGGTTGCTTGGTTGTTCTCTGTACCTTTCCTATAAATTTGAAATCATTTCTAAATAAAAGGCTTCAGGGACAGAAGCAAGCAATCCATAGACTATAACATGCTAATTATTTTAAATGGCCCCCTTACTGCCAAATCCCACATACCTTCTAAAATTGTTGAGTACTCCCATGAAATTGTCTCATCTCTTGGGTTATAGAAACAATTGAATTTTATAATTAAAGAGTCATCTTCTCCAACGTTTTTATTTTGTAAATGAGGAAGCCTTGGCTCAGCGATTCAAGACTCATCCCAAACTCTTTTAACATGTCAGATACCATCTTGACTCTACTTCCATCTCCACAACTCCTGATCTTTCTGTCTGAGCTCACTGCTCAGTGTCTAGCAATTGCTGTTTTCCTTCTTCCTAGTGCTGTTTGCTAAGGGCTTTGTATTCTCTTCTTTTTATGATTATACAGGGAGTTGTTAATGGCCCTACTATTTCAACTCTCATTGCTCCACTGGCAAAAGTCACTCAGACCTCTGTGCACATGTCTAACTGCCTCTGTGGTCTCCAGAGGAGGACACTCCTCATCAGTTCAACCTCCACAACACAGAAAGAACCACAGGAGAAAAAAATGAAAATAAAAACCTATGAAAATACATCTACCCTTACTGATAATCAGAGAAAGAGTTATTAAAATGAGACACATTTTGCCTAACAGATTTCCCAATTAATAAGATTTATAGTATTCAGCTTTAGTCAGAATGTGGCAACAGACTCATAAATTGATGGCAGAAGTTTAAATGAGCATATCTCTGGTGGACAGTTTGCCAAAAGCAAGGAAAAATTTTATGTACATATCTTTTGACCCAAAAACTTATACATAGATATTAATACCTGTCCTAAAGAATACTGTGACAATATTCAAAGAAATATACAGGATTGCTCTTTAAATATTGTTTGTAATAGCATGAATTGGAATACTTAGCATCCGTCAATATGGGAGTAGGTAAATACAATAATAATCTTTTTTGAATCCGTGAAAAGAGCTGCGTATGAACCAACACGGGGAAGAGCCCAAACATGTTGAAAAGAACAGTGTACACCAGTCTCTCATTTCCTTTTGAGCTGGTGCATACATAGAAATCAGCACGGAAAAGCTATGCAAACAAATCATCACAATAGTTACTCCAGGGGAATAGAATTGGGAGTGGAGAAGGGGACTTCATTTTTCTACTTTATATTTTTCCATTGTTTGCTCTTGTCTTTGTGTTCTTCATTTTTTTAACCAGAAGCATGTATAGCTTTTATAAAAGCAACGCCATCAAGAAAAGAGCTTTCATTTTAACCTTTCTTTATTCAGTGACTGTTTCCATTACTTCTTCTCTATCCCAAGCTTTAGAATAAATGTTAACTCTTTTTTCCTCCTTTAACATTTATCCATTTGCTCTTGATCCTTATAATTTATTTGCAGGCTTTTTTTCTGTAACTCTAAGCTCAAACAACGTATGTAGAAAGGTATTCCTAACTGATCTCTTAGATTTAACTGCTCTTCACACCTTTTTTTTCGCTGATTTTTCCTACATCACTATTTTCATTATGTCAGAAGTCTTCTCCACCCTTCCTCACTTGCCAGTTGAAAAGTTCTCAGTTCCCCGTGGTTTAAAAAGAGGGCATCCAGGGACTTTCATAACCTCAGTTCACTCCTCACCTTATCGCCACTCCACACACTTGTTTAGTCATTAAGTCGTGCCTGACTCTTTGTGACCCCATGGACTGCAGCACGCCAGATCTCCCTCTCCTTCACTATCTCCCAGAGTTTGCTCAGATTCCAGTTCATTGAATCAGCAATGCTATCTAACCATCTCATCTTCTGCTACCCCCTTATCCTTTGGCCTTCAGTCTTTCCCTGCATCAGAGTCTTTTCCAATAAGTCAACCCCCCGAATCAGGTGCTCCAAGTATTGGAGCTTCAGCTTCAGCATCAAAACTTGCCGTGAATATTCGGGGTTGAATTCTTTTAGAATTCACTGTTTTGATCTCCTTTCAGTCTAAGGGACTCTCAAGAGTCTTCTCCAATGACACAATTCTAAAGCATCAATTCTTTGGTGCTCAGCCTTCTTAATGGTCCATCTCTCACATCTGTGCATGACTACTGGAAAAATCATAGCTTTGACTATATGGATCTTTGCTGTCAAACAGATGTCTCTGCTTTTAATACACTGTCTAGGTTTGTCATAGCTTTCCTTCCAAGGAGCAAACATCTTTTAATTTCATGGCTGCAGTCACTGTCCACAGTGATTTTGGAGCCCAAGAAAATAAAATCTGTTACTGCTTCCACCGTTCCCTGTTCTATTTTCTGTGAAGCATTGGGACCAGGTGCCATGATCTTAGGTTTTTGAATGTTGAGTTTTCAGCTGGCTTTTTCACTCTGCGCTTTCACTCTCATCAAGAGGCTCTTTAGTTCCTCTTCACTTTCTGCTGTTAGAGTGGTGTCATCTACATATCTGTGACTGTAGTTATCTGGGTCATTAAGATCTTTCTTGTATAGTTCTGTGTATTCTAGCCAGGCCATTCTTTGATTTTGCCGTTCAATAAAGAAACAGTTATTTCTCCTATTATGCACCAAATGTGCTTCCATTCATTTCATTCCAGTGGATCTTTTCCCTGTCTCTCTTTTTAAAATATATTTTATTTTTAATGGTAGGATAATTACAAGATTGTGATGGTTTTTGCCATACATTAACATGAATTGGCCATAGGTATACATATGTTTCCTCCTTCTTATACCCTCCTCCCTCACCCTTCCCATCTCACCCCCCTGGGTTGTCACGAGCACTGGCTTTGGGTTCCCTGTGTCATAGAGCAAACTTCCACTGGCTATCTATTTTACATATGGTAATATGTATGTTTCAAACCCTGTCTCTCTCTTTTTTTTTTAGATTTATTTATTTATTTATTTTGGGCAGGGGTCGGGTTGGGGAAGGAGGGGAGCAGGCGGGCCACTTCTATTGGTCTTCCGTTTCTCTATGTTCATCCATCTTTGTTCTTTGGCTCCTGTGGGCCTCCCATCGCGGTGGCGTCTGTCGCTGAAGAGCTCCGGCTCTGGGTGCATGTGCTCCAGAGCTCCGGCTTGGTAATTGGACACATCAGTCCAGCCGCTCCGCGGCACGTGGGATCTTCCCAGGCCAGGGCTCGAACCAGCGCCCCTTGCACTGCAAGGCGGTGTCCTTACCCACTGGACCACCAGGGGAAGCCCCAAACCCTGTCTCTCTTGTTTGACATTTCACATGGACATCTCCCTTCTCCAAATTCCTGCTGAGGTTGTCATGGTATCACTGTGGAAATTTACTATATGATGACATACAGTTTTATCAAGTGTGTGTTTCCTACATCCCCCAATAGATTATGAGCTCCTGTAGAGCACCACACAATCTCTCCTTCTGTCTGTCTCTCCTCCCCTTCCCCCTCCCCTCTCTCCCTCCATCCCTGCCGCCCCCTCCCTCCCTTTCTCCTCCCTAACCCTGCTGCAGCATGTCAGGTCAGCCGGGTGCATAGAGAACAGCAGACCCCCAGAGAGCAAGGATGGAATGGGGGACTCAAGACCCTGAACACATTCACCAGTCAGCTTTTATTGAGAACGTAAGTGTCTAGGTGTTTGCAGGGAATGATATTAACATGGGCTTGGACCCCCTCACAGCCCTGATCAATAATTACTCTTGTGACGCTAAGAATGGAAAGGGCATGCTATAGCCGGGGGACAACTAGACTGGCAAGAAGTTAAGGAGCCTGTTGTGTGTGCACACGCAGTGTTCTAATCTGCACTTACCCAGTGGTTTGCCATACATTAACATGAATTGGCCATAGGTATACATATGTTTCCTCCTTCTTATACCCTCCTCCCTCACCCTTCCCATCTCACCCCCCTGGGTTGTCACGAGCACTGGCTTTGGGTTCCCTGTGTCATAGAGCAAACTTCCACTGGCTATCTATTTTACATATGGTAATATGTATGTTTCAAACCCTGTCTCTCTCTTTTTTTTTTAAAGATTTATTTATTTATTTATTTTGGGCAGGGGTCGGGTTGGGGAAGGAGGGGAGCAGGCGGGCCACTTCTATTGGTCTTCCGTTTCTCTATGTTCATCCATCTTTGTTCTTTGGCTCCTGTGGGCCTCCCATCGCTGTGGCGTCTGTCGCTGAAGAGCTCCGGCTCTGGGTGCATGCGCTCCAGAGCTCGGGCTTGGTAATTGGACACATCAGTCCAGCCGCTCCGCGGCACGTGGGATCTTCCCAGGCCAGGGCTCGAACCAGCGCCCCTTGCACTGCAAGGCGGTGTCCTTACCCACTGGACCACCAGGGGAAGCCCCAAACCCTGTCTCTCTTGTTTGACATTTCACGTGGACATCTCCCTTCTCCAAATTCCTGCTGAGGTTGTCATGGTATCACTGTGGAAATTTACTATATGATGACATACAGTTTTATCAAGTGTGTGTTTCCTACATCCCCCAATAGATTATGAGCTCCTGTAGAGCACCACACAATCTCTCCTTCTGTCTGTCTCTCCTCCCCTTCCCCCTCCCCTCTCTCCCTCCATCCCTGCCGCCCCCTCCCTCCCTTTCTCCTCCCTAACCCTGCTGCAGCATGTCAGGTCAGCCGGGTGCATAGAGAACAGCAGACCCCCAGAGAGCAAGGATGGAATGGGGGACTCAAGACCCTGAACACATTCACCAGTCAGCTTTTATTGAGAACGTAAGTGTCTAGGTGTTTGCAGGGAATGATATTAACATGGGCTTGGACCCCCTCACAGCCCTGATCAATAATTACTCTTGTGACGCTAAGAATGGAAAGGGCATGCTATAGCCGGGGGACAACTAGACTGGCAAGAAGTTAAGGAGCCTGTTGTGTGTGCACACGCAGTGTTCTAATGTGCACTTACCCAGTGTTCCAAAGTCCACAGCAGATCTTCCACCTGTTGCTGATCAGTATGACCCCAGCTAATGAGCCCATGTGAATTGAATCAACCTGTTTTTGTCTTAGTTCTTTCATTTCGAAGATGTTTTTCTCCTGGCTCAGCCAAAGCTGCGAAAACCTCCACTGGTTTGTTTCCCCACATACCCCTGTGTTATTGAACACTTACAATACAGACAACACATAAAATGCCTAGCCTGTGTCACCTCATTGTATTCTCACGACAACTCTGAAGGGTGAATATTTTTTAACACATTTTGAAAATGAGGCTTAGAGGAGTTCAGTGGCATGCCCAAGGTCGTGCTGCTAGGCAGTGACAAATCTGGGAATCAACTCTAGGCAGTCTGACTCACAAAGTCCATGTTGTATTGCCTCCTTAAAAAAGCCATGCGGGGCTTCCCCTGGTGGTCCAGTGGGTAAGGACAGCGCCTTGCAGTGCAAGGGGCGCCAGTTCCATCCCTGGCCTGGGAAGATCCCACAGTTGCCGCGGAGCGGCTGGACTGATGTTTCCAACTGCCGAGCCAGAGCTCTGGAGTGCATGCACCCAGAGCTGATCTCTGCGACGAGCGAGGCCACTGCGATGGGAGGCCCACACAGGCCAAGGAACAAAGATAAATAGATGAAAGACCAATAGAAGTGGCCAAAAAAAGGAAAAAAAAAGAGTGTTTCAGGCTTCAGAAAGTATAAATAGTGGCAAAATTAGTTACAGATTGACTTTCAAATTGTGACTACAGTTGGGAAACATGATTTCATTAGAAATAGTTAATATGTTAGTCAGTTTTCAAGAAATTGTTTTCCATTTACTAATATATATTACAATATATAAACAATACCAGCAGACATGCTGAAACTAAAATAAAACCACTTTAAAAATAATGGGCTTTGGAGCCAAGTTATACCTAAACATAACTATTGATACTTACAAAGACATATCTTGATACTTTTCTTCTCAACATTATCAATTTTGCAGTATAATCACAAGAAAGGCTTCTGATAGGCAAGAAGTTAAGGAGCCTGTTGTGTGTGCACACGCAGTGTTCTAATGTGCACTTACCCAGTGTTCCAAAGTCCACAGCAGATCTTCCACCTGTTGCTGATCAGTATGACCCCAGCTAATGAGCCCATGTGAATTGAATCAACCTGTTTTTGTCTTAGTTCTTTCATTTCGAAGATGTTTTTCTCCTGGCTCAGCCAAAGCTGCGAAAACCTCCACTGGTTTGTTTCCCCACATACCCCTGTGTTATTGAACACTTACAATACAGACAACACATAAAATGCCTAGCCTGTGTCACCTCATTGTATTCTCACGACAACTCTGAAGGGTGAATATTTTTTAACACATTTTGAAAATGAGGCTTAGAGGAGTTCAGTGGCATGCCCAAGGTCGTGCTGCTAGGCAGTGACAAAGCTGGGAATCAACTCTAGGCAGTCTGACTCACAAAGTCCATGTTGTATTGCCTCCTTAAAAAAGCCATGCGGGGCTTCCCCTGGTGGTCCAGTGGGTAAGGACAGCGCCTTGCAGTGCAAGGGGCACCAGTTCCATCCCTGGCCTGGGAAGATCCCACAGTTGCCGCGGAGCGGCTGGACTGATGTTTCCAACTGCCGAGCCAGAGCTCTGGAGTGCATGCACCCAGAGCCGATCTCTGCGATGAGCGAGGCCACTGCGATGGGAGGCCCACACAGGCCAAGGAACAAAGATAAATAGATGAAAGACCAATAGAAGTGGCCAAAAAAAGGAAAAAAAAAAGAGTGTTTCAGGCTTCAGAAAGTATAAATAGTGGCAAAATTAGTTACAGATTGACTTTCAAATTGTGACTACAGTTGGGAAACATGATTTCATTAGAAATAGTTAATATGTTAGTCAGTTTTCAAGAAATTGTTTTCCATTTACTAATATATATTACAATATATAAACAATACCAGCAGACATGCTGAAACTAAAATAAAACCACTTTAAAAATAATGGGCTTTGGAGCCAAGTTATACCTAAACATAACTATTGATACTTACAAAGACATATCTTGATACTTTTCTTCTCAACATTATCAATTTTGCAGTATAATCACAAGAAAGGCAAGGCTTCTGATAGGTTAAAAACGAATTTACTGGGCTTCCCCTGGTGGTCCAGTGGGTAAGGACACCGCCTTGCAGTGCAAGGGGGTCCGGTTCGAGCCCTGGCCTGGGAAGACCCCACGTGCCGTGGAGCGGCTGGACCAATGTGTCCAATTACCGAGCCGGAGCTCTGGAGCGCATGCGCCCAGAGCCGGCGCTCTGCAACGACAGATGCCACCGCGCTGGGAGGCCCGCAGGAGCCAAAGAACAAAGACGGATGAAAATAGAGAAATGAAAGACCAATAGAAGTGGCCCGCCCGCTCCCCTCCCTCCCCAACCCGACCCCAGCCCAATAAGTAAATAAATAAATAAATAAATAAATAAACGAATCTACTGACTACCTTCTAAACTTTGTGAACTGAACATTTGTGTTTATATTTGCTACCTCCCCAAAGTCACCTAAAATTATAATAAAGGATAAAAAGAATGGAAGAAGAGAGGATAACAAATAAAAAAATTGGAAGGTGAAAAAATAAAGGATAAACAGATTTAATTAAGTGGAGAAAAATGCAATAAACTGGCTTTTTGAAAGGCAAAAAGAGGCCAGTTGATTTGCACAGCAGAACTCTGAAAAATTTAGGAATTAGAGACACTGGGTTCTGAGAAAACTGGGGATGAAAAATGCCTCTAAAAATAGAATGGGACTGAAGTCCTAAAAGGAACAGTTGGACACACAGCCCTTGTTTCACCTCAAACTACCATCCTTCCCCTCCCCATAGGGGGAATGGACTTTTGTTAAGCCAGAGAGATTGAAGAAAGGCATCTTTATGAATCATCAATCAAGTACCACCAAACAATTCAGAGAAGTCTCTAACATGAAAGGCAGCACTTCCCCTACCTCCAAAAACAAACAGCAAGCAAAAAACAAAAGAAAACCCAGCAAGAAGCACGAGGATTGTACAAGTTCAATCAAAGCAAGGTACAGTATTGCATTCATTGACAAATACGAGAAAGTTACACAGAAGAGAAAGAAGGGTGTTATGAAAAAACAAATAAAGAAAAACCATTTTTCAAAGACATATCTTGATACTTTTCTTCTCAACATTATCAATTTTGCAGTATAATCACAAGAAAGGCAAGGCTTCTGATAGGTTAAAAACGAATTTACTGGGCTTCCCCTGGTGGTCCAGTGGGTAAGGACACCGCCTTGCAGTGCAAGGGGGGCCGGTTCGAGCCCTGGCCTGGGAAGACCCCACGTGCCGTGGAGCGGCTGGACCAATGTGTCCAATTACCGAGCCGGAGCTCTGGAGCGCATGCGCCCAGAGCCGGCGCTCTGCAACGACAGATGCCACCGCGCTGGGAGGCCCGCAGGAGCCAAAGAACAAAGACGGATGAAAATAGAGAAATGAAAGACCAATAGAAGTGGCCCGCCCGCTCCCCTCCCTCCCCAACCCGACCCCAGCCCAATAAGTAAATAAATAAATAAATAAATAAATAAACGAATCTACTGACTACCTTCTAAACTTTGTGAACTGAACATTTGTGTTTATATTTGCTACCTCCCCAAAGTCACCTAAAATTATAATAAAGGATAAAAAGAATGGAAGAAGAGAGGATAACATAAAAAAATTGGAAGGTGAAAAAATAAAGGATAAACAGATTTAATTAAGTGGAGAAAAATGCAATAAACTGGCTTTTTGAAAGGCAAAAAGAGGCCAGTTGATTTGCACAGCAGAACTCTGAAAAATTTAGGAATTAGAGACACTGGGTTCTGAGAAAACTGGGGATGAAAAATGCCTCTAAAAATAGAATGGGACTGAAGTCCTAAAAGGAACAGTTGGACACACAGCCCTTATTTCACCTCAAACTACCATCCTTCCCCTCCCCATAGGGGGAATGGACTTTTGTTAAGCCAGAGAGATTGAGGAAAGGCATCTTTATGAATCATCAATCAAGTACCACCAAACAATTCAGAGAAGTCTCTAACATGAAAGGCAGCACTTCCCCTACCTCCAAAAACAAACAGCAAGCAAAAAACAAAAGAAAACCCAGCAAGAAGCACGAGGATTGTACAAGTTCAATCAAAGCAAGGTACAGTATTGCATTCATTGACAAATACGAGAAAGTTACACAGAAGAGAAAGAAGGGTGTTATGAATTAAAAATATAATAGCCAATATAAACATGTCAACAGTAGGTTGGAAGATAAAACTGAGGAAATTCCCCAGCAAGTAAAAGGCTCTAGATCTAAGCATATCATAACACTACGCTCACCTAAAAGTGAGCAAAGCAGTACTGTTATGAATTGGTGATGAGACGGAAATTGGTAAAATTTCTACCAGAGGCAGTTAGCAATTTTCTTTAAAGTTAAAAATAGAATTCCCTTTCAACCAGAAACTTCATTTCTAGAAATTTTATCCTACAGATAAGCTCACTTGTATACAAAAAGTTGTAAACAAGGGTAGTAACAATAGAAGGCTGGAAATGCACTAAATGCCATCAACTGGAAATTGCTTTAGTTTGTTTTACATGTTTCTCATTGTGGTAAACATCACATAATATAAACCATACTATTTTAACCATGCTTGACTCTCCAGTTCAGTGACACTAAGTACGGTCACACTGTTGGGCAACACTCCCCATCATCCACCTCCCGAAGTTTTCACCTTCCTAAACTGAAACTCTGTCCCTGTGAAACACTAACTCCCCATTCCCCTTCCCCATCCTACTCCCCAGCCCCTGGCATTTGCCAATCTACTTTCTGGCTCTATGAATCAGACTCTTCTAGGTACCTCGTATAAGTAGAATTGAACAGTATTTGTCTGCACCTAATGTATACTGGAATGTATCTTTAAGGTTAACTTAATATATGCTCTACAAACAGATTGTATCTTATTTTTTGCCCCCTGGGCTATATAGTAGATTTTCACTAGTTAGCTATTTTATTCAGAGTAGTGCATATATGTCAATCAATCTCCCAATTTATCCCACTCTCCCTTCCCCTCCTTTGTGTTTGGAAACTGGTCAAGAAAAATATGTTGCAAAAAGTGAAAGTGTTAGTTGCTCAGTTGTGTCTGACTCTCTGTGACCCCATGGACTGTAGTCTGCCTGGCTCCTCTGTCTGTGGAATTTTCCAGGCAAGAATACTGGAGTGGGTTGCCATTTCCTTCTCCAGGGGATTTTCCTGACCTAGGGATTAAACCTGGGTCTTATGTTACACTCCTACAGTAAAACAAAGCCATTTAAAAAATTTTAAGAGTACTCAAGTTATACTCGTGTTGAATGATTTTTAAAGTATACTGAAAAAGCAAGATGTGGAACCATGTGTTTATATACAGAGAGTACATTTCTGGTAAGGTGCATCACAAATGATCATGGTGATTAGGGGCACTCCAGTAAGGGGTGTGGGTGGCTGAAGATACTAGAGAAAGGGAGACTAACTTTCCTTTATGTACCATTTTGTATCTGTAAGCTTTTATATCTATGTTTTTTATATCTATTTTTAAAAGTTATTTTAACCGACTGAGCTAGTGCCTCATTACTAAAAAGACCTTAATATCTAGTCAGAATGAATTTTATAACTGCCCATTGAATCATTCCTAAATCCTTAGTAGTTTTGGTACTACTCGACTTGAGTTTTCTTGCCTGGAGAATCCCACGGACAGAGGAGCCTGCTAGCCTACAGTCCATGGGGTCACAAACAGTTGGACACAACTGACTGACTAAGCCCAGCACAGCACTATAATACACAGTGCTCTCAAATATGAAATTTTACTATAATCAATGAGTAGGTATATTGTCCTCTGGTGTTTTTAAAATTTATTTTATTAAAAGTTAAAAAAATTTGGGGCGGGAGGGTTTCTGTTTTTTGATTATAGGACAACACTGAGAGCATATGACAAATTTCTTATTTTATATTTATGGTGCCTCTTTACGCCCACTTCTGCCATCACCCAGAGCCTGTGCTAGCAGAGCGGCCCTAAGTGAATGAACCCAGTACACGTTCCTCCCTGGACCACCAGGGCAAGCTAAACCATTCTGCTTCCACCAGAATTTGGAACTAGGTCACTGAGAAGCAGTCCGTTGTTCTTGGGAGCCAAACTGCAAGGATAGTTAGTGCTCAGTTCATGGCATTGACTCATTAGGCATGAATTTGGGCAAATCTGGGAAAGAGTGGAGGACAGAGGAGGACTGGTGTGCTGCAGTCCATAGGTGCACTGCAGAAGAGTCCTTGTTCTTACACTCTCGTACCAAAGCCCCCATTTTAGGCAAGAATCTGGGTTGCCATTTCCTTCTCCAGGGGATTTTCCTGACCTAGGGATTAAACCTGGGTCTTATGTTACACTCCTACAGTAAAACAAAGCCATTTAAAAAATTTTAAGAGTACTCAAGTTATACTCGTGTTGAATGATTTTTAAAGTATACTGAAAAAGCAAGATGTGGAACCATGTGTTTATATACAGAGAGTACATTTCTGGTAAGGTGCATCACAAATGATCATGGTGATTAGGGGCACTCCAGTAAGGGGTGTGGGTGGCTGAAGATACTAGAGAAAGGGAGACTAACTTTCCTTTATGTACCATTTTGTATCTGTAAGCTTTTATATCTATGTTTTTTATATCTATTTTTAAAAGTTATTTTAACCGACTGAGCTAGTGCCTCATTACTAAAAAGACCTTAATATCTAGTCAGAATGAATTTTATAACTGCCCATTGAATCATTCCTAAATCCTTAGTAGTTTTGGTACTACTCGACTTGAGTTTTCTTGCCTGGAGAATCCCATGGACAGAGGAGCCTGCTAGCCTACAGTCCATGGGGTCACAAACAGTTGGACACAACTGACTGACTAAGCCCAGCACAGCACTATAATACACAGTGCTCTCAAATATGAAATTTTACTATAATCAATGAGTAGGTATATTGTCCTCTGGTGTTTTTAAAATTTATTTTATTAAAAGTTAAAAAAATTTGGGGCGGGAGGGTTTCTGTTTTTTGATTATAGGACAACACTGAGAGCATATGACAAATTTCTTATTTTATATTTATGGTGCCTCTTTACGCCCACTTCTGCCATCACCCAGAGCCTGTGCTAGCAGAGCGGCCCTAAGTGAATGAACCCAGTACACGTTCCTCCCTGGACCACCAGGGCAAGCTAAACCATTCTGCTTCCACCAGAATTTGGAACTAGGTCACTGAGAAGCAGTCCGTTGTTCTTGGGAGCCAAACTGCAAGGATAGTTAGTGCTCAGTTCATGGCATTGACTCATTAGGCATGAATTTGGGCAAATCTGGGAAAGAGTGGAGGACAGAGGAGGACTGGTGTGCTGCAGTCCATGGGCTTGCGAAGAGTCAGACCTGACTTAGCAACTGAGCAACAACAACAAAAATATTCACACTGTTATTCATACCATTATTCTAAAGATTAAATAATATTACAAAAGTAAAAAAAATAACCTTGAAAAGTATTTCTATCAGGTTTTATAATATTCTTTGTTATGTGTCATAGTGTTAGCTTCTAAGCACTTTTCTAAATCACCAATGTTCATTTAAATGTTTGATGCTTGCTTGAAGTTGTAAGACCTGTACAATCGCACTGTCTCCGTTTTCTTTTCCTTGTTTTCAAATCACTGCCCAGAAATACCAGATCAACACTGTATTGACCGTGTCCTAGATGCCTTCCAGTTCTCTGCTTCATCAACCCCTGTGCTGCCTTGCCTCCCCACATCCAGGGCAGGCTCCTGAACACTGAATTGCCTAGAAAGGGAATTCTGACAAACTTACTCAGGCAGCGTTTAATCAAAATATTATTCTTTCTAGAGGGTTTCATACAATAAACCCATCTTGGGCTCTACATTCACATTATAAACATTTTCTGTCCTGCCACATTTTAGGGACATGACTAACAATCTCTTTCCACCTCCATCCCCTTTCTGGAAGGACAAAGCTCCACCCTATCCTTCTCACAAACATCAGCTTTTTCCTAACTTTCCTTTCTTCTCATATTTATTTCAATTTGATGTTACCTGTACACGTCTCTTTCCATTAGGCAGAACACCCGTGTGATCTTCCCAGGCTTCATATTACCGACTAGGGACAGCCAATGTGGTGCTACAAATGAGCTAGGTTTCGTATGAAATATAAATCCTATTCAATTAAGCAAATAGAATTTGTTACATAATCAGAAAACAGAAGTCAAATCTAAAAATAGTATTTAAGATCTAGGACAAGAGATGGAGACAAATTGGGAAGAAAATGACATTTCTAGGTAAAAAATATTAATAATTCATCTATGGTGTGTGTGTTTAGTTTCTCAGCCATGTCTGACTGATTGGGACCCCAAGGACTGTAGCCCACCAGGCTCCTCTGTCCATGGGATTCTCCAGGCAAGCATACTGGAGTGCTGCAGTCCATGGGCTTAAGAGTCAGACCTGACTTAGCAACTGAGCAACAACAACAAAATATTCATTTCATACCATTATTCTAAAGATTAAATAATATTACAAAAGTAAAAAATAACCTTGAAAAGTATTTCTATCAGGTTTTATAATATTCTTTGTTATGTGTCATAGTGTTAGCTTCTAAGCACTTTTCTAAATCACCAATGTTCATTTAAATGTTTGATGCTTGCTTGAAGTTGTAAGACCTGTACAATCGCACTGTCTCCGTTTTCTTTTCCTTGTTTTCAAATCACTGCCCAGAAATACCAGATCAACACTGTATTGACCGTGTCCTAGATGCCTTCCAGTTCTCTGCTTCATCAACCCCTGTGCTGCCTTGCCTCCCCACATCCAGGGCAGGCTCCTGAACACTGAATTGCCTAGAAAGGGAATTCTGACAAACTTACTCAGGCAGCGTTTAATCAAAATATTATTCTTTCTAGAGGGTTTCATACAATAAACCCATCTTGGGCTCTACATTCACATTATAAACATTTTCTGTCCTGCCACATTTTAGGGACATGACTAACAATCTCTTTCCACCTCCATCCCCTTTCTGGAAGGACAAAGCTCCACCCTATCCTTCTCACAAACATCAGCTTTTTCCTAACTTTCCTTTCTTCTCATATTTATTTCAATTTGATGTTACCTGTACACGTCTCTTTCCATTAGGCAGAACACCCGTGTGATCTTCCCAGGCTTCATATTACCGACTAGGGACAGCCAATGTGGTGCTACAAATGAGCTAGGTTTCGTATGAAATATAAATCCTATTCAATTAAGCAAATAGAATTTGTTACATAATCAGAAAACAGAAGTCAAATCTAAAAATAGTATTTAAGATCTAGGACAAGAGATGGAGACAAATTGGGAAGAAAATGACATTTCTAGGTAAAAAATATTAATAATTCATCTATGGTGTGTGTGTTTAGTTTCTCAGCCATGTCTGACTGATTGGGACCCCAAGGACTGTAGCCCACCAGGCTCCTCTGTCCATGGGATTCTCCAGGCAAGCATACTGGAGTGGGTAGCCATTCCCTTCTTCAGGGGATCTTCCTGACCCAGGGATCAAGCTCAGGTCTCCTGCATTGCAGGCAGATTCTTTGCCATCTAAGCCACCAGAGAAGCCCTAATTCAACTACTAGGAGAGTGGGATTTGTTTTCTACAGGAAGTCTTCCAATATAATCCATGCTGTAGCCCTATTTATAAGAAATGAAGATTCCTCCCTGATTGTCATCAGGAAGAAGCTAAGAGTGTAGCCAATGGAAAATGAGCTGTCAACTTGAAAACTGTAGCATGATAAAGATCCCTGTTCAGAGGTAATGAAGAAAATACGTAAAAAGAGGAATCTAAAAGGTAATTGTCTAGATACAAAACTGCTTTATCTAGTTAGAACAGAAATATTCTTAGAGTGCAAGATAGCAATCTATCTGGCTCATAATCTCTTATCTAATATTTATTTCCCAAATGAATCTACCTATCAAGCCTGGTGAGTTTGGGGGAGGGGCGTGGTTCGAGAGAGAAGTATTAGGGACCATGTGGATGATCTTTTTTTTTTTTTTAAGAAGATTTATTTATTTATTTATTTCGGGCGGGGGTCGGGTTGGGGAGGGAGGGGAGTGGGCGGGCCACTTCTATTGGTCTTTCATTTCTCTATTTTCATCCGGCTTTGTGCTTTGGCTCCTGTGGGCCTCCCATCGCGGTGGCCTCTGTTGTCGCAGAGCACCGGCTCTGGGCGCATGCGCTCCAGAGCTCCGCTCAGTAATTGGACGCATCAGTCCAGCCACTCCGCGGCACGTGGGATCTTCCCAGGCCAGGGATCGAACCGGCGCCCCTTGCACTGTAAGGCGGTGTCCTTACCCACTGCACCACCAGGGGAAGCCCCATGTGGATGATCTTGCTAGACAATTGAATTTTCATGGTGATGAGATCTCTTGCCCATTTAGTGAGGTCTTCTCAGCCTCGGTATCCTGATTAAAATTCTCATCCTGCAAAGGATTCCTAGGAGGACTAGTCCTCATTCCTACTATAATCCAGAAGCCTCCTCCAAAATGAAAAAGATCTCGCTCATGTTCATTATTACACTTGGCATCTGGGCTTCTGTGTGCACCAGATTAACCTTTTATTCTTTTTCAGTGTGTGTAATAGAATTTCTGGAAACCATCGTGTTACCAACTGCTGATGTCTTCTAGTGTACTTTCTACCTTTCATTTTGTTAATATGTAATGTCTTATAACAGACCTTAAGCTCCTTGAGGATAAGAGTTCCTTCAGATTTGCAGTCCTTTGTTACCACTATCTCAGTGTCTTTCACAGAAGGTTATCATTAAATGAATAAAGATAAACTGATAATGGACAAGTCACTTTTGGAGAATCCTGGAATGAAAATTTTTGTAGTGGTTAGCCACCTTTAAAGTGAATGAAAACTATGTAAAAGAGGAATTCTAAAAGGTAATTGTCTAGATACAAAACTGCTTTATCTAGTTAGAACAGAAATATTCTTAGAGTGCAAGATAGCAATCTATCTGGCTCATAATCTCTTATCTAATATTTATTTCCCAAATGAATCTACCTATCAAGCCTGGTGAGTTTGGGGGAGGGGCGTGGTTCGAGAGAGAAGTATTAGGGACCATGTGGATGATCTTTTTTTTTTTTTTAAGAAGATTTATTTATTTATTTATTTCGGGCGGGGGTCGGGTTGGGGAGGGAGGGGAGGGGGCGGGCCACTGCTAGTGTTCTTTCATTTTTTATTTTCATCCGGCTTTGTGCTTTGGCTCCTGTGGTCCTCCCATCGCGATGTCGTCTGTCGTGGCGGAGCACCGGCTCTGGGCGCATGCGCCCAGAGCTCCGCTCAGTAAGTGGACGCATCAGTCCAGCCACTCCGCGGCACGTGGGATCTTCCCAGGCCAGGGATCGAACCGGCGCCCCTTGCACTGTAAGGCGGTGTCCTTACCCACTGCACCACCAGGGGAAGCCCCATGTGGATGATCTTGCTAGACAATTGAATTTTCATGGTGATGAGATCTCTTGCCCATTTAGTGAGGTCTTCTCAGCCTCGGTATCCTGATTAAAATTCTCATCCTGCAAAGGATTCCTAGGGAGGACTAGTCCTCATTCCTACTATAATCCAGAAGCCTCCTCCAAAATGAAAAAGATCTCGCTCATGTTCATTATTACACTTGGCATCTGGGCTTCTGTGTGCACCAGATTAACCTTTTATTCTTTTTCAGTGTGTGTAATAGAATTTCTGGAAACCATCGTGTTACCAACTGCTGATGTCTTCTAGTGTACTTTCTACCTTTCATTTTGTTAATATGTAATGTCTTATAACAGACCTTAAGCTCCTTGAGGATAAGAGTTCCTTCAGATTTGCAGTCCTTTGTTACCACTATCTCAGTGTCTTTCACAGAAGGTTATCATTAAATGAATAAAGATAAACTGATAATGGACAAGTCACTTTTGGAGAATCCTGGAATGAAAATTTTTGTAGTGGTTAGCCACTGATGCTCCTTCAAAATCCAAGTCATAGCTCAATTTCTCTTTTATTTCCTTAATTCTTATTAATATTTACTGAAACTGTTTCAGTGATATAACAGCGTCTACCTTAATGACAGGTGATGTTTTTAAATGTTGTACCAGTTCTTGAGAGATACTATTAGCAGGTACTTTTTCTTCTCAACTAGTCTCTGAGTTCCTTGAAAGTGGGGACCATGCCTTCAATTTCCTCACACCATTCATTACTACACTGCACACAGTATTGACTAGTACTGACCACATGTCTTCCACAGACCAGGTGCTTTCTAAGCATTTCGTGCGTATTGAGAATCATTTAACGTTCATGGCAGCCCTATGGGGCATGTACTAAACATGAGTAGCATGTTTACATGCTAGCATGAGTAGCATGTTACCATACTGCATGGTGACATGGTTCTAACCACACTATTTTACTTTCTCATAGACTGAAAACATTATGGTGGCTTCCTAAATGATTGGTTTAATCTAAAAATATTTATTGATGGCATCTGTTTTGGTCGACAGTGGTTTGTGATACAGTCAGGGAGAAGAGACTTTGTTTCCCCCTTTGTTGTACTGTTTCTATTACTAAAACATCCCCTTTAGCACTATAACTTGACTCTCTTGTTCTTGGATCTCTCACAGCACCACCACGCTATGCACAGCAACACAACTTCTTTATAGTTTGGGCATTTCTACTACCAGCGTTATCTCTCAGAACGCCCAACCCAAAGTCCCTAGTTACTGCCACCTCACATAGGGCAGCAACATCAAACTCATCTGCTTGTTACTAGCTAGGGGACCTCAGACAAGTCACTGGAATTCTCTCAACTTCAGCTCTTCATTAGAAAGACAGGAACAATAAAATCTCCATGTAAGATTCAGAGATGAGGTAGGTTAGGAGACGAGCACAGCATCTGCTGCATAGTAAATGCTCAATTATTTAGTAATTGTTATTATTCTCTTAGCAGTTCATCTAACTCTTGCTGTGTGAGTAAATCAACATAGAAGTATCCTTAAAGATGGGTGGGATGGGGGGATATACATATGACTATTCTGGGATCATACATATCTGTAAACAACAAAACTCTGTAAAAGTAAAAAGTAAAATAAAAATTAAAAAAAAAAAAAGATGATAGTGTCTTACAGTGATAAATGGCAATCAGCCCTGGTTCCAGGTGTGAGGCCCTCCTGATGTCAGCGAGAGAACCCGTGTGCCCTATGGAAGGGTAGCCCCTCTCAGTCCAGGTGATGCTCAGTTTGCAGGCAGTCAGTAACTTCAGAGACGAGGCTCTTCACTACTCATTATCCTAGCCAGGTTCAAGTGGCACCTGGACCACATTTTTAATGTACTTTGTTGTAATATATTCACTTTCATGGTGAATGGTTGCATCTATGAATACATTAGAAAGGTATCTGTGCTTACCAGGACGTGTCCCATTGGAAGTGTTATAAACTCAACTCAGATTATCTTTAAAATACACTCACACGTGTGGGGAGATGAGGACACGAGGTCAGACAGGAACTCAATCTAGGGCCAAGCTATACAATCAAGCCCCATCCTTCTATCTCCCAGATCTTCTTTTCTTGGTTTGTTGAATTCACCTACTTCTACAGATGAGAAGAGACCAATCCAGATGCACATCCTTTCAGCCCATAGGTCCAGAAATGAGAGCAGTTTTCCCCTCCAGCTTTGGTTGAAAACTCCCATGGAAGGGCTCTGATTGGTTCATGTTGGGCTGTGTATCTATCCCTGAACCAATCACTTTACCTAGAAAGTTAGACTACTTTGACTGGTCAGGCCTTATTTATTTTATTTCAAATAGCTTTAATAATTTCAAAAATAATTGCCCTACTTCTTGTCAAATTCCAGTGGGCTATAACATATATATGTTATATGTCTATAACATATTTTTATGGCTGTTAACAGACTTACTATTCCAGACCTAGGTGTTATGTGACCTCTGCCATTTCTTGTTTGTTTTTAAACTTTTTACTTTTTAATTTTTTAAAATTTGGGCCTCTTTTATTGATTTTTTTATCCATTTATTTTCATTCATCTTTATTCTATGACCTGTGTGGGCCTGCCATTGCAGTGGCCTCTCTCGTTGCACAGCATTGGTTCTGGGCACATACACCCCAGAGCACTGGCTCATAATTGGACATGCTGGTCCAGCTGCTCCCTAGCATGTGGGATCTTCCCAGGTCAGGGATCAGACTGGTGCCCCCCGCACTGCAAGTTGGACTCTTTACCTACTGGACCACCAGGGAAGCCCCTAAACTTTTTATTTTTTTATTGGGGTATAGCTGATTAACAATTTTGATAGTTTCAGGTGAACAGCAAAGGGATGCAGCCATCCATATAATGTAACCAGGGCTAGTTTATTTGTCACTATGATAGGGGAGAATGGGTTGTAGATGACAGTCCTTCCCACTCTCAGCAAGCTCTAATAAAGTGCAAAGGGACAGTTCTCCAAATAAAGACTGGCTCCGCTCATTATCATGTTCAAGTTATCTCTAGCATGAAAATTTGGGAAATTAAAGAGAAAAAATAGCATACATTGAATAACTTAAAAAATCAGAATTAGCTTTAGGATGTTTTGTTTATATAATATATGCCTCCTTTTAAAAAAAATGTATTTATTTATCTAACTGTGCTGAGTGCTAGTTGGGCATGCAAGATCTTTTTTCTTTTTTTTTTTAAATGGTGGGATTTTTGATGCTGACCAGGTTTTTCTCTAGCTGTGGTGAGTGGAGGCTACTCTGTGTCATGGTGTGCAGGCTTCTCATTGCAGTGATGACTCTTGTTGTAGAGCACAGGCTCTAAGGTCTGGGCCTCAGTGGTTGTAGCTCCTGGGCTCTAGAGCACAGGCTCAATAGTTGTAGCACTTGGGCATAGTTGTTCCACAGTTGGTGGGATCTTTCCAGGTCAGGGCTCAAACCCTTGTTCCCTGCATTGGCAGGAGGATTCTTTACCACTGAGCCACCACGGAAGCCCTCTAGTATGTCCCTTCTTGGTGATGATAAATGTCTCAATAGGGAATTCCCAGATGGTCCAGTGGTAAGGACTCCATGCTTTCACTGCTGAAGACCTGGGCTCAATCCCTGGGCAGGGAACTAAGATCTTGCATGCCATGTGGTATGGCCAATAAAAAATGAAGAAAAAAAAGTCTAAATAAAAAGTGATAAATTGGGCTTCCCTGGTGGTCCAGTTGGTAAGGACACCGCCTTGCAGTGCAAGGGGCGCCGGTTCGATCCCTGGCCTGGGAGGATCCCATGTGCCACGGAGCGTCTGGACCGATGTGTCCAATTGCCAAGCCGGAGCTCCGGAGCGCATGCACCCAGAGCCAGTGCTCTGCGACAACAGAGGCCACTGTGATGGGAGGCCCACACGGGTCAAAGAACAAAGATGAACGAAAATAGACAAATGAAAGACCAATAGAAGTAGCCCGCCTGCTCCCCTCCCTCCCGACCCCACCCACCCCAAAGTAAATAAATAAATCTTAAAAAAAAAAAGTGATAAATGTAGTCAATCATAGAGATGTTTCTAAATCTTTAATTCTTTTTGTGTTTTATGAAAAATATAGCTAATGGACTGATCCCTTTATTGTTTATTTAGGTGCTTCAATGCTATATAAACCTGGCTTAGTAGCATCTAGAATCTAGAATATGCAATTCTGCATCATGATTACCCGATAAAAATAAACAGCTATTATAGGCAATTTAGTGTCTTGCCATAACATGTTTATTCTCAACAAGTTAGAGCTAAGCTGCAGAACTAATACAAGATAAAATGGAGAACATGTTTTGCCATTACGTTCTGATAACTCTAGCTGTGGGGAGTGGAGGCTACTCTGTGTCATGGTGTGCAGGCTTCTCATTGCAGTGATGACTCTTGTTGTAGAGCACAGGCTCTAAGGTCTGGGCCTCAGTGGTTGTAGCTCCTGGGCTCTAGAGCACAGGCTCAATAGTTGTAGCACTTGGGCATAGTTGTTCCACAGTTGGTGGGATCTTTCCAGGTCAGGGCTCAAACCCTTGTTCCCTGCATTGGCAGGAGGATTCTTTACCACTGAGCCACCACGGAAGCCCTCTAGTATGTCCCTTCTTGGTGATGATAAATGTCTCAATAGGGAATTCCCAGATGGTCCAGTGGTAAGGACTCCATGCTTTCACTGCTGAAGACCTGGGCTCAATCCCTGGGCAGGGAACTAAGATCTTGCATGCCATGTGGTATGGCCAATAAAAAATGAAGAAAAAAAAGTCTAAATAAAAAGTGATAAATTGGGCTTCCCTGGTGGTCCAGTTGGTAAGGACACCGCCTTGCAGTGCAAGGGGCGCCGGTTCGATCCCTGGCCTGGGAGGATCCCATGTGCCACGGAGCGTCTGGACCGATGTGTCCAATTGCCAAGCCGGAGCTCCGGAGCGCATGCACCCAGAGCCAGTGCTCTGCGACAACAGAGGCCACTGTGATGGGAGGCCCACACGGGTCAAAGAACAAAGATGAACGAAAATAGACAAATGAAAGACCAATAGAAGTAGCCCGCCTGCTCCCCTCCCTCCCGACCCCACCCACCCCAAAGTAAATAAATAAATCTTAAAAAAAAAAAGTGATAAATGTAGTCAATCATAGAGATGTTTCTAAATCTTTAATTCTTTTTGTGTTTTATGAAAAATATAGCTAATGGACTGATCCCTTTATTGTTTATTTAGGTGCTTCAATGCTATATAAACCTGGCTTAGTAGCATCTAGAATCTAGAATATGCAATTCTGCATCATGATTACCCGATAAAAATAAACAGCTATTATAGGCAATTTAGTGTCTTGCCATAACATGTTTATTCTCAACAAGTTAGAGCTAAGCTGCAGAACTAATACAAGATAAAATGGAGAACATGTTTTGCCATTACGTTTCTGTAATAAAGTTGAACTAAGAACTAAAATTGAGATATGCTTTATCTTAAAATTAGCGAGCCATTTATGTCTTTGTGTATCTCTGGTATCTTTTCCCACTATATTCAATATGTAATTCATGCAATGAAATACTAAGAGGTCTAGGGACTTTTTAAAGTTAATGCCTTGTTTGTTTCTCTTTCAGTATAGACAAGATGTGTGCTAAATCCTCAAATTCCCAGTTGTAACAGAGTGTGTGAAAGTAAAATAAGCATTTGATTTTGTGTTGTTAAAGAAGATTTATTTCTGTATTGCTAAATGGAACACATTTATTGAAGTCATACCATGAGGCAGGCCCCTGTGGTAAGCACTGTACACACATAACTCACTGAATCCCTATAACTGTCCTGTGAGCAAAAGATCATTTTACAGGTGAGGAAATGGGGGCTTTCATTCAATCCTCAAAACAATCATCTGAAGTAGATTACATTTTAACCCCATATTACTGATGAGGAAACTGAGGCCTGGAAAGGTTTGGAAAATTATCCAAGTTCACAGAGCTAATTAGGGGCTTTGAACCCAGGCAGTCTAACTTTGAATCTGTGTCCTTAATCACCATTCAATACCTCCTCTGACTGTTAAATGGCTAGTAAATTATCAAGCATACAACCTATAACTGATGACCATAAAATGTATACTAGACATTGTCTAGGATACTCTTGGTCAAATTCTTTTCTAGTTATGCATTTCTCATATTTCTCTCTTTTGGGAGAAAAAGGTAAAAATAACTAAAATAACTTATTTACCATCCTGAAGTAAAGTTTCAAAAAGGCAAACTTCACAACGCTTGAGTAATTGAAGATGACATCATTATACGTTATGAAAAAAAACTCTCTTCTAAATTTTGCTGGCTACTTATTTACTGTTACAAGTAAATAATGAAGAAAGATCTGCCCCATAGGTCATTTGAAAGCGAAAGTCACTCAGTCTTATCCGACTCTTTGTGACCCCATGGACTGTAGCTCTCCAGGCTCCTCTGTCCATGGGATTCTCCAGGCAAGAATACTGGAGTAGGTAGCCATTGCCTCCTCCAGGGGATCTTCCCAACACAGGGATTAGACCTGGGTCTCCTGCATTGCAGGCAGATTCTTCACCATCTGAGCCACCAGGGAATGTCATTTGAACCTACTTTCAAATAAAGTATAGTAGAGAGACTTCCCTGATGGTTCAGTGGCTAAGACTTGATGCTCACGATGGCAGGGGGCCTGGGTTCAATCCCTGGTCAGGGAATCAGATCCCACATATTGCAACTAAGACCTGGAGCAGCCAAATAAATAAAACTTAAAAAAAAAAATAAAGTATAGTAGAATTATGACTGGCTTCTCTGCAGCCAGTCATTGGGAACCTTTTCCCAAGCAAAAGGTTCTTATTTCTTCTCCCCTTAAAACAGATATTGGGCAAAACCTTTTATTCTGCCTGAATCCTTTCCCGAAGTAAATGTGGGACATCCAGGTCTGTTTGGATGTTTGTGTGTGTGTGTGTGTGTGTGTGTGTGTGTGTGTGTATGAGAGAGAGAGAGATTGAGCCTCTAAAACCAATGTAAATTGGAGAATTTGTTTAGGCCTCTTGTGTGACTGATTACACCACCTCGAATGACAATTGGTTTCAGAAAACCCTCCTTAATGATTAATGAAAGCATTCCTGCCTTTTTGTGTCCTGCATAGATATCTCTGTCGAGAGTGAAGTTTTAAGATAGGAGCAGTGTTGATCTCATATTGGGATGGCCTAAATTCAGAACATTTGAAGCAGCATAGGTAAGTAATTCTTATTCTTTTAAATGAAACCGTAATGCTTTAAAGTAGAAAACATTTTAAGACACATTTAATAAAACTGATGGGTAACAATTACATGTGATTTATTTTTAAATTAGCATGCTTTATTCAATAAGCACATAAATAGTATACACTCATATCCAAATATATATCAAATGTGATATATTCAAGGCATGCCATAAAGCATATTCCAATTATAGTCAATCCTCATCTTAGTTTAGTTTATAAAATATTTGGTATATTCCCTTACTTAGTAGCAAGAAATGACCTTATATTACCTTATGATGAAAATCACACATATTAATTATGTACAAAGGAACACATATTTTCTAAAATTCTTCTATAATGTGCACAGCTAACAGGTTTGAAGAATAAAATCTCAACTCCTTAGTATCACTTTCAAAACTTTTCACAATCTGATCCCCAACTATATCTCCAATTTCAAGTCTTGGTTATATCTTGGCATGAGTTTTTAAGACTCCTAAGCAGGATAAATAATTTTTGTAAATCATACTTACACAGATGATGTGACTGCAGACCAGCAAGTGAAATAGAAAATCTTAAAATAAGATGGAGGGGGGAATATATTATTTTCAAAGGAATGGAAATTAAACTTAACAGTAGAAGTGGAAGTCAGAAAGTCATAAAATAATACCTTCAATGGATTGAAAGAGAGAAAGAAAGAACCTAAAACTGTGTAACTAGCAAAAAATATCCTTTAAGAATTGAGAACTGGACAATTTATTGAAGGAAATTCTAAAGAATTTACTTCAAGCAGGAGTAGCACAATCCCAAAAGCAATTTCTGAGATGCAAAAAGAGATTAAGAGCAAAAAGGGGTAAATGTGTCAGTAAACATAAACAAGTCTGAACTACATAAAATAATAACAACACTTTGTTAGGTTAAAAATCAATATAAACAGTTCATCCACCTCACTAGAACTGGTACATACTAAAAACCAACACAACATTGTAAAGTTATTTTCCTCCAATTAAAATGTTTTTTAAAAAATCAATGTAGACTGAAAAGTACTTGTACAATAGTATATAAGTTCAGAAGTGATTAGAAATAGAATATTAAAAGATTCTTGTATTATTGAAAGTGTCAATAAGTGTTATATTTTGATAAGTTGGATTTAGAAAAGGCAGGGGAACCAGAGATCAAATTGCCAACATTCATTGGATCATGGAAAAAGCAAAGGAATTCCTAAAAAAACACTTACTTCTGCTTCATTGACTACACTAAAGCCTTTGACTGAGCGGATCACAACAAATGGAAAATTCTTAAGGAGATGGGAATACCAGATCACCTTACCTGCTTCCTAAGAAACTGTGCAGGTCAAGAAGCAATCCTCATCTTAGTTTAGTTTATAAAATATTTGGTATATTCCCTTACTTAGTAGCAAGAAATGACCTTATATTACCTTATGATGAAAATCACACATATTAATTATGTACAAAGGAACACATATTTTCTAAAATTCTTCTATAATGTGCACAGCTAACAGGTTTGAAGAATAAAATCTCAACTCCTTAGTATCACTTTCAAAACTTTTCACAATCTGATCCCCAACTATATCTCCAATTTCAAGTCTTGGTTATATCTTGGCATGAGTTTTTAAGACTCCTAAGCAGGATAAATAATTTTTGTAAATCATACTTACACAGATGATGTGACTGCAGACCAGCAAGTGAAATAGAAAATCTTAAAATAAGATGGAGGGGGGAATATATTATTTTCAAAGGAATGGAAATTAAACTTAACAGTAGAAGTGGAAGTCAGAAAGTCATAAAATAATACCTTCAATGGATTGAAAGAGAGAAAGAAAGAACCTAAAACTGTGTAACTAGCAAAAAATATCCTTTAAGAATTGAGAACTGGACAATTTATTGAAGGAAATTCTAAAGAATTTACTTCAAGCAGGAGTAGCACAATCCCAAAAGCAATTTCTGAGATGCAAAAAGAGATTAAGAGCAAAAAAGGGGTAAATGTGTCAGTAAACATAAACAAGTCTGAACTACATAAAATAATAACAACACTTTGTTAGGTTAAAAATCAATATAAACAGTTCATCCACCTCACTAGAACTGGTACATACTAAAAACCAACACAACATTGTAAAGTTATTTTCCTCCAATTAAAATGTTTTTTAAAAAATCAATGTAGACTGAAAAGTACTTGTACAATAGTATATAAGTTCAGAAGTGATTAGAAATAGAATATTAAAAGATTCTTGTATTATTGAAAGTGTCAATAAGTGTTATATTTTGATAAGTTGGATTTAGAAAAGGCAGGGGAACCAGAGATCAAATTGCCAACATTCATTGGATCATGGAAAAAGCAAAGGAATTCCTAAAAAAACACTTACTTCTGCTTCATTGACTACACTAAAGCCTTTGACTGAGCGGATCACAACAAATGGAAAATTCTTAAGGAGATGGGAATACCAGATCACCTTACCTGCTTCCTAAGAAACTGTGCAGGTCAAGAAGCAACAGTTAGAGCTGGACATGGAAAAACAAACTGGTTCAAAACTGGGAATAGAGTAAGTCAAGGCTGCATAATGTCACCCTCCTTATTTAACTTATATGCAGAGTACAGCATGTGAAATGCCAGGCCGGATGGATCACAAGGTGGCATCAAGATTGCCAGGAGAAATATCAACAATGGATATGCAGATGATACCACTCTAATGGCTGAAAGTGAAGAGCAACTAAATAGCCTCTTGATGAGAGTGAAAGAGACTGAAAAATTTGCCTTAAAACTCAACATTCAAAAACCTAAGATCATGCCATGTGGTCCCAACACCTCATGGCAAATAGAAGGGGGGAAAAGTTGAAACAGTGACAGATTCTATTTTCTTGGGCTCCAGAATCACTGTGGATGGTGACTACAGTCATGAAATCAAAAGACACTGGCTCCTTGAAAGGAAAGCAATGACAAACCTAGACAGTTTACTAGAAAATAGACATCACTTTGCTGACAAAAGTGCATATAGTCAATTCTATGGTTTTTCCAGGAGTCATGTACTGATGTGAGAGTTGGACCATAAAGAAGGTTGACTGCCCAAGAGCTGACACTTTCAAATTGTGGTGCTGGAGAAGACTTGAGAATTCCTTGGACAACAAAGAGACCAAACCAGTCAGTCCTAAAGGGAAATCAACCCTGAATATTCATGGAAAAGACTGATGCTGAAGTTCCAATAATTTGGCCACCTGATTCAAATAGTCAACTCACTGGAAAATTCCCTGACGCTGGGAAAGACTGAGGACAGGAGAAGAAGAGGGAGACAGAGGGTGAAACGGTTGGATGGCGTCACTGACTCAATGAGTATGAGCTTGAGCATAATCCAGGACATAGCAAAGAACAGGGAAGCCTGCCTTGCTATATAGTCCATGAGGTTGCGTAGAGTTAGAGACTACTTAGCGACTGACCAGCAACCATAAGTAATAAATCCATGTGATAAAGCTATAAAGGAAAGCAAACAAATGCTATTTACAAAATGGTAGTCCTTAGCTTTGAGG
Source organism: Tragulus kanchil (assembly GCA_022376925.1). Classification (NCBI taxonomy): domain Eukaryota; kingdom Metazoa; phylum Chordata; class Mammalia; order Artiodactyla; family Tragulidae; genus Tragulus; species Tragulus kanchil. The sequence goes on from JAIOJX010000024.1 coordinate 25,550,780, forward strand.
AGGAAGGAGAGGGGATTGTGTAGGGAGACATTCACAGGTGAATTTGTTTTCTTATACTTGAAGATTGAGTCCTTGACATATTATCTATAATTTCTTATTCTTTTCAATCTACTCAATATTTAGCAAAGATTTCATCAAGTGTTCAGAAACCCTCATGTTTAATCAGGATGATGTCAGGGAGGCATGACTGGAATGCCATTGTAACTAATAAAATCTAAACTAACCAGTCGTGTTGGACTTTGCAAAAAGAAGGCCCTGGAAAGGGAACAGTCTGTTCAACTTCTGTAAAAGGAAATGGAGAGCAAGAATTTGTCAGTGTCTGCCAAATTCTCCTTCCCAGGCACTCCACATACACCTTTTCTCATTCACTCCCTTCCCTCTAATACTCTCACTCCTCCATCGCCGCTATTTGGTTCATATTGATTTGTATTCTCAGCATTTTTCGCCCCCTTTGGAGCAGATTCCCAGGCCCCTTCATGTTTCCTTGTCCTGGAAATTTTTTCCCAGACAACATTTACCTGGCAGCATGAAGTCTAAGGCTTTTTCTGGGATTTGCAAAAATCTTAAGTCCCTTGAAGAGAATGTGTCAGGTGTCTTAGAGGTAGAGAGACAGGGCACAGTGAACCAAGAGAGAGGCAGCCAGGAGGCCCTCAATGCCATAGATTACCTTCTACTGCCTGGAACTTTCAAACCTGCTTTTTCTTTCATACTCCATGTACTTTTGATGTGATAGGACATGTTCCTATTGTAATGTGACTTCTGGCCCAGCACCTTTATGTCTCATTGCTGGGTGGGCTGGCTCAGTGAGTAGTAGACGCATTTCTAGTAGCTCTTCTGACACTGAAAAATCAGCAATGACTTAAGTATTTACAGAAGTGATTGCAAGTCCCTGGTGCCTCAGATGGTAAAGAATCTGCCTGCAGATTGCAGAATGCAGGAGACCCAAGTTCAATTCCTAGATTGGAAAGGATCTCCGGGAGAAGGGAATGGCTTCCCACTCCAGTATTCCTGCCTGGAGAATTTCATGGACAGAGGAGCCTGGCAAGCTATAATCCACGGGGACGGACACGACTGAGTGACTAACTCAAAGCTGCCCTACTCAAGAGTAAGTGTAATTGAGAAGCAGGAGTCCAGGAAATGGAAGTCTTAATAGATTATATTTAAATTACCTACTTTTGCAAATGTTATGAAAACACAGGTATGTATGAACATATTATGACGGCACCTCCCATGGTCTCAAGAGGGACCCTTGCAAGTGAGGAGCCATGAAACATAAGTTGTAATAGCTTCAGGGTATCTGTTGGGGGGCTTGAGAAATGTTTGCTGAATGAGTACGTAAGCCAAATATGAGACAAATGCATACTAGGAATCTCTTCCAAAGCGGATTAATTTTCTATCTTATCGTATCTATCAGGGCCTGGATATGTTATCTTTTACTAACTCCATCCTTATCAAGTCTTCTGACAGAAAAGATTCTTCCCCGGGTATCTTATATGGGGGAGGTGGTGGGTACATAGCAGATCTGAGTGGAAGTATTGTCATATTGTCAGTCTGGGTAGAAATCAGTCTCTTGGGAGTTTGTGCTGTTTCGCGGTAAGCTGTGCCTAACTCTTTGTAGCGACCCCATGGATGGTGGTAGCCCGCCAGGCTCCTCTTTCCATAGGATTCTCCCAGGCAAGAATACTGGAGTGGGTTGTCATTTCCTTCTCCAGGGGATCGTCCTGACCCAGGGATCAAACCTGAGTCTTCTGCATTGGCAGGTGGTTTCTTCACCACCAAGCTTCCAAGGAAGCCCCTTGATTTGTGTAACTGGGTCCCAAGAAAAGGGCTGCTCAGACTGCCCTGATGAAATTCAGCTTCAGAACACGGAAATGTGGCACCCAATGTACCCTCAGTCATAAAACCTCGTCACCAGGCTGGCCTTTCTCAGAGAGAAGTATCTAATTCACTAGGCATGGGATTTCCCTGGTGGTTCAGTAGCTAAGACTCTATGTTCCCAATGCAAAGGGCCAGGGTTCGATGTCTGGTTGCAGAATGCAGGAGACCCAAGTTCAATTCCTAGATTGGAAAGGATCTCCGGGAGAAGGGAATGGCTTCCCACTCCAGTATTCCTGCCTGGAGAATTTCATGGACAGAGGAGCCTGGCAAGCTATAATCCACGGGGACGGACACGACTGAGTGACTAACTCAAAGCTGCCCTACTCAAGAGTAAGTGTAATTGAGAAGCAGGAGTCCAGGAAATGGAAGTCTTAATAGATTATATTTAAATTACCTACTTTTGCAAATGTTATGAAAACACAGGTATGTATGAACATATTATGACGGCACCTCCCATGGTCTCAAGAGGGACCCTTGCAAGTGAGGAGCCATGAAACATAAGTTGTAATAGCTTCAGGGTATCTGTTGGGGGGCTTGAGAAATGTTTGCTGAATGAGTACGTAAGCCAAATATGAGACAAATGCATACTAGGAATCTCTTCCAAAGCGGATTAATTTTCTATCTTATCGTATCTATCAGGGCCTGGATATGTTATCTTTTACTAACTCCATCCTTATCAAGTCTTCTGACAGAAAAGATTCTTCCCCGGGTATCTTATATGGGGGAGGTGGTGGGTACATAGCAGATCTGAGTGGAAGTATTGTCATATTGTCAGTCTGGGTAGAAATCAGTCTCTTGGGAGTTTGTGCTGTTTCGTCGGTAAGCTGTGCCTAACTCTTTGTAGCGACCCCATGGATGGTGGTAGCCCGCCAGGCTCCTCTTTCCATAGGATTCTCCCAGGCAAGAATACTGGAGTGGGTTGTCATTTCCTTCTCCAGGGGATCGTCCTGACCCAGGGATCAAACCTGAGTCTTCTGCATTGGCAGGTGGTTTCTTCACCACCAAGCTTCCAAGGAAGCCCCTTGATTTGTGTAACTGGGTCCCAAGAAAAGGGCTGCTCAGACTGCCCTGATGAAATTCAGCTTCAGAACACGGAAATGTGGCACCCAATGTACCCTCAGTCATAAAACCTCGTCACCAGGCTGGCCTTTCTCAGAGAGAAGTATCTAATTCACTAGGCATGGGATTTCCCTGGTGGTTCAGTAGCTAAGACTCTATGTTCCCAATGCAAAGGGCCAGGGTTCGATGTCTGGTCAGGGAACTGAATCCCACATGCTGAAACTAAGACTTTGAATGCTGTAACTAAGGCCTGATGCCACCAAATAAAGCAATAAAGACAGAAAAATTTAATTCATGAAGAGTACCTTAAACTTTCAAAATGAGTGAGAAGTACAGATTAACTGGATAAATATAGGTGAGATTGAAAGGGGGATTGCCTTTTTCCTACTGCTTTTCTATACTTAAAAAAATTTAATGCTTGTTTTCATAGTACCTTTTTTTTTTTGGACACTTCTATTGGTCTTTTCATTCATTTGTTTTCATCCATCTTTGTTCTCTGGCCTGTGTGGGCCCTCCCATCGCAGTGGCCTCTGTCGCTGCAGAGCACCGGCTCTGGCCGCATGCACTCCAGAGCTCCGGCTTGGTATTTGAACATATCAGTCCAGCTGCTCTGTGGCACATGGGGTCCTCCCAGGCCAGGGATTGAACCAGCACCCCTTGCACTGCAAGGCGGTGTCCTTACCCATTGGACCACCAGGGAAACCCTGTTTTCATAGTAACATTTTAAACATTTATTTCATTTACTTTTTATTTTTTGGCCACACGATGTGGCAGGTATGATCTTAGTTCCCTGCCCAGAGACCAAACCCAGGCCCTCTGCATTGGAAGAGTGGAGTCTTAACCACTGGACCACCAAGAAAATCCCATGTTTTCACAATAACTTAAAATGAGAAAGAAATTACTCACCAGTATATGGAATTAGAAAAAAATATATCTTTTTCTTTTTCTTCTTTTTTTTTTTTTGCAGCTGTGAAACAAAGCCACTCTTAGACCCTGTATGGCCATGGAAACTCTGAGCAGAAACAACTCAGAAGCTGCTCTAAAGCTGTCCAGGGGCACACTTGGTGTTGCTTCAAGATCACAACCAGATTCTTCACTCCTTCAAGTGTCAGGTGCTTTGAAGGGAAGAGGAAAGGACTGCAGTGACATCAACCATTTACTGCCTGATCCTATTATGTTTGAAGATTTTTAGGGCTGGAAGCCTCAGATCATTGCACCTAACTCCCTTACTGTAAGAATGGGGAACCCAGGACCAAGTAAGTTATTCCCTGAGGGTTACATCGTCAGTGGTAGATGTGGGACCTTTAGAATAGGTTTAGAATACTATTTTTAGGCTTAAACAATTCAGAATTGAATGTCACAGGGGCTGTAAAGGAGGATGCATTGTAAGGCAGCCTTCGTCCAAGAGTGTTTGCTGAAGGGGAGGCAGAGCCCCACCACTGCAGCCAAATTAACAGCTGGTAACAGTTGGAGGCAACTGTCAGTTGCTAAGAATTTTGAGCTCACAAAAATCTTGCAGTATTAGGGAAGGGTTGTTCCTCCTGGTCCCATCCATCATTCATTGGAAGGTGGCAGGGATCACCAGCTGTCACGTACAAACTAACTCATAGCCAGAGCAGAAACTGGATTTGGAAAGAGGATACAATCAATATCCATCAACGAGAAGTTGGTGTTTGGAAGAAGTTGACCTAGGGAAAGTCAGCCTTGTCTTCTTTAAAAAGAGACAGGAGGGTTTCCCTGGTAGTCCAGTGGGTAAAGAGTCCACCTTGCAATGCAAGGGACCCCGGTTCAATTCCTGGCCCAGGAAGGTCCCATGTGCTGTGGAGCAACTGGACTGGTGTGTCCAATTACGAGCCAGTGCTCTGCAACAAGAGAGGCCACTGCAATGGGAGGCCCACACATGCCAAGAAATAAAAAGATGGATGAAAATAAATACAAATAAAAAGAGGCATGATGGGGCAAAAGAAAAGAGAGAGAGAGAGAGAGAGGAAGGAAAAAGAGGAAAACACAGAAAAAAACCAAGATAAAAAGTCTCTAAGACACATCTCCTGGGGGAAAATGTAACAGTAACAGAAAATGATAATAGAATACCTCTGGAAAGATTAATAAAGAACTGATAATTGCCTCCCAAGAAGGGCATCAAGTTTCAGGTGTTTAGGCATAGGAGAGACTTTTTTTTTTTTAACTATATACACTTTTCCATACTCGGGTTTTGGGATCATATGAATTTTTAATCTATTAAAAAAAAAAAAAACAAAAACCTTTTATTTATTTTTGGCTGTGCTTGATCTTCATTAATGTGTGGGTTTAGCTGCTCTGCGGTATGTGGGATCTTCCCAGATCAGGGATCGAACCTGTGTCTCCTGCATTGGCAGATGGGTTCTTATTCACCGAGCTACAAGGGAAGCCCCTTAATCTATTTTTTAAAAAACATTAGTTTGTTTGTTTTTTAAAAGAAAGTAATAAGGGAATCTTTCTTAAAATTGTAGCACTCTTAAAATAATCCCTATGAAACAAGGATGTGACTAGCTTAGTACAACACAGCACTAACGGGGTCTTCAGGCCCAACTGCAGCCAAATTAACAGCTGGTAACAGTTGGAGGCAACTGTCAGTTGCTAAGAATTTTGAGCTCACAAAAATCTTGCAGTATTAGGGAAGGGTTGTTCCTCCTGGTCCCATCCATCATTCATTGGAAGGTGGCAGGGATCACCAGCTGTCACGTACAAACTAACTCATAGCCAGAGCAGAAACTGGATTTGGAAAGAGGATACAATCAATATCCATCAACGAGAAGTTGGTGTTTGGAAGAAGTTGACCTAGGGAAAGTCAGCCTTGTCTTCTTTAAAAAGAGACAGGAGGGTTTCCCTGGTAGTCCAGTGGGTAAAGAGTCCACCTTGCAATGCAAGGGACCCCGGTTCAATTCCTGGCCCAGGAAGGTCCCATGTGCTGTGGAGCAACTGGACTGGTGTGTCCAATTACGAGCCAGTGCTCTGCAACAAGAGAGGCCACTGCAATGGGAGGCCCACACATGCCAAGAAATAAAAAGATGGATGAAAATAAATACAAATAAAAAGAGGCATGATGGGGCAAAAGAAAAAAAGAGAGAGAGAGAGAGAGAGAGGAAGGAAAAAGAGGAAAACACAGAAAAAAACCAAGATAAAAAGTCTCTAAGACACATCTCCTGGGGGAAAATGTAACAGTAACAGAAAATGATAATAGAATACCTCTGGAAAGATTAATAAAGAACTGATAATTGCCTCCCAAGAAGGGCATCAAGTTTCAGGTGTTTAGGCATAGGAGAGACTTTTTTTTTTTTAACTATATACACTTTTCCATACTCGGGTTTTGGGATCATATGAATTTTTAATCTATTAAAAAAAAAAAAAACAAAAACCTTTTATTTATTTTTGGCTGTGCTTGATCTTCATTAATGTGTGGGTTTAGCTGCTCTGCGGTATGTGGGATCTTCCCAGATCAGGGATCGAACCTGTGTCTCCTGCATTGGCAGATGGGTTCTTATTCACCGAGCTACAAGGGAAGCCCCTTAATCTATTTTTTAAAAAACATTAGTTTGTTTGTTTTTTAAAAGAAAGTAATAAGGGAATCTTTCTTAAAATTGTAGCACTCTTAAAATAATCCCTATGAAACAAGGATGTGACTAGCTTAGTAAAACACAGCACTAACGGGGGTCTTCTGTGGTGACATAGTGGCGGAGGGTACTGTCTCAAGCCTTGCTCAGGGGCGGCTGCCTCTGACTATAGCCTCACTTTCTAGCTTGAGGCCAACACACGTTCCTCATTCCTTTCTAGTGTTTCTTGCTGTAACTATTAAATACCTCCATGAAACTAAATTTTTCCTTTTTTGGAGAAAGATTAAGTATAGGCAGAATGCTATTTTAACAGCTATCATCACTCTGTCTAGTTCAATATAACAAAGTTCCAGTCGCTCCTGGCCAACTGCCCACAGGCGTGTGGTTTTGCTCATATTTGTTGGTATATATGGAAGGAACAATAAGGACTTTATACACATACACCACATATATGGTATAGACTATTTTTCTTTAAAACTTCTCTATATACATATGTCTATTGGGCTTCTTTGGCTCAGACAGTAAAGACTCTGGCTGTCGGCTTCCCCTGGTGGTCCAGTGGGTAAGGACACCGCCTTGCAGTGCAAGGGGCGCCAGTTCAATCCTTGGCCTGGGAAGATCCCATGTGCCGTGGAGCGACTGAACTGATGTGTCCAATTACCGAGCCGGAGCTCTGGAGTGCATGCGCCCAGAACCGGCGCTCTGCGACGACAGAGGCCACCACGATGGGAGGCCCACAGGAGCCAAAGAACAAAGACGGATGAAAATAGAGAAATGAAAGACCAATAGAAGTGACCCGCCCATCCCCCTCCCTCCCCACCCCACCCCCCAAAAGATAAATAAAATAAATGTTTAAAAAAAAAAAAAGACTCTGGCTGCAATACAAGAGACCTAGGTTTGATCCCTGAGTCAGGAAGGTGCCCTGGAGAAGGGAGTGACTACCCACTCCAGTGGTTTTGCCTGGAGAATTCCATAGGAGCCTGGTGAACTACCATCCATGGGGTTGCAAATAGTTGGACACAATTGAGCGACTGAACTAACACATACATACATATTCTTAAGAAAAAGATTTCAAAGACACAGTATTGTAGGGAACCAGATTTCTAGAGAAAGGGATTCCCTGGTGGCTCAGATGGTAAATATTTACAGAGAATGGTGTGTCAAATAGGACATGAAGTAATCCATGTGACATGTAGGGTGTAGCAACAGAGATGGGTGTGTAGCATGAAAGAACACAGCGTTCAAGAAGCAGGAGGGACTTCTCTGGTGGTTCAGTGGTTAAGAATTCACCTCCCAATGCAGGGGACACCGGTTCAATCCCTGGTCATGTTCCTCATGCCACTGGCCAACTAAGCCCTTGGGACACAACGACTGAGCCTGTGTGCTACAACTATAGAAGCCCACCTTGCATTGTGGCAAAGACCCAGCAGAGCCCCTCCTCCCCAAAAAAAGAGGCAGTGTGACATAACAATTTAAAGCATGGACCCTGGAGCCAGGCAGCCTGGGAATCTAGCTTTAGCACCTAGTTAACAATGCAACTTTTAGCAAACTATTCACCCCATTGTGACTCAGGGTTGTCATCTATAAAATGAAGCTGATAACAAAAATCTCAAAGGTTTGTTAAGAAGATTAAGTTAGTCAATACCTAAGAACTCTGGAATAGTGTGTAAGCACTATGTATAAACCTTAGCTGTTGTCATTCTGCAGAGAACAATTTGACAATGTGGACCCATGCCATAGTCCTTCTGGCCCCTAGACAGATACGTTCAACCCTGCGTATGGATATATTTAATCAAGGTCAGTCATGACCTGCATGGTGAATAAGTAAGTCCTCAAGACCATCAACTTCTCTTAATTCCATGCTCACTCAGCAATCGTCTTGATTACTAATCCAACTTACAGGTATGTGTCTTCAGGAAAGAGGATATGGCATTCTGAATGAGATGAAGGTCATCTATTTCCTGCTCCATAAAAGTTATCTCCATTTAAAAATTAGGACTTCCCTGGTGGTCCAGTGGTGCCCACCTTGCAGTGCAAGGGGCACCGGTTCGATCCCTGGCATGGGAAGATGCCACATGCCGCAGAGCACCTGGACTGGTGTGTCCAATTATGAGCTGGAACTGGTGCTCTGCAATGAGAGAGGCCACTGCGATGGGAGGCCCACACAGGTCGAAGAATAAAGATGGATGAAAATAAATAAACAAAAAAAAAGACAATAAAAGAGGCCAAAATTTTTTTAAAAATAATTCAATTGGCATTATGGTTTACACATCTATCCTGTGTGAGTGTATCACAGAGTTTGTACCTCTGGGGATATACCCAGAAAGTCTAGTTTGTTAATTTTCCCAACTGAGGTCTAAACCTGGACTTTTATGTAGTTACCAGGGAAATATCGCCCCAGAAACATTTTTAGGGACCAGTCACCTGTCTTCTTTCCCAGATGAAACCCCCTGATATTCAGTGTAACTAGGGAGCAATCATTCCACACTGTTGCAAAACACTGTGGTCACTTTGCTTAGCACAATGTTACTTTAGTAGACAGTACTTATGTATAGTAATTATACTTGAAAGCATGAACTCTGGAGCCAGGCAGCCTGGGAATCTAGCTTTAGCACCTAGTTAACAATGCAACTTTTAGCAAACTATTCACCCCATTGTGACTCAGGGTTGTCATCTATAAAATGAAGCTGATAACAAAAATCTCAAAGGTTTGTTAAGAAGATTAAGTTAGTCAATACCTAAGAACTCTGGAATAGTGTGTAAGCACTATGTATAAACCTTAGCTGTTGTCATTCTGCAGAGAACAATTTGACAATGTGGACCCATGCCATAGTCCTTCTGGCCCCTAGACAGATACGTTCAACCCTGCGTATGGATATATTTAATCAAGGTCAGTCATGACCTGCATGGTGAATAAGTAAGTCCTCAAGACCATCAACTTCTCTTAATTCCATGCTCACTCAGCAATCGTCTTGATTACTAATCCAACTTACAGGTATGTGTCTTCAGGAAAGAGGATATGGCATTCTGAATGAGATGAAGGTCATCTATTTCCTGCTCCATAAAAGTTATCTCCATTTAAAAATTAGGACTTCCCTGGTGGTCCAGTGGTGCCCACCTTGCAGTGCAAGGGGCACCGGTTCGATCCCTGGCATGGGAAGATGCCACATGCCGCAGAGCACCTGGACTGGTGTGTCCAATTATGAGCTGGAACTGGTGCTCTGCAATGAGAGAGGCCACTGCGATGGGAGGCCCACACAGGTCGAAGAATAAAGATGGATGAAAATAAATAAACAAAAAAAAAGACAATAAAAGAGGCCAAAATTTTTTTAAAAATAATTCAATTGGCATTATGGTTTACACATCTATCCTGTGTGAGTGTATCACAGAGTTTGTACCTCTGGGGATATACCCAGAAAGTCTAGTTTGTTAATTTTCCCAACTGAGGTCTAAACCTGGACTTTTATGTAGTTACCAGGGAAATATCGCCCCAGAAACATTTTTAGGGACCAGTCACCTGTCTTCTTTCCCAGATGAAACCCCCTGATATTCAGTGTAACTAGGGAGCAATCATTCCACACTGTTGCAAAACACTGTGGTCACTTTGCTTAGCACAATGTTACTTTAGTAGACAGTACTTATGTATAGTAATTATACTTGAAAACCTGCAGATTTTTTTGAAAATATATGTGACAAAATTGAACTAAGAAAGGAGCTGGTGATTCTATTTTGAAAGTTAAAGTAGAATCAACAGGAGCTGGGCCTTTCTGTAGAGAAGAAATAGGTAGAATATATATTCTGAATATGCATGGGTGCATACTAAGTCATGTGTCTGATTCTTTGCAACCCTAAGGACCATAGCCCACCAGGTTCCTCTGTCCATGGGATTCTCTAGGTAATACCGGAGTGGATTGCAATGCCTTCTCTAGGGGATCTTCCTGACCTAAGGGATCGAACTCAGGTCTCCTGCATTGGCAGGCAGCTTCTTTACCATTGGTACCACCTGAGAAGTCCATTCTGAAGTACACTTTTCTGTTTCTTCCTACAAGGGCCTGGGTGTTTAGGGTTTATGTTACGCTTGGGTAAATATATTTGTGAAAATAGGTAGTTTTCTGGTGAGAGTCACTGGAATCAGGATGCTCAAAGTTCTGATGCCAGTCTCAGATTGAGTTATAACAACACTACATTCTACTTCAGTCTTGTGAGAGGCTTTCTGTGGCCTGCACTAGCAGAACTCCAGAGAGAATAACAGGTTTTCTTCTGGGACTCTGGTTAGAAGGTTATGGACAATCTGGAATTTGTCAAAGGGAAGACAATCATAAGAACACCATCCCACATGTATCGGTCACAATATATTTAGCTTCAAGTAACAAAGCCAACTAAGCACCTGGACTGGTGTGTCCAATTATGAGCTGGAGCTGGTGCTCTGCAGGAGAGAGGCCACTGCAGTGGGAGGCCCACACAGGTCGAAGAATAAAGATGGATGAAAATAAATAAATTTTTAAAAAAACAATAAAAGAGGCCAAAATTTTTTTAAAAATAATTCAATTGGCATTATGGTTTACACATCTATCCTGTGTGAGTGTATCACAGAGTTTGTACCTCTGGGGATATACCCAGAAAGTCTAGTTTGTTAATTTTCCCAACTGAGGTCTAAACCTGGACTTTTATGTAGTTACCAGGGAAATATCGCCCCAGAAACATTTTTAGGGACCAGTCACCTGTCTTCTTTCCCAGATGAAACCCCCTGATATTCAGTGTAACTAGGGAGCAATCATTCCACACTGTTGCAAAACACTGTGGTCACTTTGCTTAGCACAATGTTACTTTAGTAGACAGTACTTATGTATAGTAATTATACTTGAAAACCTGCAGATTTTTGAAAATATATGTGACAAAATTGAACTAAGAAAGGAGCTGGTGATTCTATTTTGAAAGTTAAAGTAGAATCAACAGGAGCTGGGCCTTTCTGTAGAGAAGAAATAGGTAGAATATATATTCTGAATATGCATGGGTGCATACTAAGTCATGTGTCTGATTCTTTGCAACCCTAAGGACCATAGCCCACCAGGTTCCTCTGTCCATGGGATTCTCTAGGTAATACCGGAGTGGATTGCAATGCCTTCTCTAGGGGATCTTCCTGACCTAAGGGATCGAACTCAGGTCTCCTGCATTGGCAGGCAGCTTCTTTACCATTGGTACCACCTGAGAAGTCCATTCTGAAGTACACTTTTCTGTTTCTTCCTACAAGGGCCTGGGTGTTTAGGGTTTATGTTACGCTTGGGTAAATATATTTGTGAAAATAGGTAGTTTTCTGGTGAGAGTCACTGGAATCAGGATGCTCAAAGTTCTGATGCCAGTCTCAGATTGAGTTATAACAACACTACATTCTACTTCAGTCTTGTGAGAGGCTTTCTGTGGCCTGCACTAGCAGAACTCCAGAGAGAATAACAGGTTTTCTTCTGGGACTCTGGTTAGAAGGTTATGGACAATCTGGAATTTGTCAAAGGGAAGACAATCATAAGAACACCATCCCACATGTATCGGTCACAATATATTTAGCTTCAAGTAACAAAGCACTATAATCAAACTGGCCTAAGCAAAAACTGGACTCATGTAACTGAAACCACAAATTGTGAAGTAGAATTGCTTTAAGACTTTGCTGGAGGTTCACAGGATACAACCAGGACTCAGATTTTTCTATCCATTTGCTTTTTGGATTATTGGCACCATTTTCTTTCTTTCTTGTTTTATTTTATAATTTTTTATAATTTTTTTTTTTGGCACCATTTTCCAAGTAGGCTCTTCCCTTCATGGTCTAAGACAGATGTCAACAAGTCCCAAGGCCCCAAGAATCTTTATCCTCATCTCACACCTTAGAATCAATGTACTAAAGATTTGCAATTTACTCTAACTGGACTGACTTAAGTCAGGTGTCCACCCCTCCTGGCTGCAGTCATCACTGTAGCCAGGAGAATGGAGAGTTAGCCTTAGCCATGAACTCCACTCTTGCAGTAGGGAGGGGGTCAGCTTATCCAGAACCACATGGAGTCCCACTTGGAAATCAAGGTTTGGTGGGAAAAGGGAAGAGGAAATTGGTGTTACAGAAATAACCAACAAAGGAACATTGAAAGGAACAGAGGTCCTTAGCTTGAAGAAGAGAAGACATAAAAAGAACAAGTAGTTGTCTTTGAAGAGCTGAAAGTGTAGTTTGGAGGCAGTATGGAATTTATTCCATGTAATTCTAGAACTGACAGTAACACTTGTAGAGCAGCAGATTTTGACTAAATTTAAAGAAATGAAACGCAAAAACCTCCCTCTTTCTTTCTCTTCCCTTCTCTGCTACTCATCTTCCTCCATGTCTACTCTTTAGGGATAACCTCTGAGAACTGCTGAATTAAAATCTTTCTTAATATTAGAGCGACATGTAAGAATTGGGTCTTAAAGAATTGATTATCTTATTCGGGAAAATAGGTAGTTTTCTGGTGAGAGTCACTGGAATCAGGATGCTCAAAGTTCTGATGCCAGTCTCAGATTGAGTTATAACAACACTACATTCTACTTCAGTCTTGTGAGAGGCTTTCTGTGGCCTGCACTAGCAGAACTCCAGAGAGAATAACAGGTTTTCTTCTGGGACTCTGGTTAGAAGGTTATGGACAATCTGGAATTTGTCAAAGGGAAGACAATCATAAGAACACCATCCCACATGTATCGGTCACAATATATTTAGCTTCAAGTAACAAAGCACTATAATCAAACTGGCCTAAGCAAAAACTGGACTCATGTAACTGAAACCACAAATTGTGAAGTAGAATTGCTTTAAGACTTTGCTGGAGGTTCACAGGATACAACCAGGACTCAGATTTTTCTATCCATTTGCTTTTTGGATTATTGGCACCATTTTCTTTCTTTCTTGTTTTATTTTATAATTTTTTATAATTTTTTTTTTTGGCACCATTTTCCAAGTAGGCTCTTCCCTTCATGGTCTAAGACAGATGTCAACAAGTCCCAAGGCCCCAAGAATCTTTATCCTCATCTCACACCTTAGAATCAATGTACTAAAGATTTGCAATTTACTCTAACTGGACTGACTTAAGTCAGGTGTCCACCCCTCCTGGCTGCAGTCATCACTGTAGCCAGGAGAATGGAGAGTTAGCCTTAGCCATGAACTCCACTCTTGCAGTAGGGAGGGGGTCAGCTTATCCAGAACCACATGGAGTCCCACTTGGAAATCAAGGTTTGGTGGGAAAAGGGAAGAGGAAATTGGTGTTACAGAAATAACCAACAAAGGAACATTGAAAGGAACAGAGGTCCTTAGCTTGAAGAAGAGAAGACATAAAAAGAACAAGTAGTTGTCTTTGAAGAGCTGAAAGTGTAGTTTGGAGGCAGTATGGAATTTATTCCATGTAATTCTAGAACTGACAGTAACACTTGTAGAGCAGCAGATTTTGACTAAATTTAAAGAAATGAAACGCAAAAACCTCCCTCTTTCTTTCTCTTCCCTTCTCTGCTACTCATCTTCCTCCATGTCTACTCTTTAGGGATAACCTCTGAGAACTGCTGAATTAAAATCTTTCTTAATATTAGAGCGACATGTAAGAACTTGATTGGGTCTTAAAGAATTGATTATCTTATCACTTCAAGCAGGATTTCTACTTTAATGGACCTGGACTAAATAACTATAAGATACAAGGATTCATGCCGGAGGTAGTGTGATTTAAGGGAGATGTGGGGGTGGTAACAAAAGGATGATAAGAACTTAAGGCATTCCAGAGTAAGTGCTGTTTGTTGATGGAACAGAACTATGAACTCCTTTTCCTTAAAACCAGAGCAATGATGGCAGATGGAGTGAGTCAGGAGAGCATCTTGGATCAGATTGTGGACTCAGGAAAGAGCAGAACACACATGGAATGCAAGAGTTTTCACATGGATGGCCGAGGTCCCTCTGACCTGTAAAAGGCTGCTGTGACTGACTGTTATTTGGGTCTTCCATTCACATACAAATATTAAAACTAATCCCTTAGTTCTGGTCTATAGTAGAAAAAACCAAAAAAATATTGCTAACCTCCTTAATCTATTTCATAGCTAAATCTGTTCCAATTTATTCCTGACATATTAATAAAATGGTAGCTGTCATCTAACTAATATTTCTGGTGTGGTCAGAACCACTAGCCAATAAAGAAAATACACTAAATTTGCTTTTTCATAGAATACAAGAGTAGTCAAAATGAGATAGTCTTATTCATGCCTAGTTATAAGCTGAATCTTAAAAAACTAAATACCATCTATTGAATGCCCACTCTGTTTCACATACTGCTCAGCACTCCACTCATCTCATTTAAAAAAAGTTTCAGAACAACTCTATGAAGTTATTATTATCTCCACTTTACAAATGAAAAATGAGTTGTGGAAAGGTTAAATAAGTTGCTCAAAGTCATACAGCTAATAAGTGGTAGAACCACTTAGAATCGGGGTATAGCTCTTTCTGACTATATGCCTTTATGCCATGTGGTAGAGTTTGGAGGCAGTATGGAATTTATTCCATGTAATTCTAGAACTGACAGTAACACTTGTAGAGCAGCAGATTTTGACTAAATTTAAAGAAATGAAACGCAAAAACCTCCCTCTTTCTTTCTCTTCCCTTCTCTGCTACTCATCTTCCTCCATGTCTACTCTTTAGGGATAACCTCTGAGAACTGCTGAATTAAAATCTTTCTTAATATTAGAGCGACATGTAAGAACTTGATTGGGTCTTAAAGAATTGATTATCTTATCACTTCAAGCAGGATTTCTACTTTAATGGACCTGGACTAAATAACTATAAGATACAAGGATTCATGCCGGAGGTAGTGTGATTTAAGGGAGATGTGGGGGTGGTAACAAAAGGATGATAAGAACTTAAGGCATTCCAGAGTAAGTGCTGTTTGTTGATGGAACAGAACTATGAACTCCTTTTCCTTAAAACCAGAGCAATGATGGCAGATGGAGTGAGTCAGGAGAGCATCTTGGATCAGATTGTGGACTCAGGAAAGAGCAGAACACACATGGAATGCAAGAGTTTTCACATGGATGGCCGAGGTCCCTCTGACCTGTAAAAGGCTGCTGTGACTGACTGTTATTTGGGTCTTCCATTCACATACAAATATTAAAACTAATCCCTTAGTTCTGGTCTATAGTAGAAAAAACCAAAAAAATATTGCTAACCTCCTTAATCTATTTCATAGCTAAATCTGTTCCAATTTATTCCTGACATATTAATAAAATGGTAGCTGTCATCTAACTAATATTTCTGGTGTGGTCAGAACCACTAGCCAATAAAGAAAATACACTAAATTTGCTTTTTCATAGAATACAAGAGTAGTCAAAATGAGATAGTCTTATTCATGCCTAGTTATAAGCTGAATCTTAAAAAACTAAATACCATCTATTGAATGCCCACTCTGTTTCACATACTGCTCAGCACTCCACTCATCTCATTTAAAAAAAGTTTCAGAACAACTCTATGAAGTTATTATTATCTCCACTTTACAAATGAAAAATGAGTTGTGGAAAGGTTAAATAAGTTGCTCAAAGTCATACAGCTAATAAGTGGTAGAACCACTTAGAATCGGGGTATAGCTCTTTCTGACTATATGCCTTTATGCCTGTGAGCATGTTTAGATGTGTGTAGAGAGGGCAAGTTCATGACACTGTGTGGTCTGAGATTGTATTGACAACCATCTCAAAATACAAATTTTAATTCCCTTTACCTATTTGTTATACATAAAAACAAACAAATATATGGGGTGGGGAGGTGAAATCATTGTAAAGAAATAAACATGCCATGTAGATTTTCAGAAGAGTCTTTTTGTCCCATGATTGCTTAGGTAAGTGAACTCTGAACAGCCTTATTTTTTTTCTCTTTTTGTTGTGGATTTGTTTTTGAATGAATTGTATAGCAATGACACATTTGATTGTTATTTCTTGGGCTTGTTTTGAAATGTGTATTGAAGCCTTGTGAACTTTACAGTTCCTAGGGTCACACATTTTTTCTTAATGACTGCTAAATGATGTGTTTTTTCCAGAACTCCTAAGGGAATATGACCTCCTTTAACCAGCAGTTCTTAACATTCAAAAAATTTCCTTTATTTTTTGCCGTAAGTTAGACATTCCTTTTCTTAGTTTCTCTTTCAATTTAGCAGACTTTCATGGACTTAGCCTCGGTGACTTGGGTCATTTTTCTATGACCAACTCTCCAGGCTCCCTTCCTCACACCTACTGTCATGACACTTACTATGGCACCCTGTTTATGACTTCTCACAGTCTATGATTGTGTCATATTTCTACTTGTTTATTGACCGTCAGGCCCATAGGGTGTAGGTTCTAGGAGTAGAGACCTACCTCTCTTCCTCACTGTTGGGTACCCAGCAACTTAGCAAGGCGCCTGGCATAGGAGGCTCTGAACCAACATTGTGGGGTTTTTGGGTTTGTTTTTACTGAAGTATTGTTGCTTTAAAATGTGTTAGTTTCTACTATACAGCAAAGTGAATCACTATACATACACACATATCACCTCTTTTTTGGACTTCCTGCCCGTTTAGGTGACCACAGAGCCCTGAGTAGGCTTTCCTGTGCTATACAGTAGGTTCTCATTAGTTACCTATTTTATAGATAGTATCCATAGCATCTATGTATCAATCCCAATCTTCCAATTAATCCCATCCCTCCCCTTCCCCCTTGGTAGCCATACATTTGTTCTCTACATCTGTGTCTCTATTTCTGCTTTATAAATAAGATCATCTATACCGATTTTTTTCCAATTCTATATATGCATTAATACACGGTACTTGAGGATAAACACTGTTGACTGATAGAATCAACCTAGCAATACCTACCACGTGGTGGGCGTTCCATGAATTTTTCTTCATAAAGAATAAATGAAGTCATTAAGGAAGATGATGGCGTTTGATCTGGTTCTGTAGTAGAACTTTCAATATTTTGTTCAGAACAGACATTTTGGCAGGGGGGAAATGATGCTTAAAATCATGTGAGGGCTACTAACTGTGAAGTGCTTCAGAGGAAGGGCACATGGCCCAAGCTGAGTCCGTCTTTGTTCTCCACTCCCCTGGGCATGCGGATAGGCACAAGGTCCCAACCAGTTTAATCAGTGCCTTTTTAATAATGTCTTTCAAACCTCAGTTAAAGAAAGATACTCCTTTTTCCTTTGGTCAGAGAGCTGCAAGAACATCCATCCAAGGCAGCGATGCCTCTACTCCCATGGTCTGAGAAGCAAGGCACCAAGAGGCCAAAGATGGGGAGAGAGCCCTGGTGGCCAGGATCCAGCTGACAGCTTTCCAAGCTTAGCTGTGCAGCTTCAAGTCTGTGAGCCAATCCAGTGTCCTCCCATAAATCAGCTCTGAAAACAAAATGCTTAAACAGCTAGGTGGAGCCAGGAATACCAACAAATACAAATGTGAGTAAACAGACAGTAGTAGGGAGAGCCATCTGGGCAAAAACAGAGGTGAGATTGCATATGATTCAATATTAGATATTCATAATCTTCAGCCAATACATTTTACTGTTCTCTCTAGTATGATCCTCATATACACAGTATTGTTGGGTTTGTTTTACTGAAGTATTGTTGCTTTAAAATGTGTTAGTTTCTACTATACAGCAAAGTGAATCACTATACATACACACATATCACCTCTTTTGGACTTCCTGCCCGTTTAGGTGACCACAGAGCCCTGAGTAGGCTTTCCTGTGCTATACAGTAGGTTCTCATTAGTTACCTATTTTATAGATAGTATCCATAGCATCTATGTATCAATCCCAATCTTCCAATTAATCCCATCCCTCCCCTTCCCCCTTGGTAGCCATACATTTGTTCTCTACATCTGTGTCTCTATTTCTGCTTTATAAATAAGATCATCTATACCGATTTTTTTCCAATTCTATATATGCATTAATACACGGTACTTGAGGATAAACACTGTTGACTGATAGAATCAACCTAGCAATACCTACCACGTGGTGGGCGTTCCATGAATTTTTCTTCATAAAGAATAAATGAAGTCATTAAGGAAGATGATGGCGTTTGATCTGGTTCTGTAGTAGAACTTTCAATATTTTGTTCAGAACAGACATTTTGGCAGGGGGGAAATGATGCTTAAAATCATGTGAGGGCTACTAACTGTGAAGTGCTTCAGAGGAAGGGCACATGGCCCAAGCTGAGTCCGTCTTTGTTCTCCACTCCCCTGGGCATGCGGATAGGCACAAGGTCCCAACCAGTTTAATCAGTGCCTTTTTAATAATGTCTTTCAAACCTCAGTTAAAGAAAGATACTCCTTTTTCCTTTGGTCAGAGAGCTGCAAGAACATCCATCCAAGGCAGCGATGCCTCTACTCCCATGGTCTGAGAAGCAAGGCACCAAGAGGCCAAAGATGGGGAGAGAGCCCTGGTGGCCAGGATCCAGCTGACAGCTTTCCAAGCTTAGCTGTGCAGCTTCAAGTCTGTGAGCCAATCCAGTGTCCTCCCATAAATCAGCTCTGAAAACAAAATGCTTAAACAGCTAGGTGGAGCCAGGAATACCAACAAATACAAATGTGAGTAAACAGACAGTAGTAGGGAGAGCCATCTGGGCAAAAACAGAGGTGAGATTGCATATGATTCAATATTAGATATTCATAATCTTCAGCCAATACATTTTACTGTTCTCTCTAGTATGATCCTCATATACACAGCTAGCTTTGGCCAGTAAAGCAAGGAATGAAACATGATAACATGAGGAAAATAGCTAGGACGTTAATGGAAGTGGGAAAAGATGGATATGATAAATACACAGCCAGAGTGCAACTACAGAGCACCGCAATGCAGTGAAACGGCACAATCTTTAAAGTCACACTGATCTGTATCCAGTTTTAATGCACTAGATGCAGGATGATGAGCAACATTGACTAACACTTTGAGCCTTCGGTTTTCTCATTTGTAAATCAGGAATAATATCTCTCAAGGCTGTTGATATAGTGAATTTAAAACTAGGAGGTAGGGCTTCCCCTGGTGGTCCAGTGGGTAAGGACACCGCCTTGCAGTGCAAGGGGCGCCGGTTCCATCCCTGGCCTGGGAAGATCCCACGTGCCACGGACCAAGCCGGAGCTCTGGGGCGCATGCGCTCAGAGCCGGTGTTCTGCGACAACAGAGGCCACTGCGATGGGAGGCCCACACGGGCCAAAGAACAAAGACGGATGAAAATGGAGAAATGAAAGACCAATAGAAGTGGCCCACCCGCTCCCCTCCCTCCCCATCCCACCCCCCAAAATAAATGAATAAAGAAATCTTTAAAAAAAAAAAAAAGAAAAAGAAACTAGGAGGTAAAATTCTTAGCACAGTATCTGGCATTTAAGAAATGTTACTTATATTCTTTTAGGTTAAATATAATAGCATACTGCATTTAAAATTTAAAAACACTAGGAGAAACACATTTAAGTGTTCATGGTACTTGTGTTTGGATTTGTTTTAAAAAAAAAAACAGGTATTTATTGAATGCTGACAGGAACAGGGACAAAAGACGACAATGGGATACAACAATGAACAAAATGAAACAAGTCCTTAATTTCGTGGGGCTCAAATTCCTGAGCTCCATGTAGCCAAATAGACAATACACACATAACTAAAATAAATGGGAGGTCGCAGGGTCTGGAATGCTATAGTCAGGCAGTGCCTGGTGTTCACAGGCATGGAAGTGGTTGTGCAACGATTTTAAACCCAATGTCCTGGAACGCTTCACCAAGAAAGACTTTCTTTTTCCTTATATTTACTTTTTTGATTTCTAAAATGAGTATTTGGAAAGTTATGTTTAGATAAAAATTTAAATGGAAACTAAAATCTTAATCTTGCTAAAAGTATTTATTATTATAAGTTATCTATGGTGTTTTAACTTTAAAAAATGTTTTTCCTTATCACATAGTCTCGAAACATCACAGCACAGCTGGAAGGCAAGTAATATTTTTCTCCTTGTATTACAGTTGGAAATGAACTTCCTCAAGGTCGTACAGTTATGAAGTATTGGAATGCTTGATTCTTGAAATTCAGATATTCATGCTCCAGATCTTGCATCCTGTAATAAATTCCTATTTCTTACAGTTCATATACACAGGATCATCTATCTTCCCCTGAAACTTATTTATCTATCTATACCTCCAGGGGTATTGATCAATAGCTTCTAACAACTCCACAGTTACTTATTATATTCACTGGATTGGGAACTGTAATAATGTAACCATCTTTGCCCAGAGGGGAGTTTATGTAAGTTTTTGAGTAAAGTCACATTATTGAATAAGCCATATAGCAGTGACTTATGTATTATGTATTATTTACAATATACTTTAATAATTATCCTCATCTATATTTTTTTTGCCAAACTGTTTTGCTTAGAATGAAAATTGCTAGTGATACACTATTAAAATCAATCAAGGCTATGTTCTGAAATAATTTGCATATAGTCACAGTGCTCAGTGACACCTCTTACCAAAAATGAGAGTTGGAAAATGTGCCTTGAACTTTTGGGAGTGACGGTCAAGTTGAACATTCCGTTCTTCTGAAAAGCCTGATTCCCAATAAATAATACTTATCCTAACTTTCTTTGCAACTTTCCTGCCCACTTCTGTGACAGTTTTAGCTCAAACCCAGCATTTTTACTGCAATTCAGAATCAAAACATACAATTTAACCAAATACAGTAGTGACATTCTAACTAAAATGTATAGTTACAATAAATATAGTTATGAAAAATATTGGCTTAGAATATTACATACTTAACCTTACAGCTTGATATAATTAACCTTATAACACAAATATACTTTTTCTATTTGTTAGAATCCTGAAAGACATATCCGAGTCTTAGAAGCACAGCATTAAAATCAAGTAAGAATGGCCTGTTTCTATAATTCATAAAAGGAGAAAAAATGGGAGTGAAGGAGAGAGAGAAAATTTCTTAGCCAAGAGTCAAATCACTTGCCTGCAGAAAAGAGTCTGGATTTCCTAATCTATGTAGATACATGTAGATATGGCTGTAAGTGAAATGAGACAAAATGTGTAAAAACACTTAAAATAGTGCAAAATAGATGTCCCAAATCTGTTCATTGCTTTTTCATTTGAATCCACATTCGCACGGATGGCAGAAAATTTGTGAATGATGGGACTTGGCACTTATCCTTTCTGCCTTTTACAAAATCTCTTTCACTATTTCCTCAGTTATATTAGCTACGGACTTAGGTCTTAAATTTAATAGAGTATTTTTCATTGAGCACCCCAAATATTTTCAAAGCTTTGTATAAATGATCCACCCTTTAATTCTCTCTTTTCCTCCTAAACCTCAGAGAAGAGTCAGAGTCGGGGTGAAGGCGTTTCTAGGTCAGCATCTTTTCAGAAGGGACATGGTGTATTTAAACTTGTGTCATCATCACAACTATACAAAAATGGTCAAATATTTAAAAAACAAACTAGACAGTTTGAAGGGCAGACAGAAAATAGCTTTGACCCTTAATGATTTTATCAGGAGCCATTTTGCATGTTCCCCTTCGCAGAGCCTGTCCATTTATCTGCAGATCATAAAGCATTTTGTGAACATGAAAGCATAAAGCATTTAGAGAACATGAGTTCTCTAACTCCCCAGAGTGGACCATTAATATAGGTCCATCTTCCCTGTCCAGTCTATCTCACAGAACTTCCTGAACAGCAATTCTTGCTTCTCTGCTTTTTAGACTTCATGGATGGCAAACATGGGCTCTTCTCTCCTGGGGGAGAAGGGTCTGAGAACAGAAGAAGTACATGCAATGCTTTCCAACCGGGCAGTTTCTAAGTTCCCAGTTGTCACAGCACCCAAGTACTCAGCAATTCTTGTTCATCTGCCTTTAAACAAAAAATATAGTTATGAATGGCTTGTTTCTATTAATTCAGTAAAAAAAAAAGGAATCCTGAAAGACATATCCGAGTCTTAGAAGCACAGCATTAAAATCAAGTAAGAATGGCCTGTTTCTATAATTCATAAAAGGAGAAAAAATGGGA
The DNA here is from genome assembly GCA_022376925.1 of Tragulus kanchil. NCBI lineage: Eukaryota > Metazoa > Chordata > Mammalia > Artiodactyla > Tragulidae > Tragulus > Tragulus kanchil. The sequence continues at coordinate 25,573,350 of JAIOJX010000024.1, forward strand.
GTGAAGGAGAGAGAGAAAATTTCTTAGCCAAGAGTCAAATCACTTGCCTGCAGAAAAGAGTCTGGATTTCCTAATCTATGTAGATACATGTAGATATGGCTGTAAGTGAAATGAGACAAAATGTGTAAAAACACTTAAAATAGTGCAAAATAGATGTCCCAAATCTGTTCATTGCTTTTTCATTTGAATCCACATTCGCACGGATGGCAGAAAATTTGTGAATGATGGGACTTGGCACTTATCCTTTCTGCCTTTTACAAAATCTCTTTCACTATTTCCTCAGTTATATTAGCTACGGACTTAGGTCTTAAATTTAATAGAGTATTTTTCATTGAGCACCCCAAATATTTTCAAAGCTTTGTATAAATGATCCACCCTTTAATTCTCTCTTTCCTCCTAAACCTCAGAGAAGAGTCAGAGTCGGGGTGAAGGCGTTTCTAGGTCAGCATCTTTTCAGAAGGGACATGGTGTATTTAAACTTGTGTCATCATCACAACTATACAAAAATGGTCAAATATTTAAAAAACAAACTAGACAGTTTGAAGGGCAGACAGAAAATAGCTTTGACCCTTAATGATTTTATCAGGAGCCATTTTGCATGTTCCCCTTCGCAGAGCCTGTCCATTTATCTGCAGATCATAAAGCATTTTGTGAACATGAAAGCATAAAGCATTTAGAGAACATGAGTTCTCTAACTCCCCAGAGTGGACCATTAATATAGGTCCATCTTCCCTGTCCAGTCTATCTCACAGAACTTCCTGAACAGCAATTCTTGCTTCTCTGCTTTTTAGACTTCATGGATGGCAAACATGGGCTCTTCTCTCCTGGGGGAGAAGGGTCTGAGAACAGAAGAAGTACATGCAATGCTTTCCAACCGGGCAGTTTCTAAGTTCCCAGTTGTCACAGCACCCAAGTACTCAATGCAAGGTGGATGACCAGGAATACTGGCAGAAAATACTGATTCACATTTGAATTTGAATTCCTGCATTTCCTGGCGGGTAATGTGGAAAGCAAAACTATCTTGTCATTAATTTTAGGGTTCAAAGACTCCAGTCTCTGGTGGAATGAGAGTGAGATGTGTATCAAGAGGAAGGACGTCAAGAAAAGACTGTGACCAAAAGGGAACTGCTAGTCTTTGTCCCTGACACCCATCCTCACCCTATAAAACTAAAGACTTAAAACTTAAGTCAGACTTCCCTGGTGGCTCAGTGGTAAAGAATCCACCTACCAATGGAGGAGACATGGGTTCAGTCCCTCGTCTGGGAAGATCCTACATGCTGCAAAGCAACTAAGCCTGTGTACTACAACTACTGAGCCTGTGTGCTGGAACCCTCAAGCTGCAACTTCAAAAGCCAGAACACTCTAGAGCTTGTGATCTGCAACAAGAGAAGTCACCACAATGCCCAAACGTTGCAACTAGAAAGTGGCCCCCACTCATTACAACAGAGAAAAAGCCCACTCAGCAATGAAGGCCCAGTAGAGCCATAAATAAATAAATAGTTTTTTAAAAAAAGAAAGAAATTCATGATTGGGAGGATTTAAAAAAAAAACCTGGGTCAACAGGCTTCAAAATGGACTGATCCTCCATTATTTCTTCTGGGTTTTTTTTTTTTTTTGGCCACTTCTATTGGTCTTTCATTTATTTATTTTCATTCATCTTTGTTCTTTGGCCCGTGTGGGCCTCACATTGCAGTGGCCTCCCTTGTCACAGAACGCCGGCTCTGGAAGCATGTGCTCCAGAGCTCAGCTTGGTAATTGGACACATTGGTCCAGCCGCTCCGCAGCACGTGGGATCTTCCCAGGCCAGGGATGGAACTGGCTCCCTTTGCACTGCAAGGTGGTGTCCTTACCCACTGGACCACCAGGGAAGCCCTCCATCATTACTTAGAATGAAGAACTGGGTTGATTCCTTAAGAAAACAGGTCTCCTGAGGTAATTTCAAATGCAGTTGAGCCTTGAATAATATGGGGGATGGGGAACAGGGTTAGGGGGGCTGAGCTTCCTTGAGGTTGAAAATCCACCTCTAAGGCCCTCTGTATCCACAGTTCAGAATCCACAGAGTCACCCAGTGACAGATCATGTAGCAACATGCTGTTTACTATCGAAACAAGGATCTGCATTTCAGTGGACCTGCACAGTTCAAACCCATGTTGTTCAAGGTCAGCTGTACAAGAACAATCCAGGACTACCCATATCAGATGACTTTTTAACTTTTTTTTGAGTAACAAAATATACACAGCATAAAATTTACTATTTTAACCATTTTTTAAAGTGTGCAATCAAGTGGCATTACTATTCTAATTACACTTATGAACAAGTTCATTAATTCATTCAATAAATTTTAATTGAATGCATGCTATGGAGCAGGCACCACAGTCTATGAACAAAAACAAAGATTCTCTGGCTTCAAGGGGCTTCTTCATTTTAGCACAGAGAAGTAGAGAACAAGCAGAATAGATAGACGCTATGGCATGCTGGCCTGTGGTAAGGGCTATGGTTGAATTTCAGGTCACAGTGTCCCCAGCATCTGAAGGCTTCTTCTGTGTCCTTCAAACAGCCTGGGGACCTTTGCTTATCCACCTGTTTCCCCACAAAACCCTGCCTCCGATCACTGCTAGTGCTTCTAAAGAGTTCACTGGTTACCCGATTGGGTAATGAATAAAGAGGCTGTGGTCATCCGAACTGATCACTTGCTAAATGAATAGACAACAAACTCTGAAGGCAGTTGAGTCTGTCAATAAACAACAGTAGAGGGCTTCCCTGGTGGTCCGGTAGGTCATGAGCCCGCCTTGCAGTGCAGGGGGCACCAGTTCAATTCCTGGCCCAGGAGGATCCCACATGCTGAGGAACGGCTGGGCTGGTGTGTCTAATTATGAGCCAGCTCTCTGGAGTGTATGCGCCCAGAGCCGGTGCTCTGCAACAAGAGAGGCCGCTGCGATGGGAGGCCACAAAGGCCAAAGAACAAAGATGGATGAAAAATAAATAATGGCTTAGAGGCCCTCCAAAACAATAAATTAAAAAAAAAAACAGTAGAGATCCCTGCTACACATAAATAGCATGTTTTTCCTAAGGAAGTACTCTTCCCTTTATGAATGAAGGTCAAGAAACTGAATTGGAACAGGAGGACATGCATTCTTAACCAGGCATGTAAGGAATTTTTTTTTAAAAAAAAGCAGCGGTTGTATTGAAAGAAGCATTTACATTTTGAAAAATCTTTCTCCTCAAAAATGTATAGTGGAGACTTCCCTGGTGGTCCAGTGGTTAAGCATCCACCTGTCCATGCAGAGGATGTGGGTTCTATCCCTGGTCTGGGAATGAAGATCCCACATGCCTTGGGGCAACTAAGGCAGTGTGCCACCATTACTGAACCTGGGCACTCTAGGGCCTCCTTGCGGCAACTACTGAAGTTCGAACACCTAGAACCTGTGCTACGCAGCAACAGCAGTCACTGCAATGAGAAGCTTACACACTACAACTAGAAAGTAGTTTCGGCTAGAGAAAGCCCGTAGCAGCAGCAAAGATCCAGCACAGCCACAAATAAATAAATACAATTATATCAAAACAAACAAGAAAAACTCACAGTGGCCGAAGAAGGAAGGAGCAGGGAATAAAGTGGTTTATTGGGTTCCATGATGACAGGGGAAAGGGAATCCTGAAATGCTTGCTTCTGTCAAGTACAAGGAGGTGTCAGATGCTTCTTATCAAATGTTTAACTTCTGTTCAGGCCTTTTCAGGTTGGGAGGGCCTGAACATAGATCTTTTTTTCAGGCCTTTATTCACTTGCTAAATGAATAGACAACAAACTCTGAAGGCAGTTGAGTCTGTCAATAAACAACAGTAGAGGGCTTCCCTGGTGGTCCGGTAGGTCATGAGCCCGCCTTGCAGTGCAGGGGGCACCAGTTCAATTCCTGGCCCAGGAGGATCCCACATGCTGAGGAACGGCTGGGCTGGTGTGTCTAATTATGAGCCAGCTCTCTGGAGTGTATGCGCCCAGAGCCGGTGCTCTGCAACAAGAGAGGCCGCTGCGATGGGAGGCCACAAAGGCCAAAGAACAAAGATGGATGAAAAATAAATAATGGCTTAGAGGCCCTCCAAAACAATAAATTAAAAAAAAAAACAGTAGAGATCCCTGCTACACATAAATAGCATGTTTTTCCTAAGGAAGTACTCTTCCCTTTATGAATGAAGGTCAAGAAACTGAATTGGAACAGGAGGACATGCATTCTTAACCAGGCATGTAAGGAATTTTTTTTTTAAAAAAAGCAGCGGTTGTATTGAAAGAAGCATTTACATTTTGAAAAATCTTTCTCCTCAAAAATGTATAGTGGAGACTTCCCTGGTGGTCCAGTGGTTAAGCATCCACCTGTCCATGCAGAGGATGTGGGTTCTATCCCTGGTCTGGGAATGAAGATCCCACATGCCTTGGGGCAACTAAGGCAGTGTGCCACCATTACTGAACCTGGGCACTCTAGGGCCTCCTTGCGGCAACTACTGAAGTTCGAACACCTAGAACCCGTGCTACGCAGCAACAGCAGTCACTGCAATGAGAAGCTTACACACTACAACTAGAAAGTAGTTTCGGCTAGAGAAAGCCCGTAGCAGCAGCAAAGATCCAGCACAGCCACAAATAAATAAATACAATTATATCAAAACAAACAAGAAAAACTCACAGTGGCCGAAGAAGGAAGGAGCAGGGAATAAAGTGGTTTATTGGGTTCCATGATGACAGGGGAAAGGGAATCCTGAAATGCTTGCTTCTGTCAAGTACAAGGAGGTGTCAGATGCTTCTTATCAAATGTTTAACTTCTGTTCAGGCCTTTTCAGGTTGGGAGGGCCTGAACATAGATACCATAATTAATGTTCACTTAAAAAAATACATTGGGAAAATGGTAACTAGCCTTATCATGGTGGTCATTTTGAAATATGCAGAAATATCTAGAAGAGGAAAATATATAGAAATACACTATGCTGTGTCCCAGGAACTAACATAGTATTGTAGGTCAATTATACTTCAAAGACAAACAATCAGACTCATAGAAAAAGAGATTAGATTTGTGGTTACCAGAGGTGGGGGGCTTGGGGGTAGATTTGGATGAAGACAATCAAAAGGTGTAGAACTCCAAATGTAAGATAAATAAGTAGGAGGGATATAATGTAGAACATGATAATTTATTCTATAGACACTTGTATATTATACATGAAAGTTGGTAAGAGTAAATCCTAAGCATTATCACCACAAGGAAAAAATATATTTTTTCTATTTCTTAAATTTGTATCTATATGAGGTGACAGATGCTCATTAAATTTACTGTAGTTATCATTTCATGATGTATATACACCAAATCACCATGCATGCTGTACACCTTAAATTTATAGTGTTGTATGTCAACTGCCTGTGTGTGCTCAGTTGCTCAGCAGTGTCCAACTCTTTGGAACCCCACAGAGTGTAGCCCTCCAGGCTCCCCTGTCCATGGAATTTTCTAGGCAAGAATACTGGAGTGGGTTGTCATTTCCTTCTCCAGGGGATCTTCCTGACCCCAGGAATCAGATCCATGTCTCCTGCATTGGCAGGTTAATTCTTTACTGCTGAGCTACCTGAGAGGTCTATATTATAGCTCAATAAAACTGAAGAAAAACGAAAAGAATCTACAGGGAAGAAAGTATTAAGGACACAGTTGTGAAACTGGACCACACCTTACCCATGATCAAAATTAAGATGCCAGTACAGGGAAAAGGGATGCTTGTGACTCTAACTGAGGTGCTCTGAAAGATGCAGCTTTACTAAACTGGTACCCGGCCGGGAATGCATAACCTGGGAAAACAACAGGTCAGATCAAATGGGCTCATAGTCTATGAAATAACTGAACCAATTTCTTTAAAAATAGCGATGAAAGGTGAAGGCTGAGAAACTACTACAGATCAAAGGAGACTAAAAGTAGGGTGACCAGCCCTCACTGTGTGTCTGGGACTGAGTGGCTCTCCGGGATTCAGGACTTTCAGTGCTAAGATCAGAAAAGTCCAGGCATGAAGTAGTCACCCTAATGAGGAGACACAATAGTTAAATGCCGCGTGCACAATGGGTGAACCTGGACTGGAGGGAAAATACTATAAAAGACGTTAGTGGGACAAGTCAAGAAATTGGAATTTTTTTTTTAAATTATAAAATATAACATAAAATTTTTAGGTGTATAGTTCAATGGCATTAAGTATGGTCACAATGCTGTGTCACCTTCATCACTATTCATCTCCAGAAGGCTTCCATCTTTCCAAACAGAAACTCTGTATCCACGAAACAGCAGCTGCCCATTTTTTCTTCCCCCAGCCCCTGGGAACCACCATTTTACTTCCTGTCTCTGTGAAGGTGCCCACTCCAGGTACCTCATATAAGTAGAATCATACAACAATAGTTTTGTGTGTGTGTGTGTGTGTGTGTATGTCTGGCTAATTTCACTTAGCATCATGTTTTTAAGGTTCACCCTTGTTGTAGCATGAATTAGAATGTCACTCCTTTCTAAGACTGAATAATATCCCACTGCATGTATATACTGCATTTTGTTTGCCATTCATCTCCCGACTAACAGTTCGGTTATTTTTGCCTTTTGACTATTGTGAATAATGCTGCACTAAACATTGGTGTAGAAACACAGACTTTTAAAAGTATTATATCAATGTAAAATTTCCTGAATTTGCCTATACTGTGGTTGTAGAAGAAACTATCTTTTTTCTAAGGCAGTACACACTAAAATATTAAGAGGCAAAGGAGTATGATGTATGCATCTTGTTCTCAAATGCTTCGGGGACGGGGGGGAACACAAAGGAAACGCAACAAAATGTTAAAAATTTGATGAATCTAGGTAAACAGTATGTGAGTTCCCCATAGTATTCTTGCAAGTTTTCCAAAACTTAAGAATTTAAAAAATTCATAAAAAGTCAGGGAGAGGGAAATCTTATTTACAACAACCAGGCTTCCTGGAGCAAGAAGAACCTATGAAAAGCCAGCTATCACAGAGCCTGAAATGTTCTGAAAGGAGAGGGAAGTTGCTCAGGATGCATCACAGTTTAATTGGTATCTTGTCCCTGTGAGCGGAAGTTGGCTACAGTGCCCTTCTCTAGTGTTCTGTTGTTATGGTTTCTCAACCACCCTCTGCTTCTTCTTCATCTGCTCTGGTCCCTACCAACTAATTTCTGTAACATGTCCTGTCCCCTTCTTCCTCTTGCCTTCAGCTTGCTTACGGCTTCTGTTTCCTCCTGGTTTCTACTTCCTCATCTCTATGTGTGTGTTGGCTACCACTGCTGTCTTCCTCTGATCCAGGCAGCTGTGATGGGTCATGCGGAAGGGAGCGTGACAACCTTCGCATAGAAAAAGCTGCAGTCAGGACACTGCTTGGCCAGTTCAGTCGAGCTTAAAACCCCATGTCTGTAATACTTGATATGGTTTGGGGAGTTGGTATTGGGAGTGCCGTGGGAAGAAAAAGTAAACCATCAAATCTCATCCCAAGCTCTAATGATTTTTTTTCCCTTTTGGCTGTGTGGTTTGGGGGATCTTAGTTCCCTGACTAGGGATTGAACCTAGGGCTACTGAAGTGAAAGCACTGAGTCCTAACCACTGCATGTCCAGGGAATTCTCTAATGATTCATTCTTTTTTTTTTTTTAATTTTATTTTTTTCCTTTATTTTAAAGATTTTACAGAGTTTTGTTGTTCACCAACATGTATGTTCCCAGATGATTCATATGCATATCCCTGGACCCTCCCCCCACCCAGTTCCCCCCCTCCCATTCCTCCAGACCATCACCCCAAGTGGTTGTAGGTACTCCTATTCCCCTAGCACAATGACAATAGCTATCTTTTCCACACATGACAGTATAGGTTTCCATGTTACTCCCTCCATGCCTCCCTCCCACTGTTTGGTCTCCACAATGTCTTTATGTCTATTCTCTGTTTTTTCATGAGTTCACTGCCTGTGTTATCATGACCATCTTACTAGATCCCATATATATGAGTTAGTATACTATACTTGTCTTTCTCTTTTTGACTTACTTCACTTTTTATGATAGGTTCTAGAGCCAGCCACCTCATTAGGACTGAGTCTTCTGCATTTCTTTTAACAGCTGAGTAGTATTCCATTGTATATATGTACCAGAGCTTCTGGATCCATTCATTTGTCGATGGACATCTAGGTTGCTTCCATGTTCTGGCTATTGTATAGAGAGCTGCAATGAACATTGGGGTACAGGTGCCTCTTTCATTTTTGATTTCATCAGGATATAGGTCTAATAGTGGGATTGCTGGGTCATAGCATACTTCTATTTTTAGTTTTTTAAGGAATCTCCATAATGATTCATTCTTGATTCATCTTGCAAAGGTGTGAAGAAATAGAAAGTGTATACAAAAGCTCAAGAGAATTGAGGAGACAAGATGTCATTGTAGTTTTGAAGAAAATTATCAGAAAACCCTTCTTCCCTCCCTTCTTCCTTCCATAAAAATTATGTGAAAAGCATTATATTAATAACAGATACTCTGGGGAATCCAAATTGTGTAAGGTGTGGTCTCTCTCATAAGAAGCTTACAGTCTAGGACAGTGTGTTTTAAATTATAGATTGCATCTCCTTAGTATGCATCTGATCTTTGTTTTAAAAAAAAGAGAAATAAAAGGGAAAATTATTAGAATCCATTACACTTTGCAATAGTCAATACTACTTAGTGGATTTTTATCTGTTGTGTGTATGTATCCACAGGATTGTGATATTAAATGTGTTTCTACTGTGGGCTGTAAACCATTGATCTAGTAGAACTTAAACCTACAGTTTCAGTGACCACCCATGTGCTGATTCGTATCTCCAGTATAGAACTTGTTCCTGAGCTTCACATATGGCTATCCAACTGCTAGTTGGATATGTCACACTCAACCTAACCAGCATTGCCCATATCATCTTCTTCCTCAAACTGTGCCCTTTTACTCTATTGTGTGTTGTATGATATCAACATCCACCTGGTAAGTCAAAAACAGAAGCACTGGAGTTCTCTATGGCATCTCCTTCTCCACTCATTCTTCACACTCTACTGACCTGTAGGCCTCCTTCTCTGCATCCTCACTCTGATTCCTTGGTTTAGGCCTCATGCAATTTCTCATCTGGTTTCTTGCGATCTTTGCTAACGAGTATTCCTGTCTCCAGTCTTATTTCATGAGTCACAAGTCTGTATCACATTGCTAATCAAGTGAAATTCCTGGAGAGCTAATATGATATTTTTGTTTCTGGTTGGAAAGTCTTCCATGGTTCTCCACTGCTTTCAGACTAATATTCAATCATAAGAGCTAGAGTCTTTCTTGACTGGTCCCCGCTGCTTCTTTGGCCTCACTTGCTGATCGTCAGCCCCCTTCGGGCCAGATTTTTTTTATGTATAGAGAGCTGCAATGAACATTGGGGTACAGGTGCCTCTTTCATTTTTGATTTCATCAGGATATAGGTCTAATAGTGGGATTGCTGGGTCATAGCATACTTCTATTTTTAGTTTTTTAAGGAATCTCCATAATGATTCATTCTTGATTCATCTTGCAAAGGTGTGAAGAAATAGAAAGTGTATACAAAAGCTCAAGAGAATTGAGGAGACAAGATGTCATTGTAGTTTTGAAGAAAATTATCAGAAAACCCTTCTTCCTCCCTTCTTCCTTCCATAAAAATTATGTGAAAAGCATTATATTAATAACAGATACTCTGGGGAATCCAAATTGTGTAAGGTGTGGTCTCTCTCATAAGAAGCTTACAGTCTAGGACAGTGTGTTTTAAATTATAGATTGCATCTCCTTAGTATGCATCTGATCTTTGTTTTAAAAAAAAGAGAAATAAAAGGGAAAATTATTAGAATCCATTACACTTTGCAATAGTCAATACTACTTAGTGGATTTTTATCTGTTGTGTGTATGTATCCACAGGATTGTGATATTAAATGTGTTTCTACTGTGGGCTGTAAACCATTGATCTAGTAGAACTTAAACCTACAGTTTCAGTGACCACCCATGTGCTGATTCGTATCTCCAGTATAGAACTTGTTCCTGAGCTTCACATATGGCTATCCAACTGCTAGTTGGATATGTCACACTCAACCTAACCAGCATTGCCCATATCATCTTCTTCCTCAAACTGTGCCCTTTTACTCTATTGTGTGTTGTATGATATCAACATCCACCTGGTAAGTCAAAAACAGAAGCACTGGAGTTCTCTATGGCATCTCCTTCTCCACTCATTCTTCACACTCTACTGACCTGTAGGCCTCCTTCTCTGCATCCTCACTCTGATTCCTTGGTTTAGGCCTCATGCAATTTCTCATCTGGTTTCTTGCGATCTTTGCTAACGAGTATTCCTGTCTCCAGTCTTATTTCATGAGTCACAAGTCTGTATCACATTGCTAATCAAGTGAAATTCCTGGAGAGCTAATATGATATTTTTGTTTCTGGTTGGAAAGTCTTCCATGGTTCTCCACTGCTTTCAGACTAATATTCAATCATAAGAGCTAGAGTCTTTCTTGACTGGTCCCCGCTGCTTCTTTGGCCTCACTTGCTGATCGTCAGCCCCCTTCTCCAATTCTAGAGGTACCAACTAATTTTGGTTTCAAACAGCTCAGATGTTCTCATATTTCAATGACTTTTACTCCTGCCTCCAATCACTCTCTTTGCTTCTTTGCCTGTGTCTAAATCCTACCACTCTTTCTGGACACAGCTCTAGTGCCACCTGGTCTTGAGGCCTCTTCTGACCACACTCCAAGGCCCCCCTAGCATCCTGGGCATGCCACTGTCCCAGCACTGACCAGCCTGCATGGTCCCTGCTGTCAGGGTTGTCTTGATTATGAACCAGCTGACACCAAGGGCTTTGTTTTGTTCGAGTCTGTAGAATGTTCATCTCTATAAAACATGTGACTAGCCCAAAGCCTGCCATGCTCCACACTGACCATTTGTTGAAAGAACAGATGAAATTTCTTGTTGGCCTACTCCTTGATTGTGAGGACAGTATAGTGATCATAGTAAACTGTTCTTGCAAATACTATAGTTTTCAAGAGTTATTAGAACCAGAGGACGACTGATTGGCTAGATGTGTTTTGTCTAATTTTGATTTTATCATTCCGCTTTCCACCGCCTCCTTCTCTGTCTGGATCCCATTACACGAGAATAAGAGAACATCACCATCTGCTTGTGGGAAACATCCAGGAATTCTCCTACCAACAGATCACTGTTTTTTTGTTTGTTTGTTTAATAAAAAAGAGGAAATAAAAAGAAAGAGAGAGAAAGGGAGGGAGGGAGGGAGGAAGAAAAGAAGAAAAAGAAAGAAGGAAGGAAAGAAAGGCAAGTGGGCATTGTAGATCAGGTTGATTTTATCTTAGACTGACTTTGTTGTTCTTGCTGTCTATCTGCAGTGCTTTCTGTGTCTTACGGAGGCAGGCTGTGTCCTTTTGGTGCTTCCTTTGGAGGCAAACCTGCTTGGAAGCAGGCGGCCTGATCCAAAGTGGCTTCTGAGGAAACATCCAGCCTGGAGTGTGCAATGTAAGCATCCAAAGCTACCGGTGAGTCCATTTGCCCCCACCGATCTATCTTGATTTTCTCTCTATTCTATGCACTGTGGCTATAGTGACAAAGATGATGTGGCCTGTGTCTAGAGGAAGAAGGGAAATTGTTTTCTTTGATCCTATGTATGTTCTTTTGTTGTTTCAAACATTTTTTCTCTTTTTTGCTTGACATAAGTGAAATCTAGTCATTTCAAAGGTATTCTCAATTTCGTTTCAAAGAATTACATCTCTCTGGGACAAGGCAGACCTTTTCTTTGTTTAATATTTATTTATTTGGTTGTACTGGATCTTAGTGACAGCAGGTGGGATCTAGTTCCCCTACCAGGGATCGAGCCTGGGCATTAGGAGTGGACAGTCTTAGCCATTGGACCACCAGGAAAGTCCCAGGCAGAGCTCTTCTTCTTCTTTTTTAAAAATGTTGGCCTCTTTTATTGATTTTTTGTTCATTTATTTTCACCCATTTTTACTCTTTGGCCTGTGTGGGCCTCCCATTGCAGCAGCCTCTCTCGCTGCAGAGCGTTGGCTCTGGGTGCATGTGCTCCAGAGCACTGGCTCGCAATTGGACACACCGGTCCAGCCCCTCTGCGGCATGTGGGATCTTCCCTGGCCAGGGATCGAAGCATCACTCTCTGCACTGCAAAGCAGACTCTCCACCCACTGGACCACCAGGGAAGCCCCAGAGCTCCTCTTAAAGCAAAGGTCTGCAGTCCAGAAATGGGAGCTCCAAGAGTCATGAAAACCTATACGATCCTATGTGAAAAAAAATAGTTATTGTCATTGCCCTGTGAGAAATGGAGATCCTGCAGGGGTGCTGTGTGACGGCCTGGAGGGGTTGAATGGGGAGGATATACATATGACTAATCTGGGATCATACATATCTGTAAACAACAAAACTCTGTAAAAGTAAAAAGAATAAATTTTTTTTTTAAAAAAAGGTCAATATATTTCAAAATAAATAGACTGTGGAGGCAAAATATTCTCTCCGTTGTACTTTCTTGATATGTGAAATGGGTGTGATGTCACCCACTGCCTTCCCGTGTGAGGATTCACTGAGCTAAACTATGAGATGTACCAGCAGAGAGGTGGGTACCCAGGGATGTAATGCCCACTGGACGTGACTCACTCTTCCAGTGAGTGCATCAGAAAACAAATGGCCAACAAGGCTGAACCAGGAAGTGAGCAGTACAAACATGGTGTTCGAATCACCCTTGGCGATGCTGTGGTGTTTGACATCGTAGCGGCACCAAAGAGGGATATTTTCTTAAGTGCAATGAATGCTTCAGGTGCAGGCTTCTGAATAAAGTAAATGCTAAAGCATCCTTCAAAGCGTTACTCTGGGGCTACATCACAAACCTTTCATATCTTTGACGGGAGGTGGAAGTCAGGAAACTATAACTCGTTTTACAATCTAATTAGTTACTTGATCTTAATAGAAAAATGTCTGGGTCCCTTGGGTTTTGTTGTTCTTATTTAGGTCATTTCCAGCTTTTTCTCACAGTGAATCAATTCAGCACCTCTGTTATGCAACATCTGGAATACATATGATTTCTCAAAAGGTCAGGGTATGTATGCATCTTTAGAGCAAAGCTACAAAGTATTACTTTGAATCATAACAAATAGCAGTTTTAGCTACAGCAATATGAGGGAGGGATCTGCCTAAAATTCTGTTGTGGTCTTTTTTGGATCATTAAAAACCTAACTTTCTCCCAATGATATCGCCCATGTGTTTTCAGAAGAGTCCTCCTACCCCTGCCTTCACACAGGATCCAATACTTCCTGGTTTTTAGAGCGACAATTAATGACTCCCTGAACACTGAGTAATGTGAGGTCCTCTTGGCTTGGCCCATTCTCAGGCTCTGCCATGACCTCTCAGTTTCTGAGATGCCCCAAGAGCAAAGGGTCTTCCTCTTGGGAGTTTAACTCAAGTATGGGGGAAATTCATTGGAAAAGAGCCTGAGGCTGGGAAAAATAGAAGGCAAAAGGAGAAGGGGATGACAGAGGATGAGATGGTTGGAGGGCATCACTGAGTCAATGGACATGAGTTCGAGCAAGCCCCAGGAGATGGTGAAGGACAGAGAAGCCAGGTGTGCTACAGTCCATGGGGTTTCAAAGAGTTGGACATGATGGAGAAGCTGAACTGAACTGAACTTTGAGGGAAATATGATTGCCGAGCCCTTTATTTGTTCCCAAGGCTTTGGTAGAGTGCTGTGTTGGTGAAGAACTCCCCTTTATTCCCGTGTCAATTACTGGACGTGACTCACTCTTCCAGTGAGTGCATCAGAAAACAAATGGCCAACAAGGCTGAACCAGGAAGTGAGCAGTACAAACATGGTGTTCGAATCACCCTTGGCGATGCTGTGGTGTTTGACATCGTAGCGGCACCAAAGAGGGATATTTTCTTAAGTGCAATGAATGCTTCAGGTGCAGGCTTCTGAATAAAGTAAATGCTAAAGCATCCTTCAAAGCGTTACTCTGGGGCTACATCACAAACCTTTCATATCTTTGACGGGAGGTGGAAGTCAGGAAACTATAACTCGTTTTACAATCTAATTAGTTACTTGATCTTAATAGAAAAATGTCTGGGTCCCTTGGGTTTTGTTGTGCTTATTTAGGTCATTTCCAGCTTTTTCTCACAGTGAATCAATTCAGCACCTCTGTTATGCAACATCTGGAATACATATGATTTCTCAAAAGGTCAGGGTATGTATGCATCTTTAGAGCAAAGCTACAAAGTATTACTTTGAATCATAACAAATAGCAGTTTTAGCTACAGCAATATGAGGGAGGGATCTGCCTAAAATTCTGTTGTGGTCTTTTTTGGATCATTAAAAACCTAACTTTCTCCCAATGATATCGCCCATGTGTTTTCAGAAGAGTCCTCCTACCCCTGCCTTCACACAGGATCCAATACTTCCTGGTTTTTAGAGTGACAATTAATGACTCCCTGAACACTGAGTAATGTGAGGTCCTCTTGGCTTGGCCCATTCTCAGGCTCTGCCATGACCTCTCAGTTTCTGAGATGCCCCAAGAGCAAAGGGTCTTCCTCTTGGGAGTTTAACTCAAGTATGGGGGAAATTCATTGGAAAAGAGCCTGAGGCTGGGAAAAATAGAAGGCAAAAGGAGAAGGGGATGACAGAGGATGAGATGGTTGGAGGGCATCACTGAGTCAATGGACATGAGTTCGAGCAAGCCCCAGGAGATGGTGAAGGACAGAGAAGCCAGGTGTGCTACAGTCCATGGGGTTTCAAAGAGTTGGACATGATGGAGAAGCTGAACTGAACTGAACTTTGAGGGAAATATGATTGCCGAGCCCTTTATTTGTTCCCAAGGCTTTGGTAGAGTGCTGTGTTGGTGAAGAACTCCCCTTTATTCCCAGTGTCAATTCTATATGATGCCACACTTGTCTCTGGCACCCTGCCACCCTCTTGCAAGAGGCCGCGTCCGCATTGAGGAACTCCTCTAGGTGACACATTCAGCAGTTGCTCTGGTCTGATCCCTCCTGCTGACTCAACCTCAGTCTCTTTCTGTCTCTGCCAGTTGCTCTCTGCCTCTGTCAGGTGGTTTCTCTTCATTGCCCCACAGTTACTAAGGTCATAGCTGCGCTTTGCTTGTGCTCTTCCCCACCTGTTAAGCCTTTTCTTCTTTTTTTTTTTTCACCTACCCAAATCCTTCTATCCCTTCAAAGCCTAAATAGAACTAACTTCTTAATGTTCTAAGACTCATTATTCTTCTGATTCCCCAAACTTCTTTATGATTAATAACTGATATTCATTCATCATTCATTCTTATAAAGATTTTCTAAGAACCATTATGAGTTATCACCAGTCTCAAGCTCAGGCCACCATAAGACAAGGCCTTTACCCTGTTAGTGCTTCTTCTAAACGTTTTCTAGTGCAGAAAGCAGACATGAAGTGAGAAAGCCAAGTGAGTCTTATAGCCTTATATTGAGACAAGTGGAAAAGGCAGGGTACAGGCTAGAGCGTGATTGTGGGAGTGGAGGATGTTTTTCATTCTGAGGTTGGGGAAGGCCTCTTTGCAAAGGAGACGCTTGAGATTTGAGCAGAGACTTGTATTATGAGAAGGAATCAGTCATGAGTCAACCTGAGAGAAGAGTGCTCCAGGTAAAGGGAATAGGAAGTGAAGTCCTGGAGACAGAAAAGCTGTAGAACAGGAGCTCCCAATCTCTGGGGTCAGGAACCAATACCAGTTTGTGGCCTGTTAGGAACGGGGCTGCACAGCTGGAGGTAAGCAGTGAGCAAGCAAGTGAACGTCATCTTATGACAGATGCTCCCCATTGTCTGTATTATTGCTAGAGCTCTGCCTCCTGTCAGATTGGTGACAGCATTAGATTCTCATAGGAGTGAGAACCCTGCTGTGCACTGTGCATATGGGGGATCTAGATTGGGAGCTCCTTCTGAGACTCTAATGCCTGGTGATCTGACGTGGAGCTGAGGCAGTTATACTAGCACTGGGGAGGGGCTGCCATGGTCACCCATCATCCCCAGATGGAACCACGTCAAGCTACAGAAAAACAAGCTTGGGGCTCTCACTGATTCTGCATTATGGTGAGTTGTACAATTATTTCATTATATATCACAATGTAATAATAATAGAAATAAAGGGCACCATAAATGGAATAGAAATAAAGTTCACAATAAATGTAATGTGTCTGAATCATTCTGAAACCATCCTCCCACCCTGGTCTGCAGGAAAAGTCTTCCAAGAAACAAGTCCCTGGTGCCAAAAAGGTTGGGGGCTGTTGTTCTAGAAAGGTGAGGAATGTTCTAGAACTGCAAGAAGGCTAATGTGAGGCAAAATGAGGCAGGCAATGAGGATGGAGAGGATGCAGAGGTGAGAAACTGTAGGGTTTTAAGGGAGAAAAGAATCAAGGATAACTTTTTAATGTTAAGTCCAAGAACCCAGTAGGGAAAGCCCGGGGAGGAAAGGAATCGATTTGTGTGGCCAGGGAGATGCTGGAGTTAGAAACAAGAGTTCATTTTTAGACATATTCAGTTTGAGATGCCTTTAAGCATCCACATGTAGATGTTGGGCAGACAGCTGGATATACACAAGTCTGAAACCCAGTGAGAATCAAGCTAGAGTTGTGAAAAACCAAGGGCCTAGACAACATCACCTGGGAAGAGAGTGTATATTGAAATGAGACTAGAGTCCTGGAGCCCACTGGCACTTAGAGATCATGGAGAAGGAGCCAGAAAGGAGACTCCGCTTGTGGCCATTGAGGTTTCCCACATATCCAAACACATTTATGGCACTGCGTGTTGGGCTTGTAGTTTCCTGTGTGTGGGATGTGCCATGACAAGCAAGACTGCAAACTTTTTGTGACTGTTCTCCACGAGAGTAAAGGTAAAGCCCCAGAACAATTTGTTGGTGCCTACAGTCCTGGCATGATTCTTGTTTACTATGTATTTCTTACTGTTCCAAACTTTCTCACAGCACTGAGTAAACACTGCCAAGCTACTGGGGGAAATATAGCTACTTCCTTTCTCAAGGACCGGATCAGTGAGTTAGTGAATTCTCAGATGCATGTTATGGCAGTAAACTGATGCACAGAGAGATTAACTAATTTACGCACAGCCCACACTGAGTCAATACCTAGCCAGAGGCCACACTGCAGTGTTCAGTGGAATACACGCTGGCTGCCAGTCCCACCTGAAGTGCTGGCTTATTTTTTCTAATTGCTAACACATATGGGTGGTCTACTCAGTGCTTTACAGACTGTGACTCTTAATCCTCACAACAACTCCATGCCATAGGCAACATTGCCCCTGTTTTACAGATGAGGAAACAGACAGGAGAGGATTTCATATAATAAAGTGGCAGATCTGTCCCATTCCTAACCCATGCTACATGCCTGCTGAAAAAGAATATCTGGGAGAAGGACACAAGAGGTGTCTGTATTTAGAAAAATCTCTGGAACATTTTTATGTTTATAGAAGTTTGAGAATCTAAGTTTCATGGGATCTCAAGTTTGTTCTTTGAAGTTTACGGAGATTGTAAAATTTGCTCTACTAAGCTGTTTTAATATCTCAGTCTCCACATTTAAGTTGATTGATTAGAATCTCACAGACTATTATGAGCAGCATTTTGTTAAACATAGGTAACACGCATAGCTCTATCATCATTTCCAGAGACGAAAAGCACATAATTTTACATCGAACCAGTATACATTGTCTGATATGTTGACAATCCTGACTTAACAAGCCTCATGCCATGGACATTGACCTAGCTTACTCTCAACAGGAATAATTCATCTTTTCTCACTGTATTTATCATTCTACACATTTGCCTACTCTGATCCATAAATAATAATGAAACCAATCATATGGCCAGCTCAAGAGCATGAATGATTCCATGCTGCTGGCTGAGAGGAGGTGGGAACGGGTTGTGTTTGCATTTCCCAGGCTAGTAAAGAGAAAAGGTAAAGCCCCAGAACAATTTGTTGGTGCCTACAGTCCTGGCATGATTCTTGTTTACTATGTATTTCTTACTGTTCCAAACTTTCTCACAGCACTGAGTAAACACTGCCAAGCTACTGGGGGAAATATAGCTACTTCCTTTCTCAAGGACCGGATCAGTGAGTTAGTGAATTCTCAGATGCATGTTATGGCAGTAAACTGATGCACAGAGAGATTAACTAATTTACGCACAGCCCACACTGAGTCAATACCTAGCCAGAGGCCACACTGCAGTGTTCAGTGGAATACACGCTGGCTGCCAGTCCCACCTGAAGTGCTGGCTTATTTTTTCTAATTGCTAACACATATGGGTGGTCTACTCAGTGCTTTACAGACTGTGACTCTTAATCCTCACAACAACTCCATGCCATAGGCAACATTGCCCCTGTTTTACAGATGAGGAAACAGACAGGAGAGGATTTCATATAATAAAGTGGCAGATCTGTCCCATTCCTAACCCATGCTACATGCCTGCTGAAAAAGAATATCTGGGAGAAGGACACAAGAGGTGTCTGTATTTAGAAAAATCTCTGGAACATTTTTATGTTTATAGAAGTTTGAGAATCTAAGTTTCATGGGATCTCAAGTTTGTTCTTTGAAGTTTACGGAGATTGTAAAATTTGCTCTACTAAGCTGTTTTTAATATCTCAGTCTCCACATTTAAGTTGATTGATTAGAATCTCACAGACTATTATGAGCAGCATTTTGTTAAACATAGGTAACACGCATAGCTCTATCATCATTTCCAGAGACGAAAAGCACATAATTTTACATCGAACCAGTATACATTGTCTGATATGTTGACAATCCTGACTTAACAAGCCTCATGCCATGGACATTGACCTAGCTTACTCTCAACAGGAATAATTCATCTTTTCTCACTGTATTTATCATTCTACACATTTGCCTACTCTGATCCATAAATAATAATGAAACCAATCATATGGCCAGCTCAAGAGCATGAATGATTCCATGCTGCTGGCTGAGAGGAGGTGGGAACGGGTTGTGTTTGCATTTCCCAGGCTAGTAAAGAGAAAGTCTTTTGAGGTAGGAGATGGTGCAGGACCATCAGAAAACTCAGTCCATGGAGTGTTCTCTGACGATCTTTGCAGATGGTCTCAAGGGCTTATGGGATGAAAGGGAAACAGTCATAGAAGAATTGAAAAAAAAAAAAAAAGGCAAGCCAGTTCTCGAGTGATAAAAAAGAAGCATTGAACATACAAGGCCTACAGATCATTGGTTATAACACCCAGTAAATTCATTTCTGTTGACAGGGAACTGTGTTTTACTGTCACGAATCTCCACCCAGAGTGACCTTCAAGTTTGCATCATTTGCACGGTGAGACTGGTTTCACCTGTTTGCAACTGTTAAACTCTTAGTCATCAGTTAAACTGTTTAAGCCAATGTTCCCAGCAGTTCACCCTATACACAGTTTTTAATCACGTAATAGAAATCAAGCAAGGCTGGCTGCACACCTGCTACATATTGTCAAAGGGGGGAAACTAAAAGGAATCTGGAGCATAAATGAGGCCATTACACTCGGGAGAACTGATATCTGAGTCTTTCATCTGAAAAGAAACAAACAAAGGGGCTACCCTGGTGGTTCAGTGGGTAAGGACACCACCTTGCAGTGCAAGGGGCGCCGGTTCAATCCCTGGCCTGGGAAGATCCCACATGCCGCAGAGCAGCTGGACAGATGTTTCCAACTACCAAGCCAGAGCTCTGGAGCGTATGTGCCCAGAGCCGGTGGTCTGCGATGAGAGAAGCCACTGTGATGGGAGACCCACATGGGCCAAAGAACAAAGATAAATAAATGAAAGATCAATAGAAGTGTTCAAAAAAAAAAAAAAAGAAAAGAAAAGAAAAAGAAACAAAGAGAAATATAAATGGGCTAGAAGGTGGAGAAGAGGGAAGCTAGTGGTGGAAGGGGGCAGTTGGGATGAACTTCTAAGGCTTCCATTCTGGGTATAAAGTTGTTAGATTTAGCAAAAAAAAAATGCATATTGAGAGACAAGAAAAAGAAAAAAGATGCTAAAATAAATCTGAATTTCAGATAAATAGTTAGATAGCTTTTAGTATAAGACTGCCTCATATAATGTCTGAGACATTTTGGAAAATTACTTGCTGTTTAATTCACATTTAGCTGGGTGTCCTGTATTTTATCTGGCAACCTTACTTGAGTAGTGCCTTTAAATCTCAGTTTAAAAAAAAAATCCGTTTGGAAAACAGATGTCTTCAGGAAACTGGGTCATGGATTCAACAACATAATACTTGCTAATTATGCCACACAGTGTGATGAGATGATGTATTTATTTAATATAAATAAGCTAGCGATTATAATGACTGAAACTTAGCTATTTTGATTTGAAAAATCATCCACTTTATCTATTTGGTATGAGTAGGAATATATTAAAAATGGACAACACTGATTCTAAGTCTTATGGACAAGAAAACATCCATCCATTCACTCATGTACTCATCCTTGGCTGACTTTTTATCTGTACAAAGGCACTCTAATACATATGTCTTTCTAAATTTTATTTTAATGGGCAGATGTATTATACTTATGGCTGATTCATTTGGCTTTACAGTAAAAACTAATACAAGATTGTAAAGCAACTATAATAAAAATTTATAAAATAAAGCCATACCTAATAATAAAAAGCAAATATATCTGATTTTAGTGATCAAAATAATGACCATAAATGGATTCCTCAATCCAGTTTCTTAAATAATTCTGCATGGCAAATTTAAAATTTTAAGAGAAAATAGGCCTGGCCAAAGACAAATCAAAGCCCCCAAGAAAGTGCCAATTTGCTACTACCACTCACCCCAACCTGTCTAATTAGTTTGCCCAGTCTGGCAATAAACTCGCACATACAGAGGTTGAAACAATGCAGGCTTAAAGTTGGGTGTTAAGACTGTAGTAGAAGGAAAGGAGGGAGAAACAGCAGGATGAAGAACTAAAGGCTAAGTAAAAGAAGTGCTGGGCTTTCCTGGTCGCTCAGTGGTAAAGAATCCAGCTGCCAATGCAGGAGATGTGGGTTCAATCCCTGGTTCGACAAGATCCATTGGAGCAGGAAATGGCAACCCACTCTAGAATTCTTGTGTGGGAAATTCCATGGACATAGAAGCCTTGAGGGCTAGAGTCCATGGGGCTGCAAAGAGTTGGAGACGGTGGAGCATGCACACACGCACGCACAAAAGGGCAAAGATGCCAGATTCTGGCTGAGAGGGTAAGGCAAGGATGAGGGAAAGATAAGAGGAAGAAGTCTGACCTGAGCTTGGTGGGGAAGTGGAAGGATGGTTCTATTCCTAGTTTTTTAAGGAATCTCTATACTGTCTTCCATAGTGGCTATATCAACTTACATTCCCACCAACAGTGCAAGAGTGTTCCCTTTTCTCCACACCCTCTCCAGCATTTATTGTCTGTAGGTTAGCAATCCCACTACTAGGCATATACCCTGAGGAAATCAAAACTGAAAGAGACACCTGTACCCCAGTGTTCATGGCAGCACTTTTTACAATAGCTAGAACATGGAAATAACCTGGATGTCCATCAACAAAATGAGTGGATAAAGAAGCTGTGGTACATACATACAATGGAATATTCTCAGCGATAAAAAGAAATGCATGAGTCAGTCCTAATGAGGTGGATGGACCTAGAACCTATTATACAAAGTGAAGTAAGTTAGAAAGAGAAGGATAAATATAGTATACTAACACAAAAATATGGAATCTAGAAAGATGGTACTGATAAATATATATGCAGAGTAGCAATAGATAAACAGATATAGAGAACAGACATAGAGAACAGACTTATGGACATTAGGGGAGGGAGGAATGGGCAAGATGTATGGCACGAGTAACATGGAAACTTACATTACCATATGTAAAAGAGACAATCAATGTGAATATTGGTTATAAGACTAAGAGGACTTCCACAGGGGCTAGAGAAAATAGGCCTGGCCAAAGACAAATCAAAGCCCCCAAGAAAGTGCCAATTTGCTACTACCACTCACCCCAACCTGTCTAATTAGTTTGCCCAGTCTGGCAATAAACTCACATACAGAGGTTGAAACAATGCAGGCTTAAAGTTGGGTGTTAAGACTGTAGTAGAAGGAAAGGAGGGAGAAACAGCAGGATGAAGAACTAAAGGCTAAGTAAAAGAAGTGCTGGGCTTTCCTGGTCGCTCAGTGGTAAAGAATCCAGCTGCCAATGCAGGAGATGTGGGTTCAATCCCTGGTTCGACAAGATCCATTGGAGCAGGAAATGGCAACCCACTCTAGAATTCTTGTGTGGGAAATTCCATGGACATAGAAGCCTTGAGGGCTAGAGTCCATGGGGCTGCAAAGAGTTGGAGACGGTGGAGCATGCACACACGCACAAAAGGGCAAAGATGCCAGATTCTGGCTGAGAGGGTAAGGCAAGGATGAGGGAAAGATAAGAGGAAGAAGTCTGACCTGAGCTTGGTGGGGAAGTGGAAGGATGGTTCTATTCCTAGTTTTTTAAGGAATCTCTATACTGTCTTCCATAGTGGCTATATCAACTTACATTCCCACCAACAGTGCAAGAGTGTTCCCTTTTCTCCACACCCTCTCCAGCATTTATTGTCTGTAGGTTAGCAATCCCACTACTAGGCATATACCCTGAGGAAATCAAAACTGAAAGAGACACCTGTACCCCAGTGTTCATGGCAGCACTTTTTACAATAGCTAGAACATGGAAATAACCTGGATGTCCATCAACAAAATGAGTGGATAAAGAAGCTGTGGTACATACATACAATGGAATATTCTCAGCGATAAAAAGAAATGCATGAGTCAGTCCTAATGAGGTGGATGGACCTAGAACCTATTATACAAAGTGAAGTAAGTTAGAAAGAGAAGGATAAATATAGTATACTAACACAAAAATATGGAATCTAGAAAGATGGTACTGATAAATATATATGCAGAGTAGCAATAGATAAACAGATATAGAGAACAGACATAGAGAACAGACTTATGGACATTAGGGGAGGGAGGAATGGGCAAGATGTATGGCACGAGTAACATGGAAACTTACATTACCATATGTAAAAGAGACAATCAATGTGAATATTGGTTATAAGACTAAGAGGACTTCCACAGGGGCTATGCAACAAACTGGAGGACTGAGTCAGGGAGAGAGGTGGGAGGGAGGTTCAGGTGGGAGGGGTCAAGGGTATACCTCTGACTGATTTGAGTTTATATATAGCAGTAAACAATAAAACTCTGTAAAAGTAAAATAAAAATAAATTAATAATAGAAAATGGAAGGAAGACAGAGAGATGAGTGAGCAAGTGTAAGGATGAGAATTTTTACATTGACCCATATTATAGGGATTGTCAGGTAAAAGGAAATTTATTTTGTCTAGCTCCAGAGAATGAAACCAAGGTTTCATAGCAGGAAAACAGGTTTTTGCACTATTCAGGCAAGAGCTTTCTAAGCTTTATAGCCAACTGCTAATAGAACAGGTCATCCTTGAGATGCACAAAGCAGAGCTGACTGGTGGGAAAGGCTGGGATGGAGACAATTTTTGTCTTGGATGAGGAGCAGATTAGAGAGATTCCCTTCCAGGCCCCTTCCTCTCTGGAGTGTTACATTTCAGCACTGCAAGACCTCTTATCAGTTGCTGTATCCTCAGTGCCTAGAACAGTGCTGGACACACAATGAGACCTCAGTAAAATCTGTATGGTCACAGGGCAAGTGCTTTCTGGAAAGTACTGAGTAGGAAATGGCAACCCACTCTAGTATTCTTGCCTGAAAATATCCTCTGGACAGAAGAGCCTGGCAGGCTACAATCCAAAGGGTTGCAAAGAGTGGGACACAACTGAGCATGCTCAAATACAAAATCCATGTTTCCCATCCATACCAGCCTGGAGAGAAAAGAGAGAAAAAAATAATAGGCAAATTCAACATTTCTCTGGTTCTCTCATTTCCCTCTGCCTGCAGTATTTTCATTCCCTTCAAATTTCTCACCGACTGGTTCTAGGAGCCGCCAGGGAATGGTCCTCCTGCCCTCTGAACATGTGGCAATAAGAGGGTATCTGATTTTACTTTTATATCCTCCAGCTTACTATTTTCTCTCCTTCTTTGCCATACGGTGGTCTTGACATTTCTACCAGCTCCACTATGCCACAGCTTCTGTATACACCACAAAGGCACCAGAGCTGCCTTGGCACCTATCAAATCTGCTCTGCCCACTACTGTCAGTGACATTGCATGAAAAGTACTCATGTAGGTATACTTATGACTGATTCACCTTGCTGTATGGCAGAAGCCAACACAATATTGTAAAACAATTATCCTCCAATGAAAAAAAGGTCACTGAGCCACCACCACTCTGCAGTTCTAGTGGAGGACAACCAGGAAAGCGGCCGCAGTGCAAGGTAGGAAAGAACATGGCCCTAGAGGCAGAGTAGCCGGGATGTCTTCCTTCACCACTCTATGCCTTGGGTTCCCCCTACGAGGAGCAGGGACGATGATAGTGCCTCTTGTAAGGCCGTTGTGAAGACTAAGTGGGTGAGAAACAGGCAGAGCTCGGAGCTGTATTTGCCCCTGGAAGCTGTTGGTGTCTCTGAAACCCTTTATTAATGGTGCTGTCATGATGCTCTGAAGATGTTCCGTCCTCAGGGGCCACTCTTCCTGTTTTTCTCAGTGTACTGTAGCCTTATCAGTTGCTGTATCCTCAGTGCCCTAGAACAGTGCTGGAACACACAATGAGACCTCAGTAAAATCTGTATGGTCACAGGGCAAGTGCTTTCTGGAAAGTACTGAGTAGGAAATGGCAACCCACTCTAGTATTCTTGCCTGAAAATATCCTCTGGACAGAAGAGCCTGGCAGGCTACAATCCAAAGGGTTGCAAAGAGTGGGACACAACTGAGCATGCTCAAATACAAAATCCATGTTTCCCATCCATACCAGCCTGGAGAGAAAAGAGAGAAAAAAATAATAGGCAAATTCAACATTTCTCTGGTTCTCTCATTTCCCTCTGCCTGCAGTATTTTCATTCCCTTCAAATTTCTCACCGACTGGTTCTAGGAGCCGCCAGGGAATGGTCCTCCTGCCCTCTGAACATGTGGCAATAAGAGGGTATCTGATTTTACTTTTATATCCTCCAGCTTACTATTTTCTCTCCTTCTTTGCCATACGGTGGTCTTGACATTTCTACCAGCTCCACTATGCCACAGCTTCTGTATACACCACAAAGGCACCAGAGCTGCCTTGGCACCTATCAAATCTGCTCTGCCCACTACTGTCAGTGACATTGCATGAAAAGTACTCATGTAGGTATACTTATGACTGATTCACCTTGCTGTATGGCAGAAGCCAACACAATATTGTAAAACAATTATCCTCCAATGAAAAAAAGGTCACTGAGCCACCACCACTCTGCAGTTCTAGTGGAGGACAACCAGGAAAGCGGCCGCAGTGCAAGGTAGGAAAGAACATGGCCCTAGAGGCAGAGTAGCCGGGATGTCTTCCTTCACCACTCTATGCCTTGGGTTCCCCCTACGAGGAGCAGGGACGATGATAGTGCCTCTTGTAAGGCCGTTGTGAAGACTAAGTGGGTGAGAAACAGGCAGAGCTCGGAGCTGTATTTGCCCCTGGAAGCTGTTGGTGTCTCTGAAACCCTTTATTAATGGTGCTGTCATGATGCTCTGAAGATGTTCCGTTCCCCTCAGGGGCCACTCTTCCTGTTTTTCTCAGTGTACTGTAGCCTTATCAGAGCACCTTACCTGTCTCCTGAGAACTGTATGCTGGTCAAGAAGCAAGACTTAGAACCAGATGTGGAACAACAGACTGGTTTCAAATTGGGAAAGGAGTATGTCAAGTCTATATTGTCACCGTGCTTATTTAACTTATATTATGCAAAATGCTGGGTTGGATGTATCACAAGCTGGAATCAATACTGCAGGAAGAAATATCAACAGCCTCATACATGCAGATGATGCCACTCTAAGGGCAGAAAGAAAGGAGGAACTAAGGAACCTCTTGATGAGGGTGAAAGACAAGAGTGAAAAGCTGGCTTAAAACTCATCATTCAAAAAACTAAGATCATAGCATCCGATCCCATTACTTCTTGGCAAATAGATGGTGAAAAAGTGGAAACTGTGACAAGATTTATTTTCTGGGGCTCCAAAATCACTGTGGATGGTGATTGCAGCCACAAAATTAAAAGACACTTGCTCCTTGGAAGAAAAACTATGACAAATCTAGACAGTGTATTAAAAAGCAGAGACGTCACAGTGCCGACAAAGGTCCATATAGTCAAAACTATGAGTTTTCAGTAGCCATGTACAAATGTGAGAGTTGGACCATAAAGAAGGCTGAGTGCCAAAGAATTGATACCTTTGAACTGTGGTGTTGGAGAAGATCCTTTAGAGTCCCTTGGGCTACAAGAAGATCAAATCAGTCAATCCTAAAGAGAATCAACTCTGAAAATACATTAAAAGGACAGATGCAAAAGCTGAAGCTCTAGTACTTTGGCGCCCTGATGCAAAGAGAAGACTCACTGGGGCTTCCCTGGTGGTCCAGTGGGTAAGGACACCGCCTTGCAGTGCAAGGGGCGCCGGTTCGATCCCTGGCCTGGGAAGATCCCACGTGCTGCGGAGTAGCTGGGCCCTGGGGCCTGGGATGCGCCAGACCGCCTCTGACAACAGAGGCAGAGCTCGGAGCTGTATTTGCCCCTGGAAGCTGTTGGTGTCTCTGAAACCCTTTATTAATGGTGCTGTCATGATGCTCTGAAGATGTTCCGTTCCCCTCAGGGGCCACTCTTCCTGTTTTTCTCAGTGTACTGTAGCCTTATCAGAGCACCTTACCTGTCTCCTGAGAACTGTATGCTGGTCAAGAAGCAAGACTTAGAACCAGATGTGGAACAACAGACTGGTTTCAAATTGGGAAAGGAGTATGTCAAGTCTATATTGTCACCGTGCTTATTTAACTTATATTATGCAAAATGCTGGGTTGGATGTATCACAAGCTGGAATCAATACTGCAGGAAGAAATATCAACAGCCTCATACATGCAGATGATGCCACTCTAAGGGCAGAAAGAAAGGAGGAACTAAGGAACCTCTTGATGAGGGTGAAAGACAAGAGTGAAAAGCTGGCTTAAAACTCATCATTCAAAAAACTAAGATCATAGCATCCGATCCCATTACTTCTTGGCAAATAGATGGTGAAAAAGTGGAAACTGTGACAAGATTTATTTTCTGGGGCTCCAAAATCACTGTGGATGGTGATTGCAGCCACAAAATTAAAAGACACTTGCTCCTTGGAAGAAAAACTATGACAAATCTAGACAGTGTATTAAAAAGCAGAGACGTCACAGTGCCGACAAAGGTCCATATAGTCAAAACTATGAGTTTTCAGTAGCCATGTACAAATGTGAGAGTTGGACCATAAAGAAGGCTGAGTGCCAAAGAATTGATACCTTTGAACTGTGGTGTTGGAGAAGATCCTTTAGAGTCCCTTGGGCTACAAGAAGATCAAATCAGTCAATCCTAAAGAGAATCAACTCTGAAAATACATTAAAAGGACAGATGCAAAAGCTGAAGCTCTAGTACTTTGGCGCCCTGATGCAAAGAGAAGACTCACTGGGGCTTCCCTGGTGGTCCAGTGGGTAAGGACACCGCCTTGCAGTGCAAGGGGCGCCGGTTCGATCCCTGGCCTGGGAAGATCCCACGTGCTGCGGAGTAGCTGGGCCGATGTGTCCAATTACCAAGCCGGAGCTCTGGGGCGCATGCGCCCAGAGCCGGCGCTCTGCGACAACAGAGGCCACTGCAATAGGAGGCCCACAGGAGCCGAAGAACAAAGACGGATGAAAATAGAGAAAGACCAATAGAAGTGGCCCGCCCCTTCCCCTCCCTCCCCACCCCACCCCCCAAAAAAGATAAATAAATAAAATAAATGTTTAAAAAAAAAAGAGAGGACTCATTGGAAAAGACCCTGATGCTGGGAAAGACTGAAGGCCAAGGAGAAGGGGGCAGAGAGTGAGTTTAGTTGTGGCCTGTGAGATCTAGCTGCCTGACCAGGCACCGAAGCCAGCCCACCAGCATTGGGAGCATGGAGTCTCAGCCACTGGACCACCAGGGAAGACCTTGTTCTTTGAATCTTTATTTATTTTTTTTAAAACCTTTATTTTACTTTTAACTTTCACAGAGTTTTGTTGTTTACAGATATGCATGTTCCCAGATTAGTCATATGGATATCCCCCCCATCTCACCCCTCCCGACCATCACACAGCACCCCTGAAGGATCCCCTTTTCTCACAGAGCAATGACTAGAGCTAGTTTCTTCACTTATGATAGCACAGGCCTTCATGCTACTTCCTTTACGCCTCCCACCCTCTGTTCCTTCCCCACAATGTCCATATGTCCACTGTCCATGTCTGTCTTTCTGTCGCTTCACTGTGTGTGCCATCATCATCTTTGAATCTTTAAATGCAGGTTTTATTTGTTTAGATTTCACAAATAAATGAGATCATATGGTTTGCCTTTGTCTCTCTGACTTATTTTACTCAGCATCATGCCCTCAAGGTTCATCCAACGCCCTCAAGGTCCATCCCATGGGAACAAAAGTTTGAGCCCCACAGAACTGAGGAGAGGGTATACCTTTGATGGGGAAGTTTCCTGGGACAAGAAGATCAAATCAGTCAATCCTAAAGAGAATCAACTCTGAAAATACATTAAAAGGACAGATGCAAAAGCTGAAGCTCTAGTACTTTGGCGCCCTGATGCAAAGAGAAGACTCACTGGGGCTTCCCTGGTGGTCCAGTGGGTAAGGACACCGCCTTGCAGTGCAAGGGGCGCCGGTTCGATCCCTGGCCTGGGAAGATCCCACGTGCTGCGGAGTAGCTGGGCCGATGTGTCCAATTACCAAGCCGGAGCTCTGGGGCGCATGCGCCCAGAGCCGGCGCTCTGCGACAACAGAGGCCACTGCAATAGGAGGCCCACAGGAGCCGAAGAACAAAGACGGATGAAAATAGAGAAAGACCAATAGAAGTGGCCCGCCCTTCCCCCTCCCTCCCCACCCCACCCCCCAAAAAAGATAAATAAATAAAATAAATGTTTAAAAAAAAAAGAGAGGACTCATTGGAAAAGACCCTGATGCTGGGAAAGACTGAAGGCCAAGGAGAAGGGGGCAGAGAGTGAGTTTAGTTGTGGCCTGTGAGATCTAGCTGCCTGACCAGGCACCGAAGCCAGCCCACCAGCATTGGGAGCATGGAGTCTCAGCCACTGGACCACCAGGGAAGACCTTGTTCTTTGAATCTTTATTTTTTTTTTTTAAAACCTTTATTTTACTTTTAACTTTCACAGAGTTTTGTTGTTTACAGATATGCATGTTCCCAGATTAGTCATATGGATATCCCCCCCATCTCACCCCTCCCGACCATCACACAGCACCCCTGAAGGATCCCCTTTTCTCACAGAGCAATGACTAGAGCTAGTTTCTTCACTTATGATAGCACAGGCCTTCATGCTACTTCCTTTACGCCTCCCACCCTCTGTTCCTTCCCCACAATGTCCATATGTCCACTGTCCATGTCTGTCTTTCTGTCGCTTCACTGTGTGTGCCATCATCATCTTTGAATCTTTAAATGCAGGTTTTATTTGTTTAGATTTCACAAATAAATGAGATCATATGGTTTGCCTTTGTCTCTCTGACTTATTTTACTCAGCATCATGCCCTCAAGGTTCATCCAACGCCCTCAAGGTCCATCCCATGGGAACAAAAGTTTGAGCCCCACAGAACTGAGGAGAGGGTATATTTGCAACAGGCACAGAGAAGGATGCTAGAAAAAAAATAAAAGAGGCAAAACAAATTCTCCCCTGGCTGGAGGCTGTGACTAGGTGTCCATAATGGATTCTGCCCTGGATTTCTTGGTGGTGGCTCCTTCCTTAGTTTGGTTAGTGTTGGAGCCAGAGATTCACAGGCAGTGGCAGACGCAGTGTGTGTGTAAAGTAAAAGGACGTGGCTCCCTTAAAGCAGAAGTGGTAAATCGTTTCTCAGTCAGCCTCAGCCAGGCGTGCATTTTACCAGGCTTGGGGCCCTCTGCAGGTCCCACAGGCTGAGGAAGCCACAGCCAACACAGGCCAGAACCTATGCACTGTGGGAGATTGGGGATACCCAGCAAACCACAGGACTTTGATCCTAACATTGTTTTTCCAGAGATGGGAGAAGTGCTCACACCAGATCTCAGGAAGCTGCAGAGGGTAGCTCCAGGTGTGCTTGGTGCTGAGGGTGCTGGTGAGGCATACCTGGACAGTTTATGGGAAGAGGGAACCCATGTGCCATCTGACAGAATCACACTCGTGCCCATGAGCTGCAACTGGCCTCGCACATACCAAGAGGTGAGAGTTAAGGCAGACCAGTTCTGACTGTCTCATTTCAACCACTTGTGGGGGTGCTTTACAGTCAATCCTGTAAGCTACTATGGTTTTTTTTTTTTTTTTTTTAATATTGAATTACTTTAATTATTGGGCTACCTCGCGTCTTAGTTGTGTCACGTGGGGTCTTCCCATGCAGCACATGGGCTCTCTAGTTGGCCTCAACATGGGTGCAGCTGGGGCATCTTAGTTCCCTGACCAGGGATGGAATCTGCGTTCCCTGCATTGAAAAACGGATTATCAATCTCTGGACCACCAGGGAAGTCCTGAGATACTTTGATTTTTTTAACTAGTGACTATTTGGTAAGGAACTCTTTCTATAATATGTAGCATTTTTAGTTAAGTGGTTATATCTTTCTCTCAGGATATATCTAAAAGAGTGACTTATACAGAACTTGATGTTGCCAAGGTGTGACAAATTGCCAGCATGTAGGAATGAATGTGGGCGCCCTTGTTATGATGCATGTTTCTGAAGGGAAGTGATTAGTGGGGGGGTTATGAAGGTCCTACAATTGCTATAAACATACAGGGGGTCATTTTGGAATACAAATGTTTATAACTTGATGCTGGGATTGAACCATTGGGGCTGTTAAATTCAACCATACATCACTAAGATAGAATTATGTTAAATAACACAAATGTATTTAAATCCAGCCATAGATCACTGGGTCAGATTGTGTGTGTTCCTCCCATTACCTCCATGAAAGCAGAAAATGTAAACTTGACTAAAGTATAACTTACAATTTCCCTTTGGAGGGAGGGGAAAGTAGGCCTGGGCAGCTTTAATATAACATTCATAATAGGTATTTTATATATCGTGCAGCTTTTTAAAATTGTTTTGCTTTCACAGAGTACCAAAGACAGATGATAAAGTATGAAGGGAGAAGTGTGCTTATTAACATGTTAAGCCTAAATGTTTATGCTCATTTTTCCTTGCTATATATGCTCATTGGAAATATTTCTAAGACCATAAATATAATTCCCTCCTCTATAGACAAGCAAAGCTAACAATCTAAATATTCTTGAATTTTAGATATACAACCACATGGATGATGAAGAAACTACTTTCTATAAAAGGATAGGGAGCATACAAAGCGCTGAGAAAATACACTCTCCGTGGGAGGGACGAGATAAACACTGGTAATGGGCTGTATTAACCATCCTTGAGACAAGATGCAAACTATGGAAGGCAACAGCGAGCTGGGGCGTGACTGCCGTGGGTAGCCAGACTTCATCCTTGCATGCAAACCAGGAGCCAAGAGATTTACCGAGCTCCCCGACGCAGGCGCATCTGTCCCTTCCTTAAATCCGATTTTCTTACCATCTGTTCCTTTACTCCAGTCTTGGCTGTAAACAAAGTTTATGCACGGGGATGCATTGTGATGCCAGACAGCTCTCCCTGTTCATCGAAAACAGAGTCAGTTCTGGACTGAAAGACTGTGGCTCCCCTTAATTATTCCTTTTCCCAGGCAATATAAATTGTGAGAGCCTTGACAGTAAGTTGAGAAATGGCATTTTTAACTTCATTTGGTAAACGTGATGCGATCTAACGATCTGGCTCTGTAGGGAAACAACACGTAACGCATCGGAATGATTTAGATCGTGGAAAAGGATTTCCCCTGCGTGTAGAACAGTAAGGACATTGTCGGGGGCAGTCGCTACTGCCGCAGCAAACGGCTCAAGAAGAAACGGACATAGCCGCTGCAGCAGCAGAGAACTCCGCCTCAAGGTTGCAATTTGTTATGGGGGAGGGAGGAGAGGCGGGAGGCGGTGAAGATGACTTAAAGATATGTACCCTAGGATGTGAGGTTGTGTCTCTGAGAATATACAGGAAGAGCTAACCACATGGCAGCTGTGGGGAAGGTTAAGCTGACCTCTGGTCTCCAAGCCTGGTTTTTACAGCTATCAGTCAGTTCAGTTGCTCAGTTGTGTCCAACACTTTGCAACCCCATGGACATTACAGATGATAAAGTATGAAGGGAAGTGTGCTAACGTTAAGCCAAATGACTAATATATGCTCATTGGAAATATTTCTAAGACCATAAATATAATTCCCTCCTCTATAGACAAGCAAAGCTAACAATCTAAATATTCTTGAATTTTAGATATACAACCACATGGATGATGAAGAAACTACTTTCTATAAAAGGATAGGGAGCATACAAAGCGCTGAGAAAATACACTCTCCGTGGGAGGGACGAGATAAACACTGGTAATGGGCTGTATTAACCATCCTTGAGACAAGATGCAAACTATGGAAGGCAACAGCGAGCTGGGGCGTGACTGCCGTGGGTAGCCAGACTTCATCCTTGCATGCAAACCAGGAGCCAAGAGATTTACCGAGCTCCCCGACGCAGGCGCATCTGTCCCTTCCTTAAATCCGATTTTCTTACCATCTGTTCCTTTACTCCAGTCTTGGCTGTAAACAAAGTTTATGCACGGGGATGCATTGTGATGCCAGACAGCTCTCCCTGTTCATCGAAAACAGAGTCAGTTCTGGACTGAAAGACTGTGGCTCCCCTTAATTATTCCTTTTCCCAGGCAATATAAATTGTGAGAGCCTTGACAGTAAGTTGAGAAATGGCATTTTTAACTTCATTTGGTAAACGTGATGCGATCTAACGATCTGGCTCTGTAGGGAAACAACACGTAACGCATCGGAATGATTTAGATCGTGGAAAAGGATTTCCCCTGCGTGTAGAACAGTAAGGACATTGTCGGGGGCAGTCGCTACTGCCGCAGCAAACGGATCAAGAAGAAACGGACATAGCAGCTGCAGCAGCAGAGAACTCCGCCTCCAAGGTTGCAATTTGTTATGGGGGGGAGGGGGAGGAGAGGCGGGAGGCGGTGAAGATGACTTAAAGATATGTACCCTAGGATGTGAGGTTGTGTCTCTGAGAATATACAGGAAGAGCTAACCACATGGCAGCTGTGGGGAAGGATAAGCTGACCTCTGGTCTCCAAGCCTGGTTTTTACAGCTATCAGTCAGTTCAGTTGCTCAGTTGTGTCCAACACTTTGCAACCCCATGGACTGCAGCACACCAGGCTCCTCTATCCATATCATTACAGATATATCATATTTATAATGCACTCTTCCTGGGAGAAGCTTGGAGTGCTATACAGCTTTGAATGGATTCAGTTAATCCTTTTACTATCCCGTGAGTAATGAGAGAAGGAGAGAGGAGCAAATAGGAAAGAACAATTCCACATTGAAAGTGATCACTGCCATGGCAAAGAAAATAACATCCACTCTGCTAAGCAACATCAGGAAAAGTAAACCTTGTAATTCTTCTCCACTGACTCTCAGAGTCTAGGCTGCAGCAGAAGGGGCCAGAATTCACTTAAAAAGTTTTCATTCTGAGCATGCAAGTCATTGTTGATTATAAGTCACCCCAAGGCAGGGGAAGGCATTTGCCTGCTATGCGGGGCCACAGTCAGGGGACAAACTTTAGGCTCGTGCAGCTGGGGGACTGAGGATATACAGAGCTGTTGTTTAGTCACTGTTTGACACTTTTATGACACTGTGGACTGTTGTCCACCAGGCTCTTCTGTCCATGGGATTTCTCAAGCAAGAATATTGGAGTGGGTTGTCATTTCCTTCTCTAGGGGGTATTCCCAACCCAAGAATCAAACCCAAGTCTCCTGCCTTGGCAGGTGGATTCTTTACCACTGAGTCACCTGGGAAGCCGGATGCACAGGGAGGACTGCACAAATACGTAAATGCATTGAGAATCACTTGCTGTCAGAAGGGAATTACACATATGGAAAAGGGAAAGGCTAGAACAAATCCTGTGATATTGTATTGGGAGTAGAGGAATCAATGTGAACTCATAATTTTTAGGCAGACACAGATATAGAATCACTTATATAGAACTAGAGGATATCAATGTGATGCAGCAGCAGAGAACTCCGCCTCAAGGTTGCAATTTGTTATGGGGGGGAGGGGGAGGAGAGGCGGGAGGCGGTGAAGATGACTTAAAGATATGTACCCTAGGATGTGAGGTTGTGTCTCTGAGAATATACAGGAAGAGCTAACCACATGGCAGCTGTGGGGAAGGTTAAGCTGACCTCTGGTCTCCAAGCCTGGTTTTTACAGCTATCAGTCAGTTCAGTTGCTCAGTTGTGTCCAACACTTTGCAACCCCATGGACTGCAGCACACCAGGCTCCTCTATCCATATCATTACAGATATATCATATTTATAATGCACTCTTCCTGGGAGAAGCTTGGAGTGCTATACAGCTTTGAATGGATTCAGTTAATCCTTTTACTATCCCGTGAGTAATGAGAGAAGGAGAGAGGAGCAAATAGGAAAGAACAATTCCACATTGAAAGTGATCACTGCCATGGCAAAGAAAATAACATCCACTCTGCTAAGCAACATCAGGAAAAGTAAACCTTGTAATTCTTCTCCACTGACTCTCAGAGTCTAGGCTGCAGCAAAAGGGGGCCAGAATTCACTTAAAAAGTTTTCATTCTGAGCATGCAAGTCATTGTTGATTATAAGTCACCCCAAGGCAGGGGAAGGCATTTGCCTGCTATGCGGGGCCACAGTCAGGGGACAAACTTTAGGCTCGTGCAGCTGGGGGACTGAGGATATACAGAGCTGTTGTTTAGTCACTGTTTGACACTTTTATGACACTGTGGACTGTTGTCCACCAGGCTCTTCTGTCCATGGGATTTCTCAAGCAAGAATATTGGAGTGGGTTGTCATTTCCTTCTCTAGGGGGTATTCCCAACCCAAGAATCAAACCCAAGTCTCCTGCCTTGGCAGGTGGATTCTTTACCACTGAGTCACCTGGGAAGCCGGATGCACAGGGAGGACTGCACAAATACGTACATGCATTGAGAATCAATTGCTGTCAGACGGGAATTACACATATGGAAAAGGGAAAGGCTAGAACAAATCCTGTGATATTGTATTGGGAGTAGAGGAATCAATGTGAACTCATAATTTTTAGGCAGACACAGATATAGAATCACTTATATAGAACTAGGTATAAGTGTGTATAGATGTTTAGGTGTGTGTCGTTACATATATCATGCGTGTATACCCACATACACATAGGGAGACAGATACATACTTATATTTCCTAGTTCTATCTGATGAGAGAGCCAAAAGGAGATACCGTGGTAGCAATAAACACACCTCACTTGCAGAACTTGGTTTCTAAATGCTATTCTCCATTTAATGAACCTGGGTTTGTTGAGAAACAGTCTGGGGTAGGAGAAAATAAATGGTGAGACAGGAACATCGTGTAGTACAGACTAAGGCAATGTGCCAAGAATGATGGGGCATATGAAAATGACACAAGAACTGCCTTCAGAATATTACTCAGCTGTTAAAAGAAATACAGAAGAATCAGTCCTAATGAGGTATTTAGATCTAGAACCTATCATAAAAAGTGAAGTAAGTCAAAAAGAGGAAGACAAGTACAG
Source organism: Tragulus kanchil (assembly GCA_022376925.1). Taxonomy (NCBI): domain Eukaryota; kingdom Metazoa; phylum Chordata; class Mammalia; order Artiodactyla; family Tragulidae; genus Tragulus; species Tragulus kanchil. The sequence goes on from JAIOJX010000024.1 coordinate 25,609,239, forward strand.
TATACTAACACATATATATGGAATCTAATAAAAGGGTAATGATAACACATGTAGTGAACCTATGGAAAAACAGACAGAATAGATATATGGACATTGTGTGGAATGAAAACTGGGTGGGAGACACAGAGGAGTAACATGGAAACCTATACTATCCTGTGTGAAAAAGATAGCTATTGTCATTGTACTAAGGGAACAGGAGTTCCTACAAGGGCTTGGTACGACAGCTTGGATGGGTGGGATGGGGGAGGTTGGGAGTGGGGACTGAGGATATACAGAGCTGTTGTTTAGTCACTGTTTGACACTTTTATGACACTGTGGACTGTTGTCCACCAGGCTCTTCTGTCCATGGGATTTCTCAAGCAAGAATATTGGAGTGGGTTGTCATTTCCTTCTCTAGGGGGTATTCCCAACCCAAGAATCAAACCCAAGTCTCCTGCCTTGGCAGGTGGATTCTTTACCACTGAGTCACCTGGGAAGCCGGATGCACAGGGAGGACTGCACAAATACGTAAATGCATTGAGAATCACTTGCTGTCAGAAGGGAATTACACATATGGAAAAGGGAAAGGCTAGAACAAATCCTGTGATATTGTATTGGGAGTAGAGGAATCAATGTGAACTCATAATTTTTAGGCAGACACAGATATAGAATCACTTATATAGAACTAGGTATAAGTGTGTATAGATGTTTAGGTGTGTGTCGTTACATATATCATGCGTGTATACCCACATACACATAGGGAGACAGATACATACTTATATTTCCTAGTTCTATCTGATGAGAGAGCCAAAAGGAGATACCGTGGTAGCAATAAACACACCTCACTTGCAGAACTTGGTTTCTAAATGCTATTCTCCATTTAATGAACCTGGGTTTGTTGAGAAACAGTCTGGGGTAGGAGAAAATAAATGGTGAGACAGGAACATCGTGTAGTACAGACTAAGGCAATGTGCCAAGAATGATGGGGCATATGAAAATGACACAAGAACTGCCTTCAGAATATTACTCAGCTGTTAAAAGAAATACAGAAGAATCAGTCCTAATGAGGTATTTAGATCTAGAACCTATCATAAAAAGTGAAGTAAGTCAAAAAGAGGAAGACAAGTACAGTATACTAACACATATATATGGAATCTAATAAAAGGGTAATGATAACACATGTAGTGAACCTATGGAAAAACAGACAGAATAGATATATGGACATTGTGTGGAATGAAAACTGGGTGGGAGACACAGAGGGAGTAACATGGAAACCTATACTATCCTGTGTGAAAAAGATAGCTATTGTCATTGTACTAAGGGAACAGGAGTTCCTACAAGGGCTTGGTACGACAGCTTGGATGGGTGGGATGGGGGAGGTTGGGAGTGGGGAGGGTACCAGGGATATGCATATGACTGATCTGGGAACATACATATCTGTGAACAACAAAACTCTGTAAAAACTTAAAAATAAATAAATTAATTAATTAAAAACAAAAAACAAAAACTGCCTTCAGTCAGTTCCCACTGAGCAAGTCTGGGGTAATTTGAGCATCATAGTAAAGGACAGTTACTGATTTTACCCACTTAAAAACAAAGGAATTCATGAGTCTACAATGATAAACATTGAATGAATAAATGGAGGAGAAAGACAGTCGTATTTTACCATAGAAGTCTAAAGGCATTTCTTCACAAACACTTAGAAATGACTCAGCAGAGAATCCCGTAAGACATCACCTTCACCAAGGTGTAACAAGAACGTTAGTAATGGGACAAATTAACATCATGTGCTCCTGATATGGCACAAGGAGAAGAGCAAAGCGTTGCTTGTGAGAGACTCTTGCTGCAAATGCCTAAGTCACAAGGAAACATCAGACAAACCCAAACTGCAAGATACTCTATAAAGCAACTACGTGCTTCAAGAAATGTCAAGGTCATGAAAAGAAAGAAACATTTTTCTGAAATGAAGGAGATTAAAGAGAAATTATTACTATAAAGGACCTAGACCTATCACCATGTCAACAAGTGAAATCTTTTTAAAATTGAAGTATAACTGATTTACAATGTTGTGTTCGTTTCATGTGTACTGTTCTTTCTTTTTCAGATTCCTTATCCTGATGAGTAATTATAAAATACCAGGTATAGGTCACTGTGATACACAGTAGGTCCTTCTTGGTTATCTACTTTAGATATATTAGTGTGTATGTGTTAAGCCCAAATTCCTAATGTGTCCCTCCCTCAACTTTTCCCTTTCATAACCATATGTTCATTTTCTATGTCACAAAAGGTGAAATTTGAATGGGATCTGTGAATTATATGGTAATGTTGAATCAATGTTAATTTTCTGATCTTGATGATTATGTTGTGTAAGAATGTGTCCATGTTTACAGAAACACATAAATACATATGGAAGGATCAAGGAGTAAGGGACATGATGTCTGCAACTTTTTCTCGAGTGGTTCAGGAAAAACTTTAACTATGTGTGTGGAAAGAATAAGGCAGATGTGACAAAATGGTGACAACTGGTAAACTGAGTGAAAGGTGTAGGACAGCTTTAAGTACTACTCTGACTACTTTTCTATAAATTTTAAATTTCAAAATAAAAACTATACAAACTGGAAAAAAAATGTCTACTAAGGGTCTTTGTATACATAGACCACAGTGAACCAAACTGAGCAGCAGTGACTTTAGGCTAGGCAGGGCCCCCAAGCTCCTGAACCAGCTCAATTCAAACGCAATAACAATGGGACTTGATTGGCAGTTCAGTGGTTAAGACTTCAAGCTTCCAATGCAGGGGACAAAGGTCAATGCTCTGGTCGGGAAATTAACATTTCACATGTTACTCCGTGTTGTCAAAAAAATAAAATAATGTTTAAAAAGAAAAAGTGTGCTCCTTAGATACATGGGGAAAGCCTAAAATAAATAAACAGGAGAATTAAAAAAAAAAAAAAAGGAGTAACAATGAAGCTTAAAGCAGGAAACTTCCCTGCTGAGTACCTACCCTCAGGTTGCTCACCAAGGGGTGTAAGGGGTGACCTGAAATGATGGGGTGGGAGCGCAAGATAAACAGCACAGAGTCAGCTGCTACAGCAAGTCAAAGGAGCCGGAAGACTCCAGAGGTGCTGGGTGAAGAGCCCTGGACAGCAATGGGGCAGGAGATAGGGGATCCTGCTTAGCATATAGTCACAGGAGTTAGGCATTTCTGAGAACTCTGTTTTTTCTTTAAATTTTGGCCTCTGTTTTTTTAATTATTATTAATTTTTTAATTTTATTTATTTTCATTCACCTTTATACTTTGGCCTGTGTGGGCCTCCCATTGCATCGGCCTCTCTCACTGCAAAGCACCAGCTGTGGGTGCACGCACTCCAGAGCGCTGGCTCATCATTGGACACACCCGTCCAGTCGCTCGGGAGTGCATGCACCCAGAGCTGGGGCGCGTGGGATCTCCCCAGGCCAGGGATCGAACCAGTGCCCCCTGCACTACAAGGCAGGCTCTTTACCCACTTGACCACCAGGGAAGCCCCCTGTTTTCTTTGTTATCACCGTGCAGGCTGGTCTGTTTTTCACCTCCACACTCTCCCATCGACTGCTGCTCCTCCCTGGAAGGTGGGCAGTGTATGAGCTAGAGGATCCACTGCATCCATTTTTCAAGATGATCTCCTATCTTTTTTTTTTTTCTTTAACTTTTTCTGACGGACTTGCTCTGCTCCAGACCAAAATGTCTTTTTCTCTCTTGTGCATCTATTGCTCTTAGCAAATATATCCCTGCCTATGTGTCTCTTTATGGTGCTTGTCAATTTGTCTATCCATGCCCCCCAGCCTGAGTCTCCTTGACATCCTTATATCTTTGTATCTCCAATGTCTGGCCATACCAGGGGCTTGGGAATTACTAAAAAAAATTAACCTGTAACTTCTCCAAACTGTGTTTCCTTCCTCTTCTTTCCTTACTCCCAGGCTAACTAAAGGTTTTCTTTATTCAGTGTAAACATGTCATAAGCATTTCAATTTCAAGTAGTGTGAATCCAAATTTGAGGGAAAATATTTTCCTTTCTGGGGCTTCCCAGATGGCTCAGTGGTAAAGAATCTGCCTGCCAGTGCAGGAATCATGGGTCAAACCCATGGATCAGGAAGATCCCCTGAAGAAGGGAGTGGCGACCCACTCCTGTACTCTTGCCTGGGAAATCCCATGAAGAGAGGAGCCTAGCAGGTTACAGTCCATGGGGTCACAAAAGAATTGGATACAACAAAACAACTTAGCGGCTGAACAACAACAACAATAATTTTCTTTTCTACCCCAAGACCACTGGAGAAAGTGGAGAGAGAGAAAAACCAGCAAGATCTGCCACACAAGGGGTTAAATTCTTGATTGATGATTCACTAGCTAACCCAGGTAGAAATGTGCAAACTACTCCTTGGGCTTATGTTAGGCGAGGCACCATAATGACCACAGCTGATTGTAAGAGCCAACCAAAATTATGTTAACTACTGATGCTTGGAAGCTTCTCACATCAAAGCCGAGTACTATATAAGCTGTTATCTGTTGAAGGCCAGCAGAGCTTCTTGCCCATAGTCTTACTATTATAATAATAATTAGTAAACCTACAAGCACTGTTCATCCAGGCACCATAAGCACCCAACAAATGTCACAAATTCTGTGTACCCAGGCACCACCCGCCCCACTAGGGAATGAGGCAGCATCGAGAGCAGAAGGCAGCTGCTTCCTACATCTATTATTGAGGCTCCAGTTGCAAAGCTGAACTCCTCCTCCCCTTCTCCATGGTAATTGCAGTTTGAGGTTTGAAAGAGCCTCTTTTGTGAGTCGATTTCTGTTCCACCTCTTACTATGTACTATGTCTGAGATGGCTGTCTTCTTAGGAGCAGTAACTCATCAATCTGCTGCCAAAAGCAGAGGGGGCTCCTGATTGGAAAAAGTCTCTCCTTGCCATAGAGAATGTGGAAGTGCTAAAGCTTCCTTTGTCTGCTGTCTTGAAACATTTGTTAGCACCAAGTGCTGTTTCACCCTTGAAGGAGCGGCCTCCTCACCTCATAGGCAGGCTTGCAGCTGTTGGAAGAGTTTTCAACACCAGATTATTTTAAGGCATCTGTAAAGTGGGTGAAAACTAACTCCAGTGCAAAACTGTTTTTTTAAAAAAAACTTTTAGAAACAAATCAGAATAACATTTAAGCCCCACAGAACAATTGGCCCCCCAAGCACCTAGAAGTTAACTTGGCGACTGGCGGTGTTTGCAAGATTCTGTCCTGACAACCGGGTCACAGGCTATGCTTAACAAAGAATAATACGAATCTCCTGCTTTCACATGCTATTCAGCAGGGTTGACATCAGACCAGAAAGACTGTGGTAAACTGCAGTTTCTGGTTTCAGCAGTTTCACACTGAAATGGTAAACTTGCCCCACCCCACCAAAAAAAGCTCATTGGCATATGCTACATAATTTTTAAATGTGTACTTAGTAGTAAATATCAGTTTGATTTCATGGCTTGTTGATACAACCTTAAAGCAAATTAAAAAAAAAAACCATTTTACTCTATTTATTCTTACACATAACAGCACAGCACATTTCTCTGTCTTATAATATCATACAACCAGCATGGCTTAATAAGATTGAGCCAAAATATATGGAGAAGCTAATAAACTATTGCTATGGTATCTGCCAAGTAGCTCTCCAATCAGTTCCCTCCCCAGCCTCACATAGGAGGAGGGTGGGGCTATTACCCTTTGTTTACAGAGGAGGAAATGAAGGCCCAGAGAAGATGCATGGCAGCCAGACCTAGAGCATGGTTCTCATGGTGCTAAATTTAGCCCATCAAGTCATGACATCTTTCCTGGTTGGGGACTATGGTTTTAAAAATGATTGCTCATGCGACAATTCATTATTATAAATAATCTAATAATTCATGATGAACAAACTAGAAAACCAGGGCCAGCAACAAGTGTGTGACAGCTTGAATTTTCACCAGCTGTATTCAGCTTGGCTTCAGCCAGCCAAGCACGTGGGTACTTAAAAGGAGCAGTAACTCATCAATCTGCTGCCAAAAGCAGAGGGGGCTCCTGATTGGAAAAAGTCTCTCCTTGCCATAGAGAATGTGGAAGTGCTAAAGCTTCCTTTGTCTGCTGTCTTGAAACATTTGTTAGCACCAAGTGCTGTTTCACCCTTGAAGGAGCGGCCTCCTCACCTCATAGGCAGGCTTGCAGCTGTTGGAAGAGTTTTCAACACCAGATTATTTTAAGGCATCTGTAAAGTGGGTGAAAACTAACTCCAGTGCAAAACTGTTTTTTTAAAAAAAACTTTTAGAAACAAATCAGAATAACATTTAAGCCCCACAGAACAATTGGCCCCCCAAGCACCTAGAAGTTAACTTGGCGACTGGCGGTGTTTGCAAGATTCTGTCCTGACAACCGGGTCACAGGCTATGCTTAACAAAGAATAATACGAATCTCCTGCTTTCACATGCTATTCAGCAGGGTTGACATCAGACCAGAAAGACTGTGGTAAACTGCAGTTTCTGGTTTCAGCAGTTTCACACTGAAATGGTAAACTTGCCCCACCCCACCAAAAAAAGCTCATTGGCATATGCTACATAATTTTTAAATGTGTACTTAGTAGTAAATATCAGTTTGATTTCATGGCTTGTTGATACAACCTTAAAGCAAATTAAAAAAAAAAACCATTTTACTCTATTTATTCTTACACATAACAGCACAGCACATTTCTCTGTCTTATAATATCATACAACCAGCATGGCTTAATAAGATTGAGCCAAAATATATGGAGAAGCTAATAAACTATTGCTATGGTATCTGCCAAGTAGCTCTCCAATCAGTTCCCTCCCCAGCCTCACATAGGAGGAGGGTGGGGCTATTACCCTTTGTTTACAGAGGAGGAAATGAAGGCCCAGAGAAGATGCATGGCAGCCAGACCTAGAGCATGGTTCTCATGGTGCTAAATTTAGCCCATCAAGTCATGACATCTTTCCTGGTTGGGGACTATGGTTTTAAAAATGATTGCTCATGCGACAATTCATTATTATAAATAATCTAATAATTCATGATGAACAAACTAGAAAACCAGGGCCAGCAACAAGTGTGTGACAGCTTGAATTTTCACCAGCTGTATTCATTGGCTTGCGGCCCAGATGCCATCTGACCTTCAAGCCAGCCAAGCACGTGGGTATTTCTTATCAGCACTCAGAACCAAAAACTCACTGTGATATTTAAGAGAGCCAGAATTTCATGAGGGAAGAGAGGGTGAAGACAATAAAGATGCTGCCTCGTTTGAGATGTACTTGTTATTTCTTCTTAGTTATGGCTCTGAGGGTGAGAAGCATCAGTGATACTACTCAAGTATTTTTGAGCCCTTACTTACAGGTCTAACCCTGCATGTAGGTTCTGGAGAGAAAAAGAACAGGTTAAGGTACAATTTTAGGCTCAGTGGTTTTGGATGTAGTTGTGGAGAGTAGGAGCCCATAAGATGATGTCCAAGCAGCACGGCAAATTTTGGCTGATTGATCTAATTCAGTCTACCTCCTGTTTTTGTAGAGAGCATGAGCCTGGAATGGTTTTCACCATTTTAAATGGTGGGAAAACATTAAAATAAGAATAACATTTTGTGACATGTGAAATTAGAAGTTCCATGTCCATAAATCAGATTTTACTGGAACACAGCCACACTCACTCACTTACGTCTTATCTGTGGCTGCTTTCATGCTACAGTGGGCAGCAGAGTTGAGTTGTTGTGACAGAGACCATATGGGCCACAAGGCTTAAAATAGTCATTAATACTGTCTGGTCCTTCACAGAAAAAGTTTGTTGACCTCACAGTTGATAAGACTCTAATGGTTCTAGTGGATGGTTTAGGGTCAGTTTCAGATCCAGAGGACTTCCACAAAGGGAGGGAGAATGTTGAGTAGGACAACAACCTCAGATATGCAGATGACACCACCCTAATGGCAGAACATGAAGAGGAACTAAAGAGTCTCCTGACAAAGGTGAAAGAGGGGAGTGAAAAAGCTGGCTTAAAACTCAGCATTCAAAAAACTAAGATCATGGCATCCAGTCTCATAACTTCATGCCATGAAGCCTGTTGAAGAGCTGGTGTCTCATAAATATCAGCTCTTAACAATGGTAACTACCAGTAGTTCTCACACGTGAACATCTGTTAATAAAATAAGGTAATACTTCAACTAAAAATTAAGCCCTTCAGAGGTTATTAGAGAACAATTTTTTAAACTCTTAGAGATAAATTTGAGCAATTGAATCCTATGAAGTTAAGATGATGTCATAAAAGAAATATAGCATGGCAATGTGTCCCCAGTGTGTTCCATGAGGATGTTTTGTAAACCAGGAAATGCTATTTTGCCAGTGCATCCACATTAGAAACCCTCTACGAGAATCTAGTGAAAGCTATTGACCCCTCTCCTTGATAAATAACCACTGTACACATACACATGCTTTGGTATACAATCTTAGGGCTGAATGGATCCTTTGAAGCCCATCCCTGGTTTCCAGGTTAAGAACTGATGCTTTAGTTGCTTGCTCATACTTATCAAACCCACAAAATAATGATACGTGAACCAGAATGCTAAATTATTAATTCATGAAGAAGAAATAATGTCAAGTGGACTAAAATCTTTGCATTGGCCAATCAGCTCATTATCTTGCTAGACAAAAGCTACATGAAAAGCCAAAGCACAATTAAACCTGAGAATGGAATCACAGCAAAGGGAATTTGAGAATGGTCTTAATAGCTCTTGTCGCCAGACTGTGATAGTCTGATGCATCCGTTTCCGCTGCAGAAGTACCCCTGCCAAGGATGATGGAACAGTCAGCCCAGACCCTCTCCTGTGGACAGTTCTTGATGTTTGTACTCTCTGCTTTTGGACATAGTGAAGGCTAATCTTCTGTTACCACTCTTGCTAAATAAAGGTACAATACAAGCAGCTAGACTCCCATGTGCAGACGTGTTAGTTTTATTACACTATATATAGTATCTCCATACATACATAATATCTATGTCTGTGAATCTATCTAGCTAACCTCCCCATACATAGATTCCAGTTTAGGGTGAGTTTGCTGTATTAATTTTTCCTAATTTCCTTTTCAGAAGGAACCTGAGTATCCCACATCTCTCCCCTTCCTCCAATCCACACTGACAATAGAAGAAAGGAATCCACTGTTTCCTTTCTCCTTCCTTCCTATCTCTTTCTCTCTCTTTCTTAAATAACTTTCAATTTTGAAACAGTGTAAGATGTAAGTACAAGAAATTTCAAAAGTACTATAGTACATAGCATTCCCATGTACCTTTCATCCGATCTTTCCCAGTGAAAATACCTTAAATAATCAGAGCACAGGTCCAAACCGGGGAATTACATTGGTATAATATTATAGACCTTACTCAGATTGCACTAGTTTTTACATGAACTCTTTGTGTGTGTGTGTCTGTGTGTGTGTGTAGTTCTATGATATTTCAGCACACATGTAGACTGAGAAACCAACATCACAGTCAGGGTGCCACAAAGAAACTTCATGTTACTCCTTAGCAGTCAGTGATTTTCTTTTACTATACTCCATTTTCAGCATTAGAAATCTTAGTCCAGGAGACTTTCACCATTTCATGCATCTGAAGTTCTTGACCTTGAGGGACAACAGTTGTGACCTCACCAATCCCTTCCCCAGGGAAGTAATCACATTCACTATCACCAAGGCCTCAACGGCAACTTTTAGACTGCAATCGTCTTGAGTTTCATTTCTGAATCTCTGAATAGTTTCTGCTATTGCTCACATTTTTTTAATGTATGTTCGCAGAACAACCTAGTAGGATTTTTGAAAGCTAGGATTTCTGACTAAAATTTCTTTGACTCCCGTTGCACCATAAAAACTTTCTTGGACTTCCCTGGTGGTCCAGAGGTTGAGAGTCCACCTGCCAGTGCAGGGGACATGGGTTCAATCCCTAATCCTGGAGGATCCCACATGCTGTGGAGCAACTGGGCTCATGTACCACAACTACTGAAGCTCCCTCTCCCTAGAGCCTATGCTCTGGAATAAGAGAAGCTACTGAAATGAGACGCCTTGTACCACAACTAGAGAGTAACCCTCACTCACCACGACTAGAGAAAGGCTGCATGTAGCAGTGAGGACCCAGTACCATCAAAAATAAATAAATAAATAAAACATGTTCATAATCTGTGAGCTATGTTGGTATATACCTTCATGCGAATCTAAACTTGTTCCCTCTGGGCTCTGAGTTTTCCTATACATATGTGCTTCCTATTGGCTTTTCACCTTGGTGAGTTGCATATGGATATATTTAGGGCCAGTGCCTTCTTATTGAAAACACCAGCTGAAGTTATACTCTTCAGAAGTCTACTCTTCAGGGAGTTCAGTTTCCTGGTGAATTTTCAGAGCAGTACACTGCTGTTCGCCTCAGAGTTTTCATAAGTACTTTTGCATGACCATCCCCTGAGGCAGTCTAAACTAAATGGTTATTGGAACCAGCCCAATGAAATAAGTGTTTGAAATAAATAAATAATGACACGTGCATATCGAGTATAACCATCATAGCTGTCTATTTAAGGTCATTACAGAGAACAAAGCATAATTCAACCCAGGAGAGCACAGCTAAAACATTCTCTAGGACCTAATTAATTCTTAGAATAAAAAAATCCTGGTTGTTGAGCAAAGATTAGAGGATGCTTGTCCCATGACTTGAGGGAAGAAAGAAACCCATAATTGCTGGTGGGAATGTAAAATAGTAAAGCCACTTTGGAAAACAGCTTGAGAGCTTACAGTTAGAAGTTAAAGACAAAACTACTTGAAAATTCCACTTTTACCTAAGAGAAGTAGAAATGCATGTTCACACAGAGATTCATGGGCAAATGTTCATATCTGCATTATTCAGAAGAGCCAAAACCCGGGAACAACTCAGCTGTTCACCCAGTGGTGAAGAGATGGATAAAACGTGATGCATCCGTACAATGGATGGTGTATGTGTGCTCACTCATGTTTGAACCTTTGCAACCCCATGGACTATAGACCTCAAGGATCCTCTGTCAATGGAAGTTGCCAGACAATAATACTAAAGTGGGTTGGCCTTTCCTTCTCCAGGGTGTCTTCCTGATGTAGGGACTGAATCTATGCCTCTTGCATCTCCTGCATTGGCAAGCAGATTCTTTACCATTGTACCACCTGGGAAGTCCCACAATAGATGCTACTCAGAAGTAAAAAAGGAATAAACTGATATATGCACTTTAATAATATCATGTTCAGTTAGACACAAGAGACCACCTAATATATGATTTCATTTGTATGAAATATCTAGAAAAGGCAAGCTTATAGAGACAGAAATTAGATTAGTGATTTCCTGGGCTTGGAGATGAGGCATAACGGATTGTGTTGAGAGGATAGAAATGTTCTAAACTGATTTATAGTGATGGTTATACCACTTGGTAAAATTACTAAAAATAATTGAATAATACACTGAGATAGAGAAATCTTCTAATACGTAAAGTATATTTTGACAATGCTATTTAAAAAAAGAGGGGGGAAGTAACCCACATTTTCCTGGGAGACAGAAGGATCCGCTATGGACAAGTGCTCTAGGAAATGCTAGGGACTTTTCAAATCTCAATTTGAGGTGAAGCATCAGTTTGTTGCTGGTCACTCTCCAGGCGTCCGCTATCCTTTCTGTATTTCTCTCTTTGGAACCTCACACTGTGATGAGAAGCCTCCCATCTTACAGGGACTTTCGCTGCTCTTGGTGGTCCTGTGTGTCCATGACACTCACAAGACAGCATGGCCAGGGGAAGCTGAGCTGCCCAGAGGGTAGGCAAATGTGCTGGAGACTAGGAGAGGAGCCGGGGAGGGGAGATACAGTCATGCTCTATCGCATGATATGACTTAAATATGGAATCTCAAAAACAGTACAAATGAACCCACTTGCAGAACAGAATAAGACTCACAGACCTATTCATAGAAAACTTAGAGTTACCCCAGGGAAAGGGCAGAGACGGAGATATTGAAACTGTGGCGTTAATAGCTAAACAACAAGGGCCTACTGTACAGCACAGGGAGTTATGTTCAATATCTTATAATAAATTATAATGGAAAATAATTGAAAAATATAGGGGTGGGATGGGGGGATATACATATGACTAATCTGGGAACATACATATCTATAAACAACAAAGCTCTGTAAAAGTTAAAAGTAAAATAAAAGTTCAAAAAAAAAAACAAACCAGGGCTTCCCCTGGTGGTCCAGTGGGTAAGGACACCGCCTTGCAGTGCAAGGGGCGCCGGTTCAATCCCTGGCCTGGGAAGATCCCACGTGCCACGGAGCGGCTGGACTGATGTGTCCAATTACCGAGCCAGAGCTCTGGAGCGCATGCGCCCAGAGCCGGTGCTCTGCGACAACAGAGGCCGCCGCGATGGGAGGCCCACAGGAGCCAAAGAACAAAGATGGATGAAAATGGAGAAATGAAAGACCAATAGAAGTGGCCCACCTGCTCCCCTCCCTCCCCAACCCGACCCCCGCCCAAAAAATGTAAAATAAATAAATAAATCTTAAAAAAAAAAAAAACAATGTAATAAACACTTGGAACTCATTAAAAAAAAAAAATATATATATATATATATATATAGTCATATAAATGTATAACCGACTCACTTTGGTGCACATCTGAAACCAACATGATACTGTAAATCAACTATACTTCCATTTGAAAAAAGTTTACCAGACTAAAAGGATTCATGGGGAAGAACACTCCAGGAGAGGGAACAGTGTGTGCAAAAATCCTGAGGTTGGGGCAATACCCAGTAACGACCACAGCCATGAAACAGATGATTATACAATGTTAGCATTGTACACTTAGAGATATTCCCAGGATGTTATGAACATGTCTACCCTTAACATTTGCAGAGCCCAGGGCAAGAGTACAAAGAAAGGCCCACAGACTGTATGTCTAAGTTTTTTAAATTATAAATCTAGCTAGTAAACCATCAATACAATATGTTTTATCAGATATATCCCTGGCCTACCTCCTTTAACTTCAGAACTCTGGCTCCATCCTGAACTGTGAGGTTCAGAGCACCTGCATGTGGACTCCCCAGGTTGCATATCCAAGCTTCTCCTCAGCAGCAAATAGCATGCTCAGCCACCTCTCAGCATCACCAACTATGTGGTCAGCTTATAAGATGGACCAACGTGTGACGGCTGTAGGCCATTCAAGGAAAACATTCTGGGACCTTGAGGACCCAGGATTTGGTCCAGGAAAAGTGAAAGTTGCTCAGTCATACCCAACTCCTTGCAACCCAAGGTGAGCCATGGAATTCTCCAGGCAAGAATACTGGCGTGGGTAGCCTTTCACTCTCCAGGGAATCTTCATGACCCAGGGATCAAACCGGGGTCTCCTGCATCGCAGGCAAATTCTTTACCGGCTAAGCTACCAGGGAAGCCTATGGTCCAAGAGGGAAGGTCCATTCTCTGAATGGACATATTCCCTTAGTCCAGGGGTTGTCTGTTCTATAAGGAGAGACTAGTCAAAAGTAGGGTCAAGGGGAAAAAGCTATCATGAAGAAAAGAGTAGAATTTCTTGAAATAGTGGAAGGGACTCCCAGATTATGGTTGCCAGCGCTAAGTCATGAAAGGAAGAAGCAATTAGAAGAAATTGTTCTATATAATCAAAGGGAAAAGAATTTGAGGTTCTCCAAGCAATGTGCACAAGCGAGGCAGAGGAAAGCAAAGGCGAGAGAGAAAAGCTACACTTTGAACAAAGTGACTCCTCCCAGAGAGTCTTCTAAATTCTCAATAAAGTCTTTCTCATGGAAACTGAAAAAAAAAAAAAAAAAAGTAGGGTCAGAGATGATCTCCTAAGATACAAGGCCCAAGCCTGGACCCTTCATACCCAGTACAAGACTGGTTATGGGAACCCAGGAAAAATAACCGAAGCCATGGGAGGGGAAGGCTTCCTGGGGGAGGAAATGCCCAAGCCCAATATTTTCCAGCAGAGGAACCATCTGCTGCAAAATCGAAGCTCACGGCATAATAAACCTAATGTCCCTTGATATCAAATATGAAATGTTACAACCAGGTGGCAGATGTTTTAGCTTTCAAGATTGCAAGACTTCTGACCAACTGCAGTTTCAGTGGAGAAGGCTTACTCTGCTAGGCTCAAATACGGTTTAGGAAAGAGCACATTTCTAAGTGGTTATCATGGGGATGGGAAACATTTTCTTTATTTAAAGGCTTAACTATGAACACTGTTTCGGTGACTCATACAATAAGATTTACAGGCAGCCCTTGGTGTGAAATAGCCATTTGCTAAGAGTCGGGAGGGAGAAAATATGATAAAGCAAACAGAGATGAGAATGGAGAAATATGAACCCTGACACATTCTTTCCCATCCGTTCTTTCCCTTGCTGACCAAGGGCCATCGCCAGGCTCAGCCCCAGGATAGCTGTCCTTGAGACTAGAGCACTGAAGTATTTGATAGGTGGAAGGATTTGTTCTAATATTTACCTACCTGCTTTACCATGAAAATGAGAGTCTTTGTTTGTGGAAGTCAAGGGTGGCAGGATTAAATGCACTACAGACAGCCTGGAAATCTTACATTTTTAAATGTAACAAGCTCAGTCATTAGGCCCAGGGGGAAACAGCAATGTCAGGAATGAAGCACTAATTACCAGCAATATCCCAGAAGGGAGGCAGGAAGAGCATGTTGAAAGGGGCCTGAGGGCAGAGGCGGGGGACCCATCAGCAGCCTAGTCCAAGAGTCTGCAAGAATAGGGCAGGCTCCCAGGGAATCTGCTCCTAATTTTTCCTGTCCCATGCAAACCCCACCAAGAAAGTAATAATATAAAGGTAGATGAGGCCAAAATATCTGCAGTCGAGGAGAAGGGGTGAAGGGCAGAGGCGGGTGAACTCCCAGGTTGCCAATTTGCAAGACTGGGAGAAAAGGTAAACCCTTACATGGATATTCAATTTAGGGAGAGTTGTTTGTTATTATTATGTTATCAATAGTGAATTTTTAATGAGTTCTTCACTGCAGAAAGTGATTGCAGCCATGAAATTAAAAGACGCTTGCTTCTTGGAAGAAAAGCTTTAACAAACCTAGACAGCATATTAAAAAGCAGATACATCACTTTTCCAACAAAACTCTGTATACTCAAAGTCATGGCTTTCCCAGTAGTCATGTATGGATGTATGAGAGTTGGACCATAAAGAAGGCTGAGCGCTGAAGAACTGATGCCTTTGAACTGTGGTGTTGAAGAAGACTCTAGAGAGTTCCTTGGACTGCAAAGAGATCAAACCAGTCAATCTCAAAGGAAATCAATTCTGATATTCATTGGAAGGAAGCTGGAGCTCTAATACTTTGGTCACCTGATACAAAGAGACAACTCATTGGGAAAGACCCTAATGTTAGGAAAAATAGAAAGCAGGAGGAGAAGGGGACAACAGAGGATGAGATGCTTAGATGGCATCACTGAGTCAATAGACATGAGTTTGAGCAGGCTCTGGGAGACAGTGATGGACAGAGAAGCCTGGCATGCTGCAGTCCATGGGGCCACAAAGAGTAGGACATGATTGAGGACTGAACTGAACTGAATTCTTACTGTGTGCTCAGCAGTGCTAAAGTTTACAAGTATTGGTTCTGTGAGGGATATACACACCCTACAAGGAAAGTGCTGTCATCTTCCTACAGATGAAGACAAAGAATCCTAAAGAGGCTGGGTCTAGGATGATAGAGAAGATGATGGATTCATTTTTGATAGCGTGATTCAGTTCTCCATGACTGTCAAAAATCAGAAATTCAACTTGGAGGACAAAGTCAAGGTGGCTAGGGAAGAAGAATGTGTAGATATCCACTGTATACATTTTCAATATTTTGAGTTTTTAAGCAAATGGATATGCTATCTGTTCAATAAATACATAAAAATATTAAAAGAACAAAAAAATCAGAAATTGAAGTTAGGCAAGGTCAGGACTGGAAAAATAGCTTTGAGAGTTAGGTGGTACAGAAGACAGGAGTGTGGATGTGAATAGAAAACCTTCAGTGATAGTCCAGTGCATGTATGCATGCTAAGTCGTTTCAGTCATGTCCGACTCTGCAATCCTGTGGACTGTGGCCTGCCAGGCTTCTATGTCCATTGGATTCTCCAGGCAAGAATACTGGAGTGGGTTGCTATGCCTTCCTCCAGGGGATCTTCCTGACCCAGGGATCGAATCCACATCTCTTATATCTCCTGCATTGGCTGGTCTTTACCACTAGTGCCCAGTAGTAACTCATAAACCAAGAATGGAAGAGATTTTTGTCTGTTTTTTTAATTATTATTATTAATTTACTTATTTTTGGTTATTCTGGGTTTTCACTGCTGCCACAGGCTCTTCTCTAGTTGCAGGGAGTGGGGGCTACTCTCTAGTTAAGATGAACAGGCTTTTTTAAAAAAAATATTTATTATTTATTTATTGGGGGGGGGTTGGGAGGGGGAGGGTGGGCCACTTCTATTGATCTTTCATTTATCTATTTTCATCCATCTTCGTTCTTTAGCTCCTGTGGGCCTCCCATCGCGGCAGCCTCTGTTGTCGCAGAGCACCAGATCTGGGCGCATGCACTCCAGAGCTCTGGCTCGGTAATTGGACACATCGGTCCTGCCGCTCCGCAGCATGTGGGATCTTCCCAGGCCAGGGATCGAACTGGCGCCCCTTGCACTGCAAGGCGGTGTCCCTACCCACTGGACCACGAGGGAAGCCCCTGAACAGGCTTCTTGTTGCCGTGACTTTTCTTGTAGAACTTGGGCTCTGGGGCACACGGGCTTCAATAGTTGTGGCACATGAGCTCAATAGTCGCGGCTCTGAGGCTCTAGAGCACAGGCTCAATAGTTGTGGCTCACGGGCTTAGTTGTTCCATAGCATGTGGGATCTTCCCAGATCAGGGATCAAATCCGTGTCTCCTGCATTAGCTGGCAAACACTTTACCAGTGAGCCAATTAGACGTAAACTTAACACTCTCTTGGGTCACAGCTTAAGGACTCTTAACAGACAGGAGTTAACTCTGGTTTGTAGAAGTATTTAGAAGGCATGAAGACAGACTATCAACCAACTGAGTAATCCAGGAAACACTTATCCCGAAGAGAAGGCAAACTTTTCTACACATAGCAATAGAAACTCTCAGGAGGAATTCACAGCCCCACTCTTCCTAGAAGCTCAAGCATTTTAGTAAGAGGCCAAGGAAGAAAAGCCACTGTGTGGAACTTAATTATGCATTGTCTGGTTCGCTGATGTCTCCTGAGCTGGGTAAGATTATTAAATGTTTCATGCTTCATCTATACCTACTACAAGCAGAGGCTGGGTCTAAATGCCCAGGAGAACCATTTCTCCAAAGTTTCTGCACCTCTAGCTCCCTGGCCAGCCCTTTGTCATCACCAAATGAATGAAGAGTGAACTGGAGATGTGAGGTGCTCTTTCTGAGAAACAGTGGTCCTCTGTAAGGAGAGAGATGAGAACCACAGAACCTCAGCTAACATTAAGCTAACAGAGGCCTTGGAGATGACAAAGGCAGTGATTCTCACACCTAAGCATGCATCAGGATTTCATGGAGGACTCATTAATACACAAGCTCTGCCCCCATGGAGTTTCATTACCTTGTTCTTTGATACACAGTGTGCATGTCTCTGTCACTGCGATAATATGATGATAGATTTTCATCTGACTGCACAATCAGAAGAGTATTGATAGGAATGAACTCCAGAGGTTGGGCTGGAGCAGGAAGGTGATCGTGTATGACTTGTACTTTTCAATTTTTGCCCTATCTTTTAAATATATGCTATGTCATTAAATGCTTTTGAAAGTGAAAGTGTTAGTGTTAGTGACTCAGTTGTGTCCAACTCTTTTGCAATCCCATGTACTGCAGCCCACCAGGCTCCTCTGTCCATGGAATCTCCAGGCAAGAATACTGAAGTGAGCAGCCATTCCCTCCTCCAAGAGATCTTCCTAGGGATTCAAGCTGGGGATCAAACCCTGGTCCACTGCATTACAGATTCTTTACAGTCTGAGCTGGCAAACACTTTACCAGTGAGCCAATTAGAAACTTACAGGCCTTAAGGACTCTTAACAGACAGGAGTTAACTCTGGTTTGTAGAAGTATTTAGAAGGCATGAAGACAGACTATCAACCAACTGAGTAATCCAGGAAACACTTATCCCGAAGAGAAGGCAAACTTTTCTACACATAGCAATAGAAACTCTCAGGAGGAATTCACAGCCCCACTCTTCCTAGAAGCTCAAGCATTTTAGTAAGAGGCCAAGGAAGAAAAGCCACTGTGTGGAACTTAATTATGCATTGTCTGGTTCGCTGATGTCTCCTGAGCTGGGTAAGATTATTAAATGTTTCATGCTTCATCTATACCTACTACAAGCAGAGGCTGGGTCTAAATGCCCAGGAGAACCATTTCTCCAAAGTTTCTGCACCTCTAGCTCCCTGGCCAGCCCTTTGTCATCACCAAATGAATGAAGAGTGAACTGGAGATGTGAGGTGCTCTTTCTGAGAAACAGTGGTCCTCTGTAAGGAGAGAGATGAGAACCACAGAACCTCAGCTAACATTAAGCTAACAGAGGCCTTGGAGATGACAAAGGCAGTGATTCTCACACCTAAGCATGCATCAGGATTTCATGGAGGACTCATTAATACACAAGCTCTGCCCCCATGGAGTTTCATTACCTTGTTCTTTGATACACAGTGTGCATGTCTCTGTCACTGCGATAATATGATGATAGATTTTCATCTGACTGCACAATCAGAAGAGTATTGATAGGAATGAACTCCAGAGGTTGGGCTGGAGCAGGAAGGTGATCGTGTATGACTTGTACTTTTCAATTTTTGCCCTATCTTTTAAATATATGCTATGTCATTAAATGCTTTTGAAAGTGAAAGTGTTAGTGTTAGTGACTCAGTTGTGTCCAACTCTTTTGCAATCCCATGTACTGCAGCCCACCAGGCTCCTCTGTCCATGGAATCTCCAGGCAAGAATACTGAAGTGAGCAGCCATTCCCTCCTCCAAGAGATCTTCCTAGGGATTCAAGCTGGGGATCAAACCCTGGTCCACTGCATTACAGATTCTTTACAGTCTGAGTCACCAGGGAAATGCTTTTAATTCTTAAAAAGAAAGCAGGGGGGAGGGGGGCATCTCTAGAATATGATGGGAGGAAACCTAAGAATCAGCATTTCTAACAACTTCCCAGATGATATTGTTTCATCACATCACACCTTGAAGACCACTGAACTGGTATAATCTCTTCATTTTACAAACAGAAAGCCAAGGCCCTGAAGGTGTAAATAACTTGTCCTAAATCCCCTAGTTAATGGCAGAGCTAGGATTAGCATCTTAATCTCAGGGGAGGGGGACAGGGATATGCATATGACTGATCTGGGAACATACATGTCTGTGAATAACAGAAGTCTAAAAATATTAAAAAATTAATGGAAAAAAAATCTTAATCTCTTTCTCACTTTCCCTGATTTCTGATGTTTCAGCATGTATTTCCTAAAAGTAAAAAGTACTCTCTTTTGTAACCAGAGTACAATTATAATATCAGGAAAATCAACATTAAAGCAATATTATAAACTAATGTACAGACCTTATTCAAATATTTTCAATTGTCTCACTATTATCTTTTATGGGACCAGGATCCGATCCAGAGTCACACAAATTTAGTGTGATGTCTCTTCAATTTGCTTTAATCTGGAGTGATTCCTCTGTCTGGCTTTGTTTATCAGACCTTGATACTTTTAGAGACCAGTTGTTCTGAAGAATGTTCCTAGACTCAGGTTTGTCTGATGTTTTTTCATGACGAAGTTCAAGTTCTGCAATTCTGGCAACAGTGAGATAGTGTCCTTCTCAGGGTATCATGTCAGAAGGCACTGGGGGCCTATTTTTCCACTTCTCATGATAGGAATGCTGATCTCTTGGCTAAGATGGAATCTACTGGATAGTCCCATAATAAAGTCACCATTTCATCCCTTTGTAATTAATAAGTATCTTCTGAGGAAAAACCTTGAGACTATGTAAGTTTATTTGTCATCTTCTTTACCCACTGATTTTCTATCATTCGTGAAAGATTTTTACCTGAAGCAACTATTAATGTGGTGGTTGCCAAGTGGTAATTCTTTAATTCTATCCTTTCTCCTACATTTATTAGTTGGAATCCTCCTGTAGGGAAAAGTTTCCTTTTCTCTATCATCCATTCCTATCCGTATGGACTCACTCATGGGTTCCTTTTTATTCTAGAATCCACATCTCTCACCACCCAAGTCCATTCTCTTTCAACTCTATGGCCCAGCTGCTCATAATAGCATTATTTCAGGGACGCCTTCTTAGTTCATCACACTGGTTCAAAAAACAAACTGACATTTTATTCAGAGCATAAACTTTATGATCAGTCTTCTCTTTCACGACAGTGTAGGTCCCAAACTAGAGCCTAAGCATACCAGCAGTCTTAAGAGTTTCAGCGCTATTGCTCTAGGCCATATTTTCTAGGGTCATAATAACAAGTTTAAAATTTCTTGCCTTATATCAATGCCTTCATCATTTTCAACCCACTTTCATTCCTCTTAGGCCATGTGTGTAATGATGCTCATAATACAGTCCTTACACAAAAGGAGGGTCCCATACTTGAACTCAGAGAATAGGAGAGGGGTAGGTGGAGTTGGTCATGGCCAAATCTACATTTCTATGAAGGAAAAAATTGGTTTAGTTGGCAAGTTCTCTTTTCTGGTTCTCCCACTGCACTCTCCTCTGGTACCTGAAAGAGGGACATTTGACTTGCATTTGTACTTGACTGTTCGAGTCCAAAGGAGAATGCCAATTCACAACTCAATATTTGCCATTTTTCACTACTAATTACATGATTAAAAAAAGAGAGAAAAAGAAATGAAAACAAGCATTTACCACATCCTTGATTTCATCATAATATCATTGTGCAAGAAAAATAAATCAGCAGAAACAAGATATGCCTTAAAAAAAACCAACAACAACAAAACCTAACTGCCTTCTGTTTCTTTGAAAGAAATATAGCTGATTCAAAATCATAAAGAAATGAACATTTCGTTTTGGCTTACACGTATGTCTTTCCTCTAAGATGTATTCCAAGAGAAATTCTTCTCAGAAGTTGGCCACTTATAAGCAGTATTAGAGGGGCTTCCCAGGTGGCACTAGAGGTAAAGAACCCACTTGCCAATGCAGGTAGATGTAAGAGACACAGGTTTGATCCGTGGGTTGGGAAGATCCCCTGGAGGAGGGCACAGCAACCCATGCCAGTATTCTTGCTTGCAGAATCTCCATGGACCAAAGGAGCCTGGTGGGCTATAGTCCATAGGATCCCACAGAGTCAGACATGACTGAAGCAACATAGCAAGTGAACAACCATATTAGATTTCTCTGGGAATAAGACCTCAAACGAAACCAGGCTGAGTTGGAATGTCTAATATAATAGTTCTCAAACTATGGTGATTCTGCCCCCACAAAGGCATGTCTGGTAGAGGGTGGATGTGTTTTTCTGGTTGTCACAATCAATAAGGTGAAAGAAAGGTGGGGGCGGGGGGCACAGGGCAGTTACTGGCATTTCATTGGGAGAGGCCAACAAACTATACATCCTGCATGCATGGGATAGTTCCATATGACCTGAGTTGTCCTGCCCAAAATGCCAATGGCATCCACGGAGAAGCAATCAAGGAGCTTTTCTAGGAATTTGGAATTGGGCTAAGATTCTAAGTCAGTATAACAGTTCTCTTGAACTGAGGAATTGTAACCTAGGGCCTGATGGCTGTGGGCATTATTTACATGGTAGAATGGGCAGTAGAGAGAGCCAGTCCACAGTGAGAGGGTACTGACACAGATATTTAGACAGAAATGGGGAAAAGTGACAGAGTGAGATTCTTGCTCACACTGTGATTCAAACTCTTGGCTCTCATTACACTTCAGGCCCACCTATAACCCCGTGGTCAGTTTCCACGACACCCTGTTGCTTGCAAACAAGTGTTCATTTCAGAGAAACGAACTGCCCTCTTCCGTCACCTGGATGAGCAACAGACAAAGGTATGTGTTGGGGAAAAGAGGTAAGAAGACTCAGAAGGAAGCAGGGATGTCTCATTGGAGGCATCCTGAAAGCCTCAAGGTTCCTGGTCCATTTCTGAGGCCAGCTGCCTGTAGACCAACCAAATGTGGCCTGAGAGGTGGGTCCTAGGAGCTGGGTCTCTCCAGAAACTGCAGTGTGACCGGGGTGGGGAGTCGGGTGGAGGTGGAGTTTAAGTAGAGGAAGAAGTGCTGGACCTCAAACTGTACACCCAGTGGGAAGTCAGCCCATACTGAGACCAGAACTTGTTAAATCCCTTCCACAGAAAGGACAAGCATGAATTTGGATTAGGTGAAGCTCTTTAACCTATACCTGAATGCCAAGGGGTTGCAAATAGGGATGAGGGGTCATAAGAAAATGGCCCCCAGCTGAACACCTGAAAGTCACTTTCTTTAAAAGGAAAACAAAACTCATCACATTCAAACATGTCTTAAAATATTAGCCTTGGTTTCTTTAATTAGCTTTTATCTACTTGAGTAGGATACTCAAGTTTGTGCTGAAGATGGTAGATTTCATTTCTGTTACTCACAGAACTCCATGAGATAGAGGAGGGCAGTGATAGGTTTGTGGTGTATTTCTGTGGGCTGATGCTTAATAGTTGCATGGTTGTAGCTTCTTTAGCTTTTGGAAAAGGGAGATCAGAGAGAGAATATAATTCCAAGAATTTGGGGATTCTATGCTTAGCCAATGGCACCCGGAGAAGCAATCAAGGAGCTTTTCTAGGAATTTGGAATTGGGCTAAGATTCTAAGTCAGTATAACAGTTCTCTTGAACTGAGGAATTGTAACCTAGGGCCTGATGGCTGTGGGCATTATTTACATGGTAGAATGGGCAGTAGAGAGAGCCAGTCCACAGTGAGAGGGTACTGACACAGATATTTAGACAGAAATGGGGAAAAGTGACAGAGTGAGATTCTTGCTCACACTGTGATTCAAACTCTTGGCTCTCATTACACTTCAGGCCCACCTATAACCCCGTGGTCAGTTTCCACGACACCCTGTTGCTTGCAAACAAGTGTTCATTTCAGAGAAACGAACTGCCCTCTTCCGTCACCTGGATGAGCAACAGACAAAGGTATGTGTTGGGGAAAAGAGGTAAGAAGACTCAGAAGGAAGCAGGGATGTCTCATTGGAGGCATCCTGAAAGCCTCAAGGTTCCTGGTCCATTTCTGAGGCCAGCTGCCTGTAGACCAACCAAATGTGGCCTGAGAGGTGGGTCCTAGGAGCTGGGTCTCTCCAGAAACTGCAGTGTGACCGGGGTGGGGAGTCGGGTGGAGGTGGAGTTTAAGTAGAGGAAGAAGTGCTGGACCTCAAACTGTACACCCAGTGGGAAGTCAGCCCATACTGAGACCAGAACTTGTTAAATCCCTTCCACAGAAAGGACAAGCATGAATTTGGATTAGGTGAAGCTCTTTAACCTATACCTGAATGCCAAGGGGTTGCAAATAGGGATGAGGGGTCATAAGAAAATGGCCCCCAGCTGAACACCTGAAAGTCACTTTCTTTAAAAGGAAAACAAAACTCATCACATTCAAACATGTCTTAAAATATTAGCCTTGGTTTCTTTAATTAGCTTTTTATCTACTTGAGTAGGATACTCAAGTTTGTGCTGAAGATGGTAGATTTCATTTCTGTTACTCACAGAACTCCATGAGATAGAGGAGGGCAGTGATAGGTTTGTGGTGTATTTCTGTGGGCTGATGCTTAATAGTTGCATGGTTGTAGCTTCTTTAGCTTTTGGAAAAGGGAGATCAGAGAGGGAGAATATAATTCCAAGAATTTGGGGATTTGCTAGCCTGCAAATCATTTAACAGTGACAAAGACATGGCTTCAGAAGAGGCAGTTTTCATTTCACCTGCCATTTCCAGGCAGTGAGGATAGACAGAGGAAGGCAATGTGGAAGGTGACGTTATGTTCTGTGACGTGGCCTGGGCTCTGAGATCTGAGTTTGCCCCTGCAAGGCTTCCATACCAATCTTGCTTTTCCTAGGTTTTCAAAGATGATGCTGGTGTTCCCATGATTGATCACCTCTATTCACTCAAGATTATATCCTTCTAACCTCCCACCCAACATTCCCTTAACAGTCCTCTCATTCTTACCAGTGTTGGCACAGGATTAACTTCAGGACTGGTTGCTTTAAGATCAAAAAATGTATCTCATGGTCATGAATGGAAACAATTTTGAAAAACAATGCAAAAATCAATTCTTGTGAAATACTCATCTGATGAAACCTCCATGGCTGTCTAAAGAAAGATGTTCCTTATTTTAACATGTCTTCAGCAGCAGAATTTCACCGATTTGATCATTCTTGTTACTCAGCTCTGCCTAGTCTGGAAAGCTCTAGACCGACAGGTAGAAAATAGTCGCTGACACATGGTGGACAGTCCGCAAACACTAGCTGAATTGAATTGAAGCCAAACCTGAGTTCTAATCCAATTTGTGCTACCAGTTATCAGAGTGAGCTGGGTGTTGTTTTTTACATTTGTCATGGGGCAGACTGAAGGACTATCTTATCTATAAGGTCTCTTGCAAGTCTAAAATCTATGAAAAATAAAATGTTTTGTAGTGCACTAAGTATTCTGAGTCATTTCTCGAGGCTTCTAACTTTGGGAGAATTGGCTACATTATTGACCCCTATGCCCCACTCCAGTTGGCTTATTACACACTTAGTGGCCTTCTCTCTGATCCATGAATAGGCCAAGTTCTCCTGCCCCCAAGAAGTTGCTCTTGCTGTTGCCTTTGTCTGAGTTGCTTTCCCATACTCTGCAAGGTTGGTTGCTTCTCATCCCTCAGGCTTCAGTTGAAATGTCCTCTTTAAGAAGTATTTTCCTAATGACTTATCTTGGGTATCTCCCCAAGCTGGACACTCTCAATTACATCATTCTATTTATGTCTTGTTGTTCGGTCACTGAGTCATGTCTGACTCTTTGCAACCCCGTGGACTGCAGAACACCAGGCTTCCTTGTCCTTCACTGTCTCCTGGAGTTTGGTCAAACTCACGTCCATGAGTCAGCAATGCCATCCAACGATTTCATCCTCTGTTGTCCCCTTCTCCTTCTGTCCTCCATCTTTTCCAGCATCAGGGTCTTTTCCAATGAGTCAGCTCTTTGTACCAGGTGGGCAAAGTATTGGAACTTCAGCCTCAGCGTCAGTCCTTCCAGTGAATACTTTGGGCTGATTTCCTTTAGGATTTATTTCTACACAGTGCTTATTATAAGAGTGTAGAAATGATCATTATCTTATACATTTACTATTTAATTCCCTCCCCCTAGACAACAAACTCTACAAGGGCAGGAAATTATCTGCATCCTTTTTCACTGTGTCTTCAGAGCCAGGCTTCCAAGAACCTATGTACATATAATGCCTTTTCCAAAATTGAAAATAACTGCCTTGGGAGAATGGATACATGTGTATGGCTTAATCGGCTATACCTCAATACAAAATAAAAGGTTTTTTAAATGTAAATATGTCATTATAAGCTATAAAAAAAAAAAAGAAAGAAAGAGGGCTTCCCTGGTAGTCCAGTGGGTAAAGGGTCCGCCTTGTAGTGTAGGAGGCACCAGTTTGATCCCTGGCCCGGGAGATCCCACATGCTTGTGGAGTGGCTGGACCACTGTGTCCAATTATGAGCTAGTGCTCTGGAGCATATGCCCAGAGCTGGTGCTCTGCAACAAGAGAGGCCACTGCAATGGGAGGCCCACACAGGTCAAAGAATACAGATGGATGAAAATAAATACATGAAAGACCAATAAAAGAGGCCAAATATAATTTTAAAAAAAGAATAGGAAGAATTTTAAAAATTAAAAGAAAAGAAAGAAAAGTCTTCCTTTCAGAAGACCCTGCCCCTTGTTGGGCAACTGGGCTTGGTGAGCCAGGCGTGGGGGCTGGATTTCACCCCTTCCTGGCCCCTTGGCCAGGTAACCTTGCTCAGTGAACAACCTGTACAACTGTGTGCACTCTTTCTGCCCAGTACTATGCAAAATGCAGATCACAGAAATATGTTAGTTGAATGAATAAATCAACCTTACTGAAGTTCAATTTACTTACAATCAAATGCACCACTTTAAGAGTTCAGCTCTTGGGGGACCTGGGGGGGTGGGGACCATGGATATACATATGACTGATCTGGGAACATACATGTCTGTGAACAACGAAACTCTGTAAAACCTTTAAAATAAAGAATAATTAAAAAAAAAAAGAGTTCAGCTCAATGGGTTTTGATAAATGCATGTACGCAGGTAAACACTACCACAATTAAGATATAGAAACTCCATGATCCCCCAAAGTTCCCTTATGTCTTTTTGCAGATGTCTCCTCTTCCACACACCCCTCCCCCACCACCAACCTCAAGCGTTGAATCTTTTCATTGTATTTACCTGTATCTCACCTCTTTGCAAAAGAATTTCAAAATGATTTTCAAAGAAAATAAATATATCCAAGTCAATAAAAGGGAAGAAATAAAGAGGAGAGGGCAAGATAAAGAGGTGCAAGGCAGATATTCCAACCATAATTGTTGATAGAGCATCTGTGAGCTTGAAGTCTGAGGCTTCGCTGCAACCTCCATACGGCCAAAACAAGGAGGAAAAAGCTTTACTTTAGTTATTGTCTGAGAGAAAGAAGCACTTCATTCATTTTGGGAGTGAGAGACTTTCCCTTTCCCTAGTACAAAAATCTAAGATATTCCTCACTCGGGTTACCAGACGAGATTTTTTAGGCTGCTCTGAATGGTATCTTCAATGAGAGTTTCATAGAAAATGCAGTAGGGACAGTCACTTGTCTATTTTTAAACCAGATAGTCTTCCTATAGTAAATATTACCCCTAAATAAGATTATCTCACTGGATTTTTCAGAAAAGTGGAATGGCAAACAATTCAAAATTATTATTATTATTATTTTTTTGTGTGTGTGAGATCTGGAACCCAGTAGTCTTTTACCGTCCTTCTGAGCAGAGCATTTGCTTTGAAACTCAGGTGAGCAGGTGGGAGGATTAATGCTCAGTTGTGAAACTTTAAAGCGCTTGGCCAGGATCCCTGTTTTGATGAAAGGCCTTCCCATTCTTGCCTGGCGCTGTGCTGTGAGTGGAGGATATGTCGGGGAAAAAGCCATGATTTTCCTAAGGAATAAATTTTGGAGCTCGGTCAAAATCTCCAGTTCAATTTACTTACAATCAAATGCACCACTTTAAGAGTTCAGCTCTTGGGGGACCTGGGGGGGTGGGGACCATGGATATACATATGACTGATCTGGGAACATACATGTCTGTGAACAACGAAACTCTGTAAAACCTTTAAAATAAAGAATAATTAAAAAAAAAAAGAGTTCAGCTCAATGGGTTTTGATAAATGCATGTACGCAGGTAAACACTACCACAATTAAGATATAGAAACTCCATGATCCCCCAAAGTTCCCTTATGTCTTTTTGCAGATGTCTCCTCTTCCACACACCCTCCCCACCACCAACCTCAAGCGTTGAATCTTTTCATTGTATTTACCTGTATCTCACCTCTTTGCAAAAGAATTTCAAAATGATTTTCAAAGAAAATAAATATATCCAAGTCAATAAAAGGGAAGAAATAAAGAGGAGAGGGCAAGATAAAGAGGTGCAAGGCAGATATTCCAACCATAATTGTTGATAGAGCATCTGTGAGCTTGAAGTCTGAGGCTTCGCTGCAACCTCCATACGGCCAAAACAAGGAGGAAAAAGCTTTACTTTAGTTATTGTCTGAGAGAAAGAAGCACTTCATTCATTTTGGGAGTGAGAGACTTTCCCTTTCCCTAGTACAAAAATCTAAGATATTCCTCACTCGGGTTACCAGACGAGATTTTTGAGGCTGCTCTGAATGGTATCTTCAATGAGAGTTTCATAGAAAATGCAGTAGGGACAGTCACTTGTCTATTTTTAAACCAGATAGTCTTCCTATAGTAAATATTACCCCTAAATAAGATTATCTCACTGGATTTTTCAGAAAAGTGGAATGGCAAACAATTCAAAATTATTATTATTATTATTTTTTTGTGTGTGTGAGATCTGGAACCCAGTAGTCTTTTACCGTCCTTCTGAGCAGAGCATTTGCTTTGAAACTCAGGTGAGCAGGTGGGAGGATTAATGCTCAGTTGTGAAACTTTAAAGCGCTTGGCCAGGATCCCTGTTTTGATGAAAGGCCTTCCCATTCTTGCCTGGCGCTGTGCTGTGAGTGGAGGATATGTCTGGGGAAAAAAAGCCATGATTTTCCTAAGGAATAAATTTTGGAGCTCGGTCAAAATCTCCAGTGAGATGCCAAACTTCTATGTACTCAAATGTTCAAGCACTTGAACATGAAAGAGACTGTGGACAAGTGTTGACAGCTTCTCACCAGAGCCACAGAAAATTTCTCTCTTACATCCTTGGAAGACTGAGTTCTAAGTCACTTCATCCTTGCCTGTTGATAGGTTAGAGAGGCCCTGAAGCTAACACCTTCTTTCCTGCTGGATTCGAATCAATTGAGAAATAAGACAAAGGGGTAAAGCAGGTGGGAGGTAAAGTAATCTGTTTGGGGAAGTGTGCCTGGTGTCTCTGGCCAAGTGAGTTTCCTAGGTCTGAACCCCAGAATCAGGCAGCCTTTACCACTCTATCACAGGAAATATCTGGCCAGTGCAGGCTTCTGTAAGAAGTAGCACAAAGAGGAACTGAGAATACCTGGTCCCTAAAAAACAGGGCTGAGTGCCAAAGATTGATGCTTTTGAACTGTGGTGCCAGAGAAGGCTCTCGAGAGTTCCGTGAACAGCAAGATCAAATCAGTCAGCCCTAAAGGAAATCAATCCTGAATACTCATTGAAAGGACTGCTACTAAAACTCCAATGTTTTGGCCACCTGAGGTGTGCTGCAGTCCATGGGGTTGCAAAGAGCCACAACTGAATGACTGAACTGAACTGAATTGATGCAAAGAGTCACCTCATTTGGAAAAGACCTGACGATGGGAAAGATGGAAGGCAGGAGGAGAAGGGGCTGACAAAGAATGAGATGGTTGGATGGCATTGCTGACTCATGGACGTGAGTTGGACCAAACTATGGGAGGTAGTGAAGGGCAGGGAAGCCTGGTGTGCTGTAGTCCATGGAGTCACAAAGAATCAGACACAGCTTAGCAACTGAATAACAACAACGATGGGAACTTGCTTCCAAAGTGGGGAGGGAGAGAGAGAAAGGAGTTAAGTAACTTAACTCCAGACTATTTAAAGCGCTTGGCCAGGATCCCTGTTTTGATGAAAGGCCTTCCCATTCTTGCCTGGCGCTGTGCTGTGAGTGGAGGATATGTCCGGGGAAAAAGCCATGATTTTCCTAAGGAATAAATTTTGGAGCTCGGTCAAAATCTCCAGTGAGATGCCAAACTTCTATGTACTCAAATGTTCAAGCACTTGAACATGAAAGAGACTGTGGACAAGTGTTGACAGCTTCTCACCAGAGCCACAGAAAATTTCTCTCTTACATCCTTGGAAGACTGAGTTCTAAGTCACTTCATCCTTGCCTGTTGATAGGTTAGAGAGGCCCTGAAGCTAACACCTTCTTTCCTGCTGGATTCGAATCAATTGAGAAATAAGACAAAGGGGTAAAGCAGGTGGGAGGTAAAGTAATCTGTTTGGGGAAGTGTGCCTGGTGTCTCTGGCCAAGTGAGTTTCCTAGGTCTGAACCCCAGAATCAGGCAGCCTTTACCACTCTATCACAGGAAATATCTGGCCAGTGCAGGCTTCTGTAAGAAGTAGCACAAAGAGGAACTGAGAATACCTGGTCCCTAAAAAACAGGGCTGAGTGCCAAAGATTGATGCTTTTGAACTGTGGTGCCAGAGAAGGCTCTCGAGAGTTCCGTGAACAGCAAGATCAAATCAGTCAGCCCTAAAGGAAATCAATCCTGAATACTCATTGAAAGGACTGCTACTAAAACTCCAATGTTTTGGCCACCTGAGGTGTGCTGCAGTCCATGGGGTTGCAAAGAGCCACAACTGAATGACTGAACTGAACTGAATTGATGCAAAGAGTCACCTCATTTGGAAAAGACCTGACGATGGGAAAGATGGAAGGCAGGAGGAGAAGGGGCTGACAAAGAATGAGATGGTTGGATGGCATTGCTGACTCATGGACGTGAGTTGGACCAAACTATGGGAGGTAGTGAAGGGCAGGGAAGCCTGGTGTGCTGTAGTCCATGGAGTCACAAAGAATCAGACACAGCTTAGCAACTGAATAACAACAACGATGGGAACTTGCTTCCAAAGTGGGGAGGGAGAGAGAGAAAGGAGTTAAGTAATCTCTTCCCCCTCCACCCCGACTCATCCTCCAAACTCACTAGCCAGGAGACTTACTCCCTTCCTCTGGGCTACCAGATTAATTTTTTCCCAATTTATTTGTCTACTGGGACAAATGAGACACAAAAGTACCACAAAGGGCTTGAAGGCATGCTGTGGACTTGTTTGATATTAACTATTTGAATGTTGGAGGTCACTTGCTCAAGACAGTAGTTTCTGCATAACACCTTTGATGATTGAGGTTAAACCTTTCTTTTTGGGGGGGGAACTGCCTCAGGGTATGCGGGATCTTAGTTGCCCCACCAGGGATGGAACCTATGGCCCCTACAGTGGAAGCACAGAGTTTTAACCAAAAAACAGCCAGGGAAGTCCCAACCTCTCTTTTTGAAAATGAGTAGTTACCAGCACTACTTTCTTGCTTCTTTTGAATAAGAAGACTATACTTGCAGTTAATTTTGGCAGAGGGTGTGTCTATGTTACCTAAAAGTGGTTTCAGTCATTGAGACCTGTATTAAGAAAGAGGAAGAGGGCAGGTCCCAAGGCACCTTTGTTTTACACTACTTTAACATTCACTTGGTCTTTCAAGGTCCTTCTTGCCACTTCTTGCTTTGGGGCTGCTATTACAAATAAGATTTTGCTAGAGTCCACTAAGAGCAGTGATCTTGATACATTCAGGATCCACTGGTGGTCCTCTTTTGTGAATTCTGATAAATGCATGTTTAAAAAAAAGACTCCCTGAAATAAACAAATTCTGACTTGCAGTGCTTTCTATTTTCCAATTTCTGTGGAGTAAATGCTTCCTCCGTGGTTTATTTCATGCTGGCATTGTGACATCACCAAACACAGGTGCAGAAGAGGAACACGGTAGTAAACCAGGTTATGATATTTCCACCAAACAGATACCCAAAGAATCACAAAAGAATCAACAGTATACTTTAGTTTTTAAAAATCAGTAAAAATAATTAGGAAGTGATCCATTTTGAGTATTGATTACATCTGATTTTAATATAATTTAATTGTAAGTTTATAGAATTTAATGTGTAATAATGGTTGCTTTTAACACATTGGCTCCACAAATTCCTCAAATTTAAGGAGGACCTCTCATGACATGGTAGGAGCCAGCTCCAGCAGGTCACTGGTTCTGATTAACATAATTAAAAGCCAAGGAAAAATCAGTATGACTATGAGGCGGAGAAAAGTACCAATCAGTGGCCATTACTGAAAAGTCTGTTGGGTAGGATCTCAACCCTGACTTTTCTTTTCTTTTTTTTTTAAATGGAAAACCATCTGGAAAGGAGTCATCATTTAATTCATTCCTTTTTATAAATTCTTTTTCAAATTAATTAATTAGGTTTTGTCAGGTCAGTTGCAGCACGTGGGATCTTTGTTGCATCAAGTCAGCGAGGTCTTTTGTTGTGGCCCACAGGGTTAGTTGCCCTATGGCATGTGGGGTCTTAGTTCCATGACGGGGTATCAAACCTCCATCACCTGCCTTGCAGGGCAGATGCTTAACCACTGGACCACCAGGAAAGTCCCCCTAACCCTGCCATTTTTTAGGGAAAGAGCCTACTGTTTTAATGGGCTACCCAACCATATCAACAGGTCTACAGGTTTTAGGATTTTTGCCCTTTGGAAAAAAAATGGGTTACTTTCTACTTTCAGTCAATCTCAGCAAAGGAACAACTCCGCAAGGCTTGGAGCCCACCTGTCAGAATTTAGCGACAATTGTGATGACAAACATTTTGACATTTGATGTCAACTTGAATCTTGAGAAGTCTGTAGTGTTTCAGGACTCTGGTGGCTGATGGAGCTGAAGACCTACTGTGCACTCAGAGGGGAGGCAAGAGCGACCCAGCGAGGAAGGCCAGAAGACCAGAGCAGTGTCGGAATGGATCACCTCCTATGTTCCTCGGGCCAGAGGCCAGAGGCAGAGCATCAGGAACCTCCCCATGCAGAAAAACCTGGAAATGTTCTCATTTTAAAGGGGACTATTTACCCCCAAAACAGTCTGCAAATGGAGATACTGGTTTCAGAACAACAAACTAGCATTTCTTTCTTCTTTTTAAAAAGAAATGATTATTTTGTCTCTGGGGTACTCATGAGCAGATTGGAAAGAGGTGTGTTTTGAGTCAGTTCCCCTCCCGTAGCTTTGCCAAATTACCTAACCTCTGTTCCCTCCTGTGCCAAACCAGGAAGAGTGTGCTTAAGGACAAAGGCAGATGAGTGTGTATGAAAGCATCTTGCACACGCTAAGGCATTAGCAACCCTTGAAAACCAATAGGCACCGTTTGCAAATAGGCTAAAAAAATTTTATTTTCTTGTATTTTAAACATTTTTCTTGACAAGGTGTAATGGCTTATGGAAAGAGAAACTTGTCTTTCCCTACTCTCCCTACATGTTAGCTCACTGCCTGCCCTACTAAGAACAGCCATTCTCTGAAGTACAGCTTTCTCAACTCCAAAATGGGAGGAGGACCTCGTTAACATTCTAAAATCCTTGTTAACATTCTACAATCCCCTTCACTCTTTCTTTCAGCTCTTCTCACTACAGGCTTTATCTATGCTTTGACTTAAAAGCTAACTCAATTCTTTCCACATCCACAAGGCCTCATTGCTTAGCAGAGGCCCTCTTCACAGGAGTAACATTTCTATCTTTGTTTTTAGACCTTGAGTGAAGACAAAGAGGGTGATTCTGTTTTCTCCCTCCAGTTTCTGAGTCAAACCAAGGAAAACAAACGCAAATTCCACACCATGGTGGGTTGTAGATCCCTTAATATGGTAAAGACCCTGAAAAGTGACCTGGGGATCTTCCATCAGTTTGGTCTATTTGCTGAGTTCAAGGTCATTTCAAGTTCAGCAGAATGTCATGCTGTTTTTCCAGCCTTTGGACAGAGAGAGAATGCAAAGCACATTCTGTAGTTAGGTTTTACACACATAGGGTTCCAAGATAAATTCAATACATATGTTCTGATTCATTCACACTTTACTCATTAAATAACTATTTGATATCTAAGAAGGCTTCAGGGTGTTAATGAAAAATCTCTTCAAAGTATTCTTTCCTTTGAACTCAGGAGTCATATTTTCCTAAGAATAAGAGTGAATAATAGAGTTTGTGGGTGTTTGAAACACTGCCAAAATCCCTCTTTCCTTAACTTCAGAGTCCTTTCAAAATGTATAATGTATATAATCATAACTGTTTAAAAATACATATACATGGTATGTGTGTGTCAGCTATGTGGGTATATGCCAGAAATTGTGCTAAGCACTCTACATACACTCTCACTAATGTTTTAGCAGTGTTTAAAGGTAGATATTCCCTTATTTTATAGCCTCAGAAGCTTTTACAGTTTGCCCAAGGCCAGAGCTGACAAGTCACTATGCCAAGAGTCTATTTTATTTTCTTGTATTTTAAACATTTTTCTTGACAAGGTGTAATGGCTTATGGAAAGAGAAACTTGTCTTTCCCTACTCTCCCTACATGTTAGCTCACTGCCTGCCCTACTAAGAACAGCCATTCTCTGAAGTACAGCTTTCTCAACTCCAAAATGGGAGGAGGACCTCGTTAACATTCTAAAATCCTTGTTAACATTCTACAATCCCCTTCACTCTTTCTTTCAGCTCTTCTCACTACAGGCTTTATCTATGCTTTGACTTAAAAGCTAACTCAATTCTTTCCACATCCACAAGGCCTCATTGCTTAGCAGAGGCCCTCTTCACAGGAGTAACATTTCTATCTTTGTTTTTAGACCTTGAGTGAAGACAAAGAGGGTGATTCTGTTTTCTCCCTCCAGTTTCTGAGTCAAACCAAGGAAAACAAACGCAAATTCCACACCATGGTGGGTTGTAGATCCCTTAATATGGTAAAGACCCTGAAAAGTGACCTGGGGATCTTCCATCAGTTTGGTCTATTTGCTGAGTTCAAGGTCATTTCAAGTTCAGCAGAATGTCATGCTGTTTTTCCAGCCTTTGGACAGAGAGAGAATGCAAAGCACATTCTGTAGTTAGGTTTTACACACATAGGGTTCCAAGATAAATTCAATACATATGTTCTGATTCATTCACACTTTACTCATTAAATAACTATTTGATATCTAAGAAGGCTTCAGGGTGTTAATGAAAAATCTCTTCAAAGTATTCTTTCCTTTGAACTCAGGAGTCATATTTTCCTAAGAATAAGAGTGAATAATAGAGTTTGTGGGTGTTTGAAACACTGCCAAAATCCCTCTTTCCTTAACTTCAGAGTCCTTTCAAAATGTATAATGTATATAATCATAACTGTTTAAAAATACATATACATGGTATGTGTGTGTCAGCTATGTGGGTATATGCCAGAAATTGTGCTAAGCACTCTACATACACTCTCACTAATGTTTTAGCAGTGTTTAAAGGTAGATATTCCCTTATTTTATAGCCTCAGAAGCTTTTACAGTTTGCCCAAGGCCAGAGCTGACAAGTCACTATGCCAAGAGTCTATTGAACTCTCTCTGTTTGAATCTTCTTAGTTCATTTTGTTCAATTCAGCAAATATTTGTCGAATGCCTCTATGTGCCAGGTGCTGTCCCAAGTCCGAGAAGAAAAACAAAGAAAGACCTTGCGATGCTCCCAGTGAAGGTCTTCTTATTTTCTTTTTTTAAAAGATTTATTTATTTATTTATTTATTTTGGGCGGGGGTCAGGTTGGGGAGGGAGGGGAGCGGGCGAGCCACTTCTGTTGATCGTTTTCATTTCTCTATTTTCATCCATCTTTGTTCTTTGGCTCCTGTGGGCCTCCCATCGCGGTGGCGTCTGTCGTCGCAGAGCACCGGCTCTGGGCGCATGCACTCCAGAGCTCCGGCTCGGTGATTGGACACATTGGTCCAGCCGCTCCGCGGCACGCGGGATCTTCCCAGGCCAGGGATCGAACCGGCGCCCCTTGTACTGCAAGGCGGTGTCCTTACCCACTGGACCACCAGGGGAAGCCCTCTTCTTATTTTCAATCCATCATGTGATTGGAGATGGAAGGTACTTAGGAGTACTGGGGGGCTGTGTCAATTAGGATGTGTTTGATTGTAATTAACAGGAAACCCATTCAAAGTGCCTTAAACAATAAGGAAAACACATAGTGGCTGAGAATGTTAGTTATCCCCAAAGATTCATTTCCCCCTTCTACCAGGAGAAGATTTTTAGCCAGGCATATACAGTCTCTCAGAATAAAGACATTTTTCAGCCACATCTAAAGCTAGGTGTAGTCTATATACCTAAGCTCTGGCATGTGAACAGTGTTATGTGTGTCTTCTGAGAAGTGACTTTTCCTTGACCTCAGGAGTCATATTTTCCTAAGAATAAGAGTGAATAATAGAGTTTGTGGGTGTTTGAAACACTGCCAAAATCCCTCTTTCCTTAACTTCAGAGTCCTTTCAAAATGTATAATGTATATAATCATAACTGTTTAAAAATACATATACATGGTATGTGTGTGTCAGCTATGTGGGTATATGCCAGAAATTGTGCTAAGCACTCTACATACACTCTCACTAATGTTTTAGCAGTGTTTAAAGGTAGATATTCCCTTATTTTATAGCCTCAGAAGCTTTTACAGTTTGCCCAAGGCCAGAGCTGACAAGTCACTATGCCAAGAGTCTATTGAACTCTCTCTGTTTGAATCTTCTTAGTTCATTTTGTTCAATTCAGCAAATATTTGTCGAATGCCTCTATGTGCCAGGTGCTGTCCCAAGTCCGAGAAGAAAAACAAAGAAAGACCTTGCGATGCTCCCAGTGAAGGTCTTCTTATTTTCTTTTTTTAAAAGATTTATTTATTTATTTATTTATTTTGGGCGGGGGTCAGGTTGGGGAGGGAGGGGAGCGGGCGAGCCACTTCTGTTGATCGTTTTCATTTCTCTATTTTCATCCATCTTTGTTCTTTGGCTCCTGTGGGCCTCCCATCGCGGTGGCGTCTGTCGTCGCAGAGCACCGGCTCTGGGCGCATGCACTCCAGAGCTCCGGCTCGGTGATTGGACACATCGGTCCAGCCGCTCCGCGGCACGCGGGATCTTCCCAGGCCAGGGATCGAACCGGCGCCCCTTGTACTGCAAGGCGGTGTCCTTACCCACTGGACCACCAGGGGAAGCCCTCTTCTTATTTTCAATCCATCATGTGATTGGAGATGGAAGGTACTTAGGAGTACTGGGGGGCTGTGTCAATTAGGATGTGTTTGATTGTAATTAACAGGAAACCCATTCAAAGTGCCTTAAACAATAAGGAAAACACATAGTGGCTGAGAATGTTAGTTATCCCCAAAGATTCATTTCCCCCTTCTACCAGGAGAAGATTTTTAGCCAGGCATATACAGTCTCTCAGAATAAAGACATTTTTCAGCCACATCTAAAGCTAGGTGTAGTCTATATACCTAAGCTCTGGCATGTGAACAGTGTTATGTGTGTCTTCTGAGAAGTGACTTTTCCTTGACTTCTTGCTGACTGAACTTGGGTGTGATGGCAGTAGCTGGAGCAGTCATTTTTAACACAGGGGAAGATATGTGTTAAGATGGCAGAGCTACCAGACGGAGGATATACTATCCAGAGACTATCCCCTTGGACTTTTTTCATTAAACGTGAGAAGGAAAGAACCCTTTAACTTGTCTATGCCACTGTTGTTGGAGTTTACGGTTATTTGCAACTGAACCTAATCCTAATGCATATATTCCCATAGCTCAAAGTCCAGAGGTATGGTTGGCTTCACTGTTAATTTGATTCAGCAGCTCCATGATAGTCAAGGAATCAGTTTTGCTCTAGGTCTTTGTTTTGCCTTCAGAGTCAATTTCATCCTAGGGCAAGAGGACGGCTAACAAAAGGACCTACATGTGCTGCCTTATCACTTTTCAGAGAAAGAGGGAGAAAGAATGACATCTGAGAGTGTTCTGATAAAAACGATGAAGTTCCTTTCCTAGAAGCCCTCTGATATCCCCTTGCTTTTCATTGCCCCTAATTAGGTCAAAAGCAGTCAGGGGAATGCTGATTGTCATAGTTCAGATAAAACCAACACTGTGCCAAGGTAGTGGGTTTATACTAATTGATTTAAACTAATCAGGGTCCACCGCTGGAGGCGGAGTAGTTTTTCTTTTTAAATTCAAGATAACATTTAGGGTCAGTACAGTTGATTCTTTGCATTGATGAATTTAACCTTTACAGTTTATATTTGTCCTTGAAAGGACCCAATGGTCCACTGTGTAAGGAGTTTAGCATAACACTTTCCTTGTGTGGTTGCTAAGAGGAGTCAATGAAATATTATTGTTGTTCAGTTGCTAAGTTGTGTCTGACTCTTTGTGACCCCAGAGACTGCAGCACTGTCCTTCACTTCTAGAGATTGCTCAAATTCATGTCCTTGACTCCCAGAGATTGTTCAAATTCATGTCCACTGAGTCAATGATGCTATCTAACCATCTCATCCACTGTTTCCTCCTTCCCCTTTATTTCAGGAAATAGAAAGAGGCTGGTGAGCTGGAAGGAGCTGTTTTACCAGGGAGTCCAAACAACGGATCCATGAAGTCCCCAGATAAATCCCCCAGTGGTGAGAGGGGTGAGGTGGGGAATGGGGGTGCCACCTGAATTTCTACTCCATACTCGACCCCTCCCCTCCATAACTACCTGATGTGCCTATAATTCCAGGAGTTTCTATTCTTTGGGATGAAAATATCTTACCAGGAAGTCCTCAGTAACCTAGTGGAAAAGTGATACATTAAACCTCAACACAAATATACTGTCTGATTAGAGTCCCATCCCCCTATCCCAGCACCACCGCTACCTCCTCTCACACCAGGGACACTGAGCCAGGTGGGAAGTTGGGGTGTTGTCACTGAAAAGAAAGATTTCCCAGGTTCTAATCAGAGAGGGCTTGATGGAATATCAAAATGAGGCCCCTCCAGCCCCTACCCTCAAGTCGCTGACCAGGTTAGGAGGCAGGGATAATAAGGGTGATGGGAAGTGGAGACAGTGAGGAAACATCAAAGTCAGTTTCAATGACTGAATCATTCAACCCAGGACTAACCTTGTGCTATCTCTTCTGAATGACAAAACAGCTACTATTTGATCCTGTGGCTGTGAAGAGACACGAAGCTCCATTACTTCCCATCCTGGATGCACCAGCCCTTACCAGAATCTTTGAAGCTTTGCTTCTCCCTCAGCCCTCTGGCCTGAGGCCTGCCCACGTGACTCACAAGGCTTGGTGCACAGGCTAGTTAAAAGGACATGACTCATTTTGCCAAATGGAAAAGAAGACATTCATTCAGTACAGAAATTGTGGCTGAGGAGGAGTGGAGCCAGAAACACTGGCCTGAAATAGCATTAGAAGGAGTTAAGGTACAACAGAAAACAAAAGGTCTTTCCCATTATTTTCAACAAACTCTAAGAGCAATTCTACAATAAATATCTTTTTCTGAAGTGAATTCGTTTGAGTAATGTCTTCCAACAGGACAATGAACTTCTGTAAGCTTATCATTTAAAGCAATTAGATATCTAATCGTTGTTACTGTGTCCAACTCTTTCACACCCCCGTGGACTGTAAGCCCACCAGGCTCCTGTGTCAATGGGATTTTCCAAGCAAGCATACTGGAGTGAGTTGCCATTTCCTTCTCCTAGGGATCTTCCTGACCCAGGAATCCAACCAGCATCTCCTGCATTGGCAAGCAGGTTGATAGTTAATACAAAACTGTCAGGACCTGACTTATTCTTCTGAAGGGCCATTTCTGAAATTCTTCTAAAGTATTTTATTTTACCCTTACATGAGTATTTCTCTCTGTGTCATTCCCAGACCATTTATACACCAATCACATGGTTGGGAAAGGATGGTGATGATGGGGTTGAGGGATACAAATGCAGATCTCCAAGTTCCACTCAGAACTTCCTAAACTAGACTGTCTGGGAACAGAGCCTAGAAATGAAAATTTTAAGCCAGCGAGTCATGTGATTTTAATACACTCCAGGGTTTAAGCACATTGATTCCTAGAGCATATCAATCATGACAGCATACTATTGATGGTGCTCTAAGCTCTACAATGACTTTTGTATAATATCTCATTTGAGTCTAACCACAAGCCTCAGGGAAGAATATCAGAGCAGGTATTGTCATTTCCATTTTATGAAGGCAAGCTCACAGCTCTGTGTGGTTGTCGAGTAACTTGCACATGATCACATGCTCATAAGTAGGGCAGCCTGGACTGTAACTCAAGTCTTACATCACCAAGTTCAGTGCTCCTGCCATTATCCCGATGGTAACAACATTCCATTTGACCAAATGTGGAATTTCGTCTTTGGCTACTGTGTAAAGAAGACATTCATTCAGTACAGAAATTGTGGCTGAGGAGGAGTGGAGCCAGAAACACTGGCCTGAAATAGCATTAGAAGGAGTTAAGGTACAACAGAAAACAAAAGGTCTTTCCCATTATTTTCAACAAACTCTAAGAGCAATTCTACAATAAATATCTTTTTCTGAAGTGAATTCGTTTGAGTAATGTCTTCCAACAGGACAATGAACTTCTGTAAGCTTATCATTTAAAGCAATTAGATATCTAATCGTTGTTACTGTGTCCAACTCTTTCACACCCCCGTGGACTGTAAGCCCACCAGGCTCCTGTGTCAATGGGATTTTCCAAGCAAGCATACTGGAGTGAGTTGCCATTTCCTTCTCCTAGGGATCTTCCTGACCCAGGAATCCAACCAGCATCTCCTGCATTGGCAAGCAGGTTGATAGTTAATACAAAACTGTCAGGACCTGACTTATTCTTCTGAAGGGCCATTTCTGAAATTCTTCTAAAGTATTTTATTTTACCCTTACATGAGTATTTCTCTCTGTGTCATTCCCAGACCATTTATACACCAATCACATGGTTGGGAAAGGATGGTGATGATGGGGTTGAGGGATACAAATGCAGATCTCCAAGTTCCACTCAGAACTTCCTAAACTAGACTGTCTGGGAACAGAGCCTAGAAATGAAAATTTTAAGCCAGCGAGTCATGTGATTTTAATACACTCCAGGGTTTAAGCACATTGATTCCTAGAGCATATCAATCATGACAGCATACTATTGATGGTGCTCTAAGCTCTACAATGACTTTTGTATAATATCTCATTTGAGTCTAACCACAAGCCTCAGGGAAGAATATCAGAGCAGGTATTGTCATTTCCATTTTATGAAGGCAAGCTCACAGCTCTGTGTGGTTGTCGAGTAACTTGCACATGATCACATGCTCATAAGTAGGGCAGCCTGGACTGTAACTCAAGTCTTACATCACCAAGTTCAGTGCTCCTGCCATTATCCCGATGGTAACAACATTCCATTTGACCAAATGTGGAATTTCGTCTTTGGCTACTGTGTAAAGGAAAGTAATCTGAGCCACCACAGGAAGGAGTACCATTTGTGGAAAGAGAAAATAAAACTATAAAAACTTGGAAGAGATCAACAACCAGCCTATTTAAGGTCATTAGTGATCTAATCATAATGTTGACTTTTTATGAAATGAAATATAAGAAATATGTGATTACATGTTTAGATGTGTTCTTGTTGACTCTAAGATTGGTTTGAGCAGGAACAATCACATTTTTACAGTGATGAACCAAGTGATTGATTCTTGTGATTGATACTTCAAGTGAACCACAAGGCAGCGATGGTCATCGCTATACCACTAATAGTTTTTTTTTTTTTTTTTTAATGATAATTGTGCTGAATGAAAATCCATATGACTCAAGTCTGAGTCAAGGATATTCAGGGAATGATTCATACCTATTTTCCTTTTGTTAGCAATCCCTGATGTCCCAGTTTCATTCTGAAATTTCAGTGGAATTAAATCTGAGGAACTCATAAAATTATATCATGAAGTTTGGTTCGATTACAATTATTAGCCAATTCAAGCCTGCTAAGGAGACACATATGGGCAACTAGTTTCACAACCATAGTGTGATAGTCCCTGCTGGATCCCTACATACATGGGTGATGGGTAATTTTATGGGTCAACTTGACTGGGCCATGGACTACCCAGGTATCTATTTAAACATCATTTTGGGTGTGTCCATGAGAGTGTTCCCAGAAGAGATTAGTATTTGAATTAGTAGACTTAAGAAAACAGATCGTTCTTCTTAATGTAGATGAGTATCATCCACTGTGTTAGAGGCCTGAATAGAACAAAAACCTGAAGAACTGACCTGTATGCTGTTTGTCTGACCTTATGTGTTGGGGCATTGATTTTCTCCTGCACTCAGATTGGGACTTATATCATTGACCCTCCAGGTTCCCAGGACTTCAGGCTTGGACTGGAACTATACCAGTTTTCCTGGGTCCCTGACTTGCAAATAACACATTGTGGGATTTCTCAGCCTCCATAATTACATGAGCCAATATCTTATCATGTCAAAATCTCTCTCTAGGAGTGGT
Organism: Tragulus kanchil; assembly: GCA_022376925.1. Taxonomy (NCBI): domain Eukaryota; kingdom Metazoa; phylum Chordata; class Mammalia; order Artiodactyla; family Tragulidae; genus Tragulus; species Tragulus kanchil. The sequence goes on from JAIOJX010000024.1 coordinate 25,651,027, forward strand.
CCTTTGCAAGTGTAAAGAGTCCACCTTGCAGCGTAGGGGGCACCAGTTTGATCCCTGGCCCGGAAAGATCCCACATGCCACAGAGTGGTAGGATCAGTGTGTCCAATTAGGAGCTAGTGCTCTGGAGCGCATGCAACGAGAGAGGCCACTGCAATGGGAGGCTCACACATGCCAAATAATAAAGATAGATGAAATTAAATAAATAAAGAACCAATAAAAGAGGCTAAAATTAAAAAAAAAAAATCTCTCTCTACAGAGAGAAGGATAGAGAAGCGTTGGTTTTGTGTCTCTGGAAAATCCTAACACTGTACCGTTCTTTCACCTCAGCATCTCCGTGGCCACACTGTGGGGTCATTTAGCCTTGACCCCTTGCCAGCTACTGAATTTCTACCTAAGGAGACCTGGACTTTGTGTTGGGCCCGTGTGGAACTGGTAGCTCAGCTTTCTTTGCCTCATGGCCTCAGGCTTGGCAGCCACCTTGCGGTGTGACAGCACAAGTGGCTGGTTCATAGGATGGTGAAGCCTGGACCCCTCATCCACAGCGCTTCAGAAAGCATCCTGTGGCGAGAAACGCTGCAAAACTGAATGAGTCCTTTGTTAACTTGGAGTCTGCATGAATGTTTATGTCACATTTGGTGAAAAATGTAGATTATACTGCTGCGCTTACACCACTGTAATTAAAACATTTTGCTAATAGTCACTTATGGATTAATTATAGGCGATCCTGAGTTAGAATAAACCCAGGCCATTTGAGGGCAATCTGGGTACACCATGTGATTGTATTTCTCTAAGTGCCCCTTGGGCTGTATATTTTTCCATTACCCCTCAGTCTAATCTGTTTTTGAGCCCAGAAATGTATCTATTTCCCACTACTAGAATTAATATATGAGCTTGTTTTCTAATTTTCAAAATTAGCTGTTTAATTATTCTGTGAACCACCTGGGTTTATCAAATGTAGGATGCATGTAACAGGTATGAATTGTTCCACTGTACTTGAGATGCTAGGTATATCACTTTATTTTTCTGTCTCAGGATTTACTCTCTGAGTTCAGTAGTAATTGTTTAGGAAGGGGGTCTTCACGCTCCCTCACCCCTCCCTGAGTTGTACCAGGTCCTCAGGGCCTACCCTGTCTAGGAGGACAGGGAATGAGGTCATTAATCCATCCGGTCACCAGAGAAGATGCTCCCTGCTCATGAAGTGGGGGGCATTGTCCTCACCAGGATGGAATGCACAGCAGCTGTTCTCAAGCTGAGGGGCTTGGTGACTGGCCTTGACAATGTCCCTGCAGGAACAAATAAAGATAGAAATTAAATAAATAAAGAACCAATAAAAGAGGCTAAAATTAAAAAACTCTCTCTCTACAGAGAGAAGGATAGAGAAGCGTTGGTTTTGTGTCTCTGGAAAATCCTAACACTGTACCGTTCTTTCACCTCAGCATCTCCGTGGCCACACTGTGGGGTCATTTAGCCTTGACCCCTTGCCAGCTACTGAATTTCTACCTAAGGAGACCTGGACTTTGTGTTGGGCCCGTGTGGAACTGGTAGCTCAGCTTTCTTTGCCTCATGGCCTCAGGCTTGGCAGCCACCTTGCGGTGTGACAGCACAAGTGGCTGGTTCATAGGATGGTGAAGCCTGGACCCCTCATCCACAGCGCTTCAGAAAGCATCCTGTGGCGAGAAACGCTGCAAAACTGAATGAGTCCTTTGTTAACTTGGAGTCTGCATGAATGTTTATGTCACATTTGGTGAAAAATGTAGATTATACTGCTGCGCTTACACCACTGTAATTAAAACATTTTGCTAATAGTCACTTATGGATTAATTATAGGCGATCCTGAGTTAGAATAAACCCAGGCCATTTGAGGGCAATCTGGGTACACCATGTGATTGTATTTCTCTAAGTGCCCCTTGGGCTGTATATTTTTCCATTACCCCTCAGTCTAATCTGTTTTTGAGCCCAGAAATGTATCTATTTCCCACTACTAGAATTAATATATGAGCTTGTTTTCTAATTTTCAAAATTAGCTGTTTAATTATTCTGTGAACCACCTGGGTTTATCAAATGTAGGATGCATGTAACAGGTATGAATTGTTCCACTGTACTTGAGATGCTAGGTATATCACTTTATTTTTCTGTCTCAGGATTTACTCTCTGAGTTCAGTAGTAATTGTTTAGGAAGGGGGTCTTCACGCTCCCTCACCCCTCCCTGAGTTGTACCAGGTCCTCAGGGCCTACCCTGTCTAGGAGGACAGGGAATGAGGTCATTAATCCATCCGGTCACCAGAGAAGATGCTCCCTGCTCAAAGTGTGCATTGACCTCCCCATGGCTGGGAGGCGCTGTAACTGTACTCTGTCCTCACCAGGATGGAATGCACAGCAGCTGTTCTCAAGCTGAGGGGCTTGGTGACTGGCCTTGACAATGTCCCTGCAGGCATACCCCACTCAAGGTCCCACCACCTCCTGGGCACTATGTGCTCCTCTCTCCTTAGGGACCTCAAACCAGAGAACCAACAAGTCTCAACCTGACATCAAGTCTCTCTTCAACACTAGACACCTCATAGCCCCAACTCCAATCCCCACCTCTGCTCCTCCTGTATGGGAACCAGTGCTTCCAAACAAAGGCTTGATCCTAACTCATAAAATATGTCCCTTGAAAGCTGGAAACACAGGAACACAAAGGCTGGCTGCATTCTCTGGGAGGAGTAAGGGGAAAATTCCCTTCAGTCTTTGCTGATGAGTTCACAGTAGAGGGGATGGGGGTGAGGGTAAGCTTCCACAGAACCATAAACCACACACACAAAAAAGGGCAAGACACCAGATACTTTCTCAATAATTCACTCTAAATATGACATATAAATATATATAATTATTCTCTTATTTTTCCTGCAATTTTGCTTAAATAATGTATCTTTTATTTACTGTTGTAGTACGTATAACTCCCTTCCCTCCCCCAATATATTTTGTCCCTAAAAGTGAATTTCTGAAATATCTATTTTATTCAATTAGTGATTCCTCCCTCACTGTTTTGAGGTCCTACCATGCAATTTTCATAAATATTTAGTTGTTATATAGTTCAAAATCTACCTCGATACATTTAAAAAAAAGATTTTTTAACTCTTGACTCCTCTTTCTTCCAGACTAATTCCACATTATTTGTTAAGCTATTTAAATTGTCTTTGGGAAACTTTAATTGCCCTACATTTGCATACTAATTTAAGATATATTATCTTTACTGTGTTCTTTTTTTTAATCAGAATCAAGAAAACTTTACCATATTTTCGTCTCCCTTTACTTTTCCTAGTTTGGTGCCTTACATTTCTTTCAATAAGATATTTTTTAAAAAAATTCCAAGTTGAGTCAATACTCAAGAATATGTGCTTTTTGTTACTCTTATAGAACAGAATCTCTTTCTCTGTGTGTACCACTTCTGCAAAGAATAGCACCTGATTTTGTGGACCTGTCTTATACTCCATAGCTCTTTGTCACTTTCCACCTCTTGGGTTTTACAAGTATTCAATAATATCATCTCTCAAAGATACTTTATTCCTTTCTCCTGTAGATGCCTCTGATTCTTATCTTTCTCAGAACATTGTTGTCAGCTCTATAATATCATGTTCAGTGCAATGATGGCAGAGAGCACACTAACCCTGATTCTGGATTCTTCATTTTATATAATATTGGTTTGGAGTTTTGATTTCTTGAAGAAACTTTAACACGGAAACACTTTTGTTAAAGTGTTTTGTTAGAGTTTTCAAAAAGGACAAATGGTGATTGAATTTGAATTATGTTTTGGCAACTATGGAAGTGGTGAAGTCATTTTACAAATTTTTCCTATTAGCATGATGATTTAGAACCTGTCCCTTGAACAAACTTATGGTTGGTGAGGGAAATGATGTGAGGAAGGGATAGTTAGGGAGTTTGGGATGGACATGAACACAGTGCTATACTTAAAATAGATAACTAACAAAGACCTACTGTATAGCACAGGGAACTCTACTCAATGTTATGTGGCAGCCTAGATAGGACGGGAGTTAGGGGGAGAATAGATACATGTATATGTATTACTATATAAGTATACGTATGACTAAGTCCCTTCATTGCTCACCTAAAACGACCACGACATTGTCAATTGGCTATACCCCCATACGAAAATCCCCTGACTCACACAGACACACAGAAAATTTTTTTTTAATTCTGTCTCTTGAATGGATATGTGGGCAATGCAGTCATATCTGGATTTGACTCAAAACTCAAAGCTCAACAAACAAAAAAGCAAGCAAACAAGTAAACAAACCAACCAACTGAGGAACTTAGAAAGGTCTGAGCTCCTCTATGAAAGAAGCACAGTTTATTTGGGAATGTTCTTTCCCAGAAGGCTCACCACTGGCAGTCCTTTGAAAGGTACTCAGCTGATGCCCAGACCACTTCTTGGCCCATCCTGCTCATCCTGTTTGGTGCCTTACATTTCTTTCAATAAGATATTTTTTAAAAAAATTCCAAGTTGAGTCAATACTCAAGAATATGTGCTTTTTGTTACTCTTATAGAACAGAATCTCTTTCTCTGTGTGTACCACTTCTGCAAAGAATAGCACCTGATTTTGTGGACCTGTCTTATACTCCATAGCTCTTTGTCACTTTCCACCTCTTGGGTTTTACAAGTATTCAATAATATCATCTCTCAAAGATACTTTATTCCTTTCTCCTGTAGATGCCTCTGATTCTTATCTTTCTCAGAACATTGTTGTCAGCTCTATAATATCATGTTCAGTGCAATGATGGCAGAGAGCACACTAACCCTGATTCTGGATTCTTCATTTTATATAATATTGGTTTGGAGTTTTGATTTCTTGAAGAAACTTTAACACGGAAACACTTTTGTTAAAGTGTTTTGTTAGAGTTTTCAAAAAGGACAAATGGTGATTGAATTTGAATTATGTTTTGGCAACTATGGAAGTGGTGAAGTCATTTTACAAATTTTTCCTATTAGCATGATGATTTAGAACCTGTCCCTTGAACAAACTTATGGTTGGTGAGGGAAATGATGTGAGGAAGGGATAGTTAGGGAGTTTGGGATGGACATGAACACAGTGCTATACTTAAAATAGATAACTAACAAAGACCTACTGTATAGCACAGGGAACTCTACTCAATGTTATGTGGCAGCCTAGATAGGACGGGAGTTAGGGGGAGAATAGATACATGTATATGTATTACTATATAAGTATACGTATGACTAAGTCCCTTCATTGCTCACCTAAAACGACCACGACATTGTCAATTGGCTATACCCCCATACGAAAATCCCCTGACTCACACAGACACACAGAAAATTTTTTTTTAATTCTGTCTCTTGAATGGATATGTGGGCAATGCAGTCATATCTGGATTTGACTCAAAACTCAAAGCTCAACAAACAAAAAAGCAAGCAAACAAGTAAACAAACCAACCAACTGAGGAACTTAGAAAGGTCTGAGCTCCTCTATGAAAGAAGCACAGTTTATTTGGGAATGTTCTTTCCCAGAAGGCTCACCACTGGCAGTCCTTTGAAAGGTACTCAGCTGATGCCCAGACCACTTCTTGGCCCATCCTGCTCATCCTGCATTTAATTCTCCTGTGGATTGTGGTCAGGCCTCTGCCAGCCCCTGAGGATGTCCCTCTGTGACAGTCTTCTACTGAGTTTTGCAACCATGGTGTATTCTTTTTGGTTATTCAGCCACAGGGATGAAAATTTTAGTTACTGCCTTGTACAATGAACCATAGCAATTTTAGTCATTTCTTGAGTTTCATGTTTTACTGTAAATAGGATTGAGCTTTCATTGCTAGAGGCACACTGACAATTAACAATAAATAGTTTTTGGTAAGGGGATGCTGGTGTGAAATGTTACGACCCTGAATTACACAATCTTGGCTAGAACAATTGTTTGATTACCTGATGTATTTTAGACTGTGACCAATAAATATACTCTATATTGGTCAATGATGGACATTTTTTCTTTTTTTTTCCTCCTCACCATTCCCTCGAAATTTTTTCTTTACAAGTGCTTTTTAAGAAACAAAACAAAACAATACACATTAACGTGGCATAGATTAAAAAAGAAAATTTAACCCATAGTAAGTGAAGGTGAAGATATTTGGCAATTTCTTTCAAATCTACAAATGTCCGTACCCTTTTCTCCAATAATTTCACTGCTGGGTAGTTATTTGTTGCTATTGTTCAGTTGCTAAGTCACGTCCGACTCTTTTGTGAACCCATGGCCTGTAGCCCGTCAGGCTCCTCTGTCCATGGAATTCCCCAGACAAGAATACTGGAGTGGGTTGCAGTTTCCTTCTCTAGGGGCTCTTCCCAACCCAGGGATTGAACCCATGTTGCCTGCATTGCTAGGTGGATTCTTTGCCACTGACCCACTATGAAAGCCCAGGTAGCTATTTCTCATATGCAATTAAATGTCTGTGCAATGTATAAGAACATAAACACAGTATATTTACAACTTATAATATAAAAAAAACAATCTAGGAACATCTTAAACATGTCTAAAAACATGGTTTGATTAAATAAGTTATGACACATCCATTCATAAATCCTGTGCAACACATCCATGGAATCCTGTGCAACTGCCAAAGAATGAGGTAGATCTTTAGGTCTTGGTATGAAATGGGACCAAGGCATATAAAGTGAAAACATCAAGTATATACAGCACCCCTTATGTATGTTGTTAAAAAAATAGAATTGGCTTCTATATGTATAGAAAAATTCTGAAAGAATACCGTTTGACTCTTTTACCATGAGAAGATATCATTTTTATAATGGAAACTTAACTGTTTTCACTTAAAGGTAATACAATTATGTTGTAGAAATTTTAGAAGACATAGAAGGATATAACGATAAAACTAAGAATTATCCAGGAACTTCGCTGGTGGCACAGTGGGTAGGAATCTGCCTGCCAGTGCAGGGGACACAGATTTGATCCCTGGTCCAGGAAGATCCCACGTGCCTCAGAGCAACTAAGCCTCTGAGTCACAACTACTGAAGCCCTCATACCTGGAGCCTGTACTCCACAACAAGAGAAGCTAGTGCACTGCATCAAAGAGTAGCCTGTGGTTGCCACAACTAGAGAAAACCTGCGTGCAGTCATGAAGACCTAGTGCAAGCAAAAATCAGTTAACTAAAGCAAACAGAAAATAATAAAAAAAATAATTAACCACATAAAAAATAAGAATGACCTGAAAACAATTTGCTGGATTTACTTTGGGTTTTTTTTTTTCAGTTCACATTTGTACTTTTAAGAAGATGAGTAGCACATGCTCATATAGTTCTATAGTTAACTTTTCTCCCAGTTAGTAAATCATAAGCATTTTTCCATATCATAAATTAATAATGAAAGCATTTTCCCTGAATTATCCATTTCTTTCTGTCCTAATGCAAGGCACCTTTAGTTTGACCTGTCCATTGCTGTGAAACCTGAAACACTGGACAGAGAACAGACCTTAGAATTGAAGACCTACATTCAAGTCATGCTTCCGGTTAATTGTGTGATCTTGGGCAAGCTGCATAACTGAACTGAACTACATGTTCCTCTTCAGTAACGTGAATAAAACATGATAAAAGCCAGGCTTACTTACATCATGATGATATGTAAGGATTAGATTGTGAGGATTAAATTAGCCACCACAGTCAAAGTTCTCTTTGAACTGTAAAGTCTGGTAAGAATCTACCCATTGCCTAGTGCAGAACCCCCAGGGCCTCTCTGATCTGCTCACACTGCCTCCTCCTTACTTTTGTGATTGAGATCTTCTTGGAGGAGTCCACCTCTTGAATGGTGAAGAAGTCTCTGACAAAGGTTCTAAGAATCGGGAACAAACCCACATTTATAGGTCCATCTGCTGATTCCCCCATCTTGACACGATTTTAGTTCCTTCCATCCACTGCTATATGGAAACATATTCTCCAGGGTATCTTGTTGACATTGCCTTCACTGAGAATATCCTTTAACAATTATGTTGTAGAAATTTTAGAAGACATAGAAGGATATAACGATAAAACTAAGAATTATCCAGGAACTTCGCTGGTGGCACAGTGGGTAGGAATCTGCCTGCCAGTGCAGGGGACACAGATTTGATCCCTGGTCCAGGAAGATCCCACGTGCCTCAGAGCAACTAAGCCTCTGAGCCACAACTACTGAAGCCCTCATACCTGGAGCCTGTACTCCACAACAAGAGAAGCTAGTGCACTGCATCAAAGAGTAGCCTGTGGTTGCCACAACTAGAGAAAACCTGCGTGCAGTCATGAAGACCTAGTGCAAGCAAAAATCAGTTAACTAAAGCAAACAGAAAATAATAAAAAAAATAATTAACCACATAAAAAATAAGAATGACCTGAAAACAATTTGCTGGTTTTACTTTGGGGTTTTTTTTTTTTTTTCAGTTCACATTTGTACTTTTAAGAAGATGAGTAGCACATGCTCATATAGTTCTATAGTTAACTTTTCTCCCAGTTAGTAAATCATAAGCATTTTTCCATATCATAAATTAATAATGAAAGCATTTTCCCTGAATTATCCATTTCTTTCTGTCCTAATGCAAGGCACCTTTAGTTTGACCTGTCCATTGCTGTGAAACCTGAAACACTGGACAGAGAACAGACCTTAGAATTGAAGACCTACATTCAAGTCATGCTTCCGGTTAATTGTGTGATCTTGGGCAAGCTGCATAACTGAACTGAACTACATGTTCCTCTTCAGTAACGTGAATAAAACATGATAAAAGCCAGGCTTACTTACATCATGATGATATGTAAGGATTAGATTGTGAGGATTAAATTAGCCACCACAGTCAAAGTTCTCTTTGAACTGTAAAGTCTGGTAAGAATCTACCCATTGCCTAGTGCAGAACCCCCAGGGCCTCTCTGATCTGCTCACACTGCCTCCTCCTTACTTTTGTGATTGAGATCTTCTTGGAGGAGTCCACCTCTTGAATGGTGAAGAAGTCTCTGACAAAGGTTCTAAGAATCGGGAACAAACCCACATTTATAGGTCCATCTGCTGATTCCCCCATCTTGACACGATTTTAGTTCCTTCCATCCACTGCTATATGGAAACATATTCTCCAGGGTATCTTGTTGACATTGCCTTCACTGAGAATATCCTTTACTTTTTCTTGGGCCTGGCAAAATCCTGCTCATCCTTCAAGGTCCAGGTCCAGTGTCAGCTTTTCTGTGAAGCCTTCCCTGACATCCAAGACTGAAGCACTGGTTTCTTCCTCTGGCTCACTCAGCACTAGATCTACACCTGTATAACACATGTTCAAGAATCCCTTGACTCCTACAGCATAATTTTAACCTTTGGGGTACCTGCCCATGCCATGATTTATCGCCATTTTTATAAGACCTCTCTTCTTGTGCGGCAGCCATATTTGGCCATAGCTGATGAGAACATGGGTGACTCCTTGGGCCAATAGCATTCTCTTTTCTAGGACTTGGGAATGGACATTTAGGAAGTTAACCAGTGTTGCTGTGAGTGAGAACGTGTACCTCAAAGAGCTGTATCTGCCTTTATGGAGTGGCCATATGGGGCCCATTTGGCACACATAGGTAGAGAATGTTGTGTGCTAAGAAGACCCAAAAGCAATGGACAGCAGAGGCTACGTAAGCCCAGTGAGAAGGTGACCGAGAGGAAGTGCCTTGATCCCAGGCAGCTTTCCAAATTTAGAGTCCCCGTGTTTGGGAGGCCCAATTGTTCTTTTAGCTGCTTTGGGCTTCAAGAAGTAACCCTATGTAAATAATCTCTTCCTTCTGCTTAAGGAAGATAGGATACACAAATCATCATAAAATGATGCGGATGTTCGCTAACAGACACACCCAAGGTCTTACGGAGCACCAGAGGGGGGGTGGGGTAAGGGAGGGAGTGAGGGGAGTCAGGGAGGGTGCTGAGGTGAGTCGTTACGCATGGTTTCCTATGGAAGGTGATGCTGGTCAAGTAGGGAGGTTATTTCAGGCTCAGGAACAGATGAGCAATGGTGTGGTGGTGGGAACTGAAAGGCATTCAGTGTTGTTGGAACACAGCTGCATGGAGAGGCCAGGAGTGAGGCCAGAGGGAGAGGCGAGTAGGGGCCAGCCAAGAAAAGTCTTGGGTGCCACAGGAGGGAGGGCAGACTTCATCCCGGAATTAGTGGTTCTCAACCCTGGCTGCACATTCGCTTCCCAGAGAATCTCAAAAAAAAATATGGATGCCTCCTCCCAGACTGTCAATCAAATCAGAATCTCTGGGGGTGGAAGCTATGTGTGTGTACTGACATTTTTTTTTTTTAAAGCTGCTCATGAAATGCAGATAGAGCAGAGAACCTGAAAGGAAACCTTGAAGGGTTTTAAGCTTAAGATAGATGTGGTTTTAGAAAAATGGTCTTGGTAGTTATTATGAAAAGACAGGCAGGGAGCCTGCTAGCAACTGTTGCAGTGAGCAGCTGAGGGCTGAAGAGGACCTGTGTGCACACGTGTGTGCTCAGTCACAGCTGACTCTTTGCAACCCCATGGACTGTTCCAGGCAAGAACACTGGAGTGGGTTGCCATTTCCTTCTGCAAGGATCTTCCTGACCCAGGGATCGAACCCAAGTTCCTTGTGTTTCCTGCATTAGCAGGCAAATTCTTTACCACTGAGCCATCTGGGAATCCCTGAAGAGAACCTAATAGAGGGCAAAGACTGTGGAAATGGAGAGAGGAAGTTTATGAACCCCTGTTTAGGAGATAAAGTAGTCTGAATTTTAAGTGACTAGAGAGGAGGGGAAGGTTGTCAGGGCTGACCTGAGAATCCTGACCTGGGAAACAGGAAATGCCTTAGACTGGCAGACAGGAGGCAAGGGGCTGGCGGAAGCTGTTGAGTTCCACTTTAGATATGTGGAATGGGAGCTAGGACTTGGACGTCCACATGGAGATCAGGCCGCTGGACAGACCAGGCCATTGCTCAGGGCTTGACCAGGTGGGAAAACATCGCCATTTGCTAGCTAATCAAGGGTCATTTTATATTTTTGTCATTTATGCACAGTAGCCTCCCTCCAAGCCACTTTTCTAGCTCGCAAAGGTGTTCTGGGTGTGAAGAGCAAGGAGCAGGCCTCACCCTCAATCAGCTCCAGAGACAGGGTGTGCAAGCGCCGTCAAGTCAGGTGGCTTCGCACTGAGTTCTAAAATTAGCAGAGCAGCTGTGCTTGTTGGGTGGCGACGCCAGGCTCACTCGGCCGAGAATCGGGCCTTCCTGTTGTGGACTCTGTGTGATTAGGTCGGGGATCAAGCAAGAACCTGTCTCTTTGAAGAATTCCACCTAGAGCCGTGTGTCATGCCAGCATGCTCTAAGGGGGAGACAGAAATGCCTTCTGATGCCAAGAGGAGGAGAAAGTCAGGGAGGGTATACTAGAAGGAGGCTCACGCAAGAGTGATTTTTCAAGGAAGTTCACTCTAGAAAGGATATCCTTAAAACAAGTGAGGAGGCAGTTTGCCTTAGAGGAGTCAGAATTAGGTCTGAAACTGAAACCTTGCCGTGCTGCTTGGGCTTTGCACATCAGAGTGCTATGCAAATGCTTCCTGGCTGTGGTTTTGACTCTGCAGAAGGGTTCAACCTGGCCTCTAGACTAGGGCTGTTCTGCCAACTCTACTAACCAGAGGACTGGGGGAGAGGGGCCCAGGAGGGGTGTGTGTGTGTGTGTGCGTGCGTGTGCGTGCGTGTTGTGTGTATAAAATCTCACCTCAGAATGAATATATGGCTGGGGAACTTTGGAGAGGAAGGGTACTAAATGACAAAATATTTCACCCTGGTTACATTATGTTGGATTTCCCCCTCCTTGAGATTTGGTTTGCAGATCATTACACATGCGGAGGAAGGAAGTCTGAGAAAATTAAAATTAACCAGGCAAAGGACTCATTACCTAACTGAAAAAGGAATCAGTAACAAGCAGTAAGGAAATTATGAATCCAGAGGTATCAATGTATGTACCTGGGGGTGCTTTTTCTACAAATACAGTCCTAATTCCAGATAATACCAGAAGATATTTAGTATCAAGATTTAAAAAGTAATCTCTACATGTCCTTTGGGTTCATGTGCTTCATTTGCACAAAGAGACTTCATTCTCTGTCCAGAGAGTGCTCAAAGCTCTCTCTGTAACTCTTGGGTGTTGGTGAGAATGCAGGAAGGGCAGGGAAGGGGAAGGATCTAAAAGGGGAAGGCAGGTAAGACGTGAACAGGGAAACACACAAGGACTGAAAAGGAGGATTTTGGACTGGGTCTCCTGGTTTTTGGCTTCCTGGGTGCCTCAGGGGTTTAAAAAAAAATCCTCCTGCAATGCAGCAGACGCCAGAGACATGGGTTCGATCCCTGGGATCTGGAAGATGCCCTGAAGAAGGAAATGGCAACCCAACCCAATATTCTTTTTTTTTTTTTTGCCACTTCCATTGATCTTTCGTTTATTTATCTTTGTTCTTTGGCCTGTGTAGGCCTCCCATCGCAGTGGCTTCTGTCGCTGCAGAGCACCGGCTTTGGGCGCATGTGCTCCAGAGCTCTGGCTCGGTAGTTGGACACATTAGTCCAGCTGCTCATCGGCACATGGGATCTTCCCAGGCCAGGGATCAAACCAGCGTCCCCTGCACTGCAAGGCAGTGTCCTTACCCACTGGACCACCAGGGAAGCCCCCACTCCAATATTCTTGCTTAGAGAATTCAATGGACAGAGGAGCCTGGTGGGCTATATTCCATAGTGTCACAAAGAATCAGACATGATTGAGTACACATGGATGATGACTCCTGGTTTAGGATCGAGTTGGAGAAAAGAAACTGCTCCAGAAGTTCCGATTGTGTGTGCCCAGCCGTATAGTACCCTAGGCTGAGCTGTATCTGCACTCTGAAAACCTTCCCTTATTTGGAGTAGTCTCTCCTTGTAATCTTGGGGGTGTTTCCTTTCATGAATTTAGGGAGAGCTTCCAAAGCAAGGAGAGCAAGAGGGCAGCAAGCTCCTTGTGAAGGAGAGCAGAGGGAGCCCCCTGGAGAGACCTTCAGGGGAAGGTAAGCCCTTGAGGTGAGGGCTTTGGGAGGAGGGAGCTGGAGGCAGCTGGGGTTGGAGATGCCATACAAACCCTTCCTTCTCTTTATACTTTCATCTTTGTCTTTCCATAGAATACTCAACATTCAACCCATTTACTTTACTTTTCATAGCTGAGGTCTTTATAATCGTTCCCCAGGGTCAAGAGAAACCACTGGGCCAGTGTACTCTGTGTCTCTGCCTCCCATTTAACAAACTGGGCCAGGGCACCCCATGGCCACCACCATTCCCCACCTCTACACCACCCACACCAAGCCAGGCCCCAGAGCCCTAGGCCCCAGAGCCAGGTATCTCCCCAGCTTCTCAGGTTCCCATCCTCCAGCCGCTGAAGTGGGATCCTGGTGGCCCCTCTTTGCTGTTCTTCAGTTTTCTTCTCTCACAGCTGGGCTCCAGGGAGTGGGGCACGTCCAGTGGCCGCTTATACTACAAAGCTGCCCCAGGACAACTTGAGCCAATCTCAGGCCACTTGCCAGGTAGAAGAGAGGAATTTCCAAACATACTGCTGACTCTATGGATCATCTAGAGAAGCTATGTATTATGGAGGAGAGGGGGCTTCACAGAGAACCTACTGCCCACCATTATCTGTGCTCACTTTTCAAGCATTCAGATACGGAGGCCAAACCACAAACTGTAATACAGCAGAAGATTGGAAAGTGGGCATATCAGCAGTTTTGCATATATTACATACAATGTTCCTTTTCCCTCAACCAACTGAGAGCAAATCTGCCCCTATCTGAGGGCACAGGACTGGCACAGGCAGTAAGTGTCTTAGGTGGTATTTCAGGCTCAGTTTATAAGGCTCACCAAAGTGGTAAAGCAGGACATTTGGGTGATGGCTTGTTAAAGGAGCATATGAGATAACTACAATGAAGAGAGATGATCAAGACTCAGAATTCCGTCATTTCCTGCTCCTGTTTGGTTGACCATTTTGAGATGCTCCCAGGATCTCTCTTTGCTTCTCGGTAAATGTTAAAGGAGACCAACGGATATTGATTAACCATTTGTGTGCACAATGCCAAACACTTCACGTAGATACATCTGTGTACTTTAATCCATGAAACAATTCTGTGAGATAGGCAACCGTGACCCCACTTTACAGATGAAAACTCTGAGTCACCATGAGGTGAGGTAACTTGACAGAAGTCTTCAGGCTCATACGTGATGGGTCTGGGACCCTAATCCAGCTCATCTGGTATCAAAATCTATATACTTTCTTGTTGTGCTAATAAAACCCCTGAGGTCTTTATAATCGTTCCCCAGGGTCAAGAGAAACCACTGGGCCAGTGTACTCTGTGTCTCTGCCTCCCATTTAACAAACTGGGCCAGGGCACCCCATGGCCACCACCATTCCCCACCTCTACACCACCCACACCAAGCCAGGCCCCAGAGCCCTAGGCCCCAGAGCCAGGTATCTCCCCAGCTTCTCAGGTTCCCATCCTCCAGCCGCTGAAGTGGGATCCTGGTGGCCCCTCTTTGCTGTTCTTCAGTTTTCTTCTCTCACAGCTGGGCTCCAGGGAGTGGGGCACGTCCAGTGGCCGCTTATACTACAAAGCTGCCCCAGGACAACTTGAGCCAATCTCAGGCCACTTGCCAGGTAGAAGAGAGGAATTTCCAAACATACTGCTGACTCTATGGATCATCTAGAGAAGCTATGTATTATGGAGGAGAGGGGGCTTCACAGAGAACCTACTGCCCACCATTATCTGTGCTCACTTTTCAAGCATTCAGATACGGAGGCCAAACCACAAACTGTAATACAGCAGAAGATTGGAAAGTGGGCATATCAGCAGTTTTGCATATATTACATACAATGTTCCTTTTCCCTCAACCAACTGAGAGCAAATCTGCCCCTATCTGAGGGCACAGGACTGGCACAGGCAGTAAGTGTCTTAGGTGGTATTTCAGGCTCAGTTTATAAGGCTCACCAAAGTGGTAAAGCAGGACATTTGGGTGATGGCTTGTTAAAGGAGCATATGAGATAACTACAATGAAGAGAGATGATCAAGACTCAGAATTCCGTCATTTCCTGCTCCTGTTTGGTTGACCATTTTGAGATGCTCCCAGGATCTCTCTTTGCTTCTCGGTAAATGTTAAAGGAGACCAACGGATATTGATTAACCATTTGTGTGCACAATGCCAAACACTTCACGTAGATACATCTGTGTACTTTAATCCATGAAACAATTCTGTGAGATAGGCAACCGTGACCCCACTTTACAGATGAAAACTCTGAGTCACCATGAGGTGAGGTAACTTGACAGAAGTCTTCAGGCTCATACGTGATGGGTCTGGGACCCTAATCCAGCTCATCTGGTATCAAAATCTATATACTTTCTTGTTGTGACCTCCCAGTAAAGAACTAAATCCCTCTTTTTATCAAGTTTGAAGGAATGAATAAGGAACTACATGAAAGAGCTTTAATAATTATAAATCCAAATATCTTTAAGTGTTAGACCCTTAAGTATGATGAAAAGAAAATGGAAAAGGATCAGTTAAAATCTCATAAATTCATAATGTAAGGCTGAAGGATTCTCAAAATTAGAAATTGTAAGTAAAAACAGGGATCTCAGTCTTTTCATTCAGAGGTGAGAAGCTACTAAGGCTCAGTTTGACTAACAGGTTCCAAACTGGTTAATGCGTATGTGCACATTGACCGAACAGCTTCCCAAGCTAGGAGAGCTCACAGTCATCAAAAATTGAAGGGCTTATGATGACCACATTTTTTTTTCCTAATCCTATTTATTTATTTTTGACCGTGCTGGATCTTCACTGCTTCACCAGTCTTTCTCTAGTTGCAGAGAATGGAGGCTACTCTCTGGCTGCAGTGTGTAGGCTTCTCTTGTTGCAGAGCAAGGGCTCTAGGGTAAGCATGGTTCAGTAGTTGCTGCTGGTGGGCTCACAAGCCATGACTCCCAAGTTCTAGAGCACAGGCTCAAAAGTTGTGGTACACGAGCTTAGTTGCCCCATGCCATGTGGGATCTTCCCATATCAGGGATTAAAATCATGTCTCCTGCACTGGCAGGTGGATTTTTTACCATCGTGCCACCTTGGGAACCTAATGACCACAGTTTTAAAGAGGGCTACTAAGAAAGGAAATGTAGACTTCTGATAGATTAAAACAGATTTTTATAAAGAATTCATAACTTCTTTACAAAGTGCCTGTGTGAGGGACAAAGACAGCAACATTAATTCAAATCAACCCAACAGTCCTCAGGATTTGGAGACCTTAGGTCATTCCCCAGATTTGAGATGATCCAATGTGTAATTGATGCCTTTGAGCTGTGGTGTGGGAGAAAACTCTTGAGAGTCCTTTAGACAGCAAGGAGATCAAACCAGTCAGTCCTAAAGGAAATCAACCCTGAATATACATTGGAAGGACTGATGCAGAAGCTGAAGCTCTGATACTTTGGCCACCTGATGTGAAGAGACTACTCATTGGAAAAGACCCTGATGCTGGGAAAATAGAAGGCAGAAGGAGAAGGGGAAGACAGAGGACAAGATGATTGGATGGCATCACCGAGTTGATGGACATGAGTTTGAGCAAGCTCCAGGAGATAGTGAAGGACTGGGAAGCCTGGCGTGTTGCAGTCCACAGGGCTGCAATGAGTCAGACATGACTGAGCGACTGAACTGAATGTGTAACATGTACAGGTTTAGACATCTGAAGAAAATCACATCATTCCAGAGAAAATGTGAACACCTCACAGAGGCTCTGAGGATGATCTATGACGTTGACTGCTTTGTAACAATAGCAAGTTTCAGGAGTGGCCTTTGAACTGTGACGCTCCTCCTGGCACAGCAGGAATTTCCAATCAACCCAGGTTCTCTCAATAGGTTGGTCTCCGTGCATTTGGTTCATAAGTGCTTTCCAAACCAAGACATGTTTTCTCCTGGTTATTCTATAAAGATATCTAGTCTACCAGCAGAGTCCTATGACGCAAGATTCCACCAAAACAGAGAAAATCCAGTATCTTCTTTTCACGGCTTAACTCTTTTGGAAAAGATGATTTTCCTATTTGACTACATTTTTCATGAAAGCTAACTGTAGTTGAAGAATATGTCAGAGCCCACTTGAGTGCTTGGCTGAGAAGTTGGGTCTATAAACAGAATGGGTAGCTCCTTTCTGGGTGAGAGAGGGAGTATTCGTAGAACCTGAGCTTGGAGGGGCCTTGGAGAGAATGTGCAGTAGGCCACCTCTAAAATAGTTCCCAATGAGCCCTGCTTCCTCTATTCACATTCTTGCATACTCCCCTCCCTTGGTGGGGTTGGGTTTAGTGAGTCAGTTCTATAGCACAGAATGGAACAAAAGTGATAGGAGGTCACAAAGACTCTGACTTGTTTTGCTTATCCTCTCTGACTCATGACAGATAGCCACCATGCAGCGAGCTGCTCTATGGAGAGACCCATGGGACAAAGACAGCAACTTTTCAAATCAACCCAACAGTCCTCAGGATTTGGAGACCTTAGGTCATTCCCCAGATTTGAGATGATCCAATGTGTAATTGATGCCTTTGAGCTGTGGTGTGGGAGAAAACTCTTGAGAGTCCTTTAGACAGCAAGGAGATCAAACCAGTCAGTCCTAAAGGAAATCAACCCTGAATATACATTGGAAGGACTGATGCAGAAGCTGAAGCTCTGATACTTTGGCCACCTGATGCGAAGAGATGACTCAATGGAAAAGAGTCTGATGTTGGGAAAAATAGAAGGCAGAAGGAGAAGGGGACGACGGAGGACGAGATGGTTGAATGGCATCACTGAGTCAATGGACATGAGTTTGAGCAAGCTCCAGGAGATAGTGAAGGACAGGGAAGCCTGGCGTGCTGCAGTCCACGGGGCTGCAATGAGTCAGACATGACTGAGCGACTGAACTGAATGTGTAACATGTACAGGTTTAGACATCTGAAGAAAATCACATCATTCCAGAGAAAATGTGAACACCTCACAGAGGCTCTGAGGATGATCTATGACGTTGACTGCTTTGTAACAATAGCAAGTTTCAGGAGTGGCCTTTGAACTGTGACGCTCCTCCTGGCACAGCAGGAATTTCCAATCAACCCAGGTTCTCTCAATAGGTTGGTCTCCGTGCATTTGGTTCATAAGTGCTTTCCAAACCAAGACATGTTTTCTCCTGGTTATTCTATAAAGATATCTAGTCTACCAGCAGAGTCCTATGACGCAAGATTCCACCAAAACAGAGAAAATCCAGTATCTTCTTTTCACGGCTTAACTCTTTTGGAAAAGATGATTTTCCTATTTGACTACATTTTTCATGAAAGCTAACTGTAGTTGAAGAATATGTCAGAGCCCACTTGAGTGCTTGGCTGAGAAGTTGGGTCTATAAACAGAATGGGTAGCTCCTTTCTGGGGGAGAGAGAGGGAGTATTCGTAGAACCTGAGCTTGGAGGGGCCTTGGAGAGAATGTGCAGTAGGCCACCTCTAAAATAGTTCCCAATGAGCCCTGCTTCCTCTATTCACATTCTTGCATACTCCCCTCCCTTGGTGGGGTTGGGTTTAGTGAGTCAGTTCTATAGCACAGAATGGAACAAAAGTGATAGGAGGTCACAAAGACTCTGACTTGTTTTGCTTATCCTCTCTGACTCATGACAGATAGCCACCATGCAGCGAGCTGCTCTATGGAGAGACCCATGCAACCACAAGAGACTAAGGGAGGCACCCAGCCAACAGCCAGAGACGAACTGAGCCTCAGTGAGAATTCTCTTAGTCTTGGAATTCAGAGAAGAAATGTATCCTGCCAACAACCTCTTGGGTGAGGTAGAAAGCAGATCCTCTCCGTGCTGAACCCTGAGATGATGGCAGCCCCAGCGGACATTTAATTGCAGCCTCAGAAAGACCCCAAGTCATAGGATTTGCTACACAGTGCCCAGACTCCTGACCCTCACAATCTGTGGAGTAATAAGGTTATTGTTTAAAGCTGCTAGGGTTTGGATTGATTTATCTTATCTTAGATAACCCAATGGCTCAGCAGGTAAAGAATCTGCCTGCAATGCAGGAGACATGGGTTTGATCCCTGGGTTGGGAAGATCCCCTGGTGAGCACAGCAACCTACTGCAGTATTCCTGCCTGAAAATCCCACAGACAGAGGAGACTGGTGGGTTACAGTTCAAAGAGTTGCAAAAAGTCAGACATGACTGAGCAACTAAGCATGTCTACAGATAATTAGTACTTTGTCTAAATCAACTTCTGTATTCTCAGTGAGCTGATGGAGACCTGGAGAGGTTTGGTACTTTGCCTGAGCTTTCACAGATTCAGACCACAGCAAAAATCAGGCCGCTGAATTCTCAGGTGGCGTTCTCTCACCAGTTTACAATGCCCTTTGCAATTTGGTGTTATGGAAATTTGCCTGCCATGGCCTTATGTAACCCCTCAAAGAACCCCCAATAGGACATCTCTGTTTCCAGCTGAAGAATATGTCAGAGCCCACTTGAGTGCTTGGCTGAGAAGTTGGGTCTATAAACAGAATGGGTAGCTCCTTTCTGGGGAGAGAGAGGAGTATTCAGAACCTGAGCTTGGAGGGGCCTTGGAGAGAATGTGCAGTAGGCCACCTCTAAAATAGTTCCCAATGAGCCCTGCTTCCTCTATTCACATTCTTGCATACTCCCCTCCCTTGGTGGGGTTGGGTTTAGTGAGTCAGTTCTATAGCACAGAATGGAACAAAAGTGATAGGAGGTCACAAAGACTCTGACTTGTTTTGCTTATCCTCTCTGACTCATGACAGATAGCCACCATGCAGCGAGCTGCTCTATGGAGAGACCCATGCAACCACAAGAGACTAAGGGAGGCACCCAGCCAACAGCCAGAGACGAACTGAGCCTCAGTGAGAATTCTCTTAGTCTTGGAATTCAGAGAAGAAATGTATCCTGCCAACAACCTCTTGGGTGAGGTAGAAAGCAGATCCTCTCCGTGCTGAACCCTGAGATGATGGCAGCCCCAGCGGACATTTAATTGCAGCCTCAGAAAGACCCCAAGTCATAGGATTTGCTACACAGTGCCCAGACTCCTGACCCTCACAATCTGTGGAGTAATAAGGTTATTGTTTAAAGCTGCTAGGGTTTGGATTGATTTATCTTATCTTAGATAACCCAATGGCTCAGCAGGTAAAGAATCTGCCTGCAATGCAGGAGACATGGGTTTGATCCCTGGGTTGGGAAGATCCCCTGGTGAGCACAGCAACCTACTGCAGTATTCCTGCCTGAAAAATCCCACAGACAGAGGAGACTGGTGGGTTACAGTTCAAAGAGTTGCAAAAAGTCAGACATGACTGAGCAACTAAGCATGTCTACAGATAATTAGTACTTTGTCTAAATCAACTTCTGTATTCTCAGTGAGCTGATGGAGACCTGGAGAGGTTTGGTACTTTGCCTGAGCTTTCACAGATTCAGACCACAGCAAAAATCAGGCCGCTGAATTCTCAGGTGGCGTTCTCTCACCAGTTTACAATGCCCTTTGCAATTTGGTGTTATGGAAATTTGCCTGCCATGGCCTTATGTAACCCCTCTTTAAATGAACCCCTACTTTTTCCTAATAGGACATCTCTGTTTCCAGCTGACCAGGAAGAGGATGAGGCAGAGTCTGGAAGCCTGATCTTGAAGCCAATCTGTCCCTTCCATGGCCCCTGGGCAGCCCTCTCCAGTCCCAGTCAAACCCTATTCCAGACGCTGACCTTTCTTGTCCACAACAGTTCTTTTGTATCTGCAGGCTCTATATCCACAGATTCAATCAAATTCACATAAAAATTTTTGAGAAAAACTTCCAGAAAAGTTCCAAAAAAGCAAAATTTGAATCTGATGCATGCTGGAAGCTATTTGCATATCATTTATATTTTATTTACAAATTTTTACATAAATTATATTGTATTAGGTATTATAGATAATCTAGAGATGATCTAAAGTATATGAAGGGAGGGTGTCCATACTGTTGCTGTTGTTTAATTGCTCAGTCAGGTTCAACTCTTTGCAACCCCCCTAACTGCAGCATGCCAGGCTTCTCTGTCCTTCACTAGCTGCTCAAACTCACGTCCATCGAACCATCAATGATGCCATCCAACCATCTCATCCTCTGTAGCCCCCTTCTCCTCCTGCCCTCAGTCTTATCCAGCATCCAATGAGTTGACTCTTCGTATCAGGTGGTCAAAATATTGGAGCTTCAGCATCAGTCCTTCCAGTGAATATTCAGGGCTGATTTCCTTTAGGATCGACTGGTTTGATCCTGCTGTCCAAGAGACTCTCATACTGCACCATTTGCTATAAGGGACTTGAACATCTGTGAATATTGCTATCGTGGAGGGTAAGAGTCCTAGAACCAAACTCCTGCAGATACCAAGGAGTGATAGTACTCTGAAAAACCCTGACATTTCCAAATCTCTCTAGATAATAGATCCAAGCATTTTACAACCATTTGCTCTCCTTCTACAATTAGGAACTATCTCATCCTGTTCATTCTTAGTGAAATGAGCATTCTCTCCTTATTCCATTTCACTCAAGCCACAAATTCATATTGCATGCTGCCTCTAGCCCTGGGCCTTCTGAGGAGAGGAAACGAGGTGGCTGGGAGTGGTGAGAGGAGTCCTGGCAGCACAGTGTGAGCGTCTGGATAGAGGATGGAGAGGATAGGGTGGAGTGGGGTGAGCCAGGGTGAAGCTGGAGCAGAGGCTGCGACTGGGCCGAGGGCATCTGGGCCAAGGCAGAGGTAGAGACAGACAGATAGGGAGTTTTTGTCTGGTAAGGGGCCAGCCAGGTTTGTGAACAATGGTGTAATAATCAGAACCATCCTGAGAGGCAGGAGGAGCTCACAGCTTGGGAGACAGGATAGCAAAGAGCCAATGTCGGGCAAGGCTGGGCAAGGATCAGGCACTCATACCTGAAATACAGGTATCAGCGTCAAGTGGACCTTGATGATACTCCATCCCGGGACTTCACTTGGAACGGCTGTCTACCTAGGCAGCCTGTTGGCTCCAAGTTACAGCAGAAACCACCCCCAGGGAATAGATAATCCTTCATGTTCAGTGACTTTTCATCTCATACCAAGTGTTCTCAAGCTCAGAGAAAGGAGGAAGTAGAATCAGGGCTATGACCTTTTCATACTCCACACACTGGCTCCCCAACAGCTCTGGGGATGAGGATGGGGTGCCAAGCAGGGCTCCTGGAAGGTTGTGGTAGGGTGGGCAGTGTGCTTTCTGTCTTATCTGTGTCTAATAATGACAGAGAAAGAAGGAGGGGTCTCCTCAGTGTTTGGCTGTTTTAAGATTTGGGGCATAGTGGTTGGTGAGGCCAAGGGGATAGCTGCTTTTTATTTTTATTTGATTAAAAAATTTTTTTTAATGTAGACTATCTGAATTTGCCACAGTATTGCTCCTGTTTTATGTTTTGGTTTTTTGGCTGCAAGGCATCTGGGATCTTAGTTCCCTGACTGGAGATGGAACCTGTACCCCCTGCATTGGAAGCACAGGGCTTTAACCACTGGATCACCAGCAAAGTCCCACAGCTGCTTTTTAAGGTTCTAGATGGATCCATAGAAATCTTTGACATTGGAAAGGTTGGCAAGCAAGAGAAATCGTCTATTTCTTCCTGCCACCTGGTGGATGATCCAGCTATTTTATAGACTGTTTCTAAGCACTTGGCTCCTGAAATGACTTTTGTATAGAATGGAGCAGGGGTCACAAAGTGGCATCCCGCTGGGTCCTACCCTTGGATAAATTTTATTTGACTTAGTATTTAAAAAAAAAATTAGAACCACTTACAAATCAGGACACTTGGACATCCCTGGTGGTCTAGTGATTAAGAATCTGCCTGCCAGTGCAGGAGACGCAATTTACATCCCTGGTCCAGGAAGATTCCACATGTCGTGGGACAACTAAGCCCATGTGCCACAACTATTGAGGCCTGCATGCCCTAGAGCCCATGCTCCACAAGACAAGCCACCAGAATGAGAAGCCTGACCACTGACACTAGAGAGTAGCCCCCACCTGCCACAGCCAGAGATAGTCCATGAGCAGCAATGAAGACCCAACACAGCCTAAATAAATAAATAAATAAAATAAACTTTAAAAATCAGGACACTTCATTCAAGTCCAGATTTCTGGCTTCTCTGGCCACACGGAGCCTCGTTCCCTTACAGTGGATGTCATGGCATGGAGGCTGGTAGGCTCCTGTGGAGGGAGCAATGATCTCTCTCTGGGTTCAGGCCTCTTGGAGCCTCAAACGACACAGACACAAGCACTTGAATCCTGTCTGTATTACTCATTTACTTTATCTATTTGGCCTCCTGAGATTTTACACCATGAAACTGAAGGATCAACTTGGCCCAGAAAAGAATGCAGACATCATAATACAAAGATCAAAATTCCTATACTTCAAATATATTTTGGATACCTAGGAAAGGATTTTCATCATCTCCCTAATTACATGTCTGCTCTATTTTATTCTTTCCTCTGCATTGTACTTTCAAGAGCTCTCATAATAGAAACTGTCTGAAGAGCCAACTGCACTTATATAATTAGCATAATATTCATATTGGTCAAAGATACATTAGCTCTGCACAAACATGAGATGAATAGACAGAACCAGTTCTCATTAACCGAAAAAGGTCATACAATGTAGAATAGATCCAGAGACGCGAGTTGGGTCAAAAGTAATCGGCTCTGATTAAGACAGAAAGTAGCTGAACTGCCATAACAGAGCAGCTGCTAAATTCACTATTGATTTCATCAGGCGACCAGGGACTGTAGATGACTGGGGAGGATTCCTGAGACGCATCCAGAAAGAGGCACAGCGGAGCAATGTTCTCATCTCATGTCAAATTATTAGCTATTCAAAGGAATATTCCCAGCTAATTAAATTGGATTACTTGCTTCTGCTCCACTTTTTTCCTTAATGTGCATCTTATATGATCATACTTAACCACCACTACACTAAACAAATCCCCCTACACAGCCACTCAGTATATTCTAATTTAATCTGAAAATGTGCTTCTCAAAAAGATTACTCGGAACCAGTGAATTCTCGTTTCTAGTTTGGTTTAACTGCTATTTTGCTCTATAACATTGAACAGGTGATTTTTACCCCTGCCCTCCCCACTTCACTCCCTTTTCTAGGTTCTAGGTAAAAAAAGATTTATTTATTTATTTATTTTGGGCGGGGATTGGGATGGGGAGGGAGGTGAGCGGGCAGGCCACTTCTATTGGTCTTTCATTTTTCTATTTTCATCCGTCTTTGTTCTTTGGCTCCCGTGGGCCTCCCAACACAGTGGCGTCTGTCATCGTAGAGCACCGGCTCTGGGCGCATGCGCTCCAGAGCTCTGGCTCGTTGATTGGACACATCGGTCCAGCGGCTCCGCGGCACGTGGGATCTTCCCAGGCCAGGGATGGAACCGGCGCCCCTTGCACTGCAAGGCGGTGTCCTTACCCACTGGACCACCAGGGGAAGCCCAACAAAGGCCTTTTGTATGAAGATGAAAGTGTAGGAACAGAGTCTGCCAGGATTTGTGGCCTGGAAACCCCTTTAAAAGTATTGAGGACTTTCTTGGTTGTCCAGTGCTAAGAATCTGCCCACCAATGCAGGGGACACAGGTTCCATTCCTGATCTGGGGAGGTTCCACATGCCATGGAGTAACTAAGCCTGTGCACAGCTAATGAGCATGTGCTCTAGGATCCTGGGAACCACAACTACTGAGCCCCCTGGCCGCAGCTACCGAAGCCTGCGTGCTCTAGAGCCCATGCTCCACAACAAGAGCAGCGACTACAATGAGAAGCCAGTGCACCAAAACCAGAGCAGCTGCTAAATTCACTATTGATTTCATCAGGCGACCAGGGACTGTAGATGACTGGGGAGGATTCCTGAGACGCATCCAGAAAGAGGCACAGCGGAGCAATGTTCTCATCTCATGTCAAATTATTAGCTATTCAAAGGAATATTCCCAGCTAATTAAATTGGATTACTTGCTTCTGCTCCACTTTTTTCCTTAATGTGCATCTTATATGATCATACTTAACCACCACTACACTAAACAAATCCCCCTACACAGCCACTCAGTATATTCTAATTTAATCTGAAAATGTGCTTCTCAAAAAGATTACTCGGAACCAGTGAATTCTCGTTTCTAGTTTGGTTTAACTGCTATTTTGCTCTATAACATTGAACAGGTGATTTTTACCCCTGCCATCCCCACTTCACTCCCTTTTCTAGGTTCTAGGTAAAAAAAGATTTATTTATTTATTTATTTTGGGCGGGGATTGGGATGGGGAGGGAGGTGAGCGGGCAGGCCACTTCTATTGGTCTTTCATTTTTCTATTTTCATCCGTCTTTGTTCTTTGGCTCCCGTGGGCCTCCCAACACAGTGGCGTCTGTCATCGAGAGCACCAGCTCTGGGCGCATGCGCTCCAGAGCTCTGGCTCGTTGATTGGACACATCGGTCCAGCGGCTCCGCGGCACGTGGGATCTTCCCAGGCCAGGGATGGAACCGGCGCCCCTTGCACTGCAAGGCGGTGTCCTTACCCACTGGACCACCAGGGGAAGCCCAACAAAGGCCTTTTGTATGAAGATGAAAGTGTAGGAACAGAGTCTGCCAGGATTTGTGGCCTGGAAACCCCTTTAAAAGTATTGAGGACTTTCTTGGTTGTCCAGTGCTAAGAATCTGCCCACCAATGCAGGGGACACAGGTTCCATTCCTGATCTGGGGAGGTTCCACATGCCATGGAGTAACTAAGCCTGTGCACAGCTAATGAGCATGTGCTCTAGGATCCTGGGAACCACAACTACTGAGCCCCCTGGCCGCAGCTACCGAAGCCTGCGTGCTCTAGAGCCCATGCTCCACAACAAGAGCAGCGACTACAATGAGAAGCCAGTGCACCAAAACCAGAGAGCGGACCCTGCTTGCCACAACTAGAGAAAGCCTGCATGTAGCCGCAAGGACTCAGTGAGGCCAGAATAAAGAAATAAATAAATTAATTAAAAATAATAAATAAAAACAAAAAGTAGATGAAGTTCAAAAAATGATATGCCCAACAGCCCGATCAGAAAATGGGCAAAAGACCTAAATAGACATTTCTCCAAGGAAGACATACAGATGGACAAAAGACACATGAAATGATGCTCAACATCTCTAACTATTAAATAAATGCAAATCGAAAGTACCATGAGGTATCACCTCACACCAGTCTAAATGGCCCTCATGAAAAGTCTACAAATGCAACAAATGCTGGAGAGGGTGTGTAGAAAAGGGAATTCCCCGACACTGTTGGTGGGAGTGCAAATTTTTATGGCCATTATGAAGAAGAGTACGGAGGTTCTTTAAAAAAACTAAAAATAAAGACACCATGATCCTGCAATTCTACTCCTGGGCACATATCCGAAGAAAACCATAACTCAAAAAATATCCCCGCACCCCAACACTGATAGCAGCACTATTTACAATAGCCAAGATATGGAAGCAACCTAAATGTCCACTGACAGACGAATGGATGAAGAAGATGTGGTATATATATACACAATGAAATACTACTCAGTCATAAATAAGAATGAAATAATGCCATTTGCAGTAACTTGGACGGACCCAGAGATTATTATACTAAGTAAAGTAAGCTAGACAGACATAAATATACACAACTGATTTGCTGTGTTGTATACCTAAGACTAACATGAGATTTAAATCAACTACACATCAATAAAAACAAACCCCAAAAACCTGTGTGTATCAAAGTATAAGGAAAGAACATAGATCAATACAGTGTTTCCAATTAGAATGAGGAACTAGGTCTATAAAAGGATTCAACTGAGAAACTAGGACTTACTTTGTCACTCAGACATATACGCTACGGCAGTCTCTATGACATGATCACGGGGTGCCACCAGACGGTTGTCCTTAAAGAAAGGAATAAAATCCATTTCCACTTGCTGCTCTGGTGTCCTGCATTCATGTAATCACAAGACGTGTTCAGAGCCTGCCACAAACCAGAGACCCTGACTAATAAATATTGATAACTGAACAATGCCCGGCTCTCAATCTGAATTCTCCTCTATTTAATGTGTCTCCTACATGCCTCCTGTAGGGACTGAGATCTTATTAGAGCTGCATTTCAAGCTGTATGTGTGTGTGAGGTGGGCAAGCACACTGTCACCCAAACATCTCTACTTGTGTGAAGATCACCAACACAATGCTACAGGGCTCCTGTGCATACATGTGTACATCACACTCTCATTTGCGGTTGTGCAATAATTTTCTCTCTAACCTCACCCCGAGCACCTGATTTTAAAATTTTGTTTTGTTTTGAATGTGATCCAAACTCAGATGTTTTCCCTTTTCTTTTAGAAGATCTCAAGGGGTATCTGCACCATGGGGTGTGGAGATGTACAAATCCTACTGTGCATCCCTGTAATTCCTGTTACCCTCTCTTATCCTGAGCATAAATATTTACCTCCAGTTAAGCTTATGTCAAAATGCTCAGTTCTTTATTATTTTTAAAAATAATTCCTACTCAGTGAAGTGTGTAGTTTATTGAAAAAGAATTGAAACAAGAGGAAGATTGATTTTTTTTTTTTTTTTGTAGACTTGCTAGTGTGGGACAGCTGTGCTGGACTGACCTGCTGAGGGGAATTCCTGGGCCACTATGCGATGTCTGCTAGCCTGCCTCGCCCCCTGGAGCTGCAGCAAAAAGGGGTGCTTCTTCTTCCTTCTTAAAACAACCTTTTCTCGACCAAGGACTCAGAGAGGGTGGGGCATGTTTTCTTTCTTCTGGTTGGAAACACACACACGCACTCTACACCTCTATCTTCTTTCTGGTCCATCGCAGCTTCCCTTTCTTGCTTTGCTCAAGAGAGGGAAAAGCTGCTTCACCTCAAGCCCTGAATCATCAGAGTCCTACATCCCTGTTTAGTTTCTAGGATCACCAGCCCCACCCCCAGGCTTGGCAGGGCAAACCCCTCCCTTTAAAGCCTGGGATCTTGACGGTCGCTGAGCCCCCAGGACTTGCTCTTTATCACTCCGGGGGCATTTTCTTTGAATGCAATCCAGTCTCTCAGATTCCCACGTTCCAAGAAGCTGCTCTCTGTCCAATGGAACATTCTGTTGCTGTTCGTTGTGAAGCAGTCTTATTTTGTTCTTTTCATTAGGGAATGTTTCCATGCGTGGCCTGCGCCTCGGAAAGGCTCTATGCTCAGAGAGAGGGTGGCTTTGTCTCTCCCTCTTTCGTGACCTCTGTCGGGAGTTCTCTGAGGCTCTAGACCACACATAACAGGGAGAAACACTTAAGAGCTGCACTGATAAAATTTCAAGATTTGCAAAGAAACTACCAGACATGCTGCCTGGATAGATTAAAATGTCATCTCTATATTTTCGACGTGACTGGACTGTTTAGTTAATGCTAGAGGGGAAAATAGAATTTTTCTCCAGGTAGAGAAGCAGAAGGAGAAAACAGGTATACGGACAGCTGACAGCGTTCTAGCCACTTTGTCACAAAGAGCTAAGTCCACCATTATTAGATTCAAAGAATCATCAACCAATTAGAGTCCCCTGAGAATGATGCTGGGGCTCCCGCGGAGGTGGCGAGAGACCCCAAGTATGGAGGTAGACGTACATGTTCTATTCTATTCCCTCAGGTTCTTAGGAAGGGAAGCAGAGCTTCTGAACATTAGTTATTATTTATGTGTCGGGCACTATTCATGTGCTTTTTTTAAAAAAATTTTGTCTCTTTTATTGGTTCTTTATTTATTTTCATCCATCTTTATTCTTTGACCTGTGTGGGCCTCACAGATTGTTTACCCACTGGACCACCAGGGAAGCCCTATTCACGTGCTTTTATGTATGCTATTTAATCCTCACAGCAACTTGGAAACTAGGTATTATTACTACTGTGTCTATTTGGATTTATCTGATTAATTTTTATTTACATTCGTATCACTCACATCCTTACTTTCTCTGGTCACTTGCTTGAATATTTTTTAAAATTTTGGCTGCACTGGGTCTTCTTGCAGCAAGTGGGCTTCTCTAGTTTCAGTGCAGGGGCTTAGTTGCCCCATGACATGTGGGGTCTTAGTTCCTCAATCAGGGATCAAACCCAAGTATCCTACATTGGAAGGTGGATTTTTGTTTTTAATCATTTATTTATTTGGCTTCACTGGGTCTTAGGTGCAGCATGTGGGATATAGTTCCCTGACCAGGGATCGAACCCAGGTCCCCTGCATTGGGAACACAGAGTCTTAACCACTGGACCACCAGGGAAGTCCCATGGAAGGTGGATTCTTAAGCACTGGACCACTAGGAAAGTCCCTTTGCTAAGCCTCTCCTGAGCCCCCAGTCCACAACCACAG
Source organism: Tragulus kanchil (assembly GCA_022376925.1). Lineage (NCBI taxonomy): Eukaryota > Metazoa > Chordata > Mammalia > Artiodactyla > Tragulidae > Tragulus > Tragulus kanchil. Next base: position 25,680,419 of record JAIOJX010000024.1, read on the forward strand.
CACTTGATATACATGCATGCTAAGTCATCTCAGTGGCTTCAGTCATGTCTGACTCTATGGACTGTAGATCGCCAGGCTCCTCTGTCCATAGGATTCTCCTGACAAGACGACTAGAGTGGGTTGCCGTGCCTTCCTCCAGTTTATTTTCCCAATCCAGGGATCAAACTCAAGTCTCCTAAGTCAGCTTGCATTGACAGGCGGGTTCTTTACCACTAGCGCCCCCTGGGAAGCCCACAGTACCTGACATTATCTTATTTGTGTGACCCCTGGGAAACTGCTACACTCTGGGTGAATTCCCCCCAATTCCAATTTTTAAATTCACAGAATCATCAACCAATTAGAGTCCCCTGAGAATGATGCTGGGGCTCCCGCGGAGGTGGCGAGAGACCCCAAGTATGGAGGTAGACGTACATGTTCTATTCTATTCCCTCAGGTTCTTAGGAAGGGAAGCAGAGCTTCTGAACATTAGTTATTATTTATGTGTCGGGCACTATTCATGTGCTTTTTTTAAAAAAATTTTGTCTCTTTTATTGGTTCTTTATTTATTTTCATCCATCTTTATTCTTTGACCTGTGTGGGCCTCACAGATTGTTTACCCACTGGACCACCAGGGAAGCCCTATTCACGTGCTTTTATGTATGCTATTTAATCCTCACAGCAACTTGGAAACTAGGTATTATTACTACTGTGTCTATTTGGATTTATCTGATTAATTTTTATTTACATTCGTATCACTCACATCCTTACTTTCTCTGGTCACTTGCTTGAATATTTTTTAAAATTTTGGCTGCACTGGGTCTTCTTGCAGCAAGTGGGCTTCTCTAGTTTCAGTGCAGGGGCTTAGTTGCCCCATGACATGTGGGGTCTTAGTTCCTCAATCAGGGATCAAACCCAAGTATCCTACATTGGAAGGTGGTTTTTTGTTTTTAATCATTTATTTATTTGGCTTCACTGGGTCTTAGGTGCAGCATGTGGGATATAGTTCCCTGACCAGGGATCGAACCCAGGTCCCCTGCATTGGGAACACAGAGTCTTAACCACTGGACCACCAGGGAAGTCCCATGGAAGGTGGATTCTTAAGCACTGGACCACTAGGAAAGTCCCTTTGCTAAGCCTCTCCTGAGCCCCCAGTCCACAACCACAGCACTTGATATACATGCATGCTAAGTCATCTCAGTGGCTTCAGTCATATCTGACTCTATGGACTGTAGATCGCCAGGCTCCTCTGTCCATAGGATTCTCCTGACAAGACGACTAGAGTGGGTTGCCGTGCCTTCCTCCAGTTTATTTTCCCAATCCAGGGATCAAACTCAAGTCTCCTAAGTCAGCTTGCATTGACAGGCGGGTTCTTTACCACTAGCGCCCCCTGGGAAGCCCACAGTACCTGACATTATCTTATTTGTGTGACCCCTGGGAAACTGCTACACTCTGGGTGAATTCCCCCCAATTCCAATTTTTTAAATTCTCTCTTCAGTTAGATTTAGTTTAAAATTTATTCTACTCAGTTTACAATTTTTTCAATGGTCATATTTTCCTAATTTCTAATCTTTATTTCATTTCTGCCTGTTTCAATATAGAATATATCAGTGGCATATGCGTAATGCCTTCATTGACCTCTTTAAGGATTCTAAATGTACATATTTTCGAGTCTTTTTTCAGACTTCTTTGTTTCTATTTTTTTTTCTGAAAAAACTCATATCCCATTTATTGACATTATTGGCTGCCTTTCTTGGTGTAAGTGTTCTCCATGCACTTTAAAGTTGGGTTTACAGGATCATCAACATGTGCAATGCTTCCCCCCTGCCTTTCTTTTTCTCTATACATCCCCCGTATAGGGCTTGAGCTTGAACCTGGTTATGAAGGCACTAGGTTGTACCCTAAGCAGTGCTAGGCAGTAGGCTTTCCAGGCTCACTTCACAGGCCAGAGGAGCCCTGCCCTGGCTTCCGGTTGTAAGCCTTGAACATGACTCTGGTTCCCAGGCCTCCTGTGGAGCACATTTCCCCTGTAGTATATCTACAGAAGCCAGACTCACAGGTCCTACTACCTCCTTACAGATCCAGAGCCTGGCAAGCCCTCAGATCAGCCTCGACTCATCACTTTACATTTTAACTCTAGGACCATGGACATATGTATCTCATTTTTAGTGTGATTATGAGTTTTTAAATTCTCTTGGATATGTTATCTATCACTGCTATGTGTTAGAGCAGAGGGGACTTCAAAACATTCACCTGCAAGACCACTGAATCCAGTGGATGGAAATAGAAAGTGAGAAACATAGTGGCCTAGAACTGGGAGGTGAAAATGGGCAATTAGGTACAGGTTGGAAGAGTCCGTAGCCTCCAGTCATGTCTGACTCTATGTTTTCCATAGGATTCTCCTGACAAGACGACTAGAGTGGGTTGCCGTGCCTTCCTCCAGTTTATTTTCCCAATCCAGGGATCAAACTCAAGTCTCCTAAGTCAGCTTGCATTGACAGGCGGGTTCTTTACCACTAGCGCCCCCTGGGAAGCCCACAGTACCTGACATTATCTTATTTGTGTGACCCCTGGGAAACTGCTACACTCTGGGTGAATTCCCCCCAATTCCAATTTTTTAAATTCTCTCTTCAGTTAGATTTAGTTTAAAATTTATTCTACTCAGTTTACAATTTTTTTCAATGGTCATATTTTCCTAATTTCTAATCTTTATTTCATTTCTGCCTGTTTCAATATAGAATATATCAGTGGCATATGCGTAATGCCTTCATTGACCTCTTTAAGGATTCTAAATGTACATATTTTCGAGTCTTTTTTCAGACTTCTTTGTTTCTATTTTTTTTTCTGAAAAAACTCATATCCCATTTATTGACATTATTGGCTGCCTTTCTTGGTGTAAGTGTTCTCCATGCACTTTAAAGTTGGGTTTACAGGATCATCAACATGTGCAATGCTTCCCCCCTGCCTTTCTTTTTCTCTATACATCCCCCGTATAGGGCTTGAGCTTGAACCTGGTTATGAAGGCACTAGGTTGTACCCTAAGCAGTGCTAGGCAGTAGGCTTTCCAGGCTCACTTCACAGGCCAGAGGAGCCCTGCCCTGGCTTCCGGTTGTAAGCCTTGAACATGACTCTGGTTCCCAGGCCTCCTGTGGAGCACATTTCCCCTGTAGTATATCTACAGAAGCCAGACTCACAGGTCCTACTACCTCCTTACAGATCCAGAGCCTGGCAAGCCCTCAGATCAGCCTCGACTCATCACTTTACATTTTAACTCTAGGACCATGGACATATGTATCTCATTTTTAGTGTGATTATGAGTTTTTAAATTCTCTTGGATATGTTATCTATCACTGCTATGTGTTAGAGCAGAGGGGACTTCAAAACATTCACCTGCAAGACCACTGAATCCAGTGGATGGAAATAGAAAGTGAGAAACATAGTGGCCTAGAACTGGGAGGTGAAAATGGGCAATTAGGTACAGGTTGGAAGAGTAAAGAGCTTGGGAAAATGATGAGTTCAGGTATCATTGGTGAGTTGACATGCAGGAACCCCAGTTATTAAAATGGAAAGAAAAATCATACAATTTAGAGTTGATTTAAATGACCATGGCTTCCCAGGTCCTCCCTCCCTCACCTTCCTTTTTTTTTTAGTATTTATTTTTATATGTCTATTTATTTGGCTGCACAGGGCCTCACTGTGGCATTTGGGATCTTCAGCTGTGGCACGTGGGATCTAGTTCCTTGACCAGGGATGGAACCTAAACCCCCTGCATTAGGACCTCAGAGTCTCCCTGGCCACAAGGAAATCCCATTCCTCTTCTTCCTTTTTCTCAAGATCCCTCTCCCTTATGTCTTTTCATGTTGGTGACAGCTCCTAGGATAAACAGCCATTTTGGTTTGCCTTGGACTGTCCTGGTTTTAACATTGGAAGTCCTACTTCCTAGGAAAGTCTCAATCCTAGGCAATCTGGGATGGTCCATCACCTGAATCCCCAACCTTTCACCTTGCCAGTCCTAAGAGAAGGCTTCTAATACCAAGATCAATGTTACCAAGGGTTAAGCTTGTGAGACAATGGTTGTAGGGGAAGACACAGGAATAGGCAATGGGCCTCTGCTGTCTTTGTTTGGATGGAGGAAGCCACAGCTCAAGAAATACCTTTCACTTTGAATTGTGTAGAAATGCAGACTAGAAAGGGCCCTTTGAAGTATGTGATTCTCAGAATTTGCTTGCTTGAGAAATTTGAACAACCAGTACAAACTGTGTTATATATTCCTTATTTATTGTGTTCTGAAAATTGCCTTTAGAAAGAAAGGTGGCACAAACATTATTTGACTCGATATCTCTGTAGTCTTTTCAAGTTCAACAACTCATGCTGACATTGCAAGTACGTAATATTAGATAATATTCAGTTACACTGACTCCATATTTATTATCAGTGATTAAAATCCTACGTCATCTCCCTGGAGTCAAAGTACCTCTGTCTTAGGTCTATCACTGCTATGTGTTAGAGCAGAGGGGACTTCAAAACATTCACCTGCAAGACCACTGAATCCAGTGGATGGAAATAGAAAGTGAGAAACATAGTGGCCTAGAACTGGGAGGTGAAAATGGGCAATTAGGTACAGGTTGGAAGAGTAAAGAGCTTGGGAAAATGATGAGTTCAGGTATCATTGGTGAGTTGACATGCAGGAACCCCAGTTATTAAAATGGAAAGAAAAATCATACAATTTAGAGTTGATTTAAATGACCATGGCTTCCCAGGTCCTCCCTCCCTCACCTTCCTTTTTTTTTTAGTATTTATTTTTATATGTCTATTTATTTGGCTGCACAGGGCCTCACTGTGGCATTTGGGATCTTCAGCTGTGGCACGTGGGATCTAGTTCCTTGACCAGGGATGGAACCTAAACCCCCTGCATTAGGACCTCAGAGTCTCCCTGGCCACAAGGAAATCCCATTCCTCTTTTTCCCTTCCTCCTTTTCTCAAGATCCCTCTCCCTTATGTCTTTTCATGTTGGTGACAGCTCCTAGGATAAACAGCCATTTTGGTTTGCCTTGGACTGTCCTGGTTTTAACATTGGAAGTCCTACTTCCTAGGAAAGTCTCAATCCTAGGCAATCTGGGATGGTCCATCACCTGAATCCCCAACCTTTCACCTTGCCAGTCCTAAGAGAAGGCTTCTAATACCAAGATCAATGTTACCAAGGGTTAAGCTTGTGAGACAATGGTTGTAGGGGAAGACACAGGAATAGGCAATGGGCCTCTGCTGTCTTTGTTTGGATGGAGGAAGCCACAGCTCAAGAAATACCTTTCACTTTGAATTGTGTAGAAATGCAGACTAGAAAGGGCCCTTTGAAGTATGTGATTCTCAGAATTTGCTTGCTTGAGAAATTTGAACAACCAGTACAAACTGTGTTATATATTCCTTATTTATTGTGTTCTGAAAATTGCCTTTAGAAAGAAAGGTGGCACAAACATTATTTGACTCGATATCTCTGTAGTCTTTTCAAGTTCAACAACTCATGCTGACATTGCAAGTACGTAATATTAGATAATATTCAGTTACACTGACTCCATATTTATTATCAGTGATTAAAATCCTACGTCATCTCCCTGGAGTCAAAGTACCTCTGTCTTAGGAAAACATTGGTCAGTTTTACAGCCAGCATCACCACAGCCAAAAATACACTGCCCAGGTTGTCCCTTGACTGTTAGTAGTCATTGCTAACACCACACTGATTTTGTCTGAATGATGATGGAGGTCAATGGTGTGTAGCAGCAATGTACCTTGACTCGGGGAATAAATGAAGATCAATAAATTCAATCTAGTCATGGTTGCCTAATACTTCTCTCTTTGAAAACCCTTTCCATCCTCCCTTGCTGCTCAGAGTGAAGTGTTACCAACTGGGACCAACAAAACACAAAATAAAAGTTGGCTGGGAGTTTCCCAGAAAACATTTTGCTTTTCTAAGCACAGGGACGGACTTGAAGGAAAGCCTGCTGCCGTCTGTTTTTGCCTTCCTGTCCGGAACATGGATGTGGTGCCTGGACCAGAGGCAGCCATAGTAAGTCTCTGAGGCAAAAAGCATAATGATGAAAATCAATGTGCCTAGGAAGTCAGAGTGAGAAAGAGAGAGATCCTGATAATACGGTTGAGCCCTGAGTGCTCAATACTTATCAGGTATCAGTACCAAGAAAACACACTGCAATGTAGACGCACTGCGTTGGCTATTAAGGGAGGAGACATGGAAGTCTATAAGTAGATAATGCCATGTTAAAATCCTTCTGTGCATCTTGGAAATACAATCTTATCAATGCTGCATGATTGGGGCAAAAGGAAATAGACTGAGGACCAGTAGCTCTTTCAGGGCAATGCTTTTCTTTACTGCACATTTGGATTAAATCCACTGCCATAACAAGACAATTGCCTGTAGGGGGCTGGGAGTTGTACCCCTGAACCTGCACCCATCTATTAACATAAAATAAGAAGAGGATTCAGCCAGTGCTCAAGTGGACAATGAGCCCAACCCAAGGCATTCCAAATAATTGTCTCTTTGCTGGTGGAAGGATACATCTTACCTTGGTCAATGATGAGTAACGAGGTCAAAAATGAATTATGTGGGGAAAATGCTGTAGAACAAGGTACAAGGAACATCATTGAAAAGACTCAGAGAAAGAACAAGCTTCTGAACATATTTTACGCAGAAACTAGATTTGGGGAAATGTCTGGCATCTTAATAGACAGAAAAAAATGTAAGGAGGAAGAAAAAATACTAATTGACATTCCTTGAAACCCAAAGAAACAAACATATTGAGGATGAACCATAAGAATTATGAGTACCATTAACGTCTAAGGACCTGCCGTGGACCAGAACTGCTCCAGGAGCTGGAGATGACGTAAATGTAACTCCTGACCATCAGAGGCTCAGAATGAAGTGATCTCATTCCAACGAAAGAGCTTATTCCAAATTGAATTCTCACAGAGGACTATCATATCATAAGATCCTATCGTATTTACAAGTGCTTATCTTCAGGACACGGTCACTCTATTTTGGAACTAAGTTAAATGACCATGTCCTAAGTAAGTAAATGCATCAGGGAATGCACAGACGAATGGAAGCATCTGAATGTTTGGTTGACCAGAGGCAGCCATAGTAAGTCTCTGAGGCAAAAAGCATAATGATGAAAATCAATGTGCCTAGGAAGTCAGAGTGAGAAAGAGAGAGATCCTGATAATACGGTTGAGCCCTGAGTGCTCAATACTTATCAGGTATCAGTACCAAGAAAACACACTGCAATGTAGACGCACTGCGTTGGCTATTAAGGAGGAGACATGGAAGTCTATAAGTAGATAATGCCATGTTAAAATCCTTCTGTGCATCTTGGAAATACAATCTTATCAGTGCTGCATGATTGGGGCAAAAGGAAATAGACTGAGGACCAGTAGCTCTTTCAGGGCAATGCTTTTCTTTACTGCACATTTGGATTAAATCCACTGCCATAACAAGACAATTGCCTGTAGGGGGCTGGGAGTTGTACCCCTGAACCTGCACCCATCTATTAACATAAAATAAGAAGAGGATTCAGCCAGTGCTCAAGTGGACAATGAGCCCAACCCAAGGCATTCCAAATAATTGTCTCTTTGCTGGTGGAAGGATACATCTTACCTTGGTCAATGATGAGTAACGAGGTCAAAAATGAATTATGTGGGGAAAATGCTGTAGAACAAGGTACAAGGAACATCATTGAAAAGACTCAGAGAAAGAACAAGCTTCTGAACATATTTTACGCAGAAACTAGATTTGGGGAAATGTCTGGCATCTTAATAGACAGAAAAAAATGTAAGGAGGAAGAAAAAATACTAATTGACATTCCTTGAAACCCAAAGAAACAAACATATTGAGGATGAACCATAAGAATTATGAGTACCATTAACGTCTAAGGACCTGCCGTGGACCAGAACTGCTCCAGGAGCTGGAGATGACGTAAATGTAACTCCTGACCATCAGAGGCTCAGAATGAAGTGATCTCATTCCAACGAAAGAGCTTATTCCAAATTGAATTCTCACAGAGGACTATCATATCATAAGATCCTATCGTATTTACAAGTGCTTATCTTCAGGACACGGTCACTCTATTTTGGAACTAAGTTAAATGACCATGTCCTAAGTAAGTAAATGCATCAGGGAATGCACAGACGAATGGAAGCCACTGAATGTTTGGTTGAGCTCGGGTCGTTCCATGTAAGACACTCTAGGAAAATCCATACGTCCTAGAAGGTGTATTTCTCCCTTCTTAACAAGAAGGGGTGGAAGGTGCCCAGGAAGAGAAGTCAAGTAACAAAAACAGCAAGGCTACCGCTATCCAACCAGCATTCAGCCCTTGGGTTGACCTATAGACTCTTGGAGAGCTCAGGTGACTGACTCTCTGCACCAGCACCAGGGTCATGTGTCCAGGGAGTTCACTCACGGACTTGAAGAAAAGTCTGCTGCCATCCCTGTCTCTGATACTGACCACTGTCCATTCAATCCTGGCCACCCCTCTACCTCCAGTCTCACCTATCCTCCTCTGAAAATAGAAATGAAACCACGCACTCAGCACTTCTGAACCTCTATTCCTCACGTCTGAGGAAATATCAATTTACAGCAGAATGCAGGGGGAAGAGGATAATCATTCTTCAACCCATTGATTAAGCTCTTCTCACAGGACCTTGCCTGATGATTCACACTGATGGACCTAAGGGTGGAAGTGGGCCACTGGCTGGGCCAGTTAGAGAGAGCACGCTCTGGGCACAGTGACAGGATGACGGAGGGGCAGCTGAGCCAGTCGGGCCAACTGCAGTGCACCTTTGGAATTTATGACCTGAGGACCACAGAGTACAGTGCCCATTTCTCTCTGCGGTGGAGACTGGCAGCTCAGAACTCATCATAATGGTGTTTCCTGTCATGGGGGAGGAAGTTGGCTTGTGGTAGAACAAATGATACCAGCCCCCTGAGGTGAGGTATGACAGAGGTGTTGCCAGCTATTTCCAAGGCACCGCCACATCTCACTCTTCCTGCAGTTGTATCAGCCTTCCAGGTACACTTCCCTCTGGGTCTAAATGAGTTCATACTGGGTTTGGACATTTACAACCCAAAACAAACAAAAATCCACTGATGTTAACCTTTTGTTAAATTCTGGCTTTCCAAAAGGAATGGTTTCTCCTGATTACAAAAATGAGACTCACAACAATTCAAACATTGGAAAATATATTTTAAAAATTACTATAATTCTACTATCCAGATATAATCACTACCTTTTAATATGTCTGTAGGCACTTACTTTTTAATATTTACTTTTATTTATTTAGCTGCACCACATCTTAGCTGTGGCATCTTTAGTTGCAGCATGCAAACTTTTGGATGAAGCATGTGGGACATAATTCTCCCGCTAGGGATCCAGTCCAAGCCCGCTGCACTGAGAGCATGCAGTCTTAGGCACCAGACCACCAGGAAATTTTTTTCTTTTTAAAGATAGATAAATAGATAATTTTACAAGACTGAGATTTTATAACACAGCATTTCACCTAAAATATGCTTTTGTTATTTTTATAAAATATTACTTCAAAATTTACATTTTAAAAATGGGTACATAGTGTTTAATCACATGAAATCACCTTAATATACTCAGTCCCTTCTGAAAGACATGTAGGTTATTTCAAAAGTTTCACTATTATAAGGAACACAACAATGAACATCTTTGGAAGCACATTCTGGAGCACTTGGTTATCCCTTTGGGATATATGTCTTACTTCTCAAATTCTAATATTGTTATTTATTTTATGAGACTCAGTAAGTTTGGGGGACTCTTTCTGTGGCCTGATACATCAGCTTGCCTGATGATTCACACTGATGGACCTAAGGGGGGGGCCACTGGCTGGGCCAGTTAGAGAGCACGCTCTGGGCACAGTGACAGGATGACGGAGGGGCAGCTGAGCCAGTCGGGCCAACTGCAGTGCACCTTTGGAATTTATGACCTGAGGACCACAGAGTACAGTGCCCATTTCTCTCTGCGGTGGAGACTGGCAGCTCAGAACTCATCATAATGGTGTTTCCTGTCATGGGGGAGGAAGTTGGCTTGTGGTAGAACAAATGATACCAGCCCCCTGAGGTGAGGTATGACAGAGGTGTTGCCAGCTATTTCCAAGGCACCGCCACATCTCACTCTTCCTGCAGTTGTATCAGCCTTCCAGGTACACTTCCCTCTGGGTCTAAATGAGTTCATACTGGGTTTGGACATTTACAACCCAAAACAAACAAAAATCCACTGATGTTAACCTTTTGTTAAATTCTGGCTTTCCAAAAGGAATGGTTTCTCCTGATTACAAAAATGAGACTCACAACAATTCAAACATTGGAAAATATATTTTAAAAATTACTATAATTCTACTATCCAGATATAATCACTACCTTTTAATATGTCTGTAGGCACTTACTTTTTAATATTTACTTTTATTTATTTAGCTGCACCACATCTTAGCTGTGGCATCTTTAGTTGCAGCATGCAAACTTTTGGATGAAGCATGTGGGACATAATTCTCCCGCTAGGGATCCAGTCCAAGCCCGCTGCACTGAGAGCATGCAGTCTTAGGCACCAGACCACCAGGAAATTTTTTTTTTTTTAAAGATAGATAAATAGATAATTTTACAAGACTGAGATTTTATAACACAGCATTTCACCTAAAATATGCTTTTGTTATTTTTATAAAATATTACTTCAAAATTTACATTTTAAAAATGGGTACATAGTGTTTAATCACATGAAATCACCTTAATATACTCAGTCCCTTCTGAAAGACATGTAGGTTATTTCAAAAGTTTCACTATTATAAGGAACACAACAATGAACATCTTTGGAAGCACATTCTGGAGCACTTGGTTATCCCTTTGGGATATATGTCTTACTTCTCAAATTCTAATATTGTTATTTATTTTATGAGACTCAGTAAGTTTGGGGGACTCTTTCTGTGGCCTGATACATCAGCTTCATATATGTTCCCTTGATTCACTGCGCATGTATTCATACTGTCAATAAACATTTACTGAGCATATATTATGTGCCAGCCCCTCTACTAGATTTTAGGGAAACAAATGTAGGTTTATCCTTAAAGAGGAAGGAAAAGCTACCATTAGTTGAAATCTGATTCTGTGCTAAACACTGTACAGGATACTTTTTCTCTCATTTATTCATTTAAAAAAAAAAAAAAAAACCCAACCCCGTGCAGTAGTATTATATCATCTATATAAATGAGGAAAAGAAAGGTCAGAAACGTTGAGTAGCTTACCAAGAGCCTACAGTCAGTAAGTTCAAAGCTGGAATTCAAACCCAGGCCTGTCTGATTTCTTTCTGTCATACATAGTTCAAGGAGAGAGACGTGAAAACAACTGACAAAAGCAAGTTGCAAGAGCTTTGTAAAATCTGAACAGGAGGATGCATTTATGCCCATCAATCACGATGACAGCAGAGTTAGACACATCTTGCAGGTGGCTTTTTAACAGTCCCAAATTAAAGGGCCAATAATCCAACCTTAAATGATTCGCCCTACTCCACCAAGCTCCAGGAGGCCCTTGGTAAGCCAGGATATTTGCCAACTGGGACAAAGAGGAAGAGAAGCAAGCTATTTCTAAACAGCTCCTATTTAAAGCTGAAACCAGCAGGTGTAATGCAGGTTCCTAGAAAGATCAGAATAGCAGTAAGAGAGCAGACAGTCATATAAGAAGGGCTTGAAGAAAAGGGACGAGTGGCTGGGAAGTCTTAGGGCTCAGGTGGTAGGGATGACACCCTGAGGGACCTCACCCCACTGTTAGGTGAAGCCCCAGTGCAAGACAGCCCTCGGGATAAGCATGTGCTTCACTCAGGACTGGGCATGGAGGCACCTGCAAGCACTGGTTACCAGGCATGGGGCTGTAAGGGGTGCCTGAGCTGGGATGGTTCGTGGCTCAGAGTATGCTGAGGGCTTCAGAGGTGTCTGAACAAGATCCACAAAGCTGATCAGGCAGCCCGTGATGTGGGTCCAGCAAGTACTTCCCCAGATTGACAGGCTTCAGCTCTTTCTCTCTGTAAGAGAAGACTTGAGGTGCCAAGCATGTTCCTGTGGGCATGTGCCTCTGGAGTTGTACTCTTCATCCCTCTCTTCCTTGTACATATTCCATGTGAACTCGTCCTATAGCTGAGCCCCTTCTGGAAGAATCATGGCGGAGTGCAGAGAATTTCCAACCTAAATCAAATGTAGGTTTATCCTTAAAGAGGAAGGAAAAGCTACCATTAGTTGAAATCTGATTCTGTGCTAAACACTGTACAGATATTTTTCCATTTAAAAAAAAAAAAACCCAACCCCGTGCAGTAGTATTATATCATCTATATAAATGAGGAAAAGAAAGGTCAGAAACGTTGAGTAGCTTACCAAGAGCCTACAGTCAGTAAGTTCAAAGCTGGAATTCAAACCCAGGCCTGTCTGATTTCTTTCTGTCATACATAGTTCAAGGAGAGAGACGTGAAAACAACTGACAAAAGCAAGTTGCAAGAGCTTTGTAAAATCTGAACAGGAGGATGCATTTATGCCCATCAATCACGATGACAGCAGAGTTAGACACATCTTGCAGGTGGCTTTTTAACAGTCCAAGTTAAAGGGCCAAAAATCCAACCTTAAATGATTCGCCCTACTCCACCAAGCTCCAGGAGGCCCTTGGTAAGCCAGGATATTTGCCAACTGGGACAAAGAGGAAGAGAAGCAAGCTATTTCTAAACAGCTCCTATTTAAAGCTGAAACCAGCAGGTGTAATGCAGGTTCCTAGAAAGATCAGAATAGCAGTAAGAGAGCAGACAGTCATATAAGAAGGGCTTGAAGAAAAGGGACGAGTGGCTGGGAAGTCTTAGGGCTCAGGTGGTAGGGATGACACCCTGAGGGACCTCACCCCACTGTTAGGTGAAGCCCCAGTGCAAGACAGCCCTCGGGATAAGCATGTGCTTCACTCAGGACTGGGCATGGAGGCACCTGCAAGCACTGGTTACCAGGCATGGGGCTGCAAGGGGTGCCTGAGCTGGGATGGTTCGTGGCTCAGAGTATGCTGAGGGCTTCAGAGGTGTCTGAACAAGATCCACAAAGCTGATCAGGCAGCCCGTGATGTGGGTCCAGCAAGTACTTCCCCAGATTGACAGGCTTCAGCTCTTTCTCTCTGTAAGAGAAGACTTGAGGTGCCAAGCATGTTCCTGTGGGCATGTGCCTCTGGAGTTGTACTCTTCATCCCTCTCTTCCTTGTACATATTCCATGTGAACTCGTCCTATAGCTGAGCCCCTTCTGGAAGAATCATGGCGGAGTGCAGAGAATTTCCAACCTAAATCAAACCTCCCTTTATTTTTTTTTACAGACAAAATCTTGACTGGAACACCAAGAGAGAAACCAAATAAAACTGGAGCTGCTCCCATCTGAGTCGGGGTGGGGAAGCCAGGAACGCTTCCTCTTCCAGGATGTTCTCTTGGATACACAGTTTTAAAAACACCACTATAACTGTGAGATCTCTGAATTCAAAGTTGGAACACCCAGGTTCTAGTCCAGCTCTGCTATACATAGAAAGAGTGTTGCTTTCAGGAAGTCATGCACCTGCTTAGACTCCATTTTTTTCCATTTGTGAAATGAAGATAGTAGTTTTTGGCCGCTTGAGAGGTTGCTGTGAGCACCAGGTATAACCACGTGGGTCAATCAGCTGTAAAATGTCCCAGAAGGGGGACATGCTCCTCTCCTCGGCTTCTCCACACATGCAGAACCCATGACAGCTCCACAGGAGACAAAACCACACTTCTCCACACGTGCAGAACCCACGACGGCTCCACATTCTTGGACAGGAGACAAAACCACACTTCTTGGAACTCAAACAGGATGATTTACTTACTCTAATGGTTTCCAAAGAGAGATTGTCATTTCAAAGGTGTGTTTCTTGGGTTTTCCTCCCCTCCGTGGTGTTTTTTGTCGATTGACCTCTGCACTTTTTTTTTTTCCTGACAGACAGACAGACCTACTTCTATGCCTCTGTCCCACACCAGGAAACCCAAGTCTGCTTGGCCTCAGGTGCTCTTGCCTGGACCATGGTGTCCACTCTAGCAGTGCGCCACGAGTGCCGGCTGACTGGGTCACTTGGCTTTATGACCCTCCGGGAAATCCGTTTTAGCAGGGAAGAGCCAGGCCATTTCATCTTCCCTCTGAAGCATAAACAAGGTCCATACAAAGCAAAAAGACTGAGTCTCTCCTGAGAGCTCTGTCAGAGGTGGTCTTCTCATTGCTCGGTCCTGTCTGTGGCAGCACTCCATGTGGAGAAAGGCAGTCCGAGGTGTGATATCACACCCACTCCAGGCCTTCCCACCAGCAAAGCCAGGGATCATAGGAATGGGTGGTGGCGGCGAGAATACCAGAAGGGACCATGTCAGCTCCTTCAAGTCATGGGCTGACTTCAAGCATGGGCTTGGTCTGGACGGAGTGCAGAGAATTTCCAACCTAAATCAAACCTCCCTTTATTTTTTTTTACAGACAAAATCTTGACTGGAACACCAAGAGAGAAACCAAATAAAACTGGAGCTGCTCCCATCTGAGTCGGGGTGGGGAAGCCAGGAACGCTTCCTCTTCCAGGATGTTCTCTTGGATACACAGTTTTAAAAACACCACTATAACTGTGAGATCTCTGAATTCAAAGTTGGAACACCCAGGTTCTAGTCCAGCTCTGCTATACATAGAAAGAGTGTTGCTTTCAGGAAGTCATGCACCTGCTTAGACTCCATTTTTTTCCATTTGTGAAATGAAGATAGTAGTTTTTGGCCGCTTGAGAGGTTGCTGTGAGCACCAGGTATAACCACGTGGGTCAATCAGCTGTAAAATGTCCCAGAAGGGGGACATGCTCCTCTCCTCGGCTTCTCCACACATGCAGAACCCATGACAGCTCCACAGGAGACAAAACCACACTTCTCCACACGTGCAGAACCCACGACGGCTCCACATTCTTGGACAGGAGACAAAACCACACTTCTTGGAACTCAAACAGGATGATTTACTTACTCTAAGGGTTTTCCCAAAAGAGAGATTGTCATTTCAAAGGTGTGTTTCTTGGGTTTTCCTCCCCTCCGTGGTGTTTTTTGTCGATTGACCTCTGCACTTTTTTTTTTTCCTGACAGACAGACAGACCTACTTCTATGCCTCTGTCCCACACCAGGAAACCCAAGTCTGCTTGGCCTCAGGTGCTCTTGCCTGGACCATGGTGTCCACTCTAGCAGTGCGCCACGAGTGCCGGCTGACTGGGTCACTTGGCTTTATGACCCTCCGGGAAATCCGTTTTAGCAGGGAAGAGCCAGGCCATTTCATCTTCCCTCTGAAGCATAAACAAGGTCCATACAAAGCAAAAAGACTGAGTCTCTCCTGAGAGCTCTGTCAGAGGTGGTCTTCTCATTGCTCGGTCCTGTCTGTGGCAGCACTCCATGTGGAGAAAGGCAGTCCGAGGTGTGATATCACACCCACTCCAGGCCTTCCCACCAGCAAAGCCAGGGATCATAGGAATGGGGGTGGTGGCGGCGAGAATACCAGAAGGGACCATGTCAGCTCCTTCAAGTCATGGGCTGACTTCAAGCATGGGCTTGGTCTGGACGGTGGTTTAGTAAGTGATGGTGACCACATTGTTCTCTGCTACCCGCAAGGCTGCCCACACTGTAGGGCTTTCCTTCCCTCATGTGATACTCCGGGTGGATAGCCTGAGTTGTAGCTGCACGATCCCAGGTGGTCACCAGCTATATCCCAAAGGTATAGGTCTGTGTGTTGTATTACATTGGATCGACTTTGTATTCTGGGTGGGACCTCAGCCAGGGCTAGGAATTCTACTAGCAGGATGGTAGAGTGGTTTCAGGCCTTGACATCAACAGTCACCTCTGCAGAGAGAGCAAGCTGGCTTTCCTAAAAGGCCAGTGGTTTGGATGGCCCATTATGAACAGGGTAAAAATTGGATTTCAAATGTGGGCAATCATTCAACCCCACATTCCACAGGCGAATTGAGCTTAATTTAGCAGGTACTCAGAAGAGATCTGTTTCCTCCTTTGGCACCTGTTCTGACATTTCCTCTAGTTTCATAGCCCACTTGGCTTGAGCGGAGCCACAGGGATTCTTTCTGATACTGCAAAGCCCAATGGCAGATTTTCTTTCCTTTTTTTTTTTTTTAATCTTGCCACCTCATTTTCTTTTACATATTTTTATTGACATATAGTTAAGGTACCATATTATATAAGTTACAGGTATATAATTGAGTAATTCACTTTTTAAAAGTAATACTCAAGGGCTTCCCTAGTGGCTCAGTGGTAAAGAATCCACCTGCCAGTGCAGGAGACATGGGTTCAATCCCTGATTCAGGAAGATCCCACACACTGTGAAGCGACTAAGCCTGAGTGCCACAACGGTTGAGCCTGTGCTCTAGAGCCGGGCAGCCACAACGACTGAAGCCCATGCTCCACAGCAAGAGAAGTCACCAACTAGAGAGCAACCTCTGCTCACCACAACCAGAGAAGTCCACGCAGCAATGAAGACCCAGTACAACTAAAAGTAAATAATTATTAAAGTATTTTTAAAAAGTTATACTCGATACATAGCTATTCTAGAATATTGACTACATTGTCTGTGTTGTATGGCATATCCTGTAGCTTATTTACGTTATACACAGTAGTTTGCACCTCCTGATCCCTCACCCCTATCTTGTTCCTCCCTCTTCCCTCTCCCCACTGGTAATCACCAGTTTGTTCTCTATATTGAGAACACCAGTCTGTTTCTTTTTTGCTGTATTCATTAGCTTGTTGTACTTTTTTTTTTTTTTTAATTTTGGCCTCTCTTGTTTTATTTATTTATCTATTTTCATCCATCTTTGTTCTTTGGCCTGTGTGGACCTCCCATCACAGTGGCCTCTGTCACTGCAGAGCACCAGCCCTGGGCACATGCGCTCCAGAGCGCTGGCTCATAATTGGACACATAGGTCCAGCCGCTCCATGGCATGTGGGATCCTCCTGGGCCAGGGATCAAACCGGTGCCCCTTGAAGTGCGAGGCAGACTCTTTACCCACTGGGCCACCAGGGAAGCCCAGTTTGTTGTATTTTTTAGATTCCATACATAAGTGATACTGTGCAGTGTTTGTCTTTGTCTGTCTTATTTCACTAAGCATTGCATTTCTTTTGAGTGACATAGTCCAGTAGAGAGGAAGAATAAATACTGTGAAAGAGTGAAGCCACTAGTAGAGAATTCTAAGCCCTGAGATTCCTGGCAACAAGACCCACTCTGACTGCCAGAGGGGCACTCGAGGCTCGCACTGTTTGGCCTCTTCACACTGCTCAGATCTGCTCCTTGATGTTTCTCTGAAATGTGGCCATCCCTCCGGGCCAGGCTTTAGGACTTGGGGGTCCTCCCGGAGGATGACGTGAGAAGAGCTGTTTCTTTGGCTCTTCCACCCTCTCCACTCCCACAGCGCAGCCTTGTGTCTTTCCATGGTGCCAAGAGACGTCACCCATACTCCTCCAAAGCTCCTACACAGCTGTCTTCCCAGGAGGGGCTTCCTGCCATTCAGTCTGCCGGCCTGTTGTGGGCATAGTGTCACTTGGTGGCCTGGGTCCCAGGTGAACATCCTGACCTGGAGCTCACCAGAATTCAAGCTGAAGGCCAGAGAACCCATTGGTGAATGAGTGTAAAATGTGTTTTGTGTCTACATTCAAGATTTAATTCTATGCACCACAAACAGATCAGGAAGTAGATGCAGTAATTGAAATATCAATTGGTTAATTGGTTTTAAATTCCTTCCCCAGCAGATCTTTTACCAGAGCTATTAATTTCTCCTCCATTTTTCTCCTTTCATTTTTCCTGGCCACCCTCTGCTTAGGGAGCTAATCAACCATGGCAAGAGCAAGACTCAGCAACCAGGAGAAGAGAAATAACAGAAGCCTGAATCCTCTGCACACTGGACTGTGGGCTCCTGACCTGCCTGTTATTCCATCTCACATCCTCCTCCCTGCTTATAATGCAGGGCATAGACCTCCTCCTTGTTCTTGTCCCCCAAATGCCCCAGGCGCTGGCTCATAATTGGACACATAGGTCCAGCCGCTCCATGGCATGTGGGATCCTCCTGGGCCAGGGATCAAACCGTGCCCCTTGAAGTGCGAGGCAGACTCTTTACCCACTGGGCCACCAGGGAAGCCCAGTTTGTTGTATTTTTTAGATTCCATACATAAGTGATACTGTGCAGTGTTTGTCTTTGTCTGTCTTATTTCACTAAGCATTGCATTTCTTTTGAGTGACATAGTCCAGTAGAGAGGAAGAATAAATACTGTGAAAGAGTGAAGCCACTAGTAGAGAATTCTAAGCCCTGAGATTCCTGGCAACAAGACCCACTCTGACTGCCAGAGGGCACTCGAGGCTCGCACTGTTTGGCCTCTTCACACTGCTCAGATCTGCTCCTTGATGTTTCTCTGAAATGTGGCCATCCCTCCGGGCCAGGCTTTAGGACTTGGGGGTCCTCCCGGAGGATGACGTGAGAAGAGCTGTTTCTTTGGCTCTTCCACCCTCTCCACTCCCACAGCGCAGCCTTGTGTCTTTCCATGGTGCCAAGAGACGTCACCCATACTCCTCCAAAGCTCCTACACAGCTGTCTTCCCAGGAGGGGCTTCCTGCCATTCAGTCTGCCGGCCTGTTGTGGGCATAGTGTCACTTGGTGGCCTGGGTCCCAGGTGAACATCCTGACCTGGAGCTCACCAGAATTCAAGCTGAAGGCCAGAGAACCCATTGGTGAATGAGTGTAAAATGTGTTTTGTGTCTACATTCAAGATTTAATTCTATGCACCACAAACAGATCAGGAAGTAGATGCAGTAATTGAAATATCAATTGGTTAATTGGTTTTAAATTCCTTCCCCAGCAGATCTTTTACCAGAGCTATTAATTTCTCCTCCATTTTTCTCCTTTCATTTTTCCTGGCCACCCTCTGCTTAGGGAGCTAATCAACCATGGCAAGAGCAAGACTCAGCAACCAGGAGAAGAGAAATAACAGAAGCCTGAATCCTCTGCACACTGGACTGTGGGCTCCTGACCTGCCTGTTATTCCATCTCACATCCTCCTCCCTGCTTATAATGCAGGGCATAGACCTCCTCCATAAGGGCCCTGTCTCTATGGGGTCCACAAGCCAGGATGTTGGTCACTCAGTTGTAGTCAACTCTTTGTGATCGCATGGATGGTAGCTTGCCAGGCTCCTCTGTCCATGAGATTTTCCAAGCAAGAATACTGGAGTGGGTTCCCACTCCCTTTCCCAGGGGATCTTCGCAACCCAGGATAGAAGTACAGAAAGTATGGCTTTGTTTCTGGGGTGGCTGGGGAGGAAGGAGCTGGCTGTTGCCAAGGGAATAAGAAGTCCTGTTGAGTCTAGGATGTTCTTGGCCTTGGAATGGGGCAGGGAGTGCTGAGACACTCCAGCGCCCACAGGTGCAGGATGTAAAACAGAAGTGGCCCTGGGAGAGGCTGACAGGGGCAGGAGGCTGTGACCCACTTTGCATATGCTCCCGGAAGCTAAAGCTAGTCCTGGCTCACACCAGGTGGAGGGGCTGCACTTAGCTCTTCCCCACCACCGTGCTGGCGGGTTGTGACTCTTCAGCTCCAACAAGGTCTGCCGCCCTTTCAGAGTCACAGATGGGGCTCCATGCCATCCCTGTGTCAGGTTAACGTCAGGGGAAAGTCACAACTACTTCTCCCCCTTCCCGAAGTCTGGACATCATCCATGTGAAAGCTGACTGAATGGACTGAAGGACTGCTGAGTGTTGCCTAGTTACCCCAATGCCATGGTGTCTTTCTCTCTCTAGACTCCACCCCAGACCTGAAACATAAGCAGATTCTACAAGAGAGGCCAAGCCTGGCATTGTTTGTGGACTTCACCAGAGCCATTTCCAGTCACCTGTCTCCTATGCAGGGCCTTCCAGGTGGCTCTAGGGGTAAAGAACTATGCAGAAGACGCCAGAGACCTGGGTTCAGTCCCTGATTGGGAAAATGCCCTGGAGGAGGGCACGGCAATCCACTCTAATATTCTTGCCTGGAGAATCCGGAGTCTGGCAGGCTACCGTCCACAGCGTTGCAGAGTCAGGCATGACGGAAGTGACTTAGCAGTCATGTATGGCTCCTATAACATTACTCCCTGTACTTGTTACCCTTTGGACCTCTGACCCTACAATGGCCTTTCTCTCTGCGGTCCAGCCTCATTCCCTTACACCCAATGTTCAGCTTCTCTGACCTTCAAATTTGCTTCCTTCCTTCACTATGGTTTACATTTCCTTTGCAGTGAGCTGTGTTGAGCCATGCGGGGCCCCAGCGGTGCAGGACCCAGAAGGAGGGCACTGGGCACAGGGCACCTGGAGGGTGGGGAGGGGTGTCGACCAGAAAGCCCATGGGAAGAGGCCATCTGCAGGCTGTGTCTGTTTCTCTCAGCTGTGGGACCTAAGCCGATCCCTAAAATCTCGGGGAGGAAACAAGAGCCCTGTTTGCCATACCTCGGGAGCACACACGTTGTACAAAAAGCCTCTGTTTTTGAAAAACTACACATTAGAGAGGATGTTTTTTCTTCTTTTTTAAAAAGGGGTGGGGGCAGGGGGGAAAGGACGGTGGTTTTTAGTCAGGAGGCAAGGCTGCCTCGCATCAGGGACTGTCAGGGCTAGATGACGTCGTGTTCGCAGCGGCTTCCGTGACCCTGGGGGAGTGTGGCGGAGAGCAGCCAGACAGGGTGGAGTTGGAGGAGTGCTCAGAACCCCGGCCCATCTCTACCTCGGGCAGCCTGCCAGACCCCGTGAGTGAGAACACATCTCCTTTTTTGGTCCTGGAGATGAAAAGCAGTTGTCTCGTCAGGAAGAAGCTACAGATTCTAACACTTCCAAAACCAAGAGGCTGGGGTGGTGACGAGATGCTGGTCACAGAACAACAGGCAAGCCAGGGGCACTGCTGAAGAGGACTGGGGCGATGTTCGGGAAACTTGCCACTATAAAGCCATCTGGCCTGTATCTGAACATGGTCTTTTTTCCCTAGCTCGCTGATGGTGTGAGCAACACACCTGCTGGCATGCTGGATGCTGGACCCATGCCAGCAAAAGATACGGAAGGCTGTGTCCACAAGGAGTTAAATATCTGATGGGGGAGGTGAGACAGAACCTAGGAATACCCAGCAGGATCTGTATAAATAAATCGAAGAATTCCTCAGGAAAATAAAAAAGGAATTCCTTTGGGATAGAGGGCAGGGGGCAGATGGGCCCCAGCAGCTGTTAGAGACACACAGACAAAGACAAACATGGGCCTGAGATCAACACTGAGACTGGCCCAGATTCCCAGATCTGTTTGAAGCCCTCAAAGATCGTTTCCAATGGTTCATTCTGGAAGAGACATCGGCTCCTCAGGAATCACTCTGGAGCACATTTCCTCTAGAGCGAGGCACAAACATCAGGGACCAGATCCCAGCAGAGCCAAGTCTTTCTATGTGGATGGCTCAGCAGACCTGGGGGTGGGGAGGGTGTCGACCAGAAAGCCCATGGGAAGAGGCCATCTGCAGGCTGTGTCTGTTTCTCTCAGCTGTGGGACCTAAGCCGATCCCTAAAATCTCGGGAGGAAACAAGAGCCCTGTTTGCCATACCTCGGAGCACACACGTTGTACAAAAAGCCTCTGTTTTTGAAAAACTACACATTAGAGAGGATGTTTTTTCTTCTTTTTTAAAAAGGGGTGGGGGCAGGGGGGAAAGGACGGTGGTTTTTAGTCAGGAGGCAAGGCTGCCTCGCATCAGGGACTGTCAGGGCTAGATGACGTCGTGTTCGCAGCGGCTTCCGTGACCCTGGGGGAGTGTGGCGGAGAGCAGCCAGACAGGGTGGAGTTGGAGGAGTGCTCAGAACCCCGGCCCATCTCTACCTCGGGCAGCCTGCCAGACCCCGTGAGTGAGAGCACATCTCCTTTTTTGGTCCTGGAGATGAAAAGCAGTTGTCTCGTCAGGAAGAAGCTACAGATTCTAACACTTCCAAAACCAAGAGGCTGGGGTGGTGACGAGATGCTGGTCACAGAACAACAGGCAAGCCAGGGGCACTGCTGAAGAGGACTGGGGCGATGTTCGGGAAACTTGCCACTATAAAGCCATCTGGCCTGTATCTGAACATGGTCTTTTTTCCCTAGCTCGCTGATGGTGTGAGCAACACACCTGCTGGCATGCTGGATGCTGGACCCATGCCAGCAAAAGATACGGAAGGCTGTGTCCACAAGGAGTTAAATATCTGATGGGGGAGGTGAGACAGAACCTAGGAATACCCAGCAGGATCTGTATAAATAAATCGAAGAATTCCTCAGGAAAATAAAAAAGGAATTCCTTTGGGATAGAGGGCAGGGGGCAGATGGGCCCCAGCAGCTGTTAGAGACACACAGACAAAGACAAACATGGGCCTGAGATCAACACTGAGACTGGCCCAGATTCCCAGATCTGTTTGAAGCCCTCAAAGATCGTTTCCAATGGTTCATTCTGGAAGAGACATCGGCTCCTCAGGAATCACTCTGGAGCACATTTCCTCTAGAGACGAGGCACAAACATCAGGGACCAGATCCCAGCAGAGCCAAGTCTTTCTATGTGGATGGTAGGCCAGGACCCAACAGAAGAGGAATAGGAATAAGCGAACCTCAAAAATAGCAAAATGCTTGCAAACCCCCTACTTTTAGTCAAACCAGGCTCGAAACAGACCTCACACCTGAGGGATGGTTTTACCTGCTTGTCCATTTCTTCCATGTGGAAGGAAACAGGTGCTAAAAAAGGTAAGTTATAAAAGAAAAAACTACTGAGGTTGCCTTGGTGGTGCAGTGGTTAAGAATCCACCTTTTGGGCTTCCCCTGGTGGTCCAGTGGGTAAGGACACCGCCTTGCAGCGCAAGGGGTGCCGGTTCAATCCCTGGCCTGGGAAGATTCCACATGCCACGGAGCAGCTGGACTGATGTGTCCAATTACTGAGTTGGAGCTCTGGGGCGCATGCGCCCAGAGCCGACGCTCTGCGACAACAGAAGCCACTGCAATGGGAGGCCCACGAGAGCCAAAGAACAAATACGGATGAAAATAGAGAAATGAAAGACCAATAGAAGTGGCCCGCCTGTCCCCCTCCCTCCCCACCTCACCCCCCAAAAGATAAATAAATAAAATAAATGTTTTAAAAAAAAAAAGAATCCACCTTTCAAAGCAGAAGGCATGGGTGCGACCCCTGGTTGGAGAACTAAGAAGTCACATGCCACAGGGCAAGTAGACCCGCCCACCACAAACACTGAGCCCACATGCTCTGAAGCCCCTGGGCCACAACCAGAGAACCTGTGCGCTGTAATGAAAGATCCCACTTTCCCAATGCAAGTGTTACAACTAAGATCTGACAGCCCAATAAATAAATACATTTTCAGTTTAACTTTTTAATTAAAAAAAAAAAATCTACTGCCTGTCCTAATTAAGTGGGGACAAACACAGAGAAAACTTCCTTCCTACAGCAATTAAAGCCATTGGGAGTAGAACCAGGGCACGACTGGCATTACGACCTGGAGAGCTTCTCTGTTATGAGGGGCTGTCCCGTGCATTGAAGGGTGTTTAGCAACATGCCTGGTCTCTGTTGCCTGGGCCCCAACTCCAGCTGTGACCGCCAAAACTGTCTCCTGACACTGTCACATGGGGCAAATGGCTGCAGTATAGAGTTTCTACTGCAGACGAGAGGGTTGGGGTCCCAGGCTACGCCAGGACACAGCCCCCTCTTGCTTCAGAAAGGGCTTGACATCCAAAAGAAAACAGAGAGGATCATTTAAGTGCTCAGCGTTCACCGTTCTCAGATTCAAGTGACGTGTGGTGCCTTCTCAAGAAAAAAAATGCCTGAGGATTTCCAGTGCTGATATAAATTACTTTTATAAGATTGTTAGTTAGATATGTACAAACATGAAACTGGGCATACGTCCCACAGGCTTGTAACTTCTACAACTATAAAATCAAAACGACTTCACGACTGTAACCCTACAGCAAAGCAATAAATCTTAAGTTAACAGCATTCCTTTAACGAGACAGACAGACGTGTGATTTTGTGGAGTAAATTGCCCCTGGCTTTGTCAGCGGGTGCCGAATCCTTTGGGGGGTAGGGCGACGTCCCCTGACTTGCATCTTATACAACACTATCTCTTCAAACTCCCGTGACCACTCTGGTTGTGAGCCTTCTGTCTGTGAGGTCACTTGGCAAACAAAGACTCTACTCATGAGCGTCACCTGTGTGTTCGACTCTACTCATGAGCGTCACCTGTGTGTTCAACTCTACTCATGAGCGTCACCTGTGTGTTCACCTTACTGGCCTGAGACAGTTAAAGCGGCCCCTCTGGGCCCCAGCATGATCTCAATCACAGTGTGATGCGGTGGCTGTCTACTTTAAGGCGGACTCCCCGAGGACCCGGACGATGTGCACGTTCTTTAGATTCTCCTCCAAATGGAAAGAATTTATTTTTAAAGAATTAAAGTGCCCACAGAGAATTCCCAAGAATACACCAGGAGCCTCTCAGAGGAGTTCTAAGCGGGCCTGATCCTCTTTACAGATGAGGTTCAAGGCCCTGAAAATTGCCCAGGGAAACGGCTGCTGAGGGTCAGGGCTGGCTGGAAAGGCACCTGCGCTCTGGCGGCCAGAGCCCTGCCTCTCCATTCCAGCACCATGTTAGGGAATTCTTATGTGAGAATACACATAGCATTTAGCTTATTGTTGTAAACATTCATTCAGCTGAATATGTCAACATGCCTGGTCTCTGTTGCCTGGCCAACCCAGCTGTGACCAAAACTGTCTCCTGACACTGTCACATGGGGCAAATGGCTGCAGTATAGAGTTTCTACTGCAGACGAGAGGGTTGGGGTCCCAGGCTACGCCAGGACACAGCCCCCTCTTGCTTCAGAAAGGGCTTGACATCCAAAAGAAAACAGAGAGGATCATTTAAGTGCTCAGCGTTCACCGTTCTCAGATTCAAGTGACGTGTGGTGCCTTCTCAAGAAAAAAATGCCTGAGGATTTCCAGTGCTGATATAAATTACTTTTATAAGATTGTTAGTTAGATATGTACAAACATGAAACTGGGCATACGTCCCACAGGCTTGTAACTTCTACAACTATAAAATCAAAACGACTTCACGACTGTAACCCTACAGCAAAGCAATAAATCTTAAGTTAACAGCATTCCTTTAACGAGACAGACAGACGTGTGATTTTGTGGAGTAAATTGCCCCTGGCTTTGTCAGCGGGTGCCGAATCCTTTGGGGGGTAGGGCGACGTCCCCTGACTTGCATCTTATACAACACTATCTCTTCAAACTCCCGTGACCACTCTGGTTGTGAGCCTTCTGTCTGTGAGGTCACTTGGCAAACAAAGACTCTACTCATGAGCGTCACCTGTGTGTTCGACTCTACTCATGAGCGTCACCTGTGTGTTCAACTCTACTCATGAGCGTCACCTGTGTGTTCACCTTACTGGCCTGAGACAGTTAAAGCGGCCCCTCTGGGCCCCAGCATGATCTCAACCACAGAGTGATGCGGGCGCTGTCAACTTTAAGGCGGATTCACCGAGGACCCGGACGATGTGTACGTTCTTTAGATTCTCCTCCAAATGGAAAGAATTTATTTTTAAAGAATTAAAGTGCCCACAGAGAATTCCCAAGAATACACCAGGAGCCTCTCAGAGGAGTTCTAAGCGGGCCTGATCCTCTTTACAGATGAGGTTCAAGGCCCTGAAAATTGCCCAGGGAAACGGCTGCTGAGGGTCAGGGCTGGCTGGAAAGGCACCTGCGCTCTGGCGGCCAGAGCCCTTGCCTCTCCATTCCAGCACCATGTTAGGGAATTCTTATGTGAGAATACACATAGCATTTAGCTTATTGTTGTAAACATTCATTCAGCTGAATATGTCCATTTTTTAAAGTAACTAAGTTGAACTAAGGAGTTTCTTTTTTCAAATATCAACCTTTTAGTATTTAATAGTTTGTGCACACTGAGAACATGAGTGTGTGAAATACAACATACAAATTACATAAAAGTTCATTAAATATATCCAGTTTAGGGACTTTCCTGGTGGTCCAGTGGCTAAGATTCTACACTCCCAGTGAAGAGGGACCAGGTTCGATTCCTGGTCATGGAACTAGATCCCACATGCCTCAACTAAAGACTACCCTATGCTGCAGTTAAAGACTCCACATGCTGCAACTAAAGATCCCGCATTCCACAACACAGATCAAGGATCCCATATGCCACAACTAAGACCCAGTGCAGCCAAATAAATATATCCAGTTGAGTGAAAAAATCGTGAAATGAAAACTCATGAAATCACAGCTTGGCCAAGAAAGAAAACATTTCCAGTGCCCAGAAGTCTCGGGTATACTTTGCAATCACAACCCTTCCTTTCTTCAAAAAGTAACTGCCACCCTAACCTTTCTTATAATGCTTTTCTGGCTTTTCTTTATAATGTCACCCTCTCTATATACATCCCTAAACAACAGACTGAGTTCTGCCTGCTTATGAGCTTTCTACCAATTATGTTTTGCTTCTTTTGCTCAACATTGTCTGAGAAATTCACCCCTAGTGTTACAAGTGACCCTGGTTCTCACTTATCCTTTCTAAGTCGGGCAGTCATTTGGGGCGTTTCTGGCGTGGGGCTATTAGGAGCAATGTTTCGGTAAACACTCTTGTACATACCCTGACCCACAGGATATACATGTACATCTGCCTCCAGGGCTTTTTTCCACAGTGGCGCTTCTTCATGTGTCAACAGGGTCTATGAATCGTCCCTCTCAGTAGACAATGGTGACAATTTTCCAAAGTCATCGCTTCAAAGTCCCCACTAGCAGTTGTTCCCATTATTCTCTGTCCTCATTAGCACTTATTACTGTCAAACTTGAAAATTTTAACTGTCGGGTGGCTGTGTAGTGATACCTCATTATGGGTTTAATTTGCATTTTGCTGGTTACTGGAAAAAAAAAAAATAAGCCACCTCTTGCTGTATACAGTTATTGGGCACAAGAACTTCTTCCTAAGTGATGTGACTGTTCAAATCTTTCGCCATCTTTCTATCATCACATCTACAATTCCTTCGTAAATCAGTGTTAGCCTCATCAAAATTTTGTTGGACACAAGTGTATGCGCATCTTCCAAGGGGCCTCTGCATACCTTAGGACTATATACAGTTAAAGGCAAATTTT
This sequence comes from Tragulus kanchil, assembly GCA_022376925.1. Classification (NCBI taxonomy): domain Eukaryota; kingdom Metazoa; phylum Chordata; class Mammalia; order Artiodactyla; family Tragulidae; genus Tragulus; species Tragulus kanchil. The sequence goes on from JAIOJX010000024.1 coordinate 25,707,663, forward strand.
ATAAGATCTGTAGTTTTGGAATCGATTTTTTTTTCCCACTCCAGATCATTAAAAAGATAACAATAGAGGTTCACAGAGACATACCAATCCAGATTTTTGTATTCATTAAACATTTCCAAATTCAATATTCTTTTATTGAATTTGCTCCCTCTTGCTTCCCTACATTTTCATAGAGAACAAACATACCCTTATATATCATAGTACTTTGTTAAAATCACTAAGTAGAGACAAGGTCATTTATTATTCTATTCTGTAATTCTCAGGATGGTGTGCTATACGCATTGTTATGAGTTAGCTAAATGTCAATAATGAAACAGTGTTTTGATTATATATACATGACAATGTAGCTGAGATATTAAACAAAATACACATAAATGACTCTAATAGCTATGCGTATGTAATAAAAAAAATAAATAGCTCACTCAAGCCTCAGCTCTAGCTTTTACTCCTCTTATCTCCTTTAGACATTTCGGTATGAGCTCACTGGCAAAGAGTGAAACCCATACAATCTACCATTAAATAAATTATTCAGTAATCTGTGATGCCCTTGTAACATGAGAATCCCCTATTAAAAAAATAAATAGCTGCACTGCTTATGGAGGCATGGGTCCAGTGTATAGAGTCTTTATAAAAGTCACTTTGCAATTAGGACTTCCTGTTGTCTACAGAATTGATGTTTGTTGCAGGGTTTTTATACTCAGTCATTCATCACATGCATACGTGCAGGTGTGTGATGCATATACACACACCCAGAGGACCAGCAGAGAAAGCCCAAGAGGTATGAGTTATTTGTTAGAGCTGTCTCCTTTTCCCCTTAACCCTTTGGACACTCCAACAGGGGCATCTGTAGATTCAGGGATATGCATTCCCGGCTGTATCCAAGCAACTGGGTCTCTACTTTTTGGTTTTAAAAGTAAACACTCCTGTTACCTGCTAAAAACATCAATTTCCCTCCCACACAAAGAAGAACTTGGACATAGAACTTTCCCTCTTACCTCTCATTTTCCCCCAGAGGCGAGTACGATGGCCTGGAAGCTGGCATGGGACCCAGGCTACGTGGAGTTGAAGAACCAAGGAGGCAGCTTATAGATCAGAGATGGGCCCAGAACCTAAATGCATTCTCATTCTGGAACGGCTGGAAAAGACATAGTCAGGTGTCTATTTTTCATAGTTTAATCTTTTGATTAGAAAAACATTTTACAAATGTAGAAACATACCAATCCAGATTTTTGTATTCATTAAACATTTCCAAATTCAATATTCTTTTATTGAATTTGCTCCCTCTTGCTTCCCTACATTTTCATAGAGAACAAACATACCCTTATATATCATAGTACTTTGTTAAAATCACTAAGTAGAGATAAGGTCATTTATTATTCTATTCTGTAATTCTCAGGATGGTGTGCTATACGCATTGTTATGAGTTAGCTAAATGTCAATAATGAAACAGTGTTTTGATTATATATACATGACAATGTAGCTGAGATATTAAACAAAATACACATAAATGACTCTAATAGCTATGCGTATGTAATAAAAAAAAAAAATAGCTCACTCAAGCCTCAGCTCTAGCTTTTACTCCTCTTATCTCCTTTAGACATTTCGGTATGAGCTCACTGGCAAAGAGTGAAACCCATACAATCTACCATTAAATAAATTATTCAGTAATCTGTGATGCCCTTGTAACATGAGAATCCCCTATTAAAAAAATAAATAGCTGCACTGCTTATGGAGGCATGGGTCCAGTGTATAGAGTCTTTATAAAAGTCACTTTGCAATTAGGACTTCCTGTTGTCTACAGAATTGATGTTTGTTGCAGGGTTTTTATACTCAGTCATTCATCACATGCATACGTGCAGGTGTGTGATGCATATACACACACCCAGAGGACCAGCAGAGAAAGCCCAAGAGGTATGAGTTATTTGTTAGAGCTGTCTCCTTTTCCCCTTAACCCTTTGGACACTCCAACAGGGGCATCTGTAGATTCAGGGATATGCATTCCCGGCTGTATCCAAGCAACTGGGTCTCTACTTTTGGTTTAACAGTAAACACTCCTGTTACCTGCTAAAAACATCAATTTCCCTCCCACACAAAGAAGAACTTGGACATAGAACTTTCCCTCTTACCTCTCATTTTCCCCCAGAGGCGAGTACGATGGCCTGGAAGCTGGCATGGGACCCAGGCTACGTGGAGTTGAAGAACCAAGGAGGCAGCTTATAGATCAGAGATGGGCCCAGAACCTAAATGCATTCTCATTCTGGAACGGCTGGAAAAGACATAGTCAGGTGTCTATTTTTCATAGTTTAATCTTTTGATTAGAAAAACATTTTACAAATGTAGAAACATAACTGGTATGTGAGCAAAGCTATTCCCTTTGTCACAGACCCATGAAGGCCAGAATAGCTCATTAACTACATGATTAGTGCAGGATTTGTCACTTTTGAGTTGACAGTTACTGAACATGTTTCAACACTGTGCATCAAGTCATGTCTGAAAAGCAGATCCATGACAGAATTCTAAGCAAGTTGGAAAAAGTGAGAGTGATGAGTGAAATGAATTACGTGAATATCAGCGGAAATTGGGTAGAAAATTAAAATTTTTCCAACACTTTCCACAGTTGTTTAATAGTAAAGGAGCTTCTGAAAAGCAATCCGTGAGACAGAGAAAGACAAATACTGTATGATATCACTTATCTGTGGAATCTAAATAACACAACCAATTAGCGAATATAACAAAAAAAGAAGCAGACTCACACATATAGAGAAGAAAGTCATCATTACCAACAGGGAGAGGGAAGGGAGGAAGGCAAGATAGGAGTAGGGGATGAAGAGGTACAAACTACTACATATAAAAATAAACTATAAGGATACATTGTAAGAGTCAGGGAATATAGGCAATATATAGGTGATAATAAGTATAAATAAATTCTAACCTTTAAAATTATAAATCACTAAATTGTATACCTATAACTTACATGATACTGTACAGCTATAGTTCAATTTTTAAAAGTAAAAAAAAAAAATGCATTAGAAAAGCAACACTGGAAAGCTGCTCAAATCCATTTACAAGTAACAGATGAAATACAAAAAGTTTTCAAAACTTACACTGCCACAATGAGATTTTACTACGTCCATCAGAATGATTAAAAACATCAATTTCCTCCACACAAAGAAGAACTTGGACATAGAACTTTCCCTCTTACCTCTCATTTTCCCCCAGAGGCGAGTACGATGGCCTGGAAGCTGGCATGGGACCCAGGCTACGTGGAGTTGAAGAACCAAGGAGGCAGCTTATAGATCAGAGATGGGCCCAGAACCTAAATGCATTCTCATTCTGGAACGGCTGGAAAAGACATAGTCAGGTGTCTATTTTTCATAGTTTAATCTTTTGATTAGAAAAACATTTTACAAATGTAGAAACATAACTGGTATGTGAGCAAAGCTATTCCCTTTGTCACAGACCCATGAAGGCCAGAATAGCTCATTAACTACATGATTAGTGCAGGATTTGTCACTTTTGAGTTGACAGTTACTGAACATGTTTCAACACTGTGCATCAAGTCATGTCTGAAAAGCAGATCCATGACAGAATTCTAAGCAAGTTGGAAAAAGTGAGAGTGATGAGTGAAATGAATTACGTGAATATCAGCGGAAATTGGGTAGAAAATTAAAATTTTTCCAACACTTTCCACAGTTGTTTAATAGTAAAGGAGCTTCTGAAAAGCAATCCGTGAGACAGAGAAAGACAAATACTGTATGATATCACTTATCTGTGGAATCTAAATAACACAACCAATTAGCGAATATAACAAAAAAAGAAGCAGACTCACACATATAGAGAAGAAAGTCATCATTACCAACAGGGAGAGGGAAGGGAGGAAGGCAAGATAGGAGTAGGGGATGAAGAGGTACAAACTACTACATATAAAAATAAACTATAAGGATACATTGTAAGAGTCAGGGAATATAGGCAATATATAGGTGATAATAAGTATAAATAAATTCTAACCTTTAAAATTATAAATCACTAAATTGTATACCTATAACTTACATGATACTGTACAGCTATAGTTCAATTTTTAAAAGTAAAAAAAAAAAAATGCATTAGAAAAGCAACACTGGAAAGCTGCTCAAATCCATTTACAAGTAACAGATGAAATACAAAAAGTTTTCAAAACTTACACTGCCACAATGAGATTTTACTACACGTCCATCAGAATGATTAAAATAAGAAGTAGTAACAGTATCAATTGCTGGCAAGGATGCACTGAAAATTAATCACTCGTACTTTGCTGGTAGAGAACATTGTGGCAGTTTCTTATAAAACTAAGCTTGCAATGAACACAAGACCTAGCAACTGCACTCTTGGGCAATTATCCTAGAGAATAAAAATTTACATTTTATCTTTACCCAAAAACCTGTATATGAACATTCACAGCAGTTGTATTCATAATTGTGCCAAACTGAAAACAACTCAGATGTCCTTCAGTGAATGAATGGTTAAATTAACTGTGGTACATACATCCTGTGGTGGGCAATCCAGCATAAAAAAGAAACAATGTATTAACACATGCAACACCTTGGATGGATCTCAAGGGAATTGTTGTTGTTTAGTCTTTAAGTCATGTCTGAATCTTTGTGACCCATGGATGGCAACACGTCAGACTTCCTTGTCCTCCACTGTCTCCCAGAGTTTGCTCAAACTTATGTTCATCGAGTTGGTGATGCCATCCAACCATCTTGTCTTCTGTCGTCCCTTTCTCCTGCCCTTGATATTTCCCAGTATCAGGGTCATTTTCAAGAAAATTAGGCTGAGTCAAAAAAGCCAGTCCCAAAAGGTTACACGAGTTACGATTTCATTTATATAACACTCCTTTTATTTTTTTTTTTTAATTTTGGCCTCTTTTATTGTTTTTATTTATTTATTTATTTTCATCCATCTTTATTTGGCATGTGTGGGCCTCCCATTGCAGTGGCCTCTCCCATTGGAAAGCACCAGCTCTGGGCACATGCTCTCCAGAGCGCTGGCTCGTAAGGACATACTGGTCCAGCCGCTCTGCCGCACACAGCATCTTCTTGGGCCAAACCAGGACAAAGTGGACTCTTTACCCACTGGACCACCAGGGAAGCCCAAAAGAGTATTCTTTTTAAAAATATGTTATTTATTTATTTTTGGCCACACTGGGTCTTCATTGCTGCACTCAGGCTTTCTCTAACTGTGGTGTGTGGGTTTCTCATTGCAGTGGCTTCCCTCCATGTGGAATACAGGGTCCAGATGTGAGGGGTCAGTAGTCATGGCTCATAGGCTCTAGGGCTCGGGCTCAGCAGTATGGCACACGGGCTTAGTTGCTCTGCGGTATCTTCCTGGAATCTTCCCGGACAAGGGATCAAACTTGTGTCTCTGGTATTGGTAGATGAATTCTTAACGACTGGACCACCAGGGAAGTCTTGTATAACATTCTTGAAACAACAGAAACATAGCAATAGAGAATAGGGTGCCGGGGGTTTGGGTTGGGGGTACTGAGGAAGCAAGAAGAGGATGTGCGAGGTTAGACAAAGGCAACACAAGAGACCGTGACTTGACAAATGAACTTCCACATGTGATAAAATAGCAAAGAACTAATTACACACATGACAGAGGAAATATGAATAATATCTGGGGATTAGACCTGTGTCAATATCCTGAGTCGGATAATGTACCACAGCTTTGCAACACCTTGGATGGATCTCAAGGGAATTGTTGTTGTTTAGTCTTTAAGTCATGTCTGAATCTTTGTGACCCATGGATGGCAACACGTCAGACTTCCTTGTCCTCCACTGTCTCCCAGAGTTTGCTCAAACTTATGTTCATCGAGTTGGTGATGCCATCCAACCATCTTGTCTTCTGTCGTCCCTTTCTCCTGCCCTTGATATTTCCCAGTATCAGGGTCATTTTCAAGAAAATTAGGCTGAGTCAAAAAAGCCAGTCCCAAAAGGTTACACGAGTTACGATTTCATTTATATAACACTCCTTTTATTTTTTTTTTTTAATTTTGGCCTCTTTTATTGTTTTTATTTATTTATTTATTTTCATCCATCTTTATTTGGCATGTGTGGGCCTCCCATTGCAGTGGCCTCTCCCATTGGAAAGCACCAGCTCTGGGCACATGCTCTCCAGAGCGCTGGCTCGTAAGGACATACTGGTCCAGCCGCTCTGCCGCACACAGCATCTTCTTGGGCCAAACCAGGACAAAGTGGACTCTTTACCCACTGGACCACCAGGGAAGCCCAAAAGAGTATTCTTTTTAAAAATATGTTATTTATTTATTTTTGGCCACACTGGGTCTTCATTGCTGCACTCAGGCTTTCTCTAACTGTGGTGTGTGGGTTTCTCATTGCAGTGGCTTCCCTCCATGTGGAATACAGGGTCCAGATGTGAGGGGTCAGTAGTCATGGCTCATAGGCTCTAGGGCTCGGGCTCAGCAGTATGGCACACGGGCTTAGTTGCTCTGCGGTATCTTCCTGGAATCTTCCCGGACAAGGGATCAAACCTGTGTCTCTGGTATTGGTAGATGAATTCTTAACGACTGGACCACCAGGGAAGTCTTGTATAACATTCTTGAAACAACAGAAACATAGCAATAGAGAATAGGGTGCCGGGGGTTTGGGTTGGGGGTACTGAGGAAGCAAGAAGAGGATGTGCGAGGTTAGACAAAGGCAACACAAGAGACCGTGACTTGACAAATGAACTTCCACATGTGATAAAATAGCAAAGAACTAATTACACACACATGACAGAGGAAATATGAATAATATCTGGGGATTAGACCTGTGTCAATATCCTGAGTCGGATAATGTACCACAGCTTTGCAAGATGTTTACTACTGGGGAAAATTCGGCAAAGAACTTACAGTAATTCCTTGTATTATTTCTTCCCAGTGTGCGGAATCTACTTCAAAATAAAGTGTTCAATTACGTTTTAAGAATTAATTGCAATCTGGTATTCTCGTGATAGGCATCTGTTAACCTCATTTTTCCCTGGAGAAGGAAATGGCAACCTACTCCAGTATTCTTTCCTGCAAAATCCCATAAACAGAGGAGCCTGGCGGGCTGCAGTCTATGGGGTCACAGCGTCAGACACAATGGAGCGACTTCGCAAGCGAGCGACCTTGTTACAGACAGAAAGAATTCAGGCGTGAAGCTACAGGAAGACCAATGGGGAAGCCCTACAAGCCTGGAAAAAGTTCAAAGTAGAGGACAAAAGCAGAGGCTGGAGTTACTCCTGCTGCTGTGTGTGCATCTGGGTCAAGGGAGGGTGCCAGCAAAGATTATTTTGGGGTGCCAGGGCAGGGTGGAGAGGGAGATCTTAGCAATAGCGATCTGCTCTGTGCTAGTGAGGAAGCTTCCAGAGACAAAGGAAGGGAACACACAACAGCTCCCCATGGGCCCCATTTCCAGGATGAGTGTTTTTTTTTTTTCCCCTTTAACTTCAATAACTTCAATAACTCAAGCATCCTACAGCTAGAATTACTCAGCTTCTGGAGCCCCGTTGTGTGTGTGTCTGTATGTCATGTGTGTGTGGATTCAAGCCACAGAGAACATGCATGATCTCTGGGTGGCTGTGAATTAGTCACCACAGCTTTAGCTGTGCTTCTGTTTGGTTATCAAACTGCAATTCCACTGATACCTTCTCCATGGGTGTACTCTCTCTCAGTAATGTGAAAAGGTGCTTGGGTTGAATTGAAAATTTGTCCTGAATTTGTCATTATAATATGGCCTTCTTTATTCAGACCTCAGTTAACTCCACTTTCAGGTAATCCACGGTGAAGAAAAAAGAGTTTACCAAGAAAGAAAAGAAATGGGTGAGTCAAGGCAGTCACCAGAGTCTGCTCCCTGAGACCTTGGGTGGGCTCAGTACACCCTTGAGACCTGGGCTTACTCTGGGCCTCACTCCATCCCACAGCCAGATGCATGTGAAAGGGGCTGATAATAACTTAATGAATGGCTGGAGTGGGGCAAGGAGTCCAGGAGATTAATGAGAAAAACAAAACAGACTTAGCGCTTAGCGTTCTGTTCAAGATTACAAACTTCAATACTGATTTCTACATAGCAAATTCACAGCTGGTGCTTTACTGGTTCCTTAATCCCACTTAAGAAAGCAAGAAGGTTCTACAGCATTTGTTTCTTCATAGCTCTGGTTCTGATCATCTGTCATTTTGCTTCATTTGCTGTCCTTTGGATGCTCATTGTTATCGGGTGTTTAAAAGACACTTGATGTCCTTTATTAAGGTATCCTAATGAACCTCCATCAGGCATTTTCAGCTTGAACAGTAAGATCTATATTTTTCACTCGCTTGATGGCCCACCAGAGTAAAATAGATAGCTTCAGGTACATGTGGAAAAGAGACGAAGTTTGGGGGCAGACCGAACTGCACTTGCCATCCATGTGACCTCATCAAGTTATTTAACATCTCTGAATCTATATAGCAAAATAGAAGTACAGGATTTAGAAAGATGTGGTTGGTACATATATACAATGGAATATTACTCTGCCATTAAAAAGACGAAATAATGCTATTTTCAGCAACATGGATAAGCCTAGTGATTGTCATGATGAGTGTAATAAGTCAGATATAGAAATACAAATATCATTTAATATTGCTTATTTGCGAAATCTAAAAAAGACAACTTTTTATAAAACAGACTCACATACTTAGACAATGAGCTTATGATTACCACCAGGGGGATGGTGGGGGGAAGGCAGAGATAGGGAGTTTGGGACTGACACATACACACTACTAGATTTAAAATAGATAACCAACAAGGGCCTGCTGTACAGCACAGGGAACTCTGCCCAATATTATGTAACAACTTCAATAGGAAAAGAAATGTTAAAAGAATAGATACATGTATACGTATAACTGAGTCACTTTGCTATACACCTGAAACTAACACAACATTGTTAATTATGATCCAATATAAAATTAAGTTTCAAAAAAATTTAAAGACCAAAAAGAAAAGAGTATGATATGCACCAAGGGGAGAGAAATTTTATGGCCTTTGTATATTTCCACCCAGAAAAGAACAGTAATATGTTGTTATTTTACCAAAGGGATTCAATTATATAAAATAAAAGTGTTCTATGAATATGTTAAAAAGTACAGGCTTTAGGATCAGACTACGTGATTTGAATCCCAGCACCACTACATACTGCCTGAGTGTCCCTGAATAAATTGCTGACCACATGGAAACCTTAGTTTCTTCACCTGTCAAATACATGGCCCAACTAGTTTTCCTCCTTCTGAAGTAATAAACCCTCGGTTTTCAGCTGCCCACATGGCCTTCTAAGTAAAGACCACATTTTCTGACCTCTCAGGTAGGTAGGTGTGGCTATGTGACTATGTTCTCAAATATCACATGCTCTTTCGAGGAAGGATCCTCAGAGGAAGGTGTGTGCCCTCCTTCATCGCTTCTTTCATTTTGCCGCCTCGAATACGGATACCAGGGCTGGAGCGAAGCAGTTATCTTAGACCAGGAAAACGAGAGTCCTAGTCGGGGGCTGGCAGAATCGAAAGCTGAAAGTAGCTGCTCTCCCTGAACTGTCTGAAATTACATTTAAATTATAACGTGATAGATGCAACTTGTATATTTAAGCCACTGTTAACTCAGGTCTCTTTGGTCACATGTTATATGAAACTAATCCTAACTGCTATAATAAGGACCAAAATTGGAGAAGGAAATGGCCACCCACTCCAGTATTGCTGCTTAGTGAATCCCAAGGACAGAGGAGCCTGGTGGGCTACAGCCCATGGGGTCACAGAGAGTCAGATACGACTGAGCAAGGAACACAAAGGATCAAAATAATTGCCACCAAGGGACGTGAATGGAAAAGGACCTTCAAACACTCGTTCCTCCATAAAAGCAATGAGAAAACTTGCCAAAATGGTCAGAATCAATTTTTTTCAAAACTCGGAAAAATAACCAAAGGCTTTTTTGGTAGCCTATTTATTCGATTCATAGAAATTTATTCAAGAAGACCCACTACTTCTCAGTAAGAACAGCAAACTCTGTGGCATTTTAACATGACCCTTTTTCACTGTGTGGTGACCTGGAAAACCAAAAGCTATCAATCATGCTGAAAACTAGAAACCCGCCAGCCACTGGAAGGGGCAAAACAGTATACCATGTAAACAGTCGCCTTTTATGGTTATATTTCCACCCAGAAAAGAACAGTAATATGTTGTTATTTTACCAAAGGGATTCAATTATATAAAATAAAAGTGTTCTATGAATATGTTAAAAAGTACAGGCTTTAGGATCAGACTACGTGATTTGAATCCCAGCACCACTACATACTGCCTGAGTGTCCCTGAATAAATTGCTGACCACATGGAAACCTTAGTTTCTTCACCTGTCAAATACATGGCCCAACTAGTTTTCCTCCTTCTGAAGTAATAAACCCTCGGTTTTCAGCTGCCCACATGGCCTTCTAAGTAAAGACCACATTTTCTGACCTCTCAGGTAGGTAGGTGTGGCTATGTGACTATGTTCTCAAATATCACATGCTCTTTCGAGGAAGGATCCTCAGAGGAAGGGTGTGTGCCCTCCTTCATCGCTTCTTTCATTTTGCCGCCTCGAATACGGATACCAGGGCTGGAGCGAAGCAGTTATCTTAGACCAGGAAAACGAGAGTCCTAGTCGGGGGCTGGCAGAATCGAAAGCTGAAAGTAGCTGCTCTCCCTGAACTGTCTGAAATTACATTTAAATTATAACGTGATAGATGCAACTTGTATATTTAAGCCACTGTTAACTCAGGTCTCTTTGGTCACATGTTATATGAAACTAATCCTAACTGCTATAATAAGGACCAAAATTGGAGAAGGAAATGGCCACCCACTCCAGTATTGCTGCTTAGTGAATCCCAAGGACAGAGGAGCCTGGTGGGCTACAGCCCATGGGGTCACAGAGAGTCAGATACGACTGAGCAAGGAACACAAAGGATCAAAATAATTGCCACCAAGGGACGTGAATGGAAAAGGACCTTCAAACACTCGTTCCTCCATAAAAGCAATGAGAAAACTTGCCAAAATGGTCAGAATCAATTTTTTTCAAAACTCGGAAAAATAACCAAAGGCTTTTTTGGTAGCCTATTTATTCGATTCATAGAAATTTATTCAAGAAGACCCACTACTTCTCAGTAAGAACAGCAAACTCTGTGGCATTTTAACATGACCCTTTTTCACTGTGTGGTGACCTGGAAAACCAAAAGCTATCAATCATGCTGAAAACTAGAAACCCGCCAGCCACTGGAAGGGGCAAAACAGTATACCATGTAAACAGTCGCCAAAAGAACTGGAGTAACTATACTGGTGTCAGCTAAAACATTACACAAATTAATTACGTTATACTAACATGACAAAATTGTCACTAGAGAAAAAAGAAGAAAACTTTATAATTAAAGGGTCAATCTATCAAAAAAGATAAAACAACTACAAACATATATGTGCTTATCAGAGTCCCAAAGTACATGAAACAAAAAATGACAGAATTGAAAGGAGAAATAATAATTAAGCAATAATAGTTAGAAACTTCAAAACATCACTTTCAATAATAAATATAAAAATGAGACAGAAGATCAACAAAAAACAGAAGACTTGAACAGCATTATAAACCAACTATAGATAGGTCTATAGAATGCTCCATACAACGGCAAAATACACATACTTCTAAAGTGCATATGGATCTTGCTCAAGGATAGCCCTACATTGAGCTATAAACAACTCTCAATATTAAAATGATTAAAATCATACAAAGTACATTCATCAACCACAATGGAATGAAATTATTAGTGAAACTAGTAACAGAAGAGAATTTGGAAAATTCACAAATACATAGAAATTATACAACATATTTCTAAATTACCAATGGATAAAAAAGAAAGGAAAACTAGAATAAAGACTCTGATGTCAATGTAAAAGTATGTTGTAAAAATGCAACATACTGAATCTTACGGGCTACAGCCAAAAACATGCATAGAAGGAAATTTGTAACTAAATATTTTAAAAGACGAAGGATCCCAAATCAATACATAATCTTCCACCTTAAGAAATTTGAAAATGAAGAGCACACGAAGCTCAAAACAAGCAGTAAGGATGAAAGTGAAGATAAAGTATAGAGAAGGAAAAAATAGAAAAGAAATCGGCAAAACAAAAGGCTGCTTTTTGAAAACATTAGAAGATCGACAAATCATTAGCTGCACTGACCAGGAAATAAGAGAGAAAGCTCAAATTATTAAAATCAGGAATAATGGGGACTACATTGACCTTAGAGAAATTACGTAATAATAAAGGAATACTAATGAATAGCTGTATTCAAACAAATTAGATAACTGTGATGGATGGACAAATTTCTAGAAAGACAGTATCAAAACTGACTCAAGGTGCCTTTCAGAGCTGGCCACTTTCATACCTTTCACTTCTCCTGAAGATCCCACCCATCGTTCTTTCACTTTACCAACTGAAGCCACATGAAATAATGCTAATCTGAAACCAAGACAGATCTGGTTGAGATTTCACTTCCATTGCTCCCTAGCTGAATGACTTGAGACACGTTACCCTCCCTGAGCCTCAGTTCCTTCATCATATACAAAAGGGAACAATGATTTATATACAATTTTCCCACCAAAAAAAAAAAAGCCCTGGACCACATGGCTTCACTGGTGAATTCATCAAAAGCTTGTAGGAAAATCCATATCAATCTTTCACAAACTCTTCCAAAATATGGAAGAGGCAGGAACATTTATTTCCTAACTTTCTATGAGGACAGTAGTACCTTGATACCAAAACCAGACAAAGACATTACGAGAAAGAAAAAAGTACTAGGAAACTGAATCTAGCAATATATTAAAATTAAATTATGTTCTATAATATATATTAAATGATGTAATAGATGCACAAGGCAAGCACACAGCACACACCATGCATGTTCATGCCTTTTCTGTTTTCCCATGAGTGTAACAGAATCACCACTGTTTGTCAATCTGATTTCCCTCTTCTATGTGCAGTTAATCCTCATTATTTATGAATTCTATATTTGCAAATTCATCTACTTACTAAAATTTATTTATAACCCTCAGATCAAGCTTCTTTCATGCTCATTCATGGATGTGTAGAGAGCGGTAAAATGTTTGAATTGTCTGACACATATTCACAGATGAGGCAAAACAAGTCTTTTTTCTTTTATCCTTGCAGGGGTGGGGGGTGTTGTTTAGTGATTTTTAAGAATATTTTTGTGCTTTTTCTGTTGGTGCTTTCACTATTTAAATGAACCACAGGCATAATGCTGAAGTGCTATTTAGCATTCTAAGGACTGAAGACCATGACGCAGCTTATGGAGGAAATCCATTGCATTAGATAAACTTTATTCAAGCATGAATTATAGTGCTGCAGGCCATGACTTCAATGTTAATGAGTCAACAACATCTTTTAAGTAAGGTGTCTTTAAATAGGTACACACATAAAACAATGTTATTATTGATCAGTTGATAAAACCGTTGCATCCAGAGGTTCACAGGAACTTAACCTGTATTTCCCCTAGGAGCAATGATTCAGTATTTTCTGTTTGCAATGGCTTTATAGAATATAATTATCATAAGTAACAAAAATCAGTTGTTCAGGTACCCTGCTGTAACAGATTCAAACACACAGCTACAATATGTGCAACCTCTTTTATCAAGCGAATATTTCCCCATACATTGAATCTGGGCTGGCCTTGTTACTGGCCTTGACCAGCAGAATAGCAGAAAGATTATGCAAGTTCTGGAACCAGGATTCAAGAGACCTTGAAGCATATGCCTTTGCTGTCATGGACTCCTGTCCTGAGTCTATCATATAAGGAACTCAGCTGAGTCTACTAGAGGAGGAGAAGCCCCATGAAGAACCACGGGACCCCAGCCAAAGGCCAGCACCAACTTCCAGAACTGTGAATGAGGATATCTAGAACTTTTCCATCCAACTGATCCAACCAAGTACAGCTGTATAAGTAAGCTCAGGAAAAACCAGCATAGAGACCACCCATCCAACTAACAGAATTTCATGAAATTGTAGAGTGTTGTTGAAAACGTAAGTTTGTGGTATTCTGTTTTTAATGATTCACCTGCCTGCTCAGAGTTCAGTGTGGACATGGGAGTTGCTTTCACAAATTAAACATGACACATGCTTCCTCCAGGTGGAAGCATTTATTTGCTCTTCCTTGCTTTTTCTTTGTGGTGGCTATCAGAGAAATGTGTGGTGATAGAGGGAGCCTTAGAGCGAATGGAACTCGAAATCAACATGGGAGGACAGTTGCTCTGGATAACTGTTCAGACCTCAGATACGGCCGGAGCAACAAACTTTTGTTGCATGAATCCTAAAATGGGACAGTTTTTTTTTGGTATAGCATATCTAGCTTAATCCGATCAACATAGTTGATGTAGCACAACTGGAGATTGAAAGAGAAATGTTCTATACAAGGCATTTTTCCCACCCACCTGAGAATTTCTAGACCCATTTAGAAGAAAGAATTTATCAATGTTAATGAGTCAACAACATCTTTTAAGTAAGGTGTCTTTAAATAGGTACACACATAAAACAATGTTATTATTGATCAGTTGATAAAACCGTTGCATCCAGAGGTTCACAGGAACTTAACCTGTATTTCCCCTAGGAGCAATGATTCAGTATTTTCTGTTTGCAATGGCTTTATAGAATATAATTATCATAAGTAACAAAAATCAGTTGTTCAGGTACCCTGCTGTAACAGATTCAAACACACAGCTACAATATGTGCAACCTCTTTTATCAAGCGAATATTTCCCCATACATTGAATCTGGGCTGGCCTTGTTACTGGCCTTGACCAGCAGAATAGCAGAAAGATTATGCAAGTTCTGGAACCAGGATTCAAGAGACCTTGAAGCATATGCCTTTGCTGTCATGGACTCCTGTCCTGAGTCTATCATATAAGGAACTCAGCTGAGTCTACTAGAGGAGGAGAAGCCCCATGAAGAACCACGGGACCCCAGCCAAAGGCCAGCACCAACTTCCAGAACTGTGAATGAGGATATCTAGAACTTTTCCATCCAACTGATCCAACCAAGTACAGCTGTATAAGTAAGCTCAGGAAAAACCAGCATAGAGACCACCCATCCAACTAACAGAATTTCATGAAATTGTAGAGTGTTGTTGAAAACGTAAGTTTGTGGTATTCTGTTTTTAATGATTCACCTGCCTGCTCAGAGTTCAGTGTGGACATGGGAGTTGCTTTCACAAATTAAACATGACACATGCTTCCTCCAGGTGGAAGCATTTATTTGCTCTTCCTTGCTTTTTCTTTGTGGTGGCTATCAGAGAAATGTGTGGTGATAGAGGGAGCCTTAGAGCGAATGGAACTCGAAATCAACATGGGAGGACAGTTGCTCTGGATAACTGTTCAGACCTCAGATACGGCCGGAGCAACAAACTTTTGTTGCATGAATCCTAAAATGGGACAGTTTTTTTTTGGTATAGCATATCTAGCTTAATCCGATCAACATAGTTGATGTAGCACAACTGGAGATTGAAAGAGAAATGTTCTATACAAGGCATTTTTCCCACCCACCTGAGAATTTCTAGACCCATTTAGAAGAAAGAATTTAGGCTGATAGTTAAAGGCAAAGTTGGCTATCTGGGATTAATTACAAATATTAATCAGTTTCTTTGAATCCATTCATTCCACATGTATCTATTGGTAGTCAATTGTACAAAAGACATTCCTAGAGCTAACGTTATAATTCTTTGGAGAACAAAGAGGTGATCCTGAACTGGGTCAGTAGATACAGCATGCAGAGGAGAATAGAGCATCGGCCAACTGACCTTGCTGTCTTTGCTGAGCTGTGCCCCATTATCATAGTCAAGTTCACCTTACAGCTCAACTAGCTTGCAACAATTTTCTCATGTGTCAAGTAAAATGAGAAATAAAATGTGCCTTGAAATATAAATGGCTGATAAAAACAACGGTCCTTAAAAACAGATATAGTCACAAATGATCCGCTTACCTTCCCTGTCTTTGACATGTTAATGTTCTACATAGATATACATATACATGACTATGAATAAGTGTTTGCATTTTTATTTTTAAAAATGCACACCAAAACCTCTAGTTATCTCTATAGGTGAGGTCCTTCATGGAGGCAGACACTAGCTGGCTTTGAAATTGTAGCACTGCTGCTGTCTGAATGTTTATGTTCCGTGGAATTCATATGTTAAATGTTGAAACCCAATGTGATGGTATTAGAAGGTGGGATCTTTGGGAGGTGATTTGGTCAGGAGGTCAGAGCCCTCATAATGGGATTAGTGTCCTTTAAACTAAGCCCCTTCTGCAATGAGAGGATTCAAGGAGAAATCTGACTTGGAGGAGGGTCCTCACTGACCATACTGGCCCCTGATCTGAGGCTGCTAGCCTTCAAAACTGTGAGAAATAAATTTCTGTTGTTTATATGCCATCCAGTCAGTGGTACTTTATTATTGCAGCTGAATGGACTGAGACAAGCACTTGGTGGGTTTCCACACAAAACACCCTTAGCTCAAAAAGGTGGAACTGTGTTGTTAACAACTAAGGAAGATCCTCATGATTGAGCAAGTTAGACATGGGCTATCTCTGGCTATCACACAGAAAGAGAAGATGGATTTACATGTGGGAAGGTCCCCTGGAGGAGGAAATGGCAACCCACTCCCGTATTCTTGCCTGGGAAATTCCATGGACAGAGGTGTCTGACTAGTGATAGTCCGTGAGCTTGCAAGAGTCAGACGTGACTGAGCACGCACACTACATTTCACTAAGGATGTTACACAATGCTTGACAAATTTTGGATACACTTGGACACATAATGAATGCTATTATTCTACATGGTGGTTAGTGTCTTTGGCTGCTTTAGATTGGGGTCTGTTGTATTAGAATTTATGCCACCAGAAGGGGCTTCCCAGGTGGTTCATGGTAAAGAATTCACCTGCAAAAGCAGGAGATGCAGGAGACACGGATTTGATCCCTGGGTCAGGAAGATCCTCTAGAGGAGGAAACGGCAACCCATTCCGGTACTCTTGCCTGGAGAATCCCCTGGACAGAGGAGCCTGGTGGGCGACAGTCCATGGGGTCACAAAGGAGTCAGACGTGACCGAGTTGAGCACACACACACACCACTGGAAGGGCCAGGTATTTCTGAATTTCCTTATAGTTTGTTTCATCGCATGGGAAATATTCATTATCTTCCCTACAGAATAATAATAGCTCCTTTCTATGGCTACCGTCCTACCTCTTTACTAGTGTCATTCATTTGCCACAACTGCGAGGGCCACAGTTTCCACTGATTCTGACCAAAGCATTCTTCCTTCTCCAGCTTCCCTTTTCCCTACAGTTCTGGGGGTTGTAAGCCAAAGTTTGATATACTGGCAAGGATTCAGTCAGAGCCAAGCCAGAAAAAAATAGATTTGAGTCAAAAGAGGAATGATTTGGAATACGCAGAAAGGAGGAATTCTTTCTCTCTTTTTTTTTTCATTTATTTATTTATGTATTTTTTGTGGGGGGGAGAAGTGGGGAGGGAGGGGGTAGGCGGGCCACTTCTATCGGTCTTTCATTTGTCTATTTTCATCCATCTTCATTCTTTGGCCCATGTGGGCCTCTCATTGCGGTGGCCTCTGTTGTTGCAGAGCACCGGCTCTGGGCGCATGCGCTCCAGAGCTCTGGCTTGGCAATTGGACACATCTGTTCAGCTGCTCCGTGGCACGTGGGATCTTCCCAGGCCAGGGATCGAACTGGCGCCCTTCGCACTGTAAGGCAGTGTCCTTACCCACTGGACCACCAGGGGAAGCCCTCTTTCTCTTTTATTTCAAAAAATGTAAAATTTTTTAAAAATTTTTAACTAAAATTAGTTAAAATTAAATGTATTTCCTTATTTATTTTGGGCTATTCTGTGTTTTCACTGCTGCTGCAGGCTCTTCTGCTGCAGGGAGTGGAGGCTACTCTCTAGTTGAGGTGAGCAGGCTTCTTGTTGCAGTAACTTCTCTTGTGGAACTCAGGCTCTAGGGCTCACGGGCTTCAGTAGTGGCGGCACATGGGCTCAACAGTTGCAGCTTTGAGGTGCTAGAACCCAGGCTCAAGAGTTGTGGCTCACGGGCTTAGTTGTTCCACAGCATGCGGGATCTTCCCAGATCAGGGATTGAACCCACATCTCCTACATCGGCAGGCAAACTCTTTACCACTGAGCCACCAGGGAAGCCCAAGGAGAAATTCTTGATAAACATATCTTCAGATATGGAAACTGATCCCTGATGAGGTAAGCCCACCCCACAACCGACCTTCATATAACCAAGCACAACTGGGCTGCCCCTGCTTCCCCTCGTCGACTTAAAAAAAACGCATGTTGTGAGAGTTGAGAGCTGTTTTATTGGCAACAAAATGAGGACTGCAGCCCAGCAACAGCAACTTTGGAACTCTGCCAAAGAGGCAGGAGGAAAGTCCAGTGTGTAAGTGATTTTGGTGAAGGGGGAATACATGCAAGCAAGCTCATATTTTTCTAGAAGGTTTCTGCTAGTCTCGTAAAGCTTTTGCTAGTCACGAGGAACAGTCGCCACCATGAAGGACTTTAGTGCTTTTCTAAATAGAAGGAGGTACAAGAATCGGGCTCATAGAATTGGCTTCTGAAAATCATTTAACCATCTGAAGGCCTGTCCCGGCAGTTTTTCTCTGCAACCAGAGACTGCCTCCTTTCTGCTCTCCACCCTAAACTCCTTTCAAGGGATGCTGAAGGTCAGCAGCTGCAGCAGCACACGATTTAATCTTGGTAGAGTAGATGGCAAGTGCCAACGTGCAGCTGACACCCTCCTGCCCAACCAGTCCCAACCACTTCTCCACACTCACACCCTCTGCCCCATTAACTCCAAAAGCACCAACTAGTATGTAATAGTAATAAGGATCGGCTTAAACCTTCATGGGGAAATAGAGACAGGCCCATGCACACATGCAGCCAAATTCCATCCTCTTTAGCGTCTCTGCCCCCTCTCTGAAGTTCCTCTCCCAACCTCTGTTGCCAGCTCTCCATCCCTTAATCACTCCACTCCCATCCCCCAGATCCCCTCTCAGAATCCCATCACCTTGCAACTGGCCCCCGAGAAAAACTGACACCATCCCAACAATATTCAGCACCATAAAACATCTGCAGGTCCCCAGCCTGACCCAACAAGCTTCTGGGGGTGGAGATGGAGGGTTAGGCTCAGTGGTCCTCATGTTTAGGGAGCCTTCAAACTTGAGGTTGAGTTGGAGAAACCCCAGGCCTTCTTCTGCTCTGAAGCCTGGAACACATCACAGCACCCAAGGCTCCCTCAACCATCTAGTTCAGGCCTCCCTTGAGCTCAAGGCAGGTGAGCTCTGTGGTCTTGGGTTGGTCCCTGCTGGATGCATGGTTTTCCAACTGACTTTCTTGGTAAGTCAAAAAAAAAAAAAAAACCAAAAATCATGCTACCCAGAATACAACCACTTGCTAGAAGAAGCCAGGACACCTCTCCCAGAGCTAGAAATTCTTGGGAAAATCAAGAATAAAGGGAATAGGGACAAGTGAAAATGATTTTGGTGAAGGGGGAATACATGCAAGCAAGCTCATATTTTTCTAGAAGGTTTCTGCTAGTCTCGTAAAGCTTTTGCTAGTCACGAGGAACAGTCGCCACCATGAAGGACTTTAGTGCTTTTCTAAATAGAAGGAGGTACAAGAATCGGGCTCATAGAATTGGCTTCTGAAAATCATTTAACCATCTGAAGGCCTGTCCCGGCAGTTTTTCTCTGCAACCAGAGACTGCCTCCTTTCTGCTCTCCACCCTAAACTCCTTTCAAGGGATGCTGAAGGTCAGCAGCTGCAGCAGCACACGATTTAATCTTGGTAGAGTAGATGGCAAGTGCCAACGTGCAGCTGACACCCTCCTGCCCAACCAGTCCCAACCACTTCTCCACACTCACACCCTCTGCCCCATTAACTCCAAAAGCACCAACTAGTATGTAATAGTAATAAGGATCGGCTTAAACCTTCATGGGGAAATAGAGACGGGCCCATGCACACATGCAGCCAAATTCCATCCTCTTTAGCGTCTCTGCCCCCTCTCTGAAGTTCCTCTCCCAACCTCTGTTGCCAGCTCTCCATCCCTTAATCACTCCACTCCCATCCCCCAGATCCCCTCTCAGAATCCCATCACCTTGCAACTGGCCCCCGAGAAAAACTGACACCATCCCAACAATATTCAGCACCATAAAACATCTGCAGGTCCCCAGCCTGACCCAACAAGCTTCTGGGGGTGGAGATGGAGGGTTAGGCTCAGTGGTCCTCATGTTTAGGGAGCCTTCAAACTTGAGGTTGAGTTGGAGAAACCCCAGGCCTTCTTCTGCTCTGAAGCCTGGAACACATCACAGCACCCAAGGCTCCCTCAACCATCTAGTTCAGGCCTCCCTTGAGCTCAAGGCAGGTGAGCTCTGTGGTCTTGGGTTGGTCCCTGCTGGATGCATGGTTTTCCAACTGACTTTCTTGGTAAGTCAAAAAAAAAAAAAAAAACCAAAAATCATGCTACCCAGAATACAACCACTTGCTAGAAGAAGCCAGGACACTTCTCCTAGAGCTAGAAATTCTTGGGAAAATCAAGAATAAAGGGAATAGGGACAAGTGAAAATGATGGCATAAATGTTCAATGGAAAATACTCGGAACTAAATGACATAGTTTCTCATTTGATCTGACCTCAGACTAGCTGTCTGGGGCCCTGGGAAAAATCGCTCAGGTTCTTTTTTTTTTTTTTTTGAATTCTCTGCTTCCTTCACTGTAAAAATGGAGATGCCCTTCCTAACTTGTAGGGGTCACTGGGAGGTTAAAATGAAACAATGCATAGGAAAGGGTATTGCGGGGGGTGGGGTGGGGAAGGCTTAGCAGTGAAACAAGCTAACCTGCATTTCTTTTTAGTCTGAATATAGAGACTCCGGGAGATAGTCAGACCAGCTTTTCCCATGCAAGCTGTTATGGTTCCTGACGTGTTAGCGCTTGTGCAGAGCTTACTCATTGTTTCAAAAGAAAGCTCCTTTTATCGCGAAATTGTGAAATGTTTGTCCTGGCAAACCATTATAACTGAAAGAGTAGGATTTCTGATATAATGGTCAGAATTCCCCCGATAGAGTGTCAAAATGAGGTTGTTTCAAGGCATAGGTGAGCTTGAAGGAGCAAATGGGATTGGGGCCAAAACCAAAGAGAGTCTTGCTAGAAACCTAGCTGGAACCAAGCCCAAGAAGGCTCGAGAAAGAAGCCAACTCAAGAGGGATGGTGGGTGGGGCTGAGGGAAGAGAGGGGAGTAAGAGCCCTTCCCCTGGGAGAGCGTATCAAGTGTTTGCCTGCTCAGTCGCTGACTCTTTGCAAATCCACAACCTACCACATTCTTCTGTCCATGGAATTCTCTGGGCAAGAATACTGGAGTGGGTTGTCACTTGTTCATCCAGGGGATCTTCGAGACCCAGAAACTGGACCCACGTCTCCTGCCTTTTCAGGCAGATTCTTTACCACTGAGCCACCAGGGAAGCCCTATTAAAAGTTTTTATACATTCATTATCTCACTGACTACTCTAAATGACCTTATGCGGGATGCGTTACCATTGACTCTCAGGAAACTGTCATACCGGAATTAAGCTCAGAGAGGTTAAGCAGCTTTCACAAGGCCTCACAGTAGCAAGGCAGAGAAGTGAGGAGCGGTAGTTCAGGAAATGAAGACCTTCGCGTCCTCCTCTCCCCTACAATTCTCCTGGACTGCCCTCTCCACTCTAACATCCCATGTTGCTAAAGACAGATGCCAGTCTCAAAAAAGTTGTAGATGGCATTTGGAGGGCTAGCAGGGCCAGAGTTTCAGTAGAAAAGCAAACAGCTAAAATGGCTGCCTTTTTTTTTTTTTTTTAATCCCTAACTCTTTGTTTCCCACTGAACCAAACAGTCCTTGCTGCCCCAGCCCCGCCCCACCCCTCTGGCTTCAGCAGCTGCTCTTAATAACCCTGAGGGAACACTGAGTCGGCTGCTGCCTGGTTTTTACATGCCTGACGGCCACATAATCTGAATAAATGAATCTGAATGAGTGAAATGTGGGGCCAGGGGTCCAGCTTCCCAGTGACTGTTCGGAGGAGACGTAACACAGGCAGAACTGCAGGAGGATTAACACACAATGAAGAGATGTTTAACCAGAGAAAGGAGACAGAGGGAAAGACCCCTCAGACAAGTCCTTTTTCTTCCTCTCCTACTCTGATGGGTGACTGATACCGCTGGCCTGTCTGGAAGACAAGCTACATGACCAAGCTCAAGGCTGCTGCCAGCTTGGGAACACACAGCCTTACACGTTCTTCCTTCTCAGCCTCGTCTCCCATCCCCCTCACTCTTGCTGCCTGGATACTGGGCCTCCCAGTTAAGCCTCCACACACAGACTTTACCACAGATACGTCTCACTGGGCAGTTAAGATAACCCTTCTGACCTCAACCCCCATTTCCTACCTCGTCTGTGGAAGGTTCCCATGATCTCCATGAAGTCTTAGGATGGAAGGCCCAGCGTCCTCTCCCTCGGTGAATCCACAGCATTTCTGAGGCTGCCGTTCTGGGCAGAGCCCTGAACCAGGTGCTCCGGATGAACACAAAGCCAGATGGAGGTCAACGTCTCAGGTGAGGCTTTCTGGGTAAAATTGTTGTTAAGGCCCACAGGGACCAGCCGCAAAGACTGGTCCTCGTGAATACTAATGAGACAAGTCTGTGAGAAAAAAGCAATAGAATTTCTAAAACTGGGGAGTCATTTATACCCAGAAATGATCCACGTCTACAAAATGAAAGTAATGATCCTCTTAACTTAAACGTGAATAAAGAAGAAAAATGAGCTTCCCAGGTGATTCAAACAGTAAAGAATCCCCCTGCCATGCAGGAGACCCAGGTTCGATCCCTGAGTCAGAAGGATCCCCCGGAGAAGAGACTGGCAACCTGTTCCAGTATTCTTGCCTGGAGAATTCCATGGACAGAGGAGTCTAGTAGGCTACAGTCCGTGGGGTGGCAAAGAGTCAGACACGACTGAGCGACTAAGACAACAACCCAACAAAAAAGAAAAATAGCCTATCCTTGTGTGCCACGGGGCTGAGCCCACACTCTAGAGCCCGTGAGCTACAACTGCTGAGCCCGTGTGCTGCAATTACTGAAGCCTGTGCACCCTAGAGCCCGTGATCCACAACAAGAGAAGCCAATTCAGTGAGAAGCCTTCACAGCGCAACGCAGAGTAACCCCCTATCCCCACCCCACTGCAACTAGAGAAAGCCCATACACAGCAACGAAGACCTGGGGCTGCCAAAAGGACAGAAAAACAAACAAACAAACAAACAAAACCTTTACACGCATATGTGACATTTCATTACGTACATGAAAAAAAAAAAAAAATTCCAGGACCACAAAGCTCATGAAGTCAAGGCATTTTTAAATCCCCCGGAAGAAAAGGGTTCTAGAAATGCCAGGTGCAGCTATCACCCAGCGGGGTGGGGAGGTAAAAGGCAAGCCTTTGGGATCAGTCATGGTTTCCACTCTGTCCTCCTTCAGGAATCTGTCACACTCCGCATGTGGTAACTTTATCAGGCAGGGCCACGGAGAGGCCGTGTCTGAGGCCAGGACACAGCTGTAACCTGAGTGTTCCAGGGAGTGGCCCTGGCTGGCCCCCAGGGAGAGCTGCTGTCAGGGGAGCAGGGCCAGCTGGAGCCAGGGGGAGGGAGACGGCGGCCCACGCCCCGCCCTCCACATGCGAGAGCCGCACGCCCTGCTGGAGAGGCCGGTGCTGGCCTGGACGCGGACCAGGGAGGGCCGACCGTCTCCCACCGCGTCCTCCTTTCCTCCACCTCAGTCAAAGTCCCCGCTGTGCCTGGAGCGCGCCTCCTTCCCTTCCTCTCTGCAGCTGCCTTTGCCAGATGGTCTCAGGCGTAGCTCACACACAGTGCAGGCTTCCCACCCACCCCCTGACCTCCAGCTTTGCTTCCTTCTCATCCGGGTCCAACAATCAGTGCGTCAGAATCATAGGGGTTGAGGTGAGGGTGCAGGAGTTTCAAATGCAGGTTCGCAGGCTCTGCCCTGACCCAGTGAATGACACTATCCAGCTGGGGCCCAAGAGTCTGTAGGTTTAACAAATGTTCCAGAAGGTTCTGCTGCAGACTAACTCATCCTGTCCTTGGCTGCCTATTAAACCTTATTTAAACACAGATTCGCTGATTGTGCCCCTCCCCGCCCGGTAGGGGCACGGTGGTGGGGATGGGATGGGGTGGGCTTGTCTGATGCCAGGTGAACTGGTGGGATTAGCTCACCTACAGTCTCCTTACCTGAGGGACCAAGGTGCTGCCGCCCTGGAAAAGAAGTCATCTGAAGAAAGGAGGCAATGAAGGAGGAAATGGGAACCCACTCCAATCTTCTTGCCTGGAAAATTCATACCGTGGAGAGAGGAGCCTGGTGGGCTACCGTCCATGGGGTCACAGGACTGAGCATGCACCCATGAGGAGGGTGGAAGGGGATGCGTTGGTGGCAATAAACAGCTAGAACTAGAGAGAGAGAGAGAGAGAGAGAAAGAGACAGAGAGAGAGGAGGCAAGACCACCTTGACTGTGTGAGGAACACAAGCCTGGGTGTAGGTGGACCAAAGTTTGCTGTTTTACACCAAAGCAATGTCTGGTTCTGACCCCATGGGCCTAGGGAGATGGGGAGCTATACATGGAAGTTAGGAGGACCATTGCAGTGAACTTTCTTAACACAGCAGCAGCAGCAGTAGTAGCACTTTTTAAAAAAATCTTTTTGCCTTGCCACAAGGTGTGTGGGATCTTAGTTCCCCAGTCAGGGATGGAACCTGGGCCCCCTGCAGAGGCCGTGTGGAATCTTAACCAGTGGACCTCCAGGAAGTGCCAGCAGCAGCCCTTTTTCGGGAGGCCCCTTCGAGAGGGCATTTCTCCCCCTCCACCAAAGACTGACCTTCACGCATCAGGACCTGGTGTGGGCGATGAGGCCCAGCAGGAGAACCCGAGGACAGCTTGAATGGTAGCAACTCCTCTGAAGGGACACCAACCCTGCTGCTTTAAGATGAAAACCTCCCCCTCTCACATCTAACCTCCGCCTCCCATTTTAGGTTCATTAGCCTCTTCTAGAAGTAGGCACTCTGACCCTCAGTCATTCCAAACTTAACCTCCACCCGCTTTGGGGGTTAGGCTGCAACTTCCAAGGTAGGTCAGACAACTGGCGATTGAGGAACTTAAACCCTTAACCAGAAAAACTGAGAGCTGGGGGTCAAGGCAAGAGAGAAGCTACAAAAATCTTTGTAAGTCAATACTTAGCATTTACTCCACTAAAAATAATAGGATGTCACACAGAATAATAATAATATCTGTGACATTTTGGCTCATCTTTATTAATTTCCATTAGAACTTGTAGAAAATGTCAGGACCCTCTTTCCTTATATATATACATATGTTTTTATAAATTTTTAGTCCGGGGACAGGTGGGCTGCACGCCCTGGAAAGGGGGAAGTCATCTGAAGAAAGGAGGCAATGAAGGAGGAAATGGGAACCCACTCCAATCTTCTTGCCTGGAAAATTCATACCGTGGAGAGAGGAGCCTGGTGGGCTACCGTCCATGGGGTCACAGGACTGAGCATGCACCCATGAGGAGGGTGGAAGGGGATGCGTTGGTGGCAATAAACAGCTAGAACTAGAGAGAGAGAGAGAGAGAGAGAGAGAAAGAGACAGAGAGAGAGGAGGCAAGACCACCTTGACTGTGTGAGGAACACAAGCCTGGGTGTAGGTGGACCAAAGTTTGCTGTTTTACACCAAAGCAATGTCTGGTTCTGACCCCATGGGCCTAGGGAGATGGGGAGCTATACATGGAAGTTAGGAGGACCATTGCAGTGAACTTTCTTAACACAGCAGCAGCAGCAGTAGTAGCACTTTTTAAAAAAATCTTTTTGCCTTGCCACAAGGTGTGTGGGATCTTAGTTCCCCAGTCAGGGATGGAACCTGGGCCCCCTGCAGAGGCCGTGTGGAATCTTAACCAGTGGACCTCCAGGGAAGTGCCAGCAGCAGCCCTTTTTCGGGAGGCCCCTTCGAGAGGGCATTTCTCCCCCTCCACCAAAGACTGACCTTCACGCATCAGGACCTGGTGTGGGCGATGAGGCCCAGCAGGAGAACCCGAGGACAGCTTGAATGGTAGCAACTCCTCTGAAGGGACACCAACCCTGCTGCTTTAAGATGAAAACCTCCCCCTCTCACATCTAACCTCCGCCTCCCATTTTAGGTTCATTAGCCTCTTCTAGAAGTAGGCACTCTGACCCTCAGTCATTCCAAACTTAACCTCCACCCGCTTTGGGGGTTAGGCTGCAACTTCCAAGGTAGGTCAGACAACTGGCGATTGAGGAACTTAAACCCTTAACCAGAAAAACTGAGAGCTGGGGGTCAAGGCAAGAGAGAAGCTACAAAAATCTTTGTAAGTCAATACTTAGCATTTACTCCACTAAAAATAATAGGATGTCACACAGAATAATAATAATATCTGTGACATTTTGGCTCATCTTTATTAATTTCCATTAGAACTTGTAGAAAAATGTCAGGACCCTCTTTCCTTATATATATACATATGTTTTTATAAATTTTTTATTTTTGCCCATGCTGCGTGACATGTGGGATCTTAGTTACACAACCAGGGGTCGAACCCACATCCGCTGTGGTAGAAGCTGAGAGTCTTAACCACTGAGCCTCCAGGGAACCCCCTCCCTATATTTTAAAGGAAGTCCCTGTGAATTACTTATGTTATCCCCCCTGTGCTATGCACACTGAGGCACTGCCCTTGTTTTCTTGTTTAAATGGTTTAAATACCATTCTGGGTTGTTTTTCTAAATTTATTTCTTTGACTGTGCTGGGTCTTAGTTATCTCATGCTGGATCTACGGGTTGCAGCATGCAGGATCTAGTTCCCTGATTAGGAATCAAACCCAAGTCTCCTGCATTGGGAGCACGGAGTCCTTGACATCAGGGAAGTCCTGACCCCGGTTTTTTTTAAACTCAGAATTGTGAGCTGTTAGCTGCAGGACTGTTCGCAGGTCCCCAAACTGCAGTGTCACTCCGGAAAACCAGTAACTTTGGATGTTTGGACAGAAAACGCCCAGTTGTCCTCAGAGAGTTCTCTCTGCTTGAGATCTTTGAGCCAAAGCTCCTGCATCTCTGCTTCCCTCCTCCTGGATCCCACCCACGTTCCAGGCCAAGGTCGGCCTTCCCCTCTGTGTTCCTCCACTTCTCCCTAGCCATCTGCTTTCCATCTCTAGCCTCCACATGTTTCTTAGAATGGAAGGAAGAGCCAGAGAAGTCCAGACAGGGATGGGACCCCAGGGAAGGCAGGTGTGGCCTTGACGCTGCTCGTCCTTCGCTCAGCCCCTCATCACTTTCTCTGGCTCCCTCAATGGGCAGAAGTTGCGGCTCAACACCAAAGAGAGGAGAGAATCTGCCCTTCTAACTTTCAGAGAAATGTCCCACGGGCAGGCGTTGGGCCCCCAGTGGGGTCACAGACCCACTCCTGCACTCACCTTCAGGAGAGAAGATGGGTGCCGTGGCTGGTCACTCTCTTCAGTCACCTCCTCACTCTCACCTCCCTGTAACCCCAGCTTCACGGAGTAATACTAGAAAAGTGGAAGCCCATCTTACCACTTCCCTACTTAAGGTCTTCCAGTCACTTCCCTTTCCACCTGAAAAAGAACTCAAGAGTTTAGCCCTGGCCTCGATCACCGCAGGATTGGGCCTCTGTGATTTCCTCACCCTCTTCTCCTATGTTCTCCCCTCCTACAGTTCAGCTATATTGGCACCTTCTTGGATACATCCTTGGACACAGCAAACTCCTTCCTGCCCCAGGACCCTGGCACCTGTTAAGTGTGGGGCGCTCCCCACTGGAGGCTCTTTCCCTGCGAAGATGTCACGATCTCCAAGAGATCTTTCCTCCTCCCTGTTGTCCCTCCATCAACTCAACCCCTTTCCCACACTTTATTTTCCTCACAGCACAGATCACCACCTCTGTCTTTCGGTTCTTCAGCCACTTGTTTAACAACTGTCTCCTGTAATCAGACTATCAGCTTTAGAGGCTAGGAACCTGTTCTTGTTCACAGGTGGGACCCACCCTAGAACCTGGCACATAATTAGTGCTCAATGAACGCTTACTGTAAGCAGTGAACGCAGACCTGGAGGTGAAGCAGCCTGGGAAGGCTGGGCCATGGAAGTGGCAAACCCCCTGGCAGGCACCCGGATCCTGGAGATAAGCGGGCCTACGACCTCAACAGGCGATCAGCGTTTCCTGGACAAGGGGCGGGGGCTGCCCCTGAGAGTGGGTGCTCTCCTCTGTCACCATTTCCAATCTCTTTGTACCCTTCCAGTTTCCATTCGATTCCCATCCTCTGCTTTTCTCAGATTCCTTCTCATGCAAACCCGCCTTCTCCCTCTTTTGATTTTATAGTGGCAATCACATAGAGTAGACTCTGCCAACGCTTTATTTACAGTTGAGAAAGCAGCTAGCTGTCAACCTGCTTTTAAAACATATAGATAGTTTTCTTAGACTGTTGTCCAAAGTTGGAAGTGCTTTTCTTTCTGGCTCTTTAGGAGCCTAGTACAGTTACTAGTTAGATGAATCTGTCATAAAAAAGTTGATAAAATGATACAACATAATGATATCATTCCTTTGTTCAACAGCTCTCAAACTCTGTAAAATGAGCAGATCAGAGGAAAATGAGCTGACCCTTAGACATATGACCAATGTTTTTGGCATCTGAATTCATGTTTATCTGCAATATTATGAACTTCACAAAATTGTCCTTTCACACCACCAGATTCTTAATTAAATGAACACCACTGCTGCAATTCTCTGATAAATAAAATGAGCATTTCCACATGAATTAGAAATGCCAACTTGTTAATAGCTTCCCTGAGGTTTTGTTACAAAATCAGTACCATTTCTGTCATTTTGCAGGCCCCCCTTAATACAGCTTCCCTGGAGGATGTTCCTGTTTTTACATCTAAGAGAGTCTCCTTTTCCTCCTCCCTGTTGTCCCTCCATCAACTCAACCCCTTTCCCACACTTTATTTTCCTCACAGCACAGATCACCACCTCTGTCTTTCGGTTCTTCAGCCACTTGTTTAACAACTGTCTCCTGTAATCAGACTATCAGCTTTAGAGGCTAGGAACCTGTTCTTGTTCACAGGTGGGACCCACCCTAGAACCTGGCACATAATTAGTGCTCAATGAACGCTTACTGTAAGCAGTGAACGCAGACCTGGAGGTGAAGCAGCCTGGGAAGGCTGGGCCATGGAAGTGGCAAACCCCCTGGCAGGCACCCGGATCCTGGAGATAAGCGGGCCTACGACCTCAACAGGCGATCAGCGTTTCCTGGACAAGGGGCGGGGGCTGCCCCTGAGAGTGGGTGCTCTCCTCTGTCACCATTTCCAATCTCTTTGTACCCTTCCAGTTTCCATTCGATTCCCATCCTCTGCTTTTCTCAGATTCCTTCTCATGCAAACCCGCCTTCTCCCTCTTTTGATTTTATAGTGGCAATCACATAGAGTAGACTCTGCCAACGCTTTATTTACAGTTGAGAAAGCAGCTAGCTGTCAACCTGCTTTTAAAACATATAGATAGTTTTCTTAGACTGTTGTCCAAAGTTGGAAGTGCTTTTCTTTCTGGCTCTTTAGGAGCCTAGTACAGTTACTAGTTAGATGAATCTGTCATAAAAAAGTTGATAAAATGATACAACATAATGATATCATTCCTTTGTTCAACAGCTCTCAAACTCTGTAAAATGAGCAGATCAGAGGAAAATGAGCTGACCCTTAGACATATGACCAATGTTTTTGGCATCTGAATTCATGTTTATCTGCAATATTATGAACTTCACAAAATTGTCCTTTCACACCACCAGATTCTTAATTAAATGAACACCACTGCTGCAATTCTCTGATAAATAAAATGAGCATTTCCACATGAATTAGAAATGCCAACTTGTTAATAGCTTCCCTGAGGTTTTGTTACAAAATCAGTACCATTTCTGTCATTTTGCAGGCATAATACACACCACATTCCCATCTGGAAACGAGACTGTGCTCAGACAGTCGCTTCCCAAGTGTGGGTAGGATGTTCCATCCCTCAGGTGTCCCCTCATTCCTCTTATCATCCATGACAATAGCTAACTGGTTAGTAAAATATCTCATATCGCATTGCTTTAGTGAGATGTACCCAGTTTAGATCAGTTGGAAGATAAAGCTGCTCTGAGCCTATTAAAATTAGAAAACTTACAACATTCAAAAAATACTAGGGTTTCTAAGGTTAGACACAACTAAACAACTGAACATACACGCATGTGTGCACAGGGCTTCCCTGGTGGTCCAGTGGTTAAGAATCTGCCTGCCAATGCAGGAAACATGGGTTCAATCCCTAGTCTGGGAATATCCCATATGCTGGGAAGCAGGAAAGCCTGTGAGCCACAACTACTGAGCCCATATACGTCAATTACTGAAGCTCACGCCCTTAGAGCCCATGCTCCGCAATAAGAAAAACCACCACAATAAGAAGCCTGCACACCACAAGGAAGAGTAGCACCCCCCCACCCCCCACAATTAAAGAAAAGCCCATGCACAGCAGTGAAGACCCAGCACAGCCAAAAATAAAATAAATAGATCTAAACTTCCTAAAGGAAGAGCGCCGATTGTACCCGTCATTGCATACCTTTCCTGGTAGCTCAAATGGTAAAGAATCTGCCTGCAATCCAAAAGACCGGGGTTCAATCCCTGGGTCGGGATGATCCCCTGGAGAAGGGAAGGGCTACCACTCCAGTGTTCCTCCCTGGAGAACTCCAAGGACAGAGGAACCTGGTGGGCTGTAGTCCATGAGGTCACAAAGAGTCAGACATGACTGAACGACTAACAGTGCTTTGCCTACCTGGTATTTAGGTGGCTAACATGGGCATGGCCCATGGCCTCCCAATGCCTCAACCTCCTCATCTGTCAAATGGCCATAACGATGGCAACTCAACATTTCATAGGCTTGTTGTGAGGGCTAACTGCTTGGAAAGCACTCAATCAAGGGCCTAGTATGTAGTAAACACCTTAAAGATATTACCTGATTGTTGTTAGGCTTAAAAGCACTCAGTCATTATTGCTGGGTGACGATGACAGGCGACTTTCTATCATTCAACAACTCAAGTGTCCCAGGTCATCATTCCAAGAAGAGCTGCCGTTCAGCCTCCTCCACAGCACCAGTTACATACCAACAATTACTGTGCTAAAGTCCTTTTTTTTCCCTTTTTTTTTAAACCTATATTTTACTTTTAACTTTTACAGAGTTTTGTTGTTTACAGATATGCATGTTCCCAGATGTGCTAAAGTCCTTTAAAGACGGTTTCTTTTTTTTTTTTTCTCTTTCCCCATCATGCCTCTTTTATTGTATTTTTATTTTCATCCATCTTTTTATCCTTTGGTATGTGTGGGCCTTCCATTGCAGCGGCCTCTCTCACTGCAGAGCACAGGCTCTGGGCACATGCGCTCCAGAGAACTGACTTGTATTTGGACACACCAGTCCAGCCTCTCCGTGGCATGTGGGATCTTCCCGGGCCAAGGATCGAACCTGTGCCCCTTGCACTGCAAGGCAGACTCTTTACCCACTGGACCACCAGGGAAGTCCCAAAGACGCTTTCCTAACTAAACCTAACTTCCTCCTTGAACACCTGTCTGCTGATAAGTATAGTAGAATAAAGTGTCGGCCTTGCCAGAATGTTAGGTGAGTGACCTAAAAAGAGTGAAGTTATGCTGTTTTAAATCAAGAGAGCAACACACAGAATCGTTGCTACAAATGACACTCACTTGTTTTTGAGACCGAGCACTGCTATAGTCTCAGTTCAACTTCAGTCGCCTTTCTCTACTAATCACCTCCTTTGCCTCTACGCCCTTATTTAACATTATTTCCATTTTGGAACAGAGTCTTTGAATTCATTGTGGAGACCTGCCGTTTCCACTTTGTTTTGCATAAGCTATTTTATTTAGAAAGTCCTCTAGCTTTGTGTTCAAACTTACCTAGGCATTTCATTATCTTGGTGACTCATTGCTTAGCTCCAGAGAGGTGATAGCAATAACAAGACAAAAAATTAAACAGATCTGAGCTAGCTAGGAGATGCCTGGGTTGCCTCAAGCAGGCGAGAAGCCTAGAAGAAGAGATCCAGTGCCAGCCGCCATCCCTGAGGCCAGAGACCTCTCCTCACCCCTCCCACTCCAGCCAGGTGACCTCTGCCTGTGAAGGGCCTCTGTCTCATTGCCTTTTCAGTTGCTCAGGGCAGCCATAAGGCTGGAACGTCCAGTTCGCATGTAGAATTTCTGGCCTTCTCAAAATTCTGTACTAGAAGGTGATGGCACAGGGAGACGGTCTTGGTGCCCGGCCTGCAGCCTAACCCCCTTTTTCTTCCCGGCAGGCTCTGGCGCCGTAAAAGCTCTCCCATGGGGCTGGTGGACACCCAGCTTGGTGTCCAAGCTGACTCCCTGCAGATAGCTCCCCTTGGCCATTCAGGAACCGGCAACATGGTCCATCCAGGAAAGACAGACCTGAAGAGGGCCCGTATGGCCACCGAACACCTGGAGAATGTTCCAGAAGGAAGGATATGGGTTTATTCCACGCAAGTGCTGCACCCAGAACTGGAATCCTCTTGCCTGGATCTAAAAGCAATGCTTACAAGGCATCGTTCATTTCACTGAGGAGGTGCTTCCCAAGCCCAAAGTGGATACTGGAGAAAGGCAAACGGGGTATCATTTCACTGGGAAAAGGAGAGATGCTTGTATAGTAGAATAAAGTGTCGGCCTTGCCAGAATGTTAGGTGAGTGACCTAAAAAGAGTGAAGTTATGCTGTTTTAAATCAAGAGAGCAACACACAGAATCGTTGCTACAAATGACACTCACTTGTTTTTGAGACCGAGCACTGCTATAGTCTCAGTTCAACTTCAGTCGCCTTTCTCTACTAATCACCTCCTTTGCCTCTCGCCTTATTTAACAGTATTTCCATTTTGGAACAGAGTCTTTGAATTCATTGTGGAGACCTGCCGTTTCCACTTTGTTTTGCATAAGCTATTTTATTTAGAAAGTCCTCTAGCTTTGTGTTCAAACTTACCTAGGCATTTCATTATCTTGGTGACTCATTGCTTAGCTCCAGAGAGGTGATAGCAATAACAAGACAAAAAATTAAACAGATCTGAGCTAGCTAGGAGATGCCTGGGTTGCCTCAAGCAGGCGAGAAGCCTAGAAGAAGAGATCCAGTGCCAGCCGCCATCCCTGAGGCCAGAGACCTCTCCTCACCCCTCCCACTCCAGCCAGGTGACCTCTGCCTGTGAAGGGCCTCTGTCTCATTGCCTTTTCAGTTGCTCAGGGCAGCCATAAGGCTGGAACGTCCAGTTCGCATGTAGAATTTCTGGCCTTCTCAAAATTCTGTACTAGAAGGTGATGGCACAGGGAGACGGTCTTGGTGCCCGGCCTGCAGCCTAACCCCCTTTTTCTTCCCGGCAGGCTCTGGCGCCGTAAAAGCTCTCCCATGGGGCTGGTGGACACCCAGCTTGGTGTCCAAGCTGACTCCCTGCAGATAGCTCCCCTTGGCCATTCAGGAACCGGCAACATGGTCCATCCAGGAAAGACAGACCTGAAGAGGGCCCGTATGGCCACCGAACACCTGGAGAATGTTCCAGAAGGAAGGATATGGGTTTATTCCACGCAAGTGCTGCACCCAGAACTGGAATCCTCTTGCCTGGATCTAAAAGCAATGCTTACAAGGCATCGTTCATTTCACTGAGGAGGTGCTTCCCAAGCCCAAAGTGGATACTGGAGAAAGGAGTCCAGTCAAATCTAAGAGTGGATATACTGTGGTATGTTCTGCTCATTATGAAACTTCAGATGAGGTCAAAGAAGTGAAAGAACTCTGATGCTGGGGTTGCCACAAGCACCTCCCTGGAGGAGAGAGGACCTGAACCAACTCTCAAAAGAGCATCTGGAACAATTGTTTGGTGAGAATTCACGACGGCCTTTTCACCTCATGTTACATCATATATTTTCTTGGACATTTTTTCTCTTTAAGTTTCTCTGTATAACCACTTTGGCAGGACCTCAGTTTTCTGCCCACATCATTTTTGCATGGCCTTCAAAATGGAGTTTGTTGTTGTTTAGTCTGTAAGTCATGCCTTCCTCTTTTGCGACCCCACAGACTGTAGCCCACCAGGCTCCTCTGCCCATGGGATTCTCCAGGCAGGAATACTGGAGTGGGTTGCCATTTCCTCCTTCAGGGGATCTTCCTGACTCAGGGACAGAACCTGGGTCTCCGGCATTGCAGGAAGATTTTTCACCATCTAAGGCACCAGGGCCACCCAGGCCACCACTCCTTAAAGCCTGGCACTCCCCCTCCTCGCCTCCACCGTGTGTGCTTAGGTGGCTTCTAAAAGGTTCAGATGAACTTGGTCACATTCAAGGGCTCAGAAGGTCTCAGCATTTTCAGAGGCAAAGTGCTGTGTCTGAAACAAGCCTCTTTGGGTCATGTCTATGTGACACAGGCCGGTTCCTCCGGGCCTTTCCACTTTGGCCCAAGTCCCCTCAGTCCTTTGCTCAGTGTTACAAAGTAACAAATCCGAGTGGGAACATTTTCATTTCCCCTTATCTCCCAAATGCCATTCTGAGATGGTCTGGTGGTGACTTAGGAAATAAGTCTCAAGGCTCCGTAGCTACTTGTCCTCCCCATGGGCCAGAGTGCTTCCTTTGTGATGTTCATATTTACAATGGTAGAATTTATGCTTTGGTTTTAGGGCAGGAAATGATGATTGGCTTACACGGCTCCAGAATTAGGGCGGAAAAGGTGGGGACATGGATTACTTGGATCTTCAAGGAAAGGCCAAAGATCAGGTCTCTGGCTTTTTAGTGACGTGGAAAGAATCTGGATTGTGAATCCCAGCAGCGGGGCTTGACCCCAGAGTTCCTCTTCTGTCCTTCACTGCACACGCACTGAGTGAAGCCCGAGCGTTCCAGGCTCCCAGGATGCCCAGGTGGGTGACACCATGCTCCTTGGGAGGACCGTGACTCAGAGCCAGGCTGTTAGATTCCCTCTAACTCGCTTTCCTCCTGGGTAAACAGACAGTGACACGGACCCCTCTCAGGAGAGTGAGCCAACCTAAGAAGTGGAAACAGACGCCGCCACTTACATGAAACATAAGTTGCAGAGTCAATGAACTGTAGCCCAGCGGCTGCTGGGAGGACCTGGGTGTGGCCCCCGTGCTAGCCCTGGGCTGGGGGCCCTGCACAACCCATG
The DNA here is from genome assembly GCA_022376925.1 of Tragulus kanchil. NCBI lineage: Eukaryota > Metazoa > Chordata > Mammalia > Artiodactyla > Tragulidae > Tragulus > Tragulus kanchil. The sequence goes on from JAIOJX010000024.1 coordinate 25,743,055, forward strand.
GGGTCCAGGGACAGCCGTGGCTGCCGCAGAGCAGGTTCTCTGTGTTTAACCAGCATACAGAGCTGAATGTTTCTGGAGATACAACCCAGAAGATTCCTGCAAGTCTAGCAGCCTTCCACCCAGCAAGGCGATGCATTCTTTCTTTCTTGAAGCCCCCATAAACACTGGAAAACACACTACTGAATCTAACGTGAAAATACAATTTTTAGAAACTGACATTTTAGACAAGTGGAATCTTGAGAGGGTTCTAGATACTTCTGGAGCTCAGGCATGACCCTCCCCAAATCCCTCATCTCACCCAGAACCCACGGGCCCTCACAGGGCTCAGGGCACATTCATTTTCTTGAACTCTCTCGAACAGTTCCTCTTTGGATCTAGCTCCATGGAACTGGGCAACTCGTATCTTTGGGGGACACAACGTCAGAGGAAATTCTCAACCAGGCCCTGCATCTTTGGGAGAGAGACCGCTTTTCATTTCTCACTTCTTGCTCAAAGCGCAAACGCGCCGGGCCTGTCTGGCCTAGTTACTGCCTTCTGTTACTGCTGCCGATAGCTTCTTGTGATTTAAACAAGGGGTTTAGCTTTGGTTTTAGGGCAGGAAATGATGATTGGCTTACGGCTCCAGAATGAGGGCGGAAAAGGTGGGGACATGGATTACTTGGATCTTCAAGGAAAGGCCAAAGATCAGGTCTCTGGCTTTTTAGTGACGTGGAAAGAATCTGGATTGTGAATCCCAGCAGCGGGGCTTGACCCCAGAGTTCCTCTTCTGTCCTTCACTGCACACGCACTGAGTGAAGCCCAGCGTTCCAGGCTCCCAGGATGCCCAGGTGGGTGACACCATGCTCCTTGGGAGGACCGTGACTCAGAGCCAGGCTGTTAGATTCCCTCTAACTCGCTTTCCTCCTGGGTAAACAGACAGTGACACGGACCCCTCTCAGGAGAGTGAGCCAACCTAAGAAGTGGAAACAGACGCCGCCACTTACATGAAACATAAGTTGCAGAGTCAATGAACTGTAGCCCAGCGGCTGCTGGGAGGACCTGGGTGTGGCCCCCGTGCTAGCCCTGGGCTGGGGGCCCTGCACAACCCATGGGGTCCAGGGACAGCCGTGGCTGCCGCAGAGCAGGTTCTCTGTGTTTAACCAGCATACAGAGCTGAATGTTTCTGGAGATACAACCCAGAAGATTCCTGCAAGTCTAGCAGCCTTCCACCCAGCAAGGCGATGCATTCTTTCTTTCTTGAAGCCCCCATAAACACTGGAAAACACACTACTGAATCTAACGTGAAAATACAATTTTTAGAAACTGACATTTTAGACAAGTGGAATCTTGAGAGGGTTCTAGATACTTCTGGAGCTCAGGCATGACCCTCCCCAAATCCCTCATCTCACCCAGAACCCACGGGCCCTCACAGGGCTCAGGGCACATTCATTTTCTTGAACTCTCTCGAACAGTTCCTCTTTGGATCTAGCTCCATGGAACTGGGCAACTCGTATCTTTGGGGGACACAACGTCAGAGGAAATTCTCAACCAGGCCCTGCATCTTTGGGAGAGAGACCGCTTTTCATTTCTCACTTCTTGCTCAAAGCGCAAACGCGCCGGGCCTGTCTGGCCTAGTTACTGCCTTCTGTCTCTGCGACTTGCCTGGCGCCAGCACTCAGCTTCCTCCTTATTAATGTTCTGCGATGATCCCCTCTTGGAGCAGCGGATCCATCACCGCTTGGGGTCATTAGAGGGCAGACACCAGCAGAGAAGACTCTGTGGGCTTAATCTAGCAAATATCATCCCTTGCATGATCAGAACAATTACAAAATTCTGCTCTTAAAAATGCAGTGAGAAAATACCCAGCACTGTGGACGCTGTAGAATTTGTCTGTCAACTTTCTATTTTTAGGATAGCAGGTGGAGCCGTGCGGGAAAATAAACCCTGGGGAAGTGTCGTTACTTTAAGTTCTTCCAGGAGATTAGGACATGGAGACATTTTCTAAATTTTATTAAAAGATATATATTTTTTTGCCTCTCTAATTCCATGGAAAATAAAAAGCATGAAAGAAATTGTGATGCACAGCACCAAGATCTGGAGCTCAGGGGGCTGAGAGGAATGCAGGTGGGATGCGAGGGGGTGTTTTAGGCTCAAGTCACTATTTAAGAAAATCAAATGACGGATTGCAGAATGCAGGTTCTATACGAATGGCTGGCAAGTGACGATTTCATCTCTTACAGAATTTATCCAATGCTGCACAACTGTTCGAGGCTTCCTCAAAGCCTAGGCTGATGCTAATAAAGAGCTTCCCTTCTGAAGAAATGGGGCTTGATGTTCCGATGAGACCAGGAGAAAGAAAGATTTAAAAAAAAAAACAAAACAAAACAGGTCTGGGGAAGGCTGAAGAGGCTGAGCTCAGGGTACAAAAGGCTCTAGAGTGGTTGAACCTGAAGCCACGCCAAGCCAGAAGCGACGGCTCAGAAAGAAAGAAGGAACTGCTGACTCCAGGCATCTCCTGATGGAACACAGAGCCACAGAGCTCCAGTTGGTTTTTCTCCAAGTGGAGCCGACCGACCATGCCTAGGTGTCTCTTGGTGCTGTGAGGGGGTGGAGTTGTTAAAATGTAGGTTCCTGGCCCCTATCCTCATCTTCATCTTCTCGAATTCGAACCTTTAGGAACCAGACGGTGGAACCTGATTTTATACCGATAGCCCAGGAGCACGTTATCCTAACGTGGCTCTCTAGCTCCCTTGAACATAGCTGGACAGCGACCATGGGCCAGGTCCCTGCTACACGTGGAAAAACATCCCGGGGTGGTGTGGGGGTGCCAGAGAAGCAGGAGGCGGGTTAGTGCCCTAAGACCTACGCTCCAGGCGCCCATAAACCCTTGGGCGTCTGTTCCAGGTCCACTTCCTGGCTTCCCCCAACACCTTCCCCAGGAAGCTCCAGCGCCTCACACCTCATCTGTTTCTCTTTTTGCAAAAAGCAGATTCGAACTGGGCAAGTAGCAGGAGAAGGGTCAAGTCAGAAGCAGGGTGACGGCTGGGTCCCACAAGAATGTGAGAACCTTGGAAGAAAATGCTGGCCAAATCAAGGAGGCCCCACTTCTTCCCGAGGGGTGGGTTTTAATTCCATGGAAAATAAAAAGCATGAAAGAAATTGTGATGCACAGCACCAAGATCTGGAGCTCAGGGGGCTGAGAGGAATGCAGGTGGGATGCGAGGGGGTGTTTTAGGCTCAAGTCACTATTTAAGAAAATCAAATGACGGATTGCAGAATGCAGGTTCTATACGAATGGCTGGCAAGTGACGATTTCATCTCTTACAGAATTTATCCAATGCTGCACAACTGTTCGAGGCTTCCTCAAAGCCTAGGCTGATGCTAATAAAGAGCTTCCCTTCTGAAGAAATGGGGCTTGATGTTCCGATGAGACCAGGAGAAAGAAAGATTTAAAAAAAAAAACAAAACAAAACAGGTCTGGGGAAGGCTGAAGAGGCTGAGCTCAGGGTACAAAAGGCTCTAGAGTGGTTGAACCTGAAGCCACGCCAAGCCAGAAGCGACGGCTCAGAAAGAAAGAAGGAACTGCTGACTCCAGGCATCTCCTGATGGAACACAGAGCCACAGAGCTCCAGTTGGTTTTTCTCCAAGTGGAGCCGACCGACCATGCCTAGGTGTCTCTTGGTGCTGTGAGGGGGTGGAGTTGTTAAAATGTAGGTTCCTGGCCCCTATCCTCATCTTCATCTTCTCGAATTCGAACCTTTAGGAACCGGGACGGTGGAACCTGATTTTATACCGATAGCCCAGGAGCACGTTATCCTAACGTGGCTCTCTAGCTCCCTTGAACATAGCTGGACAGCGACCATGGGCCAGGTCCCTGCTACACGTGGAAAAACATCCCGGGGTGGTGTGGGGGTGCCAGAGAAGCAGGAGGCGGGTTAGTGCCCTAAGACCTACGCTCCAGGCGCCCATAAACCCTTGGGCGTCTGTTCCAGGTCCACTTCCTGGCTTCCCCCAACACCTTCCCCAGGAAGCTCCAGCGCCTCACACCTCATCTGTTTCTCTTTTTGCAAAAAGCAGATTTGAACTGGGCAAGTAGCAGGAGAAGGGTCAAGTCAGAAGCAGGGGGTGACGGCTGGGTCCCACAAGAATGTGAGAACCTTGGAAGAAAATGCTGAACAACGGTACCCAGGAGGGAAGGAAGCGGTGGGCAAGGGGAGGGCCCCCACTTCTTCCCAGCAGGCCTGGCCTGGGTGCTCCTTGATCAGGCCGCCTAGTCCGCTCCGCAGCCCTCCTCTGCCTCCCGCTCCGCCCACGGGGCTCCCATCTCCCGGGACAGCATCCCGTTCCCGCCCCAGCGTCTGCACAAGATCAAGACGGGCTGGTTTACTACGAAACCGAGAAGGCTGAGCGCGGCCGGTCTGGCCTTGACCACTGGCCGCCCTGGGTTCCTCCCTCACCCCCTCCAGCTCCGGCTCCTTACCCGACCCCGGCACCTCTGGAGCTAAGCCCTGGCGTTGCAGCCTCCCGCTCTGTGAGAGGAGAATCCCCAGGAGAAAAGTTTCTGGAAAACAAAGGGAAGGGCTTTGTCGGGGCCCGGGCCTGGATGAGGCGGCAGCGGACCTCCCAGGTCGGGGCTGCGAGGCCGGGGGTCCCGTGTCACAGATGGAGGGGCCCTGCTCCTCCCAGGACCCTCTCCTTAAAGGTCAGTCCGCAGCCTCTGGAGCTCGCTCCCTGCGGAGTGCGGAGCCTGCGCCACCCGGTGGTCGCCGCGGGAACTGCACCCGAGACTCCGGCTCCCTCCCTCCGCAGGCGCTGCACACTGGGAGAATTAAGGACAACACCAGGGCTTCCCTGGCGGCCCAGTGGGTAAAGCGTCCGTCTTGCAGTGCAAGAGCCATCGGTTCGATCCCTGACCCGGGAAGATTCCACTGCTGTGCATAGCGGACAGCGACCATGGGCCAGGTCCCTGCTACACGTGGAAAAACATCCCGGGGTGGTGTGGGGGTGCCAGAGAAGCAGGAGGCGGGTTAGTGCCCTAAGACCTACGCTCCAGGCGCCCATAAACCCTTGGGCGTCTGTTCCAGGTCCACTTCCTGGCTTCCCCCAACACCTTCCCCAGGAAGCTCCAGCGCCTCACACCTCATCTGTTTCTCTTTTTGCAAAAAGCAGATTTGAACTGGGCAAGTAGCAGGAGAAGGGTCAAGTCAGAAGCAGGGGGTGACGGCTGGGTCCCACAAGAATGTGAGAACCTTGGAAGAAAATGCTGAACAACGGTACCCAGGAGGGAAGGAAGCGGTGGGCAAGGGGAGGGCCCCCACTTCTTCCCAGCAGGCCTGGCCTGGGTGCTCCTTGATCAGGCCGCCTAGTCCGCTCCGCAGCCCTCCTCTGCCTCCCGCTCCGCCCACGGGGCTCCCATCTCCCGGGACAGCATCCCGTTCCCGCCCCAGCGTCTGCACAAGATCAAGACGGGCTGGTTTACTACGAAACCGAGAAGGCTGAGCGCGGCCGGTCTGGCCTTGACCACTGGCCGCCCTGGGTTCCTCCCTCACCCCCTCCAGCTCCGGCTCCTTACCCGACCCCGGCACCTCTGGAGCTAAGCCCTGGCGTTGCAGCCTCCCGCTCTGTGAGAGGAGAATCCCCAGGAGAAAAGTTTCTGGAAAACAAAGGGAAGGGCTTTGTCGGGGCCCGGGCCTGGATGAGGCGGCAGCGGACCTCCCAGGTCGGGGCTGCGAGGCCGGGGGTCCCGTGTCACAGATGGAGGGGCCCTGCTCCTCCCAGGACCCTCTCCTTAAAGGTCAGTCCGCAGCCTCTGGAGCTCGCTCCCTGCGGAGTGCGGAGCCTGCGCCACCCGGTGGTCGCCGCGGGAACTGCACCCGAGACTCCGGCTCCCTCCCTCCGCAGGCGCTGCACACTGGGAGAATTAAGGACAACACCAGGGCTTCCCTGGCGGCCCAGTGGGTAAAGCGTCCGTCTTGCAGTGCAAGAGCCATCGGTTCGATCCCTGACCCGGGAAGATTCCACCTGCTGTGGACTGGCTGGACTGGTGTGTCCAATTACGAGCCAGTGCTCTGGAGCCCTTGTGCCCAGAGCCGGTGCTCTGCAACGAGACAGGCCACTGCAATGGGAGGCTCACACAGGCCGAAGAATAAAGAGGGATGAAAGCAAATAAATAAGAACACCAATAAAAGATCAAAAACAAAAACAAAAAACAATGCCAAGGGGCTTCCCTGGTGGTCCAGTGGGTAGGGACACTGCCTTGCAGTGCAAGGGGCACCAGTTCGATCCTTGGCCTGGGAAGATCCCACATAGGCTGGACCGATGTGTCCAACTACCAAGCCGGAGCTCTGGGACTTGAGCACCCAGAGTTGGCGCTCTGCGATGAGAGGCCACTGCAATGGGAGGCCAAAGAACAAAGATAAATAAATGGAAGACCAAAAGAAGTAGCCAAAACAAAACAAAACAAAACAATGCCAGGCACCGAGTAATGCATGGTGTTAGGTTGCTCTCGTTCCAGGGCCAGGAATGAGTCCACTTTGAGTCAAAGAAGAAACTGGAATGGTAATACTATCAATAGCGCGGATGAAGACACTTAACACCTACGATTTCAGCAGTGCTTGACATTTTGCCCCGAGTCGCGTTCTGGTCTGATAGACTGTATCACTGCCTCACCTGTGACAGACGCGAGAGGTCTGTCACCAGTCTATGCACAGGACCCTTGAGGTCCATGCCTTACACACATTCACTTGTTCACTGAGCTCCCTTGTCCTTTAAACTTCAGTCCCTGAAGTCAGAGGGAAGCTGACCAGGGAGCCTCACCCTCTCAGCCAGGGTAGCTCTCCTCTGGATCTTGGTGCTTTTTGCTTTCCGCCTGGGAAAACCAAACGGAAAGCCTTCCGTTTCCACTGGAAACGTCCCTACCTGTAGAGGCAAGAGGCGCAGCCACGGGAAGAAGGTGGAACTTCAGAATAGGGAGGGTGCTGTGCGGCTCACCTCCTGTGAGACTCCGGCTCCCTCCCTCCGCAGGCGCTGCACACTGGGAGAATTAAGGACAACACCAGGGCTTCCCTGGCGGCCCAGTGGGTAAAGCGTCCGTCTTGCAGTGCAAGAGCCATCGGTTCGATCCCTGACCCGGGAAGATTCCACCTGCTGTGGACTGGCTGGACTGGTGTGTCCAATTACGAGCCAGTGCTCTGGAGCCCTTGTGCCCAGAGCCGGTGCTCTGCAACGAGACAGGCCACTGCAATGGGAGGCTCACACAGGCCGAAGAATAAAGAGGGATGAAAGCAAATAAATAAGAACACCAATAAAAGATAAAAAACAAAAACAAAAAACAATGCCAAGGGGCTTCCCTGGTGGTCCAGTGGGTAGGGACACTGCCTTGCAGTGCAAGGGGCACCAGTTCGATCCTTGGCCTGGGAAGATCCCACATAGGCTGGACCGATGTGTCCAACTACCAAGCCGGAGCTCTGGGACTTGAGCACCCAGAGTTGGCGCTCTGCGATGAGAGGCCACTGCAATGGGAGGCCAAAGAACAAAGATAAATAAATGGAAGACCAAAAGAAGTAGCCAAAACAAAACAAAACAAAACAATGCCAGGCACCGAGTAATGCATGGTGTTAGGTTGCTCTCGTTCCAGGGCCAGGAATGAGTCCACTTTGAGTCAAAGAAGAAACTGGAATGGTAATACTATCAATAGCGCGGATGAAGACACTTAACACCTACGATTTCAGCAGTGCTTGACATTTTGCCCCGAGTCGCGTTCTGGTCTGATAGACTGTATCACTGCCTCACCTGTGACAGACGCGAGAGGTCTGTCACCAGTCTATGCACAGGACCCTTGAGGTCCATGCCTTACACACATTCACTTGTTCACTGAGCTCCCTTGTCCTTTAAACTTCAGTCCCTGAAGTCAGAGGGAAGCTGACCAGGGAGCCTCACCCTCTCAGCCAGGGTAGCTCTCCTCTGGATCTTGGTGCTTTTTGCTTTCCGCCTGGGAAAACCAAACGGAAAGCCTTCCGTTTCCACTGGAAACGTCCCCTACCTGTAGAGGCAAGAGAGGCGCAGCCACGGGGAAGAAGGTGGAACTTCAGAATAGGGGAGGGTGCTGTGCGGCTCACCTCCTTGCCCTGAGAATGCTGCTTCCAGCCCGGCGGTGATTTCTAGCCTGAATCTGCCGGACTTGTCCTCTGCCCACCAGACCATGACATTGCCCTCTCTCTGATGTGGGAATAGGAAAGTGGTACCTGGACTCCTCCAGCCGACCAGGTCCGCATGCCTACACCCAAAGTTCCAGAAACCTCCCCCCAGGGATTTGGGAGGTTGAGCACCATTTGTAGAAAGTCAGGGCACTTGTGAAGACATGTGTGTATACACGCATGTATGTATGCTTCCTCACACCAGATATTGGCATGACTTTCTCCAGTATTACTGAAACGTGCCCACAAGTCACCTCCTCAGAGAAACTTCCCTCACCACCCTAGGACAACAGCATCTGATCCACCCCCTCTACGCTGCCATTATTCCAGGCAGAGGGGACGCAGTCAACACAGGACAAAATGATAGTCGGAACCAAGAGAGGGAGGGGAACTGATAGAAGATGAAGTGAGACAGGTGGTGGAAGGCCAGAATAGGTTGGGTCTTATCAGCTATCCTAAATGGTGTGACTTTTGTTCTGAGTCTGAAAAGAAGGAATATGGGCTGACTTTTCTTTGGCCCCAAAGGATCTGACTTCCCACCAGGGACTGAACCCAGGGCCACTGCAGTGAGAACACGGAGTCCTAACCACTGGACCACCAAGGTATTCCACCCTCCTTTTTTTTTTTTTCCTGACTTACATTTTTAAAAGATACCCATTCACTTGTTCACCGGGGGAGACTGTATCACTGCCTCACCTGTGACAGACGCGAGAGGTCTGTCACCAGTCTATGCACAGGACCCTTGAGGTCCATGCCTTACACACATTCACTTGTTCACTGAGCTCCCTTGTCCTTTAAACTTCAGTCCCTGAAGTCAGAGGGAAGCTGACCAGGGAGCCTCACCCTCTCAGCCAGGGTAGCTCTCCTCTGGATCTTGGTGCTTTTTGCTTTCCGCCTGGGAAAACCAAACGGAAAGCCTTCCGTTTCCACTGGAAACGTCCCCTACCTGTAGAGGCAAGAGAGGCGCAGCCACGGGGAAGAAGGTGGAACTTCAGAATAGGGGAGGGTGCTGTGCGGCTCACCTCCTTGCCCTGAGAATGCTGCTTCCAGCCCGGCGGTGATTTCTAGCCTGAATCTGCCGGACTTGTCCTCTGCCCACCAGACCATGACATTGCCCTCTCTCTGATGTGGGAATAGGAAAGTGGTACCTGGACTCCTCCAGCCGACCAGGTCCGCATGCCTACACCCAAAGTTCCAGAAACCTCCCCCCAGGGATTTGGGAGGTTGAGCACCATTTGTAGAAAGTCAGGGCACTTGTGAAGACATGTGTGTATACACGCATGTATGTATGCTTCCTCACACCAGATATTGGCATGACTTTCTCCAGTATTACTGAAACGTGCCCACAAGTCACCTCCTCAGAGAAACTTCCCTCACCACCCTAGGACAACAGCATCTGATCCACCCCCTCTACGCTGCCATTATTCCAGGCAGAGGGGACGCAGTCAACACAGGACAAAATGATAGTCGGAACCAAGAGAGGGAGGGGAACTGATAGAAGATGAAGTGAGACAGGTGGTGGAAGGCCAGAATAGGTTGGGTCTTATCAGCTATCCTAAATGGTGTGACTTTTGTTCTGAGTCTGAAAAGAAGGAATATGGGCTGACTTTTCTTTGGCCCCAAAGGATCTGACTTCCCACCAGGGACTGAACCCAGGGCCACTGCAGTGAGAACACGGAGTCCTAACCACTGGACCACCAAGGTATTCCACCCTCCTTTTTTTTTTTTTCCTGACTTACATTTTTAAAAGATCCCTCTGGCTGCCATTCAGAGAACTGATGGGGGGTGGGGTGGGGGGGTGGCAATAAGAGAAGCAGGGAGGCCGGTGAGGAACCTTTGGAAGTGACGATGTGGCTTGGCCAAGGCTAGTAGCCATCGAGGTGGTGGGAGGAGGAGATTTGGGAAGTGTATCTCCAGGGTAGAATGGACAGAAATCTCTGAAGGGTTTGAAAGTGAGGGAAAGAGGAACATAAAAGATCCTTCCCAGCGTTCTGTCTGGAGCAACTGGAAACACAGTAACTCCTGACAGACTGCTAGCCAGGCCCTCTTCTGGACCCTTGACTTTTTTTTAAAGCCATTAAAACTTGACAGCACTCCTATGAACTAGGTGTTGTTATTGTCCCCATTTGACAGAAGACAGCGCTGGAGGACAGAAAGCTTAGTCCATCTGCATAATTTCACATGGCTAGCAAGCTGAAAAGCTGGGATTTGAATGAATGCAGTGTTTAATTACTACACAGTGCTCCCTCTTTATAGAAAAAAAAAAAAGGAGAATGCCCTTAACTGTGATAGGGAAGGCTTGGGGAAGAACGGGGGGCAGGGGGCAGTGTGAGTCCAGGGGTCTGGCTTGGATGTGCTCAGATGATATCCCTTTCCAGCATCCAGGTTAGCTGTGTGACTCGGGCCCTGGAGGCAGGCGGGGAGCACCTGGGGCTGGAGCACTGACCACGGCAAGGAGAGAAGAGAGGCCTTGATTGGACGGAGGTGGAAACTGACCTTGCAGTGCAGTCCATCACGCCTTCAGGGCATCAGGAAGGTGCTGAGGACACCGTGTGCTACAGCAGGGCTTGTTCGCATCTGAAGATCCTGTGGAAAGTCCTAGCTGCAGAGGCACACCTCAACATCTTCCACGCAACCTCAGGTGTTCATGGGCCCTCGGGAGCCATCTACGGGCCCTTCTGGTGTTCCTGTTTAGCCTCCACATCCCCACATCCCGTAGGGTCTGGCGGGACCTCTGACAAAGGCTCCACGGGTGCCAGCATTCTCTCTGCCTCCTTGAGGTGGGGACTGCATCACGAGAAAAGTAACAGTGGAGTCATTCTGGAACGTCTGTGCAGAGCAGAGCTCCTCGCCCGCCCCACCACCAGTTGGCCATGGCATCTAGAAATGTTTGCTTTGGGCTCGGCCCCATGTGGACTAGGACGACGTGCCCACACAGTCTTTTGCTCTTTCATTCATCACTAGGTGATGTTAATAACCTGAAAACTCTCTATCTCTAAAGACAAGACCGGCTCACGGTGGGCTTTGGCTCGTCGCTCTCTTTGCTGGGGCAGCCTCAGTGTCCAGCACCCCTCGTCTCTGGAGAGAGCCCCCAGTGTGACTCTCGGCGGGCGGCAGGACCCATCAGACCCTCTGGGAGTTGACGCCACAGGTGTTCCCCCTTCTCCCCACCCCTGTGGAACGTGCGGGCTCCCATCCTGGCCCAGGCAACTGGGGGCTATGACCTGGGATGGGAGAACAGAAGATCCGGGGCCTGGCAGCGTGGCCGGAGACCATCAGTGAATGCAGTGTGCTGTGTCCGGTACCAGGAGTCCTGTCAGTGGCATCCTGATTGTCGTGTGACCTCGGCTGGGTCTCCTGCCTTGGGGCACTTCTCCAGAGCCGACGATGTGTGAGCATCCCCACGCCCACTCCTTCCCTGCTTCAGCCAGTTCGTGCCTCCCGCAAGGGCTGCAGTGGCTGGGCTGAGCTTCAGGCTGCCGTCTTGCTCGACCAGCAGTAACAATAGCTGGGCTTCTTCTTCTCTCGGTCCCTGACGTTAGGATTGCTGGCCTGTCAAAGCCTTGCACCAAATGCTGGTGACCCCTTCGGAGGAAGATTTCCCTCCCAGTGAAACCTCTGTGGGTGAGAGCCACTGGGCGGTGGCCAGCCCCATCAGCAAAGGTATGCCTGCCACCGTCATGTCCCGGCAACAACCCTCTGACTTTCCTGGCTCTAAGTGAGGTTTGAGCAAGGAAGACTACGCGCCTTCTTGTCGGAGACGGGGCTGGGAGGCTCCCAGCTTCTGCTGGGTGGGGCCTGGCCTTTGGCTAAGCGATCGTTGGGTCAGGATAGAAATGTCACAGCTTTTCCAAAGGCAGTAGGTGCCCGCAGGGGCCTCGCTGCTCTGCTGGGACACACCATCCTTCTGAGAAGGAAAGTCCCCAGCTCCTGACTCACCGCTGTGCCCTCCAACAGACAGCACACGGCTGAGGCGTCCCGTGGGAGTGCCTGTGTGCTGGGCTCACATCTCGAGGCCACTGCCCCACCCACAGGCGGGGCGCGGCTTCCTGGGCTCATGCTCCCTGTGGCCCTGAGGGTTGTCAGAATCTTGAGACACTTCACCCTGGGAGGTCCACAGCTGCTGCCTTGAGCCCCACCCTAACTGTGGATCATTACCCTGGTCCTTTCCAGGAGCCCCCAGGCCATCTGCAGCACAAGCCCATAACTGGAGGCTATGACCTGGGATGGGAGAACAGAAGATCCGGGGCCTGGCAGCGTGGCCGGAGACCATCAGTGAATGCAGTGTGCTGTGTCCGGTACCAGGAGTCCTGTCAGTGGCATCCTGATTGTCGTGTGACCTCGGCTGGGTCTCCTGCCTTGGGGCACTTCTCCAGAGCCGACGATGTGTGAGCATCCCCACGCCCACTCCTTCCCTGCTTCAGCCAGTTCGTGCCTCCCGCAAGGGCTGCAGTGGCTGGGCTGAGCTTCAGGCTGCCGTCTTGCTCGACCAGCAGTAACAATAGCTGGGCTTCTTCTTCTCTCGGTCCCTGACGTTAGGATTGCTGGCCTGTCAAAGCCTTGCACCAAATGCTGGTGACCCCTTCGGAGGAAGATTTCCCTCCCAGTGAAACCTCTGTGGGTGAGAGCCACTGGGCGGTGGCCAGCCCCATCAGCAAAGGTATGCCTGCCACCGTCATGTCCCGGCAACAACCCTCTGACTTTCCTGGCTCTAAGTGAGGTTTGAGCAAGGAAGACTACGCGCCTTCTTGTCGGAGACGGGGCTGGGAGGCTCCCAGCTTCTGCTGGGTGGGGCCTGGCCTTTGGCTAAGCGATCGTTGGGTCAGGATAGAAATGTCACAGCTTTTCCAAAGGCAGTAGGTGCCCGCAGGGGCCTCGCTGCTCTGCTGGGACACACCATCCTTCTGAGAAGGAAAGTCCCCAGCTCCTGACTCACCGCTGTGCCCTCCAACAGACAGCACACGGCTGAGGCGTCCCGTGGGAGTGCCTGTGTGCTGGGCTCACATCTCGAGGCCACTGCCCCACCCACAGGCGGGGCGCGGCTTCCTGGGCTCATGCTCCCTGTGGCCCTGAGGGTTGTCAGAATCTTGAGACACTTCACCCTGGGAGGTCCACAGCTGCTGCCTTGAGCCCCACCCTAACTGTGGATCATTACCCTGGTCCTTTCCAGGAGCCCCCAGGCATCCCCACAAGCCATAACTGGAGGGTCTTGGCAAGCACAGCCAGCCCTTCAGGTTCAGGTGGGTCACGCCAGTGGTGAAATATTCTGGGTATTGCCCTGCTCACAGGGGTTCTCAGAGCCCACTCATCCCTGGCTTGTTATCACACACACAGCTGCCAAATGCCACCACTTCTCACCCGCAGACTCACACACCGCCTGCCCTCCTCACCTGCTTCAAGGCACACCTCCGGCAGGGAGCTGTCCGGATTCCAGCGGCCACAGCGCTTGCTCTCACATCCGCGTCACACTGCCTTCTTCCAGCCCCGTGTTGGACCCTGCTTCACCAAAGCTGGAAGCTCCTTGAGCGTCTCACACTTACCATCGTCCAGCTGATGGGATACAGATTCCTGCTTCTTGTTACCTGGCAGCAGGTAAGGGATCTGGAAAGACTGGTGTTGAAACTGAAGCTTCATACTTTGGCCACCTGATGCGAAGAGACGACCCATTGGAGAAGACCCTGATGCCGGGAAAAATAAAAGGCAGAAGGAGAAGGGGATGAGAGAGGACAGGATGGTCGGATGGCATCACTGAGTCAATGGACATGAGTTTGAGCAAGCTCTGGGAGATGGGGAAGGACGGGGAAGCCTGGCGTGCTGCAGTTGATGGGGTCACAAAGAGTCAGACACAACCTGGCTTTATCACGCACTGAACTGAACTGAAAGCGTCCCAGAACCTCTAGGTTCAGGGCAGAGAGGGGAAGGACCCGGGAAGGGCAGGACATAACGAGTCTGATTGCCTGAGAAGTTCTTGACAGAGACCAAGCCAGGAGGACTCCAGGGCTCGGAGCCATGAGCCATGCTGAGGTGGCCAGTGGTCAGAACAGGTACGCCCGAGTGAGGCAAGGGGAAGGTCAAAGGGTGGGTCACACCCAGAGCTGAAGCAGGGTGTGGTAGGAGGTCAGCTGAGTCACGGGCCCTGCATGGGAGCTGGGCTGAGAGTGACAGGCAGGTTCCTGTTGGACCAGAGGGAGGCCAAGCAGCACCCACACAGGCCGAGGAGATGTCTGGCCACTCTACTTGGTGGGGAGGCTGCAGGGAGGGGAACTTGGTCAGCACCACAGTGAATATCTGGGAAGGGAATTTTGGAAATTCATATTACATTTTCCCATGAAAGTGTCAGTTGCTTAATCGTGTCCAACTCTTTGCGATCCCATCGACTATAACCTGCCAGGCCCTCTGCCCATGGGATTCTCCAGGCAAGAATACTGGAGTGGATCGCCGTTCCCTTCTCCAGGGGATCTTCCTGACCCAGGGATTGAACCTGGGTTTCTTGCATTGCAGGTGGATTCTTTACCATCTGAACCACCAGGGAAGCCCACCATGAGCCATAATTGCTTAGAAACTGCCTTCCTCAATTGCCAGGGATCCACAGCTCCCGACACACTGACTTTAAATCTCTCTGGTCCCTGTCAGTCAGCCAGGTTAGCTTTCTACAATAGCACTGATGAAAGTCACCATTCAGCACCAGCCCCAGATCCTGCGGAAGAGGTTTTGTTGCCATGGAAATGGAGTCTGGGCTGGGCGCTGCCCGCTCAGCCACTGGGTGTTCCTGGGGTTGACGTACAGCCTAGCACGTGGCAGGAGGTCACCCTTGTAAACCCCAAACCTTTCCTCCCCCAGCCTGATCCAGACCACGACTTCTGCTGGTCAGGTGTTTACCCATGGCGCTTGCTACATACGAGCTGCCGGAACCCGCAGCCCCAGGAGCCCATGGGAGCCAACCTTTGGCCTCCCTGAGCCTCCGCCACACCCCCAGAGACCCAGAGAGGAGTGACTCAGGTTGGACACAGTGACTCCACATGGCCTCAAGTGACTCACAGCAAACACTGTGAGGTTGACACCCAGCGCTTCACTCAGCAACTCACTGTGTCATTTACCTCGCAGTGGCTGCCACCAGCATTTCCCAGCAGGTTTACCCAACTATTTAAATATGAGCAAGCTGGCTCCAGTCCCCTCTCTCTGGCTGTGTGGCAGGATCTGTCACTGAGCTGGGGTGGGTGAATGCTACCTAAAAGCCTCCAAGGAATGCTGGGATGCTGGTCCATGGCTGTGGGCTACTCAAAGGGGGGGAGGCTGCAGGAGGGAACTTGGTCAGCACCACAGTGAATATCTGGGAAGGAATTTTGGAAATTCATATTACATTTTCCCATGAAAGTGTCAGTTGCTTAATCGTGTCCAACTCTTTGCGATCCCATCGACTATAACCTGCCAGGCCCTCTGCCCATGGGATTCTCCAGGCAAGAATACTGGAGTGGATCGCCGTTCCCTTCTCCAGGGGATCTTCCTGACCCAGGGATTGAACCTGGGTTTCTTGCATTGCAGGTGGATTCTTTACCATCTGAACCACCAGGGAAGCCCACCATGAGCCATAATTGCTTAGAAACTGCCTTCCTCAATTGCCAGGGATCCACAGCTCCCGACACACTGACTTTAAATCTCTCTGGTCCCTGTCAGTCAGCCAGGTTAGCTTTCTACAATAGCACTGATGAAAGTCACCATTCAGCACCAGCCCCAGATCCTGCGGAAGAGGTTTTGTTGCCATGGAAATGGAGTCTGGGCTGGGCGCTGCCCGCTCAGCCACTGGGTGTTCCTGGGGTTGACGTACAGCCTAGCACGTGGCAGGAGGTCACCCTTGTAAACCCCAAACCTTTCCTCCCCCAGCCTGATCCAGACCACGACTTCTGCTGGTCAGGTGTTTACCCATGGCGCTTGCTACATACGAGCTGCCGGAACCCGCAGCCCCAGGAGCCCATGGGAGCCAACCTTTGGCCTCCCTGAGCCTCCGCCACACCCCCAGAGACCCAGAGAGGAGTGACTCAGGTTGGACACAGTGACTCCACATGGCCTCAAGTGACTCACAGCAAACACTGTGAGGTTGACACCCAGCGCTTCACTCAGCAACTCACTGTGTCATTTACCTCGCAGTGGCTGCCACCAGCATTTCCCAGCAGGTTTACCCAACTATTTAAATATGAGCAAGCTGGCTCCAGTCCCCTCTCTCTGGCTGTGTGGCAGGATCTGTCACTGAGCTGGGGGGAGTGGGTGAATGCTACCTAAAAAAGCCTCCAAGGAATGCTGGGATGCTGGTCCATGGCTGTGCTCTCAGTGGCCGAGCTCTACAAGTAACAAGTAGTAAGTGGGCTGTCGGGACTAAATGCTGAAGGCGCTCAGAGCAGGGGTGAAGGAGCCATCATAGAGAAGGTGGCATTTCTGTTATGACGTTTAAAAAGCGGGAGCCGAGCAACAGAGTAGTGGCCTCTTCACTTTTCAACTTTAAAGACATTATTATTAAGGTATAACATTCATAAACAAAGAGAACAAGATCCCAGTTTTTGAGACATAATGCACACACCATAAAATTTACTCTTTTAAAGAGTATGCTTGAATCGTCTTTCATATAGTCACAGAAATGTATAGCCATTGCCACTACATGATTCGAGAACATTCCCATCACCCCCCAAAAGAAATCCCATATCCATCAGCACTCATTCCCCATCTCCCCACCCCCTCTCCCAGTCCCTGCAATCACCGATCTATTTTCCATCTCTGTGGATTTGCCTATTCTGGATTTTTAACATAAATAAAATCATACTAAATGTCGGCCTTTGTGACTGGCTTCTTTCACTGAGCATGTTTTCAAGATCCTCTCACATCATAGCATGTATGGGCACATCGCATCGTTGCTTTTGATGCTTGAGTAATATTCCATGGCATGGACAGATCACATTTTGCTTGTTATTCATCACTAGCTGATGGACACTTGCTGTTATGAATAATGCTGCTATAAATATTCAGGCACATGTTTTTTTGTGTGCGGCATATCTTTTCACTTTTTTGGGGTATATCCCTGGGGGTAGAATTGCTGGGTTGCAGTGGTTACTCCATGGTAAATTTTTGAGCAACCGCCAGACTGTCTTCCAAAGCAGCTGCACTATCCAGCATCTGCTGTTGGATGAATTCACGTTTGTGCACAGCATCCACTCACATCCCCATCACCCAGGTCAAGAAATAGAATGCCGTCAGCACACTAGAACCCTCCCCTGAGCCTCTCCTTTGACCTCTGTCACCCCTGATGGCTGGGCTTTGAGAGGCAGAACGGGGGATTGAGAGCATGGAGTGGGTGAATGCTACCTAAAAGCCTCCAAGGAATGCTGGGATGCTGGTCCATGGCTGTGCTCTCAGTGGCCGAGCTCTACAAGTAACAAGTAGTAAGTGGGCTGTCGGGACTAAATGCTGAAGGCGCTCAGAGCAGGGGTGAAGGAGCCATCATAGAGAAGGTGGCATTTCTGTTATGACGTTTAAAAAGCGGGAGCCGAGCAACAGAGTAGTGGCCTCTTCACTTTTCAACTTTAAAGACATTATTATTAAGGTATAACATTCATAAACAAAGAGAACAAGATCCCAGTTTTTGAGACATAATGCACACACCATAAAATTTACTCTTTTAAAGAGTATGCTTGAATCGTCTTTCATATAGTCACAGAAATGTATAGCCATTGCCACTACATGATTCGAGAACATTCCCATCACCCCCCAAAAGAAATCCCATATCCATCAGCACTCATTCCCCATCTCCCCACCCCCTCTCCCAGTCCCTGCAATCACCGATCTATTTTCCATCTCTGTGGATTTGCCTATTCTGGATTTTTAACATAAATAAAATCATACTAAATGTCGGCCTTTGTGACTGGCTTCTTTCACTGAGCATGTTTTCAAGATCCTCTCACATCATAGCATGTATGGGCACATCGCATCGTTGCTTTTGATGCTTGAGTAATATTCCATGGCATGGACAGATCACATTTTGCTTGTTATTCATCACTAGCTGATGGACACTTGCTGTTATGAATAATGCTGCTATAAATATTCAGGCACATGTTTTTTTGTGTGCGGCATATCTTTTCACTTTTTTGGGGTATATCCCTGGGGGTAGAATTGCTGGGTTGCAGTGGTTACTCCATGGTAAATTTTTGAGCAACCGCCAGACTGTCTTCCAAAGCAGCTGCACTATCCAGCATCTGCTGTTGGATGAATTCACGTTTGTGCACAGCATCCACTCACATCCCCATCACCCAGGTCAAGAAATAGAATGCCGTCAGCACACTAGAACCCTCCCCTGAGCCTCTCCTTTGACCTCTGTCACCCCTGATGGCTGGGCTTTGAGAGGCAGAACGGGGGAGGACATTCCCTGGGGCGAGAGCAACGTTAGCAGAGGCACCGAGAGCCAGGCGGGGTTCTACCTCCGGCTTTCAGTCCTTCCGTGAGGACACATGCCCACCTTCTCCTGTGGTGTGAAGGCCTGGAGAGCCAACAGGCTTCCTCCCTCCTCGCTTCCCTTCCTGTGCAGCCAGCAGACCCTTTGAGAGGCATAGCAAGGGGCAACTTGGGATCCTCTGGGGGGGGCCCGGGGCGCAGGGGCAGCTGAAGCAGGGCAGCAACGTGCCCGATGTCCACGATCCCTCCTGAAGGAGAACTGCAGCACCAAGGACGCCCACCGCGGGGCGGGCGGCTGCAATGGCGGAGTCTGCTTAGGCAATGGTGCCTCCTGCCCCCGTGTGTCCACTTACCCCCCACCACAGCGCCTTTGGAGAAACCTCAGCCCTCAGAGAGGCAGGACTATCTGAGCAGGTCTCCAACCCGCAGGGAGTGGAACTGGGGCCGCGGGCGGCAGGCAGCGCAGCCTGCTCTTCTGCAATCAGAATCTGCAGAGTGTGCTCAGACAGGAGGTGCTCCCGGGAGGTGGCCCTGGCAGCACTGGGCCCGCCCCTGCCACAGGAGGACCCTGCTCCTGCCTCAGGGGCTCTGCTGCCTGCAGACCAGCAGTCCGTCCTCTCCCCGTGAACTGACCGTCTCCCTCTGGCCTCGTCCCAGCTCACACACGGAATCCTACACCCACACATCACACACACACACACACACACACACACACACAGTCCCAAAACTCCAGACTGCTCAGAGAGCACTGACCTGCAAATCCTTGACTTGCCAGTGGCCTTTCCACACCAGCACCCTCACTGGAAGTCCCTCCTGCCAGCTCCTCTAAGAGATGGCATGAGACTCCCCACCCTTGGCAAGTGCTCTGGCCTTGCTCCCAAAATACCTGACACAAACAGCTTGAAGTTGTCCTTTCCCTTCAGCCCCGTCTGGGAATCTACCACCCGCAGGTGGATTTGGCTGGGTTTTCTTGAAAAGATGCACACATCCCTGGGAGGACCAACCTGCCACCCGTCAGGCCGTGTTAGTTTAATGGAGGACTCGGCTGTCAGCACGGAGCTGACGAGGGCAGCTGCAGGCATGCGGGTGGAGACGGGGAGCGGAGAGTAGGAAACGCTGGATCATGGTGACCGTGACGGGCAGGGCAGGCGGGGCCATGCTGCAGGGGCTCTGGGCACTCCAAGGCTCTGGAGAGGTCCAGTCCCAAGTCAGGAGCCAGAAGGGGAAATGGGAGGAAGCCAGAGACAAAGTTTTCAAGGTTCTATATTTTGTAAGCACAAGGCAGAGGTTGGAGGCCAGCTTCCCTTCCCCTTCCTCATGGTCCTCTTCCTCCTATACGTCTCTCCTCTTCTCTTCCCACGCTTACTTCCCTCTCCTCCACGCTGCCTTTCCCCTATTTCTTTTCTCTGAGCCTGGAACAGAAAATAACCTCATGAGTTCTATTTCCTCTGTAAGACTTCAAAGGCTTTAGCCTCAGGGTCTGTTGTTATGGCATCACTTGATAGGAAAAATGCATGGTCTAGTCTTGGTCTGGCTCATCACAGGGGCTTTAAGTTAAGACAGTAAAGGCATGAATGAACATGACGTCGTTTTAAGTTCCAAATGCCAGATTTGGAGGTGGACTTTTGCAACCAATTCCTCTCTGGGTGATCACTGACTTTCGTGCAGGCACAGGTCAGAGATGTCCGTTGTCCTGGGCTCCCGTAAGATTCCAAAGATGAAGCCAGGGTGGGACCCAGGATCCAGATCCTTAATTCTGTGTGATTTCCTTTCCGGCATCTCTGCAGCTGTTTCTTCTGAAGAGGTCAGTGGCCGGGGACTGATGGGGTCACAGCGCCCTCTGGTGGTGCATTTTCATGGTCCGTTCTTGCTTACCTGGGTTTGTATTAACGGTTTACTTTTCTTTTTAATGGGCTTGGGAGCAGCTGTGGATGAGGATTTCTGGTTTTATGACAAGCCATTCTTCATGACTGTTCAGACTGAAAGTGTCTCTTGGTGATAAAAATGAGTGTTGGGGTGGGCTCCCAGACATGAATGACTTAACTGAAAGGAGGTTTTGTTTTTGTTTTAACAACCTCCCTGGCCCGAGTGCTTAAATGTCAGTGCTGCATCTCTCACAGGCTGCTATGGGGCACACGTGTGGTTTACTGAGTGTGCTCAGAGACCTTTCTCCAAGAGAAAGAAGCAAAGCTGTCCACAGCAGGACCGGCTCCTGGACAGAGGCAGCCCTGAGCTTTCCTCACTTGTCATGAACCCTGGCTCCCCAAGAGCCAGGCAGATACTAAAGGGCTCCTGGGTAGAGGGGGAGCGGGCAGGGGGAAGAACCCACGGCCAAACTAACCCAGGCTGTGGCAGCCCCTTGCTCAGTGAAGCCCCCGATTTTCCACATCCCTGAGGGCACGGCACAGCTTGTCAGACTCCAGTGCACTGGAGTCAGCTGGGAGGTCATGTTAAAATGCAGGAGGTCTGCCATCTAGCCTGAGACTCTGCATTCCAAACAAGCTTCTAGATTATGCCACTGCTGCTGGTCTAGGGACCGCCCAGGGAAAACAAGCGTGTAGAGGACACAGATTCTGACATCAGAATGCCCAGGGTCAGACTCCTTCTCTGCCACCTCGACTGTGAACTCGGACAGAGGCCTTTTATTACCTTCTGTCTCTGAGCCGGCGTGGTCCTGCACAAAATAAGGAGCGTGGCCATTTACATGACATCGTAGGAAGACAGAATGACTTCATGGGGTCGTCATAAGAATAAAATAAAGCAATGCCTGTGAAGCTCAGTGCCTGGGACGTGGCAAATATCTTCATACCCCGGTGCCTGTTCAGCAAGTGTCTGTCAACCCACCGCTGTGCCCTTGGCGCTGCCCTGGGCCCACTGTGACAGTGACAGAAACACAACCTCTGCTCTCAGGGAACTCACGTTCCAGCAGAAGACAGAGCACAGACAAGTGGAACGGATAGGATGTGCGTTGGTGCTAAGTGAGCTGCAGAGGGAAACAAAGGAGGGTAAGGAGGATAAGAAATGTTGAGGGTAGGGCTCTTGCTGTTTGTACAGTCAGGGAAAGTGTCGCTGAGAAGGCGTCACTGACACACAAGCACTGCCACGTGTAAAACAGCCAGTGGGACGCTGCGCACTAGCACAGGGCGCTCAGCGCTCGGCTCCGTGATGACCTGAAGGGATGGGGGTGGGTGGGATGGCGGCTCTAGAGGGAGAGGATGTATATATACAATGCACCATTGTAAAGCAATTATACTCCAATTGAAAAAGAAAAGAAAAACCAAAAAGCTCATTCGGGTTTTCCTTAAGCTGTGGAAACACCCAAATGAACTTTCTAGCCAACCCGCTGTGTTAAAAGTCAGAACTGTACACCTCCAAAATTCAATATAAGCACATACTTTTAAAGTAATAAAAGCTATCTTTTAAAAAAAAAAAAAAAGAGAGACAGAAGGTAATTTTGAGGGGCTGAGCACATGGAGAGCTTGAGAAACAGAGGGACCATGTGTGAGTGCAAAGGCCCTGAGGCAAGAATGTGCATGGTGTGTATGAAGAAAAACAAGGAGGAGCCCAGCAGTGAGGGAGGAGAGGAGGTGTGGGTGAGTGTGGAGGAGGCGGGGCCGATCCTTCAGGACGTTGTAAGCATCACCTCTGGGTTTGGCTCTGATAGAAACGGGCAGATGCTGGGAGTTCTGAGCATAAGAGCAAATGTGATTTAGCTGGCATCCTAAAAGGACCAGGTGGGCTTGTTGGGGGTGGATGCAGGAAACCTCACTCTATTCCAGGAGCACTGTAATTCCTCGGGGAGCGAGGAGGGTGCAGGGATTCCTGGGAGCATTGGTGGGAAGGTACATATTCAGGGGCTATAAGCACCAACCCACGTCCATCTTGTTTCCTATTATCCTCTCTTTCTTTTTGGCTGCTCCAGGGCTTAGTTGTGGAATGCAGAATCTTTAATTGTGACTTGAAAACTGCTCGTTGCAGTACGTGGGATCTAGTTCCCTGACCAGGGATCAAACCTGGGCCCCCTGCATTGGGAATGTAGAGTCTCAGCCAGTGGACCACCAGGGAAGTCCCTTCTATTTTCCTGATTAATTATCCTCAGTAAGGTCAGTTTGTCCCTTCCTCTGGGTGAACACTTGTACAGGGCATGACTTCACCAGCCACTTGCTGTTTGTACAGTCAGGGAAAGTGTCGCTGAGAAGGCGTCACTGACACACAAGCACTGCCACGTGTAAAACAGCCAGTGGGACGCTGCGCACTAGCACAGGGCGCTCAGCGCTCGGCTCCGTGATGACCTGAAGGGATGGGGGGGGGTGGGAGGGAGGCTCTAGAGGGAGAGGATGTATATATACAATGCACCATTGTAAAGCAATTATACTCCAATTGAAAAAGAAAAGAAAAACCAAAAAGCTCATTCGGGTTTTCCTTAAGCTGTGGAAACACCCAAATGAACTTTCTAGCCAACCCGCTGTGTTAAAAGTCAGAACTGTACACCTCCAAAATTCAATATAAGCACATACTTTTAAAGTAATAAAAGCTATCTTTTAAAAAAAAAAAAAAAAGAGAGACAGAAGGTAATTTTGAGGGGCTGAGCACATGGAGAGCTTGAGAAACAGAGGGACCATGTGTGAGTGCAAAGGCCCTGAGGCAAGAATGTGCATGGTGTGTATGAAGAAAAACAAGGAGGAGCCCAGCAGTGAGGGAGGAGAGGAGGTGTGGGTGAGTGTGGAGGAGGCGGGGCCGATCCTTCAGGACGTTGTAAGCATCACCTCTGGGTTTGGCTCTGATAGAAACGGGCAGATGCTGGGAGTTCTGAGCATAAGAGCAAATGTGATTTAGCTGGCATCCTAAAAGGACCAGGTGGGCTTGTTGGGGGTGGATGCAGGAAACCTCACTCTATTCCAGGAGCACTGTAATTCCTCGGGGAGCGAGGAGGGTGCAGGGATTCCTGGGAGCATTGGTGGGAAGGTACATATTCAGGGGGCTATAAGCACCAACCCACGTCCATCTTGTTTCCTATTATCCTCTCTTTCTTTTTGGCTGCTCCAGGGCTTAGTTGTGGAATGCAGAATCTTTAATTGTGACTTGAAAACTGCTCGTTGCAGTACGTGGGATCTAGTTCCCTGACCAGGGATCAAACCTGGGCCCCCTGCATTGGGAATGTAGAGTCTCAGCCAGTGGACCACCAGGGAAGTCCCTTCTATTTTCCTGATTAATTATCCTCAGTAAGGTCAGTTTGTCCCTTCCTCTGGGTGAACACTTGTACAGGGCATGACTTCACCAGCCACGCCCAGGAAATAGAAAGGTCTAAGGTGCCTCTCATCAGAAAGGGTTTGGGGACATCTCACCTGACTTGGTCTCTATTCTTAAGGGTCCTTCTCGACTATCTTTCTTTTCCTTGAAAAGAAAAAAAAGTTGTTACTTATGACACAAATAATGCATGTTCTTTGTAAAAACATGAGAGATTACAGATAAGCGCAAAGACAGAAACTGTCACAATCTTACTGCTCAGAGAAAATCACCGCTATTATTCAGTTCTTGTTTTTACCTTCCTAAGTCTCTTCAGTTCATGCAGGCCCCCCTTTATGCATGCACGTACACGCACACATATATATATTTTTACCACAATGGGATTATACTCTAATACTATCTAATACATCAATAGTGTTGATGGCATTAAATATACTTCAACAACATATTACTCTTAATGTCAGTGGAGCATTCCATTTTATTTATTTAACCAACTGGTGTCTATGTTGTTTCTGATTTTTAAATATATATATATGTATCATAAAGGACTCCATGATGAATACCCTTGTAGCTAAATCCTGGCAGTCATCTGTAATTCTTCCCTGTCTTTTAAAGCATCTGATATGTACCCCCAAATTGCCCTCAGAAATATGTGTGTGAATGAGATGCATCCTGGAGTTGCCTATTTCCCCACAAACTCATCACCCATGAAAAAATAAAAGAACAGAACCCTTCTTGTTCATGCTTAAAAGCTGATCCTGATATTAAAGGGTCAGGTGGGCAGAACCTCACAGCATTCTGTTCCGTCATTTGCTGAAGACAGTCTTCACCTTCCAGGTCCTTTGGAGCTGAAATTGGGGTTGGGCTTTCATACTCACTGTTCAAGCTCCAGAAGGTAGGTTTAGGTTGTGCTTGGTTGTATTTTGTTCTAATACAGAGGGAAGGACCAGAGGAGAGGAAGTACACGTGCAGGGGAGCAAATCACCTTTCAAATACTGAAGAGGGCGCAGGGAGGCTCTAGGGGTCCCTGACCCCAGACGGGGACACTCAGGAAGGTGGGTGGGGAACTCCCTGCCACGGGAGCACATAGACTCAGACCCATTGCCCCTGAGAGAGACGGGGCTCCCGGCCACGGTGGTGGACACCTGCACTCACCCTCACCACCTTCTGGAGCTGGGTGCAGCCTGTGACCTGGGAGAAGCGAGGCTATGAGTGGGCGTCACACCAGGGCCCAGGGCCGTGATGGGAATAGAGGACGGTCCAGATGCCTCCTGGGACCAGCCCTGCCTTCCTAATTGGTGCCCGATGACTCAGCCTCCCTTTTCTCGGGTGACTCCTTGAGTCGAGGCCAGCGACTGCAGCATCTGTTACCTGCAGGTGGGCTGGGTGACCCCCTGCCCCCTCATCTGTTGGAATCAGACACCAGGGTTACAAAGGTAGGAGGCCGCATCACAAGGACCCACTGCGGCCTCCAGAACACAGTCCCAATCCCCATACCATTTTAATAATTTCCTATTGACTGACTTCCTAATATATACATCCCTCTTCCTCTCAAAACATGTATTTTTTAATATTGAAGTAGACCAAACCTCATCGTAGTGCAGACCTCTCTCTGACTAGAGTCAGTTCAGGTGTTGGGAAAATGCAGTGGAGAATGGAAGTCTTTTAATCTGGGAAAAGACACTTCTGACTTGATCACCATTGTTGTCAGAGCAGTTGTTTTTTTTTTTCTTAAGAATTGAATTCCTCCACATATGCTCTCATCTCTCATTACACCCCTTTGAATCAGGTGTGACTATACCAACATTTCAGATGGAAACACTGAGTCTGAGAGGCAACGTGGCTCATCTGCGGCCAGACCACTGATGCACGTCCAGACCCAGTGGACCCAGAGGTCAGCCCTCCTTTTCTCTCGTCTTGTTGCTCTTGGAAATGTAAGCAGCCCCAGAGAATCACAGGACACTGGCCTGGGAGTCAGGAAACCTGGGTTCTGCCCTTGGCTTTGCTACGCTTGGGCTCGGTGGTTGAGGGAACTTCACGGAACCTCAGAATCCTCACTGTCGATTGAAGAGACATGACCGCTCTCTGAGATTCCTTCTAACCGTGGGGCCCTAGTTCAGGCTTGTTTGGTGGGAACAGAAAGCTGCTCTGCTTAAACAGAAATGGGCGCTGTGGTCCAAGAGTCTGGAGGCTCTCAGGACGCCGTGCCAGGGGTCAGCACCAGGCCAGCAAGGCTGGTGCCAGGCAGTGGTGCACACATCCCCCTCTCGAGCACTGCACGTGTCTCCACTTCTCTCGATGCCTCTGTTTCATTCTTCTCTCTCTGCAAAATGGATTTTCTTTTTTTTTCCTGTAGATCAGTGTTCTCCGCTTCTTTGGCCAATGATGTCAGGTGCCTCCCCAGCTCCCAGTTACAAGTCTAGTTCTGGGGGGCCAACTGAGTCTCACCAAATTCTAGTTTCAAATTCCCAGGGACAGAAATATCCTGGGTAAGGGGGGCTGACAGTCCACCTTGCTCTGATCAAATGGGTCCTGTAGCACAAAGCCGAAGCGGTGGCACAGGGCGGGAAACACCGCCTCCCTGTACACACAAAAGGAATAGCATCTTCTGGGAGAAGAGACAAGGTTAAGCAGAGTTCCCCTCTAGACACCGAGAACTAACAGAAAAAGCCCAAGCTGACCAGCAAAGCCGGCGCACTGGCAGCGTCAGCAGGAATGACAGGCTGTGGTCCCTGAAGGTCCATTCTCAAGGGCAGAGGCGACAGCTGTCTGACAGCCAGGCAGACCTGTCCCCTCGACACACGCTGTTGTCCTGCTGCTGCCTCTGAGTTGGAGGACGTGAAACAGGGGCGCCAGGGGGAGCCTGGAGAGGGTCAAGAGACAGGGACTGCAGAAACCACTGCCACCAGTCCTCCTAAGACCCAGCGCTCCAGCTGATCCTGGCAGCTGTTTCCCTGCTGACCTTGTCTCAGTTCTTAGAATTGGCACATGGGTAATCTCTCGCTGCATAACAAATTGCCTCAAACCCTAGCAGCTTAAAACAACAAGCATTTATTATTTCACAGTGTCTGTAGGTCAGGTAGGAGAAGCTTAACTGGGGTTTGGCTCAGGGTCTTCTCAGGAGGCTGCAGACATCTCCTAGCAGGCTTAAAACAACAAGCATTCCAGGAACTTCAGGAACCAGAATCCTCACTGTCGATTGAAGAGACATGACCGCTCTCTGAGATTCCTTCTAACCGTGGGGCCCTAGTTCAGGCTTGTTTGGTGGGAACAGAAAGCTGCTCTGCTTAAACAGAAATGGGCGCTGTGGTCCAAGAGTCTGGAGGCTCTCAGGACGCCGTGCCAGGGGTCAGCACCAGGCCAGCAAGGCTGGTGCCAGGCAGTGGTGCACACATCCCCCTCTCGAGCACTGCACGTGTCTCCACTTCTCTCGATGCCTCTGTTTCATTCTTCTCTCTCTGCAAAATGGATTTTCTTTTTTTTTCCTGTAGATCAGTGTTCTCCGCTTCTTTGGCCAATGATGTCAGGTGCCTCCCCAGCTCCCAGTTACAAGTCTAGTTCTGGGGGGCCAACTGAGTCTCACCAAATTCTAGTTTCAAATTCCCAGGGACAGAAATATCCTGGGTAAGGGGGGCTGACAGTCCACCTTGCTCTGATCAAATGGGTCCTGTAGCACAAAGCCGAAGCGGTGGCACAGGGCGGGAAACACCGCCTCCCTGTACACACAAAAGGAATAGCATCTTCTGGGAGAAGAGACAAGGTTAAGCAGAGTTCCCCTCTAGACACCGAGAACTAACAGAAAAAGCCCAAGCTGACCAGCAAAGCCGGGCGCACTGGCAGCGTCAGCAGGAATGACAGGCTGTGGTCCCTGAAGGTCCATTCTCAAGGGCAGAGGCGACAGCTGTCTGACAGCCAGGCAGACCTGTCCCCTCGACACACGCTGTTGTCCTGCTGCTGCCTCTGAGTTGGAGGACGTGAAACAGGGGCGCCAGGGGGAGCCTGGAGAGGGTCAAGAGACAGGGACTGCAGAAACCACTGCCACCAGTCCTCCTAAGACCCAGCGCTCCAGCTGATCCTGGCAGCTGTTTCCCTGCTGACCTTGTCTCAGTTCTTAGAATTGGCACATGGGTAATCTCTCGCTGCATAACAAATTGCCTCAAACCCTAGCAGCTTAAAACAACAAGCATTTATTATTTCACAGTGTCTGTAGGTCAGGTAGGAGAAGCTTAACTGGGGTTTGGCTCAGGGTCTTCTCAGGAGGCTGCAGACATCTCAAGGCTCAGCAGGGGCCAGAAGAGGACTCCTCACATGAGTGTTGACAGGAGGCCTCAGCTCCTTGCCATGTGGCACCTTCCATGGGACCACTTGGGTGTCCTCGCCCCATGGCAGTGAGTTTCCCCCAGAAAGAGTGTGTGAGAGAGAGCAAAATGGAAGTCACGTGTCTTTTATGACTTAGTCTCAGAAATAACACACCATCACTTCCGCTACATTCCATTCCTCAGAAGCAAGTCACTACGTCTGGTCCTCACTTCAAGGGAGAGGAATTACGTTCCTCTTGAAAAAGTAACAAAGAATTTGTGGGCCTGTCCTAAACCAGAACTGAGCACAGAACTGAGGCAGTAAACATTCCCAAGTGTTTGGAGATCTGGGAGTCAAGGGATGGGGTCTGAGGGTTCCCTTTGATGGGCAGAAATTAGTTCCTGATGATGTTCATGTTCTAATCCCCCAAATCTGTGAATTTCTTCTGTTATATGCCAAAGCGGAAGAAAGGTTGACCAACAGGTGACCTTAAAGAAAGGACAGCATCCTGGATTACCCAGTGGATGCAAGGTAATCACAGGGGGCATTATAAGTGGAAGCAGGAGGCCGAAAATGATGAGTGTGGCGAGAGTGAGTGAGACTTGACTGACCATTGCTGGCTTTGAAGATGGAAGGAAGCCATGAGCCAGGGAAGGCAGGCAGCCCCTAGAACCTGAAAAAGGCAAGGCAGATTCTCCTGAGCTGCTAAAGGGAATTCAGGCCTGCCAGCGCCTTGACTAGAGCCCAGTGGGACCAATTTTGGACCAATTTTGTGTTGTCTTAGGCCGTTAAATGTGTCATCTGTTCCAGCAGCCATAGGAAACTATGAGAGGGCTATGCCCAGCTTTCTCCCTTCCCTAATCTATTTCTGTTTCATCACAGCTGTACTATTACTGGACTTATTTACATATAGTCCGTATTTTTAATGCACCTGGTTACCATTTCTTAGCGAGGCTTATAGTCAACACTTTGACTCCCATGTTGGCTTTAAATGAAGGTTTTACTCTCCAGTAGGAGAAGCTTAACTGGGGTTTGGCTCAGGGTCTTCTCAGGAGGCTGCAGACATCTCAAGGCTCAGCAGGGGCCAGAAGAGGACTCCTCACATGAGTGTTGACAGGAGGCCTCAGCTCCTTGCCATGTGGCACCTTCCATGGGACCACTTGGGTGTCCTCGCCCCATGGCAGTGAGTTTCCCCCAGAAAGAGTGTGTGAGAGAGAGCAAAATGGAAGTCACGTGTCTTTTATGACTTAGTCTCAGAAATAACACACCATCACTTCCGCTACATTCCATTCCTCAGAAGCAAGTCACTACGTCTGGTCCTCACTTCAAGGGAGAGGAATTACGTTCCTCTTGAAAAAGTAACAAAGAATTTGTGGGCCTGTCCTAAACCAGAACTGAGCACAGAACTGAGGCAGTAAACATTCCCAAGTGTTTGGAGATCTGGGAGTCAAGGGATGGGGTCTGAGGGTTCCCTTTGATGGGCAGAAATTAGTTCCTGATGATGTTCATGTTCTAATCCCCCAAATCTGTGAATTTCTTCTGTTATATGCCAAAGCGGAAGAAAGGTTGACCAACAGGTGACCTTAAAGAAAGGACAGCATCCTGGATTACCCAGTGGATGCAAGGTAATCACAGGGGGCATTATAAGTGGAAGCAGGAGGCCGAAAATGATGAGTGTGACGCAGAGTGAGAGAGACTTGACTGACCATTGCTGGCTTTGAAGATGGAAGGAAGCCATGAGCCAGGGAAGGCAGGCAGCCCCTAGAACCTGAAAAAGGCAAGGCAGATTCTCCTGAGCTGCTAAAGGGAATTCAGGCCTGCCAGCGCCTTGACTAGAGCCCAGTGGGACCAATTTTGGACCAATTTTGTGTTGTCTTAGGCCGTTAAATGTGTCATCTGTTCCAGCAGCCATAGGAAACTATGAGAGGGCTATGCCCAGCTTTCTCCCTTCCCTAATCTATTTCTGTTTCATCACAGCTGTACTATTACTGGACTTATTTACATATAGTCCGTATTTTTAATGCACCTGGTTACCATCTCTTCCTTAGCGAGGCTTATAGTCAACACTTTGACTCCCATGTTGGCTTTAAATGAAGGTTTTACTCTCCAGGTGGAGGGAGCCAAGGGCAGGGTGGTATGCGAGAGGGCAGCAAGCCTTTCAGGGAGTGGGGAGAGGCTGAGCCCAAGCTTCTGATAGGTCCGATGAGGCATTAGGACAGAACTGCATCCTCGGTTATACAGGAGTTGAAGTACAGATAAATCAGAAAGCAGGTCCAGATGCCAAAGGTGAAAAAGATGGCCAAGCCTGGCAGGGAAGTTTCCTGTTACGTGGGGAGAAAGTCAGGAGCCTGAAGCAAGGTCAGCTTGGCCACCAGCAAGGCGCCCTCCCCTCCATGGAGGCCTCTGGGCAGCCCCAAGGCCGGGCTAAGCATGTCCTCCTTCCTCTACGTGCCACGCCCTCTAAGGCTGTGTCTGGATGTGGTGGGGGCAGAGCCTGTGCAGGGGAGGTTTGATGGCAACGCACCTCTGAGCCCTGCCTTTGGGATGACGGGGCACCCAATTAAGACAAGGGGCTTGCAGGGATCTACCTACCCCTGCTCGTAGTTGTTCTGTGGGGTACACAACAAACATGTCTCCTGTGGAGGACAGAAACGGCACAAGAAAGATCATTTTACCCTGGTCTGAGATGACCAGGCTGCTGGGTACCTCACTGGGTCATGCTATAGGAAAGGACAGAACAATAGAGTTGCACTTGGGAGCAGACGCATCCAGGACAGAGCCCTACTTGGTCATGGTTTTGAAATCTCCCCAGGCCCAGAGGGCAAGAGCCCAGACTCAAGACGAGGGAGGCATCCCTGGGCCAGAAGAAGAGAGGAAGCAGGAGAGGGAGAGCCCAGGGTGAAACATGAGGGCGGGGTTGGGGAGGGCTTACTTACACAGCAGGAATCACATTGGTGAAGGGAATCCACTGGGTCCCTTTTTGACTGTTGCATTCCCATCATCTTTTTGTGAAAAGCAAACGGTGCTTCATCAACTCCGTTCATTTTCTTGAGCCGGAGCTGTGGGTCTATGTCCATTTTTCCTATCAGCCTGTGTTCTTGCTGCTCCTTCGGTCCTCTCCTAAAGGGACTGGGGGGTCAGGAAGGGGCACAGATGGGGAGATAATTGTCAACATGAAAGGAATAACCAGTAGCATAGGTGGTCGTGGAAGGTCTTGACTTCAAGCCACTGGGGCAAGAGAAACCAAGAGAGCTTTCTTGAAGGGTCTGGGAGTCCTCTGAACCACAAGGACATTTAACAAAGAAAAGGAAGGAGACTTTCTGGGTGAGGCGAGATGGGTGCAAGTTACACTTACAGTTTGTTTTTCTTCTGTAGATTTATTAAAACATCCATCTTCTCATCCATATCCTTTTGCATTTCCTTCAAGAAAGAATTCAAAGCTAGAATCATCGTCATGAAGAGCTTTTGAAATCCCTTTCTCCTGCTTCACTCTATGAACACAGAACACCTCCACATCTCACTTCCTCAGGAATCCTCACTGGCCCTGGGTGGAGTGACTCCCAGAATGTCCATGACACCTGCCATCCCTCCCTGTCTCCTCCCCCATTCCGGGACGAAGCTGAAGCACAGGCCAAGTCATTAGGGACTTGTCCAAAGTTTCCATGTGAGTCAGATGCCAGGATCTGTTTTATTAATACCCGATCTCACACTTGAATGAAACCCTTATCTGCCTTAGTTCAATGCCTATAAAATCATGGAACTAAGAAAACAAATCTTGGGACCCCCCAAAAACACTTCTGACTCTAATGGTTTGACCCCTTCCCTGTTCACAGAGGCTGTCTATCTGTGTTTGTTTCCTCTCTTACCCAATGCCTGGCAGAAACAGTCAACACAACATAGACACTAGTGCAAATGGCTCCTCAGATGTATTGTTAAGAACTGAAATAATAACAAAATCTTCTTGGCAAAGTCTAGATCTATAAAACTTGACCTGGATAGAAATAATGGTCACCAAGAAACACTAAGATGGCCCAATGCTATTATTGATAATATCTGTTAAGGACAAAAACAGGGTTGGATTGAATATCACAAAATATAAATAAAAAATAATTTGTTTCTAGGAAAACCATTTTAAGAAAGATTTGGGAAGACCTCATTAATCTGGGGTAGAAAAATTCATCAAGGAATTACACTGTGAGGATAGAAGTGATTTCCCAAAAAATCTTCTTGAAAAGCATTTTTAAATGTTTGCGTAAATTTTGAGTAAGGCAATTATATTCATACGTCAAAATATCCTTGAAGTCAAAATTCCCCTGGGTCTGGAAACTTCCTTGTTGCTCCAGTGGCTAAGACTTGGAGCTTGGGTTCCAACCCTGGCTGTGGAACTAGATTCCACATGCCACAACTAAAGATCCCACGTGCCACAAATATGACCTGATGTAGCCAAATAAACAAACACAGAAATATTTTTTTGAATTTCCCCTTGGTCCAAAACATCAGTGTCAGTAATACACTCCACATTCTTAAAGGTCTCACCATCACTTCAAACTCATCATGTTCCAAACTGACCTCCTCATCTTCTCTTCTACATGACATCTTCTCTTCTGACAGTGACTGTCCTGGTCACTGTCATCCCTTCTAACCGTCCAGATTAAAACTGGTGCCATCATGCATGTTTGCCTCTCCTATATTCTTTCTACTGACTCAGTCACTGAAAATGCTGTTTTTCCTTTGCTATATCGTTCAGATACACCCTTTTCCTTCTGTTCCTCCACCTGACCCAGCTTTCTTCACCATGGACGGGGATGCGGCTTCCTGTTTGATATTCTTGCTCCAGACAGCCCTCACCTGCTCCCTGGTGGACCCCCCCGCCCCTCCCCCAGCCACCTTGCAAGCCACTGCCAGCTCAGCTTTCTGAAGCACTGCTCCTAGCACGTTCTTTGATTAAGAACCTCCAGAGGCCTCTTACCGCTTACATAGCCAAGTCCCAACCTGTCTGCCTGTCTTTCAGAAGCGTTCATTATCCACCGCTTTTGTGCCCACTCCGTTTCATTTCTCACAGTTTCCCCCAATGATCCCACGTTTATGACTGATCTCCCCACTGACCGTGATAAGCTTCGCGTTCATCCTGCTTCCATGCTGTGTGCAAGCTGTTTCTGTGCCCAAAATAGCTTCCTTTGTGCCTGTGATACCCAATCCTACCCTACCTAACACTTACTGTGTCTGCATTTTAAAACAGAAATAACACAAACCCTTTGCAGAAAATTTGGACAATACAGAGGAACATAAAAGAAAAAAAAAAAATCTCATCACCTAGAGAAAACAGAATTTACCCTTTTGGTAAATTTCTTTCCAGTCTTTTTTCAATGTAATTAGTTACTTTTTTTTTTTTTTTCACCTAGTTGAGATCAGACTGTATATTTTACTTGCATCTTCCTTTTTGCCTTTTCATATATAATCATTCTTTCTAAACACTATCTCCTATAGTTAATTTTCATTCTATGTTAATAGGTACATCGTATTTTATTTGGCTGTTTCTCTACTATTGGAAATTGTGGTGTTTTTTGTTTTTGTTTTTTTAAATTTATTGGGGAGGTGGGTTGGGGAGGGAGGGGAGCAGGCGGGCTACTTCTATTGGTCTTTCATTTCTCTATTTTCATCCATCTATGTTCTTTGGCCCGTGTGGGCCTCCCATCGCAGCAGCCTCTTGTCGCAGAGCACTGGCTCTGGGCGCATGCGCTCCAGACCTCCGGCTCGGTAATTGGACAATCAGTCCAGCCACTCCGCGGCACGTGGGATCTTCCCAGGCCAGGGAACGAATCGGCGCCCCTTGCACTGCAAGGCGGTGTCCTTACCCACTGGACCACCGGGGAAGCCCGGAAATTGTGGTTGTTGACAATTTGTTGCTATTATAAATAATCCTGTGATGAACATCTTTTGTATATATTCATGATGGCATTTCTGATTATTCTCATTGGTTAAATTCTGAGAAGTCAAGGAATTGATAAGTCATGTGGTTTTGATATTTTTGATACTTATTGTCTAAACTCCTTTTCAGTTTTGTACAAACTTGTACTTTGATCAGCAGTAAAGAGCATTCCTATCTTGCTCTACAATTGTCATACATTTTAATTTATTTGAATGTGGCAATTACCTGATTATTGTTTTCATTTCTGTTTGATGATTCATTAGGGCAAACTTGGTATTTATTGCTTCTTAGTAAAATTCTTCTCTGGATTGTTCACATACACCCTTTGCCCATTTTCCTATTCAGTCGTTATTGATTTGTATGAGCTCCATATGCTATAGATAAAAAAGCTTTTGTCTGTGTCCCTTGTCCCCCAGACTGTGGTCTACTTTTTAATTCTGTGCATGGTACTTTTCTATCACAATGTTTAAATGTTTCTTATTGTTAAACATGTCAGTATTTACTTTATGATTTCTTCCATTGTAAGTATATTTAGACCATCCAGTTAAATACATATAATTTCTTATTTTTATTTTTAAAGTTCACTTGATAGACTATCTCACTTTATAGTGTGAACTGAGTTATGTTTTCTAACTATATAATCAGGAAATATTCTTTTTTGTTTACTTATTTGAGTATTAATTTACAATGTTGTGTTTATTTCTGCTATACAGCAAAGTGAATCAAATATACATGTATCTACACTTTTTAAAAAATCTTTCCCCATGTAGGTCATTACAGAGTATTAAGATGAGTTCCCTGTACTATACGATAGGTTCTTATTGTTATCTATTACATATATAGTAGTGTGTATATGTCAACCTGTCTCCCAATTTATCCCTCCTCCTCTTCCTCTCTCCCCCGGCCAGTAACCGTAAGTTTATTTTCGACATCTGTGGCTGTATTTTTGTTTTGTAAAAAACTTCATTTGTAACATTTTTCAAGATTTCACATGTAAGTAATATGATTTTTCTCTGCCTTACTTCATCAGGTTTGACAATCTCTAGGTCTATCCATGTTGCTACAAATGACATTACTTCATTCTTTTTTATGGTTGATTAATTTTCCACTGTATAAACATTAATATTCTTAATATTAATAATCGTCCTGACAGTTTTAAAAATCATCTTTATTATATTCTAAATTTGATAGAGCTGTGTGCCTAGTTTTGAGCAACTGCAGATCTTGAAAAATTACCAATCTTTTTAGTAATTATTGAGTTCAAAAATAATAATAATTGAGCTCTTGGTTAGATTTGCATTAAACTTTCAATGCTGGCTTTAAGACTCACCTTAACACTCACTTTCCCTAGAGGGCTTCCCTAGTGATCCAGGGGCTAAGACTCTATGCTCCCAGTGAGGGAGGCCCAGGTTCAATTCCTGGTCAGAGAACTAGATCTCACATGCCACAACTAAGAGTTCATGTGACTCAGCTAAAAAGATCTTGTGTGCCACAATGAAGACCTGATGCAACCAAATAAATAAATATTAAAAAAAAGAAATAAAACTCACTTTCTCTAAAATGACTCTCTGGTTACCTCAGACCACATTCACTCCTCACTTCTCTACACTCCCAGTTAATTGACACATTGTCATTAGCTATCTTTGTACTTGCTTGCTTGTGTGTGCTCAGTTGTTTCAATCATCTCCAACTCTTTGAGCATTCAGAGACTGTAGCTTTCCAGGCTCCTCTGTCCATGGGATTCTCCAAGCAAGAATACTTGAGTGGCTTGCCATGCCTTCCTCCAGGGGATCTTCCTGACCCAGGGTTCAAACCTACATCTCCTGAGGCTCCTGCATTAGGAGGCAGATTCTCCATCATTGAGCTACCTGGTACTTTCTTGTTATTTAATTCTTGTAGAGTTTGGGTCTCTTACTAGATTGTAAACTTGCAGGACGGGCCCTGGCATCTCCTTCCTGGTATGCTACTGGCCCATGGAGGGTATTCGGTAAATACTCACCTTCATAATCTCCACAAATTCCTGGAGTTTATCAAAATCCTTGTCCATTACATCTTTTATCTAATGAAGAAGAAAGGCACAGAGCATATTATTGAAGGTGCAGTTGTCTTTCAGGCATTTTAAGCGAAAGGCTGCAACTGCTCCTCCGCAATGAACTGATAAAGTTTTAAGGAATGTTCTAATAAGGGCTTTTGCCACTTTCTTCCCAAGCGTCTATGAACTAGGGTGCATGTACCATCAAGTCACCACCAGCAGCAGCCTGAGCACAGCTTAGATCTATTGTAAGGCTGCCACGTGGAGCTCAGATCTCAGCTTCAATTACACGTTCTTGCTTGAGCATTTTCTTGGCGCACAAATATGCTACAGGCGATTCCATCAGAGGAACAAGAGAAGTTCTTACTCGGCAGCTTGCTCAGGGGAGGAGAACAACATGAAACGGGTCTCTGACTGCCACGTCAGCCCCTCTCACTCTGCCACTGAGGTTGTAACTCTCCATCCTAATCCATGAGACACTTTAGAGAGCTTTATCCTTCAAAAATTGGCCGTAAGCATTCAACATACAAGAAATAAATAACCTAAGGACTCTAGGGAATTTTGGCTCAGTTAGTTGGATTGTTTTTTCATGCAATCCCCGATTTTCTTCACTATTCAAAGTTAGGCATTACATTTTCCTGGACACAACCTTTTTCTCCATGAGAGGAAAAGTCTCATCCTATTACCTGTTTTATCTCCTCCATTTTTTTCCCTTTAGTTCTTCCCTCACTTCCCTGAGTTCATTCTGAGGAGATAAAATAGAGAAGGAGTAGAGAAATGTGTTGAGTGGAAGGTAAACAGTCAAAAGAAGGAAAGGAAAGATCCTGAGAAAGACCTCAAGAGAGGAACAGTGAGATGGTTGCCAGCAGGGAGGAAAGAAAGGATACTGTTAAGAAAATCAGACAGCGAGGCACAAGGTGCAGGGATGCGCTTTGAAAAGGTCACACGCTTGCTCCTGTGGTGTGACCACCAAAGAGGCACGGTCTAAGCCTCACGGTGAGGAAACACCAGATAACCCAGACTCAGGTCATTCGACAAAATAAATGATTCGTCATCCTCAAAAATGCCATTGTCCCGTAAGTCAGGGTCAAAGAACTGTTCCAGATGAAAAAAAAAAAATTGAAGAGACTTGGAAACTGGATGCACGATGTGATCGTGAACTGGATCCCAGACCAAAAAAAGTTATCTCCTCTTTTGCTATGAAAGACAGTAGTGGGATAACTGGGGACCTCAGAATAAGGGCTGCAGATGAGACCTGTATCAACACGAACCTCCTGACGCTATTGTTTGATGACTACACTGTGGTTGTGTAACAGAGTGTTCTTGTTTCAAAGGAAAAGGGAAGGACTGAAAGGGAGTACCATCAAGTCACCACCAGCAGCAGCCTGAGCACAGCTTATTTTTGGCTGGGAGCTCAGATCTTCAATTACACGTTCTTGCTTGAGCATTTTCTTGGCGCAAATATGCTACAGGCGATTCCATCAGAGGAACAAGAGAAGTTCTTACTCGGCAGCTTGCTCAGGGGAGGAGAACAACATGAAACGGGTCTCTGACTGCCACGTCAGCCCCTCTCACTCTGCCACTGAGGTTGTAACTCTCCATCCTAATCCATGAGACACTTTAGAGAGCTTTATCCTTCAAAAATTGGCCGTAAGCATTCAACATACAAGAAATAAATAACCTAAGGACTCTAGGGAATTTTGGCTCAGTTAGTTGGATTGTTTTTTCATGCAATCCCCGATTTTCTTCACTATTCAAAGTTAGGCATTACATTTTCCTGGACACAACCTTTTTCTCCATGAGAGGAAAAGTCTCATCCTGTTACCTGTTTTATCTCCTCCATTTTTTCCTTGAGTTCTTCCCTCACTTCCCTGAGTTCATTCTGAGGAGATAAAATAGAGAAGGAGTAGAGAAATGTGTTGAGTGGAAGGTAAACAGTCAAAAGAAGGAAAGGAAAGATCCTGAGAAAGACCTCAAGAGAGGAACAGTGAGATGGTTGCCAGCAGGGAGGAAAGAAAGGATACTGTTAAGAAAATCAGACAGCGAGGCACAAGGTGCAGGGATGCGCTTTGAAAAGGTCACACGCTTGCTCCTGTGGTGTGACCACCAAAGAGGCACGGTCTAAGCCTCACGGTGAGGAAACACCAGATAACCCAGACTCAGGTCATTCGACAAAATAAATGATTCGTCATCCTCAAAAATGCCATTGTCCCGTAAGTCAGGGTCAAAGAACTGTTCCAGATGAAAAAAAAAAAAATTGAAGAGACTTGGAAACTGGATGCACGATGTGATCGTGAACTGGATCCCAGACCAAAAAAAGTTATCTCCTCTTTTGCTATGAAAGACAGTAGTGGGATAACTGGGGACCTCAGAATAAGGGCTGCAGATGAGACCTGTATCAACACGAACCTCCTGACGCTATTGTTTGATGACTACACTGTGGTTGTGTAACAGAGTGTTCTTGTTTCAAAGAAAAGTAGACTGAAATTTGGGCTTCTCAGATGGCAGGCGCTAGTGGTAAGGAACCCACCTGCCAGTGCAGGAGACCTAAGAGATGTGGGTTCGATTCCTGGGTCGGGAAGATCCCCTGAAGGAGGGCAAGGCAACCCATTCCAGTATTCTTGCCTGGGGGAAATCACATGGACAGAGGAGCCTGGTGAGCTACAGTCCACAGCATAGCACAGAGTCAGACATGACTGAAGCAACTTGGCACGCAGAGGCATATTGAAACTTGAGAGAACCACATGCTTGCAAATGGTTCAGGAAATATATATATAGGGCTTCCCCTGGTGGTCCAGTGGGTAAGGACACCACCTTGCAGTGCAAGGGGCGCCAGTTCGATCCCTGGCCTGGGAAGATCCCACGTGCCGCGGAGCGGCTGGACTGATGTGTCCAATTACCGAGCCGGAGCTCTGGAGCGCATGCGCCCAGAGCCGGTGCTCTGCGACAACAGACGCCACCGCAATGGGAGGCCCACAGGAGACGAGGAGCGAGGACAGATGAAAATGGAGAAATGAAAGACCAATAGAAGTGGCCCGCCTGCTCCCTTCCCTCCCCAACCCGACACCTGCCCAAAATAAATAAATAAATAAATCTTAAAAAAAAAAAAGAAATATATATATATATAGGTGCGTGAGTATGAGAAAGAGAAAAACCATAATAAAATGCCAACATTAGGGAATCTGGGGGAAGAGTACACTTGAACTCATTGTACCAGTTTGTAGAAAATTTTCTGTAAGTCACAAATAATTTTAAAATAGAAAGAACCAGAGAGAAAAATCAAAGGGGCTGGAGCACAACCATAGGGACCAGCAGTTTCCTGGCCTCGGTGGCTGCTCCAGCCCCATTTGTTCTCTGTGGCTCCAACCTCCTGCCTCTAGGATCCCCACACCTACCTTTAGCTCCTTTGGATGCACGATGTGATCGTGAACTGGATCCCAGACCAAAAAAAGTTATCTCCTCTTTTGCTATGAAAGACAGTAGTGGGATAACTGGGGACCTCAGAATAAGGGCTGCAGATGAGACCTGTATCAACACGAACCTCCTGACGCTATTGTTTGATGACTACACTGTGGTTGTGTAACAGAGTGTTCTTGTTTCAAAGAAAAGTAGACTGAAATTTGGGCTTCTCAGATGGCAGGCGCTAGTGGTAAGGAACCCACCTGCCAGTGCAGGAGACCTAAGAGATGTGGGTTCG
The DNA here is from genome assembly GCA_022376925.1 of Tragulus kanchil. Classification (NCBI taxonomy): domain Eukaryota; kingdom Metazoa; phylum Chordata; class Mammalia; order Artiodactyla; family Tragulidae; genus Tragulus; species Tragulus kanchil. The sequence goes on from JAIOJX010000024.1 coordinate 25,782,867, forward strand.
ATTCCTGGGTCGGGAAGATCCCCTGAAGGAGGGCAAGGCAACCCATTCCAGTATTCTTGCCTGGGGGAAATCACATGGACAGAGGAGCCTGGTGAGCTACAGTCCACAGCATAGCACAGAGTCAGACATGACTGAAGCAACTTGGCACGCAGAGGCATATTGAAACTTGAGAGAACCACATGCTTGCAAATGGTTCAGGAAATATATATATAGGGCTTCCCCTGGTGGTCCAGTGGGTAAGGACACCACCTTGCAGTGCAAGGGGCGCCAGTTCGATCCCTGGCCTGGGAAGATCCCACGTGCCGCGGAGCGGCTGGACTGATGTGTCCAATTACCGAGCCGGAGCTCTGGAGCGCATGCGCCCAGAGCCGGTGCTCTGCGACAACAGACGCCACCGCAATGGGAGGCCCACAGGAGACGAGGAGCGAGGACAGATGAAAATGGAGAATTGAAAGACCAATAGAAGTGGCCCGCCTGCTCCCTTCCCTCCCCAACCCGACACCTGCCCAAAATAAATAAATAAATAAATCTTAAAAAAAAAAAAGAAATATATATATATATAGGTGCGTGAGTATGAGAAAGAGAAAAACCATAATAAAATGCCAACATTAGGGAATCTGGGGGAAGAGTACACTTGAACTCATTGTACCAGTTTGTAGAAAATTTTCTGTAAGTCACAAATAATTTTAAAATAGAAAGAACCAGAGAGAAAAATCAAAGGGGCTGGAGCACAACCATAGGGACCAGCAGTTTCCTGGCCTCGGTGGCTGCTCCGCAGCCCCATTTGTTCTCTGTGCGGCTCCAACCTCCTGCCTCTAGGATCCCCACACCTACCTTTAGCTCCTTTGTCCCTCCTGGTTTGGTAAATGGCCCTTCTTGTATAATTCTTTTGTAGTCATATATCTGTCGGTTGAAAGCAGAAACATGGAATATTGGATATTGCTGGCGTGGGTGGATGAGGGAGGAGAGATCGCCCCAAATTTCTGTTCGGGCCAGAGCAGAGGCTGGCGGCCTGGCCCCACCAGCACAGGGGGCTCTCAGTTCACTGTCTGAGCTCATCTCATTCTGCTCCCTTCCTGGTCCACTGGGCCTCAGCTTTCTGTTCCCCTCCCCCTACTGGCAGGCTCATTCATGCCTCAAGGACGTGCGTGTGGCTTCTTCCACTGCTAGTGCTTGTCCTCCGTCCTCAAGTGGCCTCTCAGCTCTAACCTCTCAGGCCTCTGACCGCCCCGACCTGAAGCAGCCACCTAGTAGCGTCTCCCCAGTTCAGATCCCTGTATTATTCTACGTAGCACTGATGAATTTTCCCTCTTTTATTTCTGCATCTCCCTCTTTTATCTCTGTCTCTCAGTGTATCTGCCAGCACCTGGGACAGGTCTTGGCCACCTAGACTGGTGAATGACCCCTGACTCCAAGTCACCTCCCCACGGGTTTCAGGCCCGGCTGCGGGAATGGCATCAAAAAGGCTTCTTACTTTGATCGGCTCCGGCTTCAATTCCAGGCAAACTGACTTGTAGTTCTTGGTCTGTGGAAGGAGGAGGTGAGATTCAGGCTGCCAGGCATCAGGTCTGAGGAGGACTCCCCACCCAGCCAGCCCTGCCTGTCCAACTGCGCCTGAGCTCAGGCCCACGTACCCCCAGCACCTGAACCAAGACAACTCACATGGCATGTTCCTCTCCTCTTATGATTAACACCTGTCTGTTCCGCAGGCGGCCCTCTCCCAGCTGGGGGTGGGGTGGAGCTGGAGAAAGCACTTTAAGATAACTGAAGGAAGCTGACTAAGTATTCTGGGGGGAGCCCTGACTTTGGAGGTAGATAGATAGATTGGAATTCTAGTCTCGGCCTTTTTGCTCACTGACTCTTGACTTAGGCCAGTTAGGGAGTCTCTCTGAGCCTTCACTTCCTCATCTGTAAATTCTGGGTAATAATGACCTTTATCTAACGAGCTGCTCCTGTGGGTTAGAGGCAGGCCTGGCTGGGGTCATGGCTTCCTGAGTAGCTCAAATTGAGGTCGGGCATTTCAGTCCTCCTTGTCTTAGTGGGGAGTCCTTCCTACCCCGAGGCCAGGGGTCCACTCCCACCCTCCTTCCAGGCTGAGAGGCCACTTTGTGCTCAGAGGTGGCCCCACCAGCACAGGGGCTCTCAGTTCACTGTCTGAGCTCATCTCATTCTGCTCCCTTCCTGGTCCACTGGGCCTCAGCTTTCTGTTCCCTCCCCTACTGGCAGGCTCATTCATGCCTCAAGGACGTGCGTGTGGCTTCTTCCACTGCTAGTGCTTGTCCTCCGTCCTCAAGTGGCCTCTCAGCTCTAACCTCTCAGGCCTCTGACCGCCCCGACCTGAAGCAGCCACCTAGTAGCGTCTCCCCAGTTCAGATCCCTGTATTATTCTACGTAGCACTGATGAATTTTCCCTCTTTTATTTCTGCATCTCCCTCTTTTATCTCTGTCTCTCAGTGTATCTGCCAGCACCTGGGACAGGTCTTGGCCACCTAGACTGGTGAATGACCCCTGACTCCAAGTCACCTCCCCACGGGTTTCAGGCCCGGCTGCGGGAATGGCATCAAAAAGGCTTCTTACTTTGATCGGCTCCGGCTTCAATTCCAGGCAAACTGACTTGTAGTTCTTGGTCTGTGGAAGGAGGAGGTGAGATTCAGGCTGCCAGGCATCAGGTCTGAGGAGGACTCCCCACCCAGCCAGCCCTGCCTGTCCAACTGCGCCTGAGCTCAGGCCCACGTACCCCCAGCACCTGAACCAAGACAACTCACATGGCATGTTCCTCTCCTCTTATGATTAACACCTGTCTGTTCCGCAGGCGGCCCTCTCCTAGCTGGGGGGTGGGGTGGAGCTGGAGAAAGCACTTTAAGATAACTGAAGGAAGCTGACTAAGTATTCTGGGGGGAGCCCTGACTTTGGAGGTAGATAGATAGATTGGAATTCTAGTCTCGGCCTTTTTGCTCACTGACTCTTGACTTAGGCCAGTTAGGGAGTCTCTCTGAGCCTTCACTTCCTCATCTGTAAATTCTGGGTAATAATGACCTTTATCTAACGAGCTGCTCCTGTGGGTTAGAGGCAGGCCTGGCTGGGGTCATGGCTTCCTGAGTAGCTCAAATTGAGGTCGGGCATTTCAGTCCTCCTTGTCTTAGTGGGGAGTCCTTCCTACCCCGAGGCCAGGGGTCCACTCCCCACCCTCCTTCCAGGCTGAGAGGCCACTTTGTGCTCAGAGGGAGAAGGAAACCCAAGGGTTTGCTGGGGACTCCCTGTACCCCACCCCCACCTCCATCCAGTGGGAGTTCAAAGGCACCCCACGCTGGGCAGCAATGTTTCTCCTTTACCAGGTTTGCCTTCTTCAGTTCCACCCTCTTGGCCGACATGACGGAGGAGGCCAGAGTGTTCTTGAACTTCCCAGCCTCCCCTCAACGGGCCCCCGTGACCAGGCCACTGTCCTATGCAGGTTACAGGCCGAGGTCAGGGCAGGATAACCTGGTCTCTGTGGGCGGAACAGCTGAGGTCACAATGCCTAAGATCTACACGCCAGCCTGGAGTGTCACTGCAGCTGCAAGCCTGGGGTGCCTCAGCCACTGAGAAGAGGACCTCAGGCTGGGTTCCAAAGCCATGAAGTCTCCCTTATGCAAGGGGGCGAGGGGCTCTCCCGAAGAGTCCAACCGAAGGACTGCAGCCCGAATGACCCAAGCACAGGGCACATCCCAGGAGAAGCAAAATGTGTTGGCTCCTCCCCCAGCAGCAGGAGGAGGCGTCTGCCCTCAACTATGAGCTTCTCCTTGGAACCCACACACCTGCTCTCCCGACCCTTCCTCGAGTCTGATGCTGTTTTGGGTTGAGAGGTCCGAAGGCTTCTCCGGTTCAAGGTGCCCCAGCTGTGCTAACCCAGGGCTCTCCATGCCAATCTTGGTGGGATGATCTCTGATGCCCTCGACTGACTGGACAGCTTACCCTGCCCCTCTCCCCTCTTCCACCCAACTCCATGCTTTTCCTTGTTTTTTCTCCCCTCTTGGAAGAGCGTCTGGGCAAGAAGCACTATGGACAGTGTGGAGACTGAGAAGTCCACATGATGGGCAAGAAAGGTTACTGAGGCCATCCTGAGGGTCACTGGTATTTGTGTTTAAAGAGTCAAAGGAATGAGGCCTCCTGTTGGACCTAAAATTATTCAGCATCCCGGGTTTTTTTACCCGGTATTTGCTGTCAATTGAAAGGAAAGTCTTTATCTAACGAGCTGCTCCTGTGGGTGAGGCTGGCTTCTTTGAGTAGCTCAGATTGAGGTCGGGCATTTCAGTCCTCCTTGTCTTAGTGGGGAGTCCTTCCTACCCCGAGGCCAGGGGTCCACTCCCCACCCTCCTTCCAGGCTGAGAGGCCACTTTGTGCTCAGAGGGAGAAGGAAACCCAAGGGTTTGCTGGGGACTCCCTGTACCCCACCCCCACCTCCATCCAGTGGGAGTTCAAAGGCACCCCACGCTGGGCAGCAATGTTTCTCCTTTACCAGGTTTGCCTTCTTCAGTTCCACCCTCTTGGCCGACATGACGGAGGAGGCCAGAGTGTTCTTGAACTTCCCAGCCTCCCCTCAACGGGCCCCCGTGACCAGGCCACTGTCCTATGCAGGTTACAGGCCGAGGTCAGGGCAGGATAACCTGGTCTCTGTGGGCGGAACAGCTGAGGTCACAATGCCTAAGATCTACACGCCAGCCTGGAGTGTCACTGCAGCTGCAAGCCTGGGGTGCCTCAGCCACTGAGAAGAGGACCTCAGGCTGGGTTCCAAAGCCATGAAGTCTCCCTTATGCAAGGGGGCGAGGGGCTCTCCCGAAGAGTCCAACCGAAGGACTGCAGCCCGAATGGCCCAAGCACAGGGCACATCCCAGGAGAAGCAAAATGTGTTGGCTCCTCCCCCAGCAGCAGGAGGAGGCGTCTGCCCTCAACTATGAGCTTCTCCTTGGAACCCACACACCTGCTCTCCCGACCCTTCCTCGAGTCTGATGCTGTTTTGGGTTGAGAGGTCCGAAGGCTTCTCCGGTTCAAGGTGCCCCAGCTGTGCTAACCCAGGGCTCTCCATGCCAATCTTGGTGGGATGATCTCTGATGCCCTCGACTGACTGGACAGCTTACCCTGCCCCTCTCCCCTCTTCCACCCAACTCCATGCTTTTCCTTGTTTTTTCTCCCCTCTTGGAAGAGCGTCTGGGCAAGAAGCACTATGCGGACAGTGTGGAGACTGAGAAGTCCACATGATGGGCAAGAAAGGTTACTGAGGCCATCCTGAGGGTCACTGGTATTTGTGTTTAAAGAGTCAAAGGAATGAGGCCTCCTGTTGGACCTAAAATTATTCAGCATCCCGGTTAGCCTAATTTCTCTTCCCTCTTATCCCTGAGTATTCCTTCTTCCCTCTCATTTCAGCTACTCGTTGCTCCAGTAAGGGCCAACTTGGAAATTCCTAGGAAATGATGCAAACTGCATGTGAGGTACATGCCTGCACCCTGGACACGACTTCTCACGCTCACCAACGCCTGTGCCTATCCTTCCCAGAGGCCCTCAGCACCGGGACTTCCCCGGAGCCACTTGAAGGGGCTTCATTTGCTGTTTCCATCCTGGTGACAGCCCTCAGTCTCAGCCTATCACAACCAAAGGAGAATGTCTGCCACTGTTCAGCTGGGGAGGAAAGGAGGGGTAGGAAGTGGTGGGGAGCTTCCCAGACCCCTTTTCCCCTAAACGAGAAGATAGAACTCTAAGCTTCTTTGACCTCTGTGCTCAGTCCTCCCAGATTCACTGGCCACATGGCAAGGGGCAGCTTTCTCCACAGGTTTCTAAAGATCCCAAACAGGCTTGAGCAGGGAACATGGTGAAAATGACTGCCTCCTTCTCAACACTTACCAACCCTGTGGAACGGGCACCATCTCCTCTGTCCGTGATTGAGCTCCTCCTGGACCTGCAGGGAAGTCTCGTTTGCTTGGCTGAGCAGTTGTTAAAAGAGCCTCGTCTTAGGGCTTTCCCTGGTGGTCCAGTGGATAAGGACACCGCCTTGCAGTGCAAGGGGCGCCGGTTCGATCCCTGGCCTGGGAAGATCCCACGTGCTGCCGAGCGGCTGGACTGATGTGTCCAATCACCGAGCCAGAGCTCTGGAGCGCATGTGCCCAGAGCTGGCGCTCTGCGACAACAGATGCCACTGCGATGGGAGGCCCGCAGAAGACAAAGAACAAAGACGGATGAAAATAGAGAAATGAAAGACCAATAGAAGTGGCCCGCCCGCTCCCCTCCCTCCCCAACCCGACCCCCGCCCAAAATAAATAAATAAATAAATCTTTAAAAAAAAAAAAAAAAGAGCCTCGTCTTAGCCAAGAGTGTCCCAAGAACCCACTGGAGCATATATCAGGAAACTGGGCATAAAAAGATGTCAAGGTCTCATCGTGAAGCTGCTTTATGAAGTAGAAGACCACACACACACACCATCATCACCATCATTCGGACAGAAATTTAACCAAAGATCCACAGCCCCAGGCTTTTGCCTTTATACAGGATTTGCCCTCAAATACATCACTGTTGTCATCAGTATATTCTAGAAGAACTGGGAACATGTTTAATAAACCTAACTAAATGAGTCTGTTATTTTCTTCTCTAAGAGTTTTGCAGCTGCTTGAGGCCCTAAGTGGAAGCCGCCTTGCAATGTGGATGCTGGTGTGGTATAACTTTGTTCCCTAAAGGCCGTAAGCCATTCTTACTTGGAGAATGTCAGATAGGCTTTTCCTAAGCCCCCCTTCATGTCAAAATCCACTAGTTCAGGCCAAGAAGTGTGAAGTCCTCCAATGCTCCAATGGAGTTTGGTAAAAGGAGAAGATTTCCAACAGAGAGAAAGAAGCAGCCATGTGGCTCATTTCCCAAGGCTGATAACACTGAGATTTTCCTTTCTTTACCAATGTCTTGGTTTTTCAGTTTCATGAAGATAATGTAGTCTGCAGGGTAGAGACAGTGGGAGGGAGAATTAAAAATGGCTTTAGGCCTCTGCACTTGACTTCTTGTGAATCCCTGGGGTACAGAGCTCCAGGGTCTGGCCTGTGATAAAGTCTGGGCTCAGCCAGGACTCACAGCCAGGTCCAGAGCAAGTGCAGAGAACGTCATCCACGCTGAGGGGACCATTTGACCACAGGGGACCCGGTGTTCTAAACCCCTTTAATTCACAAAGGTGTTCAGAATCCTGACGGTCGTGATCTCTGGTCAACCTTTCTGGACACAGCTCACCACATGTGACCTAGATCCTCTGGAGAAGAAGATGGAAACCCACTCCAGTATTCTTGCCTGGGAAATCTCATGGACAGAGGAGCCTGACGGGCTACAGTTCATGGGATCAAAAAAGAGTTGGACATGACTGAGCACACATATGCGCAATTAGTGATTAGTGATATGGCATATCTTTTCATGTTCTTACGGACCAACACATTTACTTTTAAAGGAATAAAGTAGAATTTTTAAAATTCAGTGATTAAAACAGCACTCAGAGGGGAGAATTTAATGAAAAGTTTGAACGGCAGTAACTTAGAGCCCAAGGGTTCACATTCCCTCTGAAAGTGCAAGTGTTCATAGCTCAATTGTGTCTCTTTACAATGCCATGGACTGTAGCCCACCAGGCTCCTCTGTCCACAGAATTCTCCAGGCAAGAATACTGGAGTGGGTTGCCATGCCCTTCTTCAGGAGCTCTTCCTGACCTGGGGATCGAACCCAAGTTTCCTGCATTGCAGGCGTGTTCTTTACCCTCTGAGCTACAAGGAAAGTATCCCATTCCCCTCGAGGTGCTAGTTAAAAACGTTTCTTCAGGAATCAAAGAAGCAGGACTGGCTGCCCAATACTGTGTACCACCCACCACTAGGCGGTGCCCAAGAGCAAAGGATCCTGGGTGGCTCCCCTCAAGGCATCTAAGTGTCCTAAGAAAGCTGTAAAGAGGAAAGCTCCCGTCCTGTCTCAGGAGCCCCACTGCCTCCCCAGCTGTGTGGGCGTTTCTATCTGTAAGAGAGCTTTTCCCTCAAGCCGCAATGGCCCCATGAGACATAGTTATCTTCAACAGTTCACATCCCCACTCAGAATTATCATACACTGCTGGAGGGAATGGAAGATGATACAGCCACCCCAGAAGAGAGTCAGCCATTTCTTATAAACATGCGTCCCACATGACTCAGCCATCCCACCCCAAGGCATTCCCCCGAAAGAAATAAGAACATACGTCTCCACAAAGACTTGTTCATAAATGTTCATAGCAACTTCATTCATAATGGCTTCAAACTGGAAAATACTAAATCTGCCAGCAGGAGAATGAGTAAACACACTGTAGTGTTTTCTTACAATGGACTACGCCTCAATGATGAAAAGGAGTAAACTACTGATACATTTATTAAAAGATGGGTGAGCCAGACAGATATTTTACTGCGTGAAATTTGGTTCCAACAAAATGCTAGAAAATGAATCTACAGTGACAGAAAGTAAATCAGAGGTTGCCTGAAGCGGGAATAGGGGAAGGACTGCTGCAAAGGGCAGGAGGGAACACTTAGGGGTGTTGGAGATGGTCTGTGACTTCACGACAACACATTTACTTTTAAAGGAATAAAGTAGAATTTTTAAAATTCAGTGATTAAAACAGCACTCAGAGGGGAGAATTTAATGAAAAGTTTGAACGGCAGTAACTTAGAGCCCAAGGGTTCACATTCCCTCTGAAAGTGCAAGTGTTCATAGCTCAATTGTGTCTCTTTACAATGCCATGGACTGTAGCCCACCAGGCTCCTCTGTCCACAGAATTCTCCAGGCAAGAATACTGGAGTGGGTTGCCATGCCCTTCTTCAGGAGCTCTTCCTGACCTGGGGATCGAACCCAAGTTTCCTGCATTGCAGGCGTGTTCTTTACCCTCTGAGCTACAAGGAAAGTATCCCATTCCCCTCGAGGTGCTAGTTAAAAACGTTTCTTCAGGAATCAAAGAAGCAGGACTGGCTGCCCAATACTGTGTACCACCCACCACTAGGCGGTGCCCAAGAGCAAAGGATCCTGGGTGGCTCCCCTCAAGGCATCTAAGTGTCCTAAGAAAGCTGTAAAGAGGAAAGCTCCCGTCCTGTCTCAGGAGCCCCACTGCCTCCCCAGCTGTGTGGGCGTTTCTATCTGTAAGAGAGCTTTTCCCTCAAGCCGCAATGGCCCCATGAGACATAGTTATCTTCAACAGTTCACATCCCCACTCAGAATTATCATACACTGCTGGAGGGAATGGAAGATGATACAGCCACCCCAGAAGAGAGTCAGCCATTTCTTATAAACATGCGCGTCCCACATGACTCAGCCATCCCACCCCAAGGCATTCCCCCGAAAGAAATAAGAACATACGTCTCCACAAAGACTTGTTCATAAATGTTCATAGCAACTTCATTCATAATGGCTTCAAACTGGAAAATACTAAATCTGCCAGCAGGAGAATGAGTAAACACACTGTAGTGTTTTCTTACAATGGACTACGCCTCAATGATGAAAAGGAGTAAACTACTGATACATTTATTAAAAGATGGGTGAGCCAGACAGATATTTTACTGCGTGAAATTTGGTTCCAACAAAATGCTAGAAAATGAATCTACAGTGACAGAAAGTAAATCAGAGGTTGCCTGAAGCGGGAATAGGGGAAGGACTGCTGCAAAGGGCAGGAGGGAACACTTAGGGGTGTTGGAGATGGTCTGTGACTTCACTGTGCTGGGTCCACTGGCCTATACCTTTCTGCAAAACTGATCACAGTGTGTACTTACAACAGGTGCATTAAAATAGACACAGGTGCATTTTATTGTGTGGCTAGGCCAAAACTAAAACACAGGTGCACCTGAAAACTTTTAAGTTGATTTAGAGACAAATGAGTAGACGAACTAGTGTTTCTCGTTCATTGGCATGTATGCAGTATATCATAGACACCAGAAACATTATTTCATTTAATCCTCATAATGTCAATCCCTGGGTCAGAAAGACCCCCCCTCCCTCACCCAGAGGAGGAAATGGCAACCCACTCCAGTATTCTTGCCTGGGAAATCCCATGGACAGAGGAGCCTGGTGGGCTACAGCCCATGGGGTCTCAGAGTCAGACATGACTGAACGACTAAACAGCGACCACATTATGGGATGATGGCTTTGTGATTACAGTCAAGGAGCTCATGGACCAGTGGGAGAAAAGAGAAATGAATGTGGAATTTCAACCCAGAGTGCCAGGAGCAGCCCTGGGGGGAGGGGTGGGGAGGACGGGAGGCTTTGCCTCGCCCCTCACTCAGGGTACTTCCCCAGTGGCTCTCTCCAGGCAGCCTAGCAGGGCCCTTACCTCAAGAGACTGAGGACACCTGGCTGAATGGCCGCGTGAGAGGGTCCTGGAAGGAGTGGTGCCTCCTGGGCCAGGAGTGTCAAGCTCTCTTCCGTTCCCGGGGAGTGGCCGTGAGAGGCCCTGGCACGCACAGTTTCTGCCACTGGGAAGAAGTCATCTGAGGCCATCGCTGCACAAGAGAATATTGTGCAGGACATTACTGTTGAAGCATGAGCAATTTTTTTCCTCTTTCCCTTCGCCCTTCCAATCAGAGGGGCTGTTTGTCCTGCCCTCCAGGAAGGGCGTGAAGGGGTGGGGGCAGGAAAAAGAGAGAGAGAGTCTTCCAGGCTTTGGTTTCCAAAAGCTCAGCTCTTAGGGGAATGGAGAGAGTTGTGGGCATGGACAGGATGTTCAGAGGGAGGGAGAAGAGAAAGAAAAGCTCTTCTCCGTCCCCCAGAGAAGGTGCCGTGGCCTCTGCTCTGTGTTTACTCGGGGAGTCAGTGCCTAGTCTGGGTCGGGGGGCTTCTGGCCTCGCTGACGTAGGATGAGTGGGGGACCCCCATTTCCCCACCTCATGCTCTGCAGTGACCTGGGACCCCATTTCCCCACCTCATGCTCTCGTGTGGCTAGACCAAAACTAAAACACAGGTGCACCTGAAAACTTTTAAGTTGATTTAGAGACAAATGAGTAGACGAACTAGTGTTTCTCGTTCATTGGCATGTATGCAGTATATCATAGACACCAGAAACATTATTTCATTTAATCCTCATAATGTCAATCCCTGGGTCAGAAAGACCCCCCCTCCCTCACCCAGAGGAGGAAATGGCAACCCACTCCAGTATTCTTGCCTGGGAAATCCCATGGACAGAGGAGCCTGGTGGGCTACAGCCCATGGGGTCTCAGAGTCAGACATGACTGAACGACTAAACAGCGACCACATTATGGGATGATGGCTTTGTGATTACAGTCAAGGAGCTCATGGACCAGTGGGAGAAAAGAGAAATGAATGTGGAATTTCAACCCAGAGTGCCAGGAGCAGCCCTGGGGAGGGTGGGGAGGACGGGAGGCTTTGCCTCGCCCCTCACTCAGGGTACTTCCCAGTGGCTCTCTCCAGGCAGCCTAGCAGGGCCCTTACCTCGAGAGACTGAGGACACCTGGCTGAATGGCCGCGTGAGAGGGTCCTGGAAGGAGTGGTGCCTCCTGGGCCAGGAGTGTCAAGCTCTCTTCCGTTCCCGGGGAGTGGCCGTGAGAGGCCCTGGCACGCACAGTTTCTGCCACTGGGAAGAAGTCATCTGAGGCCATCGCTGCACAAGAGAATATTGTGCAGGACATTACTGTTGAAGCATGAGCAATTTTTTTCCTCTTTCCCTTCGCCCTTCCAATCAGAGGGGCTGTTTGTCCTGCCCTCCAGGAAGGGCGTGAAGGGGTGGGGGCAGGAAAAAGAGAGAGAGAGAGTCTTCCAGGCTTTGGTTTCCAAAAGCTCAGCTCTTAGGGGAATGGAGAGAGTTGTGGGCATGGACAGGATGTTCAGAGGGAGGGAGAAGAGAAAGAAAAGCTCTTCTCCGTCCCCCAGAGAAGGTGCCGTGGCCTCTGCTCTGTGTTTACTCGGGGAGTCAGTGCCTAGTCTGGGTCGGGGGGCTTCTGGCCTCGCTGACGTAGGATGAGTGGGGGACCCCCATTTCCCCACCTCATGCTCTGCAGTGACCTGAGCTTGAATCACTGCTCTACTTCCTACCCTGGAGCTGTGAGCACGTCATTTCCTTCTTAGAGCCACAACTCTCCCCTGTCCAACGAGGATCAGGGCAGGCTCTCCTTGGAGCTGTGGCGGTTGAGACAGTGGGCAGGGGAGAGAGCGGAGCTAGCCTGGCCCACACATGCCAGCTCCTTGTCCCTCCTCAGTCTTCCCTTCACTCTCCTTCCACTCAGCCCCTAGTCCCTCAGCCCTGGGGGACCCCAGGGCTTCACCTCTCCTGCTCTCCTCCTCCAGACTTCCCCAGCAGCCAGCCCACAGCTCGCCCTGCCCCTGCCCCTGCCTGTGCATTAGTTACCCGCTCTGGTAACTCGTCTTCCTTGTAACTTGCAGGAGCCTGGGCATCTTTTGCATCCCCAGCACCTCATACGGTGGCGGGCCTGGAGAAGGCACCGGATCCATGTTTGTTCAGTAAAATCTGCCCATTTGAGTAGGAAAGAGGAGGAGAGTGGGGATCGAGGGTGAAATGGCCCACAGAGCAGGCGCAGCCTCTTCCGGGGCAGGGGAGCCTCTCCACCGGCTGTCCCGTCCTGCGCTGCAGTCATGCTAGCCCTGGGGCTGGGACCGTCCCTCTGTGCAGCAGGTAAGGACACCACCGTCCAGGCAGGGGGACGCCAGGTCCCAGGGAAGTCCAGGGCTTGGAACTGCAGAAAAGGTGCCTTTCATTTCCAACTTGAAGGTGAGAAGTAGGAAGAAGTGACGGGTTTTGCACGTCTGCCTAGCTGGTGAGAGAAGCCAAGAAGCCTCCACTCCCCCTCCCCTGCCTGCACCGTCGCTGACCCCTCCCACAGCCGCCTCCTTAGGGGTCAGAGCCTGCAGTCTGCTACTCTGTGTAGAACTGCGCTCACTCATTTCTTCATTTAGGCATCTAACCAACACACCCAGTGCTAGGAGATGCCAGGCAGGAATGGCCCCCCACTTCACGGAACCTTCATCCTAGTGGAAGTTAGAGGCATTTGGCGAGACGTCGGTAAACAAGATCGTCGCAGAATGTGACCAAAGCAATGAAGGAGACAGTCAGGGTGACAAATGACAGGCACAGGGAGAAGCTGGCGGGGGATATTTTTAAAGGGTGGGAAGTTTTTCTGAGGAAGGGCTGAGCCTAAAGGCTAAACAAAGGAACCTTGAAGAATAAAGCTAGAGAAAGGTCGTGAGGTACAGGGGGGCAAGCCTTATTGGTGAGCTGGGTGTGTGTGGGGGGAAGCAAATTCGCAAGCCTGACAGCCGGGCAGGATGCACTGGCCTGGGGGCTGCGGTGAGGAGCCTGCCCTGGAGTGACAAGGTGAACAACTCAGAACAATTCCGGTGGCAGCGCGGGGAGCAGACTGTGAGGCCTGAACACAGAAGCAGAGGGCTGGTTATTCAGTCCCAGGGAGGAGAGGGTAACTTGACCAGGGTGACAGTGGGCATGGAAAGAAGCAGAAAACTCAAGAAGGTCCAAGATACATGCTGGCCGTAGAATGGACGGGATTCACCAAGACAGAGACAGCAAGGCATCAGCAGACATTCCTGGGTGGGGCTTGGGTGCCGGGGTGAGGGTGTCATGGGATGGATGAGCTCGGAGGACCAGGACAGGCTGGATCAGTGGAGTGAACCCGTGAGCATGTGAGAGACGGACCATCAGACGGGAGCACCGATCTCAGGGGTGGAGCTGGGTCTGGGAGGTGTCAGCTCACGGTGTTTAATGCCAGGAGACCAGCTGGGGCAGCAGGGTTTTTAAACTGTGGGTTGGCACCCGTGAGATCCTAAAGTCAATGTAGTGGGCCACGTCCTGTGATTCTTTTGGATTAAACAGACTAGGATCAAAAATATCAAAATGACTCACCCACAAGAAAGAATGACTTTGCCTAGAGACTTGCCCCTCGACCCTCCCACAGCCGCCTCCTTACGGGGGTCAGAGCCTGCAGTCTGCTACTCTGTGTAGAACTGCGCTCACTCATTTCTTCATTTAGGCATCTAACCAACACACCCAGTGCTAGGAGATGCCAGGCAGGAATGGCCCCCCACTTCACGGAACCTTCATCCTAGTGGAAGTTAGAGGCATTTGGCGAGACGTCGGTAAACAAGATCGTCGCAGAATGTGACCAAAGCAATGAAGGAGACAGTCAGGGTGACAAATGACAGGCACAGGGAGAAGCTGGCGGGGGATATTTTTAAAGGGTGGGAAGTTTTTCTGAGGAAGGGCTGAGCCTAAAGGCTAAACAAAGGAACCTTGAAGAATAAAGCTAGAGAAAGGTCGTGAGGTACAGGGGGGCAAGCCTTATTGGTGAGCTGGGTGTGTGTGGGGGGAAGCAAATTCGCAAGCCTGACAGCCGGGCAGGATGCACTGGCCTGGGGGCTGCGGTGAGGAGCCTGCCCTGGAGTGACAAGGTGAACAACTCAGAACAATTCCGGTGGCAGCGCGGGGAGCAGACTGTGAGGCCTGAACACAGAAGCAGAGGGCTGGTTATTCAGTCCCAGGGAGGAGAGGGTAACTTGACCAGGGTGACAGTGGGCATGGAAAGAAGCAGAAAACTCAAGGTCCAAGATACCTGCTGGCCGTAGAATGGACGGGATTCACCAAGACAGAGACAGCAAGGCATCAGCAGACATTCCTGGGTGGGGCTTGGGTGCCGGGGTGAGGGTGTCATGGGATGGATGAGCTCGGAGGACCAGGACAGGCTGGATCAGTGGAGTGAACCCGTGAGCATGTGAGAGACGGACCATCAGACGGGAGCACCGATCTCAGGGGTGGAGCTGGGTCTGGGAGGTGTCAGCTCACGGTGTTTAATGCCAGGAGACCAGCTGGGGCAGCAGGGTTTTTAAACTGTGGGTTGGCACCCGTGAGATCCTAAAGTCAATGTAGTGGGCCACGTCCTGTGATTCTTTTGGATTAAACAGACTAGGATCAAAAATATCAAAATGACTCACCCACAAGAAAGAATGACTTCCTTCTATTCCTTTTTTCCCATCCAGGGGTCCTCCAACTTCTCTCGGCGATGGGCGGCAGCCTCTTGGCCTCTGGTGGGTGTGAGGAGTGTCATGCTTTTTGTCAGGTGCCTCGTCAGGTCTCGCCCATGTCCTCCCCCGGTGTGCACATCCTTGCCCCTTTGTATGCCTGGTTTTCCAGTCTTCTCTCTGCCAGGGCTCTGGCTTGAGCTGGTATCTGGAGGACTAAGATGCCCATGTCCCATCCCAAGGCCCTGCACAGAGCAGAGCAGCCCTCAGTCAGCCCTCCTTGGCTTCCACCTCCACAAGGGGATGAAGGAAAGAAGGAAGGAAGGGAGCCTTGAGTTCTTGGGGGCTGGGTTGGTTCCTGGGAGATGTTTGATGTGCTCCTTCATCTGTCCACTCATTCATTCCTCTCTAATACGTCCTGTCCCTCGGATGTGCCAGGCACTGGAAATATAATGATGAACAAGACTGGTTCTTTGCTCTCAAGTTGCCTGGACCTGGTGGTGGAGACAGACCAGCCAAATGACTTGAAACACATTTTCCCCATGGCTTGAAACAAATTCTGATGTGGTCCCAGCAAGAGGTTCAGATCCTAGCTATTGAGTAGTCTGAGCATCAGTGTATTTGAGAAGCTCCTCAGGTGATCCTAATGTGCAGCCCGGTGAGGAGCTTGTGCTTCCTACATCAGGGCAAAACCACACTCTGGCCAAGGGCCTTGCCCTGGGAGTCCACGCACAGCCCTTGGGCCCTGACTCTTTTCCCAATGGGTGACCTTAGCTAAGTCACTTAACTCTCAGTGACTTGGTTTTTTAATTTGCAAAACAGTTGTAGTGATGTTTATCTTAGAGCCTTCTTGGAAAGGATTCAATGAGCTAATGGCTCATGGCGAGTGCTGAGGAAACACTCTCTACTGTTTTTAAGTGCTCAGAAAGGTGTGGTGCTGCTTATAAGAAGGGAGTCTACCCAGATGGGGCAGTGGGAAGGGGGTCATGAGAAATGGGAGAAGGGGGGATTGAGGGAGCAGGCGGGAATGGCCTGTCTTTCAGGCCAAGTGAGAGGCCCAGAGGCAAAGCGGTGTGAGACTGGAAGGTGGGGGTTGAGGGGCGGAATGCAAGAGGAGAGGCTGGGGGGACTGCCCATGGTGTGGCTGAACACCAGGGATGTGGGAGTAGGGAAGGGGCAGCGCCCCGGTGACAGTTCTCCTGCCCCAGCCCTGCAGCTGACCAGCGAAGGCAAGACCTTCTGGAGGGTGGAGAAGGAGCTGAGCTGGTACAAGGCCCTGGAGTACTGCCGGCAGCACCACACGGACCTGGCCGACCTGCACAGCATGAGCGGCTGGGGCAGCATCAAGGCCCTCTACTCGATCACCAGCAGCAACGGGGGCCGGGATCGGCCTCTTCTTCGACGTGCACCTCGGTGCCCTGAGATGGTCCAGCGGCTCCTCCTTCAGCGCGTCAGGGTGGGGCTTGCTGCCCTCCTTTAAGCGGGGCATGTGTGCCACCTTGTACTCCATCACCCTCGTCCCCAGCCTGGGGGCTGCCTGGTGCGCAGCTCAGAAACCCTTCATCTGCTACTACGGTGGGTTCAGAGTCACCTTCTAGGCCTCGTCTTCCTCCCAGGGTCGCTTCTCAAGAGCAAATGAGACAGAGAGAGTGAGCGCACTTGGGTCTGGCTCGAGCCTGTCAGAGCGTAACTGACTGTTCCCTTAGCCCTCGCTTGCTACATTCTTCTCCCCCGCCTTAGTTTCTGTCTCTTCTGCCCCTCATCCCAAAGACTCCATCAGAGAAACGAGTGTATATCAGGGTAGACCAAAGGGAAAGTCTGGAACATTCCCTTATATCCCCTTCTACCAACTAAGAACCTGGGGAAAGAGAAACAAGAAAGGCGGGGGGGAAAAGAGAAAGTCAGGTTGAGGATCCATTTGTGTTTATGAAGAAGCCAGGACAGAGGCAAGGTCTCCCTCCTGATAAGGCACAGTGTGGTTTTGTCTCCTGGGGCTAGAGGAGTAAATTTAAACCCTTCTGACCAACTAAGACCGTTTTTATGGAAGGTGTGGTCCTGCTTATAAGAAGGGAGTCTACCCAGATGGGGCAGTGGGAAGGGGGTGATGAGAAATGGGAGAAGGGGGGATTGAGGGAGCAGGCGGGAATGGCCTGTCTTTCAGGCCAAGTGAGAGGCCCAGAGGCAAAGCGGTGTGAGACTGGAAGGTGGGGGTTGAGGGGCGGAATGCAAGAGGAGAGGCTGGGGGGACTGCCCATGGTGTGGCTGAACACCAGGGATGTGGGAGTAGGGAAGGGGCAGCGCCCCGGTGACAGTTCTCCTGCCCCAGCCCTGCAGCTGACCAGCGAAGGCAAGACCTTCTGGAGGGTGGAGAAGGAGCTGAGCTGGTACAAGGCCCTGGAGTACTGCCGGCAGCACCACACGGACCTGGCCGACCTGCACAGCATGAGCGGCTGGGGCAGCATCAAGGCCCTCTACTCGATCACCAGCAGCAACGGGGCCTGGATCGGCCTCTTCTTCGACGTGCACCTCGGTGCCCTGAGATGGTCCAGCGGCTCCTCCTTCAGCGCGTCAGGGTGGGGCTTGCTGCCCTCCTTTAAGCGGGGCATGTGTGCCACCTTGTACTCCATCACCCTCGTCCCCAGCCTGGGGGCTGCCTGGTGCGCAGCTCAGAAACCCTTCATCTGCTACTACGGTGGGTTCAGAGTCACCTTCTAGGCCTCGTCTTCCTCCCAGGGTCGCTTCTCAAGAGCAAATGAGACAGAGAGAGTGAGCGCACTTGGGTCTGGCTCGAGCCTGTCAGAGCGTAACTGACTGTTCCCTTAGCCCTCGCTTGCTACATTCTTCTCCCCCGCCTTAGTTTCTGTCTCTTCTGCCCCTCATCCCAAAGACTCCATCAGAGAAACGAGTGTATATCAGGGTAGACCAAAGGGAAAGTCTGGAACATTCCCTTATATCCCCTTCTACCAACTAAGAACCTGGGGAAAGAGAAACAAGAAAGGCGGGGGGGAAAAGAGAAAGTCAGGTTGAGGATCCATTTGTGTTTATGAAGAAGCCAGGACAGAGGCAAGGTCTCCCTCCTGATAAGGCACAGTGTGGTTTTGTCTCCTGGGGCTAGAGGAGTCTGCAACAGCCATTCTCTGGGAGAATCCCTGCTTTAGGGAGGTGGGTGGTGCCTTTCTGCAGACAATGCATTTACTCGATCTGGGAAGGCCCCTCATCCTTGCCTCTGGCTGGCCCTTCTCTGTCCAGGCAGCCCTTGTCTTAAAGGCTATTGTTATAGAAGGCACTTTCCTGATTAAAAAACAAAGGCTATTTCTGCTTTTGTCTCAGTCAGCCTTGGCTCACCCAACTCCTCGAATAGGGACACAGAGGACCAACCTGATGGGTCCCCAATTCTCTGCTACACCAAGCTCATCACGGTGCCTTGACATGTAGCCCAGGGTAGTCTAGGTTTGATCTTGCAATTCCCAGGCTAGGAGTGGGTGTGCTAGGGTGGGCGTGGAAGGGTTGTGTTGTGGGGGCTTTCCCCAACGGGCCCCTCCCCGCACCCCACCCCCGCCAGGGGTCTTTGGACTCTCCCTGGACGCTTTTTTTTTGCATCTGCTTCTCTCCAGCTCTGCAAGTCCACAAGTCAAAGGCCTGTGCTATATACAGGGAACTCTTAAAAATGCACATCAGACCATCTTGCTTGGATTCATTCAGCAGGTTCCCTTAGCCCCTCTAATTACATGTGGGCCCCATTCCATCTTACCTCTTTGCAAGGCTGGCGCCTTCTCATGTTCTCTTGAAGAGCAAAGATCTCACTTACTCCTGCTGCTGATTTTCCAGGGCCTACAATACCACGGGCCATATGAACAGGTGCTCCATATATGTATTTATGGAATGCACAGGAACAGGAACAAAGGAGTCCGTCTACCCTGGAGCTTGGTCTCTCTGGGCTTCAATTTGGCGATTCTTGGGGCCTGCAGAGGACCCTGGGCAGTCCCACCCCCACCCCATAACATGTGGCTTGTTTCACAGATCCTGCTGTGGGGTCCCACACGCTGCTGGAGCCAGCTCTCGGCCTGACCACCGCTGAGACGCCAGGTACACACCCCAGGGCTCTGCCCATCCCCCGTTCCGCCCCGCCCCGCCCCGCCCCTGGGCACTTGTCCACCTGGACCAGGTGGCTCCCCTGACCCCTGCCTGGCCCAGGAGTGCCCTGGCTTTGTTGCCCCTAGGTTGACCCCAAGCAGAGGCTCAATGCCTTTGTTATTCAGATGGCCCTGGTGGGGTGAAGGGTGGGGGTAGGGGAGGGGAGATCTCCAACTAGACTGCAGAGCCCAGGCTGCATCCCAGTCTTCTGATGCCCCAACCCTGGCAGCTCAGGGGTGTGGGCATGGGCAGCCCCATTCCACAGTCCAGGCCCATCCACCTGGCGAGGGGGATATCACTGTCCTGGTATTTTACAAAGAGTTTCTTGGTGTAGAGAAATCTCAAAGGGGATTCGCTCAACCCACTCTGTAAAGGTGCTTTTCTGCATGCTGTGGAACACTGCGCTGTGGAGTGAAGACAGCACAGGCTTCCAAGGCAGGCAGACCTGACTTTGAACCTCGTCTTGCCACTCAGTCAGGCATTGAGTTTGGACAGGTCACCACCTCCACTGTATCCCCTTCCTCCTCCATAAAGTGAGGTTTGCTTCTGGGGAATATAGCGGGGGTCTGAAAGATGACTTGTGCTCCAGGCAAAGCTCGGGGCTGGCAACAAAGAGAACTAGGTGCTTAACAAAGGGTAGCTTTAAGAGGCCAATTTGAATAGAGAACATTAGGGAAGTATCAGGCAAATCCAGCCGGGGCTTGGTGAGTCAGAGCTGGGAGGCCCTATTTGAATCTGAGGATGTGAGTCCCAATTCTGCAAACAGAGCTGTTTCCTTTGACAGGTTTCTGGAATCAATTGATGTCAAAGCACATCCTTTCCAAACTTGCCTAGTTTAGAATCACAGATGCTTGTGTGCTGCCGATGAAGGCCTGGCCAGGGGCAGGGCAGGTGGGGGTGTCCCCCTCTGTCTGAGCTCCACTGGAAGTCAGGGCCATGACCGTGTGCCCAGTCAGCCTCCTGTCCAGCAGGTGTGCCCCTCGCCAGGCTCACTTCTTGTCCCTGGCTCTCCTGACATCATGAGTCTTGGAATACCACACACTCCCTCTACTCTGCCTCGGCCTTGGAGCCTCCTAAGAGCCCGTGTGGCAGGCGCACATCCTGAATACCACCCATGAGGCTGATTCCAAACCAGGATTGTCCTAGCTCCCTCATCACCTCTCCGCAAAGCTGAACCTAAACAATTAAGTGCTTACCATTTGCATGTACTGTGCTAGATCATTTATATGCGTGGTTTCATGTAATCATTTAAATTGCACACACTATCCCTGTTGTACAGATAGAGACACTGAAGCTTAAACTTGACTTGGAAGGCCACACCACCAAGAGAGTTCTTAACTCCTGCTCTTCCTAACGGATGTTCTTTTTCCCAGTTGTTGCTGCGACAGCATCTTCATTCTCCCAATCTGGTATTGTAGTCTGCCTATAAACCTCGGGGTTTGATCAAACCTCACGCCCAAGGATAGGGATAAGGGCTGGGGTCAGACCAGGGTTTTGCTTCTGGGGAAAAAGGCTTCCAAGGCAGGCAGACCTGACTTTGAACCTCGTCTTGCCACTCAGTCAGGCATTGAGTTTGGACAGGTCACCACCTCCACTGTATCCCCTTCCTCCTCCATAAAGTGAGGTTTGCTTCTGGGGAATATAGCGGGGGTCTGAAAGATGACTTGTGCTCCAGGCAAAGCTCGGGGCTGGCAACAAAGAGAACTAGGTGCTTAACAAAGGGTAGCTTTAAGAGGCCAATTTGAATAGAGAACATTAGGGAAGTATCAGGCAAATCCAGCCGGGGCTTGGTGAGTCAGAGCTGGGAGGCCCTATTTGAATCTGAGGATGTGAGTCCCAATTCTGCAAACAGAGCTGTTTCCTTTGACAGGTTTCTGGAATCAATTGATGTCAAAGCACATCCTTTCCAAACTTGCCTAGTTTAGAATCACAGATGCTTGTGTGCTGCCGATGAAGGCCTGGCCAGGGGCAGGGCAGGTGGGGGTGTCCCCCTCTGTCTGAGCTCCACTGGAAGTCAGGGCCATGACCGTGTGCCCAGTCAGCCTCCTGTCCAGCAGGTGTGCCCCTCGCCAGGCTCACTTCTTGTCCCTGGCTCTCCTGACATCATGAGTCTTGGAATACCACACACTCCCTCTACTCTGCCTCGGCCTTGGAGCCTCCTAAGAGCCCGTGTGGCAGGCGCACATCCTGAATACCACCCATGAGGCTGATTCCAAACCAGGATTGTCCTAGCTCCCTCATCACCTCTCCGCAAAGCTGAACCTAAACAATTAAGTGCTTACCATTTGCATGTACTGTGCTAGATCATTTATATGCGTGGTTTCATGTAATCATTTAAATTGCACACACTATCCCTGTTGTACAGATAGAGACACTGAAGCTTAAACTTGACTTGGAAGGCCACACCACCAAGAGAGTTCTTAACTCCTGCTCTTCCTAACGGATGTTCTTTTTCCCAGTTGTTGCTGCGACAGCATCTTCATTCTCCCAATCTGGTATTGTAGTCTGCCTATAAACCTCGGGGTTTGATCAAACCTCACGCCCAAGGATAGGGATAAGGGCTGGGGTCAGACCAGGGCTCTGTCTTGGGTACGATGAGGGCCAGGCAGCCAGAGATCCTCAGGCCTCTGGTCTCTGTGTTCTTTGCCCACAGCTGAGGTTCAGATCGGCCATCTGAACTTGGCTGGAGGCGGTGGGGTACTGCTGCAGACACCACACAGACCTGGCCGACCTGAAGACCGTGACCGAGGAGACAGAGGAGGCCTTGAAAGCCATCACGAGTAACACTGAGGCCTGGATTGGCCTCTATTTCAGCGCAGCCTCTGGGTCTCTGAGATGGTCCAGCGATGGGGGCACCGGCATCCCCACCCACCTGGCTGCAGGCGCCTCAGTTCAGGGCAGGACTGTGTGGAGGTCTCAGCAGCTACTGGAGTGTCCCTCCACAAATTTCTGCAGTGAGCTGCTTTTCCCTGCAGCCCTTCATCTGCTTCGATGGTGTGTGATAGTCACCCCCTCTGGCCCTCAGCCCCTCAAGGCTAGACTAGAATGAGAGATGGGGTTTCTTGGCAGTTGGAGATGCTGGGGATAGACCTAGGAAGGTATTTCCAGATTCCCAGGGTAGCAGAGTTCTGGAGCAGGGCTTAATTTAATTCTGGGGGATCTTTAAAGACTGGAATGGCCCCCACTCAGCCTCAGGGCATTAGCAGTTAGCAATAGCAACTACTTACTTGGCAATAAAGAAGTTAAAAGAGTGGGCTTTGGAAAAGTCTAGCAAGACTGTATCACTTGCTAGAAATAAGGTGAACAGCCCCTCTGAGCCTCATTTTCCTTATCTGGAAAAAACAAAATGTATTGATGATGCGCCTCAGAAGACGGCTTTGAAGGATGAATGAAAATGAATAGAGAGGACTTAGACCAGATCGTGACTCAGAGTAAGCACCCAATAGATATTAGTTAGCTACTGTCACTGTTACCAACACAAGACGTGGGAAGGAGAGGCCCACCTGTCTCTTCTGGACCTTGCATGTGATATGTCTCCTCAGCAACAGGCTTCATCCTTCCTTGTCCTTTCTGTTTCTCTTTGCTTCTCTTTCCTCCCTCCCTTTTTTCCTTTTTGTTTGTATCAGCTTCATTCAGATATAATTCACATGCCTCAAAATGCACTCTTTTGAAGTGGCCAGTATAGTGGGATTTAGTATATACCCAGGTGGCTTGGTCAGCACTATTGCCTGATTTTAGGACATCTGTATCAACCCAAGAAGAAGCTCCTTACCTTTTAGCAGTGACCCCCCACCCCCACCCCCAATCTCAATTCTCCCTCACCTTCATTCCTGGCAACCACTAATCTACTTTCTGTCTTTGTGGGCTTGTCCATTCTTGGCTGTTTCTGTGTTCTGCATTTGATGAGAATCATGCTCTTTATCTGTAAAATAGGAATAAGGGTTTCTCCTGTTAAGAGCTGCTGTGTGGAATAAGGATCATGAAGGGACCTCGCCTGTGACGGCGCACTCCCCAGCTGACTTCTGTGACGGGAGGTCGATCATGAGTGTCTGGTGGGGCGTCCCCCCAGGGCAGCATGTCCGGAGTGGATGCCCGGTGTGGCAGACCTGGGGTGCCACGTGCCCCCCTCGTCAGCCCTGCCCTCATGCTCACCATGGGTGTTTTTTACAGACCCCACCATTGGACACCAGGAGTTGGAAGACCCACCTCTGCTCTTCTCCTCACCCACCTCGGAAGTGACCGTGGGGACGACGTCCAGGCTAAGTACACTCGCCTGTGTTTGGCTCCATATAGGGGCTTTGAGGCTGTATCACTTGCTTAGCAATAGCAACTACTTACTTGGCAATAAAGAAGTCAAAGAGGGGGCTTTGGAAAAGTCTAGCAAGACTGTATCACTTGCTAGAAATAAGGTGAACAGCCCCTCTGAGCCTCATTTTCCTTATCTGGAAAAAACAAAATGTATTGATGATGCGCCTCAGAAGACGGCTTTGAAGGATGAATGAAAATGAATAGAGAGGACTTAGACCAGATCGTGACTCAGAGTAAGCACCCAATAGATATTAGTTAGCTACTGTCACTGTTACCAACACAAGACGTGGGAAGGAGAGGCCCACCTGTCTCTTCTGGACCTTGCATGTGATATGTCTCCTCAGCAACAGGCTTCATCCTTCCTTGTCCTTTCTGTTTCTCTTTGCTTCTCTTTCCTCCCTCCCTTTTTTCCTTTTTGTTTGTATCAGCTTCATTCAGATATAATTCACATGCCTCAAAATGCACTCTTTTGAAGTGGCCAGTATAGTGGGATTTAGTATATACCCAGGTGGCTTGGTCAGCACTATTGCCTGATTTTAGGACATCTGTATCAACCCAAGAAGAAGCTCCTTACCTTTTAGCAGTGACCCCCCACCCCCACCCCCAATCTCAATTCTCCCTCACCTTCATTCCTGGCAACCACTAATCTACTTTCTGTCTTTGTGGGCTTGTCCATTCTTGGCTGTTTCTGTGTTCTGCATTTGATGAGAATCATGCTCTTTATCTGTAAAATAGGAATAAGGGTTTCTCCTGTTAAGAGCTGCTGTGTGGAATAAGGATCATGAAGGGACCTCGCCTGTGACGGCGCACTCCCCAGCTGACTTCTGTGACGGGAGGTCGATCATGAGTGTCTGGTGGGGCGTCCCCCCAGGGCAGCATGTCCGGAGTGGATGCCCGGTGTGGCAGACCTGGGGTGCCACGTGCCCCCCTCGTCAGCCCTGCCCTCATGCTCACCATGGGTGTTTTTTACAGACCCCACCATTGGACACCAGGAGTTGGAAGACCCACCTCTGCTCTTCTCCTCACCCACCTCGGAAGTGACCGTGGGGACGACGTCCAGGCTAAGTACACTCGCCTGTGTTTGGCTCCATATAGGGGCTTTGAGGCTGTTCTTGGCTGATTCAGGGCTTCTCAGGGCTTCAGGTGTAGAGAGGGTGGCCTGCACGCGGGAGCACACGGGGGATCCCATGGGATCATCTCAAAGAGGCCAGGAAGGGACCAGAAAAGAGATGAGCCACCTGGGTGGCCGCCGTGAGCCACTTACAGAGAGGGAGTTCCCTGGGCCCCTCACCCTCCTGGGCCAGCTGGGGTTCAGAGGAGGGAGGACTCGGTGATTCTCAACTTCCCTTCTGAAACTGCACCACTGAACTTGCAGCTCCTGGGCGAGGGGGACCTACAAGAGGCTGGGTAGCATTTTTGGTGAGGGTGAAGAGGCAGAAAAAGGGGAGGACCCTCTCACTGCTCACCTGAGCCATGCTCCTGAGGAAAAATCACCAGAGTGACCTCTGAGATCTGGCATTCAGAGAAGGAAGCGCGAGACATGTGTCCCGTCAAACCCCTTCCGATTTGGGGCTTTTCTGGAAGGAAATAAGATGGGAGATGGGCTGTTGGAGCCATGTGTGGGGACACGGCTGAGAAACACAGGGATAGGGTCCCTGTAGCCTTTTAAAATTCCTGAAGCATCTTCACAGCTTCCGGTGAGTTCCAAAGCAAACTAGGATAATTGAGGACAAAATCACAGATCTCCTGGCATTGTTCCAGATTCTGATATCAGACCAAGAATACTGTTGCCTTTTTCGGGACACAGAATCATGCTGTTTATCTGTAAAATAGGAATAAGGGTTTCTCCTGTTAAGAGCTGCTGTGTGGAATAAGGATCATGAAGGGACCTCGCCTGTGACGGCGCACTCCCCAGCTGACTTCTGTGACGGGAGGTCGATCATGAGTGTCTGGTGGGGCGTCCCCCCAGGGCAGCATGTCCGGAGTGGATGCCCGGTGTGGCAGACCTGGGGTGCCACGTGCCCCCCTCGTCAGCCCTGCCCTCATGCTCACCATGGGTGTTTTTTACAGACCCCACCATTGGACACCAGGAGTTGGAAGACCCACCTCTGCTCTTCTCCTCACCCACCTCGGAAGTGACCGTGGGGACGACGTCCAGGCTAAGTACACTCGCCTGTGTTTGGCTCCATATAGGGGCTTTGAGGCTGTTCTTGGCTGATTCAGGGCTTCTCAGGGCTTCAGGTGTAGAGAGGGTGGCCTGCACGCGGGAGCACACGGGGGATCCCATGGGATCATCTCAAAGAGGCCAGGAAGGGACCAGAAAAGAGATGAGCCACCTGGGTGGCCGCCGTGAGCCACTTACAGAGAGGGAGTTCCCTGGGCCCCTCACCCTCCTGGGCCAGCTGGGGTTCAGAGGAGGGAGGACTCGGTGATTCTCAACTTCCCTTCTGAAACTGCACCACTGAACTTGCAGCTCCTGGGCGAGGGGGACCTACAAGAGGCTGGGTAGCATTTTTGGTGAGGGTGAAGAGGCAGAAAAAGGGGAGGACCCTCTCACTGCTCACCTGAGCCATGCTCCTGAGGAAAAATCACCAGAGTGACCTCTGAGATCTGGCATTCAGAGAAGGAAGCGCGAGACATGTGTCCCGTCAAACCCCTTCCGATTTGGGGCTTTTCTGGAAGGAAATAAGATGGGAGATGGGCTGTTGGAGCCATGTGTGGGGACACGGCTGAGAAACACAGGGATAGGGTCCCTGTAGCCTTTTAAAATTCCTGAAGCATCTTCACAGCTTCCGGTGAGTTCCAAAGCAAACTAGGATAATTGAGGACAAAAATCACAGATCTCCTGGCATTGTTCCAGATTCTGATATCAGACCAAGAATACTGTTGCCTTTTTCGGGGACACAGAGCAAGGGGGCTGGTTCATAGTCGCCCTGGGGTTTGTTAATTCCAGGGACACAAGGAAAAGGCAGGGCCTGTTCTGAAGGCTGACAGCCCACTGAGTAGAGGGCTCCCGCAGGCAGTGTGACCACAGGCCTGGTGGGAACACAGAGAAGGGGTTGTCCCAGCTTCTGTAATTATCTGAGGATTTCCTCAAGAAGGTGGTTTTGAAGTTAACCTGCAGAGGGAATGCAGGGGTGCTGCAGGGGGTGCTTAGCCCTGAGTGGAAAGGCCTGGATCCTGCAGGGGTGGGGGCCTGGGACCTGCTAAGGACCTGATACTGCTGGGAAGTTTTGGGGGAGCCAGTCTTCTGCCTCCCAGCGAGGCCTCACCTGGCCCACTGGTCACCCAGGTCATACCTGGCGGGTTCAGGAGGCCCTCTCTGCTCAGCCCTGTCTGCGATGGGTGTTCCTGGGGGGTAAGAACCACTTGGCGGCTGCAGGGCCCTGGAACCCCGGGCCCCCGGGAAGCCTCTCCGCGGTAGGGACCCGCGCCGGCCCCTCGGGCGGGCGCCACTCAGGATCCGTCTCCGGCCGGAGCACTCCTGAAACAAGTCAGCCCGGAGCCCGTGGGGCTCGATTCCAGTACCCGTGCCCCAGCCCCGAGGGACAGCGGCACCGAGCCCTCCTGCTCGCCTCTCGATCCCCGACGGAGGAGGGCCCTGGACCCCACCGGTCACCGCCCAGAACACACCCTTCGGCCCAGAGTTCCCAGTCTCCCCATCGACCCCCTAAAGAACCAGACCCCTCGGGGAGCCCCTCTGTCCCCCAGGAAGTGACCGAGACCCCCCTGGCCTCCACCTCCAGCCCGGCTAGAGGTCCCGTGCCCCCGGAGGACCCCGTTACCCAGGGCGGGCCCAGGACACCACGGGAGGCCTCGGCTCACCCTGGGGTGACTGCGACCCCTGAGGTGGCTACATCCTGCTTGTCCCCCGAGGCAGAGGCTTCAGGAACCGAAGAAAGCGCCTCGGAGCCTTGCAGCTCTTGGATGGAGCTCTGCTGTGCCCCAGAGAACAAACACGCACCAGAAATGGTCAGCTCAGAGGCAGGCCACACAACTGGAGACCGCTGGCAGTCGGTGGCCTGACACAGGTGCCCGCCCGCCGGCCGGTGTTGCTGGGAGTTGCGGTTGCTCTGGAGCCCCACTCCTCCTTTGGGGAGACTAGTCCTCATGCCCCGGCCACCAGCCAAGGAGAGGGTAGGGTGTGTGTGCTGAGTCAGACCTCTAGCCCCCCGGGGGCCTTCCAGAGCACTCACTGGGGGACGCTCTCCAGCTAGAGGCAGTTCACCTCCTCCTCCTCTCCTGGATAATAATTTAATAATAATTAATAATCCGGAGCCGGGTGATCTAGGGGAGAAAAGTTTACTTTGGCTACAGGAGTCTGACAGTCAAGGATCAGAAATGCTGGGTCTTATACTTACCTTGTGGTCTCAGGAATATTTTTTAACTTCTCTCAACTACATTTTTCTCTTCTTTTAAAGTGAAGAGAAGTATCAGATGTCACGGGGTATCTTTCAGTGCCTGGCATCTGGCAGACATTGAATGAATGGTAGTTATTTCTAATCTCAGTTCAGTAGTGAAATGTGTAGTGATTCATTCAGTCACCCATCTCTGTCCTTACTTGACTCAACAGACAGGGTTGGCTTCATTCTCACTTTATTAATTATAAATGATTATGAATGATCACTACGATGAATTATTAAGATTGTGAAATCTCACAGGGAAGGAACTGTTTTATGTTTTATGTCTCTTTGTATCTTTCCCAGGCCTAGAATAGTGTTTTGCATATGGTAGATGATTTAATTCAACAATCATTTCCTGAGTACCTGTTTTGAACAAGGCAGTGGATACCAAGATGAGCAGGACCTGTTTCCTGTTTTTAAAAAGAGTTTAGTCTAATACGGGCGAATAGAGATAACCGGGAGAGTTGGATAGGGACTGCCCCCAGAAGGGTGAACCAAGAGCCTCGACGGGAAAATGACTCATTAATTTTGCCTGGAAAGGTGGTAGTCATTGGACAAAAGGTCATGGAGGATTTCATCAGGCAGCAAAGGCCACAAGGTCCTTCTTGGCAGAGGGAACAGGTAGATGTGAACATGTGTGGGGAAGATAAGCAATCTGAAGTGACTGGAGCGTTGGTCACCTGTCTGGAAGGGAAGTAGCAAGAGATGATAGGAAAGAGATGGGCTCAAGTCATATTCTGAAGGACTGGCTCTTGTAGTCTGTAGAACCATCAGACTTTTTTTTTTTTTTTAATCAAGAGAGCAAAATGCTCAGATCTGTTACCAAGAGAAGCAAGGTAATTACAATGACAGTTATAATGACATGGGGCAATGCCTGTGTCAGGACTGCTAAAGGAAAAAAGGATGATTCAACTGTTATACATGTAACACAGTCACAACAACGTTGAAAGGAAACATCAACCTATACTTAGGAACATAGAAATGCAAATGAAAAGCAAGATGCATTTACATTATGTATTTCTTTTTTTTTTACTTACCAGTTTGGCAACGATTTGGGGTGATAATGTTGATATGAATGTGAGAAACTCAGCACTCTCAGACGCTGGATAGCACAGTACATGGGCAGCACCATTGCAGAGAGGATCCTTTCTGAAGTGTGCATACTCTTCCATACAGAAATTCCAGCCTTGGAAATTTATTAAGGAAGTGATAGTACAGGGGGCACACACATAGACACACACCCTCCACACACAGGTTGTTTGCTGCAGCATAGTTTATTACAGTGAAAAAATGGAGGCAATCGAATGTCCATGGAAAGCAGACTGATTAAATAAGTTACGTACATTCAATGAAAACACTATGCAGTTGTGATACCAAAAAGATTGGAACCGGGGCATGGACCCCTAGAATAGTGTTTTGCATATGGTAGATGATTTAATTCAACAATCATTTCCTGAGTACCTGTTTTGAACAAGGCAGTGGATACCAAGATGAGCAGGACCTGTTTCCTGTTGTTAAAAAGAGTTTAGTCTAATACGGGCGAATAGAGATAACCGGGAGAGTTGGATAGGGACTGCCCCCAGAAGGGTGAACCAAGAGCCTCGACGGGAAAATGACTCATTAATTTTGCCTGGAAAGGTGGTAGTCATTGGACAAAAGGTCATGGAGGATTTCATCAGGCAGCAAAGGCCACAAGGTCCTTCTTGGCAGAGGGAACAGGTAGATGTGAACATGTGTGGGGAAGATAAGCAATCTGAAGTGACTGGAGCGTTGGTCACCTGTCTGGAAGGGAAGTAGCAAGAGATGATAGGAAAGAGATGGGCTCAAGTCATATTCTGAAGGACTGGCTCTTGTAGTCTGTAGAACCATCAGACTTTTTTTTTTTTTTTAATCAAGAGAGCAAAATGCTCAGATCTGTTACCAAGAGAAGCAAGGTAATTACAATGACAGTTATAATGACATGGGGCAATGCCTGTGTCAGGACTGCTAAAGGAAAAAAGGATGATTCAACTGTTATACATGTAACACAGTCACAACAACGTTGAAAGGAAACATCAACCTATACTTAGGAACATAGAAATGCAAATGAAAAGCAAGATGCATTTACATTATGTATTTCTTTTTTTTTTACTTACCAGTTTGGCAACGATTTGGGGTGATAATGTTGATATGAATGTGAGAAACTCAGCACTCTCAGACGCTGGATAGCACAGTACATGGGCAGCACCATTGCAGAGAGGATCCTTTCTGAAGTGTGCATACTCTTCCATACAGAAATTCCAGCCTTGGAAATTTATTAAGGAAGTGATAGTACAGGGGGCACACACATAGACACACACCCTCCACACACAGGTTGTTTGCTGCAGCATAGTTTATTACAGTGAAAAAATGGAGGCAATCGAATGTCCATGGAAAGCAGACTGATTAAATAAGTTACGTACATTCAATGAAAACACTATGCAGCCTTGGAAGAGAAGAGTAAGGTAGATCTTTGTGCATTCAAATTAAAAATCTTCAAGTGTGTGAAGGATGTTCTAGAGCAAACTGTTACTAGTAGTGGTCCCTGGGTCAGGAGAGGGGACCTTCTGCTTAAATATTTTACAATAGTATATCACAAAAACAATATGGTTCAAATATTCCATATTTGAAAAAAAAAAAGACATTTGCAAGGCACTGACAGGACTTTGGTGATTGAACATGAAAGCAGGTGCGAGGGTGTGAGGGAACAGCAGGGCGAGGTGGGGTCTCTGGCTGGAGAGCCTCAGGGGATGGGCAACCATGAAGTGGGTGAGGAGGGGGCTGCACTTGGCTTTGGATTATGTGCTTTGAGTTTGAGGTGCTACCCCTTGATGGAGATGGAGGGGTCCCTAGGTGCCATGGTCGGGCTCTGGGAGGCTGGCAGACTTATTACATATAGGGTTTGTTGGGGTGGGAACTACTACAGATAAATATTTGGTACTGCGGAGCTATCATGTTGCCCAAGCCCCACAAATCCTCCTATCAGAGACACTTCATGAGAGATGACGATGTAGCCACCGGGTTCATGAGCCTGGAGAGATAGGTGAAGGGTCTGGGAGGGACGAAGCTTCCCACCCTGGATGGTTTCTGTAGGATCTTGGCTGACCAGGCCTGTCTTCTAGCTCAGGCGAAGTCACCCATCACCGCCCACCTTGCTCCTGGCTGAACGGGCAGTTCACTCCTTTACGTTCCCTTCTTACAGCTGTGACAAGTGAAAGGAGGGGCCCCGAGGTGACAGACACAGCTCCTGTCAGTCCGGCCCAACCTCTGAGCTCAGCTCCTCACCCAGAACCTAAAGAAACATCCCCAGCACTGAAACCAGGTAACTGCTTCTGGCTACCGAGTTCTCACTCTGAACAAACAAGCAATTACATCTGGACAGCCTCGCCTCAGCACAGGGCAGTCAAGACCTTTTGATGAAAGACAGTGTGAAATGTTGGGAAGGGAACAAGTGTAGCTCCCTGAGGGTTGTAAAAGCTCAGGGAGCAAATCTCCTCACTTCAGGAATCTTCTCTTTCTCATGCAAAAAGGACACAGTCAGAACGACCTTGCCTTCATCACAAGGTTGTTTCAAGTACTCAGAGAGATAATGAGGCAGAGGCACTCAATAAGCTGTATAAGGTGGTCCTATTATGAGGCTGTAGTTCCAATGATTACAGTGCTCAGGCCCAAAGACTGAGCTTGCTCATAGGCTTAGAGAACTTATGAGTTTTCTGGGGGCAGAGTTGGCCTTTACAAATGTGGGTCTAGGGAGAGGTGAACATTTTCAGCATGGTGCAGAACATCTACCTGATAGAAAACGAAGAAGCAGGTTCCCTGGTGGTCCCGAGTTTGATCCCTGGTTGGGGAACTAAGATCCCACAAGCCACTTGGCACTCCCCACCCCCCTACCCCCATAAAAGGAAAAAAAAAAAAAAGATTTTAAAAGAGGAAAATACAGAAAAGAGAGAAAAGAAAATAACTGCCTGAGGGTGGCCAGTTATGGGAGGAGAGCAGCGGTTACTCTGCTTATGAAACCCTTTCGACCACTAGCTGGTTTCTTCTCTTTTTGAAATCCTAAATCACCATGTGGCATCTATGGTGTCCAGTGGGCCACTCCCTGACTGCTAAGAATTTGAAGTTTTCAAATGGCAATGAGATAATTTCCCCTGATCCAGGGAGTACTTCCTTTTTTCAGGACAACTCTTTGGAATCCTGAAAGCAGATTTTCTCATACCAGTTCTCATGAACCCAGAAGACATGAAAGACCAATTTTTGAGTGAGGTGAGACTTCTGTCCTCTAATTCTGATCAGTCAGAGAACTTGACGATGCAAAGCCATTTTGTCAAAGCCAAGTACATGAATAGAACAAGCTCTGGAAAACTAGCTTATCTGTTCCCACTTGGTATCATTCTGGCTCTGGTTCATCATGAAGGCTGGCTCACGTGCTTAGATCTTTTCTTACGCTCTCCAACATTTTTCCTGAGCTCTAAAAAAAAATTTATACAGCATAGTCAGAAGGACCCAAATTTGGGTCTTGACTCTGCACTTTTTAGTTGTGTGACCTTGACAGTCGTAGCAAATCTTTCCTTCCCGAGGGTTGTAAAAGCTCAGGAGCAAATCTCCTCACTTCAGGAATCTTCTCTTTCTCATGCAAAAAGGACACAGTCAGAACGACCTTGCCTTCATCACAAGGTTGTTTCAAGTACTCAGAGAGATAATGAGGCAGAGGCACTCAATAAGCTGTATAAGGTGGTCCTATTATGAGGCTGTAGTTCCAATGATTACAGTGCTCAGGCCCAAAGACTGAGCTTGCTCATAGGCTTAGAGAACTTATGAGTTTTCTGGGGGCAGAGTTGGCCTTTACAAATGTGGGTCTAGGGAGAGGTGAACATTTTCAGCATGGTGCAGAACATCTACCTGATAGAAAACGAAGAAGCAGGTTCCCTGGTGGTCCCGAGTTTGATCCCTGGTTGGGGAACTAAGATCCCACAAGCCACTTGGCACTCCCCACCCCCCTACCCCCATAAAAGGAAAAAAAAAAAAAAGATTTTAAAAGAGGAAAATACAGAAAAGAGAGAAAAGAAAATAACTGCCTGAGGGTGGCCAGTTATGGGAGGAGAGCAGCGGTTACTCTGCTTATGAAACCCTTTCGACCACTAGCTGGTTTCTTCTCTTTTTGAAATCCTAAATCACCATGTGGCATCTATGGTGTCCAGTGGGCCACTCCCTGACTGCTAAGAATTTGAAGTTTTCAAATGGCAATGAGATAATTTCCCCTGATCCAGGGAGTACTTCCTTTTTTCAGGACAACTCTTTGGAATCCTGAAAGCAGATTTTCTCATACCAGTTCTCATGAACCCAGAAGACATGAAAGACCAATTTTTGAGTGAGGTGAGACTTCTGTCCTCTAATTCTGATCAGTCAGAGAACTTGACGATGCAAAGCCATTTTGTCAAAGCCAAGTACATGAATAGAACAAGCTCTGGAAAACTAGCTTATCTGTTCCCACTTGGTATCATTCTGGCTCTGGTTCATCATGAAGGCTGGCTCACGTGCTTAGATCTTTTCTTACGCTCTCCAACATTTTTCCTGAGCTCTAAAAAAAAATTTATACAGCATAGTCAGAAGGACCCAAATTTGGGTCTTGACTCTGCACTTTTTAGTTGTGTGACCTTGAACATGTAAACTTAATCTTTCTTAGCCTCAGTTTCCTCATGAATTAAGAACAACAGTACCTAACTCATATAGCTGGCATTTGGTTCAATGAACTATTCCATAAAAAAGTGCTTAGCAAATTGTCTGGCACATAGGAAATGCTCAAAAATATCAGGTATTATTATTATTCTCAAATGATTGTACTGAATATACACTTGTTCCAGACTTTGGTTTTTCCTCTCCTAGTTTTTAAAAGTATCATGAGATGGTAACTTGTGAAGAGGAAGAATTGTTCCTAAATATTGTGACAAAAGCCTTGAACTGATTTTAAAATGTGATCTAAGGCACAGTTTTCAGTGATATCAGATAATAATCATAAGATGTCAGGGGTAGAGTTCTTCACAGGCTATCTAGCCAAAACCACAATTTTACAGACAGGGAAACAGATTGACATCAATCTGTTAGCTTACTGCAATTTATGCATATGCCAAAGGAATAGCACCCAGGTAATTCATTCTAGAATCTCAAAACCTAAAGTGTCCAGGAAGGACAGCTATATGTGTGTGCCCACATGTGTATGGGAATACATGTGCCTGCCTGGCAGTGCGGGAGGGAACAGGAGAGCTTTTTGTGCATTTTTCCATTGAAGGAAAGTGTTAGTCACTTAGTCATGCCCTACCTAGTCTTTGTGACCCCACAGATTAAAGCCCACCAGGCTCCTCTGTCCATGGAATTCTCCAGGCAAGAATACTGGGGTAGATAGCCATTCCCTTCTCCCGGGGACCTTCCCAACCCAGGGATCGAAGCCATGTCTCCTGCAGTGTAGGCAGATTCTTTACTGCCTGAGCCACCAGGGAAGCCCTCATAAAAGGAAGAACAGAGGCAAATGATGCCATTTGGCCTCTCATAAATTTTTTTTAGTAAAAGTTCAAGACTGCAGTGCTGAGTGTTAAGTCTACAAAAGTCAAGGAACCCTCCCCCTTTTGGGGGGCAGGGGAGGGGGTGCCAAACCAGAAATCATCTACCTGTTGTTTTACATTAAAATCAATAATGGGAAAATTGGGGTCAAGATGGAAAATTCCAGCTTTTGACCACTTTTGTTGGAATATAGCTATCCCATAGTAATGGATGGAAATTCTACTTCACATGTATGAGGATAGATGTGGTCGGGACAAGGTAGGGTATATATTATCAGTTTTACCAGCAGCTAAAATTCCAAATAGGAGACAAAAAATACTATAGGGACTTAACCAATTCCATGGAGGGACAGAGAAAATATTTTAACAACACACACACACCAAATGCTCAGAGAAAGATATGGACTAGTGGTCACTAACCCAGCTGAATTTAGAATCCCTTGGGTGAATATAAAAAGTTTAAAAAGCCTGGCCCAGTCCTTAGAGAGTTTTCATTTAGTTGTTCAGTGGTGGGCCTAAAGGTGCATCTCCATTTTTACTTTTTCAAGATCCCAAGTGATTCTGATGAACAGTCAGGACTGAGAACTGATTAAGCACTTGCTTTAGTCCCCATTTGATCAGGGTAGAGTTCTTCACAGGCTATCTAGCCAAAACCACAATTTTACA
Source organism: Tragulus kanchil (assembly GCA_022376925.1). Taxonomy (NCBI): domain Eukaryota; kingdom Metazoa; phylum Chordata; class Mammalia; order Artiodactyla; family Tragulidae; genus Tragulus; species Tragulus kanchil. Next base: position 25,817,938 of record JAIOJX010000024.1, read on the forward strand.
GACAGGAAACAGATTGACATCAATCTGTTAGCTTACTCAATTTATGCATATGCCAAAGGAATAGCACCCAGGTAATTCATTCTAGAATCTCAAAACCTAAAGTGTCCAGGAAGGACAGCTATATGTGTGTGCCCACATGTGTATGGGAATACATGTGCCTGCCTGGCAGTGCGGGAGGGAACAGGAGAGCTTTTTGTGCATTTTTCCATTGAAGGAAAGTGTTAGTCACTTAGTCATGCCCTACCTAGTCTTTGTGACCCCACAGATTAAAGCCCACCAGGCTCCTCTGTCCATGGAATTCTCCAGGCAAGAATACTGGGGTAGATAGCCATTCCCTTCTCCCGGGGACCTTCCCAACCCAGGGATCGAAGCCATGTCTCCTGCAGTGTAGGCAGATTCTTTACTGCCTGAGCCACCAGGGAAGCCCTCATAAAAGGAAGAACAGAGGCAAATGATGCCATTTGGCCTCTCATAAATTTTTTTTAGTAAAAGTTCAAGACTGCAGTGCTGAGTGTTAAGTCTACAAAAGTCAAGGAACCCTCCCCCTTTTGGGGGCAGGAGGGTGCCAAACCAGAAATCATCTACCTGTTGTTTTACATTAAAATCAATAATGGGAAAATTGGGGTCAAGATGGAAAATTCCAGCTTTTGACCACTTTTGTTGGAATATAGCTATCCCATAGTAATGGATGGAAATTCTACTTCACATGTATGAGGATAGATGTGGTCGGGACAAGGTAGGGTATATATTATCAGTTTTACCAGCAGCTAAAATTCCAAATAGGAGACAAAAAATACTATAGGGGACTTAACCAATTCCATGGAGGGGGACAGAGAAAATATTTTAACAACACACACACACACAGTGCTCAGAGAAAGATATGGACTAGTGGTCACTAACCCAGCTGAATTTAGAATCCCTTGGGTGAATATAAAAAGTTTAAAAAGCCTGGCCCAGTCCTTAGAGAGTTTTCATTTAGTTGTTCAGTGGTGGGCCTAAAGGTGCATCTCCATTTTTACTTTTTCAAGATCCCAAGTGATTCTGATGAACAGTCAGGACTGAGAACTGATTAAGCACTTGCTTTAGTCCCCTTTATCATTAAACTTTGTGTGTGTGTGTGTGCGTGCACGCTGAGTAGGGGTACTGGTGGCCTAACAAACGTGATTTATGTAGTTTCCCATTGGTGAAGGTGCTAACAGCAACAGGCAGGTAGCTGGAGGCAAGCTAAGAAAAATAAAGGGTACGGCTGGACACAAAGGCAGACGGGTGGACAGTCAAGGGCGAGGACGACTAGAGGTCACGGGACAGCACCCACAACAGTTTCTCCCTTTTTGATGTTTCAGATCCATGAAGTCTTAAAGCTCACATTAGGTCATGAGCAGTTCAGATTGAAGTGGGTCGGCCTGGAAGTGAACAAAAAATAGCACACGTCTGCTGTGCTCTGGAGTGTCCTCGCAACAATTTTCTCTGGTTTTGAGTGAATTTGAGTCTTTTAATTCCTAGTAGAATAGAAGAAGTAGCTAGATATGTGAGGAGGGTAACTGGTGGAATTCCAGAAGTATACTTAGCATGTAAGAAAGCGCTTATGGGACCTACATCCCAGGGCTTTAGAGAATGAAACAGGTAAGCAGAAAACGGAGGTAATGTGGAAATAATAACCTTGAGAAGAATAAGCAAATAAGAACAACAACAGTGAAAAGCCCCAACTAAACAATACAACCCTAAAACAAGCCCTATTAATCTACTGGGGGAATTAAGGGGGGCAAATACTGGGTCTGGAGTGCTAAGTAGGGTCATCCTTCCATTTTCTATGAAGTTGCAAGTTGGGAAATTCTAAGACATTGTTATTCACGTTCAAGTATACCTTCAGCATGATGTACCTACATATGTTTTGTTACTGGTTTTCCTCCAAGTGTCCTAATCATCCAGATGATATGCTAGAAGTCAAACAGTGATGTGTTAAATACAGTAGCAACTTTAGTCTGAAATGTTTAAAGTTAAAGTTTATTTGTATCTTTGTAGGAATATCAATAAAAGACCTCAAACGTATCTATATCTGTACATGTACAAGAACCGTCAAAAATTATTCACAGAACAAAAATAAATCTTCTTTTAGAACAAACCCAGGTAATGAAATGCAGATATGGATCTCACATATGGAACCATCTAAGTGCTACCAGCACAAAAATATGGCTTTAAAAATAAAATAAAATCTTGGGTTTTGTTTTTCTAACATGTATTTACCTTTCTTAAAATAAAAAATAAATTATTTAGAGCTATCATGGTAAAATAGTCATGTGTTTTAACACACTCTTATTAAGGCCCTGGAGATGAGGAGCAAAATCAAATTTAGAAGGTCAGTTCCTTACAGGTGTGATTCAGGTTCATGTGCTGCTGTCTGCTTGAATTAATTTTAATGTAACTAGGAAATGTCTAAGCACCAGTCAGAATTTAACCTTTACTATTCAAATTTTCCACGGGATAGTGGCCATTGAGTCAATGAGTATTTAACCTTTGGGTGAACTAGGAGTTGAAATTTTTCCCTTAGGAGTTTAGAAATGACATAAAAATGATATTTATTCTTAAATATCTCTACTCGAGGCCCCTAAAACACTTCTGTGAAAATCTCTCTACAACAGATAAATCTGGTTTTAAGGTCCAAACTAAAACATTTCCTGGGGAAAAACAAAGGTATTGAAAGCTAAGAACTGAGTAGGAAATTAAAATGCATGCTGAAATATGGACACGGATGACCACATGGCCTTCCTGGGGTGGCTCATGGCCAAGCCTTACTCAGACACCTGAGGAGTAAATGGGTCCAGAGCCAAAGCTACTTCTTCCTGGACCCTGCTCTCAGATCAGTGACATGCACCTTTCATTCTGTGACTTCCCAAAGTATCAATAATGATATCTCGGGTTCTTGAGACAATGTCAAACCAAATCAATTTCAAGTCACTTTAATTTATATATACATATAACACATATGGTACATTTTAAAGAGGAAAGAACCACTGTCATGAAATCTAACAAATGAGAGCATAAAATCTAAAAATCTCAAGGACGCTTGGGAATCACAGCTCAATGAGATGCATTAACATTCAGAAAAGGGAAGCCCTACGAATCACGTGTTCTGCGTGGGTGCCCACATCATGTCCCTACAGAGACCACCGGCCTATCTATCTAATTTTGAGATTGGCCAAAGGGTAATAAATCTTCCTGTTTCCTTGAACCTTTGGGCTCTGAAGAAGGCTGTGCATTTAGCCCCTTTGGGTCACGTATCTTCCCCAGGTTCTTTCATTCCTCATAAGATATTTATTCCATCTCATGCAAATTTTATCCCTTCTGTCCTTCCTAAACTCAAGAGCATTCATAACTGGGTCATGACAAGAAGGCTTCCAGAACTAATAACAATCACTCAAATGCAAAAGAGACTCTAGTTAAAAATTTAACACCCCAACATACCTTGCTTTTAAAAAACTAGCAAAATGGTCCTTTCAACTGATATTATTGATCAAAACGAAGAATCCCAAGTTCTTGGCGCTCAGGTAGGGGGTAGGGAAGGCAACTATTTACTGTTGAAGTGAGAAGGAGATTTCACTACTAGATCTGAAAAAAGGGAAGGGGAAATGGAGAAGGAAGCCCTTTTGGATTTTCTGTAATCTGTGGAAGGTGGCCCCCAAAGATACAGCTGAAAATACAGGGAAGAGCTGTGGCGTGGCCTCTGGGGTCACTGAGTGAAGCCCTAGTCTTTTCTGGTGTCAACTCTAGTCAGGGTCACATGGGCCTTCAGTCATCCCAAAGAAGCTTCCTTCCCCAAGCTCAGTTCCACGCTCAGCCTTCTCAGAAACTCCAAAATGGAGATAACTAGAAATGAACCTAGTTGCAAGGCAGAATAAACTGTAACCAAATTCACTTGATGGGAGTTGTCCTGCTCTGGGGCTTTCAGAAAAGAACTGCTCTTAACCTAGTGGACCTCTGAGGCCAGAGAGAGAACTGAGGGTCAACAGAGCTACAGACCTGTGAATACACTAAGGTCGAAATACACTAAGATCCAAAAAACTTTTACCTTTAAAGTCAAGTTAATTCTCAAGGGCATACAGCAGCCTTAGATAGGTAGTCCAATGTTTTCTTTCAGTGTTCAGCACCTTCATGGGAAGGTAGAAGCAGACCAGAGAAAGCTAATTCTGACCAACTCAATGCCAAGTGAAAAAGGCCAAGTTACAGCAGCATGTTGACACCATCTTACCAAACTTCCCTTCCAACAGGTTTCCCTGGAGCTCAGCAGAACCTTGGTGACAGTGCCTGGAACATATTAAGCGCTCAGGTGTTTGTCCTAGTTACCTAGTTATAATCTCCCATTCATCCAGGCTTATTTTGCAGAGACTCAGGGAATGTGATGACCTGAAGGAAATGTTTCTCCTTTCGCTGCTTCGGTTCAGAAAGCTTAATGCTCCAGTGAAAATAAAGGAAATACAAGAAGCTTCCAGAACTAATAACAATCACTCAAATGCAAAAGAGACTCTAGTTAAAATTTAACACCCCAACATACCTTGCTTTTAAAAAACTAGCAAAATGGTCCTTTCAACTGATATTATTGATCAAAACGAAGAATCCCAAGTTCTTGGCGCTCAGGTAGGGGGTAGGGAAGGCAACTATTTACTGTTGAAGTGAGAAGGAGATTTCACTACTAGATCTGAAAAAAGGGAAGGGGAAATGGAGAAGGAAGCCCTTTTGGATTTTCTGTAATCTGTGGAAGGTGGCCCCCAAAGATACAGCTGAAAATACAGGGAAGAGCTGTGGCGTGGCCTCTGGGGTCACTGAGTGAAGCCCTAGTCTTTTCTGGTGTCAACTCTAGTCAGGGTCACATGGGCCTTCAGTCATCCCAAAGAAGCTTCCTTCCCCAAGCTCAGTTCCACGCTCAGCCTTCTCAGAAACTCCAAAATGGAGATAACTAGAAATGAACCTAGTTGCAAGGCAGAATAAACTGTAACCAAATTCACTTGATGGGAGTTGTCCTGCTCTGGGGCTTTCAGAAAAGAACTGCTCTTAACCTAGTGGACCTCTGAGGCCAGAGAGAGAACTGAGGGTCAACAGAGCTACAGACCTGTGAATACACTAAGGTCGAAATACACTAAGATCCAAAAAACTTTTACCTTTAAAGTCAAGTTAATTCTCAAGGGCATACAGCAGCCTTAGATAGGTAGTCCAATGTTTTCTTTCAGTGTTCAGCACCTTCATGGGAAGGTAGAAGCAGACCAGAGAAAGCTAATTCTGACCAACTCAATGCCAAGTGAAAAAGGCCAAGTTACAGCAGCATGTTGACACCATCTTACCAAACTTCCCTTCCAACAGGTTTCCCTGGAGCTCAGCAGAACCTTGGTGACAGTGCCTGGAACATATTAAGCGCTCAGGTGTTTGTCCTAGTTACCTAGTTATAATCTCCCATTCATCCAGGCTTATTTTGCAGAGACTCAGGGAATGTGATGACCTGAAGGAAATGTTTCTCCTTTTCGCTGCTTCGGTTCAGAAAGCTTAATGCTCCAGTGAAAATAAAAGGGAAATAGCAAGCTCTTTTCCTAGATCCTGCTAACGTTGTCCTTGTTAATGGCAGAGTCTGGTTGTCAGCTAGACAAGCATTCTGCCAGCACTTCGCCTGATTTCTAAATTCCAGCCTTGGTCCACGCTGCACCCCATCATGCAATGACGTGCTGGGTGTTAGAAGGAGTGCAAGATGTGCTATCTTAATCCACCTGCTTCTCTTCAACCATGCACCTCCTCCCAGTAAAAGAGAGGTGTGTACTTATTTAGACTGAAGAAAAGTCCATTGAGCAATACTTCCATAAAAATTATTGGCTGTTGCTGACTTTATCCATACTTAAAAAAAAAACTTTCAGAGTAAGTTCTATAGACTGCAGCATTCTCTAAGCAAATACTCAGAAAAAACATTCAGACAGGAATAGGCTTAAAGGATCATCTAAAATTTGACATTTGGCCACTATGCCGAACTTCGGGCTTGCCTCTAAATTTTATTATTTGTTAACTCTTTTTGCTGCCTTCACAATAACCTGATAATCATAGAGGGCTGTGTAGTCTATCCAAACATTTTGGGCGTCTCATTTTCCAAATCAGGCAGCCATCTCAGAAGCTCTCACAATGCCAACAAAGGTATTACCTCCATCAAAAACATATTTGATTTGGGGTGTCTTCTCCCAACTTCCAAAACAGTTGATCAGACCTCTGTCATCCATCACCACCACCTGAGAGCTTCCAAACCTCAATGCAAGCATCACCTACTACATACTTAAGGCCACTGAAACTGACCATCCTTTTTTACCAGGTTTTCTGAAGCTCAGCAGAACCTTGGTGACAGTGCCTGGAACATATTAAGCGCTCAGGTGTTTGTCCTAGTTACCTAGTTATAATCTCCCATTCATCCAGGCTTATTTTGCAGAGACTCAGGGAATGTGATGACCTGAAGGAAATGTTTCTCCTTTTCGCTGCTTCGGTTCAGAAAGCTTAATGCTCCAGTGAAAATAAAAGGGAAATAGCAAGCTCTTTTCCTAGATCCTGCTAACGTTGTCCTTGTTAATGGCAGAGTCTGGTTGTCAGCTAGACAAGCATTCTGCCAGCACTTCGCCTGATTTCTAAATTCCAGCCTTGGTCCACGCTGCACCCCATCATGCAATGACGTGCTGGGTGTTAGAAGGAGTGCAAGATGTGCTATCTTAATCCACCTGCTTCTCTTCAACCATGCACCTCCTCCCAGTAAAAGAGAGGTGTGTACTTATTTAGACTGAAGAAAAGTCCATTGAGCAATACTTCCATAAAAATTATTGGCTGTTGCTGACTTTATCCATACTTAAAAAAAAAACTTTCAGAGTAAGTTCTATAGACTGCAGCATTCTCTAAGCAAATACTCAGAAAAAACATTCAGACAGGAATAGGCTTAAAGGATCATCTAAAATTTGACATTTGGCCACTATGCCGAACTTCGGGCTTGCCTCTAAATTTTATTATTTGTTAACTCTTTTTGCTGCCTTCACAATAACCTGATAATCATAGAGGGCTGTGTAGTCTATCCAAACATTTTGGGCGTCTCATTTTCCAAATCAGGCAGCCATCTCAGAAGCTCTCACAATGCCAACAAAGGTATTACCTCCATCAAAAACATATTTGATTTGGGGTGTCTTCTCCCAACTTCCAAAACAGTTGATCAGACCTCTGTCATCCATCACCACCACCTGAGAGCTTCCAAACCTCAATGCAAGCATCACCTACTACATACTTAAGGCCACTGAAACTGACCATCCTTTTTTACCAGGTTTTCTGAAGGCTTTTCATAGAGAACGTCTAGAACTGTCAATAGCCATGAACAACAACACACCTCCGTTTACAAACCCTCTCCCCAACACAGAGCCCAACTTCAGAACTGGTGGTTTTTTTTCCCTATTCAAATAAGTGACTGGCCACAGTGAGCCCTCAGCTTGGAGGGAGCGAGATAAGAACTTGTAAAATCATGATCAGGGGTCAAGAAAATACACAGATACCAAAGTCTGTGGCACGAAGTCTGTCGATCAGAGAAGCCCACCGGGCAGCTGCTGCTTGTTTAGATCTCTGACAGGAAGACACAGGAATGTTACAAAGGGGAGGTGTTTTAAAAGGTTGTGGGTGGGGGCCCGAGGTGAGATTGCTGAGATGCAGGGTCAAACACAAAGATCTACCTGAGGGCAGTGTTTCAGAGGTCAGAATGCAAGTCTGCGGTGCAGTGGCAAAGAAGGCTTGGGGAGTCTGCTGGGGCCTCAGCCCAAAGGGGACACGATAAATGCTCTCTTGTCCCCTTACATGTACTCTGCTACGTGTAAACACTCTCTCCCAGCATACGACTTCCTCAGGTGTTCATTTTTCCCTCCTTACCTCAAAAGAAAAAAACACAAAAAAAACCCCAAACTCCTTGAAGTTTATCATTTAAAATAAATATCATTAACTTACTTGAGAAATGTGGTTGCTTTCTCAATATAAGGGACTGCTTAGACCTTGCTTAAAGAGATTCTAACCCTTTGTAACATGAAATCCGACAGCACAGAAGGCAGAGACTTTTCCTGTTTGTGAGTTATATGTACATATGTGTGAATATATGTGTATATATACTTGTCTATATGATATCTGTTTAACTTGTAACATTCCTTACTTCTGATAATCAAAGTTGCGTTTAAGATGGCATTTCATACCTCTGGGGGCGGAAAACAAGTAAATGAACTTCCATGACTATTTCTGTCCTACAGTAAAGCCAAGGATGACAACCGGTGAAACTGGGTTATTATTGCGAATCCAAAACAGTTCGACTTTTCACCAGGTTTATGCAATCACCTACATACTTAAGGCCACTGAAACTGACCATCCTTTTTTACCAGGTTTTCTGAAGGCTTTTCATAGAGAACGTCTAGAACTGTCAATAGCCATGAACAACAACACACCTCCGTTTACAAACCCTCTCCCCAACACAGAGCCCAACTTCAGAACTGGTGGTTTTCCCTATTCAAATAAGTGACTGGCCACAGTGAGCCCTCAGCTTGGAGGGAGCGAGATAAGAACTTGTAAAATCATGATCAGGGGTCAAGAAAATACACAGATACCAAAGTCTGTGGCACGAAGTCTGTCGATCAGAGAAGCCCACCGGGCAGCTGCTGCTTGTTTAGATCTCTGACAGGAAGACACAGGAATGTTACAAAGGGGAGGTGTTTTAAAAGGTTGTGGGTGGGGGCCCGAGGTGAGATTGCTGAGATGCAGGGTCAAACACAAAGATCTACCTGAGGGCAGTGTTTCAGAGGTCAGAATGCAAGTCTGCGGTGCAGTGGCAAAGAAGGCTTGGGGAGTCTGCTGGGGCCTCAGCCCAAAGGGGACACGATAAATGCTCTCTTGTCCCCTTACATGTACTCTGCTACGTGTAAACACTCTCTCCCAGCATACGACTTCCTCAGGTGTTCGTTTTTTTCCCTCCTTACCTCAAAAAGAAAAAAACAAAAAAAACCCCAAACTCCTTGAAGTTTATCATTTAAAATAAATATCATTAACTTACTTGAGAAATGTGGTTGCTTTCTCAATATAAGGGACTGCTTAGACCTTGCTTAAAGAGATTCTAACCCTTTGTAACATGAAATCCGACAGCACAGAAGGCAGAGACTTTTCCTGTTTGTGAGTTATATGTACATATGTGTGAATATATGTGTATATATACTTGTCTATATGATATCTGTTTAACTTGTAACATTCCTTACTTCTGATAATCAAAGTTGCGTTTAAGATGGCATTTCATACCTCTGGGGGGGGGCGGGAAAAACGAAGTAAATGAACTTCCATGACTATTTCTGTCCTACAGTAAAGCCAAGGATGACAACCGGTGAAACTGGGTTATTATTGCGAAATCTACAAAGAGCGTGGGAATGACAGCTGGAATGGGCTGTTCTGCCAATTCCAGTATTTTAGTTTTCATTAAGAGTAGTCACAATTTAAGAAAACAATGCTTCAGATTTGGAATTCTTTTTCCAAATTTTACTGAGGGGATTAGCGGAAAAAACAATTTAAAAGTTAAAAGATTGAGATAAAATTACCTTGCCCAGAAACCTGTGAGTACCCTGGATAAAATCGTTAATCCCAAACCCAGGTTCTAACTTACAAATAGAAACAACTTTTACTAGGAAATATTCAGAGATTCTGGCTACAGTATGGTATGGTTAGCCCTTTTCTGTACGGAAGAAAGGGTGTTTCTTTCGGATGGCTTATGGACAGCAGATTTGAATAACCTCTCCAGGGGAGAGTAAACCCTGTTGGTGATGACTGCTCCCACCATGGGGGAGGAAAGGGCAAGTGTGCGACGATGAAGATGGTTTCTAGAGACACAAATATTTATAGTTTTGTAAACTCTAAAGAGGAAGAAGAACACCTTTTATTACAACTGGGGTTAAAAAAAAAGCCCCCTACCTAAAATGGAAAAATTCCCATCTGCTATAGACAGAAGGAAATAAACATCAACAGGAGGTCAGTAGAAATCACTCCTAGAGTCCAGTTTCGATGCAACAGCTCTTATCTGTGTCCTCTGGAACAGTGTGTCCCCAAATCAGATGCAGCTGTCCATGCAGAACCCGTCCTGATGGATTTGTGGGCTAAACTGTTTTGTTTGGATCTTGGTATTTGCATGTTTTCCTACAGGCGCTTTGAAACTGGCAGATGAATCCCTGAAACATTCATTCTGACCATGTCCTATTGTGGTCCGTGTCTACCAGACAGACACGTGGTCGCAACCTACTGAGCTGCCGGGTTCATCTCTCATTCACATGTAGTTCCTACGTTTCCTCCTCTAACAACTGCAGTGCTTTCAACAAGAGGACAACAATAATAAAAATAGCAATAGTTAAAAAGGTAATAATCTACATTATTAACTTCCTTTGGGTATATTACAATGGCATTTTCTGTACATGGCCCAGAACTAAGTTCCCTATGTACATAGAGATGTGGAGGGGAGGGTGGGGGAGAAAGCGTCGACCTTGGAAGTCTTAGCCTTATGCCCTGAAAGACAAGGTTCCTTTCTTCCTTTGAGTTTTTCTGCTTTCTGAAGTAGTGACATTCTGTAAACCTGGTGGGGGTGGGAAGAGGGCTGGGGACAGGAGAGTGGGGAATGTTTCCTTCTGTCTCCTCCCACAGTCTGTCTATTCACAAGGCCCGTCAGCAGCTACTGTTTTTGAATTCACCATTCTCCGTGATGGAAAGCTTCGTGGGGTTGGTGGGGGAGATGCCATTGCGGACCTGCATGCTGTACCGCTCCTTCACCTGGGTCAGCGCGCTCATCAGTCTGGTGTTGGCTGAATCCAGCGACACGATCCGTTTTTCCTGCAACACACCAAACGTGGCTTTATTCCAGCTCCATGCAGGCTACTGCACCATAAGGCTCTATTGAATGACCATTCTAATGCTTTCTATCAAACAGCAGTGCACATGATGCTTCCTAGACAAATGGAACGTCTCTGCCTCTTTCTGCACCCTAGTCAGGCCAGCTTCCCCTGAGCCCAACGGGGTTGTGTGTCTTTTCTTTTTTTTCCTTTCAGCATAGCAGGATGTGTTATTCATCATCCCTTGAGACCCTAGGGCATCACAGATAAATGACACCACGTGTGACTTCAGAGTATGAGACAGAGGTGTCAAGCTGCCTTGCTGTAATTAAGTGCTTTGAGTCCAAACTGAAAACACGGGAATCAGGTGGCAAAGAAAGAAGCACCAGAGGTTTCATTTCACAGAGGAGAAGTGCATGTGATCTATGCGTTCTGAGCCCCTGAGGGGGGCACACCGGTCACATGTGGAAAGATTTCACATGGGGCTCCAAACTGAAACAATACATGGTGGCAGTTTATAGTCACCGACAAAGTGAGGATGCAACGGCAAGAGGGGAGAAGCAGCTCAAAGCTCAGACCAAGGGTTATTTGAATGTGGGAAGGGAGGTGTGGCCGGAGGGGGATGCCGAAAACATAACACATGGAAACAAACAGAGAACACAAGCTCCTAGACTCATTCCAGCTCAGAGGTACTCCAGGAAAGCTACCCAATAAGGAAGACTACTTTCATTTTACTTTTGAATCTCAGGGGGAAAAAAAAGCCTTAGAACTAATATTTTGGAAGCAAAGAGTGCTGAATACAGATATACACATTAAAAAAAAGAGAGAGAAAAAAACGAGGGAAAAAATGTCAATCTAAAAAAAAGGAGGCTCACCTAAATTAAAAAAAAAAAAAAATCATCCCATCAAAATATTATCAGCCTTGCAAAGACTAGGAAAGAAATCCTAATCTAACTTCAGCTGCTAGGTAAGTTACTCTAGGACCTTTCCTACATGAAGTTGCCATTTTTCAGAAAACAAGGTATGCAATTAAAAAAAGAAAAGCCTAGGAGGAACAACCCTCAAAGCCAAAAAGTGGTTTTCTACACAGGGAGTGTTTTAACTTTACTCAGGGCAAAGCACGGGAAGGGTAGCCACGGTCAGGTTCAGAGAGGACATATAAGGGCTGAGAGTTGGAAGCTATTCCTTGCTGCCATGGCGGCAGCTCCGCATGGCTGGGAGCACTACTGCTCTGCCGGGAAATGTGCTGCCCGAGGATGCTGTGTGAAGACTACTGTCCAGGGGAAACTGAGGGAAAACCATATATTGGGTTGCTAAAATGTTCATTCAAGTTCTTCTGTACCATTGTATGGAAAAACCTGAATGAACTTTTTGGTCAACCAAATACACCAACAGCACCCAGTAAGGCTTCTCTTTAAATCTCCTGCATCGGGGGTGGGGTGGGAATCTACATGAAGCAGGCCTGGTGGTCACAGTTTCAAAAGTATGAGAAAACCTAGCTCACGCTTGTTATTATTATTGTCTTTTTGCCTCTTTTATTGGTTATTTATTTATTCATTTTATTTTCATCCATCTTTGTTCTTTGGCCTGTGTGGGCCTCCCATTGCAGTGGTCTCTCTCATTGCAGAGCACCGCTCTGGGCACATGCGCTCCAGAGCGTTGGCTCCTAATTGGACACACCGGTCTAGCCGCTCTGAGGCACGTGGGATGTTCCTGGGCCAGGAATTGAATCGCTGGCCCTTGCACTGCAAGGTGGACTCTACCCACTAAGGAAGCCCAAAAACTTTCATTTTACTTTTGAATCTCAGGGGGAAAAAAAAGCCTTAGAACTAATATTTTGGAAGCAAAGAGTGCTGAATACAGATATACACATTAAAAAAAAGAGAGAGAAAAAAACGAGGGAAAAAATGTCAATCTAAAAAAAAGGAGGCTCACCTAAATTAAAAAAAAAAAAAAATCATCCCATCAAAATATTATCAGCCTTGCAAAGACTAGGAAAGAAATCCTAATCTAACTTCAGCTGCTAGGTAAGTTACTCTAGGACCTTTCCTACATGAAGTTGCCATTTTTCAGAAAACAAGGTATGCAATTAAAAAAAGAAAAGCCTAGGAGGAACAACCCTCAAAGCCAAAAAGTGGTTTTCTACACAGGGAGTGTTTTAACTTTACTCAGGGCAAAGCACGGGAAGGGTAGCCACGGTCAGGTTCAGAGAGGACATATAAGGGCTGAGAGTTGGAAGCTATTCCTTGCTGCCATGGCGGCAGCTCCGCATGGCTGGGAGCACTACTGCTCTGCCGGGAAATGTGCTGCCCGAGGATGCTGTGTGAAGACTACTGTCCAGGGGAAACTGAGGGAAAACCATATATTGGGTTGCTAAAATGTTCATTCAAGTTCTTCTGTACCATTGTATGGAAAAACCTGAATGAACTTTTTGGTCAACCAAATACACCAACAGCACCCAGTAAGGCTTCTCTTTAAATCTCCTGCATCGGGGGTGGGGTGGGAATCTACATGAAGCAGGCCTGGTGGTCACAGTTTCAAAAGTATGAGAAAACCTAGCTCACGCTTGTTATTATTATTGTCTTTTTGCCTCTTTTATTGGTTATTTATTTATTCATTTTATTTTCATCCATCTTTGTTCTTTGGCCTGTGTGGGCCTCCCATTGCAGTGGTCTCTCTCATTGCAGAGCACCGCTCTGGGCACATGCGCTCCAGAGCGTTGGCTCCTAATTGGACACACCGGTCTAGCCGCTCTGAGGCACGTGGGATGTTCCTGGGCCAGGAATTGAATCGCTGGCCCTTGCACTGCAAGGTGGACTCTACCCACTGAACTCCCAGGGAAGCCCCTACACTTGTTATTATCATTAAAATGTTTTCCTTTCCCTGATGGAGAATATAGGGAGTAAGATATAAAAAAGTCAGCATTGTTAATTAACCATGAATCTAGCATAGGATACTTTTCACTTTGGGAAGGCAACTCATTTGAAGGATAAGCATAAGAAAGAAAGAACTACAAGGCTTTAAAAAAAATGATTTTGAAAAAATCACAGCCAATGGAGTTTACTGTAATATGTTTAGATCTTTTAAAAGCCAATAAGTAAGTGCTGGCCAGTGGCTACCAGGAAAAAGGGGGTGGGAGCCAGATATGATGGCTCCCCCTTCCCACAACATTATGGTTAGAAATGATCCCTAAGCAGAAAGACTGGTAATACCTAAAAATGATTTAAAAAGAAAAGATATTTCCATATTAGGATAAATTATAATGTCCCAACTCTAAGGAATGCACGATTCTCTAGGGTGGATCCAAAGAAATCAGGCATTCATAAAAAATTATTTGATTTTTAAAGGGTCAAAAAGAAGGCTAAGAATTATTGTATTGATTTCTTTCCTTTCTGCCAGAGTAACAACTGAGGTCAGCAACCCTTCTACTCAACAGTTGAAAAACTTCCAAGTGGAGAGACTCCCTTTTGTAACCACTACCCGCCCCAGTGCCAACCTTTCAAAGCAAAACAAACAACAAAAATCAAACGGGGACTTTTGAAAGTCAAGTTCAGTTGGCAAAAGATGCCTTGACATTTTGCTTCTGCCTGGATTGAACGGCAAAGCACATGTAGTTCCCGGCCGGACAGGGAGGGTTCCGAGTGTGGGGAGCGCAGGAGCTGGAATGGGTAGGAGGCCAGTGCGCCGGGCCAGGGCTGGAAACTGCTCAGCTAGAGGACGGACGGACGGGGTTACTTGCCTGTTTGCATAATCTCATCTCCATTTATGACCTGTAATTTAACACAGTGGAGATATCACTTGCAACAGTAACTAGGCAGCTGCTCGCTTCTCCTAGGAGGACACCCTTCTCTGTTCTCTGAGTCGCCTGGAGAGACCCTGGGGGGCGGAGGGGCGGAAGCCCCGGGTCTGATATTTAAGAAGTGGCTCCTTCGTAGCATCACCAGGATCTCCATCTGCCAGGACAGGGTCACGGGGGGAATACTCACCCTCTCCTAATTCTAGCTGGAAAGTGGCTGACCCCAGTGGGGCCTCGGAACATGAACTGACTAGGAGAGGAAGAGGCTGAAGTCAGCGACAAGCCTGGTCTGCAGGGCACACAGCTGCTGAGGGTTGGGAACCAGTCCACTGGGCACCTGGCTGGTCTTGTTTCGGGAAGGGCTGGGCTCGATGCCAGTGTTAGGAAAGCAACTCACGTCTGAAATATCTTTTAACTGCCAGTGGCACGAGGGGCACAGAAGTATGGGTTACCTCGCTGGGAAGCTTTCACCCCCAAACATTCTACTAAATGATGCCAGAAGGGCGGCTCTGCTCCATTAAGCACTTACGATGCTATGTTATTATTAATTTTTTTTTGGTGGGGGTGGGGTGGGGAGGGAGGGGAGCAGGCGGGCCACTTCTATAGGTCCTTCATTTGTCCATTTTTCATCCATTTTTGTTCTTTGGCCCGTGTGGGCCTCCCATCGCGGTGGCCTCTGTTGTCGCAGAGCACCGGCTCTGGGCGCATGCGCTCCAGAGCTCCGGCTCGGTAATTGGACACATCAGTCCAGCCGCTCCGCGGCATGTGGGATCTTCCCAGGCCAGGGATCAAACTGGCGCCCCTTGCACTGCAAGGCGGTGTCCTTACCCACTGGACCACCAGGGAAGCCCCGATGCTATGTTATCTATTCTTTCAGAGGAAAAGTCATTTGTTACAAAGGACACCAAAGGATTTTCACGATCTTTTGTTAGAATCAGATTTTTAATGTGCTGGTGAGACAAGACCTGGGATGTGGAACCTGTCAAGGGGATTATAATTTTTGCAAAAGTTAGTTGAGTGTTTATGGTCTGTGCTGGGCATGGTGTGGTGGTTTTAAAAATGTGGTCTAGTGGACGTTCCAGGTGTTCTTTAGGGATCTCATCTCCATTTATGACCTGTAATTTAACACAGTGGAGATATCACTTGCAACAGTAACTAGGCAGCTGCTCGCTTCTCCTAGGAGGACACCCTTCTCTGTTCTCTGAGTCGCCTGGAGAGACCCTGGGGGCGGAGGCGGAAGCCCCGGTCTGATATTTAAGAAGTGGCTCCTTCGTAGCATCACCAGGATCTCCATCTGCCAGGACAGGGTCACGGGGGGAATACTCACCCTCTCCTAATTCTAGCTGGAAAGTGGCTGACCCCAGTGGGGCCTCGGAACATGAACTGACTAGGAGAGGAAGAGGCTGAAGTCAGCGACAAGCCTGGTCTGCAGGGCACACAGCTGCTGAGGGTTGGGAACCAGTCCACTGGGCACCTGGCTGGTCTTGTTTCGGGAAGGGCTGGGCTCGATGCCAGTGTTAGGAAAGCAACTCACGTCTGAAATATCTTTTAACTGCCAGTGGCACGAGGGGCACAGAAGTATGGGTTACCTCGCTGGGAAGCTTTCACCCCCAAACATTCTACTAAATGATGCCAGAAGGGCGGCTCTGCTCCACTAAGCACTTACGATGCTATGTTATTATTAATTTTTTTTTGGTGGGGGTGGGGTGGGGAGGGAGGGGAGCAGGCGGGCCACTTCTATAGGTCCTTCATTTGTCCATTTTTCATCCATTTTTGTTCTTTGGCCCGTGTGGGCCTCCCATCGCGGTGGCCTCTGTTGTCGCAGAGCACCGGCTCTGGGCGCATGCGCTCCAGAGCTCCGGCTCGGTAATTGGACACATCAGTCCAGCCGCTCCGCGGCATGTGGGATCTTCCCAGGCCAGGGATCAAACTGGCGCCCCTTGCACTGCAAGGCGGTGTCCTTACCCACTGGACCACCAGGGAAGCCCCGATGCTATGTTATCTATTCTTTCAGAGGAAAAGTCATTTGTTACAAAGGACACCAAAGGATTTTCACGATCTTTTGTTAGAATCAGATTTTTAATGTGCTGGTGAGACAAGACCTGGGATGTGGAACCTGTCAAGGGGATTATAATTTTTGCAAAAGTTAGTTGAGTGTTTATGGTCTGTGCTGGGCATGGTGTGGTGGTTTTAAAAATGTGGTCTAGTGGACGTTCCAGGTGTTCTTTAGGGATCCACAGAGAGCCACCCCTGAACATTTACGGCCCAGTAATGCCAGTGTTTGATTGGGTCAGTTATGATGTTCAGCTAACCTGGGCGTGATCTCATCCCTTGCTGAGAGAAGTCCTCGTTGTTGAGTGGGCAGTAAGAGCAGCTGGAAAGGGATCTGTGGACGGCGCCTCTGGTTCCACCAGAAGAGTCCATAGTAAAACTGCAAACAAGCCACTGGAAAACCACTGCCTTGAGATAGGGACCCAAATGACTGTCTAGTTTGGCTAGACCACAAATCTGACACCGACTGTTGCTTTTTGAGGATAATTGTTTCTCCCATTCCAGAGGGTGATACTCTCCTGTTTACTGAGAGAAGGTTCTTACTTTCCACAACTTTGGAGCCCCGATGACTCTGATCCCTTCCCTTACTTTCACCTTTTATGCCTATGACCCCTGTTTCGTACCCAGCCATTTCACCCAGGGGCAGGGGTGGGGCAGGAATCACCAGAAGCTAATAACCAGGCTCTCCCGACAGGCAGCTGAGAACTCGGCCTGTGTGCACACAGTCACGACCTGACTCCCCAACTCCCGCTGCTTAAAGCAGACATGGCTTTAGGCCGGGGGAAATCATGAAAACCGCTGTACTATCTCATTAGAAATACCATCTTTTCGGGTGTAATTATGAATCGAACGCTCTCTGCTCTACACCGTCATGTTGAAAATCCCGCAGTGAACACTTAGCAACAGTAGTTCTCCTGACTAAACTGCCGTCTTCACCCAGGCTGCTTCGCGTAAGCCTCTCAGATCAACGCCTGTCGAGACAGCCTTATCTCTACAACCTTTCCTTCTCTGTCGCCCATCCTGGGGACACCCAGAAAGGTTTAAAGAAAGGATCAACTCAGAGCTTTCTTCTGATCTGTAGGAGGTGTAAATAACCAGAAATGACAGAGTTCAAGGGTCCAAAGTATTCTGGGAACTGGGCTGACCAGAGAGAACTGGAACTCACACTTGCCTGCCCAGTCTCGTGTGCGTGAGGGAGTGTAAGGCCCACGACACACCCTTCCCACAGCGGGGCGTCCAGCCTCGCTCCTTTGAAAAGCATCCCCCACCCCACAATTGCTCTGTCTGGAAGCCAGAGTGGAGAGGAGTGTGTGCTCAAGAACACTGGTGGCGGGAGCGGGGGCTGCCATAGACCGACTCCTGGCTGATAAGGAGAAAAAGAAAGTAGGACATAAAGTCCTTGCTCCCATTTTTATTTCAGAGATTAGGGAAATGACATGATACTTCAGGAAGAGAAACACAAGCCAGGCTGGGTGGTCTTTAGAGAGGGGATATATTTCAGTGGCCTGACCAGCCGCATCCAAACGGCACCAGCCTTTTTGTTATTTGTTATTTCTCTCTAAGAAATACAATTGTGTTTTGCACTGATAAGAGGAGAAGGAATGAGAACCATTCCATGCCTCCTGGGTCTTGCTCCGCTCACTGATGAGGACCTGTGAGGTGCTCCCAGCAGCCGTCGTGACGTGAGCATCACAGGTAGAAGCCACAGGGAGCAGACCCCCAGGTTCTGATCTCATCCACCGGAAGAGGCTCTCCAAGCACCGGTGCCGACCAAGAAGGGTGGCCAGGCAAACCCCGGGCCCTAACGCCAATCCTGGGACCCAAAACATACCAGACAGGGGACTTTCTACAGTCAGGTCTTTCCCTTGCAGCTCTCCTGCTGTCTGGGGCCAGAGGCTGATGGCACAGTGGACGTGACTGACGAGACCGTGAACGTCACAGCCAAGCAATGGTCAGTGGAGGTCACAAGCCAGACACATGCAGTGGACTTTTCACAGCTGCCCCCGGAGAAAACGTCCTCCTTTCCAGAAGGAAAGAAGTAAACCCCATCATGCACCAGGTTGAGATTTGTCGAGCAACTGCACTAAGCACGCTAAAACTTTGCTGGGTTAATGGATGTGTCACCAGTACAGGAAGGAAAAGGTCAGCGAGGTCACAAAGAAACTCTTTTTTAACCTTCGAAAGATAATGCTGAGGACTTTCTATTTTCTGTTTTGCACCTTGGCGCTTGTAAGGGGTAGGAAGTCAGGAGATAATAGTTATGATAAACAAGTCGCTTCCGTTAGATTGAGAACCTGCTTACCTGTGCATCAATTATTTTTTGCTTTGCATCAATAACTGCTTGCATCTCGGCATGATCCTTCTTCAGTTCCTCTTCCACAGCCATTAGCCTAGAATGGGGTGGGAAGAAGAGACCAACATCTTCAAGGAGAGAGCTGGCTAACAAAGGATAAGACACCCTCACTCAGGACAGCTCAGTATTGCTACTCCTTCTTTGTACAAGAGGGCTGGGCTTCTTGGTGTAGGGGTAGGATTCTTGCTTTGGGTGTGAGAGGTTCTGGGTTCAATTCCAAGTGGTCTGTCCTAGTTTTCCACTGTTTGGCTTTCCTGGTGGCTCAGATGGTAAAGAATCTGCCTGTAACACAGGAGACCCAGTCTGATCCCTGGTTCGGGAAGATCTGCAGAAGGTAACCTACTCCACTATTCTTGCCTGGGAAATCCCAGGGACAGAGGAGCCTTGTGGGCTACAGTTCATGAGGTCAGTAAGAGTTGGACACAACTGAGCGACTAACACTGCCCGAGCACAAGATCTGCGACCATGCTCTGTCTTCTTGCCTGCCTTGGAAGAAGACATTCAAAGCTGATTCCTCTCCTGGGCCTGGACCCCACACGTTTCCATCTCCTCTGCAAGCAGCACACCCACAATCATGACCTCCCTCTCTTCTGTCAGATCCTTCCCTCAGCACCACTTACTTCATCTTAAAATAGCAAATCGACGGACACAAATCAAACTCTCTCTTAATCTCATTACTTTGCGACCGCTGACCTTTCTCTTCCCTTGAACACTTAAAAGTTTCCTCCAAGTGTACTCCACATGTAGCAGGTCTACCTTTGTTTCTCCTCCATTTCACATCTGAACTCCCTGATGTTTAACTCCATGAAAAGGCTCTCAGTAAGACTGCTAAAGCCTCCTGTGCTGTTGAAACCACAGACCTTTTACGTGACCCGCCTACAGCCTTTAAAAGCACTGAAGCACAGTGGTCATGAGCGTGGCCGCTGGGGCTTGACTGGCTGGCTTCAAACCCTAGTCGCATCACGAAGTGACCTTGGGCAAGTGACTTCATGAATTTGCTGCCTGCTTCTTTATTTGTAAGAGGAGAAGAATAATAATGCCAACCTCAGAGGTTGGCATTACACAAATTATTTGTAACAGATTAAACAAATTCTATTTGTAAAGTACTTAGAAAAGTGCCTGGCCCATAGCCAGTGCTGTGTGGTATCTGGCAAAGTGCTGTGTGGTATCTGCCCCCTCCGTTGGTTTTCCTTGGAGGTCTTTGGCTCTCTGCCTTGCTTCTCTGGTCCGAAAGACATTCAGTGACTTGTTAGACCTCTCTGGACTGGTAAAAAACTAAATTAGTCTTGGACATTAGATACTTAAGACTTTTAAAATTCAGTTTTCCTCTAAGATCTCTCGAGCGAGTCACTGACTTTTATTGTTTTCGAATTGTTACAACTAAAGGAAAACTGGCTACCTCTCTTCTCAAAGGACGTCCACCCAGCTCCCGCAGGTGGAGAAGGGCGCGTGTACAAAGAGCCACAGAGGACACGCAGAGTCGCGCACGGCTTCCGCCGGGCTTGCTGCAGGATCCTCCAGCCCTCCTCCCCCCTCTCTCCGGCGCGAGGCAGCCCGCGCCTGCGGCCAGGCGGCCGCTCACCTGCTGATGATGCTCTTCATCTGGCTGTCCTTCTCCTCCTGCTGCCGGCGCAGCCGCTCCTCGCTGTCCTCCAGCCGGGCCTTGTACTCCAGCAGCAGCTTCTGCATCTGCTGCTCCTGCACCAGCAGCCGGCGCTCATACTCCTCCAGTCGCCGGCTGGACACGCGCAGGCGCTCCTTCAGTTTGGTGATTTCCTGTTCGTACTGCAGCAGGGGAGAACGAAAAGGAAAGGTGTCAGGTGCTCAGCCGTGTCTGGCTCTTTGAGACCCCATGGACGGTAGCCCGCTGGGCTCTTCTGTCCACGCGGTTCTCCAGGTGAGAAGACTCGTGGGTTACCATTCCCTTCGCCAGCGGGTCTTCTTGACCTGCCCGGTTCTGACCTCAGTAAGACTGCTAAAGCCTCCTGTGCTGTTGAAACCACAGCCCTTTTTACGTGACCCGCCTACAGCCTTTAAAAGCACTGAAGCACAGTGGTCATGAGCGTGGCCGCTGGGGCTTGACTGGCTGGCTTCAAACCCTAGTCGCATCACGAAGTGACCTTGGGCAAGTGACTTCATGAATTTGCTGCCTGCTTCTTTATTTGTAAGAGGAGAAGAATAATAATGCCAACCTCAGAGGTTGGCATTACACAAATTATTTGTAACAGATTAAACAAATTCTATTTGTAAAGTACTTAGAAAAGTGCCTGGCCCATAGCCAGTGCTGTGTGGTATCTGGCAAAGTGCTGTGTGGTATCTGCCCCCTCCGTTGGTTTTCCTTGGAGGTCTTTGGCTCTCTGCCTTGCTTCTCTGGTCCGAAAGACATTCAGTGACTTGTTAGACCTCTCTGGACTGGTAAAAAACTAAATTAGTCTTGGACATTAGATACTTAAGACTTTTAAAATTCAGTTTTCCTCTAAGATCTCTCGAGCGAGTCACTGACTTTTATTGTTTTCGAATTGTTACAACTAAAGGAAAACTGGCTACCTCTCTTCTCAAAGGACGTCCACCCAGCTCCCGCAGGTGGAGAAGGGCGCGTGTACAAAGAGCCACAGAGGACACGCAGAGTCGCGCACGGCTTCCGCCGGGCTTGCTGCAGGATCCTCCAGCCCTCCTCCCCCCTCTCTCCGGCGCGAGGCAGCCCGCGCCTGCGGCCAGGCGGCCGCTCACCTGCTGATGATGCTCTTCATCTGGCTGTCCTTCTCCTCCTGCTGCCGGCGCAGCCGCTCCTCGCTGTCCTCCAGCCGGGCCTTGTACTCCAGCAGCAGCTTCTGCATCTGCTGCTCCTGCACCAGCAGCCGGCGCTCATACTCCTCCAGTCGCCGGCTGGACACGCGCAGGCGCTCCTTCAGTTTGGTGATTTCCTGTTCGTACTGCAGCAGGGGAGAACGAAAAGGAAAGGTGTCAGGTGCTCAGCCGTGTCTGGCTCTTTGAGACCCCATGGACGGTAGCCCGCTGGGCTCTTCTGTCCACGCGATTCTCCAGGTGAGAAGACTAGTGGGTTACCATTCCCTTCTCCAGGGGATCTTCTTGACCCAGGGATCGAACCCAGGTCTCTGACCTTGCGGGCAGATCCTTTACCATCTGAGCTACCAGGGAGAGCAAAGAAGAGGTGCCAAAGACAAGGAGAAAAACAATGGAGCTAACCTGGTTTTAGATGTCAAAAGACATCTTGACTTTTTTTTTTTATGAAAGAAAGCCTAAGCAGTAGAGCTGGATGCTGTCTGCGCAGCCCTTCCACGGGCTGCTGATGCTCTTCAAAATGACCCACAGGCACACATGGTAATGGAGCTCTGCTGGCCTCCTAAAATGATGTCTTACCTTGGCATTCCGAATCTATATATTTATGTATCACTCTCCACAGTAAACTACCAGTTGCTGTAAGTCACGTCCAATCTTTGATGGTATCAAATGGGAATAAGAAAAACAAGGCCAGGCACTTAGAAGCCTGCCAGTCACTTAAAATAAGCCAAAAGTCAGCTGTCTACAGGAGAGGTTTCTGTAGCATTGCCTGCGTTTAGGATCTCTGACACGGCTTAGCTCGTCAGAATGCCATTTATTGACCCAACTAGAATCCGCCCTTTAGAGAGCAAGCAGCACGTCTGCAACGATAAGCTACTAACTCAACAGGAACTTTTAGGGCAGAATACACTACTGCTGCTTTCTCCCCGTCCATGAATGTAAAACATTCAGGTCACGAACTCTAAGCAAAAGGCCTACACGTTCTCTGGGGCTGATTAATACTGCCTCTTGGCCCATGTTCATGATGTTGTTCGTCTGCCCAATTTGTTACTGCTTGTTGGAACATATGTCTGTTTTTATCACTAGTGCTTTATATAAATTGATATAAACTAAAGCTTTCTATAACAAATTCTCACTAAAGCTTTATATAATTCAATGGGTTACTTGGCCTTTTCTTATACTGAAGCTGGTGTGGTTGGGGTTTCAGTAACTGGAATGTCAAGTTACTAGGTGAGGTGTGAAGAATTAAGTTTTCTTGAATGTTTTAAGTTATTAATGATAAATCTACGTTGTTTTGTAAAATGAAATGCTGGCTCTTTGAGACCCCATGGACGGTAGCCCGCTGGGCTCTTCTGTCCACGCGATTCTCCAGGTGAGAAGACTAGTGGGTTACCATTCCCTTCTCCAGGGATCTTCTTGACCCAGGGATCGAACCCAGGTCTCTGACCTTGCGGGCAGATCCTTTACCATCTGAGCTACCAGGGAGAGCAAAGAAGAGGTGCCAAAGACAAGGAGAAAAACAATGGAGCTAACCTGGTTTTAGATGTCAAAGACATCTTGACTTTTTATGAAAGAAAGCCTAAGCAGTAGAGCTGGATGCTGTCTGCGCAGCCCTTCCACGGGCTGCTGATGCTCTTCAAAATGACCCACAGGCACACATGGTAATGGAGCTCTGCTGGCCTCCTAAAATGATGTCTTACCTTGGCATTCCGAATCTATATATTTATGTATCACTCTCCACAGTAAACTACCAGTTGCTGTAAGTCACGTCCAATCTTTGATGGTATCAAATGGGAATAGGAAAAACAAGGCCAGGCACTTAGAAGCCTGCCAGTCACTTAAAATAAGCCAAAAGTCAGCTGTCTACAGGAGAGGTTTCTGTAGCATTGCCTGCGTTTAGGATCTCTGACACGGCTTAGCTCGTCAGAATGCCATTTATTGACCCAACTAGAATCCGCCCTTTAGAGAGCAAGCAGCACGTCTGCAACGATAAGCTACTAACTCAACAGGAACTTTTAGGGCAGAATACACTACTGCTGCTTTCTCCCCGTCCATGAATGTGTAAAACATTCAGGTCACGAACTCTAAGCAAAAGGCCTACACGTTCTCTGGGGCTGATTAATACTGCCTCTTGGCCCATGTTCATGATGTTGTTCGTCTGCCCAATTTGTTACTGCTTGTTGGAACATATGTCTGTTTTTATCACTAGTGCTTTATATAAATTGATATAAACTAAAGCTTTCTATAACAAATTCTCACTAAAGCTTTATATAATTCAATGGGTTACTTGGCCTTTTCTTATACTGAAGCTGGTGTGGTTGGGGTTTCAGTAACTGGAATGTCAAGTTACTAGGTGAGGTGTGAAGAATTAAGTTTTCTTGTATATGGTCGACTTAAATTCATTAGTTATTAATGATAAATCTGTACGTTGTTTTGTAAAATGAAATGTATTTCCACATACTATCTCATTTAATTGACAATTGGACAATTAGCTTCTGCTTATCCAATGGTATGCTCCTAAACTATGCTTATTAATCCAGAAGGTCAAAGATGACAGTTCTTATACAGTCTGAAGAGGAAGACTGCATCAGTAAGCATAGTTTAGGATCATGCTGATAAGTAAGCAGAAGCTAGCTGTCTGGCTGTTAATTAAATGAGAGGCTGCTATACACGATCCAGTCTGATGATCCTTTTTCTTCATGTCAGCTTTTCTTAACAGAACAAAATAAAGCAAAACTGGAGCAGCAGTTAATGTCTTTTTTTTTCTTTCAGTTGATGACTTTTAAAAAATTACCTATAGCGTTACAAGTTATTTATCCAGAAAAGATGAAAAGAAAAACAATAAAAAGGCAAGATCACTACAAAGATATAGAAAGGAAGTCTAGTCCAAGGGTAATTTTTGACTTGGTTAGTTATACAGAAACACTAAATATTCATCTAAAATGACTAGAAATGAATAGCAGAGTTTTCTCGAAATTCAGGCAGCCCATAATTAAAAAAGAAAATTAAGACCTCATTCTCCCCTGCCAGCTTGACAGACATTTCTGCATATTTTCACATACAGACAGGACTGAATATTATCCATAAATACGCACAGAAAGGTTAACGTAAGAGGTGAAGCTGAGGGGGCTTTCCTGGTGGTCCAGTGGGTAAGGACACCGCCTCGCTGTGCAAGGGGCGCCGGTTCGATCCCTGGCCTGGGAAGATCCCACGTGCCGTGGAGCGGTTGGACCGATGTGTCCAATTACCGAGCCGGAGCTCCGGAGCGCATGCGCCCAGAGGCGGTGCTCTGCAACGACAGACGCCGCCGCGATGGGAGGCCCACACGGACCAAAGAACAAAAAAGATGGATGAAAATAGATAAATGAAGAACCAACAGAAGTGGCCCGCCTGCTCCCCTCCCTCCCCACCCCTCACCAATAATAAATAAATAAATAAATCTTTAAAAAAAAAAAAAAGAGGTGGAGCTGAAGTTGGGGAGATCATCTTCTTGGCTAGATGGCCTCTGGGTGGCCAATCACTGTGGGGACAGTAAGTCAACAGACATACACAAGGTCCTACCTTCTCAGCATGCTTGGCTTCGTCTTGATTTTGGTCCGTTTCTTCCACGTCCTCTTCATACTGCCCATTGTTCAGAACCCAGGCTGCTGTCCTCTCAACTGGGGACATTGTGGCCGAGTCCACAGGTGACTGAACCTGCATCAGAAATACCCATTTGCATCTTCCCAAAGGGCTCATCTTCAGTTGGGTTTCACAGAGAGAGTTATTCTTGGACGACATAATTGTGACTCCTGTTTTCTGGTAAATGCTTTCAGTTCTAAATAATACTTTATTACCTTCAGGGCGGGGGTAAGGGAAGAGAACAGCCATTTGTATAAGAATGAATACTCAGAATATTGTGAACAGAAATCATATCTAGGAACCTGCCCTGCTCCCCACCAAACTCTCCAAAGATAGAAAGCAAAGGCCTTAAAATTGTTTATTAGTCCAGTGGTTTTTGTTAGGTCATTGCCTAATGAAATTAACAATGTTGACAGAAGGGGAGAAAGAAAGCACAACTTGATGGCTGATTGCTCAGCTGAGGAAATACCTGTTTAACCAGGGATGCTCAGGACCAAAGGAACTAATTAATGCTAACTAACTCACGAGGTACCTACTGATATATAATACCAGAATGCCAAATTCTTAATTTTCACATTAACCATTTAGAAAAAGAGAAAAAAGGTTACTTTTTGATATTAGTCATTTTGACAGAGCACTGACTTCTTGATGGGTTAAGATCACTCAGAAGTCCATATTCTACCCAAGTTTCTTGATGAATATAGGATCACAACAATGGATCAACATAGTCCAAGGGATATTTCTATCCAGTGAGGAGTGAAAAGAATTCTGGCCTCGAGTAGCAACTCGACCACTCACATTGTCCCTTACTCTCTTAAATACTTTATTCCAAATCTATCAAATAGGGCTACCACCATCATCACTGCCTATCATGAGCATCTCACAGGGAGTTTTGAGGACTGAATAATGTAATATATGTGAAAATTCTTTGGAAACTACAGATTGCTATAGAGCTTAGATGATATTACTATGTTTATGCTTAGACAACTGGGACTAGATATGACAATTTATATGAGGCTTTATGTTGGGCTTCCCTGGTGGCTCAGCAGTAAAGGAGCCTCTGGAAATGTAAGAGACATGGGTTTGACTGAGTTCGATTCCTGGGTCGGGTGGATCCTCTGGAGGAGGAAATGGCAACCCACGCCAGTATTCTTTCCCAGGAAATCCCAGGGACAGAGGAGCTACAGTCCATGTGGTTGCAAAGAGTCGGACATGACTTAGTGACTAAGCAATAACAACTGAACATTAGTGCTTTCGCCCTAAACAATGCTGGAAATAGATAACATATTCTTTTTCTCTAGGTTTCCTGTGAGACAGATAGACAGAAAAAAAGCATTTCCTGTTTAGCCTTTTTATAATTAAAATAAATTTCTATTTTGAGGCTCAATACTCTATAAATAATTGGAAGGGCATTTTCTCTCCCATGTAGCTATAAGCCTTAAGAATCTTTGTGTTATTTTGGAATAAAACATGTTTAAACTCTAAATATACAGATCTTTAAAAATAAGGGATATTTTGATGACTTTGAGATTTATAAAGACTACATGACAAAAATTGGTTTCAGAGACAAAAAGGCTCTTTGGGGAGACTTTTAAAAATACTCATACAGGTACTTCTCTGGTGGCCCAATGGCTAAGACTCCTGGCTTCCAATGCAGGAGGCCTGGGTTCGAGCCCTGGTCAGGGAGCTAGATCCCACATACTGCAACTAAGACCCAGCACAGTCAAATAAATAAATATTAAAAAAAAAATACTCATACAAAAGTAGTATGAGGGGCTTCCTTTGGGAGGTCTAGTGGTTAAGAATACACCTGCCAATGCAGGGGACACAGGTTCAAACTCTGGTCCAGGAAGACCCCACATGCCATGGAACAACTAAGCCTGTGTGCCACAACTACTGAGCTCTTGTGTTCTTGAGCCTGTGCTCTGCCACAAAAGAAGCCATAGTCATGAAAAGCCTGCGCACTGTGACTAGAGAAAGCCTCTGCACAGCAATGAAGACCCGGTGCAGCCAGAAATAAATAAAATTTAAAAACGTAGTACAAAGGTACTTCCTAACACTTTGAAGAAGAGCCTGGTTTGGTTGATTTATACAGATTACACACGCGCGTTTATAAAAATGGCTTCATGCCTGAGGTACACACAAGCAACTGGGAATGAACTTTTAGACACTGCTTCTTGAAAGTCATTTTCTCCACTGTGTCAAGATAAAACATACACATGTCTTAAACTTCAGTACCCTCAGTTCTCAAAGTCTACCTTCATCTCCACTACGGTAGGTATGTTTCTTATATGTCATTCATTTGTGTATCATTCCCATTATTTTTGTCATAACCACATTATCACTGACATGTTAGTTATTGTAATAATAAAACAACCTTTTTGAATTAGCTAAGTCCTTATGCTAAGCAATATTTTCAATAAAATAATCTGTTTGATATTATATACTTATAAATACTTTTATATTAATATTCTTCTAATATATCAATATATCATAATCACATAATATATAATGTTATATGTTCATCAATATTTTAAATAATATTATAGAATATATATTAATCAATATTTTCTAATATATTATATTAATATATTATAGTTATATAATATATTATATTAATATTTTTCTAAATGATTAATTACATACCTTGTACACGTAAATAATTTTGAATATCACACTGAAAATACTGATCTATAGAATATAATTAATTTATATTAAAAAAGGTGATAACTAGCTACTTTAAAAGGTAGTATGAAAACAAACAAGACAGGCACTTCACACACACACACACACGTGCGCACACACACTAATCCTCTACTGGATTTTGAACGTAGAGCACAATACATTGCTTTAGTATTGGCAGAGAAAAAGAGTTTAACAAGTGGTTTAGGTTTTTATTTGACATATGTAGACCTGAAAGGCAAAATACTATGGTTCTGAGTCTTTAAAAATTAATATAAAGTCAATATTTAAGGGAGACAAGCTCCTTTTTAACTCTGGTCCAGGAAGACCCCACATGCCATGGAACAACTAAGCCTGTGTGCCACAACTACTGAGCTCTTGTGTTCTTGAGCCTGTGCTCTGCCACAAAAGAAGCCATAGTCATGAAAAGCCTGCGCACTGTGACTAGAGAAAGCCTCTGCACAGCAATGAAGACCCGGTGCAGCCAGAAATAAATAAAATTTAAAACGTAGTACAAAGGTACTTCCTAACACTTTGAAGAAGAGCCTGGTTTGGTTGATTTATACAGATTACACACGCGCGTTTATAAAAATGGCTTCATGCCTGAGGTACACACAAGCAACTGGGAATGAACTTTTAGACACTGCTTCTTGAAAGTCATTTTCTCCACTGTGTCAAGATAAAACATACACATGTCTTAAACTTCAGTACCCTCAGTTCTCAAAGTCTACCTTCATCTCCACTACGGTAGGTATGTTTCTTATATGTCATTCATTTGTGTATCATTCCCATTATTTTTGTCATAACCACATTATCACTGACATGTTAGTTATTGTAATAATAAAACAACCTTTTTGAATTAGCTAAGTCCTTATGCTAAGCAATATTTTCAATAAAATAATCTGTTTGATATTATATACTTATAAATACTTTTATATTAATATTCTTCTAATATATCAATATATCATAATCACATAATATATAATGTTATATGTTCATCAATATTTTAAATAATATTATAGAATATATATTAATCAATATTTTCTAATATATTATATTAATATATTATAGTTATATAATATATTATATTAATATTTTTCTAAATGATTAATTACATACCTTGTACACGTAAATAATTTTGAATATCACACTGAAAATACTGATCTATAGAATATAATTAATTTATATTAAAAAAGGTGATA
Organism: Tragulus kanchil; assembly: GCA_022376925.1. Taxonomy (NCBI): domain Eukaryota; kingdom Metazoa; phylum Chordata; class Mammalia; order Artiodactyla; family Tragulidae; genus Tragulus; species Tragulus kanchil. The sequence goes on from JAIOJX010000024.1 coordinate 25,847,329, forward strand.
ACTAGCTACTTTAAAAGGTAGTATGAAAACAAACAAGACAGGCACTTCACACACACACACACACGTGCGCACACACACTAATCCTCTACTGGATTTTGAACGTAGAGCACAATACATTGCTTTAGTATTGGCAGAGAAAAAGAGTTTAACAAGTGGTTTAGGTTTTTATTTGACATATGTAGACCTGAAAGGCAAAATACTATGGTTCTGAGTCTTTAAAAATTAATATAAAGTCAATATTTAAGGGAGACAAGCTCCTTTTTAATCTTAGAATCTTATCACTTTATCACACAGGGCACAGCAAAGCTGCTTTTCTGTGAAACCAGGACTTTTCTATTCAATTGCTGCTTGAGATAAAGTAGCTGCTAAAAGGAACAGCTTTTTTCTGTTTGGAATTTATAACTTCAAGGAAGCTAATTCAATAGCTTTCTGCTTTATAGCTAACCATATGCTGCTTGAAAGAATCTTCCTCCCCTGTGATTTGTTACAACTATTTATTAAGTGCCAGTAAACGCACTACAAACTAATAGTATCCCTAAGAACATAGTAGGGAGATACCTTTGTCCTTAGAAGTATATCAAAAGCAACTACTCCCTAGGCAGTGTAGGCACTAACTGTAAAGTGAGAAGCTGTAAAAGCAAGAGTTACTTCATTTCACTGGTGGTGGTGGTAGCTACCATACCTTCAGAGAGATTAACAGTGTCCAGGGAATTATAAGAGAGTGTACAATGGGAAACTGAGCATTTCAGTCTATTCCTGTTTTACTGGTTCGATCTGTTTTTCAACCAGTTCCTAATATATGGTAGCACTTTGCATGGCATATAGCGCAGGTGTGCTAAGGCGCTTCAGTCATGTCCCACTCTCTGTGACCTCATGGACTGTGGCCCCCCAGGCAAGAATAATGGAGTGGGCCGCCATGCTATCCTCCAGGAGATCTTCCTGACCCAGGAATCGAACTTGGGTCTCTCGAGTCTCTCTCAATGGCAGGCAGGGTTCTTTACCACTAGTGCCACCATGGGATATGGTAGGTGGTCAATAAATTTTGAAAACATGAATCAGACTAATACAACTATTCCTTGTATTTATGATAAAACTTTTATATAATTATAATGAACAGAAAAGTAATATTGAAAAAAATAATAGTTATCTATACTGGAAGACTATGGACATGATTTTTTTACTTCAAAAGTATTTATTGGGCTTCCCCTGGTGGTCCAGTAGGTAAGGACACTGCCTTGCAATGCAAGGGGCGCCGGTTCGATCCCTGGCCTGGGAAGATCCCACGTGCCGCGGAGCGGCTGGACTGATGTGTCCAATCACCGAGCCAGAGCTCTGGAGCGCATGCGCCCAGAGCTGACGCTCTGTGACAACAGACGCCACCGTGATGGGAGGCCCGCAGGAGCCAAAGAACAAAGACGGATGAAAAATAGAGAAATGGAAGACCAATAGAAGTGGCCCGCCCGCTCCCCTCCCTCCCCAACCCGACCCCTGCTCAGAACAAATAAATAAATTAAAAAAAAAAAACAGTATTTATTATAATGTGTCCTTCATATGAAAAAATAAATACTGTATTTTGTATTTATTCTATTGGTCGTATGAGTTCCGGTCTTATTTCCTAATTAGACTATCAATCTTTGAAGCATGACACCATATATCACAGAAATATGTCTTTTGGAATCGTAGTGATTATATCATTGTACAACAGATGCTCAATAAAATATTATTCACTTATTATTACTTTGGATTTTCTTTAGAATTCATTGCCAAAATATAGTTTATTACTAGGATAAAGAGATTCTATATTTTTCTTCCAGTCCTTTGGAAGTACATCAAAAGTTTTTCCTCAGAGACTGTTTCATCTCCTTCATAAGGTAACAAAACCTATTCCCTCTAGCTTATAATCAAACAAATTGAGAAGTTGATAGGTTGCTTAGCTATAGCCTTTAGAAAAGAATTTTCTCCACTGACTTTCAACAGTGGATCATTAAAGAAAATGAAAGATGAAAATGAAATTGAAAAGGAGCAGGAATTCCTATCAGGAATATCACCCTTCTGAGATAAAGCTTAGATAGGATTTCTCTGGGAAAAATAATGATGCTTTGGGGCAAAAAGGCCTGAGAAAGCAGTTTTCACTGATCTCAGTTAACCTGACTACGCCTCAGGATGACTGAGTACAAGGTCAGTTCCCTGTTTACTTACTAGATATAAGTAAGACTTGTTACTTTCAGCTTCTCCATAATCTGAAGTAATCAGATTCCAACAAATGAAGAACACCTGCTACCAACACCAAAGAAAGGGTTAACTCATTTAGTAAACTCTTGAGAATCCTTAAAGAGGTTGGTTAGGGAAGGCCAACAAATCCAAATGTAAAAACTGCAGCATTATTCTAAGAGGTTTGGCAAGTATCTATTTAAGAAGCGCCTTCAAATTTGAATTTCTAAGGTCAGCTGACATGTTATATCTGTATAACTCACATAGTGTAAATAAAGTCTATCATGTGGACAGAGCACATGACAGACAAAACAAAACAAGATGAAGAGGGAAATTATTAAAAAGCCAAAAAAAAGTCAAAAAATTAAAAGATGGCTCCCTAAAATATTCCTTCTCTAAAGACTGTTTCTCTGGGATTTTACTTCCTTCCTACTCGGTGGATGGAGAAGGACTGAAGCTAGTTACATGGCCAACAAGGGCTGCTCCTTTGTGCTAAGATATAAATGGTATCTGCCCGGGATAAGGCCTCTGATAATTACAGATGCCTACAGAACAATCCCCACAAAGAAATCTTCCAGTTTCAGGGGAGAGAATTTCCCAACGTAATAATTTGCAATTAAAATATGTAAAGGAATTTGCATTAAAAATGTGCTAATTATATAGAATACCAGAGGCTTCATGGGAGTGAGACGAAAAGCAAGCAAACAAGAGAAGGAACAAAAAAAAAATAACATAAGCTTGAAAGAATAAACCATCTGCATAGAAAAAGTCTGTGTGGAAAAAAACCAGAAATTTGAGCAACCAAAATACAGTGATTTACAATTTAACTGATATGACAGTGGCAGACCCAGCAAAGACATAGAGGTGGATATGTAAAGTTGTGCTGGGACATCTCAGTATGGTTATGCCCTATGTCATGCCAGTGTAAGAGAGATGTTCCCAAGCTCATTAATGGCTATGACCACAAAGCATTTTAATGACTGTTTGAAGGCCATCTGCATTTCCTACCTCCATCCATCTGGACAGATTTCTATTCATGCATAGAAGCATGTAGCGCTTATATGATAGGCATTAAATTTTCATATAGCACAGATATTATAAATGACGGTTGGTTTCAGATGGTCACACAAAAAGCTATTTAATTTACAGTATCTGTAAACCGTCATGAGTCATGGGTCCCAGGAATCAGGGACACTCTGATCTAGGAGGGAAGGGTAAGCATTTTTCTTTTCTGTCTAGGGCTTCAACTAAGTCCAACTTTGAAAAGTAGATGGAGGGCCCTGTGCCCTGTCTTACCTCTCTCTAAAGACATGATATTTCTCTACTCCTTATCTCATCCTCAGGGCCTTCACGCTGCACTAAGGCCCAATGAGACATTTGCCTTTACAGTGTTCCATCTCTAAAGTCATTTCTCTCTCTCTCAGTCCCCTTAATCTCTGAGAGGGGCCAAAAAAGTCAAAAAATTAAAAGATGGCTCCCTAAAATATTCCTTCTCTAAAGACTGTTTCTCTGGGATTTTACTTCCTTCCTACTCGGTGGATGGAGAAGGACTGAAGCTAGTTACATGGCCAACAAGGGCTGCTCCTTTGTGCTAAGATATAAATGGTATCTGCCCGGGATAAGGCCTCTGATAATTACAGATGCCTACAGAACAATCCCCACAAAGAAATCTTCCAGTTTCAGGGGAGAGAATTTCCCAACGTAATAATTTGCAATTAAAATATGTAAAGGAATTTGCATTAAAAATGTGCTAATTATATAGAATACCAGAGGCTTCATGGGAGTGAGACGAAAAGCAAGCAAACAAGAGAAGGAACAAAAAAAAAATAACATAAGCTTGAAAGAATAAACCATCTGCATAGAAAAAGTCTGTGTGGAAAAAAACCAGAAATTTGAGCAACCAAAATACAGTGATTTACAATTTAACTGATATGACAGTGGCAGACCCAGCAAAGACATAGAGGTGGATATGTAAAGTTGTGCTGGGACATCTCAGTATGGTTATGCCCTATGTCATGCCAGTGTAAGAGAGATGTTCCCAAGCTCATTAATGGCTATGACCACAAAGCATTTTAATGACTGTTTGAAGGCCATCTGCATTTCCTACCTCCATCCATCTGGACAGATTTCTATTCATGCATAGAAGCATGTAGCGCTTATATGATAGGCATTAAATTTTCATATAGCACAGATATTATAAATGACGGTTGGTTTCAGATGGTCACACAAAAAGCTATTTAATTTACAGTATCTGTAAACCGTCATGAGTCATGGGTCCCAGGAATCAGGGACACTCTGATCTAGGAGGGAAGGGTAAGCATTTTTCTTTTCTGTCTAGGGCTTCAACTAAGTCCAACTTTGAAAAGTAGATGGAGGGCCCTGTGCCCTGTCTTACCTCTCTCTAAAGACATGATATTTTTCTCTACTCCTTATCTCATCCTCAGGGCCTTCACGCTGCACTAAGGCCCAATGAGACATTTGCCTTTACAGTGTTCCATCTCTAAAGTCATTTCTCTCTTCTCTCAGTCAACACTTCAACTCTCTGAGAGGGGCTGATCTCAACTAGAAGCTAGCATAAAAGCAAAGCATGGAAACTTACAATAAGATGTGAAAGACTGATAGCTTCCTAACACAAATTAAATGTATACACAGGACGCATAAATAAAAGATATACAGAAAAGCACTTTCATTTTGAAAAAGAAAAAATTATACAATGTAATCTTTATGTAAATTAATATAATTTTTCCTATTCTTCAAATGAAAATGCATATTTAATAAAAAATTGATGAGGGGCTTCCCTGGTGGCCCAGTGGGTAAGGACACTGCCTTGCAGTGCAAGAGGTGCTGGTTTGATCCCTGGCCCGGGAAGATCCCACATGCCGCAGAATGGTTGGACCGATGTGTCCAATTACCGAGCCGGAGCTCTGGAGCACATGCACCTAGAGCTGGTGCTCTGCAACAAGGGAGGCCACTGCAATGGGAGGCCCGAATAGGCCAAAGAACAAAGATGGATGAAAATAAATAAATGAAGGACAGATAAAACTAGCCAAAATTTAAAAAAAAAATTGACGAAATTTTGGTAAATACAACAAAATAAAATGGAAAATTCAAGACTGAAGAAAAAATATTTCACAGAAAAGAGCTGACAAACTAGGAGGTTTTGCCTGGGAATTTGGCTACCAGAATCAGCTAAAGCTTTCCATCCCTTCTTCTATTTCTGTATCCAAGGATCCAGAGTAGGTTCTAATTAAAAAAATAATAATTATTATAAATGACGGTTGGTTTCAGATGGTCACACAAAAAGCTATTTAATTTACAGTATCTGTAAACCGTCATGAGTCATGGGTCCCAGGAATCAGGGACACTCTGATCTAGGAGGGAAGGGTAAGCATTTTTCTTTTCTGTCTAGGGCTTCAACTAAGTCCAACTTTGGAAAGTAGATGGAGGGCCCTGTGCCCTGTCTTACCCCTCTCTAAAGACATGAAATTTTCTCTACTCCTTATCTCATCCTCAGGGCCTTCACGCTGCACTAAGGCCCAATGAGACATTTGCCTTTACAGTGTTCCATCTCTAAAGTAATTTCTCTCTTCTCTCAGTCAACACTTCAACTCTCTGAGAGGGGCTGATCTCAACTAGAAGCTAGCATAAAAGCAAAGCATGGAAACTTACAATAAGATGTGAAAGACTGATAGCTTCCTAACACAAATTAAATGTATACACAGGACGCATAAATAAAAGATATACAGAAAAGCACTTTCATTTTGAAAAAGAAAAAATTATACAATGTAATCTTTATGTAAATTAATATAATTTTTCCTATTCTTCAAATGAAAATGCATATTTAATAAAAAATTGATGAGGGGCTTCCCTGGTGGCCCAGTGGGTAAGGACACTGCCTTGCAGTGCAAGAGGTGCTGGTTTGATCCCTGGCCCGGGAAGATCCCACATGCCGCAGAATGGTTGGACCGGTGTGTTCAATTACGAGCCAGCGCTCGGGAGCACATGCACCTAGAGCTGGTGCTCTGCAACAAGGGAGGCCACTGCAATGGGAGGCCCGAATAGGCCAAAGAACAAAGATGGATGAAAATAAATAAATGAAGGACAGATAAAACTAGCCAAAATTTAAAAAAAAAATTGACGAAATTTTGGTAAATACAACAAAATAAAATGGAAAATTCAAGACTGAAGAAAAAATATTTCACAGAAAAGAGCTGACAAACTAGGAGGTTTTGCCTGGGAATTTGGCTACCAGAATCAGCTAAAGCTTTCCATCCCTTCTTCTATTTCTGTATCCAAGGATCCAGAGTAGGTTCTAATTAAAAAAATAATAATTATTATTAAAGTAGTGGGAAGGGCTCTGATCACAGCAGAGTGGAGGCAGAAGCAGCCCAATCAGTAAATGCCTACCTATAAAAATACAAATATATTAAAGAGACACACTGGTGTTTCATTGTAATCTCTTCTGGCCAGTGATTCTGCTGACAAAAAGATTTGTCAGAGAACTCTTTTAATCACAAAGCTTCCTAATCAAATAAAGTATGATTAATTTTCAAAAAGAAAACTTAACAAAGATATTTTTAGGAGAATATTCTTTTTTTTTTTTTTTAGATGAGAGTAAGACATGTATATATACATTCTTTGAGAGCCAAATATGTATGTGTGCCTCAAAATGTGATATGTAAGGAAGAAATCATTAAATTCTTAATAAACTTTTTTATTTATGCAGAAAAAAGCTGATAATCTTATATCAAGTTCAGGTGTGATCCTAGCTGGGCTTGTCCATGTAAACAGAACAAGAACAGATTTGTGTGACTGGTTAGAAAATACTTGTCAGCCACCTGTGCTTTTCTCTTTTGACCTCTCTCCTTTACCTTGCCTCTCTATAGGTGTTCAGTTGTTTATTTTTCTAACCATTTCCAGGAAAAGGCACACGGGACTTGGTATTTCCAAAGGGAGCGGAGGGTAGACTGGCATGCAGTTACATTAAACTCCTGGCTCAGAATATAAAACTTTATTCTGGAAACTTAAGAAAAAAAAATGAGGAATACATATCCAGATTCCCAAAGTACACCCTAACTGATTTGGCCTGTAGATTTCATAACTTAAGTGTCTAACCATTCACTCAGCATCATAGATCTGTTCTCAGTGCTGAGACTTAGCTCAGCTGCTTAAACGGAAAAGCCCCGCCCCCTGTGCCTGAGTGCTACATTCTCCTAAGGGGAATGAGCCAGACTACACCGTGCTGCCTCACCTAGCCAGAAACCTCCTCAACTTGTCATTTCCTCTTTCCATCAAAAGGTTGCAGCAAGGGCTTCTCCTGGTGGTCCAGTGGGTAAGGACACTGCCTTGCAATGCAAGGGGCGCCGGTTCGATCCCTGGCCTGGGAAGATCCCACGTGCCGCGGAGCGGCTGGACCGATGTGTCCAATTGCTGAGCCGGAGCTCTGGAGCGCATGTGCCCAGAGCCAGCGCTCTGCGACAACAGAGGCCACCGTGATGGGAGGCCCACAGGAGCCAAAGAACAAAGACGGATGAAAATAGAGAAATGAAAGACCAGTGGAGGTGGCCCGCCTGCTCCCCTCCCTCCCCAACCCTATCCCCGCCCAAAATAAATAAATAAATAAATCTTTAAAAAAAAAAAATAGGTCGCAGCAAATAGTCTTTAAGCAGAAACCCTGTTAGCGATTCCATTTCCCAGTGATGTATGTATGAAGAACCGAGGGTACAGGTGGATCAAGCAGCGGGCAGCACCCCCACCCCCACCCCCCCCCGCCCGCAGTGCTCACTCCTACCTGCTGTGTCTGCTGCCTCTGGATGGCCCTCACTTTGGGGACAGGGCTCTCTCTGGAGGAAGACGACTGCTGGCGGGACCGGCTGCCGTTCATGGGGCCAGGTGTGATCCTAGCTGGGCTTGTCCATGTAAACAGAACAAGAACAGATTTGTGTGACTGGTTAGAAAATACTTGTCAGCCACCTGTGCTTTTCTCTTTTGACCTCTCTCCTTTACCTTGCCTCTCTATAGGTGTTCAGTTGTTTATTTTTCTAACCATTTCCAGGAAAAGGCACACGGGACTTGGTATTTCCAAAGGGAGCGGAGGGTAGACTGGCATGCAGTTACATTAAACTCCTGGCTCAGAATATAAAACTTTATTCTGGAAACTTAAGAAAAAAAAATGAGGAATACATATCCAGATTCCCAAAGTACACCCTAACTGATTTGGCCTGTAGATTTCATAACTTAAGTGTCTAACCATTCACTCAGCATCATAGATCTGTTCTCAGTGCTGAGACTTAGCTCAGCTGCTTAAACGGAAAAGCCCCGCCCCCTGTGCCTGAGTGCTACATTCTCCTAAGGGGAATGAGCCAGACTACACCGTGCTGCCTCACCTAGCCAGAAACCTCCTCAACTTGTCATTTCCTCTTTCCATCAAAAGGTTGCAGCAAGGGCTTCTCCTGGTGGTCCAGTGGGTAAGGACACTGCCTTGCAATGCAAGGGGCGCCGGTTCGATCCCTGGCCTGGGAAGATCCCACGTGCCGCGGAGCGGCTGGACCGATGTGTCCAATTGCTGAGCCGGAGCTCTGGAGCGCATGTGCCCAGAGCCAGCGCTCTGCGACAACAGAGGCCACCGTGATGGGAGGCCCACAGGAGCCAAAGAACAAAGACGGATGAAAATAGAGAAATGAAAGACCAGTGGAGGTGGCCCGCCTGCTCCCCTCCCTCCCCAACCCTATCCCCGCCCAAAATAAATAAATAAATAAATCTTTAAAAAAAAAAAATAGGTCGCAGCAAATAGTCTTTAAGCAGAAACCCTGTTAGCGATTCCATTTCCCAGTGATGTATGTATGAAGAACCGAGGGTACAGGTGGATCAAGCAGCGGGCAGCACCCCCACCCCCCCCTCCCCGCCCCGCAGTGCTCACTCCTACCTGCTGTGTCTGCTGCCTCTGGATGGCCCTCACTTTGGGGACAGGGCTCTCTCTGGAGGAAGACGACTGCTGGCGGGACCGGCTGCCGTTCTGCACGGGCTCGGCCACCAGAGCCGCAGAGGCCACAGACATGCTCCCGGTGCTCCGCAGGGAGGCGCTGTGCGGCAGGGACGGCAGGGCTTTGGCTCGGGCGCCCAGCCCAGCCTGGTCCATCTTCCGGATCGGGGCCGGCCCCGTGCTGTTCTGCCGGGGCAGGGCGAGAGGTATGTGTCTGTCGGGCACTGTGTGCCGCCGGGAGAAGTCCTCGCTCTGAGTGCTCCGTTTGGTGAAGTCCTCCATGCTGCTGTTGCTGGGTCCGCTGAGTTTGAAGTCTTCACTGTTACTTTGGCTCCTGGAACTGGCAGTGCTTAGATTCTCCAAACTGGAGTCCACAGAGGCCTTTGGCATTGCTGGAATTGGGTTGTTGAGGTGATAGACAGGGTTCTGGAAGGACAGGGGCTGGAGACTGCCTGGCTGGCTCAAGGCTGGGTGCAGGGGCCTTCGCACTTGGGGTGCGCTCTGGGGAGTGCTCTGGGTCTCCCGCAGTTGTTTGATGCTGGCTACCTGGGTTATGGAGAGCTGGCTTCCGGTCAAGCGCATAGGCACATCCAGCAGGACGGCCGCGTGCTCCGCCTGGGCGGCGTGCGTGTCCTGAAGGTCCATGAGGGAGATGCTGCGGCCGTTGGGAAGGCCACTTTCCTGCTCATCCTTTTCGGAGTAACTCATGCTCTGGGAGGAGGCCTGCTGGACCAGCAGTAAGGTCTTCCCTCTGAAATAGCTATCCGTGTTGTCCTGGCTTGGGGATTTCAGTTTATGCAAATCACTGTGGAAAAGGAAAGGAGGCTGCATTACTCCTGAGGCAAATTTCGACAGTTAAGGGTCCTCAAAAAAGAGAAAAGAAAACAAGAGAGTCCTCAACTCAGGCATTTAAACTCATCAGAAGGCTCACAGACCTGGTGAGCCTAACTTCCTGGTTTTAAACCCAGATTTCACCATCACAAGACTCAGAATAAGATCCAATATTTTTCATTTTTCTCCAAAGGTGGAGGATAACACTGTGTGGACCACCTCTGTCCCTGTCTTAGATTTTTACTAGAATTTAAACCTCCCAAGATATTCCAAATAATAGAATTGGTTGGTTCTGTTTAAACCTTCAAGTACTCCTGAGTGTACAACCAAGGGGTCTCCCCTAAAGGCAGATGTTTTGCCAACACAGAAAACAAAGTCTACATTGTATCTACCGGTCCAGCTGACACAGCCAGCTCTAAAATGATTTCAGCTGAGATTCTCAGCTCTCTGAGTTCTACAATACATGAAAATACTGATTTCATAGAGCTCTTAGTCTTCCATGAATCAGGATATAGGTTTTTTTTTTTTTTTACAGTCACTCCGTCTGATTATTTGTGACCGCATGGATTGTAGCCCGCCAGGCTCCTCTGTCCATGGGGATTCTCCAGGCAAGAATAGTGGAGTGGGTAGCCATTCCCTTCTCCAGAGGATCTTCCCAACCCAGAGATCAAACCTGGGTCTTCTGCATTGCAGGCAGATTCTTTACCATCTGAGCCACCAGGGAAGCCCATTTCGTTTGTTAGTTTGTTTCTTAAAATAAATTTGTTGACTATACCTCTACAATATCATCGCAGTTGTTTGATGCTGGCTACCTGGGTTATGGAGAGCTGGCTTCCGGTCAAGCGCATAGGCACATCCAGCAGGACGGCCGCGTGCTCCGCCTGGGCGGCGTGCGTGTCCTGAAGGTCCATGAGGGAGATGCTGCGGCCGTTGGGAAGGCCACTTTCCTGCTCATCCTTTCGGAGTAACTCATGCTCTGGGAGGAGGCCTGCTGGACCAGCAGTAAGGTCTTCCCTCTGAAATAGCTATCCGTGTTGTCCTGGCTTGGGGATTTCAGTTTATGCAAATCACTGTGGAAAAGGAAAGGAGGCTGCATTACTCCTGAGGCAAATTTCGACAGTTAAGGGTCCTCAAAAAAGAGAAAAGAAAACAAGAGAGTCCTCAACTCAGGCATTTAAACTCATCAGAAGGCTCACAGACCTGGTGAGCCTAACTTCCTGGTTTTAAACCCAGATTTCACCATCACAAGACTCAGAATAAGATCCAATATTTTTCATTTTTCTCCAAAGGTGGAGGATAACACTGTGTGGACCACCTCTGTCCCTGTCTTAGATTTTTACTAGAATTTAAACCTCCCAAGATATTCCAAATAATAGAATTGGTTGGTTCTGTTTAAACCTTCAAGTACTCCTGAGTGTACAACCAAGGGGTCTCCCCTAAAGGCAGATGTTTTGCCAACACAGAAAACAAAGTCTACATTGTATCTACCGGTCCAGCTGACACAGCCAGCTCTAAAATGATTTCAGCTGAGATTCTCAGCTCTCTGAGTTCTACAATACATGAAAATACTGATTTCATAGAGCTCTTAGTCTTCCATGAATCAGGATATAGGTTTTTTTGTTACAGTCACTCCGTCTGATTATTTGTGACCGCATGGATTGTAGCCCGCCAGGCTCCTCTGTCCATGGGGATTCTCCAGGCAAGAATAGTGGAGTGGGTAGCCATTCCCTTCTCCAGAGGATCTTCCCAACCCAGAGATCAAACCTGGGTCTTCTGCATTGCAGGCAGATTCTTTACCATCTGAGCCACCAGGGAAGCCCATTTCGTTTGTTAGTTTGTTTCTTAAAATAAATTTGTTGACTATACCTCTACAATATCATTCTAGAAAATAAGTATCCTAGATCATGTATATTACTGCGATGTACAATGGGATTTATCTCAGAAGATTCTTTCCAACTGCTCATGATTTTAAAGCTGTAAATTCAACAAGGATGTTAAATAGAGTTCCCCCCAAATCTCTAAACATTATCTCCTTCTGAATGAGGTAAGTTCCAATTCTTTCCTAAATTCATACCTGTCCGTAGGGTCTTCAAATATTTTCTGCAGCCCAGAGGAGAGGCTTCCACTGACATTGGGACTGGAGTTATGCTCAGTGAAGCGTCTCAGTTGCTGTTGTATTGGTGTAGGATTAGTCAGAGATTTGGTAATATCAGCAAGGACACGAGGGAGAGGTCCCAATTTTGCCACGGTCGCCTGTAGGAAGGAATTTTCACCCTAATTGGATAATAAGCATTGCGATATCCATCACAGATTGTTTTTGGGACAACGGTGCCCGTTGGTGGAGGGGTGGAGGTTGGAGGGAAGGGTGGGTGTTGGCATATGGGAGTGGCGGGTTCATAATGCATTGTTATGGAGCAGCGGAACCACGGCGTCGAGGTGAATGGAGGAGGCGAGACAAGATGCGGCGATGAGGAAAGAAAGGAAAGAGACATTAGGATTATGCAAATAAAAATTAAAAGACATGCTTAAAACAACCAAACTATTGCCATTCCAACTAAAATAGGCATGCAAAGCAAACTAAATCTTTGGGAGGCTGGTAGATCAAGGGAGGGGAGGAGAGGGAGGGGAAGAACCAAACACCTTCTAACCAAAAAGGACTTCAGGACCAGAGAACTGGCTAGTGTGATGAAACTTCCAAAGAAAAGGGATCATGTGAGGAAAGAAATGCATGCCAGCATACAAGGAGGTGTTGCATTCAGGGGTCCAGAGCATTGAGGGCACACAGTTGACATTCTCATCCACTAGCCATTTAATCTTGGGAACCCTGCCTGGCCTATTGCCAACTGAATTTGCAACAGCAAGACCATGTTTTTGTTTAAAGAACAAAATCAGACAAACTCTACGAGGGATGTCTAGATGTATTGCTGGTTCCCAGGACCAAACAGATATGAAAAAGGAGAAAGTGTGTTTACACAGCAAAGCCTGTTAAAAAGACCTTGACCCTGATGAAACCAGGATGAGTTCACAAGATATTATAGCTGTATCTGCAGCCCGTTAATGTAGTTATTCAGTGAAGAATAACTTTATGCAATTTGCTTTATCCATCTTGATCATTTTTTTCCCTTGGGGAATTCTCATTCTCTATGATGGAGTCTAATGGGAATCCTCAACCATTAGGTAGTTTTACATGGCTGCCTCTGGGTTTTCCTTGTCTCCTCAACAATCAATAGACTCCTGGTTGAGGACGAAGGCCATCTGAAGAATGTCTTTACTCGTTGACTCTCTTGAGCTATGATTCATATCCAAGGAATTTATCCTTAGCATAGCTGGGATTTAAACTCTAATGGGTCCATTAGAATACGAACCAGTTTATCATTTTACAAATGTTTTAAGCACCAGTGGACACCCTACCACTTATATTTCTTTAGGAAAGTGGTCTTTGTTAGTAGATTTTACTCCTCTCTTCCCCATTTTATTGGTATAATGCTTTTAATGATAATAGAAAACAGAAAAACAAATTCTTTTCACAGAAAAATAATTTTGTTTTCTGAAGTTGTTCTAACATACCACCACAGATATTTATAAAGTACCTGTAGCAAACAAAAACATCAATAAATAATTATTTTGATAAACCTAGCCAAAATTCTGTTAGACTATTTTCCATAACAAGTTCTATTCCTCTCTGCAAAGTTCCAGAGGGAAAATAATGATTGGCAAGGCATACATTTAAATATTACAATATAATATATAATTCTTAGCTTATAGTCAGAAAACAAGTGATTAAATGATCATTTTTACATTAATTCACATCCACAGAGGGAAAAAATAAGCATTTTCAGATTCTATATAACTCTATAGATACTAATAGTTATATTTAACTCTCTGACTTGCATGATAAAATAAACCTCATGGCAATTTACTTAAACACGATAGTCTCAGTATTTTAAGTCCACGCTTTCTTAGAAATTACTGTATGAGGTTTTGCCTCATTCTACTATCCACGAATAAGGTTTTACACATCAACATTCGATATTAGTTTCTAGGCAAATACATACATATTTATAGAAATATATACCCCATCAATTCAGGTAACTATATATATATTCAGGTAACTATATATATGTTTTCAGGTAACTGTAAAATATATGTTAATAATTTCGTGGCTTTCTAGAATTTCCTGGTTGGTCAGGGCAACTTGACCTCAGAAGTGGTAACAATTTCCCCCAGACTTCTAGGGCAAAAGGTTGCTTTCAGCTAGCAGAGAGCACACACGTGATCACTCAGTAGACACCCTCCAGAAAGCAGGTGCCTCAGGGTTCTCTACTTCCCATCTCCCCTTTCCCTTCCAGCCTACTTTACCTTATCAAGCTGGGAAACGACTTCCCACAGTAAGGAATGCAAAACCGAAAGCTCCCGGCCCAGATCGATGTAACCATCAAAGCCGGGGGTGTTTGAGATGGTGTCTGGATTAGAGATCTCCAAGAGAAAGCGCTTCATTCCACCCCATTCGTGTTCTAAAAAATCATTCATGAACGCCATGTATTCCTCTTTGTTACCAAATCTGAAGCAAAGGGAGAGAAATGAGAAAGAACACATTCAGGAAAAAAGATGTGATCATTTCAAATTGACTTTGTAATTGTTTTTTGCTATAATTTTTTTTTTTATTTTGGAAAGGTGACTAACTGGTTTTATTATCTGTAAGTGATTAATACTAAAACATTTTTTCTTAATATTATGTTAATACTCAAAAACTTCAAATAGCTTTCTCTTCTCTATAAAAGTGAAGTTGCTCGGTCATGAGTGACTCTTTACAACCTATGGATGAGCCACGGAATTCTTCAGGCAAGAACACTGGCTGGTAGCCTTCCCCTTCTCCAGGGATCTTCCCCACCCAGGGATCGAACCCAGGTCTCCTGCAGTGCAGGAAGATGCTTTACCGTCTGAGCCACAAGGAAGCCCTCTATTCTCTATAGGGTAAAGACAAAACCCTTTTTCCTAGTGTTTAAAGTCAGTATAAATGTATAAACCTTCAGTATTGCTAGTTTCTTCAAAGTCTCCCAAATATTTTTAAACCCCCCTTTTCTTAAAAAGATACTAATAGTTATATTTAACTCTCTGACTTGCATGATAAAATAAACCTCATGGCAATTTACTTAAACACGATAGTCTCAGTATTTTAAGTCCACGCTTTCTTAGAAATTACTGTATGAGGTTTTGCCTCATTCTACTATCCACGAATAAGGTTTTACACATCAACATTCGATATTAGTTTCTAGGCAAATACATACATATTTATAGAAATATATACCCCATCAATTCAGGTAACTATATATATATTCAGGTAACTATATATATGTTTTTCAGGTAACTGTAAAATATATGTTAATAATTTCGTGGCTTTCTAGAATTTCCTGGTTGGTCAGGGCAACTTGACCTCAGAAGTGGTAACAATTTCCCCCAGACTTCTAGGGCAAAAGGTTGCTTTCAGCTAGCAGAGAGCACACACGTGATCACTCAGTAGACACCCTCCAGAAAGCAGGTGCCTCAGGGTTCTCTACTTCCCATCTCCCCTTTCCCTTCCAGCCTACTTTACCTTATCAAGCTGGGAAACGACTTCCCACAGTAAGGAATGCAAAACCGAAAGCTCCCGGCCCAGATCGATGTAACCATCAAAGCCGGGGGTGTTTGAGATGGTGTCTGGATTAGAGATCTCCAAGAGAAAGCGCTTCATTCCACCCCATTCGTGTTCTAAAAAATCATTCATGAACGCCATGTATTCCTCTTTGTTACCAAATCTGAAGCAAAGGGAGAGAAAATGAGAAAGAACACATTCAGGAAAAAAGATGTGATCATTTCAAATTGACTTTGTAATTGTTTTTTGCTATAATTTTTTTTTTTATTTTGGAAAGGTGACTAACTGGTTTTATTATCTGTAAGTGATTAATACTAAAACATTTTTTCTTAATATTATGTTAATACTCAAAAACTTCAAATAGCTTTCTCTTCTCTATAAAAGTGAAGTTGCTCGGTCATGAGTGACTCTTTACAACCTATGGATGAGCCACGGAATTCTTCAGGCAAGAACACTGGCGTGGGTAGCCTTCCCCTTCTCCAGGGGATCTTCCCCACCCAGGGATCGAACCCAGGTCTCCTGCAGTGCAGGAAGATGCTTTACCGTCTGAGCCACAAGGGAAGCCCTCTATTCTCTATAGGGTAAAGACAAAACCCTTTTTTCCTAGTGTTTAAAGTCAGTATAAATGTTCATTATCAGTATAAACCTTCAGTATTGCTAGTTTCTTCAAAGTCTCCCAAATATACTCTTTTTCTTCTCCAAGAATTCCCTCTCTTTGCCTCTCTAGGTTCTAGCCATCTTTTGGGCCTAGCTTAAATCCAAAAAACATGTTCCAAAATAAACTAGCAACAATTTTCCAAATATGGGCAAATATTGATTTCTCTGTTGGCGCACGCGCGCGTGCACACATACACACACACATTTTGCACACAAAGTTAAAATTGTACACTTCTAAAGAGCTACATGCTAGAAACCAATGTGTCTGACTGAAGTTTTAATCTTTTCCTTCAATATATTGCTACTAGAAACTTGTACTTAAGCTTCAATATTCGTAAATCTGGGATCAGTTCTGCCAGTGTGAGTTGCTTCTCAGTGCTTTCTATACATTATTTACTATAAATTATAAAAATTATACAAACTTAAGAAAAAATCTGAAAACACGGAAAAGTAGAAAGAAATAGGGTGACTGTATCCATTTCACCACCAAATATATCTGCTGTTTATCATTTAGTGTGTTTCTTCTTCAACTGCTTTCTCCTAACTTCTTTTTGAAAAAGTTTAAAGCTACAAAAAAGTTGAAAGAATATATAATGTACACCCATATGCCACTTACCTACATTAACCAACTGTTCACATTTTGCTAAAATTTGTTTTCATCCTCTCTCTATCTCTATCTTTTTTGGGGGGATTGAACCATTTTTAACTAAGTTGCAGACATAACCCCTAAGTACATGAGTATCTACCTCTCCAGAATAAGGAATAACTAACAAATACTACTGCCATTATCACACTGAAACTTTAAATAGACATTATTCATAAATCATCTCATATAGAGTTCATATTTAAACTTTACCAATTGTTCCCAACATGATTTTTTTTTTTTTTTTTAAAATTTGGCCTCTTTTATTGGGTTTTTGTTTATTTATTTTCATTCATCTTTATTCTTTGGCCTGTGTGGGCCTCCCATTCAGTGGCCCCTCCCACAGCAGAGCACCAGCTCCGGGCACATGCGTTCCAGAGCTCTGGCTTGGTAGTTGGACATGTCAGTTCAGCCACTCCGTGGCATGTCGGATCTTCCCAGGCCAGGGATCGAACCGGTGCCCCTTGCACCACAAGGTGGACTATTTACCCACTGGACCATCAGGGAAGCCCCAAAATGATTTTTATAATTTTTTCCAATTCAGATCCAAACACTGCATTTTCCCTTTTATCCAGAATAGTCCCCACTTCATCTTTTCCATTTTTCATGATACTGACTTTTTTGAAGGGGTCAGGCCAATTCCTTCCCCATTTTCTTATATTTAGGTCTCTGCATTATCATGTTGGGGGGATCAAAGCATATGCACCACTTGGTGTCCGATCTCTTTTTTTGGTTGAAGGTTTTAATAGCATTTTTCATTTGATACACTTTCTTATTTTCCATATTATTTGCAAACACATTTTGCAGTAGCTGCAAATATTCTACTGGATGCATGCATTACCTAAGTGTTCCTCTACAAAGTGAATATTCAAATAGGTTTCTATCTTTTTGCTGTTTTTAATAATGCCACAATGAAAATCATGTCACATGAGTGATGAGGCACCCACGCTCATCCAAGGGTTAGGCCTCATGTACTTTTAAAACAATGTTTTAGGAAGTGGTTATGGTATCTCCGCCTACTTGGCAAAGTTGGCCAGGTTCTGGATGTATCCATTTCCACCAAATAACGCTGTTTATCATTTAGTGTGTTTCTTCTTCAACTGCTTTCTCCTAACTTCTTTTTGAAAAAGTTTAAAGCTACAAAAAAGTTGAAAGAATATATAATGTACACCCATATGCCACTTACCTACATTAACCAACTGTTCACATTTTGCTAAAATTTGTTTTCATCCTCTCTCTATCTCTATCTTTTTTGGTGGGATTGAACCATTTTTAACTAAGTTGCAGACATAACCCCTAAGTACATGAGTATCTACCTCTCCAGAATAAGGAATAACTAACAAATACTACTGCCATTATCACACTGAAACTTTAAATAGACATTATTCATAAATCATCTCATATAGAGTTCATATTTAAACTTTACCAATTGTTCCCAACATGATTTTTTTTTTTTTTTTTTAAATTTGGCCTCTTTTATTGGGTTTTTGTTTATTTATTTTCATTCATCTTTATTCTTTGGCCTGTGTGGGCCTCCCATTCAGTGGCCCCTCCCACAGCAGAGCACCAGCTCCGGGCACATGCGTTCCAGAGCTCTGGCTTGGTAGTTGGACATGTCAGTTCAGCCACTCCGTGGCATGTCGGATCTTCCCAGGCCAGGGATCGAACCGGTGCCCCTTGCACCACAAGGTGGACTATTTACCCACTGGACCATCAGGGAAGCCCCAAAATGATTTTTATAATTTTTTCCAATTCAGATCCAAACACTGCATTGTCTCTTTCAATCTAGAACAGCCCCCTCTCCATCTTTTCCATTTTTTCATGATACTGACTTTTTTGAAGGGGTCAGGCCAATTCCTTCCCCATTTTCTTATATTTAGGTCTCTGCATTATCATGTTGGGGGGATCAAAGCATATGCACCACTTGGTGTCCGATCTCTTTTTTTGGTTGAAGGTTTTAATAGCATTTTTCATTTGATACACTTTCTTATTTTCCATATTATTTGCAAACACATTTTGCAGTAGCTGCAAATATTCTACTGGATGCATGCATTACCTAAGTGTTCCTCTACAAAGTGAATATTCAAATAGGTTTCTATCTTTTTGCTGTTTTTAATAATGCCACAATGAAAATCATGTCACATGAGTGATGAGGCACCCCACGCTCATCCAAGGGTTAGGCCTCATGTACTTTTAAAACAATGTTTTTAGGAAGTGGTTATGGTATCTCCGCCTACTTGGCAAAGTTGGCCAGGTTCTGGATGACCTTGGCAATGAGAGTTAGAGTCCGAGATGTGCGGTCATCAGGATACTCCTGCATGAGGTTGAAGAGACTGGGAGACATGATGGCCGGGCACAGAAAACGGAGGAACAAGGAGGCACTGATGAGCCGCTCGCTGATGTCCTGCTTGCCACGGTTCAGGCACTGCTGCTTCCAGGAAGCAAACACTTCTTTCAGCTCACGAGGGAAAACACTGGGGAAGGCAGAAAGACCAAATGTATAAGTACTAGAGCCCGAGAAAGCACTGGTGACCCCACTCTGGCCCCACAGAGTCAGACTACAAGGAGGGCATAAAAGAGAGAGCTCCATCTGATTCGTGGCTGAGAGGTGGTGGACAATTCACAGATATCCAGATGGTGACCAGAAACCCAATGCTACAGAACTCAGGAATGAAGGTAAATCTGGTTTTGCAAAGTGAGAAGATGTCAGGAGGCTCCTCACTAAATCATTTGGCTTACTATAGCTCAGCATAATATTTCTAAAGATTGCTCATTCAAAATCTTCCAGAACCTCACTGATTGCTCTGTTTGATGCTAGCAAATATGTTTAAAAGTCCTCAAAGTATGTTTTGTATTAGAGGATGTGGTGTTAATATCTGGGGAAATGTTATATAGATAGTTTATGGGGACTTCTTACAATGCATGTTTGGACTTTAGACAAAACTGTATTAGGGAAGCTTTCAACTTTTCCCTAAGTGCTTCCTTTGGTTGGGAAGGAACAGTTTACACTGTGCTAACTTTCATATGGAAAAAGTCAAGTTCCATAAGCAGGGAATGCAGCACTGACAGAAGCTCACCAGTAAGAGTTGATGATCTTGCAGAAAGCCAGCTCACAGCACATTTTCAGGTTGCTCTGATGGTCCATCAGTTCACTGGATGAACATTTGCTGGGATCCACTTCACAGTTTTCATCTGACTCATACAAAGCTTTGATGAACTCCCCTATTTGAAGAGAGAAGATGACAGGGCAGGTGACTATAAATAGTGTCTTCCTGAAAAGAATAAAAGAATTTAGGATTTCCGTACTAAAATGTATAATGGGGAACTCGTTCCAATGTTGGACACGGGGAGCAAAAAAGACTGTTCAGGAAGGGTTAGTGCTTTGGAATCTAAGAGTCACCAGCTCTTACGTGTTTATTTTTCTCATCCTAGAAGTGGAAACACAGCCCTCATTAACACAGTCATCATGATATTTATAAGAAGAATAATGAAACTACTTTTAAAAAATGCTGCAACGTTAAATCTTTTATCTGAAACCACAAATATATTTAATTAGCAGGAACTCATTATTTATTAGAAGGCCTCCCTACCTTAGGAATAATGTTGTTGCTATTTTAGAAGAATAAATAACTCAGGGGTGAATCAGAAAGACCAAATGGTCTGACCCCACTCTGGCCCCACAGAGTCAGACTACAAGGAGGGCATAAAAGAGAGAGCTCCATCTGATTCGTGGCTGAGAGGTGGTGGACAATTCACAGATATCCAGATGGTGACCAGAAACCCAATGCTACAGAACTCAGGAATGAAGGTAAATCTGGTTTTGCAAAGTGAGAAGATGTCAGGAGGTTCCTCACTAAATCATTTGGCTTACTATAGCTCAGCATAATATTTCTAAAGATTGCTCATTCAAAATCTTCCAGAACCTCACTGATTGCTCTGTTTGATGCTAGCAAATATGTTTAAAAGTCCTCAAAGTATGTTTTGTATTAGAGGATGTGGTGTTAATATCTGGGGAAATGTTATATAGATAGTTTATGGGGACTTCTTACAATGCATGTTTGGACTTTAGACAAAACTGTATTAGGGAAGCTTTCAACTTTTCCCTAAGTGCTTCCTTTGGTTGGGAAGGAACAGTTTACACTGTGCTAACTTTCATATGGAAAAAGTCAAGTTCCATAAGCAGGGAATGCAGCACTGACAGAAGCTCACCAGTAAGAGTTGATGATCTTGCAGAAAGCCAGCTCACAGCACATTTTCAGGTTGCTCTGATGGTCCATCAGTTCACTGGATGAACATTTGCTGGGATCCACTTCACAGTTTTCATCTGACTCATACAAAGCTTTGATGAACTCCCCTATTTGAAGAGAGAAGATGACAGGGCAGGTGACTATAAATAGTGTCTTCCTGAAAAGAATAAAAGAATTTAGGATTTCCGTACTAAAATGTATAATGGGGAACTCGTTCCAATGTTGGACACGGGGAGCAAAAAAGACTGTTCAGGAAGGGTTAGTGCTTTGGAATCTAAGAGTCACCAGCTCTTACGTGTTTATTTTTCTCATCCTAGAAGTGGAAACACAGCCCTCATTAACACAGTCATCATGATATTTATAAGAAGAATAATGAAACTACTTTTAAAAAATGCTGCAACGTTAAATCTTTTATCTGAAACCACAAATATATTTAATTAGCAGGAACTCATTATTTATTAGAAGGCCTCCCTACCTTAGGAATAATGTTGTTGCTATTTTAGAAGAATAAATAACTCAGGGGTGAATGAATAGTCCCACCCAAGCTTTTAAGTGCTATTGCTGGTGCCAGATACAGATTTAAGAAAGAGTCTGTAGACCCCCCTCTCCTCCTGGGGACAGTAATTCAACAGAGCACACAGCACAGCATCTCTTCATATGATTTGGGTGTTTGTTCAAATCAATTTAACTTAGATGCCCTGTTCCTATATCTTATCCTATATCTTATCCTCTGTAGAGATATGCCCAGTATTTCCTGAGAGAGCATATCCTTACCATATCTCTTTATCAACTCCACCAGGCACTAAACCTTGTCTTTGTCCTGTTTGTTTCACACTGCTTTGTGTTTGTTTGTTCCCACACCTGTCTCATCTTCAGGATGAATACCTCTGAAGGTCAGGGACTGGGTTCTATTCATGGTCAAATCCCAGGCCTATTAAAGAGCTCCCAATGCACTGCAGGGGCTCAATAAATATTTGTCAGAGATGGTAGTATGGTTTTCTTTTTCTTTGTTTTTTCTATTTGCCTTTTTATTTTTAAGAAAGAGGAGTGGGTCTTTCAAAGCTCCTTTTAAATCTACTTAAAATAATGGAAGATCAGGCTATTTACTAATAGATTTCATGAAAGTAAACAGTAATTTCTTTTTTTTTTTTTTAAGATTTATTTATTTATTTATTTTTGGGCGGGGGTCGGGTTGGGGAGGGAGGGGAGCGGGCGGGCCACTTCTATTGGTCTTTCATTTCTCCATTTTCATCCATCTTTGTTCTTTGGCTCCTGTGGGCCTCCCATCGCGGTGGCCTCTGTCATCGCAGAGCACTGGCTCTGGGCGGAAGCGCTCCAGAGCTCCGGCTCGGTAATTGGACACATCGGTCCAGCCGCTCCGTGGCACGTGGGATCTTCCCAGGCCAGGGATCGAACCGGCGCCCCTTGCACTGTAAGGCGGTGTCCTTACCCACTGGACCACCAGGGGAAGCCCTAAACAGTAATTTCTATAAAAATTAAGTATCAGATGCAGTATCAAGAAAGCATTTTCTATCAAAATGGTTAGTACTAAGGTAAATGAAAGATTTTTTAAAAAATACCTGTGATAGAGGATGGGAATTGATTATTTGGAAGAAAAATGTTTGGAGGACAGGAATCTAAGTGATGCACAGAAAAGAAAGTGGTGCAGAGAAAAAGTAAAGGCTGTGGAACCAGACAGATTTAGGGTCAAATCCTGGACCCGTCACTTAACCAACTGTGTGGCCCTGAAAGGTCACTTAACTAGTCTGAGTTTCAGGCTCCTTATTTGGAAAATAGCGTTAAGAAGTCCAGCCTTCCAGAGCTATGGTGAAGAACTGAAACAGTGCATGAAAAGAAAATGCCTCTTTTCTAATATGGTGCCTGGCACTTAGCAGGGGTTCTGTGCAATAAGTGTTATGTACAGTTTTTATAGTTTTAAAACAACTTTTCATAAAGTGAAAAAAACAAAATTAGTAAAAAGGCTTTTAAAAATGTTTACCAACTCTCACAAGACTCCTACTGAACATATTCTCAATGTCACCTGTGCTCCAAGTCCCACACACCTCACCTCATTTTAAAAAGTACCTGAATTTAAAACTAAGTCATCAGTATCAAATACCTCATGTAAAAATCAGCTCAACTTGAGCTTTCCTGGTGGTCCAGTGGGTAAGGACACCACTTTGCAATGTAAGGGGCGCTGGTTTGATCCCTGGCCTGGGAAGATCCCATGTGCCGCGGAGCGGCCGGACCAATGTGTCCAACTACCGAGTCGGAGCTCTGGAGTGCATGTGCCCAGAACCAGGGCTTTGTGAGGAGAGAGGCTACTGTGATGGGAGGCCCACAAAGGCCAAAGAACAAAGATAAATAAATGAAGAACTGATAGAAGTGGCCAATAAATAAATTTTTAAAAAAAAATCAGCTCACTTCTAAATTTATATGATTAATATTTGATTTAACGAGCTATACTTATTCTGGGGAAATGATCCTAATAATAACTTGTGAGTTTTGAGAGCATTCTTCTCTTATTCTTCAAGAAAAGAACAAAATAAATAACTCAAGGGTCTTGAGATAAATCAGTTGTCTAAAGGGTTTTTTCTTTTTACATGATTATGATATATTTAAAATCCTCCAAAATTGAGAAAATTCTTTTCACTTTTGAAATTATAACCTATATCTGATAGTGTGGAAAGTATCACACTGAAAAGTGAACTTTTACAGAACTGCATCTAGAGGCTGTTTAGCTGATCATAAATTACTGAGACAGATTTAATCTCTTCATGTCTACTCTCTGGCCTTTGGGGGAAGGCAGGGAAGATTAGGAATAAAGAGGAAGGGTGTTCAAAATGTTGTTTAAATATGGGTTTGTTTAGAATGTTCTATGATGTGTTTCATTATTTCATTACTATCTAGCACCCAAATTTCATGTGTAGAAATAAGCCAATAGGTATAGGCATATTATTGTTAAAAGGAAGTTTGCCTCTGCCATCAATGGTGGCAATCAGACCATTTGAGGGTCTTCTCTGTATGTCACAGATGATGGTGTTTCTTGTGTGTCACAGGACAGTACCAGGCACTCTGATTTCAATTAGAAAGGTAAAAGGGGTTAACAGATGAACAATTTAAGTCTAACTGAGGCAGAGTCTGTGCTGTTAATAGTAATGCTTTTAGTCAAGATAAATGAAGACTGGCTAAAGAGCAGGTAGATATTATTTAATACTACTGGCAACTTTTAACGCAGTTTTCTCTGAATATTCTTCAGGCAGTCTGCAAATAACATCTATTCTTTTTTTTTGCCCAAAGTGTATGAAATACAGCAAAACTTTAATGATAATGAAATACAGAATACAGAGTGCTCAGTTGTACCTATCAATGTGATTTTTTTGTTGTTATTTACCGAGAGTGCATTGTGAAGCCTTTTTATTTAAAACTTAACCACAAAATCTTCTTTAATTGTATTATTAGAGGCTCCTGCCATAGCAGGAGTACTCTGTATCTTGTGATGACAAAAACTGAACCTTTCTCCGAGAACTGAAATTTCTGCACTTCTTTGGGGTTACTATTGGAAAATCAGTTATTACCATACATCTGAATTTACACTGGTGCTAAGACATATTCTATAAGCTGTTTTCAAAACAGAATTAGTCATAAAAATAAAATGCAGGAGAAAGATCAGCTACCAAGAGGCTAGGATGAAAAGGCTCACAAGAAATATGGGGAGTTTGACAAGGAGAAGACAGCAGGGTCTCTGTCCTGAAGAAGCTTACTACGTAATTTTGTTCGTGCTCTTGGAAGCAGCAGTCATTTTCACCACCCTGGCCCTTGCTCTTGGGTTACAAATATGACAAAAGAGATCTCGTGAGGTTATGTGTATTTCTCCCCCTGTTCACTGAATTAATTTTCATGTCTCATTAAGCCAATCAGCTATTTAATTATTAACTGTTCTATCAAAGGACCTGTCTCTCCTTTTCACTTTGGGAATTATTTCGTTTGGAAATCCTGGTTAGTACATTGAGTGGTAGAATATGAATATTTGATTTTTAAGCAGTAGATGGTCGACAGTATCTACCTCTTTATCTCCCCAGAATAGAGAATACTGTTTGAGATGCGTCATCAGCGCTTTTTATGAGGTGGTGCAAATCATTCATGCAAACCATGATATATAATTTATGATATGACTATAATAAGCTTTTAATGTGAGGCTCTGGTTCTGTATCTTTGCTAATGTCAATGAAAATCCATTTTCACTATTCCTCTGACTTCCCATTAGATCTTGAAGTAAAGCACATAACTTAGGGAAAAGGAAGGAAAAAATAAATGAAGACAGAAACCAGAAGAAGAAAAAAATTTACTTCTCCAGAGTAGGAATTAACTGCTACTACAGTAAGTCAGCACAGGTAAACACAGAGCGCCTGTTTCGCGAGCAGTCTTTCACTTTTCACCCCATGGGACCTGGTTCCTGCTCTCCTGAGAGCACCAGTAATCTCAAAATGCAACACCCATGTTTTCTTTTGAATCTTATCTTCCTCAATCTCTGACTCAATACTTTTTTCCTCTTGGTGTCTAACTATTTTCCTCCTTTTTTTTCCCTTTGCATGTGTACATGCATATTTCCCTCTCTCTCTCTGACCACATCTCTCATTCCTCTGCTGCCTTCTATACCATAGGCCAGGTATCCTGTAAGATCTGTCTTTGGCCCTCCTCTGTTTTCTTCCTCCTGTAATCTGGAAGTTTCGCTGATTCCCTCTACATGGGTAACTTAGTCCTAAACTTCCACCAGCCATCTAGACAGAAGTTTTGGGATGTCCTACTAGAACCTTGGGACTTCCTACTTGAAGTCAAGTTGAATACATGTGAGGTGAAAATATCATTTCTCATTCTTTCAAGCCTCCTGCTTTTATGTTCTCTTCCTGTTAAGTTCCTTCTTGTCACTCAAGAAGGCCCCAAATTCACTGCAATATTTGATCTCCTCCCCAACCATGCCTTGCCCCATTCCCACAAACTGAAAAGTTGCCAGGTCCTCTTACCTCATTGACTATTACCTCATACAGAGTCTTATTTCTTGCCTTCCTTATTATAATGGCTTCTTAACTGGTCTCTGCATTCAGTTGCTTTCTTCACCAACCCATTTAAATCACTCTGCTAAACTGATTCTATTAAAAATACCCTGCTCAAAACTTCAAGGGGCTCACCAATGATTATTGTAAAATCTGCTCTCCTCAGGCAGGCAGTAAAGGCCCTCAACTAGTTGGTCCTAATCATCTGTCTAATCTTTTTTGCCATTGTTGACTTACCTTTTTCACTTTATTTTTCAGCTAATCAGCTGTATTCCAGATGTGCCTGGTTTTCTGGTTCCTCTATGCCTTTTTGTTCATGAGGTTCTTTCCCATGTGTTAATCTTATATAACCTTGCTAACACTTTCAGCTACACACATATCATATATGTCACAAGGAAGACTTTACAATTCCATCAGCTAGAATCAATGTCTTTAATTATTTGAAAAAGCACAGGATTCACTTTCTTTTTTTGGTTATAGGGATATCCTTGCCTTTCTTATCTACCTAAACTGTAAACTCCTTAAGGGCGAAAACTTTTCCCTTCTACCGTCTATTCTTGATAGTCACATGTGACTGTTCAGCACTTGAAATGTGGCTAGTGCAAACTGAATGTGCAATACATGTAGATAAAGCACACACAATTTCAAAGAGCATGGAAAAAAAGTAAAATACCTTGTTTATATTTCTTATATTGATAATGTATTAAATAAATTTTTGATATATTGGGATGAATACAATGCTATCAAAATTAAATTTAACTATTTCTCTTGCCCCTTTTTTTATACTGTGACTCAATGCTGCTCTCAGTTCTGTGTAAAGTACCAGGGAAGGCTCCCCTGGTGGTCCAGTGGGTAAGGACACCGCCTTGCAGTGCAAGGGGCGCCGGTTCGATCCCTGGCCTGGGAAGATCCCATGCGCTGCAGAGCGGCTGGACGAATGTGTCCAACTACTGAGCCGGAGCTCTGGAGCGCATGCGCCCTGAGCCAGCGCTCTGCAGCGTGAGAGGCCACTGCAATGGGAGGCCCACACAGGCCGAAGAACAAAAATAAATAAATGAAAGGCCAATAGAAGTGGCCAAGAAAAAATAAAAAATAAAGTAGCAGGGATATGAAGATAAAGAAAATGACAATGTTCTTTAAGGAACTCATGTCTGCTTTAACATAATGTATATTAAGTGCTGAGCACACTGCCTTACTCTACAGGTAACACCTGAAGATCATGACCAAAGCTGGAGCTGCAAGTAGGTGGCCCCATCAGTAAGAACTACTGATCGGACAAAAATTAGTTCTCATGAAAAATTCTGTAGGTCTTGAGAGGCAGAGATCGGGAGTCTCAGGAATGGGCAGGACTTTGTCCATTTCTGATGCATGATAACAAATGTTAACACTTTCAAGACTCAGGTAATGTATTTATCGGGTTGGCCAAAAAAGTGTAATTTTTCTATACTATAGTATGGGTTTTTCATTCTAAACTGTAGCACGGGGAAAAAATCCAAATGAACTTCATGGCCAACCCAACATATCATAATGTAAATAACCAACCCTTCACAGGAAACAGGTCAACTAGAAGTGACATCTCATTAGTGATGTCACTGTGTATCTCAGAACCTCAGGGACTTAAGAACAGGGGGTAGCTGCCTACGCTCGTGAGCTTTCTCTTGGCACATGGCATTAGAAACCAATCTTCTATCCGTCCCTGGAGTGCTGCAGATATTTATTACAATTGAAACTCGAATTTTAACACTTTAATTAATTAGAATTCAATTATAGGCAGAATTTGAGTTCTACTTGGTTGTTCCATGAGGGTGAAAGAACCTAAAAATCAAAAGGGAAAGAAAACATGTTTTGCTTCTCCATACCCAATGCATCATGAAGATACTGTTGTCCCACCAACTTGAGGTATTCCTCAATGGATTTCGTGGCAATGGTATTCTCTCTGAAGATCAAGACATCGTGCTCTCCACAACGATCCACCTCAGACATCACCAAGTCCGTCAGAAAGTCCTGGCAGAATAACGTTCGGTCAGGCAGAAAGCAACTGAATGTGAATAAATACTATACATTAGGAGAGACTGATGAAACGTAAGACATCGTGGCAATGCTGCTTTAAAACTAAAGCTACCAGATTCATCTGAAAGGAAAAAGTCAGGATAAAATTTTAGGTGTTATCAACTCTAAGTTAAAAATTCCTTCAAAGGTTTTTCACTGCACTTTTGATAAAGGCTGTAATTCTGCATGTGGCCTACAAGCCTCTCTATGTTTTCTGGTCTCTGTCTACCTTCCCAGCCTCCTCTCGTGCCATTTTCTTTCTACTGTGCTCCAGTCTCAAGGGCTTTTTTTTTTTTTTTTTTAGGTCCTTGAATATGTCAAGCCTTTTCTAACACACAATGTTGTCTATTCACGGAGGCTTTTCTTGCAAATGCTGTTCTCCCTTCTGCTTCACGCCCACCCTTGCTCTGCCCCCACTGCTATGGAGTTAATTCCTTAGATCCTTGGGATTTTAGTTTGCATACTGTTTCCTCAGCGAAGCCTTCTCAAAACAGCACTGCCCCTGGACTCCGTTAGTCAGGACGCCTTTATCCACATTTTTATAGCACCATGTATCTTTTTATAAATCTGCACTTCTCACTGTCATCACACATTTCTATAATTATTTTATTAACATCTGTTTTCCCCAGAAGACTGTGAGCCCCATGAGACCAAAGACTGTGTCTATTTTTATTCACCTCTATATTTCCAGCATTAAACAGTTTTGAACACATATTAGGTGTGCAATGTAAAATAGCTACAAACTGGTCCACAGTACCAACATGAAATTTCTTGAACTAAACATCTGAACACATTTTCTACGCAAAGTATGTATGTATGTATGTATGTATGTATGTATGTATGTATATACCTCTATCCATATGTCATCCATCCAATTCATTCACTCATTCACAGCAAAGGAAGGCATGAGGAGAAATAAAGCTCTTAAGAAATAGCTGCTTCATTTCTCAACAGTCTTAAGGAACTTGACTTAAAATTCAGTGTTTACTGTTCAATTTGAAATCTGATAACATAAATTTTTACTATTATATATTCATTAGATATTTCAAAGTCTCCAAAATCAAAAACAGAGGGAATATGCTTTTATTTTAAAATTAAGCATTTAAAATACAAATAGGACTTATTCTGGGATTTTTTTTCAACAGTGTAAAGGAACTGTAAACTTAGGAATCACTACTAAATGTCATGAAGAAATGTGGGGATGATGGTAACATTCTGTATCTTGATTACTGTGGTTTCTCTCGGTGTATAAACTGTCAACACTCTTTGAATTTTTCACTCTAAATGGATTTAGTGCATAATATTTAAACTGTACTTCAATAAAACTGTTAAAAAAAATCCTACATATATCCTTGAACCTCAAGCAAATAAAGAACAGAAAGAACTTATCCTTAGAATTTTGAAGATGAGGCTCAAAATTTCAATGACATCTTTTTTTAACACCAGAAAGCTCAAAATTATCATTGGTAAATTCAAACAGCAAAATGACAGTATAAAGGCAATTAAATAAGGGACTAAATATTGAATATAATGTTATATTCTGATACGTATCAAAAAATCTTAAAAACACTTTATTGTTCAGTTCTAAATAAATTATTCTAGTTTTGAACTCCTCTCGGAATCATTAATGCCCTTTTTAGGACGCCTTTATCCACATTTTTATAGCACCATGTATCTTTTTATAAATCTGCACTTCTCACTGTCATCACACATTTCTATAATTATTTTATTAACATCTGTTTTCCCCAGAAGACTGTGAGCCCCATGAGACCAAAGACTGTGTCTATTTTTATTCACCTCTATATTTCCAGCATTAAACAGTTTTGAACACATATTAGGTGTGCAATGTAAAATAGCTACAAACTGGTCCACAGTACCAACATGAAATTTCTTGAACTAAACATCTGAACACATTTTCTACGCAAAGTATGTATGTATGTATGTATGTATGTATGTATGTATGTATATACCTCTATCCATATGTCATCCATCCAATTCATTCACTCATTCACAGCAAAGGAAGGCATGAGGAGAAATAAAGCTCTTAAGAAATAGCTGCTTCATTTCTCAACAGTCTTAAGGAACTTGACTTAAAATTCAGTGTTTACTGTTCAATTTGAAATCTGATAACATAAATTTTTACTATTATATATTCATTAGATATTTCAAAGTCTCCAAAATCAAAAACAGAGGGAATATGCTTTTATTTTAAAATTAAGCATTTAAAATACAAATAGGACTTATTCTGGGATTTTTTTTCAACAGTGTAAAGGAACTGTAAACTTAGGAATCACTACTAAATGTCATGAAGAAATGTGGGGATGATGGTAACATTCTGTATCTTGATTACTGTGGTTTCTCTCGGTGTATAAACTGTCAACACTCTTTGAATTTTTCACTCTAAATGGATTTAGTGCATAATATTTAAACTGTACTTCAATAAAACTGTTAAAAAAAATCCTACATATATCCTTGAACCTCAAGCAAATAAAGAACAGAAAGAACTTATCCTTAGAATTTTGAAGATGAGGCTCAAAATTTCAATGACATCTTTTTTTAACACCAGAAAGCTCAAAATTATCATTGGTAAATTCAAACAGCAAAATGACAGTATAAAGGCAATTAAATAAGGGACTAAATATTGAATATAATGTTATATTCTGATACGTATCAAAAAATCTTAAAAACACTTTATTGTTCAGTTCTAAATAAATTATTCTAGTTTTGAACTCCTCTCGGTCTAATATACAATTTTACCATGATCAATTCTCATATACTATAATGGAGACTTTAGCTCATCTAAGTGAATACACCTTATAGAGGTAATAATTACCATGGTTCAAGCTGATCAAAAACTCTACCAATTATTCAGTGTTCTTCATAAAATTTGCATATTTTTCCTTTTCTATCTTCCTAAAGTTTCACTTCTATCTAGGATGAATGAGATAAGGCTATTATGAGACAGCTAACAATAACATCCCTAGGTAATTTTAATTCCAAATTCAGATGTTAATCTCATGAAGACTCCTTAGTGATCAACATGCTTCTGGAGCATCTCCTTCTGTGACTAGGTGATATTGTCATCAATCTTAATTTAAAATATAGTGAGGAATAAAACAATCATATAACATACTTCAGAACTAAAGATAAATAAGCTTGAACACACTGCGGGGATGATCACACTAATCCTACCATTTATTTTGTTAGACAATAAAGAGTTGGCTGTGTTATCTAAATTTCATGCAAATAAACTTTAAATAAATACTTGTTAATCTCTTCATTTTACTTCTTTAGGTTTATAATCTCCATTTTTTTTTTTTTCTGGATCTAAGAACCACTGATAGGTTTCCCCTCTAATTTTTTTTCCAACAATGGCAGAGCATATTTCTCTAATTTGAATTTCCACAGTAAACATATGATTGTTTCTTCATAAAAGGTAGGGAAGAGATTCTGGGTAGTGCAACCATCCTTTTTCACTTACCTTGGCTCTGCCAGTGCTTTGAAGAATGTGCACTAAGGCACAGGCCAGCTCTTCTTTATTTCTCACGCTGATTACCGGTTCAAGAACAGAACACAACATGGTGTAGTTGCTGGTGACAAATTCTGCAAACTCTTTGTATTGCTCCATAGGCAGAATGGTGATGGTTTGGAAGCGTGATTTAATCCGAATAGAAGGTCCTCCTGTCTTTCCTTTGTTAGGTGTGGGTGTACTCACAGGGTACCACTTCTCTACAAACTGGCGACCAGTCACACTGGCAGTGGGGATGTTGACGAGCCCTACATAATTATTCTTGTCTTTTTTCTTCTTTTTTTCCACATCTTTATAAATGTGAACTGTGATGCTGTGGAGAGGGGGAAGGCTGTAGAACTCAAAATGTTCACCCCAGAAAATATTGTCTGCTTTGGTCTTGCTGGTTGTACGAGCAAAAAGGGTATCATCAAGGCACAGTTCACAGAAATATTTCTTTTTAGGGGCAAGGTCCTTGGCTTCGATAATCCACAAACGGAGAACATTTTCAGCTCGTCTGCAATTGTCCTATAAAGGAGTAACAAAGCTGTGTTGGGAGAGCTGAAATCCCAGAAAGACAACATTTTCCTCTGAAAGTAGGTGACGGTACTTCATTAAGGGTAGTCATAAAATAATCAAGGGGACTGGCAGCTTATCATTCAAGATAACAGCACGTTCTTAGCCACATATGTTCTATTTCACTTGGGTTAAAAAATAACACCCTCTAATGGAAGTTCTTGTATAACCAGTTTTGTAGCAACTGGATTAGCTTTCTGCAGATAATATAGAGATAAGAAAAGTAATTAAGAAATTTGTATTCTAGTCCCATTTCTATCATGTATTGCACTAGCTTCTCACTTAGTCAAGTCACTTAACTTCTCTGAGTCCTCTTACCCACACTGGTAAAATCATGATACTGTGGGCAATAAGATGATTTTGAGCACAAAATGTTTGTATTTAAAATTTCTGTAAAATTTAAGCTATTATTTATATTTAAAAATTCTGTAAAGCTTAAAGTATTATTATTATTATTACTGTATTTACCTTCCATCAACTTACCGTTTATAGAGTTGTACATTTTGGGGACATTCAAAGCCACTTTTACCTTATTTGGTTGAACTGTCCTGCGAAGGTTTTCCATCCACTTATCTCTCTCTGAAGCAGAGTTACAGCTAAAGCATTTACTCCCACTTAAGTACGTAACCTTCAATATAAAGATCAGAGATGAGGAAAAAGAAACACAGGGCTTGGGGGCTCTATCTTCCTAGGTGTATCACTTAAGAGCAAGGGTATGCTATGAACCCAAATGATACTCCACTGTAACCCACATGATATTTGCTGACTTTGTGATATCTCTATGTGCATCTACATTCACTTTTTGCTTTGTTATCGAGACAGCATCTAGATTCCTCTCCAGCTAAGGACAAAGGTCATGGAGAATTCGGCTTAGGAACCTGAAACCGGCCTACAGTTTAGAAAGAACAAAAACTAAAAACCTTTAATTAAATTTATACCTTTAAAAATGATCTGCAAGTAAGTATGTTCAATTCTGACTGAACTAATAAAAAATAACTAAAAAGGGAGGAAGGTCTCTAACAGCTTATTTCTTGGGACTGCCTCCATACTACAATGCTATAGAAGGCTACTACGTGAAACTGAAAAGGGTCAGCAGTGTTGAATTACTCTGGAACCCATTTCTCTTCTATTAGGCAACTAGTCTGTTGATTTCTAGTCATTTATTAGGTTAGCCTGAAGTTATTACCAATGTCTTTTAATAAAGAAGCATATTGTCTCTACACCTAGAACCTGGCTTGGCCCATACAATCTGTTGAACTGAATTTCACAAATAAGATCAAGTTTAAGTGACTCTCATTGAAAAAAAAAAAAGAACACCAACAAATGACCTGTCCAAATTGCGAAAGTAACTCCCTCTCAGATTATAACTTAGTGAATGAGATCAGACGTTACAACCTGTCCAGTATGCTAGCTACTAACCACACATGGCTAATGAGCACCTGAAATACAAGTAGTCCAAACTGAGATGTGCTGAAAGTATAAAACATTTCAGATTTTGAAGACTTAGTTTAAGAAAGAATGTGAAAAGTTTCATTGAGACTTTTATTTTAGCTACAGGATGGAAGTGATAACATTTGGGTTTAATAAAATTTAAAATCACACACACGGCTTGCACTGTATAGTACATGTCCATAAGAATAGGTATCAGACATCTTTCGACTTTTACATCTAACATAGGACTCATCCCTAGTAATTTTGTTCAGTTTGTGCTAATTAATTAAATGATAACCCTAACAAGTATACAGATGGTTTTGAAACTCAATTTGCAAATGGCCAATTGTGTACATTTAGTTTGGGAAGGGGAAATTACCTTATAAAAAGTGATCATAATTTTCTGGTAAAGGGCAATTTGTTCACTGAAGAAATTAAGCAGTTACAATGTGTCAGAGAGCTATATGCATGGGGATTATAAAAATAAATAAGACATGGTCCAAGATCTTGAACTGTTCATGTTTCAGTTGGAAAAACAAGTACAGTTTTAGTATTTTTTTTTTCACAAAGAATCATTAAAATTGGGGGCTTAGGCTTTCAGGAGGAAAATAATAACACACTGTGTAATATCTTTATCAATACTAAAATATTAAAACACTAACAATAAGTTAGTATTAATCTCGTGATCTCTGCTGAGAATGTCCTAAGAACTCATTTATTTTGAAAGCAAAGTCAAAAGAAATGAGAAGCTATCATTAATAACTTTAACGATCAACATAATTAGCTTATTAGCAGATTTATA
Organism: Tragulus kanchil; assembly: GCA_022376925.1. Lineage (NCBI taxonomy): Eukaryota > Metazoa > Chordata > Mammalia > Artiodactyla > Tragulidae > Tragulus > Tragulus kanchil. The sequence goes on from JAIOJX010000024.1 coordinate 25,881,952, forward strand.
ATTTTACTCTTGTAACTGAAAACCAGTTAAGATGATCAAATCATCAATAATACAGTAATGCAATCACAAGAACACTGGATAGAAAATCTCTTTATTGTCTAACTACCCTTTCTTTTTCCTACACTTTCCTACCTCAAAGCAGAAGTCTTGTCCAAGGATGCTGCTATGGAGTGGCTTCACTGATACGGGCTCCCCTCTACCGAGATCCAGACATTCTACGGCACTGCATGGGCTCAGCAAGGATTCATGGGAACGGGACTCTTTTAGCTTAGGCAGCCCACGAGACCTAAAAGTAGAAAAAGATGCGTATGGTGGTAGAACTACTTGGCCAACAAGAAAACAAAGGTCAAATGCAGTGGAGGTTTAACAACAAATGTATTAATGCCTAAAGAGAAAAATAAATGAGGAGCAAATTAAGAGTTAATCTGTAATAATAATGATAGGACCATACTCATAGGGCTTTAGGTGTGCGGGCACACACATACTTTCTTTTTTTCAACAAAGCACAAAAATATACTATACTTTTACTAGTCTCAAGGGAGCTGGAAACTCCACCACAGACATTGTCTTCTATCCTCATTTCTGTGTTAGAGATGGAGACACAGATACTATCCCAGGTTATCTTAATGCATTTCTTTTTCATGCAAAGGTGTTAGCAAAAGACAAATGGTTTCTACCCACCCCCCCCCACCCCATGCCATAGCTGTATCCTCTACTATCATTGACAGAATAGTAGTGGCTGAACCTTCACTGCTTTGGCAAAATGAACACACATACACACACCCAGAAACAAAGCCAAACTTTTCAGTAGAAGACCCTGCTTTCCAAAAGGTCTGATTTTCATCTCAGTATGGAATTCTTTCTGGCAAGCTTTGCAGTTTCTATTTATGCTGCACTGCACAAATATGGATAAACTGTAATGTGCCTTCAAGAAACTTCCCACTCTCAAAAGAAATGTTCCCACTCCCTTCTAGAAGAGCAGGTCTTTGTCCACGCCACTCAGGCACTCTGACTGGTTTTGTCCCCTACTTGGAATGTGGGAAAGCATGACTCTCGTCACTATAGGAGCTAGTACTTCACTGCCTGAAGCCCAACAACACAAAACACAACATTCTTGAATCCAGAACTGGATAGATAGCTCTGTAGTTTTACTCAGTCATTATAGTATTTACTGACTGAAACACCCAGAGTTAAATACATATATTTTAAGTAGAAATACCTAGTAATAGGGATGAAAAGAAATGCCTGTGGAAAGACATTTATTTTTGTAAACACATTAAATAAGCAGCTTCATTCATTTCCTTGAGATAACCACGTTAACATTTAAAGGAACTGAAATACTTAATGCTGGAGTAGCTTGCAGTTAAATTATAAAGTAATGAGATACAGGAAACCAGCACTAAAGGCTGCTCTTTCCCTTCTGTTTCCATTCCAGCACTGTTTAAGCAAACTCCATACATAAAGCGAAAAATATCTTAAGAACAAGACTTTCATCTAATTCTTCTTTCCACACACAAAAACTTGTGTTCTAATATTCAGCAGTCTTTTTAAGGTCAAAGAGTCAATAATTACATTTAATGTTGATAACATGAAGCCTGCACAAAAGCCAGGTAATGTTTTGTACATAAAAACAGAACCATTTAACAGTTCCACAATTTATTTCCTCTTGTTAGTGGATACAGCAATGACATGTTATATACTGTCAACATAGCATATCGATAACTAAAATGCAAACTAAATAATTAAATGTAAAATGAAATTTTAACAAACGTAATTTCTAGGAAGCCTGGTTGAGGCCACAAGACATTAATCTTTCCTAAATACAAATGAAACAACAATTCCAGCCCATTTTTTTCCCAAGAGGAGTTGCTTGGAGAGGAGAAGCCTCTTCTGCCCTGGGAGTAAGTCTCTCAACAGGAGAGAAGAAGGCATATTTAAAACAGGACGTACGACAAAAATCTTACTTTTGCTTTTTAAATTCTCCAGGAAAATATTCTAAAACATAATGCTATCTCAAATCAAATAAATGTTCTACCTACATGAAGCAACTGTGCAGCCACCTTGCAGTGCACCCCCAAATCATAGCGCAGCCGCACGTCACGGTACGGCAAGCCACTTTCTGAGCCACATCTCAGAACACAACTCTGTGTTTAGAAGACAAGAACCAACAGAAGATGGTTTCCCCTGTGGCCTTCAGTTACTGAGAGCATCTCTCAATAACTGTTTTCCAGGTGTAATTTCAAGTCTTCCAGAGAAGCAGAAGAGAAACACGATGGAACATAAAGTCATTTTCTAAACCGGCTGCAGGACAGGTAATATTCTTCTTCTCCTCTTCAGGCAGCATCCAGCCCCTCAGGTAACACAAACAAGGTTCTTGGGCTCTAGGCTGGGCTTGTTGCCATGGTGCTACACCTATAAGGAGATTAGTGCCCAAGGCAGCAGGGAGAAGCTGAGGTTTGAAGGACTGGAGGAGCATGCTCTGCAAATGTGACCATTTTAAGACAGAAAGGAAGGAACAGCGAGGCCCCACCCATTTCCATGAACAACTTCGTAGTCGAAAGCTATAGGGAAAATAACTGAGGCAACTCTAGGGCTGGAGCAGAATCTCTCAACTCTCCTAGTGAACAAAGCTGTGCTCTGCTTCTGGATGATCCCCAGCCCCCTACTAAGAGGTATCTGAAACATCCCACCTTGCAAACAGAATCTTTCACATCCATTCTATATCCTTTGCATATTCTGGTTCAATGTTTCTAGGTATTAATTTACAGTAACCTATCTGAGCTATATTTTTCCTTTTAGAGAAGGGGGTGGATAAAATTCTTTATTCACTGTATTTACAATGCTGAACACACTTCATGTTGATACTCAGGTTTAGCTTCCAAATACAGCCATAAACAGATATTGAAACCAAGTCACTTGGAATTAGAATTCAAAATTCCTCCTGGTTATCGAACTTTCAGTTCAGGATCTCTTCTTGCTCAGCCTTTATGTGTGTTTGTGTGTGCACACACAAACACCAATGGATTGAACACCAGAGTTGATAATACATTCAATGTTGTTACTGAATAAATAAGCAAGCCCTTTCTGTATTGGGAAGAAAGTGTCTTGGAGAAGACCGAAGTAATTCCCAGAGAAGCAGGATTACAGTAAACAGGAAGATCTAGCAGCCTGGGAATGGTGGGGGTGGGGAGACATTGCCTGTGCCGATTTTTCTATATAATAGCACAAGTAGCCCCCCAAGTCTCCTCTAAGTCACATTTACCTCTTCTTGTATCTTCCTATGAGTTGATTTTTCTTAGATCTGATAACTAGAGTTTTAGCAGCTGTGTATCTACAGTTTACTTCTCTAATGGAAAGCAGAATGTGGATTTATTGAGAGGAAAAACAGCAGTTTAAAACAACATCTCTCAGTCCAATCTGATAATGACCTTTATCAAGGAACCCAGCTTCAGAAGTGGACATCGTGAATTCATTGGCTACTGGTTCTCTTCCTGACCCCTGCAACCCTGGCTCTCTACCTCCATCACCCTAAACATTATGTATTAATTCAGGGCTCAAATATGCCTATTTCTGGGTTGAATTTGGAAGCTGCTTCCTACAAGCAATTTTAGTTCTAATTAAGGAACACCATACATAGCCTTTACATTTTTCTTTTACGGTCAGCAGATAACACTGAATTCTGTGCAAACTCCTGGTGCTCTGGCAATGTGAAAGGTAGGGGTTAACAATCTAATTGCTTTGCTGATGATTACCTGCTGCTTCTGACCTACTTAAGAGAGAAACTACAAGGCAGGAGTAGCTTTCTATTACCCACGACAGTGAATTAGTGTCTTTGATACTCAGGTTTTAAACAGTAACCTATCTGAGCTATATTTTTCCTTTTAGAGAAGGGGGTGGATAAAATTCTTTATTCACTGTATTTACAATGCTGAACACACTTCATGTTGATACTCAGGTTTAGCTTCCAAATACAGCCATAAACAGATATTGAAACCAAGTCACTTGGAATTAGAATTCAAAATTCCTCCTGGTTATCGAACTTTCAGTTCAGGATCTCTTCTTGCTCAGCCTTTATGTGTGTTTGTGTGTGCACACAAAAACACCAATGGATTGAACACCAGAGTTGATAATACATTCAATGTTGTTACTGAATAAATAAGCAAGCCCTTTCTGTATTGGGAAGAAAGTGTCTTGGAGAAGACCGAAGTAATTCCCAGAGAAGCAGGATTACAGTAAACAGGAAGATCTAGCAGCCTGGGAATGGTGGGGGTGGGGAGACATTGCCTGTGCCGATTTTTCTATATAATAGCACAAGTAGCCCCCCAAGTCTCCTCTAAGTCACATTTACCTCTTCTTGTATCTTCCTATGAGTTGATTTTTCTTAGATCTGATAACTAGAGTTTTAGCAGCTGTGTATCTACAGTTTACTTCTCTAATGGAAAGCAGAATGTGGATTTATTGAGAGGAAAAACAGCAGTTTAAAACAACATCTCTCAGTCCAATCTGATAATGACCTTTATCAAGGAACCCAGCTTCAGAAGTGGACATCGTGAATTCATTGGCTACTGGTTCTCTTCCTGCCCCCTGCAACCCTGGCTCTCTACCTCCATCACCCTAAACATTATGTATTAATTCAGGGCTCAAATATGCCTATTTCTGGGTTGAATTTGGAAGCTGCTTCCTACAAGCAATTTTAGTTCTAATTAAGGAACACCATACATAGCCTTTACATTTTTCTTTTACGGTCAGCAGATAACACTGAATTCTGTGCAAACTCCTGGTGCTCTGGCAATGTGAAAGGTAGGGGTTAACAATCTAATTGCTTTGCTGATGATTACCTGCTGCTTCTGACCTACTTAAGAGAGAAACTACAAGGCAGGAGTAGCTTTCTATTACCCACGACAGTGAATTAGTGTTATATTGCTTTAACCTACATCACTAGCTGAAATCAGTTTTAAAAGACAAAATTGAAGGCATGGGGGATGGGGAGCCTACATGCACGCCATTGGATTCAATGAAGAAGGAAAAAAAAAAGAGGGGGAGTCAAAAGATTCTGATTAGTGCAATGTTAAGTAAAACACAGCTGGATTTCTTCCCCAGCGCAACCATCCAATTTTTTAAAAAAGCGTATTTCCCCCAAAGCACCTGTGGTACTTGGATATGCCAGCTCAATCTACCACATGTGTACAGTTTCACGTCCAAATGAGGGAAACATTTAATTAAAAATACAACTAAAAAAAATGCTTATTATCACACAAAATCCTGTACTCCAAGGCAGGTGAGTTTCTGCTTGGCGTGGCAGTTATGATTCCAGACTGTTTCACTGAATTCTTGAAAAGACAGCTCAGTCATAAACTGGGTAGAGCCATATACGTTTGTATTCAGCAGCATGTGTTCCTAAGGCACTTTACCTTGTCTCAAAGTTTTCCAGATAGAAATCAATAAAACTCTGTATCCTAATACTTTACCAACAAATTTACAAAGAGTCTAGTCAGTTGCATATGAGCTTTCACTTTGGGGAAAAGGCAACTTGACGTGCTCCCCAGATTTTACTTTTTTTCAACCTGGTATCTGTGAACCCATCCAACTGATGTTTTCTGTTTGAAAAAGTAGATCCTTTCGTATACTACAAAGGTTTCCCTACCTGGATTTTTTTTTTTTTAAAGGAAAATAAGAAAGAAAAAAAGAAAAGGAAGAAATTGGAGCTCATTCACCAGAGTTGTGCTCCTGTGCTAAAAAATACCATCCGCTCTGAGCATCCCGACAGCAGTAGCTGCGCTGATTTACCTGCTGCCGTTAAAGCCAGTTCCCGCTGCTTATGTTACTCACTGTTTTTTATGTTTGCTTAAGAAAAATACTGCACAACCACTCACACAAAAAGCTATTTATGGAAACATAACACGTACTGCTGATCTTCCTTCTCTCTGCTCTCAGCCTCTAGACAGGATGGTCTAATGAGCCCGGCTGCTAATGGTAAAGAAGGATGTTTGTCAGCCTGAGTTTTCACTTAAATAAACTCACGGTAAGGAAATTTATCATCCCAGTCAAAAACGACATTCAACCTATTGTGGTACACACATGCATACAGGCAATGAAGGTGGACGCAGAATGAAGACAAGATTATAAATATTAAAATGTGTTCTGAAAGGCAAAAACCTGAACTAGCCTTCAACATGACAGGCATGTGGGTATGATCTCCTTACAGAAACTGTACCACAATGTAATACCTCTTTTTGGTTCTTAAATTACAAATGGTATAAAATCTACTACTGCCTATTAAAGCTCAATCTACCACATGTGTACAGTTTCACGTCCAAATGAGGGAAACATTTAATTAAAAATACAACTAAAAAAAATGCTTATTATCACACAAAATCCTGTACTCCAAGGCAGGTGAGTTTCTGCTTGGCGTGGCAGTTATGATTCCAGACTGTTTCACTGAATTCTTGAAAAGACAGCTCAGTCATAAACTGGGTAGAGCCATATACGTTTGTATTCAGCAGCATGTGTTCCTAAGGCACTTTACCTTGTCTCAAAGTTTTCCAGATAGAAATCAATAAAACTCTGTATCCTAATACTTTACCAACAAATTTACAAAGAGTCTAGTCAGTTGCATATGAGCTTTCACTTTGGGGAAAAGGCAACTTGACGTGCTCCCCAGATTTTACTTTTTTTCAACCTGGTATCTGTGAACCCATCCAACTGATGTTTTCTGTTTGAAAAAGTAGATCCTTTCGTATACTACAAAGGTTTCCCTACCTGGATTTTTTTTTTTAAAGGAAAATAAGAAAGAAAAAAAGAAAAGGAAGAAATTGGAGCTCATTCACCAGAGTTGTGCTCCTGTGCTAAAAAATACCATCCGCTCTGAGCATCCCGACAGCAGTAGCTGCGCTGATTTACCTGCTGCCGTTAAAGCCAGTTCCCGCTGCTTATGTTACTCACTGTTTTTTATGTTTGCTTAAGAAAAATACTGCACAACCACTCACACAAAAAGCTATTTATGGAAACATAACACGTACTGCTGATCTTCCTTCTCTCTGCTCTCAGCCTCTAGACAGGATGGTCTAATGAGCCCGGCTGCTAATGGTAAAGAAGGATGTTTGTCAGCCTGAGTTTTCACTTAAATAAACTCACGGTAAGGAAATTTATCATCCCAGTCAAAAACGACATTCAACCTATTGTGGTACACACACATGCATACAGGCAATGAAGGTGGACGCAGAATGAAGACAAGATTATAAATATTAAAATGTGTTCTGAAAGGCAAAAACCTGAACTAGCCTTCAACATGACAGGCATGTGGGTATGATCTCCTTACAGAAACTGTACCACAATGTAATACCTCTTTTTGGTTCTTAAATTACAAATGGTATAAAATCTACTACTGCCTATTAAATTCAGTGTAAACACAACTAAACTGAATTAAAAAGAATAAACATTAAACTAAACCAAACCACACTCATAAATGAATTCAATTAACACATTTAATTAGTTAAAGAGTAATAGAAAGATTAGTAACTTTTTTCCCTTGAATTTAGACTTCAGTCTCATTGTTACCATAAAATCACGTATGGGTGACAGAAAGATAAAAAAAATAGAAACCGATGAAGTTCAGTGACATTTACTTCTTCAGCCAGTTCAGTCACTCAGTCATGTCCGACTCTTTGCAACCCCATGGACTGCAGCACACTAGGCTTCCTTGTCCTTCACCATCGCCAGGAGCTTGTTCAAACTCTTGTCCATTGACTCAGTGATGTCTTCCAACCATCTCATCCTCTGTTGTCCCCTTCTCCTTCTGCCTTCAATTCTTCTCAGCATCAGGGTCTTTTCCAATGTGTCATCTCTTCGCATTAGGTGGCCTAAGTATTACAGCTTCCAATGAATATTCAGGGTTGATTTCCTTCAGGATTGACTGGTCTGATCTTCTTGCTATTTTTTTTTTTTTCCAGAGTTTTGTTTCATCTCTAAATTCATGACTACTTCCTTTTCCCTGGTTTTACTCATTATTAGGTTGAATAATGAATATATATATATATGCCCATCTATTCACTCAGTAGTTACTTGATGTGCATTATGTGTCAGATACAGTACTAGATACACATGCAAGAAAACAATGGTAAAGAAGAAAGGCAAGGTCCTTGTACTCACATACAGTTTATAACCTAGTGAGTTAACAATCCATTATGCCATCTGAGAAGACCTAGGAAAAAGGATGCAAAAATGGCTCTGTGAGCACTTAGTAGTGGCCATGGATCTTCCTTTGGGGGTTCAAAGAAAGTTTCCTGGAGGTAAAAGCCATGTGATGGAGTGGTTACAGTCATGAAGTAATTAAGGGTGGACTGGAATTAGCTGTACACAGATGTGGAGGCACTGAGAATCCTAGAGGGAATGAGCAGTGTGTGAGAAAGCCTGTGATGAGAATATACAAATCTGGGGTGTTCGAGGAACTGAGTGCTGGTACAAGGCAGGACGCGTGTATGCTGGGGCTGAGAGAAGAGGCGCGGGGAGTAACGAGGCTTGAGAGACACCACAATGAGACCAGTAGTGACGTGGGTGTTTCAGTCTGATCACAAAGCCAGAGGATGAACACAGAAAGGTGGTGAGTGTGGAGGGTGCATGGCAAGGTCACATGCGCACTTTGGCTAAAAAGTGGAAAAAGGAGGGTTTCCCTGGTGGTTCAGTGGGTAAAGAGTCCTCTGTGCAGTGCAAGGGGCACTGGTTTGACCCCTGGCCTGGGGAGATCTCACGTGCCAAGGAGCTGCTGGACCGGTGTGTCCAATTACGAGCCAGTGCTCTGGAGCACATGGGCCCAAGCTGGTGCTCTGCAATGAAAGAGGCCACTGAAATGGGAGGCCCACACAACCCAAAGAATAAGGATGGATGAAAATAAATAAAGAAACCAATAAAAGAGGCCAAAATTTAAAAAAAAAAAAAGAAAAAAGAAAACAAATAGGAGTCATATAAATGGTTACTGATCATCATCTAAAATATATATATATATATATATATATATATATATAGTCGACAAAGGGGTACAGAGAGGGGAGAGAAACAAGGAAAGACTTAGAGACTGGCTCACAGATTATGACAGTAACCTGAGTAAAGACCATGAACTAGAGCAGCAGACATGTGGAAGAAGTGGGTGGTTTGGGGTGTTAATTAGAAGATAAACAGGCCTTAATGATGGCAATACTGGGGGCATCAGGGAAGTGGTAGAGTCAAGGCTGAGTCACTCAGTAGACAGATGGTAATGTCCTTTCCAGAGATGGGAAGCGAGAGGCAATGTTGGTTGAGGCATGGGCAGAAATGAAATCAAGTTTAATACATGTTTGAGGCTCCTATGGGAGTGGATGCTTGCTGCAGACCGTTTGTTCCCCTCTACCCCCACCCCCGAAATGTATGCTGAATTGGTAACCTCGATCGTGATTGTATTAGGAAGTGTGATTTTGGGGAGGTGATCAGATCAGGAGGGGGAGCCCTCGTGGAGGGGCTTAGTGCCTTTATAGAGTCCACAGAGATCCATCACTCACTCCATCTGAGGACACAAAGAAAGTCTTAGTGTCTACCAGGCACTGCATCTGCCAGAACCTTGAATTTAGATTTCATAGCCTCCAGGACTGTGAGAAATAAATTTCTGTTGAATATAAGGCATCCAGCCTATAGTGTTTTATTATAGCAGCCTCAACGGACTATGACAACGTGAACACTGAAAGAGAATATGCAGAGTGAGACAAGGTCCTAAGAAAATAACCTGAGAAATTCTAACATTTAAATCCACAAAAGTGGCAGAGACTAAAGAATCTGGAAGACAGAAGGAAAACCAGGAGACTCAAGTATCATAAAAGCTCAAGGAAGAGAACTCCTAAAAAGGATGTGCTGTCCATCACTGCACAATACAGAGGGTGTTGAAATATTCATAGTAGCCACAAATGAAAATTGGAGACTCTGGTAAGAGCAGTTTCAGTGAAATGATGAGGATGAGCCTGCAGAGGGCTGAGCAAACGAATGGGCTGTGAGAAAGGAGAGATGAACTCATGATGTCTGAGGGTGAAGGGCTGGCAGCTGGGAAGAGCTACAGGAGCATGAAGTTGAAATGGGACTGAAGAGGGTTTCCTCTAGTTAATATTTTTTCCCTCTTAAATAATAAAGTAATACGTGCTCTTGGTAATAAATTCCAAGAGCTCAGGAGGACAGAAGGTGAAAAATAGAAATATGGGTACCTCTCTCAATCTCCTTTAGAAAATACGATTAATAATTTCTGTGATCCTCTGAGAAACTGTTTGCACACAGACAACCAATTTTTCACATATATATACATATGTGTGTATGTATACACCCACAAATGGCATTCTACCATACTTTTTTTCCCTTAAGAGCATATTTTGGAATTCTGTCCACACTGGAAAAGATAGATATAACTTGCCTATTTTTAATGATCATTCTGAACTCCTTTACATTGGCCTATAGAACTTTAACCAATCCTTGAAAACCACCTACATTTTTTTTTTCTTTTTCTTTGGTGATTATTACTCCACATCTTACTCCATATGCCTTGAAGCACACGTGTGTGTATTCATGGTTTGAATTTCCAGATGTGAAACTGCTAAATCACAGCGTATACACATTTAGAGTTTTGATATTGCTAATTCATCCTCCATAATAGATGGTATCAACTTAAATTCCTACCAATAGTGCATCTTTCTATATGCTATCACCATCAAAATGACACATGGTTGAATTTCAAATATCATTGCCACTATAACTGGTTAAAAAAAATGGTATTTCATTATTACTTTAGTATGAATTTCTTTGTGATGTTGAGGACATTTAAACATATATCAATATGCAATCAACTTCAGTTCTCTATTCTATGAATTATGACATGTTACTTCATGCTCTTATGGTTGAACTTAACTGATATGTAGATATGATTTGTAAATTAACTAAGTTATTACTTTTTCTGCCATATTTTAATTATCTCCTCCAGTTTATGCTTAGAAAAAGTTCTTCCATTCCAAGAGCATAAGAAATAGAACCTATATTTTCTTTTATTGCTTTTATTTTAATTTTTCATCCATCCCACTTGGATTTGGAGGGAAGGGAAGATGATAGGAGCATACTAGGGAGTTTGTTTTGTATTTTACCATAGGGAAAAAAAAGGGGGGCTTACAGGAGCATGAAGTTGAAATGGGACTGAAGAGGTTTCCTCTAGTTAATATTTTTTCCCTCTTAAATAATAAAGTAATACGTGCTCTTGGTAATAAATTCCAAGAGCTCAGGAGGACAGAAGGTGAAAAATAGAAATATGGGTACCTCTCTCAATCTCCTTTAGAAAATACGATTAATAATTTCTGTGATCCTCTGAGAAACTGTTTGCACACAGACAACCAATTTTTCACATATATATACATATGTGTGTATGTATACACCCACAAATGGCATTCTACCATACTTTTTTTCCCTTAAGAGCATATTTTGGAATTCTGTCCACACTGGAAAAGATAGATATAACTTGCCTATTTTTAATGATCATTCTGAACTCCTTTACATTGGCCTATAGAACTTTAACCAATCCTTGAAAACCACCTACATTTTTTTTTCTTTTTCTTTGGTGATTATTACTCCACATCTTACTCCATATGCCTTGAAGCACACGTGTGTGTATTCATGGTTTGAATTTCCAGATGTGAAACTGCTAAATCACAGCGTATACACATTTAGAGTTTTGATATTGCTAATTCATCCTCCATAATAGATGGTATCAACTTAAATTCCTACCAATAGTGCATCTTTCTATATGCTATCACCATCAAAATGACACATGGTTGAATTTCAAATATCATTGCCACTATAACTGGTTAAAAAAAATGGTATTTCATTATTACTTTAGTATGAATTTCTTTGTGATGTTGAGGACATTTAAACATATATCAATATGCAATCAACTTCAGTTCTCTATTCTATGAATTATGACATGTTACTTCATGCTCTTATGGTTGAACTTAACTGATATGTAGATATGATTTGTAAATTAACTAAGTTATTACTTTTTCTGCCATATTTTAATTATCTCCTCCAGTTTATGCTTAGAAAAAGTTCTTCCATTCCAAGAGCATAAGAAATAGAACCTATATTTTCTTTTATTGCTTTTATTTTAATTTTTCATCCATCCCACTTGGATTTGGAGGGAAGGGAAGATGATAGGAGCATACTAGGGAGTTTGTTTTGTATTTTACCAAATGGTGAAAATATAGTGACTATAAATTGACTCTTTATGACTGCATGGTATTCTACTCTTAATAAGAGTTGCTGTTTTCAGTATGTTTGTGAGTATATATATATGTATGTGCATAATCTTTCCCTTTGATTTTTTTTTTCTCCTTTCTCAATAATTTTCTCAGCATGTGAGGCTTCCTATCAACACATGCAGAAAAGAGTATAATGGAAAAGGCAATCCACTTGGAGCCAAAATTCCTACATATTTATGCCAGCTCAAATCACACACTAGCCATGTGACGTGCAACAAATAATTTAATCTTTCTGAACCTTAGTTATCTCGTGTGTAAAATGTGAATAACAATTATGGGTCCTATACCTCCCACAGTTACTGTGAAAATCAAATGCAATCAATTATGATTTTACGAATGTCTCATAAACTATACTACCATACAAATGGCACTATCATTGCAAACATAGCTTTTCACAGTGATATGACATGTATTAGTTCAGTTTATGTGAACTATTCATCTGGTTGATGTTAGGATGGCTATTTCTGAATTATTCTTTTGCTGGAAGAATATGAAGACAGAACGAGTAAAAGGATGGAAATACTTTTTTCTATTAAGATAAACCAGTCTAGTGAATTAAAATGCTATTGTGATACAATTAGAAACTTCAGTTGGATTTTCGCTCACAAAACTAAGGGCTCCTTAATTTACCCATACCAGTAAACACTGGTAAGAGAAACTAATCTATAGCTAGATTGTATTGATTAATTAATGGCCTGGAATCCAATAATTTCTGAGAAGCTGTGGTTCTAAGTACACCATATTGACAGAGATTCTTCTTTGTTATCTAGATTTGTTTGGACTCTTACCTTTTGCTTCAGGCCAAGAAATTAAGAGCAGTCACAGCACAGGCATTGTGATAGGGGTGGGGATACAAAGATTTTGTGCTTCTGCCGTGGTAAGCAGAAACATGGCAAGATGAATTCAATAGGAAACAGTCAGTCCTATAACAAGGAGAATACAGTTGGTCAGGGGTGGGTATGTGAGGTGGGTGCTTAGTTTACGATGATGCACAGGAAGAACAAGGAGAAGTCAGGGAGCACATGATTCCTATCTGGGATACTGTTGCATCTGGATGAATTAGAAGTAAGCCAGTTCAAGGACAAGGTGTAGGAATAGAAAATGGTTTAGGGGACAGAGAGGGCAGCAACACTAAAAGTAGAGAAATATGAACAGTATAGTAAGTAAAAGCCAGTTCATAGGACTAAGGTGTAGTCCTTTCTCAATAATTTTCTCAGCATGTGAGGCTTCCTATCAACACATGCAGAAAAAGTATAATGGAAAAGGCAATCCACTTGGAGCCAAAATTCCTACATATTTATGCCAGCTCAAATCACACACTAGCCATGTGACGTGCAACAAATAATTTAATCTTTCTGAACCTTAGTTATCTCGTGTGTAAAATGTGAATAACAATTATGGGTCCTATACCTCCCACAGTTACTGTGAAAATCAAATGCAATCAATTATGATTTTACGAATGTCTCATAAACTATACTACCATACAAATGGCACTATCATTGCAAACATAGCTTTTCACAGTGATATGACATGTATTAGTTCAGTTTATGTGAACTATTCATCTGGTTGATGTTAGGATGGCTATTTCTGAATTATTCTTTTGCTGGAAGAATATGAAGACAGAACGAGTAAAAGGATGGAAATACTTTTTTCTATTAAGATAAACCAGTCTAGTGAATTAAAATGCTATTGTGATACAATTAGAAACTTCAGTTGGATTTTCGCTCACAAAACTAAGGGCTCCTTAATTTACCCATACCAGTAAACACTGGTAAGAGAAACTAATCTATAGCTAGATTGTATTGATTAATTAATGGCCTGGAATCCAATAATTTCTGAGAAGCTGTGGTTCTAAGTACACCATATTGACAGAGATTCTTCTTTGTTATCTAGATTTGTTTGGACTCTTACCTTTTGCTTCAGGCCAAGAAATTAAGAGCAGTCACAGCACAGGCATTGTGATAGGGGTGGGGATACAAAGATTTTGTGCTTCTGCCGTGGTAAGCAGAAACATGGCAAGATGAATTCAATAGGAAACAGTCAGTCCTATAACAAGGAGAATACAGTTGGTCAGGGGTGGGTATGTGAGGTGGGTGCTTAGTTTACGATGATGCACAGGAAGAACAAGGAGAAGTCAGGGAGCACATGATTCCTATCTGGGATACTGTTGCATCTGGATGAATTAGAAGTAAGCCAGTTCAAGGACAAGGTGTAGGAATAGAAAATGGTTTAGGGGACAGAGAGGGCAGCAACACTAAAAGTAGAGAAATATGAACAGTATAGTAAGTAAAAGATGAACTTCTGGTAGGAGAAGCAGGTGATAATGCTGAGAGTTAGGGAGTTGCTGAGCCATGTTCCAGCCTGTACATTATGCTGACAATTGTAGATTAACAAAAGTGTTATATATATGTGTGTGTGATGAGATGTTAAAACAGAAGCTTCAAATTGAGACTCTAAGATAAAAGAGACGCTGCGTGCCAAAGTAAAGTATCAGACAAACTGCAGAAATTCACAAAGGCAATGTTTTGGAACCAGTTCCATTACCTTGAACCTCTCCATAAGAACTAGACTATAAAAAGTGGTGAATATGGAGAAGGGAAAGGATCTTGTAGGGAAGGCATCAATGCGGGAAATCTAGAGGAGAAGAAATGACTAACTCTCGGCAGCAGAGCCCACGATGATACTTTGGCTTAGGCTGTACTCCTAGAGGTTTGTCAGGGCAGAGGATTTGTGGATATGTTGTGTGGACCAGAGGACTGGAACAGTGGAGACTAGACCAGCAAGAATTCCTCCCTGTAGACTGTGGAAGGAGTTACAAATGAATACCTTGAATAAAAATGTACCCAAGAAACTGAACACAAAAAAATAGGTGAGAGTTCCTCAGAGACAAAATATTTCTGAAAAATTCCCTTGAGTACCCCCATGAAAGAAGAGTCAGCTTTAAACATCTGCCAGGCTCAGAGAGCATTATAAAAGGGTAAGACAGGGCTTCCCCTGGTGGTCCAGTGGGTAAGGACACCGCCTTGCAGTGCAAGGGGCGCCGGTTCGATGCCTGGCCTGGGAAGATCCCATATCGGCCGGACTGATGTGTCCAATCACTGAGCCGGAGCTCTCGAGCGCATGCGCCCAGAGCCGGTGCTCTGGGACAACAGACGCCACCGCAATGGGAGGCCCGCAGGAGCCAAAGAACAAAGACGGATGAAAATAGAGAAACGAAAGACCAATAGAAGTGGCCTGCCCGCTCCCCTTCCTCCCCAACCCGACCCCCGCCCAAAATAAATAAATCTAAAAAAAAAAAAAAAAAGGGTAAGATAACATATGGGCTTCCTGGGTGGAAGAACCTGCCTGCCAATTCAGGAGACAAAGGCACAGGTTTGATCCCTTGCTTGAGAAGATCCCCCGAGGGAGGGCATGGCAACACATTTCAGTATTCTTGACTGGAGAATCTCATGAACAGGGGAGCCTGACGGGCTAGGGTCCATGGGGTTGCAAAGAATAAGACATGACTCAATGTCTGAGCATGCACACACACAAGATATAACTCTTGAGGGAATGCTCGCAAGACCTTACAACTTCTTGTTAGTATACAAATTTTTTAAAAAGTTAAAAAATTAGTTCTCATTAGGAGAAGCTGAAGAAGCTGAGTATATACACCCTACAAATGAAGACTGTAGTTAACTCTTGCCTATCTCTTGACAAAGACTAAGCAGACTATTTTAAAACCATGCTTTGTGAGTGAGCCTCAGAATCGAAAACATTACTGCAGAGGTTTTACTTGAAGGACATTTGAAGGAATTGAGAAAATTCTATTTCATGTGCTTACCTCTACCTCAAGACGTTGGTCAGTTTAAGTGGCACTTCCAGAGCAAGGCTGGCGACCTGACCAGCATTCAAAATCCTGGAAGGTCTGACTGTGTGGTATGACCATGGGTTTTCAACGCTTCCAAATTTTTAAAACTTTTCAACATGCATTTCAACAAAAGGTAGACATATCAGAGTCTTCTCCTGTCCCAACACCCTTTCACATGACATAGCTTTAATGTGGAAATGTTGCCAGTATTGATTCTAGGAAATCACTTTACTGGCTTTTATCTGATTAGATGGCTTTGGAACAATGATGACTGTGACATTCTATTGATTTTGCCTCTAAGATGTTTCTCAGATCTTGTCTCTGACTCTTCATTCCCACTGCCAACTACCCTCTTTAGAGCCTCCCTTATTTCTTACAATAGCTTTTTTCCCCTCCCTAACTGGCCTCCCAAATTTAGTCTCTGCAAACCAAGTCGTTTGAAATTTCACTGCTGAATTAATCTATATGTGGCACAATTGTAATCAGGTCACTTCCTTGCTCAAAAATGTTTAATGTTCACTCACCACTTATATGAGAAAATCCAAACTCCTCACTTGACATTCAAGGACTATTTCATGTACAAAATACTGGGTTAAAAATAACCTCCACTCAGAATTTTGAAAACATCACTCCACTGACTTTTGATTTTCAATATTCTATTGAGAATTCCAATGTAATATTTTTATATACACTTTGTATATAAACTAATTTTTCTTTCTACAGCTTTCAAGACTTGTTTTTTAAGCCTTGGTAAGCAGTCCACAGGGTTATGAAGAGTTGGACACAACTTGGGGATTGAACAGCAACAATACTGTGCTCTTTCCTGATAATGTGAACTTGTGTGTGTGTGTGCACGCGTTGGAAATTCCTTTGTCATTTTCCACTCACTGGGAATGTAGTGGTCTTTGCAGTCTGGACATTTATATTTTCTTGTTTTGGGAAATTTTCGTGTATTATTTCTTCGACAATTTCCTCTTCAAACATTTCTAAGAAAACTCTTACGGAATCTTTTGGATTGATTCTCTCATTTTCTGTTTCACTTTCTGGGAAATTGACCTGACTTTATTTTTCATACTTTAATTTTCAAGCTCTTTTTCTTGTTTCATTGAAGTACCTGTTCTTATAGCATCTTATTGTTTCATAAATGCACAACCTTATCTTTTGAAAATATTTATTATGCTCTGAAGTTGTTTTTAGCTTTGTGCACGGCCTCTATTTCTTCTCAATTCTCTTTTTTCTCTCTCTCTGATTTCACCCTTTCACATGACATAGCTTTAATGTGGAAATGTTGCCAGTATTGATTCTAGGAAATCACTTTACTGGCTTTTATCTGATTAGATGGCTTTGGAACAATGATGACTGTGACATTCTATTGATTTTGCCTCTAAGATGTTTCTCAGATCTTGTCTCTGACTCTTCATTCCCACTGCCAACTACCCTCTTTAGAGCCTCCCTTATTTCTTACAATAGCTTTTTTCCCCTCCCTAACTGGCCTCCCAAATTTAGTCTCTGCAAACCAAGTCGTTTGAAATTTCACTGCTGAATTAATCTATATGTGGCACAATTGTAATCAGGTCACTTCCTTGCTCAAAAATGTTTAATGTTCACTCACCACTTATATGAGAAAATCCAAACTCCTCACTTGACATTCAAGGACTATTTCATGTACAAAATACTGGGTTAAAAATAACCTCCACTCAGAATTTTGAAAACATCACTCCACTGACTTTTGATTTTCAATATTCTATTGAGAATTCCAATGTAATATTTTTATATACACTTTGTATATAAACTAATTTTTCTTTCTACAGCTTTCAAGACTTGTTTTTTAAGCCTTGGTAAGCAGTCCACAGGGTTATGAAGAGTTGGACACAACTTGGGGATTGAACAGCAACAATACTGTGCTCTTTCCTGATAATGTGAACTTGTGTGTGTGTGTGTGCACGCGTTGGAAATTCCTTTGTCATTTTCCACTCACTGGGAATGTAGTGGTCTTTGCAGTCTGGACATTTATATTTTCTTGTTTTGGGAAATTTTCGTGTATTATTTCTTCGACAATTTCCTCTTCAAACATTTCTAAGAAAACTCTTACGGAATCTTTTGGATTGATTCTCTCATTTTCTGTTTCACTTTCTGGGAAATTGACCTGACTTTATTTTTCATACTTTAATTTTCAAGCTCTTTTTCTTGTTTCATTGAAGTACCTGTTCTTATAGCATCTTATTGTTTCATAAATGCACAACCTTATCTTTTGAAAATATTTATTATGCTCTGAAGTTGTTTTTAGCTTTGTGCACGGCCTCTATTTCTTCTCAATTCTTTTTTTTTTTTTCTCTCTCTCTCTGATTTATTTTTCCCTCTGCCTTTCATGTTGAATTTCCTTGGCTATCTAGAGATTCTTGGCCATCTGTCTTTATTTAAGATTAAAGCACTGAAGGACTCAGTTGAAGCTCTATGTGCTGGAATAGAGCTTACAGATTAATGAGCTTCATTGCGGAATATTTCCTGGCCAGCTGTTTTTTAAAACATAATTTAACATCTTTATTGAGATACAATTAACATACCATGAAACCTACCCATTGAAAGTGTACCATTTTCAGCATATTCAGAGTTGCGCAATCATCACAGTCTAAGCTTAAAACATTTCATCACTCCAAACAGAAATCTCACGACCATTAGCAGTCATTCTTTATTCATCACTTCCCCCTGCCCTATATCCCCAGCCGCTAGCCACCATTAATCTACTGTCTTCATAGATTTGCCTGTTCTGGACATTTGACATAAATGGAATTGTACATCATATGGTTTTTTGTGACTGGCTTCTTTCACTTTACATAAAGTTTTCAAGGTTGATCCATACTATAACATGTATCAGTACTCCATTCATTTTCAAGACTGAATAATATTGCATTGTGTGGATAGGCCATCTTTTGCACATTTATTCATCAGTGGATGGACAGGTGGGTCATTATCATTTTGGAGCTATTATTAATAATGCTAATGAACACTCATGTACAAGTTTTTGTGGGGACATATGTTTTCACTTTTCTTGGATATACTTAGGAGTAGAACAACAAGCTGAAATTGTAATCAGGGAACATAAATGTTAGTATCTTTTTATTTGGTTGAGTTTCTCAAATATGATATGTGATTAAGTAATAAGCCTGGCTGCTGGCCTTTTAGAGCTGAGTGGGAGTTGAATCTTTCCAGACTTCTGGGGTAGAGTTTCATTTTTTTTTGGGAAATTGACCTGACTTTATTTTTCATACTTTAATTTTCAAGCTCTTTTTCTTGTTTCATTGAAGTACCTGTTCTTATAGCATCTTATTGTTTCATAAATGCACAACCTTATCTTTTGAAAATATTTATTATGCTCTGAAGTTGTTTTTAGCTTTGTGCACGGCCTCTATTTCTTCTCAATTCTTTTTTTTTTTTTTCTCTCTCTCTCTGATTTATTTTTCCCTCTGCCTTTCATGTTGAATTTCCTTGGCTATCTAGAGATTCTTGGCCATCTGTCTTTATTTAAGATTAAAGCACTGAAGGACTCAGTTGAAGCTCTATGTGCTGGAATAGAGCTTACAGATTAATGAGCTTCATTGCGGAATATTTCCTGGCCAGCTGTTTTTTAAAACATAATTTAACATCTTTATTGAGATACAATTAACATACCATGAAACCTACCCATTGAAAGTGTACCATTTTCAGCATATTCAGAGTTGCGCAATCATCACAGTCTAAGCTTAAAACATTTCATCACTCCAAACAGAAATCTCACGACCATTAGCAGTCATTCTTTATTCATCACTTCCCCCTGCCCTATATCCCCAGCCGCTAGCCACCATTAATCTACTGTCTTCATAGATTTGCCTGTTCTGGACATTTGACATAAATGGAATTGTACATCATATGGTTTTTTGTGACTGGCTTCTTTCACTTTACATAAAGTTTTCAAGGTTGATCCATACTATAACATGTATCAGTACTCCATTCATTTTCAAGACTGAATAATATTGCATTGTGTGGATAGGCCATCTTTTGCACATTTATTCATCAGTGGATGGACAGGTGGGTCATTATCATTTTGGAGCTATTATTAATAATGCTAATGAACACTCATGTACAAGTTTTTGTGGGGACATATGTTTTCACTTTTCTTGGATATACTTAGGAGTAGAACAACAAGCTGAAATTGTAATCAGGGGAACATAAATGTTAGTATCTTTTTATTTGGTTGAGTTTCTCAAATATGATATGTGATTAAGTAATAAGCCTGGCTGCTGGCCTTTTAGAGCTGAGTGGGAGTTGAATCTTTCCAGACTTCTGGGGGTGAGTTCTTTTCAAGCTCTGTAATTTCTATGCTCCTCTTTTTTGCTCATTATTTCCATTCTGAGAAGTACTCTCTCCCTGCGTCTGTTTCTCATTCAAATACGTTAAAATACCTGCATTTTTAAGGTGTAACTCACAGGCCACTGTCCTCTAAGGTCTTTCTTGATCCACCCAACAGGAAGTAATCTTGTTGAGTGGATCACTATTTCTTCCTGGATATTGCACTCCTTAAGGTTCAGGCTGTGTCTTTTTCTCTCTATATTCCCTAGTAGTGTATGGCTTCCTAGTCTACTTATCGGTCACAGTTAGATATGTTACTGTGTGTCAAGACATTTCATTTTTAGAAATATTATTTGGTAACATTTTACTCCTTATGCCTATGCCCCACAGTTTCACAAAGGAAATCCTGAGTTTAAGAATCATAAACTGATCCCCAAAGCAACCTTGGTATCAAATTCCATCAGCGCTTTATAGGAGAGTTTGTGACTTGCAGATCACTGGCTAGACAGACCTCCAGAGTCTTTCTGATCAATTAAGTCTGCATGTTAAAATACCTTTACGGTCTTTTGCACAGAAAAGCTTACTGATCATAAGTAGTAAACCTTCTTTAGATGAAATGAACTCATTTATAACGACTTTTCTGTCATCTTAAAGCAGTAACTCTGACCTCATGAGAATAATTTTACCTTCTTAAAATGTAATGAGTACAAATTAGGTTTGTAGTTATCAAAAACCTTGAAAAATTCAAAATATGATCACTATTTCACTATCCCCCTGATACTCCAGGTAGAATATTTCTTTCTCTTGAGAGAGAGAGAAAGTGAATTGAATACCATCATAATGAGAAATTTAATGACAAAGAGATTCCTGGCTTCTTGAGTTCAGTGTTCTGGCCAAATCTGGTCAGGCAAGCCCACAAAGAAAAAGACTGACAGGTTGGACTAAATGAAAATCTAAAATGTCTATATAATCTAGAGACATGATTTTAAAACACAGGAAAGAGATTGGAAGAAAGTGTTAACATCATGAGTAATAATGGTTTGTAATCCTAGTAATAATAAAGCACTAATCCAAACCATAAGATAAAGGACAAATAGTTCAACAGAAAAAATGGGCAAAGGGGTGAATAAGCAACTCACAGAAGAGGAAAATTTGTGAAAAGATGTTCAACTTACTAGACATTAGGGAAACACAAATTAAAATAAACTTCTGCTACCTGTCCTTTTTTGTGAGAAGCAATATAGCATAAAGTTAAGAATGTAGTATCCAGGGCTTCCCTGCTTAAGAATCCACTTTGCAATGCAAGGGACACCAGTTTGATCCCTGGTCTGGGAAGATTCCACAAGCCACGGAGCAACTAAGTCTGTGAGCCACAACTAATGAGTCAGTACGCTAGAGCTCATGAGTCACAACTACTGAAGCCTGAGCACCTAGAGCCTGTGCTCTGCAACAAGAGAAGCCACTGTGAGGAAAAGCCCTCACAAGACAATGAAGAATAGCCCCACTCAGCTCAACTAGAGAAAGCCTGAGTGCAGCAACAAAGACCCCACCACAGCCAAAAATACCACCACCACCACTACTACTACTACTATGGACTCCAGAGCTAGAATTCTTGGATTTGAACCATTTTACTGCAATTTCCTAAGCTGTGTGACCTTGCGCAATTCACTGATTTTGTTTCAGTTTTCTCATCTTCAAAAGCTTACTGATCATAAGTAGTAAACCTTCTTTAGATGAAATGAACTCATTTATAACGACTTTTCTGTCATCTTAAAGCAGTAACTCTGACCTCATGAGAATAATTTTACCTTCTTAAAATGTAATGAGTACAAATTAGGTTTGTAGTTATCAAAAACCTTGAAAAATTCAAAATATGATCACTATTTCACTATCCCCCTGATACTCCAGGTAGAATATTTCTTTCTCTTGAAGAGAGAGAGAAAGTGAATTGAATACCATCATAATGAGAAATTTAATGACAAAGAGATTCCTGGCTTCTTGAGTTCAGTGTTCTGGCCAAATCTGGTCAGGCAAGCCCACAAAGAAAAAGACTGACAGGTTGGACTAAATGAAAATCTAAAATGTCTATATAATCTAGAGACATGATTTTAAAACACAGGAAAGAGATTGGAAGAAAGTGTTAACATCATGAGTAATAATGGTTTGTAATCCTAGTAATAATAAAGCACTAATCCAAACCATAAGATAAAGGACAAATAGTTCAACAGAAAAAATGGGCAAAGGGGTGAATAAGCAACTCACAGAAGAGGAAAATTTGTGAAAAGATGTTCAACTTACTAGACATTAGGGAAACACAAATTAAAATAAACTTCTGCTACCTGTCCTTTTTTGTGAGAAGCAATATAGCATAAAGTTAAGAATGTAGTATCCAGGGCTTCCCTGCTTAAGAATCCACTTTGCAATGCAAGGGACACCAGTTTGATCCCTGGTCTGGGAAGATTCCACAAGCCACGGAGCAACTAAGTCTGTGAGCCACAACTAATGAGTCAGTACGCTAGAGCTCATGAGTCACAACTACTGAAGCCTGAGCACCTAGAGCCTGTGCTCTGCAACAAGAGAAGCCACTGTGAGGAAAAGCCCTCACAAGACAATGAAGAATAGCCCCACTCAGCTCAACTAGAGAAAGCCTGAGTGCAGCAACAAAGACCCCACCACAGCCAAAAATACTACCACCACCACCACTACTACTACTACTACTATGGACTCCAGAGCTAGAATTCTTGGATTTGAACCATTTTACTGCAATTTCCTAAGCTGTGTGACCTTGCGCAATTCACTGATTTTTGTTTCAGTTTTCTCATCTTCAAAATGAGGTCATGCCTGTAACAAGGGTTGTTGTGATAACTGAGTAAATTTGTTTATGTAAAGTGCTTAGGATAGTGCATGGTCCATAGTACATTCTGTATATGTGTTTATTATTACTATTCATCCATCCTTCTGGTAAAATGTAAATGTATCTTCAAATGATCTGATAGCAAAAGAGTCTTTTTAAAACAAACAAACAAACAAACCAAACAAACCAAACAAACTGTGGTACATTTGAACTTCTAGTGACTACCTCCCTAATACAAGAAGAATAAGGTTTCTAAAAAATTTCTATATAGGAAATCTCTTTAAATGGATTTGAAAAATAAAAGGACTATCTAATATTTGAGACATACTAGCACCTTTGTACCATGGGGCATTTAAGACAGAAAGATACTTCTATTGACAGAAGCAGAAGAGCGTGGAAGTCACATATAAGGAATCTAAGTTATTGGTAAGGCTAAAAATGCACTGCCTATATGATGGCAATAGCAGATTCTAGGAGAATATAATCTCTTGGTAATTCAATCCAAGAATTCCATTAGGCTACCTAAAGCAAAACAGAATAGAGGAGAGCACTTGTTTGAAACTGAGAAAGTGATATTTTGTGCAAGTTTAAAAAGTATACCTATGAAGGAATTTTTCCTTGTCTCTCAAGTTTATACATGATGCTGCAGTCTCAGGTTCAACATGGCTATTGGATTAGGAATGCTCTAGCTGTTGCCCTGGTCTGGGAAGATTCCACAAGCCACGGAGCAACTAAGTCTGTGAGCCACAACTAATGAGTCAGTACGCTAGAGCTCATGAGTCACAACTACTGAAGCCTGAGCACCTAGAGCCTGTGCTCTGCAACAAGAGAAGCCACTGTGAGGAAAAGCCCTCACAAGACAATGAAGAATAGCCCCACTCAGCTCAACTAGAGAAAGCCTGAGTGCAGCAACAAAGACCCCACCACAGCCAAAAATACTACCACCACCACCACTACTACTACTACTATTGGACTCCAGAGCTAGAATTCTTGGATTTGAACCATTTTACTGCAATTTCCTAAGCTGTGTGACCTTGCGCAATTCACTGATTTTTGTTTCAGTTTTCTCATCTTCAAAATGAGGTCATGCCTGTAACAAGGGTTGTTGTGATAACTGAGTAAATTTGTTTATGTAAAGTGCTTAGGATAGTGCATGGTCCATAGTACATTCTGTATATGTGTTTATTATTACTATTCATCCATCCTTCTGGTAAAATGTAAATGTATCTTCAAATGATCTGATAGCAAAAGAGTCTTTTTAAAACAAACAAACAAACAAACCAAACAAACCAAACAAACTGTGGTACATTTGAACTTCTAGTGACTACCTCCCTAATACAAGAAGAATAAGGTTTCTAAAAAATTTCTATATAGGAAATCTCTTTAAATGGATTTGAAAAATAAAAGGACTATCTAATATTTGAGACATACTAGCACCTTTGTACCATGGGGCATTTAAGACAGAAAGATACTTCTATTGACAGAAGCAGAAGAGCGTGGAAGTCACATATAAGGAATCTAAGTTATTGGTAAGGCTAAAAATGCACTGCCTATATGATGGCAATAGCAGATTCTAGGAGAATATAATCTCTTGGTAATTCAATCCAAGAATTCCATTAGGCTACCTAAAGCAAAACAGAATAGAGGAGAGCACTTGTTTGAAACTGAGAAAGTGATATTTTGTGCAAGTTTAAAAAGTATACCTATGAAGGAATTTTTCCTTGTCTCTCAAGTTTATACATGATGCTGCAGTCTCAGGTTCAACATGGCTATTGGATTAGGAATGCTCTAGCTGTTGTATCACATTCATTTCCTTAAAAACCCAAATTCTGGAAAATTTTGTCATTCTATTTTATTGAGACTTATTTATAAAATGCTTTGAATTTTTAAGATGCTGAAAGTTGAAGAACAATGGAAATCTAAGGGAAAATATGAAAATAAAAGAACTAATCTGGGAGCATACATATCTAAACAACAAAACTCTGTAAAAGTTAAAAGTAAAATAAAAGTTAAAAAAAAAAAGTTTCATGTCTGGCACTTACATTACAATAAAAGCTTAATGTCAGGCATTACAAAAAAAAATGATTACTTTAAAACAATAAGGTAAAAAACACCCCAATAAGGTATAAAAGAGATATTTAACAATACAGTTACACTGCAATTGAACATACTTGCAAATTTCACAGAACTTCTCTAAAGTGGTCCAAGATAAGAAGTGATAAAGCAATGGCCTCTCATCAACACAGTATGGAACAAGTTGCTTTATATATAAAATGAGACTAATTTTCTGCCTGGCAAGTCTATAATCTACCATTATGAGATTACAGTCTATATTTCCGTTTGTTATGCAGATAACTGGAAATAATGGACTTATAACCCAAAGGAAAAAACCCCACAAAACACCCAACTATAAATTAGAGCATCATAA
Organism: Tragulus kanchil; assembly: GCA_022376925.1. Classification (NCBI taxonomy): domain Eukaryota; kingdom Metazoa; phylum Chordata; class Mammalia; order Artiodactyla; family Tragulidae; genus Tragulus; species Tragulus kanchil. The sequence continues at coordinate 25,907,718 of JAIOJX010000024.1, forward strand.
TGAAAAGTAGACATGAGTTTAAAGTCAAGTTCTATTACTCAGTTGTGTGACTCTGGGCAAGTTGCTCAGTCTCTTTTGCCTTAGTTCCTCATTTGTAAAATGAGGATAATAATAGTATCTAGAGTTGTACTACATGAGAGAGTACATAAATAGAATTGTACTACACAGAGACTACTATTTGCCACATAGTAAGCACTCAATAAATACCAGTGATGGTGGTGATGTGTCAAGACACAAGTATCATTCCCTAAATTTTGAACACTGCAGAGACATGAAGTTTTACAGATGGGTCTTGCAAGAATTCCATTAGGCTACCTAAAGCAAAACAGAATAGAGGAGAGCACTTGTTTGAAACTGAGAAAGTGATATTTTGTGCAAGTTTAAAAAGTATACCTATGAAGGAATTTTTCCTTGTCTCTCAAGTTTATACATGATGCTGCAGTCTCAGGTTCAACATGGCTATTGGATTAGGAATGCTCTAGCTGTTGTATCACATTCATTTCCTTAAAAACCCAAATTCTGGAAAATTTTGTCATTCTATTTTATTGAGACTTATTTATAAAATGCTTTGAATTTTTAAGATGCTGAAAGTTGAAGAACAATGGAAATCTAAGGGAAAATATGAAAATAAAAGAACTAATCTGGGAGCATACATATCTAAACAACAAAACTCTGTAAAAGTTAAAAGTAAAATAAAAGTTAAAAAAAAAAAGTTTCATGTCTGGCACTTACATTACAATAAAAGCTTAATGTCAGGCATTACAAAAAAAAATGATTACTTTAAAACAATAAGGTAAAAAAAAAACCCAATAAGGTATAAAAGAGATATTTAACAATACAGTTACACTGCAATTGAACATACTTGCAAATTTCACAGAACTTCTCTAAAGTGGTCCAAGATAAGAAGTGATAAAGCAATGGCCTCTCATCAACACAGTATGGAACAAGTTGCTTTATATATAAAATGAGACTAATTTTCTGCCTGGCAAGTCTATAATCTACCATTATGAGATTACAGTCTATATTTCTGTTTGTTATGCAGATAACTGGAAATAATGGACTTATAACCCAAAGGAAAAAACCCCACAAAACACCCAACTATAAATTAGAGCATCATAATGAAAAGTAGACATGAGTTTAAAGTCAAGTTCTATTACTCAGTTGTGTGACTCTGGGCAAGTTGCTCAGTCTCTTTTGCCTTAGTTCCTCATTTGTAAAATGAGGATAATAATAGTATCTAGAGTTGTACTACATGAGAGAGTACATAAATAGAATTGTACTACACAGAGACTACTATTTGCCACATAGTAAGCACTCAATAAATACCAGTGATGGTGGTGATGTGTCAAGACACAAGTATCATTCCCTAAATTTTGAACACTGCAGAGACATGAAGTTTTACAGATGGGTCTTGGCATGCTTTCAACCATTTCAGAACGTTGCCATCCTTAGTAAGCTATGCATGTAAGATCTGCTCCACCTTGTAGTCCTAATTACTGAAATCCAGGCTTTCTTTTCAGGCATGTCTTCTAGATGTGACCTCAAATTAATGAGGCCAAGTCCATATACTTTACACAAAGAACAAGACAGCCGTGGAGACTATGGACTCTTAGAGCAAAGTTGTCCAAGTTTAAATACCATTTTTGCTATTTACTAAGCAGTATAACTTCGGGCAAGATTGCTTAACTCCTCTGTTCCTCAGTCTTCTCATCCTTGAAATGGTGGTTAACACTTACAGGGTTATTATAAATTAGATTAAACAAGATAACGAATATAAAGCACCTAACACAATGCTCAAAAAACATTAGCTATAGCCATTAAAGTCACTCTACGAAAGCAAGATACACCTTGCATCACTTGATTTGATTCAACAGAAACAGCACAAACAATTTTAAATTGGTTCTTAGGTATCCACACACTCTCCAATATTATAAGGTTTTAAAACTAGTTTGGTATATTAGCTAATCTTTTGTATTTTGTCTCAATACGAGCAAGACAAAAAAGCAAATTTTGTATTGGATCTTTCCAACTATCACTAATGCAAAGTTAGAGAAAATCAAAATATCTTATCAAAATGCACTGTAAAGTTGCTTTCTGTGTTTTAAATAAGTGAATGCCTACCTGTCATCTGTATTGCGAAGAGAGGGAAGCCGAAAACTCGTGTTTCGGTCAAGTTTTGATTGGCTTTTGGTCCTCTTGATGGAGCCTTTCAGGCGCTTGCTGAAGAACCCCTAGAATGAAAAGGCAGAAGGTGATGGGGCAAAGAACTAAAGGGGAACCATGCTGTCTTCTAACTCATCTGTATTGCCTTTGCAGAGGCTATTCAGGATTCTTTTTTTTTTTTGGCCTCTTTTATTGGTTATTTATTTATTTTCATCCATCATATTCTTCGAACTGTGTGGGCCTCCTTTTGCAGTGGCCTCTTTTGTTACTGAGCACTGGCTCTGGGCGTATGCACTCCAGAGCGCTGGCTCGTAATTGGACATGCTGGTCCAGCCAGGTTCTGCAGGCACCCCCTGGACGAATCAATTCAGAACTTTGGAAGCTATGCATGTAAGATCTGCTCCACCTTGTAGTCCTAATTACTGAAATCCAGGCTTTCTTTTCAGGCATGTCTTCTAGATGTGACCTCAAATTAATGAGGCCAAGTCCATATACTTTACACAAAGAACAAGACAGCCGTGGAGACTATGGACTCTTAGAGCAAAGTTGTCCAAGTTTAAATACCATTTTTGCTATTTACTAAGCAGTATAACTTCGGGCAAGATTGCTTAACTCCTCTGTTCCTCAGTCTTCTCATCCTTGAAATGGTGGTTAACACTTACAGGGTTATTATAAATTAGATTAAACAAGATAACGAATATAAAGCACCTAACACAATGCTCAAAAAACATTAGCTATAGCCATTAAAGTCACTCTACGAAAGCAAGATACACCTTGCATCACTTGATTTGATTCAACAGAAACAGCACAAACAATTTTTAAATTGGTTCTTAGGTATCCACACACTCTCCAATATTATAAGGTTTTAAAACTAGTTTGGTATATTAGCTAATCTTTTGTATTTTGTCTCAATACGAGCAAGACAAAAAAGCAAATTTTGTATTGGATCTTTCCAACTATCACTAATGCAAAGTTAGAGAAAATCAAAATATCTTATCAAAATGCACTGTAAAGTTGCTTTCTGTGTTTTAAATAAGTGAATGCCTACCTGTCATCTGTATTGCGAAGAGAGGGAAGCCGAAAACTCGTGTTTCGGTCAAGTTTTGATTGGCTTTTGGTCCTCTTGATGGAGCCTTTCAGGCGCTTGCTGAAGAACCCCTAGAATGAAAAGGCAGAAGGTGATGGGGCAAAGAACTAAAGGGGAACCATGCTGTCTTCTAACTCATCTGTATTGCCTTTGCAGAGGCTATTCAGGATTCTTTTTTTTTTTTGGCCTCTTTTATTGGTTATTTATTTATTTTCATCCATCATATTCTTCGAACTGTGTGGGCCTCCTTTTGCAGTGGCCTCTTTTGTTACTGAGCACTGGCTCTGGGCGTATGCACTCCAGAGCGCTGGCTCGTAATTGGACATGCTGGTCCAGCCAGTCTGCAGCACATGGGATCTTCCTAGCTCAGGGATCGAACCGGTGCCCCCTGCACTGCAAGGTGAACGAACTCTTTACCCATTGGACCACCAGGGAAGTTCTATTCAAGATTCTTATAGTGAAGGCTAGACACAGAATCCAGCTTTTAATTTTTTAATTTGTAAAATACAGCTGCTGGAAACCACTTGATCATGTGGTAAAATTTTTTTTTTCTTCTATTATAGTTGGGAGAATTAGACTTTTTGATGGCACTTGAGTTCTTATTTCTTAAATTGCTTCTATATTAGCTATGGTAAAGAAACTTCTAACTTCTAAGATCATATGTTGGTGGTTTCAACAGTAGCATAATTTGGTCTATGTCACCTTGGATGTGGTATTTGTGAAGTTAAATTCTAAATACAGTTTAACTCTTAAAATGAAATTGGTATGTATCATTTTATGAAACCAGTAAAGCACTCAGAATTCAGAAGAACAAAGTGCCTTACAGTGTTTAGGGCCTGCTTACTTTCTGCCACTTCCACCAAAGCATTTAGACTGCTCCGAACATCTTCCAGTCTTAGCACCTGGCAAATAATGGGCATTTTTAAAAGCTTTTTGAATAAAAGAATAAACACAAGAATGAATGACAAAAAGTACTTCTTCTAAGAAACAATTCTACTGTTGGCAGATGAAAGGACATATTACAGAGGTATATCAAAATGTCTTGACAAAAGATTGTAATTCAAAGAAAAGTATTTTGATTCCCAGAAATGACTTTCTAATCACCCTGCAATGAATGCTATTAGCTTATAGAAGCTGTATACAGATTCCTCCATTTATCTTTCTGGATTGTGCATGCTTTCCCCATTGACATTAAGTGTGATCATGTGACTTTTTTAATCAGTAAAATGAGACCATTAATGATATAAAGGTTTCAGAACAAGGCTGACATCTGGCATCTAGTAGGAGCTCAATATATGACTGCAGAACTGAAATAAAAGAGGCACAGAAATGACTAAAACTCCTCACGGTGTTTCTGCTACAAGAGCCATCAGAGAGAAAATAGAGAACTCTGAATCAGGAAGTTCAGATCCTGGCTCAAATTTCTCCCAGTTGAATGGCCCCGGACAAATCATAATTTCTAGGTTTCAGATTTCTTATGGGTAAAATGAGGACGGAAAAAAAAAATCCTCTTTCTAAGGTCATCTCAAGGAATAAGATAACTGAATGCAAAAGTACTTTTAAAATAATGGAAAATGGGTACCTGTAAGTATTGACTGGAAAAGTTATGATGAGCCTAGACTGTGCATTTAAAAGCAGAGACATCACTTTGCCAACCAAGGTCTGAATAGTCAAAGCTATGGTTTTTCCAGTAGTCATGTACAGATGTGAGAGTTGGACCATAAAGAAGGCTGAGTGCCAAAGAACTGAAGTTTTTGAACTGTGGTGTTGGGGAAGATGCTTAAGAGTCTGTTAGACAGCAAGGAGATCAAGCCAGTCAGTCCTAAAGAAAATCAATCCTGAGTATTCATTGGAAGGATTGATGCTGAAGCTGAAGTATTGACGCTGAACTCTAACATTCTGGCCACCTGACAAGAGGAGCCAATTCACTGGGAAAGACCGTGATGCTGGAAGATTGAGGGCATGAGGAGAAGAGGGTGACAGAGGATGAGACAGCTGGATGGCATCACTGGCTCAATGGACATGAGTCTGAGCAAACTGTGGGAGTAGTGAAGGACTGGGAAGCCTGGTGTGCTGCAGTCACGGGGTTGCAGAGTCAGACACAACTGAGTGAGTAACAGCAAAAAATCTAGGATGAGAGACTACCGAAGAGGTTAGGTGAAAGGTGAAATCATGATTTTCCTCCTAGAAACTATCGCAACAAAGAAAAGGAAGGAAACTAGAAATAATTCCCACAGTATCAAGGATTTGGGGCTATTCTGTTCCATGATATACACCAGTGCTTAAAGTGTTACTCTGTACACCATAAGTGTTCAATAAACATTTGCTGACGGAATGAATTTACTGAAGGCTTCCTGGGAATCAAGCACGGGTCAGGTTTTGTTTCCAGTATGTGATAAGATTTAATTCATGGAACAACTCCACAAAGTAGGGATTCAATAACTTGCTTTAGGCAGCACAGTTAATACTGTGAGGAGTCAGAATTTAAACCCCGTCTACTGCTAGAACTTGAAAAGTTCCATTTGTTCATATATTTATTTGTCAGATACTTGAGGCACTTGAGACTTATCGGTGAACAAAACAAACAAAAATCTTTTCCTTCATCAATTTTATCTACTAGTGGAAGGAGACAGACCATACATAAAGAACAAAGTAAATTAGCAAAAGACGAGCACTGTAGAAAAACAGAGCTGTGTAAAGAGGATTGGGAGTACAAAGGGGTTATGGTAGACCTTATGGAGAAAGAGTATATTGAGTAAAGACTTGAAGGAGGTGAGTTAGCCTTGAGTTAGCAGATAGTGGAAGGGAAAAGCATTCCAGGCAACATGACTAGTTTCAGCAAAGGCTTTAAGGCAAAAGCATGCCTAATATCATAAAAGAGCCAATAAGCCAATGTGGTGGAATGCAGAAAGCAGAAAGAAGGGTTGTGGGGAACGTGGTCAGAGAGGCAGAAGGCTGGTGCTGGTCTGGGTGGTGGGGCAGGTGGCATGGTGTGCAGATCCTCAATGCCCTAAGGACCTCACCTTGTACTCTGACTTCTAAGGAAATCAACAATGAAAGACAAGATCATTCAGAGCAGTCACAAATTAGCATTTGCTTTCCTAAGCAAAATACTTTCAGCTATGAAAATTAAATATTTTGAGCAAGAATGTGCAATATATAAACAGTGCATTTGCTTCATAAACAGTAGATCACTGCCTATCATAAGCCGAGGTACAGAGAGGTTCTCTGGCTTTTCCCAAGTCACACAGGTACTAAGTGGCAGAGTAAAACTTCAAATTCAGGAGGTCTGACTCTGGAACTCTTCTTGCTCTTTAACCAAACTAATATTGTACTAATTCTCCACCTTCTAATTTCACTTCAAATCGCTAGGCACTAAAATATAATGCATTTCTCCCATGTATACTATAATTTCTACATATACCTTATTATAGAATTATATACCACCAAGAGACAGAAATGCAATATGACAGTTCAAAAATATGAGAGAAAAAAAACAAAACAAACAAATAGGGATTCAATAACTTGCTTTAGGCAGCACAGTTAATACTGTGAGGAGTCAGAATTTAAACCCCGTCTACTGCTAGAACTTGAAAAGTTCCATTTGTTCATATATTTATTTGTCAGATACTTGAGGCACTTGAGACTTATCGGTGAACAAAACAAACAAAAATCTTTTCCTTCATCAATTTTATCTACTAGTGGAAGGAGACAGACCATACATAAAGAACAAAGTAAATTAGCAAAAGACGAGCACTGTAGAAAAACAGAGCTGTGTAAAGAGGATTGGGAGTACAAAGGGGTTATGGTAGACCTTATGGAGAAAGAGTATATTGAGTAAAGACTTGAAGGAGGTGAGTTAGCCTTGAGTTAGCAGATAGTGGAAGGGAAAAGCATTCCAGGCAACATGACTAGTTTCAGCAAAGGCTTTAAGGCAAAAGCATGCCTAATATCATAAAAGAGCCAATAAGCCAATGTGGTGGAATGCAGAAAGCAGAAAGAAGGGTTGTGGGGAACGTGGTCAGAGAGGCAGAAGGCTGGTGCTGGTCTGGGTGGTGGGGCAGGTGGCATGGTGTGCAGATCCTCAATGCCCTAAGGACCTCACCTTGTACTCTGACTTCTAAGGAAATCAACAATGAAAGACAAGATCATTCAGAGCAGTCACAAATTAGCATTTGCTTTCCTAAGCAAAATACTTTCAGCTATGAAAATTAAATATTTTGAGCAAGAATGTGCAATATATAAACAGTGCATTTGCTTCATAAACAGTAGATCACTGCCTATCATAAGCCGAGGTACAGAGAGGTTCTCTGGCTTTTCCCAAGTCACACAGGTACTAAGTGGCAGAGTAAAACTTCAAATTCAGGAGGTCTGACTCTGGAACTCTTCTTGCTCTTTAACCAAACTAATATTGTACTAATTCTCCACCTTCTAATTTCACTTCAAATGCGCTAGGCACTAAAATATAATGCATTTCTCCCATGTATACTATAATTTCTACATATACCTTATTATAGAATTATATACCACCAAGAGACAGAAATGCAATATGACAGTTCAAAAATATGAGAGAAAAAAAACAAAACAAACAAAACCCCCCACTAATGTGACACCTGATTTGGAAAAATTTACTCCTAAGGCTCCTATCTATAAAATTACAATGGAGTAAAACTGAAGTTCTATTGAAATTTTACTTGTAACTGATTCTGTGGTCACTAAGAAAAAAAATCCAAACATAAAATTTAAAAATAGATGAATACCAGTGGGGAAAATCTCTCTCTTTCTTTCACATAAAGTTATGATATCTTTGTCTTATGTTAATTTGAAGAGTAAATGATACTCCTATAAATGTGTCTTTAAAATCCTATAGCACAAATACAAACACAGGAGAAGACTACAAATAAATCTGATTTTGCCCTTTTAACTGACAACCTAACGTGAAAGAACAAACCATCCCAACAAATCCTACCCTTTCCAAATCTCCTTTGAAATGCTCTTGGCTACCATTTACAATTCTTTGTTTTGTTTTTACAATTCTTAAAAATAGTAAAAGATTTATCATTTTAAGCAACTACATTGTCACAGCAACTGAGACAACTAAAATGACCTACGTTAAGAAGTCAATACTCACTTTTTTTTTTTGTCAAAATAAGGCTTAAAATTAGCAACTGCTAGTCGAAGAGAAAAAGCCAAATGGTGTCTTTCTCTGGAGCCTGATGAATGTTAAGATCGCAATAAAAACTGTTCACCACCTACAAACTGGAGTAACCCCCAAAGACTGCACTTGGCTATCAGAGCATGACTGGTAACTGAAATAAAACTGCTGCTACGCAACGGCTCTGCGAAGCCTCAGCGGTGGTCATCAGAGACACTGACTCGCCGGCTACCTAGGGCCGTTTAAGGGGGACTCAGGTACTAGTGGCAGAGTAAAACTTCAAATTCAGGAGGTCTGACTCTGGAACTCTTCTTGCTCTTTAACCAAACTAATATTGTACTAATTCTCCACCTTCTAATTTCACTTCAAATGCGCTAGGCACTAAAATATAATGCATTTCTCCCATGTATACTATAATTTCTACATATACCTTATTATAGAATTATATACCACCAAGAGACAGAAATGCAATATGACAGTTCAAAAATATGAGAGAAAAAAAACAAAACAAACAAAACCCCCCACTAATGTGACACCTGATTTGGAAAAATTTACTCCTAAGGCTCCTATCTATAAAATTACAATGGAGTAAAACTGAAGTTCTATTGAAATTTTACTTGTAACTGATTCTGTGGTCACTAAGAAAAAAAATCCAAACATAAAATTTAAAAATAGATGAATACCAGTGGGGAAAATCTCTCTCTTTCTTTCACATAAAGTTATGATATCTTTGTCTTATGTTAATTTGAAGAGTAAATGATACTCCTATAAATGTGTCTTTAAAATCCTATAGCACAAATACAAACACAGGAGAAGACTACAAATAAATCTGATTTTGCCCTTTTAACTGACAACCTAACGTGAAAGAACAAACCATCCCAACAAATCCTACCCTTTCCAAATCTCCTTTGAAATGCTCTTGGCTACCATTTACAATTCTTTGTTTTGTTTTTACAATTCTTAAAAATAGTAAAAGATTTATCATTTTAAGCAACTACATTGTCACAGCAACTGAGACAACTAAAATGACCTACGTTAAGAAGTCAATACTCACTTTTTTTTTTTGTCAAAATAAGGCTTAAAATTAGCAACTGCTAGTCGAAGAGAAAAAGCCAAATGGTGTCTTTCTCTGGAGCCTGATGAATGTTAAGATCGCAATAAAAACTGTTCACCACCTACAAACTGGAGTAACCCCCAAAGACTGCACTTGGCTATCAGAGCATGACTGGTAACTGAAATAAAACTGCTGCTACGCAACGGCTCTGCGAAGCCTCAGCGGTGGTCATCAGAGACACTGACTCGCCGGCTACCTAGCGTGGCTGCTGTTCCCTCAAGACCTGGAGAAGCGGCAGAGAAACGTCATCACCTTTCACACAAAAACACAGTGATGTGCTGCAGACACCTGCTTGAGACTTTCCCATGTCAGCGACCACACAAGGGATTAAACAATGTAGGTGATTAAGTAATTTTAATAACAGGTCCTTAAAATGTTACATGACTCATACTAAGAAAATGTCACGTTGTCAACTAGAAAGAACCCAGGTGAGAATTGGTTCTTTTTATTCGTGCTTCTTACGTTTCAGTTTAATGAATAAATTCATCTCTGTGCATTGTGCATAATTCAGCCATTCATATTATGATGGACCGTAATTACCTGAGAAGAAGGGCCATGTCATATATAAATGATTCTCTTCCTTATTCTCTTAATATAACTTGAGAACTTGAAGATGTTTGATAACTATTAACTGAAACCTAATTGTAGAAAACTAACAGGGAAAAAGGAAAAAACGGAAAAGGAAGGCTAACTGAAAATGTCAAACTTTACTTCTCAGTTGCTGTATTTTAAACCAGTTTGTCTCCCAGCTATTGAAAGTCTAAACAGAAAGGGAAACTAGGTAACAAGAATAATAACAAAACAGCAAATAGTTACAAAGTATTTTAGAGTTAATAACCAGTTTCAGTGTGAGTAATTTCTCCTCTAGTAAGGCTTTTTGATTTGGGGCTTTTTGTTTTATTTTTGTCTGCAAATTTAATCATCAGAAGGGGAAAGAAAAGGTTCTGTCATAAATTACAATTGTTTTTCTAGCCCAGAGCTGATGAATTAGAGTCTCTGATGTGAAGCAGCGATTTGCATTTTTGACATGCATCCAATGATTCTCTTTTGTTAAAGGAAGTGAAGCTTTTATTATGAAACTCTTAAACATACAAAAGCACAGGAGTTAATAGAGTAAACATATACCCACTGATTAGATCTAAACAATGCTAACATATTGATATTATGAGACCATATTAAAGTATAAGATATATAACATTGTATTTGTTATATATATCATAATATAACTTATTGATATGCTTATCGCTAGAAGTTAAATATTGAGCACACTTCTATCCCCAATAATCTTTGTTTTAAAGATCATTTTCACTTGACAGAGCACTGTTATGCCAGATGTCTTTTGATTATCTTCCAGTTAAAAATTTTGAAGCCTTTTATGGTCAACCTTTTATATTATGTTTTTTGTTTTTTTTTTAAAGATTTATTTATTTATTTTGGGCAGGGGTCGGGTTGGGGAGGGAGGGGAGCGGGCGGGCCACTTCTATTGGTCTTTCATTTCTCTATTTTCATCCGTCTTTGTTCTTTGGCTCCTGTGGGCCTCCCATCGTGGTGGCGTCTGTCGCTGCAGAGCGCCGACTCTGGGCGCATGCGCTCCAGAGCTCTGGCTCGGTAGTTGGACACATCGGTCCAGCCGCTCTGAGGCACGTGGGACCTTCCCAGGCCAGGGAGCGAAGCGGCGCCCCTTGCACTGCAAGGCGGTGTCCTTACCCACTGGACCACCAGGGAAGCCCAATATATTATGCTTTAAATATATATCTTCTCTATTAAAAATTAGATTCGTAGAAGTATAATTTCTAAAAAGCAAAATTCACTATTTTTTAGGTATACAACTTGATGAGTTTTTGACAAATGTACTACCATAACTGAGACCAAGACTACGTTTCTATCACTAAAAGAATTTATTTGTGCCCCTTTATAGCTAATCCCTCTGTCCTCCCTCAGCCCCTGGAAACCACTAATCTGATTTGTTCCTATACTTCCATCTGTTCTAGAATGTTATATACATGGAATTACGTGGTAAGGAGTCTTATTTCACTTAGCATGCTGTTTTTGAAATTTATCCATATTGGTGCATGTGTTACTAGCGGTTCCTTTTTATTACACTGTACAGATGTACCAAAATTGGTTTATCCATCTGCCAAGCAATGGACTTTGGGGATGTTTCCATCTTGGATCCATTAAGAATAACTCTGCTAAAATTTTTGTGAACAAGTTTTTACTTTTTAACAAGAGTTAAAAGCCACTGGAAATTCACAGAAACATAGCAGGAAAGAAATGGCGACAAGTATGTCAAGGAGGTGAGTGGGGGGAATCTCGAGAAAGGAAGGAATCCTAATCTTTTTTCCTTTACATTTGGAAAAATAGTACAGAGAGTTTTCCTTTGCCCAGCTTTATGTAACATTAGCATCTTGTGTAACCATAGAATAATTATGACTTCTCAGGTGTCCGAGTGATAAAGCATCCACCTGCCAATGCAGGAAACACAGGAGACAGGTGCTACATCCCTTGGTCGGGAAGATCCCCTGGAGGAAGAAATGAGAATCCACTCCAGTATTCTTGCCTTGGAAATTCCATGGACACAGGAGCCTGGTGGACTACACTCCATGGAGTTGCAAAGAGTCAGACACAACTTAGTGAGTGAGCGTACACATAATTATGAAAACTAGGATGTCAACACAGTTTCTACACTTGAGACAGGTTGGGACCTGGAACCCTTTGCTGCAGTGCTTGCACCTGGATAAGCACGTCCTCCAGAAACAAAATACAAAAAACCTGTAAGAAGCTAAAAATAACTGTGTATATGCACATGTGCAGTGGGGCAAATTATGAACAAGATACAAGAGGACCAAAAACCCATAAGCCACCTCTGAGGAGCTGGGAGCCAAAGTAGGGTACTGTGCACGCATCCTGCACTCGGCACCACAAAAGCGGTGGGCAGAAGGGCAGACTCCTCTGGCTCAACCGCTGGACCCACCTCCACCCTCACTCCATATAAGGAACCAGCTCACCTTCCCCATTAGGAGCTAGCAAGGGCAACTCTTAACGTGTTTTCTCTCCCAATGGCTGCAGCAGGGGCCGCAATAAAGTCTTGTCTGAATTTCTTGTCTCCTCTCATCAATTTCTAGTGATTAAGGTCAAGAACCCTGGTCAGTGACACAGACGGAAATTACTGAATTCTAATTTCACCAGTGTATCACTGTGCCTGTTTTTACTGCTACTGTAACAAATCGCCACAAACACGGTGACTTAACTAGTACAAATTTATTATCTTATATCTCTGTAGGTCAGAAGTTCAACACAGGTCTCATCTGGCTAAAATCAAAGTGTCAGTGGGGCTGTATTGCTGTTTGAAGGCTTTGTGGGAGAATACATTCTTTGCTTTTCCCAGCGTCTAAAGGCCACTCTCATGCCTTGGCTCGTGGTCCCCTTCTTCCATCTTCAAAGCTAGCATGTTGCATCTCTCTGAACAGGTCTCAGTTTCTAAGGTCTCTTGTTATTTGCCTGGGAAATCCCATGGACAGAGGAGCCTGGCAGGCTACAAGTCCACACACAACCTCATCCATCACAACCTAGCGATGAAACCACCACCACTACCTGCAACTAGAAAGAACCCACCCGGATAATCAAGGATACTCTTTCTACCCTGAGGTCTTTAGCCTTAATTATGTCTACAACAGCCTCTTTTGCCATGTATGGCAACATATTCATAGAGTCTGGTGTTAGGATACGTATATCTTTGATAGGCCATTACTCTACCCTGCATACATAGTCTGTGTAATTAGTTTCTTATGGGTGGGCATTTAGGTGGTTTCCAGTATTGTGCAATTATAAACAGTGCTGCAAGGAATACCTTGTATGTATGTATTTTCATACTTGATGGAGGCTGTATTTTGAGGGCAGACAGCTAAAAGTGGGATTGCTGGGTGGACAGGAGAGTGCCTGTGTAGCTTTGCCAAAATCCTCTCTAGAAGGGCTGTACCAGTTTTCATTCCCATCAGCAATATATGAGTGTCTGTCTCCCATACCTTTACCAACTGAATTTGCCACAGTCTACAGTTTTTGCTAGCCTAAAAGGTGAGGTAGTATTTCTATGCTGTTGTAATTTGCATTTCTGATTATAAGTGAGTATGAACATGGTTTTTATATACTCAGAACAATTTTTATAGTTTTTGAGAACTATCTATTCACCTCTTCATCAATTTTCTACTGAGCTTTTGGTCATTTGTCTCATTTTATTTTAATTTTTATTTTATTTTTTTAAAGATTTATTTATTTATTTATTTTGGGCGGGGGTCGGGTTGGGGAGGGAGGGGAATGGGCGGGCCACTTCTATTGGCCTTTCATTTCTCTATTTTCATCCGTCTTTGTTCTTTGGCTCCTGTGGGCCTCCCATCGTGGTGGCGTCTGTCGCTGCAGAGCGCCGACTCTGGGCGCATGCGCTCCAGAGCTCTGGCTCGGTAGTTGGACACATCGGTCCAGCCGCTCTGAGGCACGTGGGACCTTCCCAGGCCAGGGATCGAACCGGCGCTCCTTGCACTGCAAGGCGGTGTCCTTACCCACTGGACCACCAGGGGAAGCCCTGTTTGTCTCATTTTAAAATGCTGATACCCATATGGTGTGAATATATTTTCTCCAATTTTTTAATTTTGTTATGATAAGCATTAAGAACATTAAGAACAAAAAAAATTTTTTTTGGCTCTGGTTTTTCAGTAACCATTCATGAAAGAAGAACATTTTTAAAGGGTAAAGAGGAATTTCTCTGTTTTCTTCTAGTAGTTGTATGGTTTGTTTATTTTTTACACTTTGATTCCTGATTCATTTGGAGTTTATTCTCATGTAAGGTACGAGATATATCTTACATCTAATTTAATCTTTTTTTTCTCCCAAATGGCCACTCAGTTGTTCCTACACTATTTATTTTGAATACCAACTCCTCAGGAAACCATGCTTGATTTCTCTCATAAAAGTTGTCTCTCACTTCTAATTACCTAAAATCTTTTGTTCATACTATTGTCTTCCTGTTTAGATCAATAATTATTTGTATTCCAATTTTATTTCCCCTACTGAGTCTTAACTCTTAAGGGCAAGTATTATTGAGCTCATCTTTGTATTACTTCAATGCTTAGGACACAATGGGCTACGTAATAGTATTTGGAGAATGCTATTAATAATTAATCTGAAATAAGAAAATTCCAATTCACTCAAGAAACTAGGAAACATATCTAATATATCTGAGGGGAAAAAAACTTTATTGAAATAAAATAAAATCTGGTATTTAAAAAGGAAAAACTTAGTCTCTGAAACACACACTTCTTTCTATAGACTGTTCTTAGTTCCTGCTAATGAGGTATATGTTTCTTACTACTGAAGAGACTGCTGATCTACTCAAGTTCACAGAGTATGAATATTAAGGAAGATAGCTTTAAGGGACAAAATAATGAGAAATGAAGGGTCAAAACTAAGAAGGAGAATATTCCCCCAAGTGAGGTCTAGTAGTCTATTGGACAGTCTCCCAGAGTTTATCATGTAAGTCTGAAAAAGCATCACATAATATATGTGAAAGATATTTCTTCATTGTCAGGGGAGATGAACTAGATGAATTTAATTGAAGTTTTCTAGCACTCATTTCTAGGACTCTAAGAATAACAGCATCACAGATGAGAGGGGGCTTTGGAGCCTATTACCTGTTTTTTAAAAAATAAATTTTTTCTTGCCTCTAGTGAAACAAAATGCACCAAAAATCCATATTATGGAAATGGTAGTGAGTAAAAGGTACAAAGAAAAACAATCTAATTACTCTTTACTAGCCAGCATAAGCTCATCTTTTTCTAAGTTCAGAACAAAGTAGAGGAAGGCAGGGAGAACTGTACCATGGAAAAGATTTTACTAGGCATAGTTATATAACTTCTAGAGGCTACTTCCTAAGTACTCCCTTCTAAAGCTGTGAAGATTTTCTTCTGTTGTGAATTTAGGGTTCAAATTATTAACAAATTTGTTGTTAGATATAATACCTTTTAATCTGAAAACTTACAAGGTTTTAAAATATTTGTGTGATATTTCATCATCATAAAAAAGACCTACCATAGGCCTTAGAAGAGGTCAAACAGTTTTCTCTTGGTCACACAAGGGAGATGCTGGCTGAACAGGTGTTAAAAAATGCTGAATATACATTAAATGATACGGGTCTTACCACTCTTTTCCCTGTTTTAGGTCCAAATTCCTAAATGCTAATGAGATCCTTGTACTGATACTCTGGCCGAATTAAAAAGACAGGTGACAATGGCCTTAGATCATGTGGGCAGAAGAGTGCAAAGCCTCTGTGAACTGCAGGTGGCTGATTTTAATGGAGAAGTGCTCCTGAGTGACAGTGATGGTCTCCCTGAATGCATAAGCTATGAGCCCAGGTAGCCAAGGACAGATCATCAGGTTTTGACCTTCACTTCTGCTAGATGTATTACCTTTTTTTTTTTTTTTTTCATTTAACTTTTAAAAAGCTGACAGCAGACCACATTCCTACACTTCCAATTATAATTTGAGTGAGAAGCGCACTAAGACAGTCCCCATGAGTCACTCTACCATTAATCGCACAGGGCTTCTGGTGAAAGAAAATGATTTCTTTCTCCTCACTGTAGTCCACCTATATTCTATTTTCCTTAACAGATAAGATGGAATCTTTTTTTTTTTTTTAAATCCTGTGCATGATGCTGATTAAGTTAAAACAACGTATGAATGAAGAAAATGCTATGGCATAAAAGGTTAGTGTCTTTGCAATGTGTGTACCTTGGACAATTTTGAATGTCACCTAATTATTGAATTTCTATAAACAGATTAGGAAGAAGAAAAGGTCAGTACTGGAGTTAGGAATAAGACACAGCCTTCATTTTCTAAGAGTTTTTTTTTTCCCCAATATTGTCATTATATATTTTTTAATTTTTACTGAAGTATATTTGATTTATAATGTTGTGCTAGTTTCAGGTTTACAACAAAGTAATTCAGTTATAGGTACATACAGATCTATTTTTTTCAGATTCTTTTCCTTTACAGATTATTATAAAATATTGAGTAGAGTTTTCTGTGTTATACTGTAGGTCTTTGTCATTACCTATTTTATATATAGCAGTGTGTACCTGTAAATCCCAAACTCCTATTTTATCCCTTCCACTCTCCCCCCTCCTTTTTTTTGGTCACTTCTATTGGTTTTTCATTTATTCATTTTCATCCATCTTTGTTCTCTGGCCTGTGTGGGCCTCCCATCGCAGTGGCCTCTCTCATCACAGAGCACTGGCCCTGGGTGCATGCGCCCCAGAGCTCCAGCTTGGTAGTTGGACACATCCGTCCAGTCGCTCCGCGGCACGTGGGATCTTCCCAGGCCAGGGATCAAACCGGCGCCCATTGCACTGCAAGGCGGTGTCCTTACCCACTGGACCACCAGGGAAGCCCTCTACTCCCCTGTTATCTTTGGTAATCCATAAGTTTGTTTTCTATGTCTATGGATCTATTTCTGTTTTGTATATAAGTTCATTTGTATCATTCTTTTTAAGATTCCACACACAGCTGACATCCTATGGTATTTGCCTTTCTCTGTCTTACTTCACTTACTATGGTAATCTCTAGGTTCATCCATGTTGCTGCAAATGGTACTATTTCATTCTTTTTCATGGCTAATATTCCACTGTACATATGTACCACACCTTCCTTATGTATTCATCCATCAGTGAATATTTAGGTTGCTTCCGTGTCTTGGCTATTGAAAACAGTGCTGCAGTGAACTCTGGAGTACATGCATCTTTTTGAATTATGACTTTCTCTGGATATATGCCCAGGAGTAGGACTGCAGGCTCGTATGACTGCCCTATTTTCAGTTTCTGAAGAACCTCCATACAGTTCTCCATACTAGCTGTACTAATTTATATTACCAAAATTACAGTATGGTACTGGCACAAAAACAGAAACATGGATCAATGGAACAATGGACTTTCAATAGAAAAACCCAGAAGTAAACCCATGTACCTATGGTCAAATCTATAACAAAGCAGGAAAGAATATACAAAAGAAAAAAGATGTAAATTTAAGTAAGTGTGTGCTGGAAAACTGGACAACTACATGTAAAAGAATGAAATTAGAACATTTTCTAACATCACACACAGAAATAAACTCAGAATGAACTAAAGACCTAAATGCAAGACCGGACAGTATAAAAATCCTGGAAGAAAACAAAGGCAGAACACTTGATGACATACATTGCAGCAATACTTTTCTCGATCTGTCTCCTAGCGTAATAGAAATGAAAACAAAAATAAACAAAAGTAATGGAAATAAAAACAAAAATAAACAAATGGTACCTAATTAAACGTGAAAGTTTTTGTACAGCAAAGGAAACCATAAACAAAATGAAAAGATGACATTCAAAATGGGAGGAAATATTTGTGAATGGTACAACCAGCAAGGGACTATGCTCAAAATATATAAACAGCTAATACAGCTCAATATCAAAACACCAAACAACCCAGTCAAAAAAAATGGGCAGAATATCTAAATAAATATTTGTCCAAAGAAGGCGTACAGCCAAAAGACACATGAAAATATGCATAACGCTGGTCATTTATTAAAGAAATACAACTCAAAACCACAATAAGGTATCACCTCATACCGACTGGAATGGCTATCATCAAAAAGCCTACAAATAATAAATGCTGGAGAGGGAATGGCAAAAAAAGGTACTCTGCTAAAAGAGTAGTTTTTAAACTGTCTTGACTATGTAGCAAATGAGAAAATACGGCTTGTGTGCATTCCTACAACTGTTTATCTATTAAATATAAGAATGTTCTGATGCATGACTATAAGACAGTCAATAACTAAAAAAATGTAAAACAATGAATTTTTTTTTTTAAAGAACTTACCAGACTCACACCCACAACAAACATATTTATTTATTTATTTATTTACTGGGGGGTGGGGGTGGATGTTGGGGGGGGGCAGGTGGGCCACTTCTATTGGTCTTTCATTTCTCTATTTTCATCTGTCTTTGTTCTTTGGCTCCTGTGGGCCTCCCATCTCGGTGGCCTCTGTTGTTACAGAGCACCAGCTCTGGGTGCATGCGCTCCAGAGCTCCGGCTCGGTAGCTGGACACATCGGTCCAGCTGCTCCGCGGCACGTGGGATCTTCCCAGGCTAGGGATCGAACCAGCACCCCTTGCACTGCAAGGGGGTGTCCTTACCCACTGGACCACCAGGGAAGCCCCAACAATGAAATTTTTAAACTAAAATACTATTTTCTTTCTGCAAGCCAGTGGACAGTGTGATGTACTCTCTGAGGAACGTATACCCATTCTGGAGACTATGGACTAGACTATCATAGCCCACAGAGGCCAACTATACACAAAATGGCCCTACAATACAATGACATCATATACAATAATGGATAAATGTACACTATGAAGGAAGGACAGTGAAGGTCAAGGCTAACGTTGCCTTGACAACATTAAGATAAGAAGACACTGGAGCCGAGTTCTGAAGGATGAGAATACATTTAGTGTGAACAGAAGGCGGCCTTACTAGGCAGAAATGCGCCAAGACACTTGAGAAAGCCTGTTTGAGGGACTCAAGTTTAATAAAGATGGAGCACTAAGATGTAGCACTCTTTTTAGTTTGGAGGTTTTGAGAACTGGGGGGTAGGGAAGAGGCTACTAGGTAAAACGAAATAAGAGTGGAAAGGCAGCTGAAAACCAGAGAGTGAATTAAGTTATCACCTCATACCGACTGGAATGGCTATCATCAAAAAGCCTACAAATAATAAATGCTGGAGAGAATGGCAAAAAAGGTACTCTGCTAAAGAGTAGTTTTAAACTGTCTTGACTATGTAGCAAATGAGAAAATACGGCTTGTGTGCATTCCTACAACTGTTTATCTATTAAATATAAGAATGTTCTGATGCATGACTATAAGACAGTCAATAACTAAAAAAATGTAAAACAATGAATTTTTTTTTTTAAAGAACTTACCAGACTCACACCCACAACAAACATATTTATTTATTTATTTATTTACTGGGGGTGGGGTGGATGTTGGGGGGGGGCAGGTGGGCCACTTCTATTGGTCTTTCATTTCTCTATTTTCATCTGTCTTTGTTCTTTGGCTCCTGTGGGCCTCCCATCTCGGTGGCCTCTGTTGTTACAGAGCACCAGCTCTGGGTGCATGCGCTCCAGAGCTCCGGCTCGGTAGCTGGACACATCGGTCCAGCTGCTCCGCGGCACGTGGGATCTTCCCAGGCTAGGGATCGAACCAGCACCCCTTGCACTGCAAGGGGGTGTCCTTACCCACTGGACCACCAGGGAAGCCCCAACAATGAAATTTTTAAACTAAAATACTATTTTCTTTCTGCAAGCCAGTGGACAGTGTGATGTACTCTCTGAGGAACGTATACCCATTCTGGAGACTATGGACTAGACTATCATAGCCCACAGAGGCCAACTATACACAAAATGGCCCTACAATACAATGACATCATATACAATAATGGATAAATGTACACTATGAAGGAAGGACAGTGAAGGTCAAGGCTAACGTTGCCTTGACAACATTAAGATAAGAAGACACTGGAGCCGAGTTCTGAAGGATGAGAATACATTTAGTGTGAACAGAAGGCGGCCTTACTAGGCAGAAATGCGCCAAGACACTTGAGAAAGCCTGTTTGAGGGACTCAAGTTTAATAAAGATGGAGCACTAAGATGTAGCACTCTTTTTAGTTTGGAGGTTTTGAGAACTGGGGGGTAGGGAAGAGGCTACTAGGTAAAACGAAATAAGAGTGGAAAGGCAGCTGAAAACCAGAGAGTGAAAGGCTCTCTGTGCCAAGTTAACTTTGGATATGATCATCCAGTAAAACACAAGTTTATATGCAAAAGGTTTCAGCAGATTACTGATGCGTTTTGAAAGAAGAGCTAGTTATATCTGAAGATGCTCAAATGAGGCAAAGAAAGAAGACAAAGAGAGAAATGAGTGGAAAGAACCCACTGTGCAAGCCAAATAGTATGTTCAAAATTTGGTCATGTCCATGGGCATGGGGAAGAGGGGCTTCCCTGGTGGCTCAGTGGTAAAGAATCTGCCTGCCAATGCAGGAGATGCAGGTTCAACCCCTAGATCAGGAAGATCTCCCAGAGAAGGAAATGGCCACCTGCCCCAGAACTCTTGCCTGGGAAATCCCATGGACAGAGAGGAGCCTGGTGGGCTATATACAGAGAGAGTCAGATACAAATTAGTGACTACACAACAAAAACAATATGGACATGGGACGAAACAGAACTACTAAAAGACTTCAAGCAAGGGCGAGTTAAGTAACGATCAGGTTTAAGTTGTAAAGAGAGCAGTCTGGCAACACTGTGAAAAGTGGTGAAGGAAGAAGTGGAGGCTAGGAAATGTGTTAAAATCTTTATTGTATCCGATGCGACCATATTCTGAGGGGTTCAATGAAAAAATACTAGGACCCTTGTTCAAAAAGCAGGAAAAAGTGCCATTAAAGATGCTAAAATAAAAAAACCATTTCCCAGCAGTCGCTCTCTCTCTATGGTATTTTTAATTTGCTATTTAATGTCATGCTCTCTCAGGCCCTAGGGCAAGAACTACAGGTTTCACAGTTGCCTGGGGCCCAAGCCCACAATTCTGTGGTGTGTGTGACCCACTGGCTATCAGTTTGCCCCCTGCCCAGCCACAAAATGAATGTGCCATGCCCATGTGCCTGGCCCAGGGCACGGAAGCTGAGGCCCCCCCACGGGGCGAGTTCTGAAGGATGAGAATACATTTAGTGTGAACAGAAGGCGGCCTTACTAGGCAGAAATGCGCCAAGACACTTGAGAAAGCCTGTTTGAGGGACTCAAGTTTAATAAAGATGGAGCACTAAGATGTAGCACTCTTTTTAGTTTGGAGGTTTTGAGAACTGGGGGGTAGGGAAGAGGCTACTAGGTAAAACGAAATAAGAGTGGAAAGGCAGCTGAAAACCAGAGAGTGAAAGGCTCTCTGTGCCAAGTTAACTTTGGATATGATCATCCAGTAAAACACAAGTTTATATGCAAAAGGTTTCAGCAGATTACTGATGCGTTTTGAAAGAAGAGCTAGTTATATCTGAAGATGCTCAAATGAGGCAAAGAAAGAAGACAAAGAGAGAAATGAGTGGAAAGAACCCACTGTGCAAGCCAAATAGTATGTTCAAAATTTGGTCATGTCCATGGGCATGGGGAAGGGGGGCTTCCCTGGTGGCTCAGTGGTAAAGAATCTGCCTGCCAATGCAGGAGATGCAGGTTCAACCCCTAGATCAGGAAGATCTCCCAGAGAAGGAAATGGCCACCTGCCCCAGAACTCTTGCCTGGGAAATCCCATGGACAGAGAGGAGCCTGGTGGGCTATATACAGAGAGAGTCAGATACAAATTAGTGACTACACAACAAAAACAATATGGACATGGGACGAAACAGAACTACTAAAAGACTTCAAGCAAGGGCGAGTTAAGTAACGATCAGGTTTAAGTTGTAAAGAGAGCAGTCTGGCAACACTGTGAAAAGTGGTGAAGGAAGAAGTGGAGGCTAGGAAATGTGTTAAAATCTTTATTGTATCCGATGCGACCATATTCTGAGGGGTTCAATGAAAAAATACTAGGACCCTTGTTCAAAAAGCAGGAAAAAGTGCCATTAAAGATGCTAAAATAAAAAAACCATTTCCCAGCAGTCGCTCTCTCTCTATGGTATTTTTAATTTGCTATTTAATGTCATGCTCTCTCAGGCCCTAGGGCAAGAACTACAGGTTTCACAGTTGCCTGGGGCCCAAGCCCACAATTCTGTGGTGTGTGTGACCCACTGGCTATCAGTTTGCCCCCTGCCCAGCCACAAAATGAATGTGCCATGCCCATGTGCCTGGCCCAGGGCACGGAAGCTGAGCCAGGTTTCTTCCCATGGCTGCCACTCCAACTCAGCAGGTACCTGGAATTAGGGATGAACAAGAGGCTTGCCTCAACTGAGCTGTGGTCTCTGGTCACCTGCCAGACACCAGTGAAGATGACAGGCAGGGCAGGACAGCCCCTTTCTCTCTCCCTGCTTCACTGGGCTATAGCTGTCACTCTCTGACCCTAGAGAAGCTTGTGCACAAGTATAAGAAAGATAGGGTGCCTGGGTTCCAGGGAGTGGGAAAGTAAGGAATGTAGAATACATGCCAGAGAGGCAATAGGATGTGGTACTGTGCCTTGGCTCCAAGCCCCTGCACACGCTCCATTGGACTTCACTTACAAAACACAAATCTAAAAACAAACCATTCAAAACTTGAGATGGCAACCATAGAGCATTCAACTCCATGCACATGGCCTTCCTGAGTGCAGGCCCCGTACACAGCACTGAACTCATGCTCATGAAGCTGGGCCTGGTTCTTGGGTTTCTGGCTCTAGGAACTTTAGAAGTTTGTAGTATTGCAAAGTTAGAAGTTCAGAGGGAGAACAGTATTTGGGAAAAACATAAGTGCATAGAGTTTGGAGCAAGCTGAATTTAAATTACTATGGGACACTGGAACTAAGTGTTAGGAGAATACTAGAAGACGACTGTTCAGAAGGAGATGATCCAAAACAATATCATTTGCTATTTCCTGATTGTGGATCATTAATTACATTGCTATAAAAGTCATAAAAATACCTCTCTAATGTGAAGATCTCAGCACTAGCAAAAGCTAAAAGAATACTGCATGTGAATGGAAATGAAACGCTGGAATAGCAACACTTATATCAGGGAAAATAAACTTTAAAAGAAAAACTGTAACAAGAGACAGAGAAGGACATTATATAATGATAAAGAGATAATCTAAAAAGATGCTATAATAATTGTAAATACATGCATGCCCCAAAAAGAGCACCTGCATACACAAAGCAAAAAAAAGAGGAGAAATTGACAGCAAGGCAATAAGGGACTTTAATATCTCACTTGTATCAATGTACAGATTATCTAGACATAAAACCAGTATGGAAATACTGGCCTAAATGGCACATTAGACAAGATAGATTAATATATACATAATGAGAATATTTCATTCAAAAAGAGCAGAATGCATGTTGGTTTTGGTTGCACATACAACATTCTCCAGGACAGATTACATGCTATGCCATAGAACAATTCTCAATAAATTTAAGAGGACTGAAATCACATCAAGTATCTTTTCCATTCTACAACAGTATGAGACTAGAAATCAACCACTAGGGGAAAAAAAATCCAGAAGTAGCATGGTAGGAAACAACCAGTAGGTGACTGAAGAAATCAGAAATTTTAAAAGAACACCTAGAGAAACATGCTAAATGAAAACACAGTGATCTAAAGTCTAAGGGACACAGTAAAAGCAGTTATAAGAGGTTTATAGTGGATATGCAGAGCAGCAATGGAGAAACTGACCTAGAGAATAGACTTATGGGCAGAGAGGTTAGGGGAATCTGCTGTAAGGAAAGCCATGCACATGGCCTTCCTGAGTGCAGGCCCCGTACACAGCACTGAACTCATGCTCATGAAGCTGGGCCTGGTTCTTGGGTTTCTGGCTCTAGGAACTTTAGAAGTTTGTAGTATTGCAAAGTTAGAAGTTCAGAGGGAGAACAGTATTTGGGAAAAACATAAGTGCATAGAGTTTGGAGCAAGCTGAATTTAAATTACTATGGGACACTGGAACTAAGTGTTAGGAGAATACTAGAAGACGACTGTTCAGAAGGAGATGATCCAAAACAATATCATTTGCTATTTCCTGATTGTGGATCATTAATTACATTGCTATAAAAGTCATAAAAATACCTCTCTAATGTGAAGATCTCAGCACTAGCAAAAGCTAAAAGAATACTGCATGTGAATGGAAATGAAACGCTGGAATAGCAACACTTATATCAGGGAAAATAAACTTTAAAAGAAAAACTGTAACAAGAGACAGAGAAGGACATTATATAATGATAAAGAGATAATCTAAAAAGATGCTATAATAATTGTAAATACATGCATGCCCCAAAAAGAGCACCTGCATACACAAAGCAAAAAAAAGAGGAGAAATTGACAGCAAGGCAATAAGGGACTTTAATATCTCACTTGTATCAATGTACAGATTATCTAGACATAAAACCAGTATGGAAATACTGGCCTAAATGGCACATTAGACAAGATAGATTAATATATACATAATGAGAATATTTCATTCAAAAAGAGCAGAATGCATGTTGGTTTTGGTTGCACATACAACATTCTCCAGGACAGATTACATGCTATGCCATAGAACAATTCTCAATAAATTTAAGAGGACTGAAATCACATCAAGTATCTTTTCCATTCTACAACAGTATGAGACTAGAAATCAACCACTAGGGGAAAAAAAATCCAGAAGTAGCATGGTAGGAAACAACCAGTAGGTGACTGAAGAAATCAGAAATTTTAAAAGAACACCTAGAGAAACATGCTAAATGAAAACACAGTGATCTAAAGTCTAAGGGACACAGTAAAAGCAGTTATAAGAGGTTTATAGTGGATATGCAGAGCAGCAATGGAGAAACTGACCTAGAGAATAGACTTATGGGCAGAGAGGTTAGGGGAATCTGCTGTAAGACTAAATGAACTCAAACAGGGGCTCTGTAACAACCTAGAGGGGTAGGATGGGGAGGGAGATGGGATGAAGTTCAAGAGGGAGGGGACATACATACACCTATGACAGATTCAAGTTGATGTGGGACAGTAAACAATTTGTTCTCCCTGTAAAAAATTGTAAAAAAAAAAAGAGACTTATAGTGATATGAGTCTACCTCAGGAAACAAACAAAAAAATCAAATAAACAATCTAACCATACACTTAAAGGAACTTGAGAAAGAAAAAATAAAACTGAAAGTTAGGAGAAGTAAACATAAAGATTAGAATGGAAATAAATGAAATAAGAGACTAAAAAGACAATAATAAGATCAATGAAACTAAGAGGTGGTTCTTTGAAAAAATAAATAAAATTGATCAAATTTTAACAAGATTTCAAAAAGAGAGATGGCTCAAATCAGTAACAAATGTGAAAAAAGATAAGTTACAAACAACAGCACAGAAAGACACAGATCATAAGAGACTACTACTAGGAATAACTATATGCCAATAAATTGGACAACCCAGAAGAAATGGACAAATTCAAAGAAATGTATAATCTCCCAAGACTATACCAAGAAGAAACAGAAAATGTTAACAGATCTATTACTATGCATTTATTTATGGTCATGCTGTGCAGCTTGTGAAATCAGAGGTCCCCAACCAGGGGCTGAATCCAGGCCCACAGCAGTGAATGTGTTAAGTTCTATCAAATGGAATCCAGGAAATTCCCTGAATCAGTAATTTTTAAAACTCTCATTAAAAGTACAGGACCAGACAGCTTTATAGGTGAATACTACTAAACAACAACAAAAAAAATTTTTTTAAAGAGTTAACACCTATCCTCCTCAACTACTCCAAAAAACTGAAAAGGAAGGAACACTTCCAAACTCATTCTATAAAGTCAGATAAAAAACAAAGAGAAATATGTCAAACACAAACACACACACACATACATACACATATATGCCAAGCCCAGTGACAACAAAGATGCAAAATTCTCAACAAAATATTAAAAAACCAAATCCAACAATACATAAAAAAATTATATACTATGATCAAGGGGATTTATCCCAAGGACATAGGAATTTTTTCAATATCTGCAAATCGATGAATGTGATATACCATATTGACAAATTAAAGAATAAAAATCATATGATTATCTCAAAAGAAGCAGAAGCTTCTGACAAAATTCAACATCCATATATGATAAAAAAAACTTCCAGAAAGTGGCATAGCAGGAGCATACTTCAACATAATAAAGGTCATATGATAATCCTATAGCTTACATCATACACAATGGTGAAAAGCTGAAATCATTTCTTCTAAGATCAGGAACAAGACAAGGATACCCACTCCTGCCACTTTAGCTCAACATAGCGTTGGACGTAATAAAGAGAAAGCTATCAAAGGAATCTAAACTGAAAAGAAAGAAGTAAAACTCCTTTTCCAAAATTTTTACTCAGCCGTTACTCAATTATAACAAGATTTCAAAAAGAGAGATGGCTCAAATCAGTAACAAATGTGAAAAAAGATAAGTTACAAACAACAGCACAGAAAGACACAGATCATAAGAGACTACTACTAGGAATAACTATATGCCAATAAATTGGACAACCCAGAAGAAATGGACAAATTCAAAGAAATGTATAATCTCCCAAGACTATACCAAGAAGAAACAGAAAATGTTAACAGATCTATTACTATGCATTTATTTATGGTCATGCTGTGCAGCTTGTGAAATCAGAGGTCCCCAACCAGGGGCTGAATCCAGGCCCACAGCAGTGAATGTGTTAAGTTCTATCAAATGGAATCCAGGAAATTCCCTGAATCAGTAATTTTTAAAACTCTCATTAAAAGTACAGGACCAGACAGCTTTATAGGTGAATACTACTAAACAACAACAAAAAAAATTTTTTTAAAGAGTTAACACCTATCCTCCTCAACTACTCCAAAAAACTGAAAAGGAAGGAACACTTCCAAACTCATTCTATAAAGTCAGATAAAAAACAAAGAGAAATATGTCAAACACAAACACACACACACATACATACACATATATGCCAAGCCCAGTGACAACAAAGATGCAAAATTCTCAACAAAATATTAAAAAACCAAATCCAACAATACATAAAAAAATTATATACTATGATCAAGGGGATTTATCCCAAGGACATAGGAATTTTTTCAATATCTGCAAATCGATGAATGTGATATACCATATTGACAAATTAAAGAATAAAAATCATATGATTATCTCAAAAGAAGCAGAAGCTTCTGACAAAATTCAACATCCATATATGATAAAAAAAACTTCCAGAAAGTGGCATAGCAGGAGCATACTTCAACATAATAAAGGTCATATGATAATCCTATAGCTTACATCATACACAATGGTGAAAAGCTGAAATCATTTCTTCTAAGATCAGGAACAAGACAAGGATACCCACTCCTGCCACTTTAGCTCAACATAGCGTTGGACGTAATAAAAGAGAAAGCTATCAAAGGAATCTAAACTGAAAAGAAAGAAGTAAAACTGTCACTCTTTGCAGAAGACATGGTATTATACATGTTGTTGTTTAATCACTCAGTCCTCTGACTCTTTTGTGACCCCATGGATTACAGCCCACTGTCGAAATGTAAGACAGCTCAAACAGATGGAAAGATATACCTTGTGCCTGGATGGGAAGAGTTAAAATTGTTAAAATTACCATACTACCTAAGGCAAGCTACAGATTTGATATAATCCCTATCAAAATACTGAGGGCATTTTTTATAGGCCTAGAACAAATAATTTTAAAAATTGCATGGAAACATGAAAGACTCCAAATAACCAAAAATAATCTTGAGAAAGAAGAGCAGAGCTGGAGGAATCACACTCCCTGACTTCAGAGTATACACCAAAGCTACAATAATCAAAATGGAATGATACCGGCATAAAAAAAGAAACACAGATCATTGGAACAAAATATAGGAGCCCACAGATAAGCCCACACTTACATAGTCAATTAATCTATGACAAAGAAGGCAAGAATATACAATTAGGAAAAGGAACTTTTTCAATAAATGGGGAAACTGGAGAGCTATATACAAAAGAATCAAACGGTCTATGTTCTCACACCATATACAAACATCAACTCAAGATGGATTGAGACTGAAATTTAAGATCACAAACCATAAAACTCCTAGAAGAAAATATAGGCAGTATGCTTTTTGACATCAATCTTGGCAAAACATTTTTGGAGCTGTCTCTTCAGGCAAGGGAAACAAAAACAAAGTAAAACAAAACCAAAACCAAAACCAAAACCAAATGGGACACAGCAAACTTAGATGTTTTTGCACAGTGAAGGAAACCATCAACAAAATAAAAAGACAACCTACTGAACAGAACAAAATAGTTTCCAACAATGTATCAATAAGGGGCTAGTACCCAACATATACAAAGAAGTTACACAATTCATCATGAAAAAACAAGCAAGCTGATTAATAAATGGGTGAAGGACCTGAACAGATACTTTTTCCAAAGAAGACATATGGATGGCCAACAGACACATGAAATGATACTCAACATCACTAATCATCAGGGAAATGCAAATCAAAACCACAATGAGATGCCACTTCACACCTGTCAGAATGGCTACCACTAAAAAGACAACAAATTTGATAAGGATTGCATTGAATCTGTAGACTGCTTTGGGTAGTAAAATTATTTTCATAATACTGATTTTTTTAAATCAAAAACATGATACATCTCTCTATCTGTTTGCTCCATCTTTAACTTCTTTCACCAGTGTCTTATAGTTTTCTGCATATAGGTCTTTATCTTTTGTCTCCTTAGGTAGTTTTATTTCTAGATATTTTATTCTTTTTGTTGCAATGGTGAATGAGGTTGTTTAATTTTTCTTTCTGATTTTTAGTGCATAGGAATGCAAGGGACTTCTGTATACTGATTTTGTATCCTGCAACTTTACTAAATTCATTGATTAGCTCTAGTAATTTTCTGATGGTATCTTTAGGGGTCTTCAATGTAGAGTATTAAGTTATGTGAAAACAGAGTTTTAGTTCTTTTCCAATCTGGATTTCTTTTATTTCTTTTTCTTCTCTAATTGGCATGGTTAGGACTTCCAAGACTAGAACAGAAAAGTTTTATGATTTGCATGTAAACACAAATAACTCCAAATAGCCAAAGCAATCTTGAGAAAGAAAAACAGAGCTGAGGGAATCAACTTCTTGTCATCAGACTATACTACAAAGCTACAGTCATCAAGACAATATGGTACTGGCACAAAACCAGAAATATAGATCAATAGAACAAGACAGAACATCCAGAGATTAACCCATACACCTACGGCACCTTATCTTTGACAAAGACGGCAAGAATATACAATGGAGAAAAGACAGGTTTTTCAATAAGTGGTGCTGGAAAAACTGCACAGTTGCATGTAAAAGAATGAAATTAGAACACTTACTAACACCACATGCAAAAATAAACTCAAAACGGCTTAACACCATACACAAAAATAAATTCAAAATGGCCTAAATGAAAGGCCATGTATTATAGAACTGTAACAGAAAATCATGGGCAGAAACTGCAGTAAGATCCTCTTTGATCCACCTCCCAGAGTAACAGAAATAAAAATAACAGCATAAACTTAAAAGCTTTTGCATAGCAAAGGACATGATAAACATGATGAAATGACAGCCCTCAGAATGGGAGAAAATAAGTGCAAATGAAATAACTAGCAAAGGAATAATCTCCAAACTATATGAGCAGTTCAGTATCAGAAAACAAACAATCTGATCAAAAAATAGGCAGAAGACCTAAACAGACACTCTCCAAAGAAGACATATGGTTGGCCAACAGACACATGAAAAGATGTTCAACATCTCTCATTATTAGAGAAATGCAAATCAAAACCACAATAAGGTATCATCTCACACCAGTCAAAATGTCCATAATCAAAAAAATCCACAAAGAATAAATGCTACAGAGGATGTGGAGAAGAGGGAACTCTCTTTCACAGCTGGTGAAAATGTACACTGATATAGCCACTATGGAGAAGAAAATGGAGATTATTTTTAAAATTAGGAATAAGACTACCATATGAACCCAGCAATCCCACTACTGGGCATATACCCCAAGAAACTCATAATTCAAAAAGATGTACCACAATGTTCATTGCAGCATTGTTTACAATAGCCAGGACATGGAAGCAAGCTAGATGTCCACTGACAGATGAACAGATAAAGAAGTGCATATATACACTGGAATATTACTCGACCATAAAAAGAAATTAATTTGAGTCAGTTAATAGTGAGGTGGATGAACCTAGAGTCTGTTATACAGAATGAAGTAAGTCAGAAAGATAAATAAGTCATAAAAAGAAAATATCATATATGAATGCATATATATGGAATCTAGAAAAATGGTATCAACGAGCCTATTTGCAAGGCAGGAATAGATGCAAACACAGAGAACAAACTTGTGAACCCAGTGTGGGAAGCAGAGAGTGGGATGAATTGAGAGATTAGCACAGAAACATACATATTACTATATGTAAAACAGTTAATGGAAAGTTGCCGTATAACACAGTGTTGTACAGCTCACTGCTGTACAACAGTGAGCTCAACCCAGTGCTCTCTGACAACCTCGAATGGTGGGATGGGGGGGATTGGGAGGGAGGTTCAAAAGGGAGAGTACATGCATACCACCTCCCAGAGTAACAGAAATAAAAATAACAGCATAAACTTAAAAGCTTTTGCATAGCAAAGGACATGATAAACATGATGAAATGACAGCCCTCAGAATGGGAGAAAATAAGTGCAAATGAAATAACTAGCAAAGGAATAATCTCCAAACTATATGAGCAGTTCAGTATCAGAAAACAAACAATCTGATCAAAAAATAGGCAGAAGACCTAAACAGACACTCTCCAAAGAAGACATATGGTTGGCCAACAGACACATGAAAAGATGTTCAACATCTCTCATTATTAGAGAAATGCAAATCAAAACCACAATAAGGTATCATCTCACACCAGTCAAAATGTCCATAATCAAAAAAATCCACAAAGAATAAATGCTACAGAGGATGTGGAGAAGAGGGAACTCTCTTTCACAGCTGGTGAAAATGTACACTGATATAGCCACTATGGAGAAGAAAATGGAGATTATTTTTAAAATTAGGAATAAGACTACCATATGAACCCAGCAATCCCACTACTGGGCATATACCCCAAGAAACTCATAATTCAAAAAGATGTACCACAATGTTCATTGCAGCATTGTTTACAATAGCCAGGACATGGAAGCAAGCTAGATGTCCACTGACAGATGAACAGATAAAGAAGTGCATATATACACTGGAATATTACTCGACCATAAAAAGAAATTAATTTGAGTCAGTTAATAGTGAGGTGGATGAACCTAGAGTCTGTTATACAGAATGAAGTAAGTCAGAAAGATAAATAAGTCATAAAAAGAAAATATCATATATGAATGCATATATATGGAATCTAGAAAAATGGTATCAACGAGCCTATTTGCAAGGCAGGAATAGATGCAAACACAGAGAACAAACTTGTGAACCCAGTGTGGGAAGCAGAGAGTGGGATGAATTGAGAGATTAGCACAGAAACATACATATTACTATATGTAAAACAGTTAATGGAAAGTTGCCGTATAACACAGTGTTGTACAGCTCACTGCTGTACAACAGTGAGCTCAACCCAGTGCTCTCTGACAACCTCGAATGGTGGGATGGGGGGGATTGGGAGGGAGGTTCAAAAGGGAGAGTACATGCATACTTGTGGTTGACTCACACTGCTGCACAGCAGAAACCAACACAACGCTGCAAACAAATTATCCTCCAATCGGAAATAAATTCAAAAGACAACAAATAAGAAGTGGTGACAAGGCCTTGGAGACATAGGAACCTCTGTACATTGTTGGTGGGAACGTTAAGTTGGTACAGGCACTATGGAAAAGAGTACAGAGATTCCTTAAAAAATTAACAGCACTACTACCATAAGATCCACCAGGGCTTCCCTGATGGTCCAGTGGGTAAAGAGTCTGCCTTGCAGTGCAAAGGGTGCTGATTTGATCCTTGGCCTGGGAAGATCCCACGTGCCATGGAGTGGCTGGACTGATGTGTCCAATTGGGAGCCAGCACTCTGGAGAGCATGTGCCGAGCTGGTGCTCTGCAACAAGAGAGGCCACAGCCATGGGAGGCCCACACAGGCCAAAGAATAAAAACATGGATGAAAATAAATATAAATAAGAGAGGCATGATGGGGAAAAAGAAAAAAAATTAAAAAGAAAAAAACATCTACCTGTTCCACCTCTGAGTACGCACCTGAAGGAAACAAAAACACTAATTTGAAAAGATATGCACACCAAAGTTCACTGCAGCATTACTTATAATAATAGCCAAGATATGGAAACGACCTAAGTATCTGTTGATAGATACATAGATAAAGAAGGTAGTATATTCATGTATGTATGTGTGTATGTCTGTGTATTACACACACAGATAAGAATGCAAGAATGTTACTCAGTCATTATGAAGATAAAATAAAATTTTGCCATTTGTGACAGCATGGATGAATCCTGAGGGTATTATCCTCCTTAAGGGGTCATATCTAATCTTAATCCTTTTTTCTCAAAATTTTATGTTTTCTAGGGTATTTACCATTAAAAGATTTAAAAATTACACCTGTTCTGCTTACAAACTGATTTAAGATATACTTAATATTTAATATCTTCAGATTATAATTTTCCTTTTCTGATATCCCTATATTTACTATACTACTTTTACCTCTGTTAATAATATTTGGATAGACACATAATAGGAATATATATTCATCCATATATGGACATTAGTACACTCCTTACTAAGAGAGGTATCACTGTAGGATGATCCTACTATGGATATTAACTTCATTCAGATGGTCAGGAAAGACAAAGAAGAAACATGAATAAATAATCTTTAAGCAGCAAAGGAAAGAATTTAAGTATCCCTGAATACAAGAGCAATAAACACAAAAATTGAAATAGTATTATAGCATGCAGAGGAAAGAATTTTAAGTATCCCTGAATACAAGAGCAATAAACTACTACCATAAGATCCACCAGGGCTTCCCTGATGGTCCAGTGGGTAAAGAGTCTGCCTTGCAGTGCAAAGGGTGCTGATTTGATCCTTGGCCTGGGAAGATCCCACGTGCCATGGAGTGGCTGGACTGATGTGTCCAATTGGGAGCCAGCACTCTGGAGAGCATGTGCCGAGCTGGTGCTCTGCAACAAGAGAGGCCACAGCCATGGGAGGCCCACACAGGCCAAAGAATAAAAACATGGATGAAAATAAATATAAATAAGAGAGGCATGATGGGGAAAAAGAAAAAAAATTAAAAAGAAAAAAACATCTACCTGTTCCACCTCTGAGTACGCACCTGAAGGAAACAAAAACACTAATTTGAAAAGATATGCACACCAAAGTTCACTGCAGCATTACTTATAATAATAGCCAAGATATGGAAACGACCTAAGTATCTGTTGATAGATACATAGATAAAGAAGGTAGTATATTCATGTATGTATGTGTGTATGTCTGTGTATTACACACACAGATAAGAATGCAAGAATGTTACTCAGTCATTATGAAGATAAAATAAAATTTTGCCATTTGTGACAGCATGGATGAATCCTGAGGGTATTATCCTCCTTAAGGGGTCATATCTAATCTTAATCCTTTTTTCTCAAAATTTTATGTTTTCTAGGGTATTTACCATTAAAAGATTTAAAAATTACACCTGTTCTGCTTACAAACTGATTTAAGATATACTTAATATTTAATATCTTCAGATTATAATTTTCCTTTTCTGATATCCCTATATTTACTATACTACTTTTACCTCTGTTAATAATATTTGGATAGACACATAATAGGAATATATATTCATCCATATATGGACATTAGTACACTCCTTACTAAGAGAGGTATCACTGTAGGATGATCCTACTATGGATATTAACTTCATTCAGATGGTCAGGAAAGACAAAGAAGAAACATGAATAAAGAATCTTTAAGCAGCAGAGGAAAGAATTTTTAAGTATCCCTGAATACAAGAGCAATAAAAACACAAAAATTGAAATAGTATTATAGCTCAGGTGCTCTGAATTCAAATATTTTACCACTAAAACTGAGATTATTAGGTTGATCAGAGGTAAGTCTGCTACAATAAACCAAGTATTTTGTAAAATTAGACTGGTCCTCTGGACGGACTGGTAAACACCTAGAAGGGCAACCAATACACAACAGCTTGTTTGTAAGTGATAGCAGGCCACCGAGAAACTATCATTGCTCCTTTCTTTTTTTTTTTTTTAAAGATTTATTTATTTATTTATTTTTGGGCGGGGGTTGGGTTGGGGAAGGAGGGGAGCAGGCAGGCCACTTCTATTGCTCTTTCATTTCTCCATTTTCATCTGTCTTTGTTCTTTGGCTCCTGTGGGCCTCCTATCGCGGTGGCCTCTGTTGTTGCAGAGCGCCGGCTCTGGGCACAGGTGCTCCAGAGCTCCGGCTCGGTCATTGGACACATCGGTCCAGCTGCTCCGCGGCACGTGGGATCTTCCCAGGCTAGGGATCGAACCGGCGCCCCTTGCACTGCAAGGCGGTGTCCTTACCCACTGGAGCACCAGGGGAAGCCCTCATTGCTCCTTTCTTAACGGC
Source organism: Tragulus kanchil (assembly GCA_022376925.1). NCBI lineage: Eukaryota > Metazoa > Chordata > Mammalia > Artiodactyla > Tragulidae > Tragulus > Tragulus kanchil. The sequence continues at coordinate 25,942,567 of JAIOJX010000024.1, forward strand.
AGACTTGAAGGTACCGAAGAAGGCACTGACGTCCACAGGGAATCCACTGACTAGGATGGGATCCTAATACTTTAACCAATCATGCAGACAAATAAGTCTCAACACCTGGTGTCATGTTAGACTCATCTAATAAGATTTAAAAAAAATACAGAAGACTGGGTTCTGGTCCAGAGAGTGTGATTTAACTGGTCTGAGGTGGTGCTCTTGCAGCAGTATCATTCGAAGTTCCTTAGATGATTTTTGTGGATAGCTAGAAAATCACTAGTTTAGAAAATGAACACTGTCTCGTCTTTATTAAGTGAGCATGAAGATTTCTCTCTTTGTTTAACTTGGAAAAACAACGGTCTTATTGAGTATTCTGTTCAAAACAATGGCTAATACCAACTGAGCCTGCTACCGCAATATTTAAAGGATGTAACGTCTTTTTTTACAAGAATATAACTTAGTCTATATTTATTCCTCTAAAGCTTTACCTTCTAAAAACGATGCAAAGCTTTCATCTTTGACAGTCTTTTGTGTCTGATTGGGAATGCTCAGGTGTCACTGTGACAAGAACCCAAGGAGGGCTACACAGGAGGAGTCGGCTGCTCCTTTAGCTCAACTTTGCTTTCTGGCTGTCTTGGCATATATTTTAGTGCCTGAATTCCTTCAGAGCCAAGCTCAAAGCTAATACAAATGAAGCAGCTGCGACTGCATTGTGTTACATTCACAGGGAAGGCCAACTCAGACCACTGTGTGATGGAAATGAGAACACAGAGCGGAGCACCTGGCCCGGAACACAGCTGCCTTCTTTTAGCCAAAGCTAAACTGATGGTGGGTCTAAGGAGAAGTGATACAGAAATCAAAAATATCAATAGTCACTTTATAAATAGAATAGTAAAGAAAGAAGCCTGTTCCCAAAACTTGGGCAACGTAAAACAAATATATACAATTACAAAATGCTAGTCTATTCCCCTTCTGAATTAAATTTAAGAACCTGGCTAACTTTTCATTAGTTTACTCATTTCTTCCCACTCTTGTGATATCATTTAAATGTAGTTTTAACAATATATAAGACATACTATGAACTTTTTGTTTAAAGGAAAACACAAATGTGACAAAGGTAAAATGTCTAGCAAGATGTTAAAGAGAAAATGAAAAAGCCGGATCTATAAAGAGAGGCAAAAACTATTGGAATAACTAAAATTATTCTTGAAGCATCTAATAGTCAAAACTCAGATCTGTAAAAACATTGTGAGCTTATACATATGTATGACACCTAAATGGCTCAGAGAAATAGCCACATAGATTTATCATTAAATAAAGAGCTCTATTTAGTTTCACTTCCCAACATAAAGCAGAAACAATATACACTACATATATATATATACACACATATATATAGTATATATATAATACCACAACCCTTAATCCCAGATATAAATTAAGATCTCTTTGTTGAACAAAAAAAAAATTAAATATTTTGCACAGGTGCAACCCTTCACTTCAAATGATCTCTCAGTGGTTATTAAATGCTTTAGTAATCTTTTGAGTAGAGACATAATCTGTAATAGTTTAGTAATCCATTTGACTAGAGACACAATCTGTAATACCAAGAGAATAAGTGTGAAACATAATCACTTGACTCAGTTCTTAGATGATTTATATGCTTTGGAGCCAAGACAAATATTTCAATTAAACCAATCTTTAATACTTTAATAGCCAGTAAAATTTCGTTAAACTTGATAAACCCACTCAGTCTTGCCTGAACCTCCCTCTTCACCTTCCCTCTTGCCATTTCTGCTACATGATATTCAGTTCTTGCTTTAGTAGCACTTGTCTATATTCTCTAGAAGTGTGAGTCACCTTATGAAGTGTGCCTTTCCAAAATGCTATTCCCCCAGCCTGGAATACTTTCCTTCCCTGTCAACTATTTTCATTCAGCCTTTGAAATGCAGCTGGAATACTTGCTCCTTGACAAAGCCTTAGCTCACACAGTGCACTGTTAAAAACTTGTGTCCCATGCTCATCTATCTCCTTACGGATGTGGTCATTTTTTTGTCTCTTGCTACTAAGAATATACATTCTCTTGGATGGAAATTCTGCTGTGTTCATTTCTGTTCCTGTAGTACCAAGTAGTGTGCCAAGAAAGTATGAATACTTTCATCAGTAGCAACTGGTGAATCACCAATACATTGCCCAAAGTGAGCACTCAGTAAGTGTGTGTCACTGTCAATGATTTCCATCAAGATTTGTTAAAAACCCATTTTATCTGCCCTCAGTAAGCCTGAAATAGATCCAGGAAGAATAAGGCCCTTTTGCAGAGTCCAGTACCAGCTTCTTTTGGGGTCCTCCTGATGGGTAATGAACCTATTGTTCACCACAGCAAAGGCACCTGAATCTTAGAACCACAAGTACTTGTGTTTAAATCTCACCTCTGCCCATTCATTAAGATAACATGGAAATTATCTCTGAAGTACTGTATAAGTAAGAAAGTTAAGAATTCAAAAGTTAGGTGCCTTTTCACACTGCTTTCTCAGAGAAGTCTTTTGTGATGATGTTTATTACAAACACATTTCAGGTTGATCTGAAAACTAGATATACTTCTTCCAGCAACACATTTAAGTGGTGCAAAGCAAAGTTACATTAGCTATTGGTATCAGATGGAGATTTAAAAAATACACTGTCTGTGGAGGTACTGCAGTGCCTCATTTAGGCAGCATATTTTAGTTTCTCTTAAAAGAATATAAATTATTTATCCAGCATTATCGAGGAGAGAGGAACGTCACTAACCAGATTTTTCTGAATAAGATGTTTCATAAAGCTTTACATATCTTTAAGACTTGAAATATTCTCAATGGATATGCATCATACAATATTACAGTTTCACTTTTTTAAAAGAGCCCTGTACAAACAATATAATTCACGTTTCCCTGATTACTCAGGACTGTTATTACCCATGTCGATTACTACACTGTGCACCACCCATCTCGGAATACACAGGCACCTTGTAAGGACTACTGATAAGTATAAGGCTATTTGCCTTTATCCTAAATGGATGCAGGTTGTTTTTATGACTTTTTTTTTCTCATTTTCTCTGCCTCCTCCATCTACTCATTGACATTTTTTAAAAAATTAAAAGACATCTTTTATCATTAAAAAAAAGTTGCAATCTCAAGGGGGACCACTGCAATCAGAAGTCTGAGCAGCACAACTAGAGAGCGGCCCCTCCTCTCTGCAACTAGAGAAAGTCCACCCAGTGACGAAGACCCAGCATAGCTCCCCAAAAAAGAATCGTGATAGAGGGTTACCTTTTTTTGTTGCTAGGGTGCTGACAAGATTCTGATTCCTGTGTGCTGGTTACTCAGATGTGCTCAGTTTGTGAAAACTGAGCTATACATTTGTGATATGTCAACTAACTAGTATGTGTATTAAGCTTCAGTTCTAAAAAAAAAGTTGCAATCTGTGTGCTCTGATGGTTATTTTCTAAACAACTCTCTAGGTGAAGATTTATGAATGGTTAAATTCTACAAGAGAGCTAAGTGGATGGGCTTTGTGACTGCAATTTGCTAGCCAGAGGCCCCACTTTTCCCTCAACAGTTCTACATCTGTGAGGTGGCCGAGACTGTAAAAAGAGTGACAAATGAGGGAATTCCCTGGCTGTCCAGCGCTTAGACTCTCCCATGGCCCAAGTCTGGGTTTTGTCCCTGTGTAAGTGCTCTGTGTGTGTTAGCTGCTCAGTTGTATGTGACTCTTTGCGACCCCATGGACTGTAGCCCACCAGGCTCCTCTGTCCATGAGATTTCCCAGGCAAGAATACTGGAGTGGGTTTCCATTCCCTTCTCCAAGTCTGTAAATAGTGCAAGTCTTCATGTATATGCATCACTGGTTTATTACTTTTACTCAAGAATAATTAGTCTTATTACTAAGGTAAACCTTAAATTAGCTGTCAATTTATTGTTTAAAGGTAAATTAAAATTGTTATTTCTAATTAATTCAGAATTTAAAAGTCCAGCCATGACTTCATATTCAATACAGGAAGTACTTCAAAGTTACCACATTGTAGAGGAAGTCTTCTTCAGTTATTGATGTCATTGAAAAAACACCAAATAAACACTTAAGTATTCACTATTCTATTCTAGCATGATGGTGTGAAAACTTCAAATTCAAACTCAAATCTTTTCACCAAACTCTGTATACAGATAGACAGTTTCACTATATTTGATTGGTTTCACCAGGAAAACAAGGGGAAGGGAGTTAAAAGAGACTTTTCACTTATGGAAACAAATTAAGAATGTAACAAAAAGCATGAAATCCAGTATTTTAAAATTCCTGTCATAATTTGGTTAGAATATTAATTATTAATCCAACACTTCTTTAAAAAGAAGAAGATTTGTAAACATTTGAAAGGTATCACAGTAATAGATATCCACAAACTCTACAAGGCACTGAGATACAGCAAGGAGAAATCTTGCTTATCAGGATTAATGCAAAATAAAACATTCATTTTGGTTAATTTACAAGTAAATGCCAGCTTAAAATACCAGTTCTACTTAAAAGGTCATCCTAACTTTAAAAAATAGTATTGAAATAAAAAGTACCATCTATTAACTTGGCTAAATTTTTTTAAAAAAACTCTCTCTTTTTTCCCCAATAGAAAAGGTTATTTCTACTTTATACTGATTTCTATTTGTACCGATGATAATGACCAACTTCACGGATGTAATTCTTCTCAGTTTAAAAACAATTAATCTTAAGAAAATCTGTGAGGTGGCCGAGACTGTAAAAAGAGTGACAAATGAGGGAATTCCCTGGCTGTCCAGCGCTTAGACTCTCCCATGGCCCAAGTCTGGGTTTTGTCCCTGTGTAAGTGCTCTGTGTGTGTTAGCTGCTCAGTTGTATGTGACTCTTTGCGACCCCATGGACTGTAGCCCACCAGGCTCCTCTGTCCATGAGATTTCCCAGGCAAGAATACTGGAGTGGGTTTCCATTCCCTTCTCCAAGTCTGTAAATAGTGCAAGTCTTCATGTATATGCATCACTGGTTTATTACTTTTACTCAAGAATAATTAGTCTTATTACTAAGGTAAACCTTAAATTAGCTGTCAATTTATTGTTTAAAGGTAAATTAAAATTGTTATTTCTAATTAATTCAGAATTTAAAAGTCCAGCCATGACTTCATATTCAATACAGGAAGTACTTCAAAGTTACCACATTGTAGAGGAAGTCTTCTTCAGTTATTGATGTCATTGAAAAAACACCAAATAAACACTTAAGTATTCACTATTCTATTCTAGCATGATGGTGTGAAAACTTCAAATTCAAACTCAAATCTTTTCACCAAACTCTGTATACAGATAGACAGTTTCACTATATTTGATTGGTTTCACCAGGAAAACAAGGGGAAGGGAGTTAAAAGAGACTTTTCACTTATGGAAACAAATTAAGAATGTAACAAAAAGCATGAAATCCAGTATTTTAAAATTCCTGTCATAATTTGGTTAGAATATTAATTATTAATCCAACACTTCTTTAAAAAGAAGAAGATTTGTAAACATTTGAAAGGTATCACAGTAATAGATATCCACAAACTCTACAAGGCACTGAGATACAGCAAGGAGAAATCTTGCTTATCAGGATTAATGCAAAATAAAACATTCATTTTGGTTAATTTACAAGTAAATGCCAGCTTAAAATACCAGTTCTACTTAAAAGGTCATCCTAACTTTAAAAAATAGTATTGAAATAAAAAGTACCATCTATTAACTTGGCTAAATTTTTTTAAAAAAACTCTCTCTTTTTTCCCCAATAGAAAAGGTTATTTCTACTTTATACTGATTTCTATTTGTACCGATGATAATGACCAACTTCACGGATGTAATTCTTCTCCAGTTTAAAAACAATTAATCTTAAGAAAATGATGTGATTAGAAAGTAACCATATTTCTTATTCAATAAACAAAGAAAATGGATGAATTAAAATCTAAGTTACTTCAAGTTATTTCAAAGAGGTCGAAACTAGGGCTTTAACCGGTGGTTAGCTAACCTGATCACTTACAGACTTTGTGTCTCAGCCTTCTTTCATATTCAGTACTGTCTAGTCAGGTTAAGGAGTAGTTTTAACAAGGAATATTTCTTCCAGGGAATTCTGTTAGCACTTATTTGGGTGTCTAAAAGATAGCTTAGGCAAAACATAGACCAGGGTTCAGGATTAGAACTCACAACTAATTCTCTGATCATTTTGTTTCGCAGCTTTATGAGTTTTAACATTCTCTGCTTAGACTTCATCACTAAAAAAAAAAAAAGAAACAAGTATATCCCACCCTTAAAAAAATTCCTACTATCCACCTTTATGGAATTGTGATAAGGTTTAACCAGTAACTTGATAAAGAGATTCTTGAGGAGCAAAATGTTTTGATTTCTTAGCAACTGACTCTAACTTTTAAAAAGAAAAGAGTGAAGGAATTTTTTAGAAAAGAGAAACACTTACTGGTACTTTGAAGGGTGAGGTATTTGCAGTATCCATAGAGTTGGGTTTCTCTGATGTACTGGTCCCTGAGATACTCCGTCTGCGCGGGGACCTTTCTGCTGGCACCTCTGGGCAAGAAAAAAGAAACATCATTAAAAACTCTACTCTTTTGCTAATCTGTAAAATTACTGATTTTTTTTTTTCTCACAAAAAAATAAGTTTGCGTTAAAGATCTATTACATTCTCCCTCTCCATAATCTCTTTATCTCTAAAGGGATATTATCAAGACATTCAGGAGACTTGGTCACTGTTAAGAATCTGCTTTAGTGTGATAGTTTATATCTTTATGCACGTATAAAAAGTAATTTCCTCTGAGCTATGTTTAATATCTCTAAGTTCACTTAATATTTGCATCTCACAATGTATGAGTCTATTTCTTTATGCCAGCAATATAAGAGTTAATAGAATCCAGTGAAATATTTTTTATATTCATGTGAACGAATTTAGCCTAGTGTTGAACATGATTTGATGGTGTCGGTACAAAGGTCAAAGTTCAGTTCTGTGCAGATAAAGATGATTCACCAGCCTGCATCCAAAAGTCCACAAGAAGACTAAAAGCTGCTGCTAGGATAAAATAACATATATGCTTATGCAGATATAAAAATAGCTCAGCTTCTCCTTGTTCTGGCAATATGACCTCACTAAGATCTTACTCTGGGATCCTAAATCTGTTCAAACTGACCTAGCACACTTCAGATTTTGCAGATAAGGTGGTATTCTCCAATTTCATTACCATATACCATATTAAGGTTACATTTAAAATCTTTTATAGAGCAATATATATATGCATATATATATGCACATACACACACACACAGATGATAGATATATACATATTATACCTTTATCACAACTGCTTCCCATCTCCACTTCAACTGACAGACACATAGGAATCCAGCTTCTCAGAAAACATTAGATAATCTCAACATGGACAAGGAAAAAAAAAACACATCCTAAAAAAAGTATTCTGTGTTATCTTCCAGATCTTAAAAAATAAGGAGTAAATCGTGACTCCGGAGACTGACATTTTGATTCCTGCTATTCTCCCTTTAAAAGACAGATGCAGTTTAAACTTCCATTTCTGGCCTCCTGGCCCCTGGGATCCGTGCTACTTCCACTTAAGAGAGAGCGTTTTTTCTCTCGCTCCCTCCCTGTGTCTTGCTCTTCCCCCTCCCTTCAACAGCTTGCAGAGAGAGCAAGCAAGAAAGCAACACACAGGACTGCAGCTATTCAATCAATCGTTCCGACTGCACATCCTCATTAGTTACTCTCAGGCTATTAGCGGACGCCCAACCACTGCCTCCCCTCAGTTACAGCAAATTTCACTGTATTACACTGATCTGCAGAAGAAAAAAAAATTTCCTGAAATTTATATTCAGCTAGTGCCAAAAGGACACCATTTTACACAGACCCAGTAATGCACACAAATCAATTCTGCCTCTGAGAATCTGATTGGGAGTGTTTACCCTATTACTATCTTCGATGCTGGACACTTGATTTTCTTTCCATGACTAAACATTTCTTCACCATGATACCCTGACCAGTAAGACATAAGCCAAATCGCAACACACCTAATGACCAAGAGGCTGACAACACAGCCTCTTACATGCCTGCAGTACAAGAAAGTTCCTTGCCATTACTGTGTTTTAAAATAACTTTAAGTCTCTCGACTTCCCCCCAACCGTAAGGTAAATGAGTCTTAATGTACAAAGCCATTTTCAGAATGAGGCACACATGAGTTCCAGCACATTTCTGAAAAAAAAAAAAAAAAGTAGTATAATCAACTAAAATTCATGGGAATGGCACGAAGGACTGAATTTAAACAAATTGGTCTGTCGAAGCACACTGAACAAGACCTTCAGACTTCTGGAATATGACTTTTAAAGGATGATTATCTAAGTCAGGCAATTCGATCTGAAGGGCAGGCAAGTGGGGACAGGGGCTGGTGACAGTAGAAAAATCTCATCTTCCTTCTTACAATTACTGATCATTAGCAGATACATCAGACTATTATAATATATTTTAAAATCTGAATAATTGATGGGGAGACCAAAGTGGGAGAAAAAAGAAAGTCCCATTAACAACGATAAAATGATCTAGTGAACAGTTCCTTAACATGCAATGTTCTGGCTAAGGAAAAAAAAGAAAGTATTTCCTTACTGTCTTCCAAACATCGAATTTTAGTTTTCAGGCATATGAACTCATTACGTAAATATATTTCAATGCTCTTATCTATCTGAAATTATTTTGGCTTAAAACAAGCAACCACATTTCAGACCCAAACAGTATGTTCTTTGTTGTACTTTTCTTTACATTCTCTTTCTGCATTCTCCCCTTCCCCCTCCAAAAAAAACCCCTCTGATGCAGCTTAGAGAATGTCACTGGGCTCAAAAAGAAGAAATTAAATCATTTTTGACATTGAACAATTGCTATTAAAGAGAGAAACATAAGGAAACAAAATAAGCTAAATCAACTGATGATAAGAAGAGGAAGTCTACACTTTTCGATTTTCCCAGCCCCCAGAATAATGCAACTTAATCTGCTGAGGCAGAAAAGGCCTTTGAGTAGTAAAGTTGTTTAGTGCTCAGAAGACTCATAAAAAAGATTCTCAGCTGTTTCAAAGCTGAGAGAAGAATGTATACCCCAAGAACCAAAGTCTACTGTGGAATAGGGAGCAGCATCAGGAAAAGCAGAATTAATAACTTGCTGGATTCGTCACAGGCGGGCCTGCATGCTAAACTGGTCCAGTTACCTTCCACGTTAAGCTCCAAGCAAAATGGAAAGCTGCCACTGTGCTCTTAAAGCTTCATTTCCGCTGATTTGGATGGAAAGATCTATACCAGTTTCAGTAGGGCCAAATTAGACAGCTCTCTACCCGACCTGCCTTATGCTATATACTGCTGCATTATTTCTCACCTGCTGTAAAATTAAAAATTCCTTTCATAGTCACAATATTTAATTACAGTCATTTAAAAATATGCTCACACTCTAAGACAAGAGGCATATAATATTGTTTCAGTGGATAAAGGACTAAAACTAACTTGTTCACTTTCTCACCCTCTAAAAATAATATTTTTCATCTTCGGATTGAAAGGAAAAAATAAGTTATAAAAAGCCCATTTAAGTTTTAAATTTCTCTCTTCATTTCCTTTACCACTGGGTATGAACTGAGATGAGGTGACAACTTACAATAATAAGGGATAACCCCCAGTACAGCTCCATATAGGATGTTGTACTGAACAAAAAGAACACCTGAGTGCTTTTCCTACCAGTTCTACTAACTAGAACTGGTTATGTGTAAGTCATTTCAACCTTTCCTGCTCTGGTCTGCATTAATAAATTGGGCTATTCAGACCAACCAGGGATGCAGACAAGATGAATGAGTTTATCAGCTTTGACACAAAAATAGCTTTTTAGAAGAATGGGGATGGGGCCAATCAAGTCAATTTCAACCTTTCCTGCTCTGTATTAATAAATGATGACTTAGAGAATGTCACTGGGCTCAAAGAAGAAATTAAATCATTTTGACATTGAACAATTGCTATTAAAGAGAGAAACATAAGGAAACAAAATAAGCTAAATCAACTGATGATAAGAAGAGGAAGTCTACACTTTTCGATTTTCCCAGCCCCCAGAATAATGCAACTTAATCTGCTGAGGCAGAAAAGGCCTTTGAGTAGTAAAGTTGTTTAGTGCTCAGAAGACTCATAAAAAAGATTCTCAGCTGTTTCAAAGCTGAGAGAAGAATGTATACCCCAAGAACCAAAGTCTACTGTGGAATAGGGAGCAGCATCAGGAAAAGCAGAATTAATAACTTGCTGGATTCGTCACAGGCGGGCCTGCATGCTAAACTGGTCCAGTTACCTTCCACGTTAAGCTCCAAGCAAAATGGAAAGCTGCCACTGTGCTCTTAAAGCTTCATTTCCGCTGATTTGGATGGAAAGATCTATACCAGTTTCAGTAGGGCCAAATTAGACAGCTCTCTACCCGACCTGCCTTATGCTATATACTGCTGCATTATTTCTCACCTGCTGTAAAAATTAAAAATTCCTTTCATAGTCACAATATTTAATTACAGTCATTTAAAAATATGCTCACACTCTAAGACAAGAGGCATATAATATTGTTTCAGTGGATAAAGGACTAAAACTAACTTGTTCACTTTCTCACCCTCTAAAAATAATATTTTTCATCTTCGGATTGAAAGGAAAAAATAAGTTATAAAAAGCCCATTTAAGTTTTAAATTTCTCTCTTCATTTCCTTTACCACTGGGTATGAACTGAGATGAGGTGACAACTTACAATAATAAGGGATAACCCCCAGTACAGCTCCATATAGGATGTTGTACTGAACAAAAAGAACACCTGAGTGCTTTTCCTACCAGTTCTACTAACTAGAACTGGTTATGTGTAAGTCATTTCAACCTTTCCTGCTCTGGTCTGCATTAATAAATTGGGCTATTCAGACCAACCAGGGATGCAGACAAGATGAATGAGTTTATCAGCTTTGACACAAAAATAGCTTTTTAGAAGAATGGGGATGGGGCTCTCTAAATTCAAAATGTATTACTACAATGTTGTTTCCTCAAAATACAAGCTTTCCTCTATGTCAACGTGTTTCCTTTGAAGAGTGTGGCATCGTAATTGACAACTGGATAATTGTAAGGACAAAGGCACTTTTGGTGGATGATGTGCCTATTCAACAACCAGAACTTAACCCTGCTTATCAGACCTGAGAGTGTGTTTGTGGTCTTTATTTATTTATAATGAAGCCAACATAACAAAGGGTGTTTTGGGGAGGGGAAAAGAGTAGGACAGAGAAAGGGAGATGAAGAGGCACAATAATTTCACTATTATAACTATAGTGAACAGGTAGCTAGATGCATTGAGAAGGTGAGCACGAGTCAGTACTTAAGGAATTGAAGAGTTCAGTCTGGAAGATTGACCACACGAAGGCCAACATGCAGCTTCTAGGGTAAAGTACAGCTGGGGGCGGGGGGTCAGTGGGGCTGTTGTCGGGAAGTGCGGACAGGTCATAGCAGAAAGAGGAAAGAGGGCAGGCATGCTCAGATCATGTAGGCTTTGTAGGCTTACACATAAAGGTGAAATGCACTCCATCCAAAGGTACAAGTCACATAGAAATACTAGGGAATACCCTGAACTATACAGTTAAATATGGTTAAAATAGTATGTTTTGTATTATGTGACTTTTACCACAATAAAGAAATTTTTTCTTTTAGTTTTGGCCTTTTATTGGTTTTTTATTTATTTATTTTCATCCACCTTTATTTGGCCTATGTGGGCCTCCCATTGCAGTGGCCTCTCTCACTGTAGAGTACCAGCTCTCGGCACATGTGCTCCAGAGTGCTGGCTTGTAATTGGACACACCAGTCCAGCTGCTCCGCAGCACGTGGGATTTTCCCGGGCCAGGGATCAAACCAGTGCCCCCCTGCACTGCAAGGCAGACTCTTTACCCACTGGACCACCAGGGAAGCCCCAAATTTTTTAAATAAAAAATACTATGGAAATACATTTATTGGCACTTTCTTCTTTTTTTTTCCAGAATTTTGAATAATCAATGTGATTGAAAACATTCTAGAATATTACCATGGCTTTTTTTCTCTTAAGTGGAGGAGACGATTCAATATATATTTTTTAGGAGAAAAAGATGTACTTCAAAATTATTTAAGCACCTCTTTGTGAATAATTTGTCTAAAGCATTAATATTTTTCCATTTTTATGATAATGAGCTAATATTAAATGCTTGTGGCGTGCTAACCACTGAATCTAGTATCTCTCTTACTTAGCTCTTGGGGAGCCTGGGTAGTAGCCATTTTTATGATAATGAGCTAATATTAAATTTGTAAATGAAGTTTCTATTATAGCAATAACAAAGGGTGTTTTGGGAGGGAAGAGTAGGACAGAGAAAGGGAGATGAAGAGGCACAATAATTTCACTATTATAACTATAGTGAACAGGTAGCTAGATGCATTGAGAAGGTGAGCACGAGTCAGTACTTAAGGAATTGAAGAGTTCAGTCTGGAAGATTGACCACACGAAGGCCAACATGCAGCTTCTAGGGTAAAGTACAGCTGGGGGCGGGGGGTCAGTGGGGCTGTTGTCGGGAAGTGCGGACAGGTCATAGCAGAAAGAGGAAAGAGGGCAGGCATGCTCAGATCATGTAGGCTTTGTAGGCTTACACATAAAGGTGAAATGCACTCCATCCAAAGGTACAAGTCACATAGAAATACTAGGGAATACCCTGAACTATACAGTTAAATATGGTTAAAATAGTATGTTTTGTATTATGTGACTTTTACCACAATAAAGAAATTTTTTCTTTTAGTTTTGGCCTTTTATTGGTTTTTTATTTATTTATTTTCATCCACCTTTATTTGGCCTATGTGGGCCTCCCATTGCAGTGGCCTCTCTCACTGTAGAGTACCAGCTCTCGGCACATGTGCTCCAGAGTGCTGGCTTGTAATTGGACACACCAGTCCAGCTGCTCCGCAGCATATGGGATCTTTCTGGGTCAGGGATCGAACCGGTGCCCCCTGCACTGCAAGGCAGACTCTTTACCTGCTGGACCACCAGGGAAGCCCCAAATTTTTTAAATAAAAAATACTATGGAAATACATTTATTGGCACTTTCTTCTTTTTTTTTCCAGAATTTTGAATAATCAATGTGATTGAAAACATTCTAGAATATTACCATGGCTTTTTTTCTCTTAAGTGGAGGAGACGATTCAATATATATTTTTTAGGAGAAAAAGATGTACTTCAAAATTATTTAAGCACCTCTTTGTGAATAATTTGTCTAAAGCATTAATATTTTTCCATTTTTATGATAATGAGCTAATATTAAATGCTTGTGGCGTGCTAACCACTGAATCTAGTATCTCTCTTACTTAGCTCTTGGGGGAGCCCCTGGGTAGTAGCAATTTATCATTCTTATAGATGAAAGGTACAGATAAAATTTTAAAGAAAGAGAATAACCCTACCAAATATGTAAGTAATTTCAGAAAATTCAAAACAAAGGATAAACAGAATGAATAAAGATAATTGTAAAGTTTTCATTTGGTAGATAATGATGTAAGGATCCAAAATATCCTTCTTACAGCAAAATTCTCTAATTATGACAGGCCAGAAAAATACTACACGTGCACAGATGCAGTCAGCTGGCATATATAAATACTTTACTAAATACTTCACATTAAGCTACCCCAGCCAATTCCTAGTAATTTTGGGTACAGAACTATAAAATATGAATGAGTGCAAATGCTCTGTCAATTATAATTACACAAGTCCCATTAATATTTTTGACATTATATTTAAGAAAGTATTCTGATAGCATTATCAAAAGGGAATTCTTTAGTGCACTTCAAAAACTTTTTAAAAAATCAACATTTCAACAAAGCATGACAGAAAATTAAATACACACCAAAATGTGTTTGTTCACCCACTCAAGTCAGTGAAATTTCAATGTGTATAATGTCACTGTGCATGAATCCACTTCACTATCATCATAAATGATGATAATAATAAATAGGATGTGATAAGCCCATGACTCAAGTTACTAACGAATGAGTTAAGCAAATAATTTATTTTTCCATGCTGTGAATTCTAAATTAGGAGAATTCTTCTTCCACAGGAGGCACAGAACACACGTAGGAACAGAAAAGGAAGGAAGGCAGAGACTAGGAATGGGTTGGTAACCTCTTCAGTAAGAGGGCCTTTGAAAACAAATGGTAAACGTGAAAGAAAATACGGATTCATGTCATTTCAGATTTTTTGTTGGAGGATTCCTTAAAAGTAATCAGAGCTTAAAGATGCAAGTAGAGAACAATTTTATAAAGGAAAAGTGACAAGAGCAAAGAGGAGAAAATTACATCCTGCATTTATATAGCTGCTAACGACATAGCACCTGGGTGTCTTACAGACTTCACCACCTGATTTTCAGTAGGACATTTTCAGCACTTTCACTGCTGTGAAGCCAAGGCACTGGCAGTCACTACCATTCAGCTGCTCTGAAATACAAATCCCCAGAGCCACCTTAATTCATCCAATTTCTATCACTTAGACTGCAGTACTTCACTCAAACAAGCAGTCCTTTCAAGTCTGTATGCTCGAGACACATTTCAACATGTACAAATCGGTGCTAAGTACAGAAATGTAGTGAATTCTCAAAAGTCAACCCATCCAGTCTCCTCCCACCTTTGCTTCACCTCAACAAATTTATTCTCTATTATTATTTTTAAAATTCTTGCTAATATAGTAGAAGAACGGATTTCCCTCTGGTCAAGCCATCTGAACACCCGCAAGTATCTAATTTCTTTAACGTATGGTTTCACATGATGATACTGGATAGGATGATAGAATGCAGTTTTCACTGTCAACCAGAAAGACGAAGAAAACAGTTCAGGGATATTTATACGGTTATCTTCAGTTTCAAATACAAAGCCTATCTCTGGTTCTTAGTGATAAAAACTAGGGATCTTAGTAGTAATAATAAAAGTATAACAAGGACAATTGCAACACCAAACTATTATTTTTATTCCTTACTACATGCCACGTATTTTATATTAATTTTCTCTTTAATCCTCACAAATCTCTGCAATTGGAAGGATGCCCTTGTTTCACAGATGGGAAAGCAAGGAGATGATCTATTTTGCAGGGCTGGTAATGGGCAGAATCAGGGTAGAACCCATGCAGCCTGGATCTGAAGTCTAAACTTCTAATCACCATGCATGGTTATCCTGTCCCCCTTGTGTTTTGTATGATGGACTGCAACGAATTAAAAATAAGATAAACAATCATGGAAACTCCAATTTCCCTCACTTCCTCTTAAATAACTTAAAGAACTCTAACAAGTGCACATGGTTCTTCCTATTTTAAAGAGAATTAAATCATACTCTTTGGCAGATAATTTACTGCAAATGAAACCCCGGCAAACAAAGCTCTCCATCCCGGAATGCTGATACATAACAAGAACATTCCAGTCAAGAAACAAAGAGCGGTGAGGCAGTGGGGTAAAGAAGGAGAAAAGTTTCTTGTTTAATGCAATGGTGAACAAACCTGAACACAATAGGAATTAAGCTAAAAAGAATTTCTACTACTGATTCTTTGAATTAAGAACCACCAAAAATCCCTCCAGAAAATAGGCTGCCCTAAGGGGATGTATAAGGCAGAGTATAAAGATTTTTAGGGCAGTGAAAACATTATGCATGGTACTGTAAGGATGGGTACATGTCATTAAACATTTGTCCAAACACACAAAATACACAACATTAAAAAAGAATCTTAATGCAAAGCACGTATTTTGGGTGATTATGATGTTAGTGTAGGTTCAGTGACTAGCAAATGTATCACTCTGTTAGGGGACATTGATAAGGGGGAGAGATTATGCAATTGTGGGACAGGGAGAGATGGGAAAAAAATCTGTAACTTTCTCTTAATTTTGCTGTGAACCTAAAACTGCTATAAAAGAACATTCTTAAAAAAAAAAAAAAGGAAAGAAAACCGTCTTTCCATCCACATAAAGCAATTTTCAATAGCCCTAAGTGGAAAGATAACTACTTAGGCAAATTCTATGAGACAAACATAGAGAAAAAGCATTAAGATTTTAAGTTTAAAAAGAACAATCTCTAACTCGAAAGCATTGTTCAGCATGAAATGACTGTTTTGAACATTTCAATCTAATTATTTATAAGATTTCCTTAATCTCATAGCTTTGTTTCGGTGAATAATACTTTGTCTTTAATTCTGGGTGACAATATGTCTTCTAATTTACAGAGACATTATAAGACCCTTACCTAAACTTTTTATATAACTGACTTAATATGTTCTCTTTATTAGTATATTTCAAATATAATTCTGGGTAAATCTGATTTACACATACCATGATTTCAGTGTTCATCTCTAAATATCTTTTGTAGAAGTATCTTATCCTTGATTATGTCAGGGTCCTTTAAGACTAATTTGAGTTTTATTCCAAATGACATTAATAGGAAGCACTTGTATTGAAAACATAAAAACATTTAAGTGTCTAACACAGAGATGAGAATTTAATCATCTGCTGAGGACCGAATACCCCAAACAAAGCTCTCCATCCCGGAATGCTGATACATAACAAGAACATTCCAGTCAAGAAACAAAGAGCGGTGAGGCAGTGGGGTAAAGAAGGAGAAAAGTTTCTTGTTTAATGCAATGGTGAACAAACCTGAACACAATAGGAATTAAGCTAAAAAGAATTTCTACTACTGATTCTTTGAATTAAGAACCACCAAAAATCCCTCCAGAAAATAGGCTGCCCTAAGGGGATGTATAAGGCAGAGTATAAAGATTTTTAGGGCAGTGAAAACATTATGCATGGTACTGTAAGGATGGGTACATGTCATTAAACATTTGTCCAAACACACAAAATACACAACATTAAAAAAGAATCTTAATGCAAAGCACGTATTTTGGGTGATTATGATGTTAGTGTAGGTTCAGTGACTAGCAAATGTATCACTCTGTTAGGGGACATTGATAAGGGGGAGAGATTATGCAATTGTGGGACAGGGAGAGATGGGAAAAAAATCTGTAACTTTCTCTTAATTTTGCTGTGAACCTAAAACTGCTATAAAAGAACATTCTTAAAAAAAAAAAAAAGGAAAGAAAACCGTCTTTCCATCCACATAAAGCAATTTTCAATAGCCCTAAGTGGAAAGATAACTACTTAGGCAAATTCTATGAGACAAACATAGAGAAAAAGCATTAAGATTTTAAGTTTAAAAAGAACAATCTCTAACTCGAAAGCATTGTTCAGCATGAAATGACTGTTTTGAACATTTCAATCTAATTATTTATAAGATTTCCTTAATCTCATAGCTTTGTTTCGGTGAATAATACTTTGTCTTTAATTCTGGGTGACAATATGTCTTCTAATTTACAGAGACATTATAAGACCCTTACCTAAACTTTTTATATAACTGACTTAATATGTTCTCTTTATTAGTATATTTCAAATATAATTCTGGGTAAATCTGATTTACACATACCATGATTTCAGTGTTCATCTCTAAATATCTTTTGTAGAAGTATCTTATCCTTGATTATGTCAGGGTCCTTTAAGACTAATTTGAGTTTTATTCCAAATGACATTAATAGGAAGCACTTGTATTGAAAACATAAAAACATTTAAGTGTCTAACACAGAGATGAGAATTTAATCATCTGCTGAGGACCGAATACGCATGTGGTGCTGGACAAAACCCACAATCTTTCCAGGGAGAGTAACAGGAAAGGGAGAACCTACATCTATAATGAGAAGCCTACATCTATAATGTTGATTGGGGTTCCTTCAGTCACCAAACCCTGTCAAGTCTCCCTTCAAAGATGATCTCTGATCTTGAACGGGTTGTATCAGTTCCTCTGTGTCTGTCTTTGTTTATGATTTTGCTTATTTGCCAAATCTCAGGTAACTTTCTTTTCTTTTTCTTTTTTTCTATTTATTTATTTGACTGTGCTGGCAGTATGTGGGATTTAGCTCCCTGAACTAGGGCTCGAACCCAGGCATCCTGCATTGGAAGCCAGGAGTCTTAGCCACTGGGCCACCAGAGAAGTCCCTCAGGTAAATTTCAATACCAATTTTAATTCATCTGCTTCCATAAAGCCAGATCTAATTATTCACATTTCTTTGGTTTCCAAGTAATACATTTAGCTTCATTTTGTCCTCTTTGTTTCCATGACCATATATCACTCTAGTGCAGGACTTTTTATTTCCTCATGGAGATAATGGAAAGACCCTCCTAACTAATCTCACTGACTCCTGTCTCTGCTTAAAGCTATTCCACTCACCATTACCAGATTAATCTCTCTAAAACATTACTTTCTTGATGTAATTACCTTCCCAGAAATCTTAAAGATAGACAATCATATACCGGAAAAAAAAAAAAAAAATCATCTAGCTCCTACCTTATAGAATCACTTTTTGGGGCCAACACTTTGTAACAAATTGCCTTAGTCAGATGATCTCTGATCTTGAACTGGTCTTATCAATTCCTCTGTGTCTTTTTAATGGTTTCATTTACCTACCAAATCTTAGGTAACCTTCAATACCAACTTCAATTCATCTGTTTCCATAAAGCCAAGCCTAATTATTCACATTTCTTTGGTTTCTAAGCAATATATTTATGTTTTAAGTTTACATTACATCTCTAGTTTTGAGTACCAAATGACCTAAATTCAAGTCTTGTGCTGTAAGATTTGAACAATGGTGATCTTGTTTAAATTTTCAAATAAAATAAATTTTAATAAATAGACCTGTCTCAATTTTAAGTATTTTTCTCCCATGTTTCCATAAACTATGTGCACTCATCCTTGTCTTGCATGGAACACTGAAACAGAAGATAAATAGTAAGAAATAAACTTTAAACAACTAAAAAATAGTTCAGCATGGTCTGAATGTCTTTTTTCTCTTTTAATAAACACATGTGATCTCACAGAACTGCCATTCTCTTATATCTTAAAATGATAAAATATCAGCAAGCTCATATGGTTCAACTTAATTCATAATAAATTAATAAATTTTCTGGTTATTTCCAATTCACATATGGCATTAAAGTTTATCACTTGTCAAGTTTAAGAATCACTCTCAAGTTGTGTCTATTAGCTTGAATCTTCCACTATAATTGAGCTTTTGGTAAAAGATGCTTTATGGGAGATTACGTTTTTCCTTCTGTGCATCATTCTATTTAAAAACTCACAAATATTCTGGTTATACTAGGAAGCACACTTAAACATAAATAAATCAGGTTTAAATCTTTATATTTTCTTACTAATTTTCATTTTCTTTGGCTATCTGCTCAGCTTGATTTCCTTTAGTTTTTTTTAAATTTTCCTATTTATATAAGAAAACAATTTGAAAGAATTTCCTCTTTTTTATTTGCCTTTTCTAAGAATACTCCCTCAACAAAGGATGTAATACTTAAAAACTCTAAGGTAGGGCTTCCCCTGGTGGTCCAATGGATAAGGACACCGCCTTGCAGTGCAAGGGGCGCCGGTTCGATCCCTGGCCTGGGAAGATCCCACGTGCCGTGGAGCAGCTGGACTGATGTGTCCAATCACCGAGCCGGAGCTCTGGAGTGCACGCGCCCAGAGCCGGCACTCTGCAACAACAGATGCCACCATGATGGGAGGCCCACAGGAGCCAAAGAACAAAGACGGATGAAAACGGAGAAATGAAAGACCAATAGAAGTGGCCTGCTCGCTCCCCTCCCTCCCCAACCCGACTCCCGCCCAAAATAAATAAATAAATAAATCTTTAAAAAAAAAAAAAAAAACAAACTCTAAGGTAACCATGACCATCTTTTGGGCTCAGTATGAATTCATTTGCCATGCTTAGGTTTTAGCATAGTTTTTGGCATTTAAAAAAATATTAAATACTAGAATCTCTATTTATTCATTTGCAATGAGAGAAAGTGAACTATCACTGATTGTAAGCACTAATGCAGGTGTGATCCGGCATCTCTTCTTTTTCAGAAGTCAAGTTATATGAGAAACCAACCACAATCAGTGGTATACTTCAATCTATTGATTCAATTTCTTTAAGGGTTATAGGTAGCAGGCCTACTTACATTTTTTAATCCCGACTGTAGTCAATTTTAATAAATTATGTATGTTGTTTAAATGGCCATTTTCTCTTTTAATAAACACATGTGATCTCACAGAACTGCCATTCTCTTATATCTTAAAATGATAAAATATCAGCAAGCTCATATGGTTCAACTTAATTCATAATAAATTAATAAATTTTCTGGTTATTTCCAATTCACATATGGCATTAAAGTTTATCACTTGTCAAGTTTAAGAATCACTCTCAAGTTGTGTCTATTAGCTTGAATCTTCCACTATAATTGAGCTTTTGGTAAAAGATGCTTTATGGGAGATTACGTTTTTCCTTCTGTGCATCATTCTATTTAAAAACTCACAAATATTCTGGTTATACT
Source organism: Tragulus kanchil (assembly GCA_022376925.1). Taxonomy (NCBI): domain Eukaryota; kingdom Metazoa; phylum Chordata; class Mammalia; order Artiodactyla; family Tragulidae; genus Tragulus; species Tragulus kanchil. The sequence goes on from JAIOJX010000024.1 coordinate 25,963,064, forward strand.
AGGAAGCACACTTAAACATAAATAAATCAGGTTTAAATCTTTATATTTTCTTACTAATTTTCATTTTCTTTGGCTATCTGCTCAGCTTGATTTCCTTTAGTTTTTTTTAATTTGCATATTTATATAAGAAAACAATTTGAAAGAATTTCCTCTTTTTTATTTGCCTTTTCTAAGAATACTCCCTCAACAAAGGATGTAATACTTAAAAACTCTAAGGTAGGGCTTCCCCTGGTGGTCCAATGGATAAGGACACCGCCTTGCAGTGCAAGGGGCGCCGGTTCGATCCCTGGCCTGGGAAGATCCCACGTGCCGTGGAGCAGCTGGACTGATGTGTCCAATCACCGAGCCGGAGCTCTGGAGTGCACGCGCCCAGAGCCGGCACTCTGCAACAACAGATGCCACCATGATGGGAGGCCCACAGGAGCCAAAGAACAAAGACGGATGAAAACGGAGAAATGAAAGACCAATAGAAGTGGCCTGCTCGCTCCCCTCCCTCCCCAACCCGACTCCCGCCCAAAATAAATAAATAAATAAATCTTTAAAAAAAAAAAAAAAAACAAACTCTAAGGTAACCATGACCATCTTTTGGGCTCAGTATGAATTCATTTGCCATGCTTAGGTTTTAGCATAGTTTTTGGCATTTAAAAAAATATTAAATACTAGAATCTCTATTTATTCATTTGCAATGAGAGAAAGTGAACTATCACTGATTGTAAGCACTAATGCAGGTGTGATCCGGCATCTCTTCTTTTTCAGAAGTCAAGTTATATGAGAAACCAACCACAATCAGTGGTATACTTCAATCTATTGATTCAATTTCTTTAAGGGTTATAGGTAGCAGGCCTACTTACATTTTTTAATCCCGACTGTAGTCAATTTTAATAAATTATGTATGTTGTTTAAATGGCCATTTTCTCCCAATTTTCAAAAATGTTAGCCTCAAGTTGTTCACGATAGTCTACTTTTTTAAGTCTCTGATTTTCTGTAATTATGTTCTTTTCCCATTTCCAACAGTTTACTTGTGCTTTCTCTTTTATCTAGATCAAATCTTGATAGTTGTATTTTCATTGGATTTCTTTAAGAAACAACTCTTAGCTTTATTGATACTATTACGTTTTTTAACTTCTGCCTTCTATTCCATTATCATCTGCTGTTATCTTCATTATTTCTTTCCCTTAACTTTCTTTGGGTCTATTCTTTCTTTTTCTACCTTGCTGAATTAACTGAATGCTTAATTGGCTCATTTAATTTTATTCCTTTCAATATAAAAGATTAGGGCTATAAGTTTCATTTAACTACTGTAGCGATATTTTATAAGTTCTGATATGTACTGTTTTCAGGATGTTCAATTTTAAATATTCTATGATTTCCACTGTTATTCTTTGAAATTTTAACTTTAAAACTTGTAACTTTAAAAGCTGTTCAAAAAGAAAAGTTTTAAGAGTAAGTTTTTTGGTACTAACTTTTGACTTAGTTCATCCATGATCAAGAGAACATGTCTGCATGATATAAATAACTTGATTGGTTGAGATTTATTTATGACTCAATCCATTGTCAGTTTTCATAAAGATACCATATGTACCTCAGACAACTACATATTTGTTGGACTCAGAATTCTATATGTGTCTATTAACTTACTGTGTTTTTTATGCCTTATAAATCCTTACTAATTGTTGTAGATAGAATTGTAGAGTTACCAATTTCTCCTTATACTTCTGTCCATTTTTGCCTTATAATTTTAAGGCTTTGATTTTAAGTACATACAAAATTGTTATAACTTTATAGTTTTTTTTTTATTATTTTTTATCACTACTGGAGGAGCCTCCTTTATTTCTAGTAACACTTTTTGACAAATTTTTTAAGAGTTTTCTTTCAATTAGTATTTTGCCTGGATCTTCAGCTCAAATTTTTAAGGGTTAAAAGGTAGCAGGCCTACTTACATTTTTAATCCCGACTGTAGTCAATTTTAATAAATTATGTATGTTGTTTAAATGGCCATTTTCTCCCAATTTTCAAAATGTTAGCCTCAAGTTGTTCACGATAGTCTACTTTTTTAAGTCTCTGATTTTCTGTAATTATGTTCTTTTCCCATTTCCAACAGTTTACTTGTGCTTTCTCTTTTATCTAGATCAAATCTTGATAGTTGTATTTTCATTGGATTTCTTTAAGAAACAACTCTTAGCTTTATTGATACTATTACGTTTTTTAACTTCTGCCTTCTATTCCATTATCATCTGCTGTTATCTTCATTATTTCTTTCCCTTAACTTTCTTTGGGTCTATTCTTTCTTTTTCTACCTTGCTGAATTAACTGAATGCTTAATTGGCTCATTTAATTTTATTCCTTTCAATATAAAAGATTAGGGCTATAAGTTTCATTTAACTACTGTAGCGATATTTTATAAGTTCTGATATGTACTGTTTTCAGGATGTTCAATTTTAAATATTCTATGATTTCCACTGTTATTCTTTGAAATTTTAACTTTAAAACTTGTAACTTTAAAAGCTGTTCAAAAAGAAAAGTTTTAAGAGTAAGTTTTTTGGTACTAACTTTTGACTTAGTTCATCCATGATCAAGAGAACATGTCTGCATGATATAAATAACTTGATTGGTTGAGATTTATTTATGACTCAATCCATTGTCAGTTTTCATAAAGATACCATATGTACCTCAGACAACTACATATTTGTTGGACTCAGAATTCTATATGTGTCTATTAACTTACTGTGTTTTTTATGCCTTATAAATCCTTACTAATTGTTGTAGATAGAATTGTAGAGTTACCAATTTCTCCTTATACTTCTGTCCATTTTTGCCTTATAATTTTAAGGCTTTGATTTTAAGTACATACAAAATTGTTATAACTTTATAGTTTTTTTTTTATTATTTTTTATCACTACTGGAGGAGCCTCCTTTATTTCTAGTAACACTTTTTGACATAAAGACCTGTTTGATTTCATTTTCCTGGCTATGCTAGTTTTCTTTCAATTAGTATTTTGCCTGGTCTATCTTCAGCTCAAATTTTTACTTTTATGGACTTTTTTGTTTTTTGAGAAAATAAGTATTTTTATTTTAAAATTTTATTTATTTTTTGAGATATAGTTGATTTATAATAGATAAACTTCAGGTATATGGCTGTGATTCACATATATAAATATATATATATATATATATATATATATATGTATATACACTGTTCTTTAGATTATTTTCCCTTATAGATTATTACATGGGTCCTTATTGGTTGTCTATTTCACACACAGTAGTGTGTACATGCTAATATCAGCCTTCAAATTCATACCTCTCACCACCACCACAACTTGCTTTTAACCTTCCTGGGTGCTTACGTCCCCTCTTTTTGTGTGTGGCTGCATCAGGCAGCATGTGGGATCAAATCAGTGCTCCCTGCAGTGGAAGCTGAGTCTTAACCACTGTACCACTAAGGAGGCCCAGCTGTGTCTCTCTTATTTACAGCATTTTCTTTTTAAACTGAATATAACTCACTTTACTGTTTTAATGTCTTTATCTATTGTGTTGTCTGATATGGCTGGATTTTATCTTTACCACTTTTTTTCTAACTACTTTGCTTCTGTGCTTTTTGTTTCTGATTTGCTATCTTTTCTCAGATTGATCAAGTTTTAAAACTGATTTTCTTTACTGCATTTGAAATTATACACTTTATGTTTATTCTTTTAATAGTCATCCTTAACATTTTAACATGTGTACCTCAGACAACTACATATTTGTTGGACTCAGAATTCTATATGTGTCTATTAACTTACTGTGTTTTTTATGCCTTATAAATCCTTACTAATTGTTGTAGATAGAATTGTAGAGTTACCAATTTCTCCTTATACTTCTGTCCATTTTTGCCTTATAATTTTAAGGCTTTGATTTTAAGTACATACAAAATTGTTATAACTTTATAGTTTTTTTTTTATTATTTTTTATCACTACTGGAGGAGCCTCCTTTATTTCTAGTAACACTTTTTGACATAAAGACCTGTTTGATTTCATTTTCCTGGCTATGCTAGTTTTCTTTCAATTAGTATTTTGCCTGGTCTATCTTCAGCTCAAATTTTTACTTTTATGGACTTTTTTGTTTTTTGAGAAAATAAGTATTTTTATTTTAAAATTTTATTTATTTTTTGAGATATAGTTGATTTATAATAGATAAACTTCAGGTATATGGCTGTGATTCACATATATAAATATATATATATATATATATATATATATATGTATATACACTGTTCTTTAGATTATTTTCCCTTATAGATTATTACATGGGTCCTTATTGGTTGTCTATTTCACACACAGTAGTGTGTACATGCTAATATCAGCCTTCAAATTCATACCTCTCACCACCACCACAACTTGCTTTTAACCTTCCTGGGTGCTTACGTCTCTCTCTTTTTTGTGTGTGGCTGCATCAGGCAGCATGTGGGATCAAATCAGTGCTCCCTGCAGTGGAAGCTGAGTCTTAACCACTGTACCACTAAGGAGGCCCAGCTGTGTCTCTCTTATTTACAGCATTTTCTTTTTAAACTGAATATAACTCACTTTACTGTTTTAATGTCTTTATCTATTGTGTTGTCTGATATGGCTGGATTTTATCTTTACCACTTTTTTTCTAACTACTTTGCTTCTGTGCTTTTTGTTTCTGATTTGCTATCTTTTCTCAGATTGATCAAGTTTTAAAACTGATTTTCTTTACTGCATTTGAAATTATACACTTTATGTTTATTCTTTTAATAGTCATCCTTAACATTTTAACATGTGTACCTAAAGTCTAAAGCTAGTCCTGATTTCTATCCTTCTCTTGAATAATTCGAAGATCTTAAAACACTTCAATTCCAGTTATTCTTTTCCTATCTCTGACATAACTACTGTTGTCCATTATTTCAGTTTTTCCTTAACAGAACAGTTGTTATGAATTCCCAGTGGATTTTTATCTGCTTCCTTCACTAGTCCAGACTAAGATAAATAAGATCTATCAAATTTTGTCTGTTAGCAGATTTTTAAATTTCCACTTTCACTCTTCGAGGACCTCGTCCTCTGAGGAACAATGGAGTAGGGCCTTCAGTTCTAATTCCTCACTTTGGCCCCTAAATCTATCTCCTATCTTGTGATCACTAAAACCTAACTTTCTGGAATTCTGAGACAGGCAAATGCTCCCAAAGCAATTCACTACCTGGATTTTTAGTTGTTTTCTTTTATTCTCTTCCTGGGAATTTCCCTCCGGAGAGGAGAGTTCAGTCATTCAGTTTAAAATATTTGTTTCAACAGATACTTGTAAGTTCAATATCTTGCTCTCTCCTCTATTTAAAAAGATGCATCTGTGTGCATGCTACATCGCTTCAGTCGTGTCCAACCCTTTGTGACCCCACAGACTACAGCCCTCCAGGCTGCTCTGTCCACAGGATTCTCCAGGCAAGAATACTGGAGTAGGTCACCATTTTCTCCTCCAGGGCATCTTTCAAAGGAAAATTACCTTTTTAAAAAATTAATGAGAAAAGATGCACAAGTCTCCCTAATTTTAAAAAAAGGTAGCTTTTCCTGTCAGTCACAGGTTTCTCCAGATAAACAATGTAACCTGTGGTTTTCACTGTCTCATCATTTACTGTCTTTCTCAATATTATAAAGTCTGACTTCTCCCTCAACTTTAATGAATGAAATAGCACTGATACTTCACAGGCTATTAGAAGTCTCCAAACTGTCCAATACAGTGTATTTTCTGACTTCTCTTGGGCTTTTTATAACCAATGACACTACTGATCACACTGTTGACCTGTACTACCTTGTTCTTGTTTTTTTTTTTTTTTTTGCTGCTGTTTCTTCTCTAAAATCATGCCTGACTCTTTAGTGACCCCATGAATGGTAGCTCGCCTGGCTCCTCTGTCCACAGGGTTTCACAGGCAAGAATACTGGAGTGGGTTTCCATTTCCTTCTCCAGGGGATCTTCCCAACCCAGGGCCTGAACCCTTGTCTCTTGGACTGGCAGGTGCATTCTTCACCATGGAGCCACTTGTAATAATAGCCCAGCATCCTAGCTGGCTTTCCCCCTACCATTTGGATTATTCTGTATCCCCTCTTTCTTTTTACCCCACCCTACTTCCAGCTTTAGTGTTTGTCAAGATTCAGTCCCTGTTCTCCATTTTTTTCTTCGCAGTCTCTCAATAGAAGGTCACCTACAAACGTGTCAACAACCTTTCTTCCGTAGAGTGGCTTTCAATGCCTCTCTCCACCTGTGACTTCATTTCCAATCACCAGAACTGTACTTCTATCCAGGTGTATACTAGTCTCCTCAAAATATCTAAACAGAAATCACCCTCTTCTCTTAAAAACAAACTCCCTTTTCCAACTCCTCTATTCCTGATAGTGGTACCACCATCCTTCCAACTTCAAAAACAGTCTTTGATTCATTTTGCTCCCCATTCCTCGACTGCTCGATCCTTTGTAATCTCTCTGTCTTTTCATTTCAGCTACTCATCTAAGCGGTGCAAATATTCACGTGCACCTGGCGTGCACTGGATGCTAAAAAGACAGAGGACTGAGCCCCTAATGTGGAGTCATTCACAAGCTAGATTAATAATAAACAAAGAAACAACTAATTGTAATATGGAGGGTTTAACGTTAAAATAGAAGCACTTATTTCATATCTGGACTACTGCAATAGCTTTCAACCATTTCTAGGTCCTTTCCCCAATGTGAAACCTTCATTTATGTCTTCCTAAAAAATTGTCTTGATCATATCTTTTTCTTGTTCAAGAATCTTAATTTTTCTCAACCGTTTTCAGGATTAACACTGTCACTAATTAGCCTGTCATGAAAGATCCTAAACAGTGAGTCATCAAATATCCTTCAAGTATTATCTCTCATTACTTCTTCACGTGAACTTTCCAGTCCTTTCCATGTCTAATCTTTGGACATGAACACAATTTAATATTCCTCATGACACTGCCTTCATACATCAAACTCTACCATTTCCATAAAAGTGCATTCTATCTTTGAAGATTCAGATTAAAACCTATCTCTTTAAGACAATCTTCAGTATTACTAATCAAACGTGATGTCTCCATTCTTCAAATTCTCAAAGCAATTTTTACCTGGATAAATCATCCCACAATCAGGTACTGCTTAATTTTATTTTCTCCACTGTTGTCTTGAATTATCATCAATTCTTTCTCACTTAATTGTACACAGTTCATGTTTTATCCCCAACCAAACTCTATGCTTCTCACAAACAGTTCTATCTTCTACGTCTTTGTATATAGCCACAATACCTAGCACAGTACTGTGCTTATGAGTAAGATTTGAAACAGGGGTAGAGTTTGGAAAGCTCAGTTTGGATGAAGGAACACTGCTGATATTAATAGAAGAAACAGCACATGCAAAGACAGGAAAGGGCAATGTTTGTCCCAGATAGAGAAAATCAATTTGGTAGCATGAAGGGTCCTCCCTCCCTCTGACTTAGCACTGCCTAAAGGAATACGAGGATATGAGGTCAAAGGGCCGGAGTAAGCTCTAGAGTAAGGTGTTTTATCTGACAGGTGATAAGGGAGTCATGGCATTTTTAAATAAGCTCATGAAGAGGGCACCGTTTTATGAAGTTTCATCAAACCAACAGTGCACTCAATTAATAGGAAGGCCTGAACATCAGTTAAGTGGCTATTGTGCAGAGATGAAGTAGTGAAGCCTGACTAGCACTGAATGTTTTAACTTTCATCTCCTCTCCTAGAGGGAAATCTGCCATAAAATTCCTTAGGTAAAGAAAGCGCAGTTGCATAGGTTATCCGATTCAATGTCCCTTTCAGTTCCACTTATCTTAGATTCACTATAAAGTAGATTGTTTCCTCCTGGTATCTTCATTGGGAAAAGCACATTCTCATTAATGGTAACTACGTTAGCAAATGACTCGTTGCAAGTTATTCCAAGCTATATCAAAGAGAGTTTGCTCCCAGTTTCGCTGGAGGAGCTTAATAAATGCCTGTTTCTACACAGTCCTGTGGTCAGGGCTGAGTTTCAGTCCCTATATTAAGACTTGCTGACATTCAGAGCCCAGCCCTGCCACAGCCAGGGTACGGGATACATAGTTATCTATCCACTCAGTAACTAACTTCTTGCTATAGCCCTTGAGCAGAATCATGACCCTGATTTATTTATGGTTTATCTATTATATATGCTTAGGTTTCCTTCCACTAGGTGGATAACTTGTAGGAATTTGTACTTTTTCCCTAAGCATGTCTTAACATCCTTTGTCTTTATTATCACCACCTGTGGGTAAAGAGGAATGGGAGTGGAGTGAGGCGGGAAGGGGCCCAAACTGGAGTACTTTTTATTTGTCCATCTCTATTGATTTGGTTAGATCCTTTTTAGGCACAGTAGGTAAATGGCCGAAAAAAGAAAGAAATTAATCTCGAGGGTTAAAAATCAGAATTCATAAAAATATCATGCAAGGGCAAAGGAAAGATCTTTTGAAGATCTTCAGTGATGACCACCTTCCTTGACCACAATGCTGTAGGAGCCAAGTTTGGTTTTACTCAGGGATATTGATATTTGCTTTTCTCCACTGCTATTTCTCTGTGGGTGTGGGGGAAGGGAACATGAAGCAAGTAAATTCAGAGCAGCTTCAGAGAAATGAGGAGTTAAGAGGTACATGCATTTCTTAAAGTCACCCAAATGCCCAAGATGAGTTAGACTATGATAAACAAATAAACAAGAAAAGAATTCATATGAGTCTTTACAGAATTAAAAAAAAAAAAAACTGATTAAGATGATTCTTTGCATCTAAACTGTATAAAAAAGAAATCATTATGGAATGTTAAAATAAAAAACCTAATTGAATTAATAAAGCAGAAACTTATGTTAAATATATAACAAAAGAAAGTAAAATAGAAAGTAAGATAGAGGTATCTTTTGGAATGACAGAAGATGTCTCACAGGTCATAGGGAATATTCATGAGGAATAAATTACACCACCATAAACTGTGCCCCTTTATAATAAAGATCTGTTAATATTTAGGGAAATATATTATGAAATAAATCAAATTTATAAAAAGATAAATTTGAAGGTGATTATTAATCTAACAAAAGTATTCACAAGTATGACTTTTATAAATATCAAGCTCTCCTATTAATTTAAGATACTTAACTGGATTGAATTTATAACTGAACTTTCCTAGGAATTTATTATATCAATAATACCATAACCAATAATTGCTTTACTTAGAAATTTCTTAGAAAGCACCCATAAATGGACAGTTAAAGTAACAGCCTGTCCATGTGTTCTATTTTACATACTCAGTAGAAATCTTATATACGAACAATACAAATATCTCACACCTTGCACAAAAGCTACTGCTCAATTCATATGCTGGCTTGTCTTACACACAAAGCCTAATCCCACGCTCACAAGGCAAGCCTCATCATCACTGCATTGAAAGGCATAGTAAACAATAATATATTTTGGCTACTAGAAGTTCTCTAAATACCATGAACAGCTGACCAGATGACATGGTAAGCCTTGCCTGGAGCTGGCACTCTTTGTTAAAGCCAAGCAAACTGTCTCTTATTTCTCGTGGCCAATGTTGGTGGCACTATTTCTACAGACATAAACAAAACTTGAAAAGCAAACCATTTAAATTCTGTTTAATTCCTCTTTCCCCTTTTAAAAATACAAAAGAGGGTTTTAGACAATTCGGGGGAGGGGTCGCCCTCCCCAAAGTAGGAGAAGTTCAGACAACAAAGGGTTAAAAGAACAAGCAGAGCCCTACCGTACCCAGAAATGACAGAAGGCTCTTCTCCTCTTCCGTGCTACTATCCAACCACTCGGCCACATCACCGGGGGAAAGGAGACTCATTCTCCAGCCAGAAAACTTTTCCATACAGAGCACAATTACCGAATGATGGAGCGGGAAAAGAAAGATACAGAGACTAAATTCTTGGGGGGATCTAACACTTAAATTGCTGGCTAGGCGGTAATCATGAGAGAGAAAAATGTGATCCTCCCTCCACTCTGAATTCTGTCTCTGTGACACCAATCTAACACAACGGGGGGAGGGGGAAGGAAACAGAGAGGGTTAAAAGAGGGTGACAGAAGAGAAGAGAAGAAAAGGTTGGTCCTTCAGTCTCTTGAGGTGAAGCTTGAGTCTGAAAGAAAAGCCGGCATAAAACTGAATAACGATCTGTGTTCAATGTCAGGAGAGAGCAAAAAGGAAAATAAAGAATAAAGACACTCAAAGAAAAAAGAAACAGGTTCCTACACTGAAGCAGCTTAGATAACCGGACAGCACAATAGCTAATCAGTTAAGTAAATCATATCATCAAACAAAAACAAAGGCAAAATAACAAATTCAGCATTTTGTTTTGTTCAGAGAAGAAAGGTTTTCAAATTCCCTTTCAGTCAGCCGAGAGAACTGCAGCCCCCAACCCTTTCCTGCTTTAGCTGTTTCAACAGCATCCCAGCCCCCTTTCCGAAGATTTCCTGCGAGCAAAGGCAGGTTGATAAATCTGTGAATAGGAAGCTCTCATCCCTCCTTTCTTCTGCTCCTCCTCCATCCCTCCCCCCACCTCGCATGGCGACTGCATTGATCGACAATAATGGAATCTGTAACTGACTGCCAACAGCAACATTAAGGATATTACAAGTTCACTTCATAAGAATTCGAGCTGGTGGTCGGAACTTGGGGGCAACTCTGGGCTTGTAGTCAATAGCTTTGTCTTTCTTAGCAAGAAAGAAAAGGGTGTGTGTGTGTGTGTGTGTGTGTGTGTGTGAGCAGTGTGTATAAAGGAAAGAAGGCTGAAATCTGAAAGAAGTAAGAGAAGTGAGCTTGTTGGGCTGAAGATTCAAAGATCCATCAACAGAGCAAACTACTGTCTTTCACCTCCCATTACACTTCCAATGTCACTGTGAAGGAGTCAGAGGCAGATGGATTTTGTAATATGATTTACATTACATATCTACATGGTTTGATTTAGGATTATTTCACAGGCTTATAACTTATTAATAGGCAGAGAAAATCAAGCAGAAGATGTATTTTGAGAGACTCATAAATCACTAATATCCCTGTTCTCTGGAGACTGATTGGGTTTGCTACTGTGGGGGAAAAAAAAATCACTCAGAGTTTTCCCCTGCATTAGCAAAACATTAGGTCTGTTCCCAACAATCCATGCTTTCTGTTCTAGCAATTTTCCTCCAGAGAGCATTCTTACGACTTAAGGATTACTATCTCAGTATACCCTGAATCCATGCCCTCCTGCCCATGTTTACTTCATTCTTCTTCTGGACTCTCATTCACTTTGTAGTTCCCTGAGGACACAGCTTCGAAACCCTGGCAGCTAGAGCAGTGCCTGGCACTGCGGGGTTCACCGGACAAAATAGCTAATCAGTTGCATATCATCAAACAAACAAAGGCAAAATAACAAATTCAGCATTTTGTTTTGTTCAGAGAAGAAAGGTTTTCAAATTCCCTTTCAGTCAGCCGAGAGAACTGCAGCCCCCAACCCTTTCCTGCTTTAGCTGTTTCAACAGCATCCCAGCCCCCTTTCCGAAGATTTCCTGCGAGCAAAGGCAGGTTGATAAATCTGTGAATAGGAAGCTCTCATCCCTCCTTTCTTCTGCTCCTCCTCCATCCCTCCCCCCACCTCGCATGGCGACTGCATTGATCGACAATAATGGAATCTGTAACTGACTGCCAACAGCAACATTAAGGATATTACAAGTTCACTTCATAAGAATTCGAGCTGGTGGTCGGAACTTGGGGGCAACTCTGGGCTTGTAGTCAATAGCTTTGTCTTTCTTAGCAAGAAAGAAAAGGGTGTGTGTGTGTGTGTGTGTGTGTGTGTGTGTGAGCAGTGTGTATAAAGGAAAGAAGGCTGAAATCTGAAAGAAGTAAGAGAAGTGAGCTTGTTGGGCTGAAGATTCAAAGATCCATCAACAGAGCAAACTACTGTCTTTCACCTCCCATTACACTTCCAATGTCACTGTGAAGGAGTCAGAGGCAGATGGATTTTGTAATATGATTTACATTACATATCTACATGGTTTGATTTAGGATTATTTCACAGGCTTATAACTTATTAATAGGCAGAGAAAAATCAAGCAGAAGATGTATTTTGAGAGACTCATAAATCACTAATATCCCTGTTCTCTGGAGACTGATTGGGTTTGCTACTGTGGGGGAAAAAAAAATCACTCAGAGTTTTCCCCTGCATTAGCAAAACATTAGGTCTGTTCCCAACAATCCATGCTTTCTGTTCTAGCAATTTTCCTCCAGAGAGCATTCTTACGACTTAAGGATTACTATCTCAGTATACCCTGAATCCATGCCCTCCTGCCCATGTTTACTTCATTCTTCTTCTGGACTCTCATTCACTTTGTAGTTCCCTGAGGACACAGCTTCGAAACCCTGGCAGCTAGAGCAGTGCCTGGCACTGCGGGGGTTCACTTAATATTTCCTGAAGTTTTGGTTGGCTACTCTGAAAGCGTCAACAGCTCCCACATTGGCAGGAGATCTTCGGCTGAATACTGCAGGATCCCTTTTTAAAATTAGTCATTTTGACAGACAGTGACTTAAAAGCTGTTGCAGCAAGGGTATCACTGAATTGAGAAAACAGAAAATGTAAAAAACAGAGCATGGTATTATGAATCCATAATGTTTACATAAATCTGTATTTTGTTACTCAAAATGATAACATAAAATTGAAAAACAGTGATAAATACATATAGAAGACTTTTTTGTTTAAATTGAAATGCTTTGCTTGTTTAGCCTCTAAGCATGGATTGATAATCCCTCTGTAATAACTTGATAACACATCAGTGTTTCTGGAACTCCCAGGTTGAACCCACTGGCCTAGAGCAACAAGTTCCAACTTTCTGGTGACCTAAGGCTCCTGTTTTTTTCTTGATGGTGGCCCCCCAGATTCTCCTTGGCTCAGTCATGCTGTCCTATTTACCTCACTCCCATGCCTCTGCATGTTCCACTTACAGTGATCTACACCAGAGCAGGAAAAATCCACCTGCTCTGCTCACTGGTGGATCTGCAACGCAAACATTACCTGGCACACAGTAGGTGCTCAGAAGTTTCTGCTGATTGATACTCATACCTTCATTCAGCCACACGCATGTGACAACATCTAACTAACCCACTGAGGCTCAGCTCAGCTATCACCTCTCCAGGTCTTCCCTCATGCTTCAATGCAATGTTAATAGCTTTCTCATCCACTCTTGCATTGTTATTACTCCTAGTACTTTACTGAAATATTTGGTTTAGGTAGTTGTTTCCTCCACTATACATTCAGAAGGCCAAAGTGTGTTCTACTAATCAAAAGTTTTTAGTGCCTGGGATATAGTGACTGATCGAAAGTTCATGGTATAATGTATTAATGAAAGTAAGACTATGATTCTATATACCAAAGATAAATTAATACAAAAGAATTCCATATAGTACTCATAGAAGATTCCATACTACTAGTCTCCAAACCAATAACCATAACAGAATCTAGTTAAGGAAAAAATCTTTTATGTATTTTACCAAAGAAAAGGCAGTACAGACAGAAAGACATCATCAAAATAATCCAGTAGTACAAACCTGCTGTGTATGAACAGAGTTAGCAAATGAGGCACCTAAGAAAAAGTTCTAGGTTGACATTTTCTCATCATATATAAAGCATCACACTATTTTTCTTTGCTTATGATCAAAACATAGTATGAATTAGTCCTCCTTAGGTAAAATTTTCCTTATAGGTAAAGCAATGAAACTTACCTGATAATGTAACCATTCTATAGCAGACTGTACATTTTGTGAAAATATGAGGCAAAGGCATCAAAATAACTGTGAGTGGGACTTACAGTTGGAAATAATGCTTGACTACAATCTTGTCAACAAATGACCAAATCTTATAGATTCTGATGGTTTACAGTATGTCTGACATATAGAGGACTTTAATAAACATTTGTTAACTTTAATTTATTATTTATTTTCCTAATAATATTGAAAGTATCTGAATAACATGACTGAAAGAATTTCTACTTGAGGGTATTTATACTTCTGTGTGTGTGTGTGCATGTATCCACACATATGCCACTCACTGGACCACAACTTACTATTTTCTAGACACTTTATTGGGAGAAGGAAATGGAAACTGACTCTAGTATTCTTGCCTGGAAAATTCCACTGACGGAGAAGCCTGGTGAGCTACAGTCCATGGGGTCTCAAATATATTGATAGATGGAGCTTCCCTGACGGCTTGGTGGCGAGGAATCTGCCTGCAATGCAGGAAACCTGGGTTCCATCCCTGGGTTGAGAAGATCCCCCTGGAGGAGGGCACAGCAACCCACTCCAGTATTCTTGCCTAGAGAATCCCCTGGACAGAGGCACCTGGAGGTCTACAGTCCATGGGGTCACACGGAGTCGGACACAACTGAAGTGACTAGGCAGGCACTTCACTAGGTGCTTTACACATAATATCTCATTTAAAATTCTTAAACGACAATGTAAGATGGGTATTATCTTCACTTCATGGATGAGGAGACCAAAGATCATAAAGGTTGTTCAAGGGAGCACAGGCAGTCACAGAGATGAAATGTAAACTTCTCAATATTTGGCCAAGGTTCCCTACTATATTAACCTATATCCTACATGGACTGATTTAGGCAGAAGTTTGCTAACTTCTCCCATAGAGGGCCAGCCTAAACATTTTAGGCTTTGTGGGCCATATAGTCACCTTCACAGACGCCTGAACTCTACTATTAAGAGCACAAAAGCAGTCAAAGACTGTATGTCGATGAAGAACCCTGGCTGTGTTCCAATATAACCTTATCCGTCTCCCCCGTCAAAAAAAGCTGTGAGGTCTAGTTTACTGACTCCTGATTTAGGTCCACACTGTCAATTCAGTCAATTTTTTTTTTTTAAAGATTTATTTATTTTTATTTTGGGCAGGGGTTGGGTTGGGGAGGACAGGGAGTGGGCGGGCCACTTCTATTGCTCTTTCATTTCTCTATGTTCATCCGTCTTTGTTCTTTGGATCCTGTGGGCCTCCCATCGCGGTGGCCTCTGTCGCTGCAGAGCGCCGGCTCTGGGCGCATGCGCTCCAGAGCTCTGGCTCGGTAATTGGACACATCGGTCCAGCCGCTCCGCGGCACATGGGATCTTCCCAGGCCAGGGATCGAACCGGCGGCCCTTGCACTGCAAGGTGGTGTCCTTACCCACTGGACCACCAGGGGAAGACCCCAGTCAATTTTTTTTTTAACTTTTTTTTTTTTTTTTTTGGCCTCTAAGTCATCACTTATTTTTCATCGATCCTCACTCCTTGACATGCGTGGGCCTCCCATTGCAGTGGCCTCTCTCACCACAGAGCACTGGCTCAGGGCGCATGCGCTCCAGAGAGCTGGCTCACAACCGTACACACCAGCCCAGCCACTCCTGGGCACATGGGATCCTCCCAGGCCAGGGACGGATCTGGCGCCCCCTTGCACCACAAGGCATACTCTCCACCCACTGGGCCGCCAGGGAAGCCCCAGTCAATATTTTTAAAGTAACTAATCTATGTGTATACTTGTCTGTCAGGTCCTTAGGATGGAAAAGTAAATAAAAGAATTATTTGCCTTGGTTAAAAAAGTTTTGTTTTCATTTTAAGAAGTGAATAACTGTCTTTTTTATTTTACTTCAAGACACTTAAACACAAGTTATTTCTTCCTCCCACTTCCTTATTCTTATGGTCTGGTAGGAAACAGTTTTTATTTGAACAGAGTGAAAAACATGTAGCTCTCTCTTCAATCTACGGCCAAGCCTTAAACCTATATCCTACATGGACTGATTTAGCAGAAGTTTGCTAACTTCTCCCATAGAGGGCCAAAAATTTAGTTTCAACCTTCACAGACGCCTGAACTCTACTATTAAGAGCACAAAAGCAGTCAAAGACTGTATGTCGATGAAGAACCCTGGCTGTGTTCCAATATAACCTTATCCGTCTCCCCCGTCAAAAAAAGCTGTGAGGTCTAGTTTACTGACTCCTGATTTAGGTCCACACTGTCAATTCAGTCAATTTTTTTTTTTTAAAGATTTATTTATTTTTATTTTGGGCAGGGGTTGGGTTGGGGAGGACAGGGAGTGGGCGGGCCACTTCTATTGCTCTTTCATTTCTCTATGTTCATCCGTCTTTGTTCTTTGGATCCTGTGGGCCTCCCATCGCGGTGGCCTCTGTCGCTGCAGAGCGCCGGCTCTGGGCGCATGCGCTCCAGAGCTCTGGCTCGGTAATTGGACACATCGGTCCAGCCGCTCCGCGGCACATGGGATCTTCCCAGGCCAGGGATCGAACCGGCGGCCCTTGCACTGCAAGGTGGTGTCCTTACCCACTGGACCACCAGGGGAAGACCCCAGTCAATTTTTTTTTTAACTTTTTTTTTTTTTTTTTTGGCCTCTAAGTCATCACTTATTTTTCATCGATCCTCACTCCTTGACATGCGTGGGCCTCCCATTGCAGTGGCCTCTCTCACCACAGAGCACTGGCTCAGGGCGCATGCGCTCCAGAGAGCTGGCTCACAACCGTACACACCAGCCCAGCCACTCCTGGGCACATGGGATCCTCCCAGGCCAGGGACGGATCTGGCGCCCCCTTGCACCACAAGGCATACTCTCCACCCACTGGGCCGCCAGGGAAGCCCCAGTCAATATTTTTAAAGTAACTAATCTATGTGTATACTTGTCTGTCAGGTCCTTAGGATGGAAAAGTAAATAAAAGAATTATTTGCCTTGGTTAAAAAAGTTTTGTTTTCATTTTAAGAAGTGAATAACTGTCTTTTTTATTTTACTTCAAGACACTTAAACACAAGTTATTTCTTCCTCCCACTTCCTTATTCTTATGGTCTGGTAGGAAACAGTTTTTATTTGAACAGAGTGAAAAACATGTAGCTCTCTCTTCAATTACTTAATAGTCCTGATCTTTCTTATAGCTGCCTGTACCTACACTTTCAGATTCACTTATCTGACATTAGTGATAAGTAAGCACCAAGCACTGTTCTAAGCCCTAGGATTCAGTTGTGAATAAAAGAGGCAAAACTCTCTGCTCTCATGCAATTTATATTCTAGGAGGAAGAGATGAACAGTCCACAAGATTAAGAAGTAAAATATATATAATGTTAGATGGTGAACAGTACCAAGGAGAAGAGTAAAGCAAAGAGCAATGACAGGTAATATTGAGAGGTCAAAATTTTCAGAGGAAGCCAAACAGGGCATCTCTGAGGGACTAACTTTTGAGTAAAGACTGCTAGCTTTTAGGAAGGGGGAGAAACCAATAAAAAAGGGCCCTTTAAAATACCAACAGTCAGGAGACTGGTGCAGGTAGTCTAGAATGACCCTCATCTTCATAAAGGAAGATGAGGTCTTTGAAATAATAGGAAACCAGATCATGTAAGGTTATAGGGTCTTTGGCTCTTGACCTTATTTAGATGGAAAGACTTTGAGGCAAGCATGATTTGTTAGGCCTTGCTTTTGTTCATGGAAGAGCTTTATTGAAATAAAAGTCATATACCATAAAGTTCACCTTTTAAAAGTGGTTTTAAATATCTTCACAACGTTGTATAACCATCACTACAACTGAATTCCAGAACATGTCCTCATCTTAAAGAGAAACCTTACGCCCATTAGCAGTCACTCTCCATTCTTTCCAACCTCTAAGCCCCTAGGCAACTAACCAACCTATGTTTTATTTTAATGAATTTTCCCATTGTGGACATTTCATACAAATGAATTCAATTGTGGAATTTGCCCCAGTCAATATTTTAAAGTAACTAATCTATGTGTATACTTGTCTGTCAGGTCCTTAGGATGGAAAAGTAAATAAAAGAATTATTTGCCTTGGTTAAAAAAGTTTTGTTTTCATTTTAAGAAGTGAATAACTGTCTTTTTTATTTTACTTCAAGACACTTAAACACAAGTTATTTCTTCCTCCCACTTCCTTATTCTTATGGTCTGGTAGGAAACAGTTTTTATTTGAACAGAGTGAAAAACATGTAGCTCTCTCTTCAATTACTTAATAGTCCTGATCTTTCTTATAGCTGCCTGTACCTACACTTTCAGATTCACTTATCTGACATTAGTGATAAGTAAGCACCAAGCACTGTTCTAAGCCCTAGGATTCAGTTGTGAATAAAAGAGGCAAAACTCTCTGCTCTCATGCAATTTATATTCTAGGAGGAAGAGATGAACAGTCCACAAGATTAAGAAGTAAAATATATATAATGTTAGATGGTGAACAGTACCAAGGAGAAGAGTAAAGCAAAGAGCAATGACAGGTAATATTGAGAGGTCAAAATTTTCAGAGGAAGCCAAACAGGGCATCTCTGAGGGACTAACTTTTGAGTAAAGACTGCTAGCTTTTAGGAAGGGGGAGAAACCAATAAAAAGGCCTTAAAGTACCAACAGTCAGGAGACTGGTGCAGGTAGTCTAGAATGACCCTCATCTTCATAAAGGAAGATGAGGTCTTTGAAATAATAGGAAACCAGATCATGTAAGGTTATAGGGTCTTTGGCTCTTGACCTTATTTAGATGGAAAGACTTTGAGGCAAGCATGATTTGTTAGGCCTTGCTTTTGTTCATGGAAGAGCTTTATTGAAATAAAAGTCATATACCATAAAGTTCACCTTTTAAAAGTGGTTTTAAATATCTTCACAACGTTGTATAACCATCACTACAACTGAATTCCAGAACATGTCCTCATCTTAAAGAGAAACCTTACGCCCATTAGCAGTCACTCTCCATTCTTTCCAACCTCTAAGCCCCTAGGCAACTAACCAACCTATGTTTTATTTTAATGAATTTTCCCATTGTGGACATTTCATACAAATGAATTCATATATTCTGTGACTTTTTGCCTAATTTTCATTTATTTTTGTTCATGCTGCAGCATGGATCATTACTTGTTTTTAATGGCTGAATAGTATTCCACTGACAGACATATAGGTTCTTTCCACTCATTGATATTCTAAATAATGGTGCTATGAATATTCTAAGTTCTTGTGTGGGAACCACTATACCTTAAAAGGATATCCAGGACTTCCCTGGGGGTCCAGTGGTTAAGAATCCTCCTGCCAATGCAGGGGACACAGGTTCGGTCCCTATTCTGGGAAGATCCCACGTGCCTGGGAGCAACTAAGCTTGTGTGCCACAACTACTGACCGACGTGCCACAACTAGAGTGTAGCCTCTGCTCTTCACAACTAGAGCACATGCGACAATGAAGATCCAGAACAGCCAAAAATCAATAAAATAATTAAACATCATTTAAAGATGTCCAAATAAGATGAATCATATAATCTGCTTTTTCTGTGCTAGAAATTCTAAAATGCTACAGCAGAGAGCGATTTTCTAATTTTAAAAGTACCATGTTCTCCTCCTAATCCTTATGGGATTTCTATCTTTCTTGAAGAAATCAAAACTAATGAATCAGTCTCCTTCCCCCTACTTTATTGTTGTTATACACAGAAATAGGGAATGAACAAAGGTAAGTAATGCACGAAAATAGAGCTTTTCATAAATTGCAACTAAAGTTGGCAAAGGTAGTAGAGGCTTGTTTCTTTTGTGTGTGGGGGAGTAGCTTTACATTTTGATATAGTTTAAAATTTACAAAAAAAGTTCAAGTAGAGGGCTTCCCTGGCAGCTCAGTGGTAAAGAGTTCACCTGCCAATGCAGGAGACATGAGTTAGATCCCTGACCTGGGAAGATCCCACATGCTGTGGAGCAACTAAGCCCGCAAGCCACAACTATTGAGCCTGTGCTCTAAAACCTCAGAGCCACAACTATTGGGCCCATGTGCCACAACTATTGAAGCCTGTAAGCCCTAGAGCTCAAGTTCCACCATAAGAAAAGTCACTGCAACAAGAAGCCTGGTGCAAGGGGCGCCGGTTCGATCCCTGGCCTGGGAAGATCCCACGTGCCGCGGAGCAGCTGGACTGATGTGTCCAATTACCGAGCCGGAGCTCTGGAGCGCATGCGCCCAGAGCCGGCGCTCTGCAGTGACAGACGCCACCGTGATGGGAGGCCCACAGGAGCCAAAGAACAAAGACGGATGAAAATAGAGAAATGAAAGACCAACAGAAGTGGCCCGCCTACTCCCCTCCCTCCTTAATCCGACCCCTGCCCAAAATAAAAATAAATAAATAAATCTTTAAAAAAAAAAAAAAAAAAAAAAAACAAGAAGCCTGCTCACCTCCACTGGTGAGTGGCCCCTACTCCCACTAGAGAAAAGCCCGTGGCAGCAGTGAAAACCCAGAGCAGCCAAAAAATAAATAAATAAATAAAAATTTTTAAAAAGAGGTGCAAATAGAGTACAAGGAAGCCTTATACACATTTCATCCAGATTCACCAATTTACATTTAGTTACCTTTATTTAATAAATGAATTTTTCTAAACAACTTGGAAACTTGGAGACATTATGCTCTTTACTGCCAATGGCTTCAGTGTATATTTTCTAAAACAAAGGACATTCTCTTATATAATATAGAACAATGATCAAAATCAGTAAATTTAAAACTGATGTGGGTTAATATTTTAAGGATAAAATTAAATTTGCCTCTGTGTGTAAAATCTGCTATACGCATTCTATTTCAATATCATACAAAGTTCTCTATTTGAGAAACAAATTGACTTCAAGCAGTGGTGACTGAGAAATCCTAAGTATTGATTGAAGGTATAATTAATTCAAAGTAAGAGTCTAAATCATATTTAAGAAATGCCTGTTGTACTTTTGAAGGATTACTATTGAACTTATTAACATTCAATATACTGTTGTGATAAAGGACTAGAAGTAGAAATAACTAATTTTCAAAAAAGGTAACTAAAGAGTAAAGTCAAGTGATTGCATTTCCATCCAGATATTCTCTTGGACATGCACAACCTTTTGCCTCTAAAAAGCTTAAAGTAAATGTCAAACCATAACTTTTCCTTTTATTTTGGTGAGGAGATATTTTACTAAAAGAGAAATAGAGCTGAATTTTACAAAATCATCAGTTTAACATATCAAATAGTACCGTATATATATATATATATGCACATGTGTATGTATATATATTCCTCAAACCACTTACATATTATAAGTTATATATCAGTGAATGCACTCAAGCATTGTTTTCACTTGTCAGAAATGTTCTGTTATGATTAGAGCCAAAGAAATAATGAAGCTAAGTTGAATTTTCATTCATTCGGATTTAGGAAGTAGCACTTTTGACATGCGAAGCCATGAAGAAATAAGGATGTTGCTATTATAAAGAGGCATTCCTTATAATTCTATGATTATTTAAAACAGGTAATCTCCTCCATTGAAAAGCGGAATCAAAATTAAAAGCAGTTTTTAAAATAAAGGTAGAAACACTTATAAAACAGAAGCTTAAAATGAATGTGTCAAAGACTAATGGCAGATTTTGTTTGAGGAAGTTGATGACTATCTACAATTAAGATAATCAGATTCCTTAAACACTAAAGCTATTCTTTTAAGGAAAAAGTGTAAATAAAAGTGACAGCTATAGTTAATGAACAGAAAGCTCCTTCTCAAAAAGATCCAGAAAGCAGCTAATATATAATCATACTTACATTATTTTCCTTGAAAATAAAAAGTTAAACTTTACAATTAATTGTACTGAAAGCAAATCTTGGAGTCTGTTATTTAGCTTTTAACACAATATCAAGTAAACAGACTCTCAATATTTATTGAGTGGGTAGACGGATAGATAAACCTCTACATCTAAAAGCATCGATGTTATGCAAGCAAACTGAAAACATTTTCTGTAATGTCTCTAGAACCAGCAATAGTTAAAACATTTGTATCAGGAATGATAAAAGATCAAATGTATTATGTACTTAAAAGGTACTGGTAGTACATGAAGTGCTTTGCATATGCTAACTGAAAAATCAGCATTTGCCATCTGCTTCTACAAGACTTAAATCACTAGTCACTGCAAGCTGTTGACCTTCAACACAACCTGAAAAGAGTGCAGGGTGGAGATCAGAAATGAGGCACTCTGCTGCAGGAAAGACTGGCAGAACAGGCCTTCAAACAGTTATTTTTAGGAGATGATTTTATGAGCCCAAAGTTTTGTATTTTGTCGTATCTAAGAAAAGGCTAGAATTATCAACATATATACTGACTCCCCACCCTTCCCAACACACACACACACAACCTCTTCAGCACAGTTAATCAGAGCTACCTGAGACACTATTATCCCCATAAGGTCCCCAATAAAACTAAACTCCCAGCTCTCACATTGTGCTTTTTTTTCAGTGAACACAGGTTTGATCTCATTTATTCCTCATAACAGCCTGTGTGGTAGTACTATTTTCTATCTGGGGAAACGATGGTTTAAAGAAAACTAATTAAGGTTGACAGCAAGCAAGAAGTTCAAAGGAAATCAAGTACAATACTGATGCTTGAAGCTATCTTGGGGAAACGATGGTTAATTAAAAGCAGTTTTTAAAATAAAGGTAGAAACACTTATAAAACAGAAGCTTAAAATGAATGTGTCAAAGACTAATGGCAGATTTTGTTTGAGGAAGTTGATGACTATCTACAATTAAGATAATCAGATTCCTTAAACACTAAAGCTATTCTTTTAAGGAAAAAGTGTAAATAAAAGTGACAGCTATAGTTAATGAACAGAAAGCTCCTTCTCAAAAAGATCCAGAAAGCAGCTAATATATAATCATACTTACATTATTTTCCTTGAAAATAAAAAGTTAAACTTTACAATTAATTGTACTGAAAGCAAATCTTGGAGTCTGTTATTTAGCTTTTAACACAATATCAAGTAAACAGACTCTCAATATTTATTGAGTGGGTAGACGGATAGATAAACCTCTACATCTAAAAGCATCGATGTTATGCAAGCAAACTGAAAACATTTTCTGTAATGTCTCTAGAACCAGCAATAGTTAAAACATTTGTATCAGGAATGATAAAAGATCAAATGTATTATGTACTTAAAAGGTACTGGTAGTACATGAAGTGCTTTGCATATGCTAACTGAAAAATCAGCATTTGCCATCTGCTTCTACAAGACTTAAATCACTAGTCACTGCAAGCTGTTGACCTTCAACACAACCTGAAAAGAGTGCAGGGTGGAGATCAGAAATGAGGCACTCTGCTGCAGGAAAGACTGGCAGAACAGGCCTTCAAACAGTTATTTTTAGGAGATGATTTTATGAGCCCAAAGTTTTGTATTTTGTCGTATCTAAGAAAAGGCTAGAATTATCAACATATATACTGACTCCCCACCCTTCCCAACACACACACACACAACCTCTTCAGCACAGTTAATCAGAGCTACCTGAGACACTATTATCCCCATAAGGTCCCCAATAAAACTAAACTCCCAGCTCTCACATTGTGCTTTTTTTTCAGTGAACACAGGTTTGATCTCATTTATTCCTCATAACAGCCTGTGTGGTAGTACTATTTTCTATCTGGGGAAACGATGGTTTAAAGAAAACTAATTAAGGTTGACAGCAAGCAAGAAGTTCAAAAAGGAAATCAACCTTGAATATTCATAGGAAGTACTGATGCTGAAGCTGAAGCTCCAATACTTTGGCCACCTGATGAGAAGAACAGGCTCATCGGAAAAGACTCTAATGCTGGGAAACTGAAGGTAGAAGGAGAAGAGGGTGGCAGAGGATGAGATGGTCAGATAGCATCACCAACTCAATGGACATGAATTTGAGCAAACTCTGAGAGACGGTGAAGGTTAGGGAAGCCTGGGGTGCTGCAATCCATGGGGTCACAAAGAGTCAGACACAACTTAGAGACTGAACAACAAGAAGATTGAGAGAAGTGACAAAATCATATAGTCAATAAGGAGTTGGAGATGGGAGGTGCCAGGAGTTAGACAGTCCTATGCCAGAGTCAACCCTCTTAACCACTTTCCACCTTAAGAGTTTTTTTCCTGTAAAACTTTTAGGTATTTCGGGAATGGTTTGAAAGGTGAACAGTTATTAAGTGGGAAACAAAACTGTTTTTATTGCTCAATGATCTGAGACAGCACAATGGTAAATAAATTGTGTAGGAATCCAAAGATCCCAACTAAATCAGGAAGCCAGATGCCATAGTTTCTATAAAGTGAAGGAATGAAAAGATGAACTTGGATTTCAGACATTTGTTTTATTCCTTTCTACCTTTCTGATAGCTTGATTGTTTCTCACAAGTATCTTTTAACAAAGGGAAAGTTAGTGCAATGCTTGGCACAGGGTAAGAACTCAATTCTTGCTAAATGAATGAATAAAGGAAAATATTTTTCCATGCCTGATCAGGATATGTGACATGGTTGTTTGACCCTACAGGCATTTTAATGAGGCTGTTTGATGCTATGGTGGGCAGATTTGCTACTGTTACTTTTACAAAGTCAAGCCAAAAAGCATTTGTAATTGGGAAAAATGCCTGGTGGACTTAAGAGAAAACTAACTTTGAACACACACACACACAACCTCTTCAGCACAGTTAATCAGAGCTACCTGAGACACTATTATCCCCATAAGGTCCCCAATAAAACTAAACTCCCAGCTCTCACATTGTGCTTTTTTTTCAGTGAACACAGGTTTGATCTCATTTATTCCTCATAACAGCCTGTGTGGTAGTACTATTTTCTATCTGGGGAAACGATGGTTTAAAGAAAACTAATTAAGGTTGACAGCAAGCAAGAAGTTCAAAAAGGAAATCAACCTTGAATATTCATAGGAAGTACTGATGCTGAAGCTGAAGCTCCAATACTTTGGCCACCTGATGAGAAGAACAGGCTCATCGGAAAAGACTCTAATGCTGGGAAACTGAAGGTAGAAGGAGAAGAGGGTGGCAGAGGATGAGATGGTCAGATAGCATCACCAACTCAATGGACATGAATTTGAGCAAACTCTGAGAGACGGTGAAGGTTAGGGAAGCCTGGGGTGCTGCAATCCATGGGGTCACAAAGAGTCAGACACAACTTAGAGACTGAACAACAAGAAGATTGAGAGAAGTGACAAAATCATATAGTCAATAAGGAGTTGGAGATGGGAGGTGCCAGGAGTTAGACAGTCCTATGCCAGAGTCAACCCTCTTAACCACTTTCCACCTTAAGAGTTTTTTTCCTGTAAAACTTTTAGGTATTTCGGGAATGGTTTGAAAGGTGAACAGTTATTAAGTGGGAAACAAAACTGTTTTTATTGCTCAATGATCTGAGACAGCACAATGGTAAATAAATTGTGTAGGAATCCAAAGATCCCAACTAAATCAGGAAGCCAGATGCCATAGTTTCTATAAAGTGAAGGAATGAAAAGATGAACTTGGATTTCAGACATTTGTTTTATTCCTTTCTACCTTTCTGATAGCTTGATTGTTTCTCACAAGTATCTTTTAACAAAGGGAAAGTTAGTGCAATGCTTGGCACAGGGTAAGAACTCAATTCTTGCTAAATGAATGAATAAAGGAAAATATTTTTCCATGCCTGATCAGGATATGTGACATGGTTGTTTGACCCTACAGGCATTTTAATGAGGCTGTTTGATGCTATGGTGGGCAGATTTGCTACTGTTACTTTTACAAAGTCAAGCCAATTTTTAGCCATCATTTTAAGTAATTTTTTCAAGTTACAGAATGTAACATGCTTGAGGGAAAAAATATTGCCTGGTGGACTTAAGAGAAAAACTAACTTTGAACACATGGTACCAAATAAAAATTAATGGGTATTGATGATTATGGGTACATAAAGATTATTATGATAATTGAATGTATATACTATTACAACTCAAAAAAATCAAGTGGTTTCACATCTCTTTTTTTTTTTTACATTAAAAACCATAACTATCAAAAAATTTCAATAGATTTATTTTCACTTGGATTGTTAAACACCATACAGAGACATGCCCAGAAAACAAACAACTCTTCATTTTCCTTTTGGCTAACATTTGAATAAGTTGCAAATTGGGCTTTAGTATAAGAATGAATTGGAACAAAACAATTGCATCAAGAGATATGCAAAACAAGCGCCATTTGATCTTAAGTAAGTTCAGTGTTGGCCTCTTTTATTGTTTTCTTTTCTTATTTATTTTCATCCATCTTTATTCTTTGGCCTGTATGGGCCACCCATTGCAGCGGCCTCTCTTGTTGCAGAGCACCGGCTCTGGGCGTACGGGCTCCAAAGTGCTGACTCGGAATTGGACACACTGGTCCAGCCACTCTGCAGCACATGAGATCTTCTCTGGCCAGGGATCGAACCACCTTGCACTGCAAGGTGCACTCTTTACCCACTGGGCCACCAGGGAAGCCCTTAAGTAAGTTTAAAAGTCAAAACTTCTTTATTATTGTCCACCTGGAGAGGTCATTCATATAAAAATTGTGGCATCCAAAATCAGAAAGAAACCCCAAAAACCTGTTCTCAAGAAGCTCATGGTTTATACTTCTCTGATGGTCCACCTTCATTACTCAGATTTAAGGAGAGAAAGTATCCTTAATGACTTTCTCATTTAAACTAACCTGATCCCTAGTGAAGAGTACTTTTGAAGAGTACAAAAGAGAGAGAGAGAGAGAGAAAGAGAGAGAGAGAGATGTACAACCCAAAGAATGGTAAGGGGATAGTGCTTTATTATTTGAAGGAATCTTAGGTTATAATTGCCTGAACAATCTCCTCCTCTACTTAAGTTTGTGCACAGATGGACATGAATCTTCCCCTCCCTCTCTTGGAAAAGAACACTGAGTAAGATACTTCCTGTTGCACCCCGCCCCCAACAGAAACACACGCCCCCCACACATTTAAAATAAACTCATAGAGGATTAACTATCCTCATTTCTTTAAGCATTTCAAAGAAATGGGAAAACAACTGGGGCCAGATACATCCTTAGGGTTATTAGGAGGTGGCCTGTCTCTGATACCCGATGTCCTCAGGTCTTTATGGGCAGGGCAAAAAGGACTAATCTTGCAAAATGTCAGTGCTGGTCTAGAAAGGCATGCTTTCCCTGCTTATCTATCCTCCCCACCTCCCCCACTAATAAATAAGCACCAGAAGAATCACATAAAAACTAGAGAGCTGAGGCAGTAGACCTGCAAGAGAAAGGCGGGGGGAGGGACAGTGGAAGTCACTCAGTTGTGTCTCTTTGCAACCCACGGATGAGCCATGGAGTTTTCCAAGCAAGAATACTGAAGTGAGTAGACTTTCCTTTTTCCAGGGTATCTTCTCAACCCAGAGTGGGAGGGAGGGGAGGACAAAGACCATGGTTTGAATTATGTCTCCTAAAAATTCAGGAAGTGTGAACTCCCAGTACCTTAGGACAGGATGTTAATTCAGAAATAGGCCACTGCTGACATATCTGGTTAACATGAGATCATGAGAGGGAACCTTAATCCAATACTGGTGATATTGCACACATGCAGAAATAACACCATATGAAGATGAAATCAGAGACCAGGGTAATACTTCTACAAGCCAAGGAACATCAAAGATTGCCAGCTAACTAGGCAAGGAATAATGCATCTCTGGAGAAAAACCCTCTCTCCCAGTCTTGGCTTTCACACAGTGGTAGATGTAGGGGTTGAGGGTCCTAAAGCTTGTACAATTTGTGGGCTATCCTTAAGAAAAACATTACAAAATTGTTTTCTCTGTTTTATTAGTCTTTTATGCTCAAAAGATCTTGAGGTTTGGGGCAGCAGAAGCTGCCGTCGTAAGGACTGAATTCAATAATTGTTATAAGGTCAAAAATTTGTCAAAGCCCACACAGTCATTTTGGGCGGGGTGGGGGTGGGGCGGAGTCGGGTTGGGGAGGGAGGGGAGCGGGCAGGCCACTTCTATCTTTCATTTCTCTATTTTCATCTGTCTTTGTTCCCTGGCTCCTGTGGGCCTCCCATCGCGGTGGCGTCTGTTGTTGCAGAGCGCCGGCTCTGGGCGCATGCGCTCCAGAGCTCCGGCTCGGTAATTGGACACATCGGGGTCCAGCCGCTCCGCGGCACGTGGGATCTTCCCAGGCTAGGGATCCAACCGGTGCCCCTTGCATTGCAAGGCGGTGTCCTTACCCACTGGACCACCAGGGGAAGCCCCCACACAGTCATTTTTAACAGCATATTTCATAGTTCAAAAGACAACATCACTTGGCTATGGT
This sequence comes from Tragulus kanchil, assembly GCA_022376925.1. NCBI lineage: Eukaryota > Metazoa > Chordata > Mammalia > Artiodactyla > Tragulidae > Tragulus > Tragulus kanchil. Next base: position 25,991,171 of record JAIOJX010000024.1, read on the forward strand.
ATGGAATTTATGGTACAAAGTCACTGCCTTATTTTCCTTAAATGTATCCTTCGGTTTCAGCAATGATGTCTTTATTAGTCATTGTGAAGACAGATTCCCAGGTTTTTCAGCAGATGATCTAAAAATAACAAAACTTGAAGTCTGTTGGGAAATTCCTTAGTGATGTTTTGTAAAATAAAATTAGACAAAGCAGAGTAAAAGGATAAGCATGAGGTCAGGATGCTAGGTAGCAAATACTTAAATATCCTAAGGGGCTTTGAGAATACTAGAAAGGACAGTATTTATATTATCAATGACCTACTGGATTTAGTTCTCCTGGCTTTCTAACTGTGACTTGAGAGAAATAAATATTTTAATGTGTTATTATGATAGATAAAAGAACCAACTAATTAAAAGATGCTGAAAGGCAACTGATAACATCCAATACCCCGTCTGAAAGTAATCTTAGAATATTTGGAATAGACTAAAACTTTCTTCATTTAAAAAAAGATATTAAGCACCATATGACCCAGCAATCCCACTCTTTGGCTTATACCCTGATGAAATTAAAATAGAAAGAGACACCTGCACCCCAATGTCCATTGCAGCACTCTATACAATAGCTAGAACATTGAAGCAACCTAGATGCCCATTGACGGATGAATGGATAAAGACACTCTGGTACATATATACAATGGAGTATTTCTCAGTCGTAAAAAGAAATGCAGAAGAATCAGTCCTAATGAGGTGGATGGATCTAGAACCTATTATACAAAGTGAAGGAGGTCAAAAAGTACTAACACATATATATGGAATCTAGTAAGATGGTACTGATAAATGCACATTCAGAATCGAGATGGAGAAACAGAGAACAGACCTGTGGACACTGAGGGAAGGGAAAAATGAGTGAGAAGCTTGGAAAAAGTAACATGGAAACGTACATTATCATATGTAAAAGAGATAACCATGTGAATGTCCTGTGGGACCAGGGAACTTACATGGGAGCTAGGCAGCAACTTGGAGAGGCGGTATGGGGGGAAGTGGGAGAGAAATTCTGGTGGGAGCGATCAAAGATATGCATATGACAGATCTGGGATTATATAGAGCTGTAAACAACAAAACTCTGTAGAAGCAAAATAAAATTTAAAAAGATACAGAAACCACTGGTTCTATTCTATAGAAACTTGAAACATTAAAAACATTTCTTCAGGTTGGATCAACATAAAGATATCTATAATCAGCACTTTTTAAAAAAGGATGTAGGCTCATCAGAGTCTATTTATATTACTGATAAGAGGTTATAGGCAATATGGTTAAGACAAGACAAACAATAAGGGATATAAATATCAGAAAAAAAGAAGTGTTAAGTATATGCAGAAGATAAGATGTATTCTTCAATGAGGATGGTAACAGGTGTACAGATAAGACAATCAACTGAAAAATAATACAGGGATTCAGTAATATGATTAGAATAAAGATAAATACATAGTAAGTGATATATATATGCTAATAATAAAAACACGTAATTCTTTATGTGTCAGCAATTGCCAATTAGAAACATTAAAACTGCCAATTAGAAAAATAAAAGGGAGAAAAGACTTCATTAAAAAATTATAAACTAGGGAGAAGTTTAATAAAAAATTTTAAGACACTTGTAGAAAAAATATGAAACTTTGCATATGACAGATAGGAGTGCTGTTAGATCCAGAAGGGAAAAGAAAGACTATTTAATAAATATGGCTAGTAAAAGTTATCAATATGGGAGAAGAAAATGGCAACCCACTCCAGTATTCTTGCCTGGGAAATCTCATGGACAGAGGAGCCTGGTGGGCTGCAGTCCATGGGGTTACACAATTGAGCATGTATCTTGAAGGGGAGGTTGAGGGAGATGGGTTGGTATGAAAAAACAGGTAGAACCAAAAAATAAAAAAGTTATCAATATGAAAAAATTATAAACATAGAAAAACCACCTCTTGGTGGAGTGTGAGCTTAAAAGTCAAAAACAAAAATGTAAAACTCCTAATAAAAATGATGTTGAGACCCTAGAATAGGAAATAACTTTGTAAACAAGAAATATTGACTTTAAAACATTGACAAGTTTGTCTATACAAAATTATGAATGTTTGTCTATTCAGGGACCTTAAAAAATGTGAAAGGACTCATTACAAACTGAGAATATATTCACAGTGTATATGACTGTTAAGGGTTACTATCAAGTACGTAAAAGAAGAACTTCATTGAAAATGAGCAAGAGAGAAAAATAACTTCATCAAAGCATTAATATATATAGCCATAGATTTGTGAAAACTATTCAGTATAGTAACCAGGTTTTGCCAATCAAACATATCATATTTATTACTGATAAGAGGTTATAGGCAATATGGTTAAGACAAGACAAACAATAAGGGATATAAATATCAGAAAAAAAGAAGTGTTAAGTATATGCAGAAGATAAGATGTATTCTTCAATGAGGATGGTAACAGGTGTACAGATAAGACAATCAACTGAAAAATAATACAGGGATTCAGTAATATGATTAGAATAAAGATAAATACATAGTAAGTGATATATATATGCTAATAATAAAAACACGTAATTCTTTATGTGTCAGCAATTGCCAATTAGAAACATTAAAACTGCCAATTAGAAAAATAAAGGGAGAAAAGACTTCATTAAAAAATTATAAACTAGGGAGAAGTTTAATAAAAAATTTTAAGACACTTGTAGAAAAAATATGAAACTTTGCATATGACAGATAGGAGTGCTGTTAGATCCAGAAGGGAAAAGAAAGACTATTTAATAAATATGGCTAGTAAAAGTTATCAATATGGGAGAAGAAAATGGCAACCCACTCCAGTATTCTTGCCTGGGAAATCTCATGGACAGAGGAGCCTGGTGGGCTGCAGTCCATGGGGTTACACAATTGAGCATGTATCTTGAAGGGGAGGTTGAGGGAGATGGGTTGGTATGAAAAAACAGGTAGAACCAAAAAATAAAAAAGTTATCAATATGAAAAAATTATAAACATAGAAAAACCACCTCTTGGTGGAGTGTGAGCTTAAAAGTCAAAAACAAAAATGTAAAACTCCTAATAAAAATGATGTTGAGACCCTAGAATAGGAAATAACTTTGTAAACAAGAAATATTGACTTTAAAACATTGACAAGTTTGTCTATACAAAATTATGAATGTTTGTCTATTCAGGGACCTTAAAAAATGTGAAAGGACTCATTACAAACTGAGAATATATTCACAGTGTATATGACTGTTAAGGGTTACTATCAAGTACGTAAAAGAAGAACTTCATTGAAAATGAGCAAGAGAGAAAAATAACTTCATCAAAGCATTAATATATATAGCCATAGATTTGTGAAAACTATTCAGTATAGTAACCAGGTTTTGCCAATCAAACATATCATATTTATTACAAGACTAAAATTTAAAATTCTGCCAATATCAAGCAGTAGGGAGAATGCTGATCTCTCATATACGTTGTTGGTGGAAAATAGTTTGGCATTATTATTCATCCTAAGACCCAGAAATTTCACTCCTAGGAATACAACAAAGGAAAACTCCTACAAATGAATAAAAGAAGGTAACATAAAAGAATGTTCATAGCAGCACTGATACCAACAGCCAAATTTTGTTAACAAACCAAATACCCTTCAATGAAAACACAGAACCCTAGTACCAAACCCAACCTAAACTCTAAATTCATCTGGCATCTTCAAATAATGTAGAAGTCATACAGTAGTCAAAGAAAAAAAAAAGAACACAACAACAACATGGAAAGATATTAGTCATATAATATTTGAGAAAATGAGTTCCAAAAGAATATATAAAACTTGCCATTTATATGTATTTTGAAACAACTAGAACTTAGAAATGTATATGAAAGTTCATTCTCCAACAAATAGTGTATACACTCACACTGGTGAAATGTCAATGCACATTTTTCTGTTTTGGTTGGCAGTGGGGGACAACTTGCTTCTACAATTTATTTGGAAAGGTAAATGCATGAGTGAAAAGTCAAAAACATTTTGAAAAGGAATGACTAATTAGAGGGGTATGCTTCATCAGTAAGAGAAACACACTCAAATCTATAATCATTAAAACACTTTTATATTGATGTAGGAATAGAACCATAAATCTGTGGAACAGAAAAAGAATCCAGAAAAAGACATGGACCTTTAGCTGATGATAAAGAGCACTTTGCAAATCAGTGTGGAAAGAGTAGGCTGTTCAACAAAAGGTGTGGTGACAAAGGCTCTACAGCTGAACAATACACATCTCATTTCAAAAATCCAAAAATAGGGTTTCCCCTGGTGGTCCAGTGGGTGGAGTCCACCTTGCAGTGCAAGGGGCACTGGTTCGATCCCTGGGCTGGGAAGATCTCACGTACTGCGGAGCGGCTGGACTGGTGTCCAATTACGCACAGAGCTGGTGCGTAACAAGAGACGCCACTGCAACGGGAGGCCCACACAGGCCCAAGAATAAAGATGGATGAAAATAAATAAATAAAAAATCAATAAAAGAGGTCAAAATTTAAAAAGAATACACACAACCTTTAAAAAAAAAAATCTAAAAATACATTCCAGATAAAGACCTTATCTTAAATTGAGAAAGGCCTTCCTAAGCATGACATAAAAGCCAGAAATTACAATAGAAAGAGAGGCAGATCAAGGAAACATGAAAAATTAATTCCCACGGCTCCTCTGTCCATGGGATTCTCCAGGCAAGAATGCTGGAGTGGGCTGCCATCCTCCTCCAGGTGATCTTAAGGGATCCAACCCGAACCTTCTTCACATTTGGGAAATTCTACTAGCAGTGTCAGAGTTCCCATTGCTCTCATATAATGTAGAAGTCATACAGTAGTCAAAGAAAAAAAAAAGAACACAACAACAACATGGAAAGATATTAGTCATATAATATTTGAGAAAATGAGTTCCAAAAGAATATATAAAACTTGCCATTTATATGTATTTTGAAACAACTAGAACTTAGAAATGTATATGAAAGTTCATTCTCCAACAAATAGTGTATACACTCACACTGGTGAAATGTCAATGCACATTTTTCTGTTTTGGTTGGCAGTGGGGGACAACTTGCTTCTACAATTTATTTGGAAAGGTAAATGCATGAGTGAAAAGTCAAAAACATTTTGAAAAGGAATGACTAATTAGAGGGGTATGCTTCATCAGTAAGAGAAACACACTCAAATCTATAATCATTAAAACACTTTTATATTGATGTAGGAATAGAACCATAAATCTGTGGAACAGAAAAAGAATCCAGAAAAAGACATGGACCTTTAGCTGATGATAAAGAGCACTTTGCAAATCAGTGTGGAAAGAGTAGGCTGTTCAACAAAAGGTGTGGTGACAAAGGCTCTACAGCTGAACAATACACATCTCATTTCAAAAACCAAAAAATAGGGTTTCCCCTGGTGGTCCAGTGGGTGGAGTCCACCTTGCAGTGCAAGGGGCACTGGTTCGATCCCTGGGCTGGGAAGATCTCACGTACTGCGGAGCGGCTGGACTGGTGTCCAATTACGCACAGAGCTGGTGCGTAACAAGAGACGCCACTGCAACGGGAGGCCCACACAGGCCCAAGAATAAAGATGGATGAAAATAAATAAATAAAAAATCAATAAAAGAGGTCAAAATTTAAAAAGAATACACACAACCTTTAAAAAAAAAAATCTAAAAATACATTCCAGATAAAGACCTTATCTTAAATTGAGAAAGGCCTTCCTAAGCATGACATAAAAGCCAGAAATTACAATAGAAAAGAGAGGCAGATCAAGGAAACATGAAAAATTAATTCCCACGGCTCCTCTGTCCATGGGATTCTCCAGGCAAGAATGCTGGAGTGGGCTGCCATCCCCTCCTCCAGGTGATCTTAAGGGATCCAACCCGAACCTCTTACATTTCATGCATTCTAAGGAAACTGAATTTTCACTTCTACTAGCAGTGTCAGAGTTCCCATTGCTCTCATATATCTGAAGAAAACTCTAATTTGAAAAGATAAAAGCATCCCAATATTCACAGAAGTACAATTTATGACAGCCAAGACATGGAAGCAAGATAAATGTCTACCAACAGATGAATGGATAAAGAAAATATGGGGTATGTGTGTGTATATATATGTATATACACAATGGAATATTAATCAGTCATAAAATGAACAAAATAATGCTACTTGCAGCAACATGGGTGGGCCTAGATATTACGATACTAAATGAAATAAGTCAAAGACAGATACCATATAATATCACTTACATGTGGAAGCTAAAAAAGTGATACAAATGAACTTATGTGCAAAACAGAAACAGACTTACTGACACACAGAACCAATTTATGGTTACCAAAGGGGAAAGTGGGGGATAAATGAGGAGTTTGGGATTAGCCTATAAAAGCTACTATATAAAATAAACAACAAGGTCCTATTGTACAGCACAGGGAACTACTGATATATAAACTGTCTAGTGATAAATCATAATGGGAAAAATCTGAAAAAGAACATATGTATGTGTCTGTATATACATATATATATGTACACATACATAAAACTGAATCACTTTGCTATGCACCAGAAACTAACACAATAAATCGACTATATTTCAATGTTTTTTTAAAAAGGTTATAATATTTAGTGTTATTATTTCGTCCTTTATATTTAAGTCTACAATCCACATGGAACTGATTTTTGCATAACATGTAAAGAAGGAATCCATTTCCATTTCCTTTTCCATTCAAATAACCAGTTGAGCCAGTATCATTTATTGAAAAGACTTAATTTCTACACCTCTATGCAGCATCAAGTTTATCATAAAAATGAACATATATATTCAGACCTGTTTCAGGGACTCTTTTCCACTGGTCTTTTTTTAAAACCAATATCACTTTGTCTCAATTACTACAGCTTTATAAAGCCTTGATAGCTGTTAAAGTAAGTTCTACTCATTTATATTCCTTCTAGAGCTTTTTTTATTATTATTATTACACTTGAGCCTTTGTACAACCATATAAATTTTATAGTTCATTTGTAAAACTCTTCTAAAAATCCCTTGTAAGATTTTTCTTGGGATGGCACTGAATGCATACAGAAATGTGGAAGAAAAAAAAGAAACCAATATTCTGATCCCAGAAAGATAGAATACACCCCTTTCAATTATTCTTTAATTTCTTTGTTAATACAATCTTATATTTTTGCTGTACAGTAAAGTGAATCAACTATACTTCAATAAAAAATATTTTACTGCTGAAAAATTCTAACCATCATCTGAGCCATTAGCAAGTTGTAATTTTTTTGCTGGTGAAGGTTTTGAAATGTGAAAATTACCAAAATGTGACACAGGAACATGAAATGGGCAAATGCTGTCAGAAGAACGGCACTGATTGACCTGCCTGGTGTTGGATGTCCACAAACCTTCAATGTGTTAAAAGGAAAAAAACACCTCAGCTCTCTCCCACAGTGCAATAAGGCAATTTAAATAAAGTTTTATAGTTTTTCAGATGTTTTGCACATCTTTTACTAAATTAACTTTTATGTTATTATAAGTTATCTTTTTAAAAAATTTACTTTTTAGTTTTTTGTTGTTATACAGAAATGCAATTGATTTTTGTTTATGAATCTTGCATCTAGCAACCTTGAACAAACTTTTCTATTTTAGACAATGCACCAGAAACTAACACAATAAATCGACTATATTTCAATGTTTTTAAAAAGGTTATAATATTTAGTGTTATTATTTCGTCCTTTATATTTAAGTCTACAATCCACATGGAACTGATTTTTGCATAACATGTAAAGAAGGAATCCATTTCCATTTCCTTTTCCATTCAAATAACCAGTTGAGCCAGTATCATTTATTGAAAAGACTTAATTTCTACACCTCTATGCAGCATCAAGTTTATCATAAAAATGAACATATATATTCAGACCTGTTTCAGGGACTCTTTTCCACTGGTCTTTTTTTAAAACCAATATCACTTTGTCTCAATTACTACAGCTTTATAAAGCCTTGATAGCTGTTAAAGTAAGTTCTACTCATTTATATTCCTTCTAGAGCTTTTTTTATTATTATTATTACACTTGAGCCTTTGTACAACCATATAAATTTTATAGTTCATTTGTAAAACTCTTCTAAAAATCCCTTGTAAGATTTTTCTTGGGATGTCACTGAATGCATACAGAAATGTGGAAGAAAAAAAGAAACCAATATTCTGATCCCAGAAAGATAGAATACACCCCTTTCAATTATTCTTTAATTTCTTTGTTAATACAATCTTATATTTTTGCTGTACAGTAAAGTGAATCAACTATACTTCAATAAAAAATATTTTACTGCTGAAAAATTCTAACCATCATCTGAGCCATTAGCAAGTTGTAATTTTTTTGCTGGTGAAGGTTTTGAAATGTGAAAATTACCAAAATGTGACACAGGAACATGAAATGGGCAAATGCTGTCAGAAGAACGGCACTGATTGACCTGCCTGGTGTTGGATGTCCACAAACCTTCAATGTGTTAAAAGGAAAAAAACACCTCAGCTCTCTCCCACAGTGCAATAAGGCAATTTAAATAAAGTTTTATAGTTTTTCAGATGTTTTGCACATCTTTTACTAAATTAACTTTTATGTTATTATAAGTTATCTTTTTAAAAAATTTACTTTTTAGTTTTTTGTTGTTATACAGAAATGCAATTGATTTTTGTTTATGAATCTTGCATCTAGCAACCTTGCCAAATTCATTATCTTTAAAGGTTGTCTGTTGTACTTTTTTTCATTTCCTAGACAATTGTATCATCAGCAAATTATTGAAATTTTGCATCTTTCTAATCCTTGTAAAATTTCCTTGCCTTACTGTACTAACTAGGACTTCTAGTATGACAGTGGACTCTTAGACTTGCTTCTAATCTGAAAGGGAAAGCTTTTTACATTAAGTATGTTTGTGGAGGGTTTTATGTAGATACCCTTAACTGGAGTAAGAAAGTTCTTTTCTATTTCTGTTTTGCTAATAACAGTTACTATGAATGGTTGTTAAACTTTATCAAATGTGGCTTTTGCACAACTGAGATGATTTTAAGTTTTTCTCCTTTAGTCCACTGATAGTGAATTATATTGTTAAATATTAAACCGACTTTGCATTGGTATTATAAGTCCAATTTTGTCATAATGTATTGTTTCATTTACTAATATTTGTTTAGGATTTTGGCTTCTATGATAATTGAGATACAATTGTCCTTTCATGTAATGCTGCGAGGTGGTACAGAAGCAATACTCCTCTTGTAAAATTAGCTATATGTACAGTCTTTTCTTTTTCAGAAAGAATTTGTGCAACCTGAAATTACATCTTTTGTTTTTAAATTTTATACTGAAAGTCTTTAAATTCTATAGTGCTTTACAGTTTTCAAAAGCTTCACACACATGATTTCACACAATCCCACAAGAATCCTTTTTCCCTACTCCTATATTGTCCCTCTTCCTCCTCTCTTCCCACTGGTAAACACTGGCTTATTCTTTATATCTGTGAGTCTGCTTACTTTTTGCTTTATTCACTAGCTTGTTGTATATTTTAGATTCCACATATAAGTGATAACACTCAGTATTATCCTTCTCTGCCTGACATTTCTCTTAGCATGAGGCCCTATAAATCCATCCATGTTGCCACAAATGCAAATTTTAATTCTTCTGTACAACTGAGTGGTGTTCCATTGTAGGAAATTTCATCTTCTATAAATGTTTATTAGAATACTTAAAGTCTTCAGGGTTTAGATTTTTATTTGAGGGAAAGCTCTTAATTTCGGATTTTTGTTTATGAATCTTGCCTCTAGCAACCTTGCCAAATTCATTATCTTTAAAGGTTGTCTGTTGTACTTTTTTTCATTTCCTAGACAATTGTATCATCAGCAAATTATTGAAATTTTGCATCTTTCTAATCCTTGTAAAATTTCCTTGCCTTACTGTACTAACTAGGACTTCTAGTATGACAGTGGACTCTTAGACTTGCTTCTAATCTGAAAGGGAAAGCTTTTTACATTAAGTATGTTTGTGGAGGGTTTTATGTAGATACCCTTAACTGGAGTAAGAAAGTTCTTTTCTATTTCTGTTTTGCTAATAACAGTTACTATGAATGGTTGTTAAACTTTATCAAATGTGGCTTTTGCACAACTGAGATGATTTTAAGTTTTTCTCCTTTAGTCCACTGATAGTGAATTATATTGTTAAATATTAAACCGACTTTGCATTGGTATTATAAGTCCAATTTTGTCATAATGTATTGTTTCATTTACTAATATTTGTTTAGGATTTTGGCTTCTATGATAATTGAGATACAATTGTCCTTTCATGTAATGCTGCGAGGTGGTACAGAAGCAATACTCCTCTTGTAAAATTAGCTATATGTACAGTCTTTTCTTTTTCAGAAAGAATTTGTGCAACCTGAAATTACATCTTTTGTTTTTAAATTTTATACTGAAAGTCTTTAAATTCTATAGTGCTTTACAGTTTTCAAAAGCTTCACACACATGATTTCACACAATCCCACAAGAATCCTTTTTCCCTACTCCTATATTGTCCCTCTTCCTCCTCTCTTCCCACTGGTAAACACTGGCTTATTCTTTATATCTGTGAGTCTGCTTACTTTTTGCTTTATTCACTAGCTTGTTGTATATTTTAGATTCCACATATAAGTGATAACACTCAGTATTATCCTTCTCTGCCTGACATTTCTCTTAGCATGAGGCCCTATAAATCCATCCATGTTGCCACAAATGCAAATTTTAATTCTTCTGTACAACTGAGTGGTGTTCCATTGTAGGAAATTTCATCTTCTATAAATGTTTATTAGAATACTTAAAGTCTTCAGGGTTTAGATTTTTATTTGAGGGAAAGCTCTTAATTTCGGATTGAATCTCTTTAATAGTATTAGGATCTTCTTCTTATGTCAGTTCAGCAAGTTGCATTTTCCCAAGAATTTTACAATTTAAAATTCTGTTTCCATAAAATATCCATAATGTCCTGTTAAGTATTTTTGACTGTGCGCAGGGTTAATAGCAACAAACCTTTTCCCATTCCTGATAATAATTACATTTTTCTCCGTCCATCTTGCCAAAGACTTGACAATTTTATGTCTTTTCAAATAACTAACTCATAGCTTTGATTATTTTCGCCACTGCATGTTTGATTTGTTTAATCAATTCCCATTCTAATTCTTTTCTCCTTCTTTCTATGCTCTTTGGTACTATTTTCCTAACCTCAAGTTCTTCTCTAGCTAAATCATACAAGATTTGATATATACTCATTTGGTTCTAACTTTTATTATGATTTCTTCATTTGGTTGTAACTTCCATTATGATTTCTTCATTGATTTGTGAATTATTTAGAAGTGTCTCTTTGCTGCTTTAAGAAGATAGTTTTTTTTTTTTTTAAAAAAAGAATACATCTATCTCAGTTGTTTTCAGTAGGAGGTTATTCAGAAAACATAGCCCACCATTACCAGAAACAGAAAGTCCATAGTATATTTTTAAGTGAAAAACACAAGTTGAACTACAACATGTATCATTTGATTCTGCTGAAAACACAGAAAAATCATCTATGCTCACACATTATTTACACACATACACAGAGTGTAAATACCAACTGGGCTTCCAAGTGGCTCAGTGGTAAAGAATTTGCCTGTAATGCGGGAGCTACAGGTTCGATCCCTGGGTCAGGAAGATCTCCTGGAGAAGAAAATGGCTACCCACTTCTGTATTCTTGCCTGGAGAATCCTATGGATAGAGGAGCCTGGTGAGCTGCAGTCCATGGGCTTGCAAAGAGTCAGACACAACTGAGCAACTAACACACAGAAATGATATGCATTTGGAGAAGTCCATAACCGGAAGATAGGGCTGAAAGTGGGCAGGAAACTGTCATGGTGGTCAGGATACGCAACGTCTTCAGATGCCTCGGGACTTCCTTAAGAGTTGAGATCATTTTGTCAACAGTAAAATAATTTGAGAAATAGATAGGTTTGTAACTTGTTCATTCAGTAATTTTTAAAAATTAAGGACTGTCCATCAGTTAATGATAACTATGAGGCAGGGTCATGTGTTCACCAACAGTTAATTGGGCGTCAGATTCTATTTAGCAATATTTGCAGAATTATATTGTGTTTTCCTGTATTTTACTAAAAATGGGTGACAGATTGAGAATGAAAGTGCTGCTATCACAAAAATGCACAGGCCTCATAAAACTAATAGTGATTTAACTGAAATAAAAATGAAATGGTTTACCCACCAGAACAGAGTATCAATAACTTCAAAGGAGTAGTCTACATTCAATTTGAGAAGGAAAAAAAGAGGCACAATTAAGATCATGAGCAAAGGCTTGGTGTTTATGATGTGAATATATTTGGTACCTACATTTTTATATAATCTTATACCCTTAGGATTATACAAAATCTATACCTAAGAGTAAAATCCATTACCTAAGGGTATATACTGATATGATTCCCTTGTAGCTCAGCTGGTAAAGAATCCGCCTGCAATATAGGAGATCTCAGTTTGATTCCTGAGTCGGGAAGATCCCCTGGAGAAGGGAGAGGCTACCCACTCCAGTTACTCTTGCCTGGAGAATTTCATGACTTGTCCATAGGTCTCAAGAGTCAGACATGATTGAGCGACTTCACTTTCACTTTCATACCCTTAGGGGTAAGGTAGGACCTAAGATCTGTTAATATGATGGGATAGTTTGGTTCTATCCTATTATATTAACAGATGAAATTATAATATGAAATGTGAAATGATACATATTAATAGGTGTTGTTTGAAGTCATTGAGTGTATGGCTATTTATAACAGCAATTGATAACTAATGTAGTATGCTGACATGAAAACATTAAGGTTGAGTAAAACAGATGAAATATGAATGGGCTTGAATTTGAGCAAACTCTGGTAGATAGTGGAAGACAGAGGAGCCCAGTATGCTACAGTCCATGGGGTTGCAAAGAGTCGGACATGACTTAGCAACTGAACAACAAGTGGAGAAGACTGCTGTACATGAATGCAGAAATAGAGCTAAACACATGCATTATAATGATTGAGAACTGGACGGATCAGAAGGAGGGGAGTGACTTGTCTGAGAAGAGATGAAAGGCATGGTCAAGAGCATGTCATGTTTGTATTTTTGCAAAGAAAAAGAAGGAACTTAACATTTAATATTTTCCATTTATTTTGTTGGATACTTAGACAAATTTCTAAAATACCTCCATCACTTCACAGTGATGAAAAAACTGTGTTTTTTTTTTTTTTTTAAGATTTATTTATTTATTTTGGGTGGGGGTCGGGTTGGGGAGGGAGGGGAGCAGGCGGGCCACTTCTATTGGTCTTTCATTTCTCCATTTTCATCTGTCTTTGTTCTTTGGCTCCTGTGGGCCTCCCATCGCAGTGGCGTCTGTCGTTGCAGAGCATGAGCAAAGGCTTGGTGTTTATGATGTGAATATATTTGGTACCTACATTTTTATATAATCTTATACCCTTAGGATTATACAAAATCTATACCTAAGAGTAAAATCCATTACCTAAGGGTATATACTGATATGATTCCCTTGTAGCTCAGCTGGTAAAGAATCCGCCTGCAATATAGGAGATCTCAGTTTGATTCCTGAGTCGGGAAGATCCCCTGGAGAAGGGAGAGGCTACCCACTCCAGTTACTCTTGCCTGGAGAATTTCATGACTTGTCCATAGGTCTCAAGAGTCAGACATGATTGAGCGACTTCACTTTCACTTTCATACCCTTAGGGGTAAGGTAGGACCTAAGATCTGTTAATATGATGGGATAGTTTGGTTCTATCCTATTATATTAACAGATGAAATTATAATATGAAATGTGAAATGATACATATTAATAGGTGTTGTTTGAAGTCATTGAGTGTATGGCTATTTATAACAGCAATTGATAACTAATGTAGTATGCTGACATGAAAACATTAAGGTTGAGTAAAACAGATGAAATATGAATGGGCTTGAATTTGAGCAAACTCTGGTAGATAGTGGAAGACAGAGGAGCCCAGTATGCTACAGTCCATGGGGTTGCAAAGAGTCGGACATGACTTAGCAACTGAACAACAAGTGGAGAAGACTGCTGTACATGAATGCAGAAATAGAGCTAAACACATGCATTATAATGATTGAGAACTGGACGGATCAGAAGGAGGGGAGTGACTTGTCTGAGAAGAGATGAAAGGCATGGTCAAGAGCATGTCATGTTTGTATTTTTGCAAAGAAAAAGAAGGAACTTAACATTTAATATTTTCCATTTATTTTGTTGGATACTTAGACAAATTTCTAAAATACCTCCATCACTTCACAGTGATGAAAAAACTGTGTTTTTTTTTTTTTTTAAGATTTATTTATTTATTTTGGGTGGGGGTCGGGTTGGGGAGGGAGGGGAGCAGGCGGGCCACTTCTATTGGTCTTTCATTTCTCCATTTTCATCTGTCTTTGTTCTTTGGCTCCTGTGGGCCTCCCATCGCAGTGGCGTCTGTCGTTGCAGAGCGCCGGCTCTGGGCGCATGCGCTTCAGAGCTCTGGCTCGGTAATTGGACACATCGGTCCAGCCGCTCCGCGGCACGTGGGAGCTTCCCAGGCCAGGGATCGAACCTGCGGCCCTTGCACTGCAAGGTGGTGTCCTTACCCACTGGACCACCAGGGGAAGCCCGAAAAAACTGTTTTAACATGTTTCATTTTTCTTCCAGTAAGAGAAGTAATCACATACCCTTGAAAAGCATAGAAGTGTTTTTGAAGCAAAATGATATTAAAGCAAAAGTACAGAAAACTCATTAAATTTGTATCATGAGCTAATTAATAACTATATATAAAAATTAATGTGCTTGGTATAAGTACATTTATATCATTATATATGCTACAGCAATATATATAAATCATTACCACTATAAAATATTTGAGACATGAAAATTAGTGTTTCATATGTCTTTGAGTGCTTATGAATGGTACTTTGAAAACTTAGGGAAAGCCTGGTCGTTCTATTAGTCACATCCTGCAGTTTTCCTTTGAAGATGCACTTATAAACCTGGTCTATCTGAGACTCTCCCCATCTAACCCTTTAAATGACAACAAATGTAAAGTTCCTGACTGCACACATAAACCAGGCAATTTAAGAGCAAAGAGTCATTCCTCATCCTCTATGTAAACAAAACGGACTTTCAAAGAATATCACACCATCATCCTGGAATTTTGCTTCCAGTTTTTTGGTGTGTGTGTGTGTGTGTGTGTGTGTGTTCAGCAAAATGGAGAGGCTATAAAAAGACCTTTTCTCAACTCTTTACTAAAGGTTAACATACATTCAGTATAGTGTATAAAAAAATGAGAGTACAAGTCAATAAAGTTTTTCAAATGGAACTCATCCCAGTAACCAATATCTAGATTAAACAAAACAGAATAAAAATGAAACAACATTACCAGGAACCAGAAGCTTCCTTCATACACCCTTTCCAGTCATCATCTAATAAGGATAATCCCTATGCTGATTTCTATCATCTCAGATAAATTTGAACTGCATAAACGTGGAATCAAACACTATTTCTATTCTTTTGAGACTAACTTTTCACGCTGTCTATATACCATGAGATGTATCCATTCTGCTGCACAAAGCAGTAGTTTGTTCTTTTCAATGCTGTATAGAATTCCATTGTGTCAGCAAGCCACAATTTACCCATTCCACTGCCAATAAGTATTTGGGTGGTTTCTAATTTTTGGCCGTGAGGAACATTTTTATACAGGTCTTCTAGTGAATCAACGTATGCGTCTCAGTTAGGTTCATATTAGGAGTGGGATTGCTGAATCACAGAGCACTGCTCAGCATTAGTAGATACCATCAAACAATTCTTCAAAGGAGTTGTATAAATCTATACTCTCATCAGCAGTATATTCTTCCTTCTATTTTAGATTCTTGTCTAGAATTCAGAGCAATTCTTTAGAATCTTGTTTTAGAATCTAGGGCAATTCTTTTTGTTCTAGATTTCCTCAGCATTTGGTATTTTCTCTTTGTTTTTTTTTTTTTTTTCAATTTAGACATTGCAATGAAACATAATTTTGGTTTAAATTTGCCTTTTCCTGTTGAATAATGAAACTGAGTGCCTTTTCATATATTGAATGGCCATTTTGATCAGCCTTTTTGTGAAGTGGACATCGAAGTCTTGCCTTTTTCTCACAGGTGTGTAGGATCTCGTTATATATTGTTTGAATATTAAATTTAAAAATATCTCTTTTTAGACTCTCAGGGAAAACTGTAACTTAAGCAACACCTGCACTAAGTGTGAAGAGCTTTAAAAAAAAAAGGTTTCTATTCTCTGTAACATGGATTTGACAGGGGAAAAGAGAAATAAAAAGTCTACCTTTAAATATTTAATTCAAGAACTAAGCAAAATGAAAATGGTCTTATAATTTCTGACACTGGAATAAATCTACTGGGAAGCTGTCATAATCACAGTACTTTACAGCAATAAAATAGTCACATCCTTGAAGTTCACTATTTCTTGTAAATTAAAATTTCATTGTCAAATTCATTTTGCAGTTTGTTCACATTTACAGTTTCTCTCAGAAGTTATGCTTCTGAGAAAAACTGGATCCAAAAAATGCTATTCATCACTGAATTTCTGCATAAACGTGGAATAACTATTCTATTCTTTTGAGACTAACTTTTCACGCTGTCTATATACCATGAGATGTATCCATTCTGCTGCACAAAGCAGTAGTTTGTTCTTTTCAATGCTGTATAGAATTCCATTGTGTCAGCAAGCCACAATTTACCCATTCCACTGCCAATAAGTATTTGGGTGGTTTCTAATTTTTGGCCGTGAGGAACATTTTTATACAGGTCTTCTAGTGAATCACACTATGCGTCTCAGTTAGGTTCATATTAGGAGTGGGATTGCTGAATCACAGAGCACTGCTCAGCATTAGTAGATACCATCAAACAATTCTTCAAAGGAGTTGTATAAATCTATACTCTCATCAGCAGTATATTCTTCCTTCTATTTTAGATTCTTGTCTAGAATTCAGAGCAATTCTTTAGAATCTTGTTTTAGAATCTAGGGCAATTCTTTTTGTTCTAGATTTCCTCAGCATTTGGTATTTTCTCTTTGTTTTTTTTTTTTTTTTCAATTTAGACATTGCAATGAAACATAATTTTGGTTTAAATTTGCCTTTTCCTGTTGAATAATGAAACTGAGTGCCTTTTCATATATTGAATGGCCATTTTGATCAGCCTTTTTGTGAAGTGGACATCGAAGTCTTGCCTTTTTCTCACAGGTGTGTAGGATCTCGTTATATATTGTTTGAATATTAAATTTAAAAATATCTCTTTTTAGACTCTCAGGGAAAACTGTAACTTAAGCAACACCTGCACTAAGTGTGAAGAGCTTTAAAAAAAAAAGGTTTCTATTCTCTGTAACATGGATTTGACAGGGGAAAAGAGAAATAAAAAGTCTACCTTTAAATATTTAATTCAAGAACTAAGCAAAATGAAAATGGTCTTATAATTTCTGACACTGGAATAAATCTACTGGGAAGCTGTCATAATCACAGTACTTTACAGCAATAAAATAGTCACATCCTTGAAGTTCACTATTTCTTGTAAATTAAAATTTCATTGTCAAATTCATTTTGCAGTTTGTTCACATTTTACAGTTTCTCTCAGAAGTTATGCTTCTGAGAAAAACTGGTAAATAAATTGGTTAGATTTTCTTTTTAAAAAGGACTAGAGGAAAGCTTGGCTTCTGGTTTAAATGCCTTTCCACTTACAAAAAAGAAAAAAAAAAACAACAAATAAACAAGCAACTTCTAAACTTTCTAAAAAGACATCTGCCTTTTACATTACAGTAAATTCCCTTTGAATAGTACATTTTGGCTTTGTCGCTCTTTGTAATGACTGCTGTAACTCCTAGGAGTTCTTCCTTACACTATGTTTTTGGTTTTATTAATAAAAATGGTCAACACTGGCTCCAGTTGAGGGGGAAAAAAAGCTAGTTCTCTGGAAAATGTACTTACTATATTTATAAGAAAAGAAAATGAATAAAAGCAAAATTCCTAAGAATAGACTTCATAATTTTAATAATTGTTACTGTGCAAATATTTACAAGTAAAATAATGGTACTCATAAAACATAGTGATGTTTTACTGTTTCAGGAAACTACCATGATATCTCACTGAGCTTCAACTAGAGGAAAAATGTTTCAAGAAAAAAAAAATCAAGATTTATGTAAATTAATTGTATATAAGATAAAATAAAGATCTCGATTCATTAACAATCTCCATCCATTTCAGGTGTATAACAGAGACTCAAAAAAAGAAAAATCAGACCAAACACTTACTGTGATACAATTCCTTTATCATATGCAGAAAGTAGCTAAATAATCTACTACTCTTTCTTTGAGTGATTTTATTCCCCACACTTTGAGAAAATGCTAAGAAGAAATATAATGATACTGAAAAAAAGTCCTAGAAATGAGCTCTTCATAATAGTTTCTGCTATACAAAAAATGATTATCCTTCCCTCTTCATAGACAAATCACATCTTGTCCTGTCCTTTGATTCAGCAAACCCAATTCTTTCAAGTGGCTCTTCTTGCACTCCCTTCGACACATCGTTGCTTTTTTAAACAAAACAAATAAAATATTTCATGCATTTACCTGACACTTTTATAGTCTAGGTGTTCCTACAAAAAAGGATTCTTGAAGTAGAGACCCAAACACCTAATCTTCTCCTATCTCACTGAAGAGACTAGCAATCAAATCAACTGCATACAACCCATGCGAAATACAATTTAGCCAGAAAGTTAGTCACAAACCAGAGTATTAAAAAGAGAAAGAATCTCTGTTTTCCTAGTCTTCATAGTAACTAAAGATGTCTATGAATAGTTGATTACACAACAGTGCTGCTAAGGTTTTCAAAAGTACTCTATAGTCAGTGGAATTAAATGCAACACATCAGAGCAAGCAACTTGTCCAACAGGTTGGCTATTCTAGGTGACACCCGATCCTGAATGGCACGGGCTTGATCCTGGCACCTAAACTTGCTTGCTTACTTTCAAAAGTCTGGCTAAAGAGAACGAGCAGAATCAAGTCATTTTTCTTCTTCAAAGAACGAAACTGTGTTAACCTACACTCACTTTACAACTTGCCATTTCAACAAGTCACTTATTTATAAAATACCGTAAACCTGAGAATGACAGAAATGTAGGGTTTTATACACTAATTCTTGATAAGAACTCCTCACTGGCTCCCTCTCCTGTGTTTAAGTTCAGAGAACTCTTCATTTGGCAGAATGGCATGGTCTGGGGAGGAGAGAGCAAGGTACCAAAGAAGATAAAGACCTTCATCTGAATTTTTTAAATTCATTTTTTTTAATTGAAAGATAATTGCTTTACAGAATCTTTTTGTTTTCTGCCAAGCATCAACATGAATCAGCCATAGGTATACATAGGTCCCCTCCCTCTTGAACTTCCCTCCCACTGAATTTTAATGATGACTCAGTAAGTCTTCCAATTGTCAAGTAGGCACAATGAATATATTCTCAGTGGCAATGCTTTAGGCTTCAGAACACAAGCTGACATCATACCCATAATTACATGTGGAACTTTGATAGACTGAATCCCCATAAGCACGCACACACATACACAGAAAGAAAAGAAATAAAGACAAACAAAAGACAGCTGTATCAGGATTCACATTGCTGACTCATGACTCATTTTCTTGACTCACTGTTCACTAGGAAACAACAGGACATAATCAATTATTCTCTCTCTCTCCGCACTAAAGAGTTAGATATTTTAGAAAGCTTATGCAACTCAGTCATAAGAATCCATGGAGGGCTTCTCTGGTGGTCCAGTGGTTAAGGACACCGCCTTGCAGTGCAAGGGCCGCCGGTTCGATCTCTGGCCTGGGAAGATCCCATGTGCCGCGGAGCGGCTGGACCAATGTGTCCAGTTACCGAGCCAGAGCTCTGGAGTGCACGCGCCCAGAGCCAGTGCTCTGCGACAATAGAGGCCACCGCGATGGGAGGCCCACACGGGCCAAAGAACAAAGATGGATGAAAATGGACAAATGAAAGACCAATAGAAGTGGCCCGCCTGCTCCCGTCCCTCCCCACCACAGCCCCCCCTAAATAAATAAATAAATAAATAAATAAATCTTAAAAGAAAAAAAAAAAAAAGAATCCATGGAACCTTATTTCACCACAGTCACCCACTTCTCCACGAAGTGACATACAGGGAACTGAAAACAAGATCCCCCACAACCAACCACTAGAGGGTGTGACAGAACACAAAACAAGACCAGTGTAACCGCCTCTTGAGAAGCTGCTGAAGGTCAAGACTGGAGCAGACTGGGAGGCACAACCATGTGGTCCACGTGAAAGGATCCCCAGAGTTTTGAGTGGCTAATCAGGTACCCTTTATGAGTAAAGAATTAACTTGACAATTCAGTGTGTTTTTCACGTCTAGCCTCAAGCCTCTGCCCTTGGATTGTCTTTCATCTTTAGTTTTGTTTATGGAGATTTTGTTCTTACAGCTTTAATAAGGATAAAAAACAGAATTATACTCAAGAAATAGAGAGAAATTGCAGCAGGAATGTAGAAGTGTTAATAAATCCTCTGAGACAATAGTTTTGATGAACTATAGACAAACTTTGATCAGAAAAATGTCATGGCTATATTGCAGAGCTCTTTACTTTCTTTGAAAATCAAACTATATAGATATATACTTCCATGAAAAAAAATAATGGAAAAACTAATAACAAGGAAACAAAACATGACTAGTGGAAATGAGCCTACCTTCAAAAAAAAAAAAAAAAAAAAAACGTCAAAAGAAAACTGTTTCGCATACATAAGAGTTTCTTTCCTCATGCCATTCATTTCTCCCTACCCACTCCCTTCTCATTTACAATGTGCCTTTAGTCAGAAAATGGGCACCTTAGTAGCACAAGTGCTTTTCTCAAACAGAGAAAACATAAACCCACATAATCTGACATTTGTATTCAGGAGAGAAAAAGGAGTGACGTGTTTCCTCCTAATATTTTTCCCTTTCCAATACAGGGTAGCAAATTTTATAATTATTAGATTGGTTAATAAAGTAGTTTTTCTTTTTTCAAGTTAGACCAGTAAAGTGTCAGCCATCAATTAATGACCTGATTGTGCCTAACATGAGGAAATACACTAAGGCCAGAAGTCCATTTTTATCTATCTGTCTATCTATCCGTCTATCCATCCATCATATACACACATAACATAATCCACACATATATATCATAGCAGTCCTTCCACACACTCCAGTAGGATAAAAGATGAGAGAAAACGCTAAGCCATCTGTAACACAACATGACCACCGATAAGCTGGCCAGAGCATTATGTCCCCATTCTCACTGCCGTCAGTCCTCTTATAAACAGTGTGCTTTAATAATGGATTCGGCAGTAAGACAAACAGTCTCTTGTTTCCTACTGGGTGGAGAATGTCACTTTGTAATTTGATTTCCGATAGCCGAGAGCGGTAATGAAACTGTTCTTTACAACTTACTGCTCATCACTCACAGGCTTGTAAATCACAACTGCATTTACACAGACTTAGTCAAAAACTGGAATAGCAGGTCAAGCTTCAACACAAAAACACTACGGCTCTTCACTGTGCTTGGAGCCAAATCAAGCTCACTTGTTCCCAGGAGTTATAAAGAGCCATGACAGAGCCTTTGGACAGTGGCTATCTTTACTATTTAGCTCACTAGAATAGTGTGGTCTCTTTCACCCCTACAAAGGTCCCCAGAAAAATGGAAAGGGCAGCAACCTTTTCAGAGACTAAATGAAAATGTATGAAGACAGATGATCACTGTCTGTTGTCACTTTCAAGATCCTCCACTTAAGTTACCCTCTAACACATAATTCATGAGGTGAAGTAACAGAGGACCTTTACTAGTGGAGAGAAGCGGAGCTGGGCCTTGGATAAGAAAATGACTGGCTCAAACAGTTGGATAATTTTAAAATCTTATGTTACATTAAAATATATAAACACAGAGAAGGCCCTGAATATGGGATAATGCTACCCCAAAAGGCTTTACTAACTTCAATTATACAGAAAATGGCTAAGTCCTGAAGTCTTTAAAAGAAATTAAAAAATTATTTATACAGAATTTTACACAAGAGAAGGCCCTTAGGAAAGCTACAGGGGTTTTTTTTAATTTATTAGATTGGTTAATAAAGTAGTTTTTCTTTTTTCAAGTTAGACCAGTAAAGTGTCAGCCATCAATTAATGACCTGATTGTGCCTAACATGAGGAAATACACTAAGGCCAGAAGTCCATTTTTATCTATCTGTCTATCTATCCGTCTATCCATCCATCATATACACACATAACATAATCCACACATATATATCATAGCAGTCCTTCCACACACTCCAGTAGGATAAAAGATGAGAGAAAACGCTAAGCCATCTGTAACACAACATGACCACCGATAAGCTGGCCAGAGCATTATGTCCCCATTCTCACTGCCGTCAGTCCTCTTATAAACAGTGTGCTTTAATAATGGATTCGGCAGTAAGACAAACAGTCTCTTGTTTCCTACTGGGTGGAGAATGTCACTTTGTAATTTGATTTCCGATAGCCGAGAGCGGTAATGAAACTGTTCTTTACAACTTACTGCTCATCACTCACAGGCTTGTAAATCACAACTGCATTTACACAGACTTAGTCAAAAACTGGAATAGCAGGTCAAGCTTCAACACAAAAACACTACGGCTCTTCACTGTGCTTGGAGCCAAATCAAGCTCACTTGTTCCCAGGAGTTATAAAGAGCCATGACAGAGCCTTTGGACAGTGGCTATCTTTACTATTTAGCTCACTAGAATAGTGTGGTCTCTTTCACCCCTACAAAGGTCCCCAGAAAAATGGAAAGGGCAGCAACCTTTTCAGAGACTAAATGAAAATGTATGAAGACAGATGATCACTGTCTGTTGTCACTTTCAAGATCCTCCACTTAAGTTACCCTCTAACACATAATTCATGAGGTGAAGTAACAGAGGACCTTTACTAGTGGAGAGAAGCGGAGCTGGGCCTTGGATAAGAAAATGACTGGCTCAAACAGTTGGATAATTTTAAAATCTTATGTTACATTAAAAATATATAAACACAGAGAAGGCCCTGAATATGGGATAATGCTACCCCCAAAAGGCTTTACTAACTTCAATTATACAGAAAATGGCTAAGTCCTGAAGTCTTTAAAAGAAATTAAAACCAACTTGAATTTGAATTTCACATACAGAATTTTACTTTCAGTTACAATATGTAATTATTTATATAAAAGCAACACACAAACTATAGGCATTTTCCTTAGCTGAAAGCTGTTTTTTATTTTGATAAATTTCTATACTTTGCTATATATTTTTAGTTTTGAACAAGAGTATGACATCGATATTGATGACAACCATCTATCAATATCCTCCTCATAAAATTTCAATCTAGGTTTATGATGTATCTGGTCTTTAGTCAATAATTCATGGTACCTGAGCCAGTAGATACAGTATGGATAAAGTATAAAGCCTAAACATAGCTGGCACCATGAAAAAAAAAAACGGTAAACTGCTAATCAGGAGATGTGGATTTTCATTTCAATTTTGTTCTAATGCTGTGATCTTGAGTGAGCACCAAACCCTTACACCTCAATGTTCTCATTAAAAATGAAGACTGAGGACTGAAGTAGATGATTTCTCAAGTCTCTTTCAGATTTAACTTTCAGTGAGCTAATTAGTTAAAGTTTCTCACTTGTTATCTATTGCCAAAACATATTAAAAGCCTATGGGCAAAAAACAAAAAAACAAAAAAAACAAGCCAAGTTCTCATTTGAACACTTACTGTTGCCCATGGATACAACCTGTTGAACTTTCCCAATGAAACAGATTTACTACATGCTACCGAGATTCAGGCAAGGCTGTACCAATAGTATTAATGCTCAATATATTTTGTCTCTTTCAGAGAGAAACGGGCTGTATCGATTCCCAGGTATCTTAATATTTCACAAAGAATGAGGGAAAATCCAGAATAAGCACGCACTTCAAATGATTAAAAGAACAAGCAGATGCTGCAGTGTTAGTATTTTGCTGTGATCATTGCACCTTTAATTTATCTGAGTTTCTCAGAAGGCTAGTTTTGATCTGGATTTTGTACTGGGTGTTCACATTCTCCACACAGCCTCAGAGTATTCCGGTGAACTCACAGTTAATAAAAATCAACCTTTTTTTTTTTTTTTTAAGCTAATAAGTACAAAAGTAAACAGTCATTTCATCTGAATTTTGAAAAAGCACAGATACCCTTTAAACATATACAAACTTTTAACTTCTGTCTCAGACAGATTCTAGGAGCTCTTACCTGGGGTCTGCATTCCGTGAAGTTTCTGGGTGTTGCTAACATGATCTTTCCGGCATGCCAGTCAGAAACTCAAAACACTTTCTAGACCGCGCTAGCCCTGCTTGCTCGCGCTCTGGCTCTCTCTTTTTTTTTTTAACTCCCGCTCAGTGCCTCAGACAGATTGGAATGCAGAAAAGCCAGAGCCAACGCCAGTCAAACTCACCCCCCAACTCCCCCACCGGTTCTTTTGCTAGAGAGCGAGGAACAATAGCTATCCTTCCTGCTCACAGCGTCTCTCTTTCACTGCACTGGTTGCAGGCCATCCAGTTCAGGAAAAGCAATGTGATTTACCAAGCGAGGTATTTAATTCACTTCTTCTGTCCCAAGGGTGGATGTGTACATCTGTGTGTGTAAAGAAGTGATTCATGTTTTTTAAAGCCATCTATTTCCAAATCTGGCCTATTTTAGGAATAGAAAAATAAAACAAAATCCAGAGATTCTTATTTTGAGTGTTTTTGTGCTGAATTTAAAAATAAACTTTTCCAAGTATAAAACCTAGGGAAATATCTTCCAGGTGAAGTTTGTTACCAAGGATATTACTGACTGTCTTAAAGTCACTCAGTGCATCCTATCACAACAGTCATATTTTAAATTTAGAAAAGAAAACTTTTATTTCTCTGAAACCTTCCATTAGGGTCTTAATGCTCAATATATTTTGTCTCTTTCAGAGAGAAACGGGCTGTATCGATTCCCAGGTATCTTAATATTCAGAAAGAATGAGGGAAAATCCAGAATAAGCACGCACTTCAAATGATTAAAAGAACAAGCAGATGCTGCAGTGTTAGTATTTTGCTGTGATCATTGCACCTTTAATTTATCTGAGTTTCTCAGAAGGCTAGTTTTGATCTGGATTTTGTACTGGGTGTTCACATTCTCCACACAGCCTCAGAGTATTCCGGTGAACTCACAGTTAATAAAAATCAACCTTTTTTTTTTTTTTTTAAGCTAATAAGTACAAAAGTAAACAGTCATTTCATCTGAATTTTGAAAAAGCACAGATACCCTTTAAACATATACAAACTTTTAACTTCTGTCTCAGACAGATTCTAGGAGCTCTTACCTGGGGTCTGCATTCCGTGAAGTTTCTGGGTGTTGCTAACATGATCTTTCCGGCATGCCAGTCAGAAACTCAAAACACTTTCTAGACCGCGCTAGCCCTGCTTGCTCGCGCTCTGGCTCTCTCTTTTTTTTTTTAACTCCCGCTCAGTGCCTCAGACAGATTGGAATGCAGAAAAGCCAGAGCCAACGCCAGTCAAACTCACCCCCCAACTCCCCCACCGGTTCTTTTGCTAGAGAGCGAGGAACAATAGCTATCCTTCCTGCTCACAGCGTCTCTCTTTCACTGCACTGGTTGCAGGCCATCCAGTTCAGGAAAAGCAATGTGATTTACCAAGCGAGGTATTTAATTCACTTCTTCTGTCCCAAGGGTGGATGTGTACATCTGTGTGTGTAAAGAAGTGATTCATGTTTTTTAAAGCCATCTATTTCCAAATCTGGCCTATTTTAGGAATAGAAAAATAAAACAAAATCCAGAGATTCTTATTTTGAGTGTTTTTGTGCTGAATTTAAAAATAAACTTTTCCAAGTATAAAACCTAGGGAAATATCTTCCAGGTGAAGTTTGTTACCAAGGATATTACTGACTGTCTTAAAGTCACTCAGTGCATCACCATATCACAACAGTCATATTTTAAATTTAGAAAAAGAAAACTTTTATTTCTCTGAAACCTTCCATTAGGGTCTTAAGCTAGAACTTCAATTTACAAATAAACTATAATTAAAAATTTGATTTTATAAACAGAATGGCTCCTAAATGATTAGTCAATTAGTTGTAATGAAACTATAGATAATATCAGTATTCTCAGTCATTGTTTTGGTTTGCTTGAAAATCTGACATATTTCTAGGGTTTCTTTCTACATTCCAAAAAAAGGAGGCAAGTCAATGATGTAATCTTCATTATTGGTATGATGACCTAACACATGCAGCTGCTTGGCTGCTGAGGTTAGCATGTCAGGACTGATCAATTAAAAAATTCACTCTGAATTACTGACCAGATTCCACCTGCCACTTCAGACAGAGGCACAGGACAGGAGAGGAGCACAGTTTCACTCTGTTACCTTCCATTAACAAACAGCTGATACAAACACACATATGCCATCTCTATTTATATACATGTATTATATGTAATGTATATTTCAGATACTATCTAGACATACATTTTTAAAAATATATTTATTTATTTATTTGGGGGGAGGTGGGGTGGGGAGACAGGGGAGCAGGCAGGTCACTTCTATTGGTCTTTCATTTGTCCATTTTCATCCATCTTTGTTCTTTGGCCCGTGTGGGCCTCCCATCACGGTGGCCTCTCTTGTCGCAGAGTACCGGCTCTGGGCACATGCGCTCCAGAGCTCCAGCTTGGTCATTGGACACATCGGTCCAGCCGCTCCACGGCACGTGGCATCTTCCCAGGCCAGGGACCGAACCGGCGTCCCTTGCACTGCAAGGCGGTGTCCTTACCCACTGGACCACCAGGGAAGTCCCTAGACGTACATTTATACACAGATACATTTGTATATACATGCTATAGACACATATATCTGTGGTAAGTATGAATGTTTCTTCGGCGCTCTTTTCTCCCCTCCCTTTTTTTCTCTCCGAGTCTCAATGATTCATATTAAAGTCTCCTTTAATTTCATCATAATCTTTGCTGGCTCACATGTTTTTCATTATGGGAATAAACTACCAAGGATATTACTGATTTGCATCACATTCCATATTTTAAATTTAGAAAAGAAAACTTTTATTTCTCTGAAACCTTCCATTAGGGTCTTAAGCTAGAACTTCAATTTACAAATAAACTATAATTAAAAATTTGATTTTATAAACAGAATGGCTCCTAAATGATTAGTCAATTAGTTGTAATGAAACTATAGATAATATCAGTATTCTCAGTCATTGTTTTGGTTTGCTTGAAAATCTGACATATTTCTAGGGTTTCTTTCTACATTCCAAAAAGGAGGCAAGTCAATGATGTAATCTTCATTATTGGTATGATGACCTAACACATGCAGCTGCTTGGCTGCTGAGGTTAGCATGTCAGGACTGATCAATTAAAAAATTCACTCTGAATTACTGACCAGATTCCACCTGCCACTTCAGACAGAGGCACAGGACAGGAGAGGAGCACAGTTTCACTCTGTTACCTTCCATTAACAAACAGCTGATACAAACACACATATGCCATCTCTATTTATATACATGTATTATATGTAATGTATATTTCGTATACTATCTAGACATACATTTTTTAAAAATATATTTATTTATTTATTTGGGGGGAGGTGGGGTGGGGAGACAGGGGAGCAGGCAGGTCACTTCTATTGGTCTTTCATTTGTCCATTTTCATCCATCTTTGTTCTTTGGCCCGTGTGGGCCTCCCATCACGGTGGCCTCTCTTGTCGCAGAGTACCGGCTCTGGGCACATGCGCTCCAGAGCTCCAGCTTGGTCATTGGACACATCGGTCCAGCCGCTCCACGGCACGTGGCATCTTCCCAGGCCAGGGACCGAACCGGCGTCCCTTGCACTGCAAGGCGGTGTCCTTACCCACTGGACCACCAGGGAAGTCCCTAGACGTACATTTATACACAGATACATTTGTATATACATGCTATAGACACATATATCTGTGGTAAGTATGAATGTTTCTTCGGCGCTCTTTTCTCCCCTCCCTTTTTTTCTCTCCGAGTCTCAATGATTCATATTAAAGTCTCCTTTAATTTCATCATAATTCGATTTTGGTCATCTGGTTTCATTTTACTTCAAGCATCATAATACTCTAACACTGCATTTTCCTCATTTATTTTGGGTTTCCTATTTCTACTTCAGAAGAACTATTCCTATAAACCCAATGGCTACTTAAGAAAGAATCACAGAGGGAGAAAAGACAAAAACTAAAAGTTACACAGAAAGAACTAAGAGTCTGACAACGAAGACTTAAGAGACCACAGACTTCTGTCCTGTCCTCTACCAAACACCAACAGCCCTACCCTTTCTTCATCCAAGTGAACTTTAAGCTTTATCATTAGTCTCATACGTTTTGTTGTTGTTTTAGTTGTTATATGGTGTCCGATTCTTTTCTGACTCCATGGACTGTACCCACCACGCTCCTCTGTCCATGGGATTTCCCAGGCAAGAATACTGGAGTGAGTTGCCACTTCCTCCTTCAGGGATCTTCCCCACCCAGGGGTTGAAACTGTGTCTCCTTTATTGGCAGGTGGATTCTTACCACTGAGCCACCAGAGAAGCCTGGTCTCGTTTATAATCAACCTTAAAGTAGTACAAAGTACACTGAGATCATTTTTACTTACTATTCCTCAAAATACTTCTAAAAAAATAGGTCACAATTTCCATCATTCTCTCCTTGAGTTACAGTCTAAGGGGTGAGTCTGAATTACCAGGGAGACAGATTTCAGCTCAATAAGAGGAAGTCAGAGCGACTGCAAGGGGCTTTCCAAAGGGCTGCCTTCTATAACAGACAGTGACTCTCTAAGGCCTCCCACACAGGGTGGAAGCCCAGCTGATGAATCCCTGTAGCACAGCAGTCCTCAAATTATGCCACTGAAGAACACCGGTGTTCTGATGATAAAAAAGCAGCACTGGCCTTCTCTGGTGGTCCAGTTCGCCTGCCGCTGCAGGGGGCATAGGTTCCATTCCTGTTCCAGGAAGGTTCCATGTACTGCAGGGCAACGACTCAGTCCACATTCCACAACAGCAGAAGTCACTGCAGTGGGAGCCCTGCACGCTTACAGCTAGAGAGTGCCCCCTCTGTGGCAGCTAGAGAGAGCCTGAAGGCAGCAAGAAGACCCAGTGCAGTGAAACTAAATTAATTCATTCATCTAAACAATTTTAAGTCATTAGTCTGTCAAAAATAAAATAAAATAACCATCTTTCCCATAATGACAAACTTCATGTATACAATTTTTTCAAGAGTGAGGTTTTTTCCTTCTTAATAAATCTATTACTATTAGTTATAGTAATAGATGCCTGGAATAGTTCCAAATTCAGACCAATGACATTTTCAGATATCTGAAGGTGAATTACAACAATAATTTATTGTGTTCTGCAAAGAGTGCTTTTACTACTACCTGGAGCTCTGATACTTGAGTAAACCTGAGAAGCAGTGTCAAGGAAACAATGTTTTGCATATCCAAATACAAGGTGATTCCATTAGTCAACACTCTTCAAACAATATTGTATACCACCTATATTAATTGCTGTACTACATCTTTTTTTTAAACAAATATGCATTCCTATCTGTAATCTCCTGTTTTACACCTTCCAGTCTTATTGTTGCTGCTTTTCTATCTACAAGTTCCTTCCATACTCTTATCTACTCTTCAAAACCCAGATTTAAATTCATATTCTTAGGCTGGTTTACCTTATTGCCTACCTAAAGTTGACTTTCATCTGCACTTTTTTTTTTTTTTAACTCTCCACTAGTTTTTTTTTTTTTTAATAGTCTTCATCATTACCTAACATTATAGTATGTACTGCTGTTTACTGTCTCTTTTCCCCACTAGAATATGAGGTAGATGAGGGAGGGTCTTTGTCTTGTTTTCAACTTATCGCTAGAGCCTAGCACAGTGCCTGGCTAAACAGGTACTTAATAACTGATGCTTGAATGGATGAATAGATGAAAGACTCTATTTCATTTACCAAATCTTTTTTTTGTTTTTAACTTTTTTTTCTTTTCCCCATCACGCCTCTTTTATTTATATTTATTTTCATCCATCTTTTTTATTCTTTGGCCTGTGTGGACCTCCCATTGCAGTGGCCTCTTTCACTGCAGAGCACCGGCTCTGGGTGCACGTGCTCCAGAGCACTGGCTCATAATTGGACACACCAGTCTAGCCACCATTCTGTGGCATGGGGGATCTTCTTGGGCCAGGGATCTAACTGGTGCCCCTTGCACTGCAAGGCAGACCCTTTACCCACTGGACCACCAGGGAAGCCCATACCATAGCATATCCATTTTCAGAGTGTAGCACTGTCTATGTACCTGTGGTAAAACAAGAATATACAGGGATTCATCTCAGGCTTGTGTGAGTTCAAGTAACAAACTGAAAGAGGAAATAGTCTTTTCATCATTTACCCAATTAGGATTTTTTATAACTGGTGAAATCCTGATCCTTAGATGTTGATTTTCAAGGTAAGTTTAAATGTCTATGAACACACAACCATGTGTTGTGCAGCCACGGCCAGGGAAATGCAGTTTCTGAGGTATGTTACTGGAGACACCCAGTAACATTTTAACCTACACCACCAGGAAGGTGTTCTCTAAGCAGTTGGAGAAGCATGAGTAAATGACTCATCCTCGAGCCACAAACTCTAGTTACGAAGTAACTGAAATCCCTGTCCATGCAGAAAATCCCTTGTGGACTAGAAGAACCTTGTAGAGTTTGAAGTTTTGAAATGATATAATGGATCACACCAGTAGAACCCTCAAGGCAGCACCCAGCATATCCATTCTGGTTAGGTGAGGGCACTTGAGCCATGTTATTTCTGCAAACAGTCACTATTTTGTCACTATCCGGTTTCACAATTTTCCCCTGTATAGAGAGTTGGATAGGGTTATCTTGACTAATCCATCTTACGCTGTTAGGAGTCAACATTGTACTTGATAATGGTTCTATTAGGTTGAACTACGTGAAAATGCTGTGTTTTCTGTAGGTGGAAAACAGTCAAGTATCAGCAATGATTAAATGAATAATAAGAAAGATTCAAATGCTGGATGAAGGATTGGAATAGATGATTGTAAAGATTTCTTCTGGTTATGGAATTCTATATTTAAATGTAAATAAGAGCATATATCAAATTCAAAGCTTGGTCATCACTTTGTCAAACTATTATAACTTAACATAGTACTTTTTTCTTGTCCTTGTCTGCTAAATAATGTATCCCATGGGTGGCCTCTTTCACTGCAGAGCACCGGCTCTGGGTGCACGTGCTCCAGAGCACTGGCTCATAATTGGACACACCAGTCTAGCCACCATTCTGTGGCATGGGGGATCTTCTTGGGCCAGGGATCTAACTGGTGCCCCTTGCACTGCAAGGCAGACCCTTTACCCACTGGACCACCAGGGAAGCCCATACCATAGCATATCCATTTTCAGAGTGTAGCACTGTCTATGTACCTGTGGTAAAACAAGAATATACAGGGATTCATCTCAGGCTTGTGTGAGTTCAAGTAACAAACTGAAAGAGGAAATAGTCTTTTCATCATTTACCCAATTAGGATTTTTTATAACTGGTGAAATCCTGATCCTTAGATGTTGATTTTCAAGGTAAGTTTAAATGTCTATGAACACACAACCATGTGTTGTGCAGCCACGGCCAGGGAAATGCAGTTTCTGAGGTATGTTACTGGAGACACCCAGTAACATTTTAACCTACACCACCAGGAAGGTGTTCTCTAAGCAGTTGGAGAAGCATGAGTAAATGACTCATCCTCGAGCCACAAACTCTAGTTACGAAGTAACTGAAATCCCTGTCCATGCAGAAAATCCCTTGTGGACTAGAAGAACCTTGTAGAGTTTGAAGTTTTGAAATGATATAATGGATCACACCAGTAGAACCCTCAAGGCAGCACCCAGCATATCCATTCTGGTTAGGTGAGGGCACTTGAGCCATGTTATTTCTGCAAACAGTCACTATTTTGTCACTATCCGGTTTCACAATTTTCCCCTGTATAGAGAGTTGGATAGGGTTATCTTGACTAATCCATCTTACGCTGTTAGGAGTCAACATTGTACTTGATAATGGTTCTATTAGGTTGAACTACGTGAAAATGCTGTGTTTTCTGTAGGTGGAAAACAGTCAAGTATCAGCAATGATTAAATGAATAATAAGAAAGATTCAAATGCTGGATGAAGGATTGGAATAGATGATTGTAAAGATTTCTTCTGGTTATGGAATTCTATATTTAAATGTAAATAAGAGCATATATCAAATTCAAAGCTTGGTCATCACTTTGTCAAACTATTATAACTTAACATAGTACTTTTTTCTTGTCCTTGTCTGCCTAAATAAATGCTAACAATTATTTGCTGAATAAACAAATGGTTTGAAAACAGGTATAAGTGGACTGCTGAAGCCTGTACCTACGTCACTTTCCAAGTTCAGTGCCAAAAAATATTGATTTTGTTTCCATACAACTAGGATATTCTTTTCCTAGTTATGAATCAATCAAACAGTGTGTTTTAGGGATTCTGAAGAATAGTATGTTTTCTCCCTATCCTTCACAAAAGTAAATATTGAATTCTGATTTTGGTACAAGCATAGACATCAATGTCCTGACAGTCATCTGTTGTTGTTTAGTTGCCAAGTTGTGTCCAAAACTTTGTCACTCCATGAACTGTAGCCCGCCAGGCTCCTCTGCCCATGGGATTTCCCAGGCAAGAATACTGGAGTGCGCTGCCATTTCCTTCTCCAGGGCGATCTTCCTAACACAGGGATCGAACCCGTATCACTGACTGGCAGGCAGATTCTTTACCACTGAGCCTCCTGGGAAGCCCTGTGACAGCCATTAGGAAACTCTAAAGCCATAGATGCATGATTTTCTGAGTATTAAAGGGCACAAAAAATAAGCTAGCTGCATACGATTAAGTTACTTGCACATCCATTTTCTTATCAAATTAGCAAATGAGCAAACAAACCAAAAAATCCTCCAAATGTATACTGTCTCCTCTTCCAAAGCAGATACAAATGTCAACAGCAGTCAAACTGAGGTGTACATCACTCTGTATGCATGCTTCCGATTTTGAACAGCAGATGAGCAGAAACACAGCTTCCTCTAACCATAAAACAGTTTCTCTTAGTGGCTCCTCAAACACCAGACTGATACTCTGACGCTGAAGCCTTCCCACTGCATTCTTTTTAGCGTTCATACTAGAAAAAGAAATCATTGTTTGTAACTAGAAGGACAAATACCACAGTTGCCTGCTTTTTCAAAAATACCACTGAAATCCTAATTTTTATTTCATTTTATTTGTGTATGATGAGACTACAAGGCACATTTCTCTTTTGATAAAAAAAAAAAAAAAGGCATTATAAGGACCAGAGGAACTGCCAGCCCTAACAAAGTACTCACGAGTGTTTAGAAAAGTCACATACCAAGCAAGTGACAATTCTGATGGCTGCACAATGTTTTCACAACTCCTGGCTGGGCATGAGAGCTTTGCATTGCTTTTTCAGCTAGGATGATTTACTAGATGGCATTTGCTTACCTGAAATGGCCAATGGCCAGGAGGAAGCATTATAGTGGGCAGAATCACACCTCGGTCACCCTTCTCAACAGTCACGCTCTCATAGTAATAGGACCATACTTCAAAAAAAAATAAACACAGCCTATGTGGAAAAATCCAAACAAACCTGTTTCAACTTTTATTTTAGTGTATGAGTAAACAATAGACTACAGAAACAAAAGCAACACTTCTATTTCTATGAAAAGATTCATTAATAAACATCAAAAAGCAACTAAAAGTATTCTGGGGCAGTATAAAGTATTAATGGATGTCTCAATGTGTTCACAGAGCCAAGGACACACCTGTGACATTGGTTTTTCCTCATTTAAGAGCTTAAACTGAACTTTAACAAGCCCATCAAAAACTCATTTTCTTCAGAGGCTTTAAAAATATATATAACTATCTGCTAAGCTTGTTGGTTTCCTGTTAACTATCTACTGTCACAACTGGAGAACTATGAGTCCACCTTTCCCATATAAGGCAGATGACATTCAGTTTCAGTAAAAATATGTCATTTAGGCATTTGCTTTTGCCTTAGTTTTAAAGAATATTTGCAAGTCTGGGCTACTGTTGCCATAAATCTACTTATGAAAAGCAAAAATGTTATGGTACAGTTATCTTTTACACATCACCAACACATGTACTATAAAACACAAAACACTACTGCAGGTAAAGTGGGCTTTATTTATTACTTCCATTATTCTCTTACAACTATCTGAAGCAAGCTAAAGTGTAGTCGAACTCTGAGAGATAAATTGTGAAGCAATAAGGACATCAAAAGGGACAAGCACAATACCACATCTTCCAGGAAATGCAGATCAAAACTACAATGAAATATTATCACCTCACACCTGACAGGATGGTCATCATCTAAAAGGCAGGGGACAAAAAATTCTGATAAGGATACGGTAAAGAAGGAACCATATACACTACTGGTGGAACTATAACTGGTCCAATATTATGGAAAACAATATGCAGATTCCTCAAAAATTTAAAGGAGATCTACCATACCGTCCGGTGGCTCCACTATTGAGTACATACCCAAAGGAAATGAAACAGTGTTTTTAAGAGATATGTACATTCCCATACTTACTGTAGCATTATTCACAATAGTCAAGATACAGAAACAACCTAAATGCCCATCAACAGATGAATGCATAAAAACAATATGGTTTATATACAGATGAAATATTATCCACCTGTAAGAAAGAAGGATAGACTGCCATTTGTGACAACATGCAAGGACCCTGACCTCACCATGATAAGGGAGGTAAGTCAGGCGGAGGAAGACAAACATTGTACAACATCACTTATATGTGAAATCTAAAATGCCAAACTCAAAACAAAAAAAGCAAATCAGATAATAATGCTGGTTACCAGGGGATGGGTTTGAGGAGATAAAACTGATGTTGTTTACGGGTACAAATCTGCAATGGATAGTTTTTGGGTTTTGGGGCGGGGCGGGTTGGGGAGGAAGGGGGCGGGCGGGCCACTTCTATTGGTCTTTCATTTATCTATTTTCATCCATCTTTCTTCTTTGGCCAGTGTGGGCCTCCCATTACAGTGGCCTCTCTTATCGCAGTGGCCTCTCTTGTCTCAGACACCAGCTCTGGGCACACACGCTCCAGAGTTCCGGCTTGGTAGTTGGACACATCTGTCTAGCTGCTCCACAGCACGCGGGATCTTCCCAGGCCAGGGAAAGAACCGGCGTCCCTTGCACTGCAAGGCGGTGTCCTTACCCACTGGACCACCAGGGAAGCCCCTGGATAGTTTTTAAATAGGCCACAATGATCTACTACTGCACAGTATAATAAATACAGGCAACAAAATTGTACCACAGTTACATAATATGATGAATAGTGTTACAATGGCAATCATGTTGCAATGTATCAAAGTTAACACACTGTACACCTTAAATTTATACAATATTATATGTCAAATAGATTCAATTTTTAAAAAGATGGTTCAGATTATTTTTAAATAGAAAATCCATTTCCAAAGGAAAATTTAAATTCTTAAGCAAGGGCAAAATTAATCAGTGGTACCTCTATTCATTACTTCTGAACCATTAGGATAGTGATAGTAATAAAAATCAGACCTTTTAATTCAATTTAATTCCAGGTTCCAAGAGGGAAACTCTGTTCTACTTTATGATATTAGTCATATTACATTTTCATTTCAAATATTATATTTTGAAATACATATATGTTCGCCCTATTTTTTGAGAAGGGTTATATTTGAAAGTTCCTATTTAATGATATGAGTTTTTCTTCCTGTTTTAAAAGCTGAAATGAATGATCTGCTAATCTGTTAAAGGTAAGTGTAAAACACTGTGGACATGAAAATAACTGCATAAGTAATCATTTTTGGTTTTAGAAAATATAAATAAATATAAAAAATAACTTTCAAGAGGTTAAAACTTCCTTCTAAATATCTGTACTTACAGTAAAAAATATTTATAGTTATCAAATAAAGTTCTACATAAAAAGAAATGTTAGTGTTCCAAAAAAGGCAAAAGTCATGGCAGAAAAGGCACATAGTCAATTCCAAACCAGCAATCCTACCAAAAAAAATGTAAAAAGCCCACCATGTAGCTCAGCAATAAAAATACTGCATTCAAGGATTTACCATCTGCTTTAATAACAATTTTTTTTCTGTCCGTCACAATGGATAACATATTTTCTCTTTGGCAATAAAACACAGCATCTAAGTTTACTACTGCTGAAGCTGAGAAACAATGAGAAACTGGAGAATCATCTCTGAGAGATTTGTTTCAGTGACAGTAGTGATGTCCCAATAAAAAACAAAAAATTTGCTTTTTTAACACATTCAAAACTTACGATGATGTGCCTGTACTACATTCTTTAATCTATCTTCAACAGTGATTACTACTCACAGATAAATCTGTCCCAGGATATAATAAAGTTAGAGAGCGTATGGCTTGGGTTTTTTTGAGCGAATTTAAATCTAGATAATGTATTTAACATACTGGCCTTAAAGTGTCATATTCATAGAACACAGAAATGAGTGAAAACCAGCTATATTTCAGGGAAGTCTAACAGTTAAGTGATAATTATGAGGGGATAAATATTGAGAGAGAAAAGAGAGGTTAATGAATTTGCTAAGGAAATAGTCACTAGTGAGCACGGGCAGACTCATATTCCCATTATTAGGTTTCTCAAGAGGCCATCCACAGAAGTGACAACAGGGATGTTTGTACATGGGAACTGGAAATATCCCTTTCCCTTCATGTCTGGAAGTAAATACCACGGTTTCTATCTCACTGGCAAGAGAAAGGCCGCAACACTGACTTTAATTAAGGATATAGTTTTGTCTTTAGGTAAGTTTTAGGCCTGAGTCTATAACATGTGATTATTGTGGGTCATGCTTTGCCCTGTATCATCAGCTGTCATATGACGTAAGTGATCTATAAAACATTCAAAGGTTCCTAAGACATTTATGATACACACTTAAAATTCTACCTCATACCCAAGCAAACATGAAATTAAAAAGACTATGATGAATTAGAAAATGCTATAAATATATGATGCATCCTTGTTCACTGTTTAATTAGGTTCAATATTTATTGATTGCTATTAATGCCAGACATGTTCTTGGTAGCGAAGTTCTCTAAATGATGCATGAAGTTGCATCCTTAGTACATGGGATTTCATTCATCGCAGCTTTCCCAAGATGGACAAGAGCGACACAAACCTCCAAATTCTGTTTTTATTTTTTTGAATAAATGACTTCACATTATTTTCCACTAAGTGACAGCAAAACAAACGATTCTGCTAATAAATGTTTTTTTTTTTCTCTGTACAAGGAAATGAACATTGACCAGGAGCCGAGAGCTCTGCCTCTGGTGCTCACTCTGAGGCGAGCAGCAGAAAGAGTACAGAGGTGCAGAGGACCAAGCGGATACCAGCAGTGCATGCAAAATTCTTTAATTTTTATCTTCAACAGTGATTACTACTCACAGATAAATCTGTCCCAGGATATAATAAAGTTAGAGAGCGTATGGCTTGGGTTTTTTTGAGCGAATTTAAATCTAGATAATGTATTTAACATACTGGCCTTAAAGTGTCATATTCATAGAACACAGAAATGAGTGAAAACCAGCTATATTTCAGGAAGTCTAACAGTTAAGTGATAATTATGAGGGGATAAATATTGAGAGAGAAAAGAGAGGTTAATGAATTTGCTAAGGAAATAGTCACTAGTGAGCACGGGCAGACTCATATTCCCATTATTAGGTTTCTCAAGAGGCCATCCACAGAAGTGACAACAGGGATGTTTGTACATGGGAACTGGAAATATCCCTTTCCCTTCATGTCTGGAAGTAAATACCACGGTTTCTATCTCACTGGCAAGAGAAAGGCCGCAACACTGACTTTAATTAAGGATATAGTTTTGTCTTTAGGTAAGTTTTAGGCCTGAGTCTATAACATGTGATTATTGTGGGTCATGCTTTGCCCTGTATCATCAGCTGTCATATGACGTAAGTGATCTATAAAACATTCAAAGGTTCCTAAGACATTTATGATACACACTTAAAATTCTACCTCATACCCAAGCAAACATGAAATTAAAAAGACTATGATGAATTAGAAAATGCTATAAATATATGATGCATCCTTGTTCACTGTTTAATTAGGTTCAATATTTATTGATTGCTATTAATGCCAGACATGTTCTTGGTAGCGAAGTTCTCTAAATGATGCATGAAGTTGCATCCTTAGTACATGGGATTTCATTCATCGCAGCTTTCCCAAGATGGCCAATAGCAACAAAAACCTTCACATTCTGTTTTTATTTTTTTGAATAAATGACTTCACATTATTTTCCACTAAGTGACAGCAAAACAAACGATTCTGCTAATAAATGTTTTTTTTTTTCTCTGTACAAGGAAATGAACATTGACCAGGAGCCGAGAGCTCTGCCTCTGGTGCTCACTCTGAGGCGAGCAGCAGAAAGAGTACAGAGGTGCAGAGGACCAACTCGAGGGCCAGACTTCCAGGCTCGGATACCAGCAGTGCCATGCACTACCTACAGAGTCTTGGAAAGGCACTACCTCGGTTTCATTAAATATTTAAAAAGCAAACAAACAAGGATAATAATAGTACCTAGCTCATAGAGTTTAGTAAGTAAATATTTACTTGTGAAGTGCTTAGAATAATCCCTGGCACAAACCACTATGGAAGAATTTGTTAAAACAAAATAAAAATAGTATTCTGTGTGTCTGGGGGAGGGAGGCTGTAAAAGGTAGGGGTGTGTGTGAGAACAATGATTATCATTCACCCCTGATTTGACTTGGCATCTTTCCTTCAAAAAGCTTACCATTTTGTGATAAATATCTTTATGGATTTCTTCATTTACCAGGACTCACAAGCTATCATTGCCATACACGGTCTAATTTGTTTTCTTTTCCTTCCATTTATAAAACTGCTTAATTATTTTACCAGAGAACACGTTTAATGTGTTCATTATTAGTCTAGAATATGCTCCCCTGCAACTACAATCATGTGAAAAAGTCTGTAACTTTGTCAAAAGAGTATTCCTCTTACCAAGAATATCTAAAACAAGACACCATATACCCTATACGTTAATTGTAGGTGCCTTGATAAGAAAATGCTGACATAAGTTATCCAAGGAAAAGTACAAATGAAATGCTCTATGAAATAATATCTCAGTAGGTTATGTTGGAGAGTAGCCTGAAGAATCTTGGCTATATCTTTCAAGTGGCAACAGCAAAAATAACACATCACTTACATTCCTCATATTACACGCTAGTGTTAGTCCAATCTTCTGGATTTATCCAATAAAATCATTTTGAGAAAAGACTGCGCAGGGCTTACTAGTCACCTGCTAATAATGCTGTAATAAAGCGGAAGTGGAATAAACTAGCTGGGTTGGGTTTTGGTCGCTTCCCCTGGGCTTTCTCTAGTGGCGGAGGGTGGGACTGCTCCCGAGCTGTGCTGCGCAGGCTTCTCACTGCAGTGTCTTTGCTCGCGGCGGAGCACAGCTCCAGGTGTCCGGGCTTCAGCAGTTGCAGTGCATGGGGCTTGGCTGCTCTGCAGTATGTGGAAGTTTCCGGACCAGAGGTGGAATCCGTATCCCCGCGTTTGGCAGGTGGATTCCCATCCATGCCTTCACTTCAGCAGCCAACAATATTTATACTTTTCCTGCCAGAAATGACTCTGACAATTTAGCCAACAATACTGTCAACCAAAATGTACTGACTATATAATAAACACTGATCTAAATATTCCTGGAGATAGATTTCCCTGTACTATTGACAGCAAGTAGTATATCCAAAGTGGTTGAAGGAAAGGGTGTTAAATTTTGTCAAATTAATTTTGGGGTGTGCACTTCACTTCTGATTACATATTTTCTATCTGT
Source organism: Tragulus kanchil (assembly GCA_022376925.1). NCBI lineage: Eukaryota > Metazoa > Chordata > Mammalia > Artiodactyla > Tragulidae > Tragulus > Tragulus kanchil. Next base: position 26,031,308 of record JAIOJX010000024.1, read on the forward strand.
AACTTTTTCTTAAGTAAAGGAGCTGCTCTCATGAAAACTCTGGCATCTAGAATGTTTGTCATAATCTATTAAATGATGCATAATTTGTATTTAAAGTCTGAAATTCCAGTACCCTACTTAAAAACGAGTTGGGTTGTAAATGTGTTCATTCCTCAACTTGTTTGGAACTTGAGATTTCCTTTCTTTTTTCTTCCCACAGAAAACACAGCAAAACTGGCTGAGAGAAAGAACCAATATTCAGTGAGCACCCGGTATGTGCCAGCATTCTGCTGGGGAATTTAATTTTAATATGTTATTTTTTACAATTCTATAAAATAGTAACTATCATGCTGATTTTACATTCAGAAGGCAGTTTCCTTAAATTACACATTACTTTTTTTTTTTTTAAGATTTATTTATTTATTTTGGGTGGGGGTTGGGTTGGGGAGGGAGGGGAGCAGGCGGGCCACTTCTATTGGTCTTTTGTTTCTCTATTTTCATCCGTCTTTGCTCTTTGGCTCCTGTGGGCCTCCCATCACGGTGGCATCTGTCATTGCAGAGCACCGGCTCTGGGCGCATGCGCTCCAGAGCTCCGGCTCGGTGATTGGACACATTGGTCCAGCCGCTCCGCGGGCATGTGGGATCTTCCCAGGCCAGGGATCGAACCGGTGTCCCTTGCACTGCAAGGCGGTGTCCTTACCCACTGGACCACCAGAGGAAGCCCTATACATTATTAACAGATGTGCATTGTGGGGAAAACATCAACTATACTTAAAATCAAATAGGCTGATAAAAAACAGGAGTGCACTAAAGGCATTCTTTCTTTTAATCTTTAGCCTTTTCTTCTGGCATTTATCTCAACGTTTCTACATAAAACCTAATGTTGTAAGAATATTGTGTAGAAAGTTTGAGATTAAGCTGAGAAGCACCTAAAATCCTTCTGTCCCCTTACTCCAGTTTGGACCAAACACTCAACCAGCCACCCAGCTGCCATCCTGGACTTCTCTGCAACAATATTTTGGGGATTCCCTTTGTTGTCTTCTTATCCTTTTCCCTCTACCCGTTCTGTTACTTGCCAGGTTGTTTAGCTGGAAATACACTTTCAGTTCAGTGGTTGTGTTTGACTAGAACTTTAACAGCACTGCTCCATGGCCTTAGCCTCTCAACACTGCTGCCAATAACTCAGGTGCCACTCTTATTCGGATGCTGGATAGCGTATTTTGGTTTCTGTTTTCAATCCCTGAAAACTTTTGGAAGGTTCTCCTCATCGAAGATGTTTTGAAATTTTCCGAAGATGTACTTTGAAATGGCTGTTTGTTTATTCACTATGCTAAAATTTAGGAGACTCCTTTAACCTGGAACACATAGGCTACACTTGTGGGAATTTTTCCTTCAGATCTTGACAAAATGTCGCTTAGAAATAATGAGATTTTCCCTGGTTGTCTCATAAAGAAGAACAATCCTCTGGTCCTTTCTGTGCCCACACCACTCTCTAGAGCCTGTTCCCCCCGGCATTCCCACCCACCCATGCCTAGTTTTCCTTCCCTTTATGCTTTCAGATTCAACAACAGATCATGTTATTAGTTACAGTCTCCACAGCACTTCAACAGCTTTCTTCTATCCAGTGTCTAATTTATAAACATTTTTCAGCCTCAAGAATCTGCCTTCAAATTTAAATGGACACTAGGCTGGAATGTGCTTTTACAAAAGGTATTAAGAGGTCCTCAATGAAAATCACTAAACTTGGATACACAAAAATACTAGAATTTAAAAAAGAGGTGTCCTTACCCACTGGACCACCAGAGGAAGCCCTATACATTATTAACAGATGTGCATTGTGGGGAAAACATCAACTATACTTAAAATCAAATAGGCTGATAAAAAACAGGAGTGCACTAAAGGCATTCTTTCTTTTAATCTTTAGCCTTTTCTTCTGGCATTTATCTCAACGTTTCTACATAAAACCTAATGTTGTAAGAATATTGTGTAGAAAGTTTGAGATTAAGCTGAGAAGCACCTAAAATCCTTCTGTCCCCTTACTCCAGTTTGGACCAAACACTCAACCAGCCACCCAGCTGCCATCCTGGACTTCTCTGCAACAATATTTTGGGGATTCCCTTTGTTGTCTTCTTATCCTTTTCCCTCTACCCGTTCTGTTACTTGCCAGGTTGTTTAGCTGGAAATACACTTTCAGTTCAGTGGTTGTGTTTGACTAGAACTTTAACAGCACTGCTCCATGGCCTTAGCCTCTCAACACTGCTGCCAATAACTCAGGTGCCACTCTTATTCGGATGCTGGATAGCGTATTTTGGTTTCTGTTTTCAATCCCTGAAAACTTTTGGAAGGTTCTCCTCATCGAAGATGTTTTGAAATTTTCCGAAGATGTACTTTGAAATGGCTGTTTGTTTATTCACTATGCTAAAATTTAGGAGACTCCTTTAACCTGGAACACATAGGCTACACTTGTGGGAATTTTTCCTTCAGATCTTGACAAAATGTCGCTTAGAAATAATGAGATTTTCCCTGGTTGTCTCATAAAGAAGAACAATCCTCTGGTCCTTTCTGTGCCCACACCACTCTCTAGAGCCTGTTCCCCACGGCATTCCCACCCACCCATGCCTAGTTTTCCTTCCCTTTATGCTTTCAGATTCAACAACAGATCATGTTATTAGTTACAGTCTCCACAGCACTTCAACAGCTTTCTTCTATCCAGTGTCTAATTTATAAACATTTTTCAGCCTCAAGAATCTGCCTTCAAATTTAAATGGACACTAGGCTGGAATGTGCTTTTACAAAAGGTATTAAGAGGTCCTCAATGAAAATCACTAAACTTGGATACACAAAAATACTAGAATTTAAAAAAAGAGTTTGATCATTTTAAGTTTCACTTCTAAGTTTTAGGAAATGTTAGCTAGAATGAGATTATTCTACATACCCTGACATTATTATTACAACAAACCGGTCCTTCAGTGAGAGACTTAACAAAGTTTATATGATGGTGTGGCACCAGGAAGGCAATGGACTAAAGCTTGGACTTCCTCCAGAATTCATGTGCTGAAATTCTAACCCCCAACATGGTGGGATTAGAAGTTGGGCCCTTCAGGACGTAATCAGGTCATGAGAGTGGAGTTCTCACCGACAGAATTGGTACCCTTCTAAGAGGGACCCCAGAGAGCTCCCATGCCTTCTTCCCACCCTGAGTGAGCATATAAGAAGTCAGCTGTCTGCAGTCTAGAAGAGGGTCCTTAGCAGACATTACATCCATTTGCTGTTTAAACCACCCAGTCCTCTTATAGAAGTGGGGACTAAGATAAGTAATAATATTATATAGGAATGCATTATTTAGGCATAAGTACAATATAGTTAAATTCACTGCTAAATCTTAGGAAAGTTTATGAAAACTTTAGTATAATTTATTAACCAAAGAAACATATCTAATAATACAAGCTCATCTTTACCCATGACCCTGTGCCATATCATTAATGTCAAGCATTATTAGAAGAGGCCATATTTTCTCCTCACTCCTATTCTGCATGAGGTTACTTTCTGGGAGAGGCTCACCCCCCACTGTGGAACTTTCTAGCCTTCAGCAACTACTCCAAGGCTATTCTCATCTAATTGTTTTTTCTACACTGCTGATGATAGTCTGCTTGTAAATACATTTCTCTCTCTCTTACTTTCAGTCACTCCCTATGTATTATTTCACTGGTTCCCTCCCTAGATCATGTGGTTCCTAACACATCTGGATACTTCCCTACAATTTCTACTTTTGAAAATTATTTATAAATGTTTTGTTTACATATGGTTTTGCCTCTTCGATGGAACTACTTTAATTAAATGGACACTAGGCTGGAATGTGCTTTTACAAAAGGTATTAAGAGGTCCTCAATGAAAATCACTAAACTTGGATACACAAAAATACTAGAATTTAAAAAAAGAGTTTGATCATTTTAAGTTTCACTTCTAAGTTTTAGGAAATGTTAGCTAGAATGAGATTATTCTACATACCCTGACATTATTATTACAACAAACCGGTCCTTCAGTGAGAGACTTAACAAAGTTTATATGATGGTGTGGCACCAGGAAGGCAATGGACTAAAGCTTGGACTTCCTCCAGAATTCATGTGCTGAAATTCTAACCCCCAACATGGTGGGATTAGAAGTTGGGCCCTTCAGGACGTAATCAGGTCATGAGAGTGGAGTTCTCACCGACAGAATTGGTACCCTTCTAAGAGGGACCCCAGAGAGCTCCCATGCCTTCTTCCCACCCTGAGTGAGCATATAAGAAGTCAGCTGTCTGCAGTCTAGAAGAGGGTCCTTAGCAGACATTACATCCATTTGCTGTTTAAACCACCCAGTCCTCTTATAGAAGTGGGGACTAAGATAAGTAATAATATTATATAGGAATGCATTATTTAGGCATAAGTACAATATAGTTAAATTCACTGCTAAATCTTAGGAAAGTTTATGAAAACTTTAGTATAATTTATTAACCAAAGAAACATATCTAATAATACAAGCTCATCTTTACCCATGACCCTGTGCCATATCATTAATGTCAAGCATTATTAGAAGAGGCCATATTTTCTCCTCACTCCTATTCTGCATGAGGTTACTTTCTGGGAGAGGCTCACCCCCCACTGTGGAACTTTCTAGCCTTCAGCAACTACTCCAAGGCTATTCTCATCTAATTGTTTTTTCTACACTGCTGATGATAGTCTGCTTGTAAATACATTTCTCTCTCTCTTACTTTCAGTCACTCCCTATGTATTATTTCACTGGTTCCCTCCCTAGATCATGTGGTTCCTAACACATCTGGATACTTCCCTACAATTTCTACTTTTGAAAATTATTTATAAATGTTTTGTTTACATATGGTTTTGCCTCTTCGATGGAACTACTTTAATTAAAGTAGAACAGGAAAAACTGAAAGTCCTTTAAGTAAAAAATAAACTAACATATAATAACAATCCATATTACCAGTTCTTCTATTTCAAGTTCCTTTTATTTCCTTCCCATCCCAAGATTTCTTTTAATTCTTTTCTGCTTCAACTTTATCTTGTTATTCTCTACTCTGTAGAGTTAGAAAAGAATATGCAGGACACAGAAAAAACTCAAAATTATTTTGTAAACAAGGAAAACAAATGAAATGGATGGGGATTTCCTGTTGTGATATGTTAACTATCAATTAAAGTGGGGAAAAAAATTAGCCTGCAAATTTCTGAAGACAAAGGGAAGGAAAATAGGCTGGCTATTTCAGAGAAAAGAAATGCATTAGAACAATCTAGCTTCATGAGAAACTTGGGAACTTCCTTTCTTAAGCCTTGTTACTACAGAATTTAGATGGCAGGTGAGTGCCAAAAATGTGTGTGTGTGTGTGTGTGTGTGCAAGTGTGTGCTCAGCTGCTAAGTCCTGTCCAACTCCTTGCAACTCCATGGGCTGTAGCCCGTCAAGCTCCTCTTTCTATGGGATTTCCCAGGCAAGAATTCTGGAGTGGGTCACCATTTCCTTCTCTAAGGGATCTTCCAGACCCAGGGATCAAACCAGCATCTCCTGTGTTTCCTGCATTGGCAGGTAGATTCTTTTACCACAAGCTACCTGGGAACCTCTTTGGGCCATAACAAAAGAGGTTTCATTCCTGGAGGCAGCTCCAGTCTGTTTTGGAGACAAACACAACTAGGTGTTCCACCTATCTGATTTACAAATCCTTCTGTTTGAAATATAAACTAAAAAGGCTTTGGTAAGTAGCTGAGCCAATCCTGTTCCCTCCCCATTCCCCCACAAAAGAGTGGGAGGGACTGGGGGATGGGGGGAGAGGAGATGGAGAGAGATGAAATTATTTTTTTAAATGTTTTGCTTGTACAATACATTTCTCTCTCTCTTACTTTCAGTCACTCCCTATGTATTATTTCACTGGTTCCCTCCCTAGATCATGTGGTTCCTAACACATCTGGATACTTCCCTACAATTTCTACTTTTGAAAATTATTTATAAATGTTTTGTTTACATATGGTTTTGCCTCTTGATGGAACTACTTTAATTAAAGTAGAACAGGAAAAACTGAAAGTCCTTTAAGTAAAAAATAAACTAACATATAATAACAATCCATATTACCAGTTCTTCTATTTCAAGTTCCTTTTATTTCCTTCCCATCCCAAGATTTCTTTTAATTCTTTTCTGCTTCAACTTTATCTTGTTATTCTCTACTCTGTAGAGTTAGAAAAGAATATGCAGGACACAGAAAAAACTCAAAATTATTTTGTAAACAAGGAAAACAAATGAAATGGATGGGGATTTCCTGTTGTGATATGTTAACTATCAATTAAAGTGGGGAAAAAAATTAGCCTGCAAATTTCTGAAGACAAAGGGAAGGAAAATAGGCTGGCTATTTCAGAGAAAAGAAATGCATTAGAACAATCTAGCTTCATGAGAAACTTGGGAACTTCCTTTCTTAAGCCTTGTTACTACAGAATTTAGATGGCAGGTGAGTGCCAAAAATGTGTGTGTGTGTGTGTGTGTGTGCAAGTGTGTGCTCAGCTGCTAAGTCCTGTCCAACTCCTTGCAACTCCATGGGCTGTAGCCCGTCAAGCTCCTCTTTCTATGGGATTTCCCAGGCAAGAATTCTGGAGTGGGTCACCATTTCCTTCTCTAAGGGATCTTCCAGACCCAGGGATCAAACCAGCATCTCCTGTGTTTCCTGCATTGGCAGGTAGATTCTTTTACCACAAGCTACCTGGGAACCTCTTTGGGCCATAACAAAAGAGGTTTCATTCCTGGAGGCAGCTCCAGTCTGTTTTGGAGACAAACACAACTAGGTGTTCCACCTATCTGATTTACAAATCCTTCTGTTTGAAATATAAACTAAAAAGGCTTTGGTAAGTAGCTGAGCCAATCCTGTTCCCTCCCCATTCCCCCCCCCCACAAAAGAGTGGGGAGGGACTGGGGTGAGGGAGGAGGAGATGGAGAAGAGAGAGACTGAGAGGGAGGGAGAGATGGGGAGAGAGAAGAAAGAGAGACCACTGCAACTAAAGTAAGCAATGTTTAGATAGTTTTGCTCAATTTATCTAAATCATATATTTTTCCTTTTTGGAAAAGTTTCTATAGCAGCCAAGAGCCAAGATCAAGTCTCAAAAATAAATCTCAAGATGCACTATAAACAACTACACTCCCATCTTTCTACCTCAAGTTACATAACAGAATGGTGAATTATGGCTGTACTTTAGAAGAGAGGAATTTGCCAAACCGTGCTAGTAAAAATGGAGAAAACAAATGAGTAAAGTTAGCAGATACAGAGATAGGATGTTTCCTAAGATGCCACACCTCAAATTTCTTTACTGGGTTAATATAAACCTGTCCAAACAAAATGAGAAACGTAACACTTGCTCCATTATCTCACTAGTTCCAAGGTTTTGTAAGAATCAGAGAGAATTGAAGTTTGTCTCAAATCAAAATTTATGCTGTTGGTCTTACATTCTTCTTTTGCACCATAACAAAAATCTCATCGGATAAGGAAGCCAAGGCTGAGGGCTAATGATGAGAAGAGGTGGAATTTGAATCCAGTTAGGGCGACTTCAAAGCTTGTGCCATTTCCACTGCCCCATGAGTGCCTCTGACAAAGCGAGCCTTCCAGAGAGAACAGAGAGCTCCAGCCCAGGCGTGCACGTTCTTTCCTCCCGCAGTTAGCTCCCTGTCTGTGAAACAACTGCTAAATCTGCTCTTGTGATTGTGACATATAATTAATCCTTTAACTGAAATTCCAACCATAGTGCACACATTGATGCTATTAAGCTGGAATGTAGCAGAAAGGAGAAAAAGATCATTTTCTAGACTTCCCTTGTGGTCCAGTGGTTAAGAATTTGCCTACCAACGCAGGGGACCTGGGTTTGATCCCTGTTCCAGGAAGATCCCACACGCTGCAGGGCAACTAATCCCGAGAGCCACAGCTACTGAGCTGGTAGCCTAGAGCCCATGCTCCCTGACAAGAGAAGCCACTTGGATGAAAAGCCCGCACACCACAACTAGACAAAGCCCACATACAACAGTTTCTTAAAAAGATCATTTTCTGTTAGTAAAAGGATATATTTTCTTTTATCATTCTATGTAGGGAGCAGCAAGATAATATTTAATGAAGCTATTTACTACTAACAAAATCTTAAAAAAAGAAAAGAAAGAAAAAAAAGAACAGGTGCCATACTCACTAACACAGCTATGGTCACAATATTTACTCACAGCACAGGCCAAGTTCAGCTCTGACATCCACAACCAGCCACACTCAGCGCCACAACTTGTTAATTCGGACAATGGGGCATACCAACTTTGCACTTATCGGAACCAACAGCTGTGACTGCAATAACTGTTTATAGTCCTTGTGGCCACATAATGACACTAATTCTCTAATTTCATTCCTAAAATATTTCTCTCAAGTGGATGTGGTTTTACTCCCGGGAGGGGCCAGAGGGAGGAAATATTTCCCGCATCTAAGAGTATCTTTCACTTTGAAGTGTCTCACCTGAAAAGGCCAAGCAAGGGTTTCTCTGTGTCTCACATCAGTCATCTGCTCAACCACTGGTCACTCACCCATCCCACCACGAGGCCCAAGACCTGTTAATTGCCATGGCAACACCAAAGGGACTCTACAGTCTTGTCAACTAAGAAGTTCCCATCTAGTCATTAAGATAGGCACCAACAACTTACTAAGTGTAAGACATGCCTTCAGTATTAGATGTGGAAGAGGAGCTGCTTATCAGAGATGAATGCCGTGCATCATGATTAGTGGAATAAAAGGAAACACTTGCCAAGAGGAGGATACCTAACTGGACCTCAAGACAAATGTGATTATCACAGATGAGGGAAGTGGAATCAGAGAACACAGCAAGGAGATCAGCTGATGGCCCAATGTGAGCTGAAGCCTAGGTGTATGAATGCCTGGGGAACCTGAAGCAGTTCTGTGAGGCCAGAGAACCCAGAGTATCTGCAGTGGGTATTTAAAAGGTCAGAGAGTCAAGTCTGCTCAGAATATCATTGCAAAGTTGAATTTTATCCTATGGGTAACAGAGATCCAGGAAAAGTGTTTAAAGAAATAAAAGCAATATGGGACTTCCCTGGTGGTCCCGTGGCCAAGACTCCACCCTCCCAACGCAGGGGACTCAGGTTCCATCCCTGGTTAGGGAACTAGACCCCATATGCCCCTGCAGCAAATAACGATCTGGCATGCTACAAGGAAGGCTGAAGACCCCTGTGCTGCAACTAAGACCTGGCACAGCCAAATAAGTAAATAAATATTTAAGAGAAAGAAGAAAAAAAAAGAGCCAAGAAGTACACTGAAGAAAAAACAAGCAAAAGAAAAATATGATTCAATTGGTGCTTTTAAGATGATAATGCTAAACAAGCAATTAAAGGAGATACATGGAAGAAAATAGAAGAGATAGAGGGGTAGTCATTAAGACATCTAGGTAGAAACAAATGAGTGAGTTAAAGTCGGGAGGACTAGAAGGTTGGTAGTCATTCAGCAAAAATAGCAACCACACGAGAACCACCACAGAACAACAGGCTCTGGGGAGGGAGGGGTGAAGAAGGGAACTACCCAGAGAGAATGGCTTTAAACACTCCAGTAGAGATGCTCACATGGCCAGCTGGGAAGTCAGGTCTGCAACTGGGATATTAAAGCCAGAAATAAGAGACTTAGAAGTTACTGGCACTGAGATGATATTTAGAAGCATGAAAACAGGTGAAGCCGTCTACAGAGAAAGGATAAAGCAGGCGAAGAAGAGGGAAACAGTAAAGAAAGTACACTGAGGGCCTCAGGACTGGGCAAGGTCATCCTCATTCATTTTTGCTTGTTTAGCTGTGGCCCTTGAAGTGGGGCACAAGTCTTACCGCCTGCTTTCAGCATTTATACTTCAGAAGAGCGTTTTTCCTTGAACCGTGCTTGCCTTTCTGTATTTCCTGCAATCTGTGCAGTGGAAATATCCCTTAAATCTCTCCTATTACATCCCTGGTGGCTCAGTGGTCAAGAATCTGCCTGCCAAAGCAGGAGATGGGGGTTTGATCCCTGGGTTGGGAAGATCTCCTGGAGAAGCACATGTCAACTCACTCCAGTATTCCTGCCTGGAGGAGTCCAAGGCCAGAGGAAACTGGCAGACTACAGTCCATGAAGGCATGACTGAGCCTGGAGGGCACACATGCGCACACACACACACACCCATCACTTATCTTCCAAAAGGTGTCTGTCCCCCTAAGCCAGCTTTCTTAGAGAATGAGCTGCCTTACAGTCGTTTGGTGGTCGCTTTTTAGTGTTAGATTCCATTCAGTTGGCGATGGGCCTGTCAGATTCTGTGTGTTTTCACCAATGCTCAATCAGTCTTCATGTGTGTGAAAAGATAAAAGAGCAAAATTTATAAATTAAATACTTATAATTAATAAAGTGGGAGGAAGCTAGTTGTAGTCATAAAAGTATCTATGCTGCTTATCACCTTATAGATCTAAGAGGATGTTATAACTAGTATTGAACAAGCATGGAAACTTGCTTTAATTATTGTCTGATTATTTATCTGCTTAGATTTCTGTGTCCTTATTGCTAGTTCAATCCCAAATCTGCTTCCTGTTGTTTCAGTTAATCATGTGTATTAGCTTGGTGTTCTTTTAAAATTTTATTTATTTATTTATGGCTATTCTGGGTTGTTACTGCTGCTGCAGGCTCTTCCCTAGTTACGGGGAGTGGGGGTTACTCTCTAGTTGAGGTGAGCAGGCTTCTTGTTGCAGTGACTTCTCTTGTGGAACTCCAGCTCTTGGGCTCACGGGCTTCAGTAGTTGCAGCACACGGGCTCAATGGTTGTGGCTTCAAGGCTCTAGAACACAGGCTCCATAGTTGTGGCTCATGGGCTTAGCTGCTCCACAGCATGCAGGAGCTTCCCAGATCAGGGATCGAACCCATGTCTCCTGCATTGGCAGGCGAACTCTTCACCACTGAGCTACCAGGGAAGCCCCAGCTTGGTGTCCTTGGAGAAGCTCTCATGGCAGTCTTTGATTGCTGCAGTCTACACCAGCTGTCAGCATTCTGAGGCTGGTGCTAAGCCGTGAACTTGGGTTCCCCCAACAGTGCTCTCCTCAGGGCTTCTGCTGTCTGTGTCCCGTGTTGGATCTCCTATCCTCGATCCAACATTCTGCTCATTCTCGGTAAAAGAATTTAGCTCAATAGCTTCAAGAGAAATGATGTGTAGGAGGTGGGGATTTTTTAACCTTGCATGTCTGCAAATGTCTTTATTCTCATGTGCTATTAGTGGCTTATAGCTATACAATCTAGAATTCTATATTGAACTAATTTTCCTTCAGAACTCTGTGGGTATTCCTCATATTTTCTAGCTTGTGATATTGCTGATAGAAGTCAGAAGCCATTCTGATTTCTGATCCTTAGTTTCTGTTTTTCCTTTCTTTGGAAGTTTGTAAAACAGCCTCTTTGTCAACTGAGACAAACTGAAATTTCCTGAAAATGTGCCTTGTCACAGGCACTTAGTAATTCCTTTCAATCTGGAACCTCATATCCTTCAGTTGTGGGAAATTGTCTTAAAATATTTTGCTAGTGATTTCCTCCCCTTTGTTTTTCTTTTTCTGGGACTCATTGTTTTGACTTCCTAAACTGATACTCTAATTATTTTATCTTTTCTTCCTCTTTACTTTCTGGAACATTTCCTCATTTTCATCTTCTAACCCTTCTATGGTTGAGTTTTATTTCTGTTACAATGTTGTTTAATACACAGCAGAGAGTAGTATTTTGCTTTTGTGTAACATTTAGTTCTTGTATTGTGTATGCCATATTTTCTCTCTCTTAAGATAATCATGATTTCTTTTAAGTTTTCTGTACTCTGCATATCTCCATTCCTCCAAATTAATTTTTCCTTTTGTTTTTTATTTGTCTTGGATTTTTTGTCATATGCTAGAGGCTTTTCCTCCAGTGACTACTAGCCTTGGGAATGTCAGTGTCCTTAGGTCTTTCCTCTTGGGCTGGCTGAATACCCCAAGGATATTCATAATATTCAAGGCTATTATATAAGTGGGGTATAATACCCCACTGATCTCCTGCCTGGAGAGTAAAGGCAAAGTGAGAGAGATAGGTGGAGGAGTCTCATCATTCAGTCTGCAGGGGTTCATTTTATTCCCTTGTACTTGTTAAAGTACCCTATGCTTTCAACTTCAGCTGGTATGTCCCATTCCAGAGACCCTCGAGTTTTCTCCCCCAGAGAAATGACCTTCAGCCTTCTGTCAAAAGGGGGGGAAAGAGAAGGGGTGGGAAGAGCAATGATGTGTAGGAGGTGGGGATTTTTTAACCTTGCATGTCTGCAAATGTCTTTATTCTCATGTGCTATTAGTGGCTTATAGCTATACAATCTAGAATTCTATATTGAACTAATTTTCCTTCAGAACTCTGTGGGTATTCCTCATATTTTCTAGCTTGTGATATTGCTGATAGAAGTCAGAAGCCATTCTGATTTCTGATCCTTAGTTTCTGTTTTTCCTTTCTTTGGAAGTTTGTAAAACAGCCTCTTTGTCAACTGAGACAAACTGAAATTTCCTGAAAATGTGCCTTGTCACAGGCACTTAGTAATTCCTTTCAATCTGGAACCTCATATCCTTCAGTTGTGGGAAATTGTCTTAAAATATTTTGCTAGTGATTTCCTCCCCTTTGTTTTTCTTTTTCTGGGACTCATTGTTTTGACTTCCTAAACTGATACTCTAATTATTTTATCTTTTCTTCCTCTTTACTTTCTGGAACATTTCCTCATTTTCATCTTCTAACCCTTCTATGGTTGAGTTTTATTTCTGTTACAATGTTGTTTAATACACAGCAGAGAGTAGTATTTTGCTTTTGTGTAACATTTAGTTCTTGTATTGTGTATGCCATATTTTCTCTCTCTTAAGATAATCATGATTTCTTTTAAGTTTTCTGTACTCTGCATATCTCCATTCCTCCAAATTAATTTTTCCTTTTGTTTTTTATTTGTCTTGGATTTTTTGTCATATGCTAGAGGCTTTTCCTCCAGTGACTACTAGCCTTGGGAATGTCAGTGTCCTTAGGTCTTTCCTCTTGGGCTGGCTGAATACCCCAAGGATATTCATAATATTCAAGGCTATTATATAAGTGGGGTATAATACCCCACTGATCTCCTGCCTGGAGAGTAAAGGCAAAGTGAGAGAGATAGGTGGAGGAGTCTCATCATTCAGTCTGCAGGGGTTCATTTTATTCCCTTGTACTTGTTAAAGTACCCTATGCTTTCAACTTCAGCTGGTATGTCCCATTCCAGAGACCCTCGAGTTTTCTCCCCCAGAGAAATGACCTTCAGCCTTCTGTCAGGGTAGAGAAGGGGGTGGGAAGAGCAATTGTCCAGCAGTCTTGGGGAGAGAAGACGACTGAGGGACCTACTACGATGCGTTCCTAATGCCATCGATCCCTGGGCTATTTGAAGATTTTGTGGTAAAAATCAGGCTGGTCCTTGGCTTTCTTTGTTGCTAGATTAAGATCTGGCTTTCTCAGATCAGGTAGGTCATTTACCACACTCCATTTGCTTTCCAGTTTTCGAATTATTATTATGTTGTATTGGATTTTGTGGTTGGTTTCATCTTTGCCATTCTCCTTACCCTTGAAGGAACATGTCTTTAAAAGAATATCCCTTGACTATATGGCTGCTGTGAGGTTTCTGGAAGGAATACAGTTATATGCTTATGTTCAATCCACCATTTTTCTCCCCAGAAGGCCAAGCTGAGTCAAAAACCATTTCTGATTGTTCATGACACTCATTACCATTCCCACCCAGTTCTCCAATCACCAGAATGGTTTACTAAGGTTAATACTGCCTTAGGACCAGTTGAGAATGGCCTCTCGCCTGTGTGTCCCATTTTAGAAGGCTCTGCTCGGGTATTTTAAGGCACCAACCTCAACAGAGTTGGAAGGTACCAGCCAAGCTGTTCACATGCATGTCGGGGGCCCTCTCATGACATGGAACTAAATATGATCATTTTAGCCTGACCTTCCAGGACTGTTATAAAAGTATACTGTCAAAATTGAAGAAGAGTATATGTTTTAAGCTAAAAAAAAACATTTATTAGACTAACTTAAATATTAAGACATACGCTACAGCTTTATAAACTTACCAAATAGCTGGTCTACAGTTAAACACGGACTTACTTCACAATTTCTCCTTTCCCAGGTCTTCTGAACTTACAGCAACCCTGACAATAGCCTATACACATGACTTAACTGAATCAGAAAGGTCTCTTACTTAAGAGACCTTACTGCCACCTGCTGGACATTTTACAAAATAAGGACAAATCAAACATGACAAACAACATGCATCCCTAGTTGTTCAGCAACATATAATCTGCACAAGCAGATGGGCAGCACTGCCTTGGAATCACCTTTTACAAAGCTAAACTAATTTCTGCTATTCCAAGATGAGGGTAGGGAGGAAGATAAAAGAGTAAATCAGAAATCTAAATGTCCACTTATAACTCAGAAGAAACATCTAACATCTTGACTTAAAACCCATTTCCTCATTTAAAAACTGATTTAGCTGTTCATCTAAATTTGGCTCATAAGAGTGAAATTAAAAAAAAAAAATTGTTAGGCTTCCCCTGGTGGTCCAGTGGGTAAAGACACCGCCTTGCAATGCAAGGGGCGCCGGTTCGATCCCTGGCCTGGGAAGATCCCACATGCCGCAGAGCAGCTGGACCCATGTGTCCAATTACTGAGCCGGAGCTCTGGCGCGCGTGCGCCCAGAGCCGGTGCTCTGCGACAACAGATGCCACCGCGATGGGAGGCCCACACGGGCCAAAGACCAAAGACAAATGAAAATAGAGAAATGGAAGACCAATAGAAGTGGCCCGCCCACCCCTCTCCCACCCACCCAACCCTCCAAAAGATAAATAAATAAAATTATTAAAAAAAAAAATTGGGGGCTTCCCCTGGTGGTCCAGTGGGTAAGGACACCGCCTTGCAGTGCAAGGGGCGCCGGTTCGAGCCCTGGCCTGGGAAGATCCCACGTGCTGCGGAGCGGCTGGACTGATGTGTCCAATCACCAAGCCGGAGCTCTGGCGCGCGTGCGCCCAGAGCCGGTGCTCTGCGACAACAGATGCCACCGCGATGGGAGGCCCACACGGGCCAAAGACCAAAGACAAATGAAAATAGAGAAATGGAAGACCAATAGAAGTGGCCCCCACCCTCTCCCACCCACCCAACCCTCCAAAAGATAAATAAATAAAATTATTAAAAAAAAAAATTGGGGGCTTCCCCTGGTGGTCCAGTGGGTAAGGACACCGCCTTGCAGTGCAAGGGGCGCCGGTTCGAGCCCTGGCCTGGGAAGATCCCACGTGCTGCGGAGCGGCTGGACTGATGTGTCCAATCACCAAGCCGGAGCTCTGGAGCGCATGCGCTCAGAGCCTGTGCTCTGCAACGACAGACGCCACCGCGATGGGAGGCCCACAAGAGCCAAAGAACAAAGACGGATGAACAGAGAGAAATGAAAGACCAATAGAAGTGGCCCGCCTGCTCCCCTCCCTCCCTCCCCAACCCGACTCCCGCCCAAAAATAAATAAATAAATAAATCTTTAAAAAAAAAAAAAAAAAAAAATTGCTTTAGGACCAGCAGGCCTACAAGCCACTGAATGAAACAGACCTGGGAGCCTTCTGGACCAGGGGCCAGCCCTACCTGTCATCCCAGCTATCACAGTCCTACCACAGCAGAAGGGCCCAGGAGCCTATGCAGGGGGAGCGGGTGACTAAACCTTATACAATGTCTCCTACATAAGGTCACTATCCAAAATCAGGAAATGTAACTGACCTACTTAATACAGAGAAAAAGAATTAGGCAAAATAAGGAGACAAAAGAATATGTTCCAAACAAAGGAACGAGACAAAATTCCAAAAGAACTAAGCAAAGAAGACACAAGCAATCTACCCAATAAAGAGTTCAAGGCAATGACCTTGTGTAAACATGTTCAATGAACTTGAGACAAGAACGAATGAGCACAGTGAGGAGCTTAACAAAGAGTCAGAAAATACAAAGAAGAATCAAACAGAGTTGAAGACTCCAACAGCTGAAATAAAAATATATTAGAAGGAATCAAAAGTAGAGTAGATGATACAAAGGAACAGCTCAGTGAATTGAAAGAAGGGTAGTGGTAATCACCTAAGCTGAATAGAAAATAAGACAAAAGAAATTTTTAAAAAAGGGGTATGTGTAGTTTTTAAGATACCACTGAGACAACATGATGAACTAACGTTCACCTTTTGGGGTACCAAAAGGAGAAGAAAGGGAGAAGGGAGGGCAGAGAACTTATTTGAGAAAATAATAACTGAAAATTTCCCTAACCTGGGAAAGGAAACAAATATCCAAGGAAGTACACAATCCCAAACAAATGACCCCAAAGAGGTCTACAACAAGACATTATGACTAAAAGGCAAAAACTAAAGGTAACAAGAGAATTTTGAAAGCACTTAGTTACATACAAGGCAACAACCATTAGACTATTAACTTCATTTTCAGGAAAAACTTTGCAGGCCAGAAGGAAGTGGCAAGACACGTTCAAAGTGATAAAGGAAAACACACACACACACACACACACACACAACCAAGAATACTCTACTTGGCAAGGCTATTATTCACCTTTCAAGGAGAGAAAAAGAGTGTTACAGACAAACGAAAGCTAAAAGAGTTCAACATCATTAAATTGGTTTTACATACAAAAAAATATTTCAAAGACTACTAAATGGAAAAGACAACACTTAAAAATATGAAAGCTACAAATGGAAAAACATCATGGGTAAAGGCAAACATATAGTAAAAGTAGTAAATCAACCACTTACAAAGTTGGTAAGAAGATTAAAAGACAAAAGTAGTTAAGAGTACCCGTATCTACAATAAGTAGTTATGTGCTGCGCTTAGTCGCTCGGCCATGTTTGCCTCTTTCTGACCCAGTGGATTTTAGCCCACTAGGCTCCTCTGTCAATGGGGATTCTCCAGGCAAGAATACTAGAGTGGGTAGCCATGTCCTTCTCCAGGGGATCTTCCTGACCCAGGAACTGAACCCAGGTCTCCTGCACTGCAGGCAGATTCTTTAACATCTGAGCCACCAGTGAAGTCCACAATAAGTAGTTAAGGGATAGATGAAACAAAAGATGTAAAATACGATGTCACCAACATTAAACACAGCAGGGAGTATTAAATGCAGGGTGGTTAAAATGTGTTTGAGCTTAAGAGCTCATCAATATAAAATAATCACATGTAGACAGATTGTTCCACATGAACTGCATGATAAGTACAAACTGCAAATACACAATAGATACACACCAAAATGAGGGAGAGGAATCCAAACACAACACTAAGTTCTATGAAAAGAAAGCCAGGGTAGTAATATTTACAAACTTCAAGACCAAGACGGGAGACAAAGAAGACATTGCATAATGATAAAAAGATCAATTTAACAAGAAGATTTAATAACTGTAAATACATATGCATCCAACATAGGAGCACCTAAATACATAAAGCAAATATTAAAGGAAGAAAAATGTCAGTAAGACAATAACTGTAGGTGGCTTTGATAGACCACTTATCTCAATGGACAAATCCAGACAGATCATTAAAGAAATACCGGCCTTAAACAACACATTAACTTTTTTTTTTCACTTTTATTGGGGGGGGTGGGGTGGGTTGGGGAGGGGACTTCTATTGGTCTTTCAATTATCTATTTTCATCCATCTCTGTTCTTTGGCCTGTGTGGGCCTCCCATTGAGGTGGCCTCTGTTGTTGCAGAGCACCGGCTCTGGGCGCATGCGCTCCAGAGCTCCAGCTCGGCAACTGGACACATCAGTCCAGCTGCTCTGCGGCACGTGGGATTTTCCCAGGCCAGGGATCGAACCGGTGCCCCTTGCACTGCAAGGTGGTGTCCTTACCCACTGGACCCCAGGGAAGCCCCACATTAACCTTTTGAATGTATAAGATATATACATGGAACAACCCATCCAAAAGCAAGAGCATGTGCATTCCTTTCCAGTGCACATGAATCATTCTCGGAGACAGATCATGTCTTAGATCTGTATATTCAAGAAGACTGAAATCATATCAACCATGTTTTCTGAACACAACAGTATGAGACTGGAAATCACCTATAGGAAAAAAACTGCAAAAAATATACATGTGTACATATGGGGACTAAACAATATGTTACTAAGCAACTAATGGATCACTGAAGAAATCAAAGAGAGAATAAAAAAAAAAAAACCTGGAGACAAACAAAAATGAAAACACAATGATCCACACAACCTATGGGATATAGCAGAAGCAGTCCTAAGAGGGAAGTACACAGTGATACAAGCCTACCTCAAGAAAGAAGAAAAGAGGCTTCCCTGGTGGTCCAGTGGGTAAGGACACCGCCTTGCAAGGCAAGGGCCGCCAGTAGGATCCCTAGCCTGGGAAGATCCCACGTGCCGCGGAGCGGCTGGACCCATGTGTCCAACTACCAAGTCGGAGCTCTGGAGCGCATGTGCCCAGAGCCTGTGCTCTGCAGTGAGAGAGGCCACTGTGATGGGAGGTTCACACAGGCCAAAAGAACAAAAAGATGGATTAAAATGGATAAATGAAAGACCAATAGAAGTGGCCAAAAAAAAAAAAACCCAAACAAGAAAAATCTCAAATAAACAATCTAGCCTTACACATAAAAGAATGAGAAAAAATAAAAGAACAAGCAAAATAGAAAGAAGTCATAAAGATTAGAACAGAAATACAAGGAGACAAAAGAAACATCAGTGAAACTAAGAAGAGGTTCTTTGAAAAGATAAAAATTGATAAACCTTTAGCTAGACTCATAAAGAAAATGAATAAAATAGAAGGACCAAATAGATAAAATCAGAAATAAAAGAGGTTATGATTGACAGCACAGAAATACAAAAGACTGTGAGATTGCTATCTCCACCCCTCGGCAACTGGACACATCAGTCCAGCTGCTCTGCGGCACGTGGGATTTTCCCAGGCCAGGGATCGAACCGGTGCCCCTTGCACTGCAAGGTGGTGTCCTTACCCACTGGACCCCAGGGAAGCCCCACATTAACCTTTTGAATGTATAAGATATATACATGGAACAACCCATCCAAAAGCAAGAGCATGTGCATTCCTTTCCAGTGCACATGAATCATTCTCGGAGACAGATCATGTCTTAGATCTGTATATTCAAGAAGACTGAAATCATATCAACCATGTTTTCTGAACACAACAGTATGAGACTGGAAATCACCTATAGGAAAAAAACTGCAAAAAATATACATGTGTACATATGGGGACTAAACAATATGTTACTAAGCAACTAATGGATCACTGAAGAAATCAAAGAGAGAATAAAAAAAAAAACCTGGAGACAAACAAAAATGAAAACACAATGATCCACACAACCTATGGGATATAGCAGAAGCAGTCCTAAGAGGGAAGTACACAGTGATACAAGCCTACCTCAAGAAAGAAGAAAAGAGGCTTCCCTGGTGGTCCAGTGGGTAAGGACACCGCCTTGCAAGGCAAGGGCCGCCAGTAGGATCCCTAGCCTGGGAAGATCCCACGTGCCGCGGAGCGGCTGGACCCATGTGTCCAACTACCAAGTCGGAGCTCTGGAGCGCATGTGCCCAGAGCCTGTGCTCTGCAGTGAGAGAGGCCACTGTGATGGGAGGTTCACACAGGCCAAAAGAACAAAAAGATGGATTAAAATGGATAAATGAAAGACCAATAGAAGTGGCCAAAAAAAAAAAAACCCAAACAAGAAAAATCTCAAATAAACAATCTAGCCTTACACATAAAAGAATGAGAAAAAATAAAAGAACAAGCAAAATAGAAAGAAGTCATAAAGATTAGAACAGAAATACAAGGAGACAAAAGAAACATCAGTGAAACTAAGAAGAGGTTCTTTGAAAAGATAAAAATTGATAAACCTTTAGCTAGACTCATAAAGAAAATGAATAAAATAGAAGGACCAAATAGATAAAATCAGAAATAAAAGAGGTTATGATTGACAGCACAGAAATACAAAAGACTGTGAGATTGCTATGAACAGTTATACAGCAATGAAATGGACAACCTGGAAGAAATGAACAAATTCCTGGAAATGTACAATCCCCCAAAAATGAATCAGGGAGAAACAGAAAATATGCACAGACTCATTACCAGGAAGGAAAGTGAATCATTCATTTTAAAAAAGCTCCCAACAAACAAACGTCCAGGGCTAGAGGGCTTCACAGGTGAATGTTACCAAATATTTAAAGAGTGAACACCTTTCTTAAACTATTCCCTAAAACTGAAGAGACAAGAATGCATCTGAACTTATTCTATGTGGCCACCATTGCCTTGATACCAAAATCAGACTGACATGACTCACTCTCCACCTAAAAAAAAGTTAACTAAGAGTAACATCACTGATGAACATAACATGCAAAAATCTTTGGGAAATATTAGCAAACTAAATTAACAATACAATAAAAGGATTAAATACCATGATGAAGTGGAATTTATTCCAGGGATGTAAGGATAGGTCAATACCTACAGGTAATACACCACATTAACAAATTGAAAATCAAAATCATATGATCATCTCAACAGGCAGAAAAAGCTTCCAATAAAATTCAACATCCATTTTGATAAAAACTGTCTACAAAGTGGATATAAAAGGAACATACCTCAACATAATAAAAGTCACACATGACAAACCCAGAGATATCATCATATGAAATAAAAGCTGAAAACATCTCTTCTAAGATCAGTAACAAGGATGTCCACTCTGATCACTTTTATTCAACACAATACTCAAACCCCAGCCACAGTAAAGAAGAAATAAAAGAAATCCAAATTGGAAAGGAAGAAGTAAAACTGTCACTTTGTACATGACTTGATACTATATATATAAAACCATAAAGATGCCACCAAAAAAACTATCAGAGTTAATAAATGAATTTGGTAAAACTGCAGGCTACAAAATTAATATAAGAAACCTCGTGCATTTCTACACACTAACAAAGAACTATCAGAAAGAGACATTAAGAAAGCAATCTCATTTACAGTTGTATCAGAAAGAACAAAATACCTAGGAATTAATCTAACCACGGATTAAAAGACTTGCTTCAGAAAACTTAAGATATTGTTGAGAGAAACTAAAGACAACATGACAAAATGGAATTCTCACAGATGGGAAGAATTAATATTTTCAAAATGACTCTACAACCCAAAGCAGATTCAATGCCTTATCTATCAAAATATCAATGACATTTTTCACAGAAATAGAACAAAATATCCGAAAATTTCCATGAAAACACAAAAACCCCTAGATGTTTGGTTTTGAATTTGTCAGTTCCATTTGAATACTGTTTTTGAAAATGGATAACATATGCACTAATGAGTGTTTCCACTTTCTAATAAAGCACCTTTATGATCATGTTTCTGATGTTACCTGCAAGCAAGTTTGTGCTAACTTCTGGCTCTGACTTTGCTTTGCTCATTTGGGCATCAAAGCATTAACTTTACTGGTGTGTCAAAGAGGGACAACAACCAGACTGGACAGAGTTCTTAATTCACCTTTGTGCTATCTCTGGCAAGGCAGCAGACCAACATGCAGTACCAGAGATACATTTTCTTCTATCCATGTAGAAATGTTGTCTGTTCAGCTTTCACTTTCCACCATTTAACAACATTCTTAAGAGGTATCCAATAGTGTTTTTTGTTTTTTTTTTTCAAATAGTGTTTTTAAAAAGTTTAATTCATGTAGGTTATATTTACATTGAAAAAGAATATTTACTAATTCCAGTTCATGTGGTCAATGTATATACCTCCTTGTGTTGTTTTTATGCAAACAGCCTTCCCTCTGAAGAGATGACTTCCTTTTGAAAATTCAGCCAATCATGCTTTTCCACAGTTTGAAGAATCTGGTTTTGATACATAAATTAAAATCTGGATACTGTCACCAAGAGAAAAGAGTTTTTTCTAGGTTTACCAAATTTGGAAATAGGTGTTTCCAGCAAGATATTCATGTGCCTTAAGAAAACACCTCATTTTCAATGGAAAAAAATTTGCTGCATCAAAATCTACTTCAAATGGCAGGGTAGACACACATTTTTTGTGTTTAGGGTAATCTGTAGACTGCTGAATGCAAGAGACTGAGAGCTAGTGAACAAGAAGGACATTCTGTGCTTAACTGTTTCCCGTTCTATCTCCTTTTTCTTCTGAGTTTACGACATTTATTAGGTTTTTCAACACGGTGTCTTTGCTCATGCTGCACAACGTGTGAGGCAGAAACACAGGCCTTCCCATCTTTTTTACATTCAAGTTCATTCCCCAGTTTGAAATCTCTGAAGTACAGTAAACCAGCAGCCACCAACAAAAGTTCTTCATGGATCCTTCACATTCGTAGGGCTCATTTCTGTTATGAATATTCTGAGGTAGAATAAAAAGTACATGCTTCTCATGAGTGGGCAGTTCTCTATAGCTGACTGCCTGACACCTGAAATCAAAATGCATGCCACGGTTTCACATCTGCAAAAACTGACCCGTCCTACTTGGGGTTCTTATACTGGAGAGGAACAGAGGGTATGCAGAGCTTGCAAGGGGAAAGAATCCTGCAAGAACAGAAGGGTTTCTGCCTACCCTGGACAGATTTACTTGGAACAACATTTTCATTCTTCTCTGATTCGTCCTTTACTAATCCTTCCTTATGTTCCTAACCTCTGAATGCTGAAGAGCTTAGTCTTTAACTTTTCTCTTCTACACTTCTCTGATGATTTCATTCAATCTCATGGCTTCAAGCACCATCTATTTGCTAAAAGCCTGTGACCTGTGGCTCCAGTCTGCACTCCTCTCTTCATTTCCAGACGTGCAAGATTTCTACTACCTATCTAATAAAATTCTCAAGCTTAAGATGTCCAAACTGAGCTCTTGGTCAGTCCCACTCCCAAGTGTGCTTGTCCCAGTCTTCTCTGTGTTGTATATTTTTTTATGCAAACAGCCTTCCCTCTGAAGAGATGACTTCCTTTTGAAAATTCAGCCAATCATGCTTTTCCACAGTTTGAAGAATCTGGTTTTGATACATAAATTAAAATCTGGATACTGTCACCAAGAGAAAAGAGTTTTTTCTAGGTTTACCAAATTTGGAAATAGGTGTTTCCAGCAAGATATTCATGTGCCTTAAGAAAACACCTCATTTTCAATGGAAAAAAATTTGCTGCATCAAAATCTACTTCAAATGGCAGGGTAGACACACATTTTTTGTGTTTAGGGTAATCTGTAGACTGCTGAATGCAAGAGACTGAGAGCTAGTGAACAAGAAGGACATTCTGTGCTTAACTGTTTCCCGTTCTATCTCCTTTTTCTTCTGAGTTTACGACATTTATTAGGTTTTTCAACACGGTGTCTTTGCTCATGCTGCACAACGTGTGAGGCAGAAACACAGGCCTTCCCATCTTTTTTACATTCAAGTTCATTCCCCAGTTTGAAATCTCTGAAGTACAGTAAACCAGCAGCCACCAACAAAAGTTCTTCATGGATCCTTCACATTCGTAGGGCTCATTTCTGTTATGAATATTCTGAGGTAGAATAAAAAGTACATGCTTCTCATGAGTGGGCAGTTCTCTATAGCTGACTGCCTGACACCTGAAATCAAAATGCATGCCACGGTTTCACATCTGCAAAAACTGACCCGTCCTACTTGGGGTTCTTATACTGGAGAGGAACAGAGGGTATGCAGAGCTTGCAAGGGGAAAGAATCCTGCAAGAACAGAAGGGTTTCTGCCTACCCTGGACAGATTTACTTGGAACAACATTTTCATTCTTCTCTGATTCGTCCTTTACTAATCCTTCCTTATGTTCCTAACCTCTGAATGCTGAAGAGCTTAGTCTTTAACTTTTCTCTTCTACACTTCTCTGATGATTTCATTCAATCTCATGGCTTCAAGCACCATCTATTTGCTAAAAGCCTGTGACCTGTGGCTCCAGTCTGCACTCCTCTCTTCATTTCCAGACGTGCAAGATTTCTACTACCTATCTAATAAAATTCTCAAGCTTAAGATGTCCAAACTGAGCTCTTGGTCAGTCCCACTCCCAAGTGTGCTTGTCCCAGTCTTCTCTGTTTTAAAAAATAACAACTTCAATCTTCTGCTCGCTCTAGCCAAAATTCTTAACTCTTTTGTTTCTCATTTCCCACATCCTATCCAACAAGCTTGCTGGCTATACCTTCAAATACCATCTGGTCACTTTTCAGCCCTTCCAATACCATCATTATGGCCCAAGTTCTTTCATCTCTTGTCTAGCTTATTGCTATAGCATCCTAATTGGTTTCTACATTCCCATTCTTGCTTCCCTGGTCTCAAGATAGAAACCAATGGCTCCCCACTCCCAGAGTAAACACCAAAGCTTCTCCCACGGCCTATAAGACCTTTATGATATGCTTGCCAAAGGGCTACATGCTGTCATCTCCAACTGCCCCCCACCCTTGTGTGTTCCACTCCAGTACCAGTGGCCTCTACGCTGATCTGGGAATACTCTTAGCATATTCCTACTTTAAACCAGGTGCTCTTGAGTGGAATTCCTCAGTTGTAGGCATCCCAATGCCTTCTTCTCACACTGTTATCAGATCTTTAGTCAGATGTCATTTAATAGTGGAGCATTCCTTGGTCACCTTAGCTGAAATTATACTTCCTTGATACTTCCTATCCTCATTCTCTACTTACCTTTTTTCTTTGTACTTATCACCCTCTAGCACAGTATGTTTGTTTTTTGGGTTTTTTTCACAGCATGTATTTTACTTATTATTCTTGCTTAGAAGGAAATGACAACCCACTCCAGTAGGCTTGGCTAGAAAATCCTATGGACAGAGGAACCTGGGGGCTACAGTCCATGGGGTCACAAAGAGTCAGACATGACTCAGCAACTAATACACAGCAACTACTCAACAGGATGCAAGCTCCATCAAGGGAGAGATCTGTGTCTATTCCTTTTTCACTGCTATATCTCAAATGCCTAAAACACCATTTGGCACAAAGTTGTTGCTCAATAATTATTTGCCTCTAAATGAATGCTTTTAAAAACTAAAACTCAATAAAAGCCACACACAATATACCACAATAATAGCACATACTATGAATAGGCATGCATAATCTGTCTTCCTAACTTAAGAACTGTCTAAAGGCAGAAATCTTATCTTGTACCCCTTTTCATTCTGAGGGACTGCCATGTTACATATATAGCAATCTCTCAATTAAATATGTGACAGCAGGAAATTTTGCCTCAAGAAAAATGACTGGGAAATAAAAATAGGACAACAGAATAATTATCTAACTCAATATGAGACTGGCACATAAGGAAGACAGGCTCTAAAAGAATCTTTTCTTCTCTAATATTTATGAGCAGTAACTCCTAGTGCTAAATTTAGGAAATTCACTCCAAAAATGAACATGGACTGCCAGGAATCAAGATGGGGCCAAACATGTTTGGGCAGAAGGTGGAGGACTGGCTCTGGACTACACACCTTGATCACCTCATCGTAGTTTGTCTTTGGGACCTGTACCTGAGAATTTAGTACATATTCCCTTTCTATAAAATCACAATAATCATTCAGATTACAACTACACTTCCTCAAAATCAACTGACCTTTGTGGACCAAAGCATGAGCAAATCTTAGACAAGTGGCAAAGGAAGTCATCAACATAACATTACAAAGGAGTTGAAGGAAGGTGGCTCTGAATAGTCTAGTTCACACAAAACTTACATGTGAAATACAAACAGGTTATAAAATGGTCACACCCAGACAGGTTTGCAATATAACTTAAGCCCACACCTAAACTGGTGTCAACACATACTGAAGGAGTACAGTGGAAATACGATGAGAGGAGAATTTGAATTTTTCATATATGATCCCTTGGGGAAGTGATCTCTAACTCGACTAAAGTCATGAAAAGCGACAAATTGTCACAGGATAAAAACAGAACTAAAGGACTCAAATTCTGACAAAGTTCCTTTAGAAAATGAAAAGATAGGAAGAAAAAGGTAAAAAGAAACAAAAAACCAAAATCCTTATTTTAAAAAACACCAAAAAAAAAAAAAATCACAGAATTATCCATATTATCAAATATGGAAAGAATAAATGATTCTGTCCTACCTATCTAAGACTAAATGTCTAGATGCACTAAGCAAATACTATTACTACAACGTAAAAATACCAAAACAACTCTTACTTTTCAAATTCTCTCATTATTTTATTTAATATTAATTATATAACCTTAAAATTACCTGACTATTCTAATTATCTAAATATCGATTAGTAAGTATACAAAAAGCAAACAGATTGGTAGGCTATAGAGAAAGAACAGCTTTGATATCGACATTAATTCCCTTCGTATATAAACAACTCAAGTGGGGTGTTTTGATGGCTCCCTTCTGTCAGCCTCTCCAAACACAAGCCTGAATATAAACTGCACAGGCCATATAAAATCAGCCTGGGTCAACTGGCCTAATTCAACATTACATTATACAAGACAACGCCTGAACGGGCAAACCATTCAATACTAGGTATCCAACACAAACTGACTCCCCAGTTAATCTCAGTGCCTCAGCAGGATCCCCTAATGCAATTTCAAAACTTAAAGCCAAGCAGTAAAACCAGAAACAACACGTCATCCAACTTGGCTAGGACTTTTCAGCAACCATATGAGGGCTCAGATAAATTTTACCTCTGTAAAACAGCTTTCCTACTGCTTGGTTATAAACCATAAAATTTTCTAATGATCTCTGACTATATTTGAAATTATCTGCCTAACAGTAGATGCGGAATGTTTTGCATTACTGAAACACTCGATAACAAGCCCATAAATTACGGGTAAAAATTAGGAATTTTCTTTTTCTCAGTAGCTTACCCAGTTTAGCGGCGCCCTCTGGTGGGTACTCAGGAAACTGACCCTCGGAAGGGACGCTGACAGTTCTCCGCAGACATCGCCCTTTGGTGGAGTCTGTCTGCTGCTCCTGTCCTCCCTCCACAGGTATCTAGTCAATCAAAAAGGAAATGAAGCTTAATAGTGCCATAACTACCTTCTGATCGAATAACACTTTTAGTTGATGAAGACAGGAGTGTGAATCATCAGAACAAAACAAAAGAAATGCCGAAAATCATTGGTTAAAGTATTACCGACCTCTTTTCAGGAAGCTTTTCTTTAAAAAAGAAACCTGAAAGGTCTGGAAAGGTGAGTATGTAAATTAGCTTACAAGAAGTATGTACAAATCACATCCAGGTATGTTCCTGCGTAGGGAGCCTGGAACAGAAAACAAGACGCCCACACAAGTAAGATTCTTTTACATTAGAAACCGGTGCACCAGTTCCAATTCTGTTCATTGTTCAGTAACGTAATGCAAACATAAGCCAGCCAAAAAGATACTGCTCCAAAATTCTCTTAAAAGAAGGTTTTGTTAGACAAAAGTAGTAAGATCACCGAAAGTTTCTCCAATTTAAGAAGCAAGCAGTCAGAGACAGTTAGTAACATACCCCCATACACGTTTTCAGTCAGGACATGTATGCGCTGTGCTGTGTTCAGCAATCAGTCATGTCCAACTCTTTGTGACCCTTTGGTCCTGCCAGACTCCTCTGTCCATGGGGATTCTCCAGTTAAGAATACTAGCGTGGCTTACCACGCCATCCCTCCAGGGGATCTTCCCAACCCAGGGACTGAACCCAGGTCTCGCGCATGGCAGGCTCTTTACTGTCTGAGGAACGTGCATAGATACTTACAGAAATGGCATATTTTCTTCTACAAGTGAAATTCATTTTTGAAATTCAAAAAAAAAAATTTTTTTTCTGGTGTAATTTTTCTTTCTGATTGTACATGTGGAACTAGAACTATGAATGGTATAAACAATCTCTAACGCCATTAACTATTTTATAATTTACACACTGGCTATCACTGTAAGGGGCTTGCTTCTCTGATGGCTCAGTTGATAAAGAATCTGCCTGCAACGCAGGAAACCCAGGTTTGATCCTTGGGTTGGGAAGGCCCCCTGGAGAATGGAATGGCTACCCATTCCATTATTCTTGCCTGGAGAGTTCCATGAACAGAGGAGCCTGACGGGCTGTGGATCACAGGATCACAAAGTATCAGACATGACTGAGTGACTAACACTTATTACTGTAGAGTAACGGGATGGCTCTAAGTTCGTTTGTTTTTTTTTTTTTTTAAGTAATTACAAGAGACCAAGTCATCTTTTTTTTTTTTTCTTGGCCACTTCTATTGGTCTTTCATTTCTCTGTTTTCATCCATCGTTGTTCTCTGGCTCCTGTGGGCCTCCCATCGCAGTGGCCTCTGTCATTGCAGAGCGCCGGCTCTGGGCGCATGCGCTCCAGAGCTCCGGCTCGGTAATTGGACACATTGGTCCAGCCGCTCCGCGGCACGTGGGATCCTCCCAGGCCAGGGCTCGAACCAGCGCCCCTTGCACTGCAAGGCGGTGTCCTCACCCACTGGACTACCAGGGAAGCCCCAAATCATCTTAATTTGGGAGTAGAAGGCAAAAGTTTTGCACAATGAGATTTTGTAACTATTAAGAACAGTGTTCACAACATCTTGTATAATTTGGCAAAATATGTTAGGAATTATGTTACCACAGCTGTTTCCTCAGAATCAGGCCCCTGCCCCTCCCTCAGATGGACATTAACTGCCATTATCTGAGTTTCAGGCTCAGTCACAAGAGGAGGATGCTGCAAAGAGAAAACCAAGAACTGGCTAGAGCCAAGTAGGCCCAAGATGGCTGAAGACCTAATCTCCAGGGGGCCTTGAGCTTCATTATAAAATCGTTGCAATATGTTACCGTGCTAAATGACACATCGACTAGCACCAAGACAGCTAAAGGTATAAAACGTGCATAGATCTTCAAATGGATACCGCATTTTGAAATTCAAAAAAAATTTTTTTCTGGGGTAATTTTTCTTTCTGATTGTACATGTGGAACTATAACTATGAATGGTATTAACAATCTCTAACGCCCTTTACTATTTTATAATTTACACACTGGCTATCACTGTAAGGGCTTGCTTCTCTGATGGCTCAGTTGATAAAGAATCTGCCTGCAACGCAGGAAACCCAGGTTTGATCCTTGGGTTGGGAAGGCCCCCTGGAGAATGGAATGGCTACCCATTCCATTATTCTTGCCTGGAGAGTTCCATGAACAGAGGAGCCTGACGGGCTGTGGATCACAGGATCACAAAGTATCAGACATGACTGAGTGACTAACACTTATTACTGTAGAGTAACGGGATGGCTCTAAGTTCGTTTGTTTTTTTTTTTTTTTAAGTAATTACAAGAGACCAAGTCATCTTTTTTTTTTTTTCTTGGCCACTTCTATTGGTCTTTCATTTATCTATTTTCATCCGTCTTTGTTCTCTGGCTCCTGTGGGCCTCCCATCGCGGTGGCCTCTGTCATTGCAGAGCGCCGGCTCTGGGCGCATGCGTTCCAGATCTCCGGCTGGGTAGTTGGACACATCGGTCCAGCCGCTCCACGGCACATGGATCTTCCCAGGCCAGGGATCGAACCGGCGCACCTTGCACTGTAAGGCAGTGTCCTTACCCACTGGACTACCAGGGAAGCCCCAAATCATCTTAATTTGGGAGTAGAAGGCAAAAGTTTTGCACAATGAGATTTTGTAACTATTAAGAACAGTGTTCACAACATCTTGTATAATTTGGCAAAATATGTTAGGAATTATGTTACCACAGCTGTTTCCTCAGAATCAGGCCCCTGCCCCTCCCTCAGATGGACATTAACTGCCATTATCTGAGTTTCAGGCTCAGTCACAAGAGGAGGATGCTGCAAAGAGAAAACCAAGAACTGGCTAGAGCCAAGTAGGCCCAAGATGGCTGAAGACCTAATCTCCAGGGGGCCTTGAGCTTCATTATAAAATCGTTGCAATATGTTACCGTGCTAAATGACACATCGACTAGCACCAAGACAGCTGATGATTGCCATGACAACTGGAAAAGTCCACATAAGGACTGAAGAGGAGATTGCCTCAGTTCAGGGTCCAAAGCACACCCTTGTTCTCATATATCTCATGAATATTCCTCCTTCTTTTTATTCAATTCTCTCCTTTTTAATCTCAGCCCTTCTATACAAAGGTGTCTTAACCCAAATCAGGTTGAGAAGTTGATTTGAGAACTAAATTTCCGCACTTCTCTGTTCTCTGGCCATTGAATAACCAGCAGTTTTGTTATTGCTGGTTGTGGGAATCTGGGTGGAAAAAGAACCTCCTCCACCGAGACCTCTTAGCCGAGATGAGAATCCTGGTGTGGGTCCAGACAACCAATTCAGTAACAATTAATCATAGCCTCTACTTCTTATAGCTCCAATATAGACATGTTAACAAATTTCAAGAATAATGACAAGCATTAAGTTTTAACCATGCAAAAGGCTAAGGAATGTACACGTGTGACATAAAGAGGCAGCCACTATCACTATCCCCTTTTTACAGATGAGGAATAATTTATTTCTCCAGGTAATTACTACAGGCATGTCAACTGATCCAGCAGAATTGGGGTAGACATGGGCTTAGGTGTATATGCTTTCTGCTTTGCCTCCGTAATTCAACTCCTATGACTGGGTCAAAGGGATGATACCAAGGGAAGCTTTCTCCTTGTTACTGAGACTCTGAAGAACAAAATTCTACAGTCTTCACAAGGACTGGAATTTTCACACTCTTTACAGGACTAAAATTCCCCATAATAACTACAGGTACTGCTTAT
The DNA here is from genome assembly GCA_022376925.1 of Tragulus kanchil. Classification (NCBI taxonomy): domain Eukaryota; kingdom Metazoa; phylum Chordata; class Mammalia; order Artiodactyla; family Tragulidae; genus Tragulus; species Tragulus kanchil. Next base: position 26,062,069 of record JAIOJX010000024.1, read on the forward strand.
ACGCTGAGAAACCAAAAAAAAAAAGTGGGAATCTAACAGTGTTCACAACATCTTGTATAATTTGGCAAAATATGTTAGGAATTATGTTACCACAGCTGTTTCCTCAGAATCAGGCCCCTGCCCCTCCCTCAGATGGACATTAACTGCCATTATCTGAGTTTCAGGCTCAGTCACAAGAGGAGGATGCTGCAAAGAGAAAACCAAGAACTGGCTAGAGCCAAGTAGGCCCAAGATGGCTGAAGACCTAATCTCCAGGGGGCCTTGAGCTTCATTATAAAATCGTTGCAATATGTTACCGTGCTAAATGACACATCGACTAGCACCAAGACAGCTGATGATTGCCATGACAACTGGAAAAGTCCACATAAGGACTGAAGAGGAGATTGCCTCAGTTCAGGGTCCAAAGCACACCCTTGTTCTCATATATCTCATGAATATTCCTCCTTCTTTTTATTCAATTCTCTCCTTTTTAATCTCAGCCCTTCTATACAAAGGTGTCTTAACCCAAATCAGGTTGAGAAGTTGATTTGAGAACTAAATTTCCGCACTTCTCTGTTCTCTGGCCATTGAATAACCAGCAGTTTTGTTATTGCTGGTTGTGGGAATCTGGGTGGAAAAAGAACCTCCTCCACCGAGACCTCTTAGCCGAGATGAGAATCCTGGTGTGGGTCCAGACAACCAATTCAGTAACAATTAATCATAGCCTCTACTTCTTATAGCTCCAATATAGACATGTTAACAAATTTCAAGAATAATGACAAGCATTAAGTTTTAACCATGCAAAAGGCTAAGGAATGTACACGTGTGACATAAAGAGGCAGCCACTATCACTATCCCCTTTTTACAGATGAGGAATAATTTATTTCTCCAGGTAATTACTACAGGCATGTCAACTGATCCAGCAGAATTGGGGTAGACATGGGCTTAGGTGTATATGCTTTCTGCTTTGCCTCCGTAATTCAACTCCTATGACTGGGTCAAAGGGATGATACCAAGGGAAGCTTTCTCCTTGTTACTGAGACTCTGAAGAACAAAATTCTACAGTCTTCACAAGGACTGGAATTTTCACACTCTTTACAGGACTAAAAATTCCCCCTTACCATAACTACAGGTACTGCTTATACGCTGAGAAACCAAAGAGTGGAATTAAGAAAAGTAAAATTCTGAAAAATAAGGAGATATCAAATACTAGCATCAGTCAAGGCATAAACGCTTCCAAAAGCTCTCTGAAATATAAAACTTTACGAACGGTAATTTAAGTTATCCATCCCTTTCGGTATGGAAATGATCTCCACTTAAATAATTAAAAGAGTAGTCCTGAGAGGTTAAATAACTCCCTTCTAGCAGGAAAGGTAAAAATGCATCTTCTGCCTGCCTTAGGACAGAATGGAGGGAAATGTGGGTTTTAAAAAAAAAATTAAGTTTGGCTCTTTGAACAGATTAACGTAAATAAACAACATTTTTGTAATAGTTTCCCTCTCCCTGCACAAATGCTTATCATCTGAATTAATGAAGACCTAAGCCATAGAGAAAAAAAAGAGTTATTTTTGATATTTGAGGAGGGAATAACCTACAATCTTTTCTGTGAAAATTCATAAAGGCCATATCCAGGAAAAAGAAAGACATGGTTTCTATTATCACATATTTTGTCTGTATCAAACCTAAGAAAGAATAAATAAAATATACCAAACTTCTTATTTGGGCTTAAACATCACTCACAATTATATTCTTAAAGATCCAATGCAAACTCTTCTTTTCCCATGGTTGAAACTTAAAATACAATGAACGAATTTATTCACAGTATCCCTCTTAAAGTTTAGGGCATTTTAATCTCTGATACAGAATATAGACATGTTAACAAATTTCAAGAATAATGACAAGCATTAAGTTTTAACCATGCAAAAGGCTAAGGAATGTACACGTGTGACATAAAGAGGCAGCCACTATCACTATCCCCTTTTTACAGATGAGGAATAATTTATTTCTCCAGGTAATTACTACAGGCATGTCAACTGATCCAGCAGAATTGGGGTAGACATGGGCTTAGGTGTATATGCTTTCTGCTTTGCCTCCGTAATTCAACTCCTATGACTGGGTCAAAGGGATGATACCAAGGGAAGCTTTCTCCTTGTTACTGAGACTCTGAAGAACAAAATTCTACAGTCTTCACAAGGACTGGAATTTTCACACTCTTTACAGGACTAAAAATTCCCCATTACCATAACTACAGGTACTGCTTATACGCTGAGAAACCAAAGAGTGGAATTAAGAAAAGTAAAATTCTGAAAAATAAGGAGATATCAAATACTAGCATCAGTCAAGGCATAAACGCTTCCAAAAGCTCTCTGAAATATAAAACTTTACGAACGGTAATTTAAGTTATCCATCCCTTTCGGTATGGAAATGATCTCCACTTAAATAATTAAAAGAGTAGTCCTGAGAGGTTAAATAACTCCCTTCTAGCAGGAAAGGTAAAAATGCATCTTCTGCCTGCCTTAGGACAGAATGGAGGGAAATGTGGGTTTTAAAAAAAAAATTAAGTTTGGCTCTTTGAACAGATTAACGTAAATAAACAACATTTTTGTAATAGTTTCCTCTCCTGCACAAATGCTTATCATCTGAATTAATGAAGACCTAAGCCATAGAGAAAAAAAAGAGTTATTTTTGATATTTGAGGAGGGAATAACCTACAATCTTTTCTGTGAAAATTCATAAAGGCCATATCCAGGAAAAAGAAAGACATGGTTTCTATTATCACATATTTTGTCTGTATCAAACCTAAGAAAGAATAAATAAAATATACCAAACTTCTTATTTGGGCTTAAACATCACTCACAATTATATTCTTAAAGATCCAATGCAAACTCTTCTTTTCCCATGGTTGAAACTTAAAATACAATGAACGAATTTATTCACAGTATCCCTCTTAAAGTTTAGGGCATTTTAATCTCTGATACAGAATATAAGGGAGAACAGTGTTTACTTTTATCCTAAATGTGTGTTTAATAATCATTTGCTTTTACATCACCACTGATTTGCTTCTTACATAAATTATACATTTAAAGATATTGACCTGTTTCTTAAAAGTCAGAGGTATAATATTTCAAGTCTTTTTAAATGAACTAAGCTAGAGTTTACAAATCTTGGCCATGCAGCCAAAGAAAATTAGTTTTAGAAAAGACAGTTTCAGAAAAACAATGCTGTCCGTTCTGATTTGTCCCAATTGAGTTTTAGTTCACATTTACTTGTCAATACAGAATTACTCTAAAAATTGTGTATCTTTCAGGTTCTATAACATGAGAGAAAATTTTCTTTCTTTCTTTCAACCTTTCTTGCCTTGTTCAGCGTGTCTTCTGAGGTTACTTTTTCTTCTAGGAGAGTGGTAACCATCACTGTCTTTGGTTGCCAGTTGTCCATTGACTGAAAAACAGCTGCTATGTGTATTTTTTGGTCCAGTCTTGTCTGCAATGGGAGCTACCAATTACTGCATCACAGCTGGTGCCAAAGACTCTGATTCTCTCTTATCCAAACTTCTAATATGGTCTTCTCATTAGTGATATTCTGCCCCATGAATCTATCCTTTACATAGTTACTGGAGTATTTCCAAAATGCAATCCTAACCATGTCATTCTGAGCCTGAAAGGCCTTCAGCTGCTCTCCTTTGCTGTGGTTTTCAAAGAAGCAATGGTATGTTTGTGTGTGGATGTGACAAGAGTGGTATCTCTCTGCTCCAACCAGAGTACAATCTGGAGTTTATCTGCTGTACAGGGCTTCTGCGTAAGCTTTCCTACAAAGAAAGGGTTGTTCTGCTAAAAGAGTGTTTTAACACTACTATCTTATGGAGTAAGTACAAGGTCCCTGATATAGTATACCAGCTTTTCCACAATCTGGCCACTGTGTGAGTATCCAGCTTCACACTTTATTCTAGGAACATCAATTTGCTTGCATTTCCCTAACATATTTCCTATGTCGTAGTTCCGTGCCTTTGCTGAGTTTGTTCTCTCAGACGGAAATATTTTCTCTCACGTTCTTCTCTATTGCATACCTGCCAGGTAAACTCTGATCTATCTTGAGGCTTCGGACAGGTACTGCCTTTTCCAGGAACCTTCCTTTCTCTCAATCCCCTAAGGGCAGGTTAGGGTACACCTCCCTGAGATTTCTCCAGTAACAGATCTTTCTCTGCCACTGTACTTAACATGGGATCACAATCATCTGTGCAACTGATTCCACATAAGTTAACAGCTTTGCTTACCAGTAAATTCCCAAACCTTAAAATAGCTCCAACTCACAAATGAATATTTGATAGGTAGAGATGGGGGCCATTTTAAGCAAAGGAAAAAATATAACATCAGCCAAGAAGTTGGTAAACATACATTTTTTTTTCTTAGTTTATTTGGAACCAGGAGTTGGTCAATTTAGCTAGAGCGTCTTAAGGCACAAAAGTGGGAGAGAACACCAAATTATATTATAACCACATGGGAGGGCTTTAATACCAAGCCATGCATAATTCGGGAAGCACTGGGAAACCATTCGAGCTTTTAGATCCAAGGGATAGTAAGGGTCTCTTAATTGGTCTGTCTCCTTCCTATCTTTCCCTCTTTCAATACATCCCACAGATTAATATTCATAACACATAACTTTGACTCCCTTCCTTTCTTAAGTTTGGTTGGTCCTCTTAATTGGTCTTTTTCTACCTTCCTATCTTTTTCTCTATCCTTTACATAGTTACTGGAGTATTTCCAAAATGCAATCCTAACCATGTCATTCTGAGCCTGAAAGGCCTTCAGCTGCTCTCCTTTGCTGTGGTTTTCAAAGAAGCAATGGTATGTTTGTGTGTGGATGTGACAAGAGTGGTATCTCTCTGCTCCAACCAGAGTACAATCTGGAGTTTATCTGCTGTACAGGGCTTCTGCGTAAGCTTTCCTACAAAGAAAGGGTTGTTCTGCTAAAAGAGTGTTTTAACACTACTATCTTATGGAGTAAGTACAAGGTCCCTGATATAGTATACCAGCTTTTCCACAATCTGGCCACTGTGTGAGTATCCAGCTTCACACTTTATTCTAGGAACATCAATTTGCTTGCATTTCCCTAACATATTTCCTATGTCGTAGTTCCGTGCCTTTGCTGAGTTTGTTCTCTCAGACGGAAATATTTTCTCTCACGTTCTTCTCTATTGCATACCTGCCAGGTAAACTCTGATCTATCTTGAGGCTTCGGACAGGTACTGCCTTTTCCAGGAACCTTCCTTTCTCTCAATCCCCTAAGGGCAGGTTAGGGTACACCTCCCTGAGATTTCTCCAGTAACAGATCTTTCTCTGCCACTGTACTTAACATGGGATCACAATCATCTGTGCAACTGATTCCACATAAGTTAACAGCTTTGCTTACCAGTAAATTCCCAAACCTTAAAATAGCTCCAACTCACAAATGAATATTTGATAGGTAGAGATGGGGGCCATTTTAAGCAAAGGAAAAAATATAACATCAGCCAAGAAGTTGGTAAACATACATTTTTTTTTCTTAGTTTATTTGGAACCAGGAGTTGGTCAATTTAGCTAGAGCGTCTTAAGGCACAAAAGTGGGAGAGAACACCAAATTATATTATAACCACATGGGAGGGCTTTAATACCAAGCCATGCATAATTCGGGAAGCACTGGGAAACCATTCGAGCTTTTAGATCCAAGGGATAGTAAGGGTCTCTTAATTGGTCTGTCTCCTTCCTATCTTTCCCTCTTTCAATACATCCCACAGATTAATATTCATAACACATAACTTTGACTCCCTTCCTTTCTTAAGTTCCCTTTGGTAATTGGCCATTGCCAACAGCATCTTAATGACATGGACTACAGTCCTTTGGAATAAATGGATTACTTTCTTTTATTCTATACAGTTTACTTGTGCCGTTTATCAAATGCCATTTTAAAATTATTTGTCCTACTCCCACAACTAAACCTGGTACTGGGAAGAGGAGAAAGAATTGTGTCTTATTCTTTTTAACTCCTAACAGTGAATTCATGTTCAGAAGTGCATTATGTCTCTGCTGAATAACTTGAATGTAGTTCTGAATGAAACATGGCATGGGTAGTTTACCCCAGAATAAATAACACTCAATTTTAGATGTTTGCACAAAACCTAACTGCTATTTTCATCACTATATCTGAGTGTAAATACTGCTTTCCGAATGGAAGGAAAATATTTTTAAAATATTTTCAAATTGCATTATTACTACCTTGATACTTTAACATTAGCATCCAGCTTTTAAAATTCCAAATGCAGAAAGCTGAGTCTGAATGAAGAAAAAAGGAGCCACATTTCCCATTCTTAATGGCTTGTTATTGCCAAAAGAAAGAAACACCAGAAATTCAGCTTTCTTTTGTACTTTTGTACTGGCTGCACTCCGGGGGTGGGGGGGGGGGTGGGGTGTTGGTTCATGATTGTCTTCTCTGCCACTTCCCGCAGCTCCTTAATCTCTAGTTTACTTGGTCTTATCTCTTGCAAGCAAAATGGAATTCAAATGGCCTCCTACGTCCTCTTTGAACCAGGCTGGTGCCAAGCCAGCTGGGGCCTATCCTGGCATCCAGGCAGGGAAGTGTATTTCATAACACAGAAGCAATGTCTATTTGGCACAAATTGCTTGAAGCAATTTACTGAATCTGTGAATCATTTCTCAAGGTGATATGCTCCTGGCAGACTTCTCTCTCAGCATTCTCCCCAGGTCTATCCTGCTACCTTCCCGATTTGGTTACTGGTTTATATTTAACACTGGGAAACCATTCGAGCTTTTAGATCCAAGGGATAGTAAGGGTCTCTTAATTGGTCTGTCTCCTTCCTATCTTTCCCTCTTTCAATACATCCCACAGATTAATATTCATAACACATAACTTTGACTCCCTTCCTTTCTTAAGTTCCCTTTGGTAATTGGCCATTGCCAACAGCATCTTAATGACATGGACTACAGTCCTTTGGAATAAATGGATTACTTTCTTTTATTCTATACAGTTTACTTGTGCCGTTTATCAAATGCCATTTTAAAATTATTTGTCCTACTCCCACAACTAAACCTGGTACTGGGAAGAGGAGAAAGAATTGTGTCTTATTCTTTTTAACTCCTAACAGTGAATTCATGTTCAGAAGTGCATTATGTCTCTGCTGAATAACTTGAATGTAGTTCTGAATGAAACATGGCATGGGTAGTTTACCCCAGAATAAATAACACTCAATTTTAGATGTTTGCACAAAACCTAACTGCTATTTTCATCACTATATCTGAGTGTAAATACTGCTTTCCGAATGGAAGGAAAATATTTTTAAAATATTTTCAAATTGCATTATTACTACCTTGATACTTTAACATTAGCATCCAGCTTTTAAAATTCCAAATGCAGAAAGCTGAGTCTGAATGAAGAAAAAAGGAGCCACATTTCCCATTCTTAATGGCTTGTTATTGCCAAAAGAAAGAAACACCAGAAATTCAGCTTTCTTTTGTACTTTTGTACTGGCTGCACTCGGGGTGGGGGTGGGGTGTTGGTTCATGATTGTCTTCTCTGCCACTTCCCGCAGCTCCTTAATCTCTAGTTTACTTGGTCTTATCTCTTGCAAGCAAAATGGAATTCAAATGGCCTCCTACGTCCTCTTTGAACCAGGCTGGTGCCAAGCCAGCTGGGGCCTATCCTGGCATCCAGGCAGGGAAGTGTATTTCATAACACAGAAGCAATGTCTATTTGGCACAAATTGCTTGAAGCAATTTACTGAATCTGTGAATCATTTCTCAAGGTGATATGCTCCTGGCAGACTTCTCTCTCAGCATTCTCCCCAGGTCTATCCTGCTACCTTCCCGATTTGGTTACTGGTTTATATTTAACACTCTTCCCATGTACATGCCTCCCCATCCTTTTTCCAGTTCCAGCAGGAAGCATGCAGAGTTGAGAGACAGCACTAAGAGATCCTACACACTGAATACATGAGTGATATGAGATTAATATAATCCTCCCACATTCCAGCAGTGCCTGGCTAAGGATTCAGTTTCAATCCTTACAGAACCCTCTTAATCGATCTTACTAACACAGTGATAAACACTCCCGTGATTAATTGATTAAGGTTTAAAACAGCTTTTTAAGATAATTTTAGCAGGAAATTCCTTAAATTCCTTGTTTCAGGGAATTCTGAATTGTTCAACCCAAAACTCCAGGGATAAGAGTTAACATTTTCATGATAGTGTGGGCGGAAGGTAAAAGAGTGACTGTATTCTGGTCCTTCCACTAAAAAAAAAGACTTCTAATCTTTTCCTATCATGAAATTTACAAAATATTAAATAAAATTCAAGTAGCAGGCATAGGTATGCCTTACCATTTTCTTATCCTGGAGACTTATCCCAGTTTTTCCTACTTAATAATGGTAGAAAATACCTGTCTCAGGATATTAAACTGCTTTTGTAAACCTGTCACCACTTACTTGGTCTACTGCAGCAAAATAACTCATCTGTTTCCTTCTGATCCCTTTCATTCAATTTTCCACATGATCAACAGAGTTACTTTTCCAAGAAGCAAATGTGATGCCACTGCCCTGTGAAATACCTTTCTACAATCCAAATCATTTCCCTAAGTCTAAATCCCTCAGCATCCTTGAAACCACTTTATTCTTCAGCTCTTTCCAGCTACCATTTTTCCTCTTGCAAATGATATTCCAAAGATTCTGAACATTTTGCAGTTTGCCAAAGAGATATGAAGTGTTTCTTGACTTTGTATATATATATGTATATATATATATTTCTCAAGGTGATATGCTCCTGGCAGACTTCTCTCTCAGCACTTCTCTCTCAGCATTCTCCCCAGGTCTACCCTTCTGCTACCTTCCTGATTTGGTTACTGGTTTATATTTAACACTCTTCCCATGTACATGCCTCCCCATCCTTTTCCCAGTTCCATAAATATATATATTTATGGAATAGCCTCCATCTTTTCCTCCAAGGGAATTTCTGTTTGTCCCTAAGGACATGACTCAGTCATAAATATCTCTGTAAATCCTTTTTTGTCATTCTGCACTTTAAACCATATACTATCCCAAGGAAATATCTTAGTTAACTATCTTTCCCTCGTGGTAATGTTATAATCTCTTTTTAAAAAATCACATTGAGGTGAAATTCACATAACATAAAATTAGCCATCGTAAAGGGTATAATTCAGTAACATTTAGTCCATTCATGATGATGTATAGCCACAACCTTTTGTATCTCATTCCAAATGGGTTTGAACTTTAATTTACCTTGATATGTCTTCAACAAAACTAGTCTTTACAACTACGATACTGCACACGTAGTAGATGCTCAATAAATATAGATAGAATTTCATATTCAAACACAGAAAAGCATCTTATGGATTCTTTTTCTCCTCTTTTATTATCCAGTCTTGGAAAAGATATGTTATTATACCTCTTGTTGAGAGAAGACTAAGCACATAAAAAAAGAATAGGCAGAAGGTTTGGCTCCTTTCAAGCCTAAATTTAAAAAAAAAATGGATATTCAGGAACCAAAGCTGATAATTTCACTTTTTCAAAATTTATTCAACAAATATTTGTCAAGAATTTACTTATGTATCAGCAATTGTTCTAAGCACTGAGGATATGGCACTGAACAAGAGACAAAATCTCTGTCTTCAAAGCTTATATATGAGAAAAGAGACAATAAACATAGTAAATTATATAACATTTTAGAAGGTGGTAAATGCTATAAGGGAAAAAAAAAAAAGAGTCAGGTAATTAGACCAGAAGTTCTGAATGGAGATACAAGGAGGGGTTGCAAGTTTAAATAAATTGGTCAGAGTAGCCTTTCTGAGCAGGTAATATATAAGCAAAGAGTTGGAGGTTAGAAAGCAAGTCACTCAACTGTCTTTGAGAGAGGCTAAGGTCTTGAGGCAGAAACATGCCTGATGGGTTTAAGACAGGGAAGAAGCCATATCCAAGCAGAAGTGTATAATGGGAAGGTGGATATATAACCCTCTTCCCATGTACATGCCTCCCCATCCTTTTCCCAGTTCCATAAATATATATATTTATGGAATAGCCTCCATCTTTTCCTCCAAGGGAATTTCTGTTTGTCCCTAAGGACATGACTCAGTCATAAATATCTCTGTAAATCCTTTTTTGTCATTCTGCACTTTAAACCATATACTATCCCAAGGAAATATCTTAGTTAACTATCTTTCCCTCGTGGTAATGTTATAATCTCTTTTTAAAAAATCACATTGAGGTGAAATTCACATAACATAAAATTAGCCATCGTAAAGGGTATAATTCAGTAACATTTAGTCCATTCATGATGATGTATAGCCAAAACCCTTTTTGTATCTCATTCCAAATGGGTTTGAACTTTAATTTACCTTGATATGTCTTCAACAAAACTAGTCTTTACAACTACGATACTGCACACGTAGTAGATGCTCAATAAATATAGATAGAATTTCATATTCAAACACAGAAAAGCATCTTATGGATTCTTTTTCTCCTCTTTTATTATCCAGTCTTGGAAAAGATATGTTATTATACCTCTTGTTGAGAGAAGACTAAGCACATAAAAAAAGAATAGGCAGAAGGTTTGGCTCCTTTCAGGCCTAAATTTAAAAAAATGGATATTCAGGAACCAAAGCTGATAATTTCACTTTTTCAAAATTTATTCAACAAATATTTGTCAAGAATTTACTTATGTATCAGCAATTGTTCTAAGCACTGAGGATATGGCACTGAACAAGAGACAAAATCTCTGTCTTCAAAGCTTATATATGAGAAAAGAGACAATAAACATAGTAAATTATATAACATTTTAGAAGGTGGTAAATGCTATAAGGGAAAAAAAAAAAAGAGTCAGGTAATTAGACCAGAAGTTCTGAATGGAGATACAAGGAGGGGTTGCAAGTTTAAATAAATTGGTCAGAGTAGCCTTTCTGAGCAGGTAATATATAAGCAAAGAGTTGGAGGTTAGAAAGCAAGTCACTCAACTGTCTTTGAGAGAGGCTAAGGTCTTGAGGCAGAAACATGCCTGATGGGTTTAAGACAGGGAAGAAGCCATATCCAAGCAGAAGTGTATAATGGGAAGGTGGATATATAAGCCTAAAGAAGAGAGGTTTATAGGCTTAAGATATACAGCTAAGATCAGCAGCTTTTAGAGGGTACTGGAACTCATAAGACTGGATGAGATTCCTCGAAGAAGTGAGGTTCACAAAGTGTACTCTGCAGCACTCTCTTGTTTATTATTTGGAGAGCAGAAGAGAAATCTGCAAAGATGACACAAAAGGAACCGCCAGAGAGATAGGGGAAAAACTAAAAGAGCACAGTGTCATGGAAAGCAAGTGAAGAAAGCAGCTCTAGGAAAAAGAATGAGTGATCGACTGCACTGAATGTCACTGACTTTAAGTAAGACAAGAAGTGAGACGTGACCACCGAATCTGGCAATGTGGAGGTCACCAGTGAGCTTAACAAGGGCAATTTTCACAGTGATGAAGGTCAGAGTGTGAGTGAAGTAGGTTTAAGAGAGAATGAGAGGAAAATTGGAAACAAAGAGTCTAGAAGTTTTGAAAATTTTCATTGGAAGAGAAGCAGAGAAAGGGACAGTAAATGGCAGTAAAAGTGAGTGAGATTAATGAAGGCTCATTTTTTCTTTAACAATAGAAGAAATAGGGCTTCGCTGGTGGTCCAGTGGGTAAGGACACTGCCTTGCAGTGCAAGGGGCGCTGGTGTGATCCCTGGCCTAGGAAGATCCCACGTGTCGTGGAGTGGCTGGACCGATGTGTCCAACTAACTGGAGCCCCGAGCTCTGGGGGCACTGCGATGGGAGGCGTATCAGCAATTGTTCTAAGCACTGAGGATATGGCACTGAACAAGAGACAAAATCTCTGTCTTCAAAGCTTATATATGAGAAAAGAGACAATAAACATAGTAAATTATATAACATTTTAGAAGGTGGTAAATGCTATAAGGGAAAAAAAAAAAAGAGTCAGGTAATTAGACCAGAAGTTCTGAATGGAGATACAAGGAGGGGTTGCAAGTTTAAATAAATTGGTCAGAGTAGCCTTTCTGAGCAGGTAATATATAAGCAAAGAGTTGGAGGTTAGAAAGCAAGTCACTCAACTGTCTTTGAGAGAGGCTAAGGTCTTGAGGCAGAAACATGCCTGATGGGTTTAAGACAGGGAAGAAGCCATATCCAAGCAGAAGTGTATAATGGGAAGGTGGATATATAAGCCTAAAGAAGAGAGGTTTATAGGCTTAAGATATACAGCTAAGATCAGCAGCTTTTAGAGGGTACTGGAACTCATAAGACTGGATGAGATTCCTCGAAGAAGTGAGGTTCACAAAGTGTACTCTGCAGCACTCTCTTGTTTATTATTTGGAGAGCAGAAGAGAAATCTGCAAAGATGACACAAAAGGAACCGCCAGAGAGATAGGGGAAAAACTAAAAGAGCACAGTGTCATGGAAAGCAAGTGAAGAAAGCAGCTCTAGGAAAAAGAATGAGTGATCGACTGCACTGAATGTCACTGACTTTAAGTAAGACAAGAAGTGAGACGTGACCACCGAATCTGGCAATGTGGAGGTCACCAGTGAGCTTAACAAGGGCAATTTTCACAGTGATGAAGGTCAGAGTGTGAGTGAAGTAGGTTTAAGAGAGAATGAGAGGAAAATTGGAAACAAAGAGTCTAGAAGTTTTGAAAATTTTCATTGGAAGAGAAGCAGAGAAAGGGACAGTAAATGGCAGTAAAAGTGAGTGAGATTAATGAAGGCTCATTTTTTCTTTAACAATAGAAGAAATAGGGCTTCGCTGGTGGTCCAGTGGGTAAGGACACTGCCTTGCAGTGCAAGGGGCGCTGGTGTGATCCCTGGCCTAGGAAGATCCCACGTGTCGTGGAGTGGCTGGACCGATGTGTCCAACTACTGAGCAGAGCTCTGGAGCACATGCACCCAGAGCCGGCGCTCTGCAGCAAGAGAGGCCACTGCGATGGGAGGCCCACACAGGCCAAAGAACAAAGATGGAAATAAGTGAAAGACCAACAGAAGTGGCCAAAAAAAAAAAAGTTAAAAAAAGAAGAAGAAATAATAGCATGCTGATGGAAATGATCTTCTAGCAGAGAGCTGGTGATACATCCTTGAATAGGCAAGAATGGGCATAGGGAAGGGGCTGACAGTTGACTATGGGCAATCCAACAACAGTGAAAAGAGGGAAATCAATGTATAAAGAAATAGGCACTTCATTGCAGCACTCTACACAATAGCTAGATCACGGAAGCAACCCAGATGTCCATCAACAAATGAATGGATAAAGAAACTCTGGTACATATATACAATGGAATACTTCTCAGCCACAAAAAGAAATGCAGAAGAGGACTTCCCTTGTGATTCAGTGGGCAGAGAGTCCACCTTGCACTGCAAGGAGCACTGGTTCGATCCCTGGCCTGGGAAGATCCCATATGCCATGGAGCAGCTGGACCTGTGTGCCCAATTACAAGCGTGTACTCCGGAGCACATGTGCCCAGAGCTGGTGCTCTGCAACCAGAAAGGCCACTGCAATGGGAGGCCCACACAGGCCAAAGAACAAAGATGGAAATAAGTGAAAGACCAACAGAAGTGGCCAAAAAAAAAAAAGTTAAAAAAAGAAGAAGAAATAATAGCATGCTGATGGAAATGATCTTCTAGCAGAGAGCTGGTGATACATCCTTGAATAGGCAAGAATGGGCATAGGGAAGGGGCTGACAGTTGACTATGGGCAATCCAACAACAGTGAAAAGAGGGAAATCAATGTATAAAGAAATAGGCACTTCATTGCAGCACTCTACACAATAGCTAGATCACGGAAGCAACCCAGATGTCCATCAACAAATGAATGGATAAAGAAACTCTGGTACATATATACAATGGAATACTTCTCAGCCACAAAAAGAAATGCAGAAGAGGACTTCCCTTGTGATTCAGTGGGCAGAGAGTCCACCTTGCACTGCAAGGAGCACTGGTTCGATCCCTGGCCTGGGAAGATCCCATATGCCATGGAGCAGCTGGACCTGTGTGCCCAATTACAAGCGTGTACTCCGGAGCACATGTGCCCAGAGCTGGTGCTCTGCAACCAGAAAGGCCACTGCAATGGGAGGCCCACACAGGCCAAAGAATAAAGATGGATGAAAATAAATAAAAAAAAAACAATAAACGAGACCGAAATTTAAAAAAAAAAAGAAAAAAATGCAGAAGATTCAGTCCTAACGAGATGGATGAATCTAGAAACTATTATACAAACTGAAGCAAGTAAAAAAGAGAAGGACAGATATAGCATATACTAACACATATATATGGAATTTAGTAAGTTTGTATTGATATATACACATGCAGAGCATCAATGGAAAAACAGTCATAGAGAAGAGACTTATGGACACAGGGGAGAGAGAAAAGTGGGTGAGAGATATGGAAAGAGCAACGTGGAACCCTATACTATCTTATGTAAAAGAGGTAACCATTGTTAGTGTGCTGTGGGTCTAAGGGTTCGTACATGGGGGCCATGCGACGGCCAGGAGGGGTGGGATGAGGGGGAATGGGATATACATATGACTAACCTGCAATTATAAGTATCTGTAAACAACAAAACTCTGTAAAATCATAAAAGCAAAATAAAAAAAAACTTGTTTTTGTGAAAAAATAAAGAAATAGGTACTGGTGGATGTGTAGACATGGCCACGGAGTTCTCTCTCTTTTTTGTTTTTTTTTTTTTTTTAAATTTTTTAAAAGTAACGTGATCTGTTTTTTTAGTTTTTGGCCACTTTCATTGGTCTTTCATTTATTTATTTTTCATCCATCTTTGTTCTTTGGCATGTGTGGACCTCCTATTGCGGTGGTCTCTCCTGTAGCAGAGCACCAGCTCCGGGCGCACGCGCTCCAGAGCGCTGGCTCATAATTGGACACACCGGTCCAGCCGCTACGCAGCCTGTGAGATCTTCCTGTGCCAGGGATAGAACCAGCGCCCCTTGCAGTGCAAGGCGGATTCTTTACCCACTGGACCACCAGAGAAGTTCCAAAGTTCTCTTTTGAGTGCTTGCATTTTCTTAGTGAAATAAGCAGCAAAGTAACCAACTATAAGTGAGGGTAATAGAGAAGGAGTCAGAATAATATAAGAGGAAGTGTGAAAAAAAACCATCTTAGAAATCATTCTGGATTGTGCTACTCAAACTGTAGTTCAAGGTCCTGTACTGTTCTGTTCTGCAAGTTGCTTGTTTAAACAATTTAACAACACAGACACTGAGAAGAAGCGTGCCTGATGTTACCAGGAGATTCATCTTATTGTATAGCACACTCTTCATAACATGTATAATTTCTGTAATTCTAATTTCTTTTCTTGTATTATGACTATTATTTAACTGTAATTTCATTTTTGCAGATATAGCATATACTAACACATATATATGGAATTTAGTAAGTTTGTATTGATATATACACATGCAGAGCATCAATGGAAAAACAGTCATAGAGAAGAGACTTATGGACACAGGGGAGAGAGAAAAGTGGGTGAGAGATATGGAAAGAGCAACGTGGAACCCTATACTATCTTATGTAAAAGAGGTAACCATTGTTAGTGTGCTGTGGGTCTAAGGGTTCGTACATGGGGGCCATGCGACGGCCAGGAGGGGTGGGATGAGGGGGAATGGGATATACATATGACTAACCTGCAATTATAAGTATCTGTAAACAACAAAACTCTGTAAAATCATAAAAGCAAAATAAAAAAAAACTTGTTTTTGTGAAAAAATAAAGAAATAGGTACTGGTGGATGTGTAGACATGGCCACGGAGTTCTCTCTCTTTTTTGTTTTTTTTTTTTTTTTTAAATTTTTTAAAAGTAACGTGATCTGTTTTTTTAGTTTTTGGCCACTTTCATTGGTCTTTCATTTATTTATTTTTCATCCATCTTTGTTCTTTGGCATGTGTGGACCTCCTATTGCGGTGGTCTCTCCTGTAGCAGAGCACCAGCTCCGGGCGCACGCGCTCCAGAGCGCTGGCTCATAATTGGACACACCGGTCCAGCCGCTACGCAGCCTGTGAGATCTTCCTGTGCCAGGGATAGAACCAGCGCCCCTTGCAGTGCAAGGCGGATTCTTTACCCACTGGACCACCAGAGAAGTTCCAAAGTTCTCTTTTGAGTGCTTGCATTTTCTTAGTGAAATAAGCAGCAAAGTAACCAACTATAAGTGAGGGTAATAGAGAAGGAGTCAGAATAATATAAGAGGAAGTGTGAAAAAAAACCATCTTAGAAATCATTCTGGATTGTGCTACTCAAACTGTAGTTCAAGGTCCTGTACTGTTCTGTTCTGCAAGTTGCTTGTTTAAACAATTTAACAACACAGACACTGAGAAGAAGCGTGCCTGATGTTACCAGGAGATTCATCTTATTGTATAGCACACTCTTCATAACATGTATAATTTCTGTAATTCTAATTTCTTTTCTTGTATTATGACTATTATTTAACTGTAATTTCATTTTTTGCTAAAAATCTAATTAGAAATTTGAACTTAGACTTTTGCTTTTTAAAACTCCCTTTTTCTTCACAATTCATATTACTGTATTTTATTGTTCGTGCTGAGGTAGCAAAAAAATTGGTTTTCACCATGCATAGATTGAGAAGGACTGGTCCAGGAAAGTTGGACAACAATTAGACTAGGAAATGCTTTGTGATTACCAAGCAGCATTAGAGGCTCACATGAGGTTTGTGGCCACTAGTTAAAAATCATCACTGTGGTGGAGCGATTCTCTCCAGAAATGTTATGCTGTACAGAACAAGGGCAGGATGGAAACGTAGCAAGATTTAACTGACCTATCACATTGCCAAAGGAGTATGAGATGATGCCCCCAAAACAAAAAAAAGTGTGCATGTGTTGGGGGAAGGGTGACAAGGAAATAGTACCCAAAGATTAAAATGACTGACCAGGGAAGAGAGGATAACAGAGGCAGGAGGGGCAAAAAAGTGACAGGATCAATAACTCACAGATCCCAAAATGATTGAAAACTGTCAGAAAAGTGGATGAGCTAAAAGATAGCTGGTGACGCTCAAACAGTAAGATGCACACAACTGAGGATATGAAGAAGCTGTAGCAATGAGGCAGGGCAGAGGAAAATATTCTTAGAGGACAGGAGTTCAAGGAACTAAGAGCCAGTGTGTTGAAAGGCTCAACTCTGCAGATACAGGAATCCCCACAAGTGAAGGCTAGAGTCGTGCTGGAGATAATGATGAGTCAGGAGCTAAAATCAACAAGAAATAAGGAGAAATGATGGTGTGGGGTGGGGCTGGAAGATGACTATAACATGAGACTCAGAGTTCAGGCTTTATGAGGGCAAACAGACAGGAAGCAGCCATGAAAGGAGAAGGAAGCCTACTACAGGCAGCAAGGTATGAAGGCCGTGGGAGATAAACAACCATCACTTGACAGAACCTCACCCAAGGCGGTGCCCTCAGGGAAATACAGGTGCTCAACAGACCAAGAAGCTAAGGAATTCCTTCAGAGGAAAAGGGGAAAGAAAGAGCTGATTTAACTTATGACGGACTGAGTTGCAGAAGACACAGTGAATGTTTCAAGAGGTGAGAAAGGATGAGTGGAAAGCAGAGAGAGAAAAGGGATTTACAGAGCCATACGTACAGTAGAAGACAAGAGTTTCCCAGATGTCTAGGGCTACTCTGGATGGCTAGCATAAAAAGGGATACAGTATGTAAGAAATTGTTTCAGAAATTGTCATTCCTCAGGGACAGTTCTTTTATGGGACTAAAGGGGGCCCAAGCCTGGATTACTCAATTGATCAGTAATATTTAATCCATGGCTTACATCATGGCTCTAGATAGGGCATGCTCTTGACCTTATACTATCTGTCTTTAGGCTATCTGATTTCTTACGTTACTACGTTGAATAGAATGTAGGTAAGGGCAAGAAGATGTCAAATGACATGTACATGTCACTTCATATTAATAGCTCTGATAAAAGACTGCTAACAGAGTAGATTGGTTTAAATGTGCACTTTGGATTATCTGTTTATTCAAATTAGATAATTAGAAATATTCTATATTAATATTCACCCTACAAATTTTTATATGTAACTACTTAACATAAACAAAACAACATGTACTATGTTGTTCCAGAAAGGGCTAACCTTTATTGAATTTTAATAAAATAAAACTTAATTATATTACAATACTGGAAAAGGGTCATGGGTAGGGAGATGGTAACAAAAGTAAGGGACATTTTCCCAATGGCTGAAGAAAAAGAATAACCATGTTCATAAAGGGCACATTAGCTGGGCCCTTGCAAGTAAGTACTGCCTATGAAAGTAAAAGATGAAACTGAAGTTGTTTTATTGATACAACCCTGCCTCCATGATGTTAAATAATGTTGAGTAAGAGAAGAGATGGAAAAGAAAAGGGACACAGAGGGAGGAGAGAGAGAAAAGGGAAGTAGGTACCCACAGACAAGGATTCAGAAAGCTGTTTTTTGCTTTCTCTGAACTCACTTTTCTGGAAGAATGACCTATGGAATTGATAGTCTACCTACAGCTTTCTAGTTAATTTATACATGTTTTTGGCAAGTAATCTTTCTCCTTCATTGAATGAGATCACTTTTCCTTCCCTCCCCATTATTCCTCTTCTTTATCAAGATCATACTCATCATTTTTTTAACACCTGGAGGTTGTGAGAAAGATGGGTTTTTGGCCCTACCAAGTCAACTATCTATAAATCACCAAGAAGTAAATGAGTTATTTGGATAAGGAAGGATTTGTACACTATAATAGTTTGAGAAGTAAAGTAGTAATGTTACATAAGTTCAAGGTTTTTTTTTTTCACATGGAAGGACAGAAGGTTAATCTAGAACTAGATGTCTCTGCTAATTATATTCTGTCTGTCTCTCCAGACCCACTCTTTGCCCTTCTCTCACTTGTTGTGCTTTAGGAAACAAACCTCTACAGAACACATCAAGAGCTATCTTTTCCTTTGGCTTTAAGTTAGGTTTGGCAAGTTAGGTAACACTGGGAAAAAATCAGAAAGCAGGAGAAGAAAGGTGATGTGTTTGTTCTTCATCCTTCCTCCCTGCTGGTCATTTTTGTTTTGGCCAAAGTTGTGTTCTCTTGGGTACAGACACAGCAACTGTTGTCAGATCTCTTGTGCAACTGTAGCTCTCTAGGTTCCCCAAACATTGCTCCTTCTCTTGCCCTGAAGCTCCACGGTGATAACTGCTTCCAAGTTCATGGGGACTTCATCATCCTCTGGTGGTTCCCTATGCTGCCCACGCCTGTATACAGTCCTCTCACTAAACTTCCTTCAATTAATCTGCTGACCATGCCATTTGCTATTTGTGCGGAGGTAGAATGATACAAATTCCAGTAGCCCCTCTGGACCACTTTCAAGGCCAGGTCTACAAAATCCAACCTATTCTCATTCCAAATTACTCAACTCAGTATCTCTTTCACTATTCCTTGGTGAAAATCCAGCCCAGGTCTTTCTGACATCACTTGTTCATGGTCATCACAAATCACCATGACATCTGCAGCCCTCCAGAACCACTCAAAGACATCCACTTGTTCAAAGGTTTTATCATCACATTTTCTGGAAGAATGACCTATGGAATTGATAGTCTACCTACAGCTTTCTAGTTAATTTATACATGTTTTTGGCAAGTAATCTTTCTCCTTCATTGAATGAGATCACTTTTCCTTCCCTCCCCATTATTCCTCTTCTTTATCAAGATCATACTCATCATTTTTTTAACACCTGGAGGTTGTGAGAAAGATGGGTTTTTGGCCCTACCAAGTCAACTATCTATAAATCACCAAGAAGTAAATGAGTTATTTGGATAAGGAAGGATTTGTACACTATAATAGTTTGAGAAGTAAAGTAGTAATGTTACATAAGTTCAAGGTTTTTTTTTTTCACATGGAAGGACAGAAGGTTAATCTAGAACTAGATGTCTCTGCTAATTATATTCTGTCTGTCTCTCCAGACCCACTCTTTGCCCTTCTCTCACTTGTTGTGCTTTAGGAAACAAACCTCTACAGAACACATCAAGAGCTATCTTTTCCTTTGGCTTTAAGTTAGGTTTGGCAAGTTAGGTAACACTGGGAAAAAATCAGAAAGCAGGAGAAGAAAGGTGATGTGTTTGTTCTTCATCCTTCCTCCCTGCTGGTCATTTTTGTTTTGGCCAAAGTTGTGTTCTCTTGGGTACAGACACAGCAACTGTTGTCAGATCTCTTGTGCAACTGTAGCTCTCTAGGTTCCCCAAACATTGCTCCTTCTCTTGCCCTGAAGCTCCACGGTGATAACTGCTTCCAAGTTCATGGGGACTTCATCATCCTCTGGTGGTTCCCTATGCTGCCCACGCCTGTATACAGTCCTCTCACTAAACTTCCTTCAATTAATCTGCTGACCATGCCATTTGCTATTTGTGCGGAGGTAGAATGATACAAATTCCAGTAGCCCCTCTGGACCACTTTCAAGGCCAGGTCTACAAAATCCAACCTATTCTCATTCCAAATTACTCAACTCAGTATCTCTTTCACTATTCCTTGGTGAAAATCCAGCCCAGGTCTTTCTGACATCACTTGTTCATGGTCATCACAAATCACCATGACATCTGCAGCCCTTCAGAACCACTCAGAATGCATCATTCATAAAGCCACGAGTTTCATAAATGCAACTCATCAAGATGTAAATTAAAAACTAGATTATTTCAGGACTCTGGTCAGAAAAGGGAAGTAGCTTTTCTCAGTAGCATCCACCTCACCTCCTTCTCCTTGTTGAGCAACACCAGCTGGCTGTCTGTGAGGATGCAGTACTTCCGCTCCCATGCTGTTGTGTCAGTGTAGGGTGACTGGCCACAAGACAGACGATGGGTGGGTGGCCCTTTGACGTCTGTGTGATAGACACAAAAACAGAAGTGACAAGTCATTACCATGCTTGGTAAACTCCTATTTCAAATGTAAGATGCTTTATAATCAAAATAACATGGTCTAAACAGTAAACTGAAAACTTAAATTCCTCGGAAGAAAATAGAAACAGTGTCTCACAGAGGGAAAATTTTGCCCTATCGTCTGCAAAAAGGGGGCCGACACACTCTAGGGAGAATTGTGAGTATAAACTTGACATAGTAGTCACCAGTGGACATGCACTAAAATAATGGGAGATCACTTCAGGGAAAACCCAGTACCTTTCAAAAGAAAGAGGAGGGAGTGACTCAGAGACAAGAGCAAAAGATAGATCGTCTTCAGGAAGAAGATGCTGCTGCATGTACACACGAGTGGTTTTATTTTTAGTCAGTTATTTAGAAGTGGTCGATCTGTAGCATCATATAACCACTAGAGGCCAGTAAGATCTTAAAAACATAAAAGATGTAACCATACAATCAATCATCATGTCTCTTAAAGATAGAGGCACAATGTCAAAGTTAAATGTTTCAACTTTTCTACTCATTTCTTATGCTACTTTCCTTTTTTTTCTTCCTTTGCTGAGATATAACTGACATGTAAATTATATCAGTTTCAAATATACAACATAATGATTCAATATTTGTATATACTTGCAAAATGATGACCCCCCTTGCCAACAAGTCTAATTACCATCTGTCAGCATAAGTTATATATATTTTTGTTTTCTGATGAGAACTTTTTAAGATTTACTTTCTTGGCAACTCTCAAATGTGTACTAAAATATTATAATCGCCATGCTGCAGCTGACATCCCCATGGCTTAATATAAGTACCTCTTGACCCCCTCCACCCATCTCATCCACTGTCCTCTTAAAGATCATCATTTTGTTTTCTGTACCTGTGAGTTTTGTTATGTTTATCTTGATTTTTAGATTATATGTAGAAGCGACATATTTGTTATTTGTTTTTCTCTGACATTTCATTTACCATAATACCCTAAGGTCTATCTATGTTGTCATAAATGAAGATATCATTTTTTTTAATGGCTGAGTAATATTCTACTCATCCACCTAAGGACACTTCGGTTGTTTGCATTTTGTGACTGTGGTAAGTAATGATACAATGGACACAGGGTTGTATGTAACTTCTCTGATTAGTGTTTTCATGTTCTTTGAATAAATACCCAAAAATGAAATTGTTGGGTTATATGGTAGTTCTATTTTTAATTTTTTGAGGAATCTCAAAACTGTTTTCCATAGTGTCTGCACCAGTTTACATTCCCACCAACAGTACACAAGGGCTCCCTTTTCTCTAAATCTTTGCCAACAAATCATTTCTTGTCTTTTTTTTTTTTCTTGTCTTATAGAAAATGGCCAGTCTAACAGGTGTGAGTGACATCTCACTGTGGTTTTGATTTGCATTTCCCTGATGATTAGGGAACTTGAATACCTTACTATATACTTGTTGTCCATCTATACGTTTCTTTGGAAATTTTTCTGTTCAGATCCTCTGCCCATTTTTCAATCAGACTGTTGTAGGTATTTTGTTGGAAGAAGATGCTGCTGCATGTACACACGAGTGGTTTTATTTTTAGTCAGTTATTTAGAAGTGGTCGATCTGTAGCATCATATAACCACTAGAGGCCAGTAAGATCTTAAAAACATAAAAGATGTAACCATACAATCAATCATCATGTCTCTTAAAGATAGAGGCACAATGTCAAAGTTAAATGTTTCAACTTTTCTACTCATTTCTTATGCTACTTTCCTTTTTTCTTCCTTTGCTGAGATATAACTGACATGTAAATTATATCAGTTTCAAATATACAACATAATGATTCAATATTTGTATATACTTGCAAAATGATGACCCCCCTTGCCAACAAGTCTAATTACCATCTGTCAGCATAAGTTATATATATTTTTGTTTTCTGATGAGAACTTTTTAAGATTTACTTTCTTGGCAACTCTCAAATGTGTACTAAAATATTATAATCGCCATGCTGCAGCTGACATCCCCATGGCTTAATATAAGTACCTCTTGACCCCCTCCACCCATCTCATCCACTGTCCTCTTAAAGATCATCATTTTGTTTTCTGTACCTGTGAGTTTTGTTATGTTTATCTTGATTTTTAGATTATATGTAGAAGCGACATATTTGTTATTTGTTTTTCTCTGACATTTCATTTACCATAATACCCTAAGGTCTATCTATGTTGTCATAAATGAAGATATCATTTTTTTTAATGGCTGAGTAATATTCTACTCATCCACCTAAGGACACTTCGGTTGTTTGCATTTTGTGACTGTGGTAAGTAATGATACAATGGACACAGGGTTGTATGTAACTTCTCTGATTAGTGTTTTCATGTTCTTTGAATAAATACCCAAAAATGAAATTGTTGGGTTATATGGTAGTTCTATTTTTAATTTTTTGAGGAATCTCAAAACTGTTTTCCATAGTGTCTGCACCAGTTTACATTCCCACCAACAGTACACAAGGGCTCCCTTTTCTCTAAATCTTTGCCAACAAATCATTTCTTGTCTTTTTTTTTTTTCTTGTCTTTTAGAAAATGGCCAGTCTAACAGGTGTGAGTGACATCTCACTGTGGTTTTGATTTGCATTTCCCTGATGATTAGGGAACTTGAATACCTTACTATATACTTGTTGTCCATCTATACGTTTCTTTGGAAATTTTTCTGTTCAGATCCTCTGCCCATTTTTCAATCAGACTGTTGTAGGTATTTTGTTTTTTTACTGAGTTGCATGAGTTCTTTATGTGTCTTGGATATCAACTCCGTATCAGATAAATGATTTGCAAATATTTTCTCCAGTCCAGTAGGTTTTCATTTCATCTTATTGATGGTTTCCTTTGCTGTGCAGAAGCTTTTTAGTTTGATATAGCCCTGCTTGCTTATTTTTGCCTTTTTTTCTTTTGCCTTTGCTTTAAGGGTGAGATCCAAAAAAGTCACTTCAAAAAATTTTTAACATGAACTGTTTGTTCATTTGAGCTGTTGAAAAATTTGAAACTTATCTTAACTGTAAGTACACTTAGATCCATTGGATAAGGCTTTTATGGTGTTTGAAGATATATTCAAAGTTCCTTAGCCATGAAGGACTAATTCATTTCTCTCAGGAATATACTGCAGGAAATATTTGAAATACATTATTTATTATTATTTAGTTATTACACTAGAGGAGCATCTCAAACTGAAACTGAAAACAAAAAATTTGAAAACAAATGCCCATGAGTGCAGGAGAGTTGTAAATATCAATAATAACTAGACACGTTTTATCTATTGGGTGTGAGTCTTCACTACAATTTATTGACTTTTAGTCTTTTTATCACAGGATGATAGGTATGCCTGGTATTGACTGACTTCAAGGGGATTCAAATGAGTTCCTAGATGTTTTACGCTATAATTACTCAAAGACGCCTAACGATAGCTGGAGATCTGCAGAAAGTACACAAGTCAGTACTTAGGGCATTAGGTGTATGTCACTCTTCTTATATCCGGTATGTGTCCAACATTATCAACAACGCTCCTTCTGGCTTAACCTCTTTGCTCTAAAAGTTTTGAAGGTTATATGGTAGTTCTATTTTTAATTTTTGAGGAATCTCAAAACTGTTTTCCATAGTGTCTGCACCAGTTTACATTCCACCAACAGTACACAAGGGCTCCCTTTTCTCTAAATCTTTGCCAACAAATCATTTCTTGTCTTTTTTTTTTTTCTTGTCTTTTAGAAAATGGCCAGTCTAACAGGTGTGAGTGACATCTCACTGTGGTTTTGATTTGCATTTCCCTGATGATTAGGGAACTTGAATACCTTACTATATACTTGTTGTCCATCTATACGTTTCTTTGGAAATTTTTCTGTTCAGATCCTCTGCCCATTTTTCAATCAGACTGTTGTAGGTATTTTGTTTTTTTACTGAGTTGCATGAGTTCTTTATGTGTCTTGGATATCAACTCCGTATCAGATAAATGATTTGCAAATATTTTCTCCAGTCCAGTAGGTTTTCATTTCATCTTATTGATGGTTTCCTTTGCTGTGCAGAAGCTTTTTAGTTTGATATAGCCCTGCTTGCTTTTTTTTGCCTTTTTTCTTTTGCCTTTGCTTTAAGGGTGAGATCCAAAAGTCACTTCAAAAAATTTTTAAAATGAACTGTTTGTTCATTTGAGCTGTTGAAAAATTTGAAACTTATCTTAACTGTAAGTACACTTAGATCCATTGGATAAGGCTTTTATGGTGTTTGAAGATATATTCAAAGTTCCTTAGCCATGAAGGACTAATTCATTTCTCTCAGGAATATACTGCAGGAAATATTTGAAATACATTATTTATTATTATTTAGTTATTACACTAGAGGAGCATCTCAAACTGAAACTGAAAACAAAAAATTTGAAAACAAATGCCCATGAGTGCAGGAGAGTTGTAAATATCAATAATAACTAGACACGTTTTATCTATTGGGTGTGAGTCTTCACTACAATTTATTGACTTTTAGTCTTTTTATCACAGGATGATAGGTATGCCTGGTATTGACTGACTTCAAGGGGATTCAAATGAGTTCCTAGATGTTTTACGCTATAATTACTCAAAGACGCCTAACGATAGCTGGAGATCTGCAGAAAGTACACAAGTCAGTACTTAGGGCATTAGGTGTATGTCACTCTTCTTATATCCGGTATGTGTCCAACATTATCAACAACGCTCCTTCTGGCTTAACCTCTTTGCTCTCTAAAAGTCTATCTGAATTTGTTGTTCTGCATGTTTGGGGAGCTCATCAACTTACCCTCCAAAATAACTCAGAATCCAAGAACTAACAATGTCATTAGGGTTTGGCTCGACATGTTACTAGTTCTCAGAGGCTCACTGTTTTCCCTCTTCCCCTTAGCTTCTCTCCTTCTGTCTCCTTTGCACCTTGCACGCCAGTTCAGGCTGCATCAACAGTGTCTCTACTCCACATCAACGCTATCCTGCCCTCAACTCTTTTATTTTAAGCATTTAAAGTTTTATCTGTATTTCAAATTTTCCTCCAATTATTGCACAAAGCTTTAAAAGAACTAACTCACTCATTCTTGACACAGATGTAAAAGATGCTTGCCTGAACTTAAAAGCCATGTCAAAGCTGATTTTCTTCACTCGATTTAGATAAACAAATGGGTTAGATTTTTACCACAATGTAGACCTATTTTTAGAGTCAAATACCAAGACCACTTCAACAGAGAGGGATGCACCTACTTAATGTAGAAATGTGGTGGTTTTGTGGCCTAGACAAGTTTTCATTCAGATGACTAACCTTCTTATGTAAGTTGGCTATAGATGACCTAAACTGCCCCCTGAAATTTAGTCTAAACAGTAATCTTATGATCCACACTGAGCAAGAAGATATTGACAGACTCTGTCCATAAAAACAAGAATATGGAAAACTATATTATAGCAGATTTCCTGACAAAATATAAAACTGCATCAGCACTCAATTGAAGAAAATCTAAATTATCTTCCCTGGGTCTTCCTGAGTGAATTATCTTACAGTCTCCCTTAAAGTTCTCCCCTTCTCCAACTTGAGCTTTGTTCCTAGTTTCTTCATGTTATTGTGAAATAAGACAGTGTCTCATAAAGCATGCTGGGGACCCTGAATTACTCCAGTGTTAAAGGCAGAATGAGATAGGAAGCAGTATCTCCACATTTTAGCATTACCTGTCTGTTTAAATTTTAAGGTTGATTAGCCATGTCATAAATTTTATAGTTTTACATTTTTTCCTACTATCTCTAATCCACATTTTGATCATTTTATAAGGATGCAAAGAAAGGAAGAAAATGAGAAAGAAGTTAGAAAAAGTGGGATTATTTTTTATTCTTTTTAGCACTTCTGGATTAAAGGGCATTTCAAGTAACAATTTAAGTAACATTTTTTTAAACCTGTAAATTTTATTTATTAATTCTTTTGTGTCCTCATTTCCACGGCGAAATGAAGGTTTAACAATACACTTGTACCCCAATGTTCATTGCAGCACTCTATACAATAGCTAGATTATGGAAGCAACCTAGATGTCCATTGACAAATGAATGGATAAAGAAGCTCTAGTTCATATACACAATAGAATTTTTCTCAGCAGCTAAAAGAAATGCAGAAGATTCAGTCCTAATGAGATGGGTGAATTTAGAACCTATTAGACACAGTGAAGTAAGTCAAAAAGAGAAGGACAGATACAGTATACTAACACATATACATGGAATCTAGGAAGTCCGTACTGATAAATACACACAGAGCATCGATGAAAAACAGTCATAGAGAACAGACTTGGGGAGAGGGAAAACCTACTTAATGTAGAAATGTGGTGGTTTTGTGGCCTAGACAAGTTTTCATTCAGATGACTAACCTTCTTATGTAAGTTGGCTATAGATGACCTAAACTGCCCCCTGAAATTTAGTCTAAACAGTAATCTTATGATCCACACTGAGCAAGAAGATATTGACAGACTCTGTCCATAAAAACAAGAATATGGAAAACTATATTATAGCAGATTTCCTGACAAAATATAAAACTGCATCAGCACTCAATTGAAGAAAATCTAAATTATCTTCCCTGGGTCTTCCTGAGTGAATTATCTTACAGTCTCCCTTAAAGTTCTCCCCTTCTCCAACTTGAGCTTTGTTCCTAGTTTCTTCATGTTATTGTGAAATAAGACAGTGTCTCATAAAGCATGCTGGGGACCCTGAATTACTCCAGTGTTAAAGGCAGAATGAGATAGGAAGCAGTATCTCCACATTTTAGCATTACCTGTCTGTTTAAATTTTAAGGTTGATTAGCCATGTCATAAATTTTATAGTTTTACATTTTTTCCTACTATCTCTAATCCACATTTTGATCATTTTATAAGGATGCAAAGAAAGGAAGAAAATGAGAAAGAAGTTAGAAAAAGTGGGATTATTTTTTATTCTTTTTAGCACTTCTGGATTAAAGGGCATTTCAAGTAACAATTTAAGTAACATTTTTTTAAACCTGTAAATTTTATTTATTAATTCTTTTGTGTCCTCATTTCCACGGCGAAATGAAGGTTTAACAATACACTTGTACCCCAATGTTCATTGCAGCACTCTATACAATAGCTAGATTATGGAAGCAACCTAGATGTCCATTGACAAATGAATGGATAAAGAAGCTCTAGTTCATATACACAATAGAATTTTTCTCAGCAGCTAAAAGAAATGCAGAAGATTCAGTCCTAATGAGATGGGTGAATTTAGAACCTATTAGACACAGTGAAGTAAGTCAAAAAGAGAAGGACAGATACAGTATACTAACACATATACATGGAATCTAGGAAGTCCGTACTGATAAATACACACGTAGAGCATCGATGAAAAAACAGTCATAGAGAACAGACTTGGGGAGAGGGAAAAGTGGGTGAGAGATATGGAAAGAGCAACACAGAACCCTATACTATCTCATGTAAAACAGACAACTATTGTCAATGCGCTGTAGGACTTAAGGGATCATACATGGGGGCTATGTGATGGCCAAGAGGGGTTGTGGGGGGATGGGATATACATATGACTAGTCTGGAATTATATATATCTGTAAACAACAAAACTCTGTAAAATCAAAAAAAGCAAAATAAAAACCTGTGATTGTGGGGGGTTTAAAAAAAAAAACAAAAAAAAAAAAACGATACAGTTGTAAAGTCCGTCTACTGAACTATATTAGACTCAGGATAGACTCAGATGATTGCCTTATTTCACTTTACCAATTCTACCAATCCTTCCCCATCCCTCACTCCTACCTTCTTTCTCTCTGGCTCTGAATATATACTTCTAATTTCTGACTTCAATGACATTTAGTATCTAAAATTCACTACAGAATAGAGTAACAACCTTAGAATTACGAATAAAAATCCTAATAGCAAAACTGGAAGGAAGTTTTAGATTTGTGCTCTCCCATTCCTATAAGGATACTAAGGATATTAGATGTTAGACTTATTACAAAAATTGAATAATCTTAGAAACATTAAAAAGTATCAGTGGTTACACAATGTATTTCATTGGAAAGTAATTTTTTGAGACTGGGCCATACCATGTAGACTAGTAATTATCAAAATTTTCTGATCTTATTATCCCTTTAGATTTTGAAAATTGAGGACTTCAAAGAGCTTTTGTTTATATGGGTTATATTTATCAACAGTCACCACATTAGAAATTAAAACCAAGAAATTTTTGAAATGTTTATTCATTTAATAAGAATAAACCTACGGTATATTAACATAAATAATGCATTTTTGATGAAATGCAACTATTTCCCAAAACAAAACAAAATAATTAGTGAGAGGTGTGACACCATTTGAAGTTTTGCAAATCTCTTTCAAGTCTGGATATAGAAGACAGCTGGGTTCTTACATCTGTTGCAATATTTAATCTCTTGCTTTATGTTGTTTTGGTTCAAGTATAAGAAGAAAATCTGTACTCACACAGATACACAGTTAGAAAAGGGAAGAGTATTTTAATAGCATTTTCAGGTAATTGTGGATCATCTTTTTTCTAAAAATTGACATGCAGTTGCTTCTTAAAAGTAAGTAAAATGTGGAATTTGACACCACTTCAATGAACTTTTCATATTCTGCTAAGTTAAAAATCACTGATCTACCTTGCCCTTTCAATGAATCTTTTTATCCATATACATGACTTTGGGATACTATGCATTGACCATTTAGGAAAAAATGGTTTACTTAGTTAGCTTTGTAGGTCTTCTGAACGTTGACAGTTTTCATTGCATACTATCAAAAACTCACATTCAGAAAGTCTTCATCATCAGAAGAGTCTTTAAGTACTGGGAAGCTGTCAAGCTCCAGGTGGCAGATTCAGATTTTCCAAAATACTGATCTTTGTTTTCAGTCTTAAATTTTGCCACTGTAATAAACTGCTGGGTTTTTCCTTCTTAAGAGACAGGTTTGTAACTTTTTTCCCCCTAGAAAACTGACAAATAACCAAGACTGAATATCTATAGTTTGTCTTTCAGTTGTTCTTTCAAGTGAAAGTTGTGTTTCATGAAAAACAAATGTTAAGTTTGGCTCCCAGCTCACTTTCCACAAATGCTTTCGCTGGTGATAACTGTCATACTTCAGTATGCAACTTAAGTGTGCTTCTCCTCTCAACACACGTAAAGACTGGGCCATACCATGTAGTAAAAATTTTACTTATTATCCCTTTAGATTTTGAAAATTGAGGACTTCAAAGAGCTTTTGTTTATATGGGTTATATTTATCAACAGTCACCACATTAGAAATTAAAACCAAGAAATTTTTGAAATGTTTATTCATTTAATAAGAATAAACCTACGGTATATTAACATAAATAATGCATTTTTGATGAAATGCAACTATTTCCCAAAACAAAACAAAATAATTAGTGAGAGGTGTGACACCATTTGAAGTTTTGCAAATCTCTTTCAAGTCTGGATATAGAAGACAGCTGGGTTCTTACATCTGTTGCAATATTTAATCTCTTGCTTTATGTTGTTTTGGTTCAAGTATAAGAAGAAAATCTGTACTCACACAGATACACAGTTAGAAAAGGGAAGAGTATTTTAATAGCATTTTCAGGTAATTGTGGATCATCTTTTTTCTAAAAATTGACATGCAGTTGCTTCTTAAAAGTAAGTAAAATGTGGAATTTGACACCACTTCAATGAACTTTTCATATTCTGCTAAGTTAAAAATCACTGATCTACCTTGCCCTTTCAATGAATCTTTTTATCCATATACATGACTTTGGGATACTATGCATTGACCATTTAGGAAAAAATGGTTTACTTAGTTAGCTTTGTAGGTCTTCTGAACGTTGACAGTTTTCATTGCATACTATCAAAAACTCACATTCAGAAAGTCTTCATCATCAGAAGAGTCTTTAAGTACTGGGAAGCTGTCAAGCTCCAGGTGGCAGATTCAGATTTTCCAAAATACTGATCTTTGTTTTCAGTCTTAAATTTTGCCACTGTAATAAACTGCTGGGTTTTTCCTTCTTAAGAGACAGGTTTGTAACTTTTTTCCCCCTAGAAAACTGACAAATAACCAAGACTGAATATCTATAGTTTGTCTTTCAGTTGTTCTTTCAAGTGAAAGTTGTGTTTCATGAAAAACAAATGTTAAGTTTGGCTCCCAGCTCACTTTCCACAAATGCTTTCGCTGGTGATAACTGTCATACTTCAGTATGCAACTTAAGTGTGCTTCTCCTCTCAACACACAGAATGTTAAAAAGCCATACACTCTATGAGAATAAAATTGAAGATTTTCACTGAGTTGTCAAGGATATTTTTAAGGAAAAATGGCCTTTTTCCCTACTATGTGTGGCAGAAAAGAACGCATGATTACTGGTATAGCTTGGTGCCACTGTCTTGATTCCTACAACTTAATCAATACTTTTACTCACAGCTGATTTTGTATCAGTGCAAATATCAACAAAGTAAAAACAAACAAATAAATGATTAAAAAGGGCAAATTTTATTATGAAAATATCATGGGGGACCTCAGGTTTTAAGGTCCCACAGCTGATACTTAAAGAACCACTGTTTAGATAATAAGAAGGCAGTGAAAGAGTCTAAGAAAATCTGGTCGTAGTTTGGAAGATGAAGTGGGGAGAAGACCAGAGTTCTTATATAATGGATGGGAGATTAATGTCATGGTCTGGTCATGGGATGATTACTGTCACAGGCTGGTGAC
Source organism: Tragulus kanchil (assembly GCA_022376925.1). Taxonomy (NCBI): domain Eukaryota; kingdom Metazoa; phylum Chordata; class Mammalia; order Artiodactyla; family Tragulidae; genus Tragulus; species Tragulus kanchil. The sequence goes on from JAIOJX010000024.1 coordinate 26,093,708, forward strand.
AATGGAAACGGAAAGAAAGGGACTATGAGAGCCAAATTTTGAAACAGAAATCAACAACAGTGGTAACTCTCCAGCTGTTTGTTAGAGAAGAATAGCACAAAAGAGCTGAGAGAATAAATAGCAATTATTACAAATAGAGATTAATAAATGCTCATTAGACAGGTTCTATAACTATAATTCTTCTTTTGTTTCAGCAGGAAAGTTCAAAACAAAGGATTTTGAAGAAAGGCATGAAGAAATCCCAAAAGGGAAGCTTTTAAATCTGAATAAAATTTAAGTACTGGGAAGCTGTCAAGCTCCAGGTGGCAGATTCAGATTTTCCAAAATACTGATCTTTGTTTTCAGTCTTAAATTTTGCCACTGTAATAAACTGCTGGGTTTTTCCTTCTTAAGAGACAGGTTTGTAACTTTTTTCCCCCTAGAAAACTGACAAATAACCAAGACTGAATATCTATAGTTTGTCTTTCAGTTGTTCTTTCAAGTGAAAGTTGTGTTTCATGAAAAACAAATGTTAAGTTTGGCTCCCAGCTCACTTTCCACAAATGCTTTCGCTGGTGATAACTGTCATACTTCAGTATGCAACTTAAGTGTGCTTCTCCTCTCAACACACAGAATGTTAAAAAGCCATACACTCTATGAGAATAAAATTGAAGATTTTCACTGAGTTGTCAAGGATATTTTTAAGGAAAAATGGCCTTTTTCCCTACTATGTGTGGCAGAAAAGAACGCATGATTACTGGTATAGCTTGGTGCCACTGTCTTGATTCCTACAACTTAATCAATACTTTTACTCACAGCTGATTTTGTATCAGTGCAAATATCAACAAAGTAAAAACAAACAAATAAATGATTAAAAAGGGCAAATTTTATTATGAAAATATCATGGGGGACCTCAGGTTTTAAGGTCCCACAGCTGATACTTAAAGAACCACTGTTTAGATAATAAGAAGGCAGTGAAAGAGTCTAAGAAAATCTGGTCGTAGTTTGGAAGATGAAGTGGGGAGAAGACCAGAGTTCTTATATAATGGATGGGAGATTAATGTCATGGTCTGGTCATGGGATGATTACTGTCACAGGCTGGTGACAATGGAAACGGAAAGAAAGGGACTATGAGAGCCAAATTTTGAAACAGAAATCAACAACAGTGGTAACTCTCCAGCTGTTTGTTAGAGAAGAATAGCACAAAAGAGCTGAGAGAATAAATAGCAATTATTACAAATAGAGATTAATAAATGCTCATTAGACAGGTTCTATAACTATAATTCTTCTTTTGTTTCAGCAGGAAAGTTCAAAACAAAGGATTTTGAAGAAAGGCATGAAGAAATCCCAAAAGGGAAGCTTTTAAATCTGAATAAAATTTGAAGAATTCAATGTAATCCATTATATCCAAATAATTTCAAAACAGCATTCAAAATACCAATTATTTTGTCTACTGGTAAATCTAAAAGTCAAACTCTGGGCCTCTTCAAATGTGAATATAAATTTAGTAACGACTTGGCAAAGAAACAACAACTAAAATACTTCTTTTGTGTGTAATTCTCTCTTGTAACTTTTCCTTGTACCAGAGAAGGGAGCAAAATAGCCTATCACAACATTCAACAAAACAAGGAACCAAAATGATATGACAGAGCTTGAAACTCCATTAGGCTTATCCATAAATGTCCACAAAGTAGCTTTCTTCTTAAGGGTGAGCTCTTGTCTCTTCTACACTTACAGAACATCTCAAAAGACTTAGAGTAGAGTAAATGAAGGAATCTGACTGGAAGCAAAAACAGGGTTAAAGGAGAATGGAAAAGAACGATCCAAATATGGAGAATGTAAAATTTAAAAACCGCTGTGGGAAATTTTATTTTTGTATATCACAGCTCCTCATCTTAGTTGCTTTTGAATTACATCCATTTACTAACTACACTGTTGTTTTTTTTTTTAATTCTAGCATTATAAATTAAATACAATTGGTAAAACTACTTGCCATCCAAAGTAGACTTTACAGAGAATTCTATAAAGAGAATCTTCCAGCTAACACAAGCCTAACAACAGTCTTTCACTAATTCTTTTTTTTTTTTTAAGATTTATTTATTTATTTACTTTGGGCGGGGGTCGGGTTGCGGAGGGAGGGGAGCGGGCAAGCCACTTCTATTGGTCTTTCATTTCTCTGCTTTCATCCGTCTTTGTTCTTTGGCTCCTGTGGGTCTCCCATCGCGGTGGCGTCTGTCGCTGCAGAGCACCGGCTCTGGGCGCATGCGCTCCAGAGCTCCGGCTCGGTAATTGGACACATCGGTCCAGCCGCTCCGCAGCACGTGGGATCTTCCTAGGCCAGGGATCGAACCAGCGCCCCTTGCACTGCAAGGCGGTGTCCTTACCCACTGGACCACCAGGGGAAGCCCCACTAATTCTTAATATTAACCTTAAAGAAACAAAACATAGTTTTGGGAAATCTATAAGAGGGACGATTATGACACATTAAAAGAGAAACACATTTCTAACAGGTAGTTGTAAACTACAGAGGTTTAAACTGCTGTAGTAAGGTTAGTATTCTCACATATTTGTTTATTTCCATACTAGAGCCAACCTGGTGTAGAAAAGACAAATCTTTCCCAATATTCAAATTTTTAATTATCAAACTTGTTTTTGTTTCTGAATTTGGTCAGAAGTCAAAATAGCCTATCACAACATTCAACAAAACAAGGAACCAAAATGATATGACAGAGCTTGAAACTCCATTAGGCTTATCCATAAATGTCCACAAAGTAGCTTTCTTCTTAAGGGTGAGCTCTTGTCTCTTCTACACTTACAGAACATCTCAAAAGACTTAGAGTAGAGTAAATGAAGGAATCTGACTGGAAGCAAAAACAGGGTTAAAGGAGAATGGAAAAGAACGATCCAAATATGGAGAATGTAAAATTTAAAAACCGCTGTGGGAAATTTTATTTTTGTATATCACAGCTCCTCATCTTAGTTGCTTTTGAATTACATCCATTTACTAACTACACTGTTGTTTTTTTTTTTAATTCTAGCATTATAAATTAAATACAATTGGTAAAACTACTTGCCATCCAAAGTAGACTTTACAGAGAATTCTATAAAGAGAATCTTCCAGCTAACACAAGCCTAACAACAGTCTTTCACTAATTCTTTTTTTTTTTTTAAGATTTATTTATTTATTTACTTTGGGCGGGGGTCGGGTTGGGGAGGGAGGGGAGCGGGCGGGCCACTTCTATTGGTCTTTCATTTCTCTGCTTTCATCCGTCTTTGTTCTTTGGCTCCTGTGGGTCTCCCATCGCGGTGGCGTCTGTCGCTGCAGAGCACCGGCTCTGGGCGCATGCGCTCCAGAGCTCCGGCTCGGTAATTGGACACATCGGTCCAGCCGCTCCGCAGCACGTGGGATCTTCCTAGGCCAGGGATCGAACCAGCGCCCCTTGCACTGCAAGGCGGTGTCCTTACCCACTGGACCACCAGGGGAAGCCCCACTAATTCTTAATATTAACCTTAAAGAAACAAAACATAGTTTTGGGAAATCTATAAGAGGGACGATTATGACACATTAAAAGAGAAACACATTTCTAACAGGTAGTTGTAAACTACAGAGGTTTAAACTGCTGTAGTAAGGTTAGTATTCTCACATATTTGTTTATTTCCATACTAGAGCCAACCTGGTGTAGAAAAGACAAATCTTTCCCAATATTCAAATTTTTAATTATCAAACTTGTTTTTGTTTCTGAATTTGGTCAGAAGTCAAAGTCAGAGTACAAGCATTACATTATAAGTCTCAGAATTGGATGTATAGCTGTAAACAACAAATCTCTGTAAAATAAAAATAATTATATATATATAAATGAATTGGAGTGACCACTTTCTTACAGAAGTTTTAAAAAAAAAACTCTAAATACCTTAAAAATAGAGCTATTTTCTTTCTTTCTTTCTTTCTTAATTATTGCTTTATTCATCTTGATTTGGCTGCACTAGGTCTTAGTTGTGGCATGTGGGATCTAGTTCCTTGACCAGGAATCGAACCTGGCCTCCTTACATTAGAAGCACAGAGTCTTACCCACTGGACCACCAGGGAAGCCCCCAGAGCTATTTTCTTAAACAAGCTAAGAACATGTCAATTTTTCTAAATAGACAGAGAGCTATTTTTCTCTTCACCAAAGGGATCAGAACGGTTTTAACAGAAGTTCAAGTTTAAATACCACTTATAGTACTAGGTCAATTACCATACTGTATTTTTAAAAGGCAGTTCTTTATTTTTCTGATAAATAACAAAGTCCTTGCCCAGGCACAGAGCTTTTAAAAACGTAGCGTGTGTTTCATTATCTTCTATAGGCAATTTCTGCTATAACATAAAAAAATGTTGGGGCTGTCATGTGGAGATGATTTTTAATACCACCACTAACCATAGCATGCTGTTAGTAGCAGCCCAACAGATACATGATCCAATTATTCTACAAATGTGTTAATGCTGTCTGCTGGAGACCTGGTGAAGTTGCCATCCGTTACTATCATCAATATACTTTGTGACTCTGATTCATTCTTAAAATATGGAAAGGAAAGCCAAACCTATCAGAATATTAAAATGAAGCTTAATTTTATTTTATCCCCCCTGTTACTTTTCTATCCTTCATATTCTGTCAAAATGTCAGAAAATACCTTGGTTCCAGAAGAAACAAACAAAAATTTTCTTAGACTGATAACCATCTAAACACTAAAATGATTGCCTATGAACTCTGCTTTGTCCTGACATATTCTGAATCTTTAAGCTGGCAAACTGCATTACAGTGTCTATGAATCAATGGCCCCAGTAGATTTAAATATGGTTGCACTTACCTAAAGTGAATAATAAGAGCACTCCTGATAAAACATTTTTAAGATAAAAAATCAGGTCATAAATATCTACCTTTATATAGAAATACAAATTACCATAATTTCCCTGTGAGACCATAACTATTTGTTGAAATCAATCTATATTGTGTCTTTTAACCTACGTATTTTATTCTCCTTCTCAACTATGAAGTCTTAATTTCCACGCTACATGATCACTTGTGTCTAGTCTGGAAATCCCTTGGGCTCACCATCACATTTTTGAGAGAACTCAGTGGTAAAGAATCCAACTGCCAATGCAGAAGACTTGGGTTTGATTCCTGGGTGGGAAGAGGCCCTGGGAGAAGGAGATGGCAACCCACTCCAGTATTCTTTCCTGGAAAATCCCATGGATAGAGGAACCTGACAGGCTACAGTCCATGGGGTTGACGAGTTGGACAGGACTTGGAAACTAAACAAGGTTTGAAACAGGTTCTTTGTTGTCTCCTTCTTGGTCTCAGCAGCATCAGGGCGTAAGCAATCTAACTCTGCTGCATCACAGACATTTGATAACAAGTTCCCTGAAGGCATGACTGACTTACCATTCTTTATCAAGTGTCCTTTGATAGAGGTTTTTGGAAAAGTTAATTGTAGTTTGGAAAACAATTCCTATGATAGTTCCACCTCGCTTCTCCCTTCTACATCATTAGGACACAGTTTGCACTGTACCTGGTCACACCTGCCCCGAAGCAGCAGTCAGAGCAGATGATTTCATTTCCCTTCACTTTTTTAGATATGCATTAGAAAAAATGAGTCCCATATTTGCCATATTGGACCACGTACTGCTAAAGCAACTATATGTGCTGGGCAACTGAATGGAATGTTCAGAAAATGATGCCACGTTATGGTGACAAATGGCAGTCAATCATAGTTTGCTCTTCAATTCTAATAGACCACCCATATCCACAGTTTTCAGAAAAACAGAAAATACTCAAAAATAATTCATTTATACACTCATCCTTAGAAGAAACCAAAAAACAAACAAACAATCTTAAAAGCTGGCCCCAAACTGCATTACTCAGAATATGAGTTTAAATATGGTTGCACTTACCTAAAGTGAATAATAAGAGCACTCCTGATAAAACATTTTTAAGATAAAAAATCAGGTCATAAATATCTACCTTTATATAGAAATACAAATTACCATAATTTCCCTGTGAGACCATAACTATTTGTTGAAATCAATCTATATTGTGTCTTTTAACCTACGTATTTTATTCTCCTTCTCAACTATGAAGTCTTAATTTCCACGCTACATGATCACTTGTGTCTAGTCTGGAAATCCCTTGGGCTCACCATCACGTTTTTGAGAGAACTCAGTGGTAAAGAATCCAACTGCCAATGCAGAAGACTTGGGTTTGATTCCTGGGTGGGAAGAGGCCCTGGGAGAAGGAGATGGCAACCCACTCCAGTATTCTTTCCTGGAAAATCCCATGGATAGAGGAACCTGACAGGCTACAGTCCATGGGGTTGACGAGTTGGACAGGACTTGGAAACTAAACAAGGTTTGAAACAGGTTCTTTGTTGTCTCCTTCTTGGTCTCAGCAGCATCAGGGCGTAAGCAATCTAACTCTGCTGCATCACAGACATTTGATAACAAGTTCCCTGAAGGCATGACTGACTTACCATTCTTTATCAAGTGTCCTTTGATAGAGGTTTTGGAAAAGTTAATTGTAGTTTGGAAAACAATTCCTATGATAGTTCCACCTCGCTTCTCCCTTCTACATCATTAGGACACAGTTTGCACTGTACCTGGTCACACCTGCCCCGAAGCAGCAGTCAGAGCAGATGATTTCATTTCCCTTCACTTTTTTAGATATGCATTAGAAAAAATGAGTCCCATATTTGCCATATTGGACCACGTACTGCTAAAGCAACTATATGTGCTGGGCAACTGAATGGAATGTTCAGAAAATGATGCCACGTTATGGTGACAAATGGCAGTCAATCATAGTTTGCTCTTCAATTCTAATAGACCACCCATATCCACAGTTTTCAGAAAAACAGAAAATACTCAAAAATAATTCATTTATACACTCATCCTTAGAAGAAACCAAAAAACAAACAAACAAAAATCTAAGGTCTATATGCAAGATTTCTTAAACAGTCAAGCACTGTGTAAATTTAACAGAAACATAAGAGAGCACTAGCCTGGCCCTTAAAACTGAACCATGGTGTTGTATAAACGATCAAAACTTAAGATCCTTTTTGTATATCATATTCCTGTTACTGGTAGAAAAATCAACTAGACTAAGAATTAATCTCAAACACTATGTACTACTCATCCTTCTTGCTATATTTAGTATCTCTTCCTATATTAATCTACCCCCACGCCTGCCTCTTTTTGAACTGAATCTCATCACTTTCCTTTAGGGGCAGCAGCTGTGGGAAAAGAATTAGAGCTTTTAAAGGAATGTGATTCTTAGAGGAGAAAGGAAAAAAAGAATAAACAGTTTACCACTATTGAGAGATCAGTTTCTGGGGTTTTCACAATTGGTCATACAGCCAATATTATGTCATTTTCTCACTCTCTAGGGGAGCAGAAGACAGATGGCACTAAAAAAATATAACTTCTAAAAACTCTGGCAGCATTAAAAAAATGTTAATAGCTCTATCTCTCTCCACTGTATCAAACAGAAGAGAACACAGACCTAAATACACATCTGCTCAGAACTGTGACCTCTTTGAACCACAAATCAAGCTTACAGTGAAAACTACCAGGGAGATAATATGCATAGGCCTCTCTAAAGAATCCCATCAGTCACTCACTGCTCAGTCAACAACCTGATTCAGTCAGTGAGGCCCTGACACAACTCTGGTGACTTATGTGAGAAGCCAAAAACCTTTCTTTTTATCCAACTCCAGTTCTTTCCCTTCAAGCAGCAGTCAGAGCAGATAAATTTCATTTCCCTTCACTTTTTTAGATATGCATTAGAAAAAATGAGTCCCATATTTGCCATATTGGACCACGTACTGCTAAAGCAACTATATGTGCTGGGCAACTGAATGGAATGTTCAGAAAATGATGCCACGTTATGGTGACAAATGGCAGTCAATCATAGTTTGCTCTTCAATTCTAATAGACCACCCATATCCACAGTTTTCAGAAAAACAGAAAATACTCAAAAATAATTCATTTATACACTCATCCTTAGAAGAAACCAAAAAACAAACAAACAAAAATCTAAGGTCTATATGCAAGATTTCTTAAACAGTCAAGCACTGTGTAAATTTAACAGAAACATAAGAGAGCACTAGCCTGGCCCTTAAAACTGAACCATGGTGTTGTATAAACGATCAAAACTTAAGATCCTTTTTGTATATCATATTCCTGTTACTGGTAGAAAAATCAACTAGACTAAGAATTAATCTCAAACACTATGTACTACTCATCCTTCTTGCTATATTTAGTATCTCTTCCTATATTAATCTACCCCCACGCCTGCCTCTTTTTGAACTGAATCTCATCACTTTCCTTTAGGGGCAGCAGCTGTGGGAAAAGAATTAGAGCTTTTAAAGGAATGTGATTCTTAGAGGAGAAAGGAAAAAAAGAATAAACAGTTTACCACTATTGAGAGATCAGTTTCTGGGGTTTTCACAATTGGTCATACAGCCAATATTATGTCATTTTCTCACTCTCTAGGGGAGCAGAAGACAGATGGCACTAAAAAAATATAACTTCTAAAAACTCTGGCAGCATTAAAAAAATGTTAATAGCTCTATCTCTCTCCACTGTATCAAACAGAAGAGAACACAGACCTAAATACACATCTGCTCAGAACTGTGACCTCTTTGAACCACAAATCAAGCTTACAGTGAAAACTACCAGGGAGATAATATGCATAGGCCTCTCTAAAGAATCCCATCAGTCACTCACTGCTCAGTCAACAACCTGATTCAGTCAGTGAGGCCCTGACACAACTCTGGTGACTTATGTGAGAAGCCAAAAACCTTTCTTTTTATCAGAAAACCAATGACCTCAAAAGAGTAAGAAGGAGCAAACAACTACAATATGAGACTATAAAGCAGCAAAAGGAAGTATTTAGCATCTTCTTTTCAATAAAATCAACAGAAATAGAACACATATTCCTCTTGTCTAAATCTATGCCATTTCTTTTTTATATATATTTTACTTTTTATTTTTACAGTTTTGCTATTTACAGATATGTATAATCCCAGATTTAAATCTAATCCACTTCTAAAAGTGTACTGGATAGCAAATTTTCACATAACAGAGACTATATTCTAAGTGGAAAAAGAACAATTCAATTCAAGCCCATCTAAAACTGCCAATTAATTTCTCCAGATATTAAGCATTCTTAAACCCCCATATGCAATCCACCAAAATTTTCTAAACATTTTCTTTTTTTTTTTAAACATTTATTTATTTATTTTTGGGGGAGGCGGGTTGGGGAGGGAGGGCGTGGGCGGGCCACTTCTATTGGTCTTTTGTTTCTCTATTTTCATCCGTCTTTGCTCTTTGGCTCCTGTGGGTCTCCCATCGCGGTGGCGTCTGTCGCTGCAGAGCACCGGCTCTGGGCGCATGCGCTCCAGAGCTCCGGCTCAGTAATTGGACACATCAGTCCAGCCGCTCCGCGGCACGTGGGATCTTCCCAGGCCAGGGATCGAACCCAAGGCGATGATATCCTTACCCACTGGACCACCCGGGAAGCCCTAAAAATTTTCTGATTTCAAAATTACAAATAAACATACAAAATCACTTAAAACTGGTATCATTTTCATTTTATTTTTCTCACAAATACGTAAAAACAACTGACATTGGAATATGTGCGCAGTCAGCTTTATATTTTTTAACTTGTTGTCTTTTGTCTCAGCCTTTATCTTTTCCATCTTTTCTCCCAACATAAGAACTTTTCTAATCCCCCTAGGCTCATCTACTTTGCACAGGCTTTTCCAGTATCATAAAGATATTTAGATAAAATGAGACCCTTAAATAACATGATCATGAGACACAATCTCACCATGAAAACCACTGATTCAAGGACAATAGTTTACTCCGTACTCTCTCACTCAGATTAATGTGCAACTTAACATTTTTGGCCAGAACACACACATGTTTCTTTCAATGATATTTCAATGTGAATAGTCAATTTTAGGTTAAAAATTTCCAAGAGATTGCAGCAAATATTTAAATGGTGAGAGTTCAAGATATCGAGGGATATATTCACGTTATAGACAGTAAAGAGGAAAAAATGAATATAGGGAAGCAAAGATAAATATTTTTATTTTTACAGTTTTGCTATTTACAGATATGTATAATCCCAGATTTAAATCTAATCCACTTCTAAAAGTGTACTGGATAGCAAATTTTCACATAACAGAGACTATATTCTAAGTGGAAAAAGAACAATTCAATTCAAGCCCATCTAAAACTGCCAATTAATTTCTCCAGATATTAAGCATTCTTAAACCCCCATATGCAATCCACCAAAATTTTCTAAACATTTTCTTTTTTTTTTTAAACATTTATTTATTTATTTTTGGGGGAGGCGGGTTGGGGAGGGAGGGCGGGGGGCCACTTCTATTGGTCTTTTGTTTCTCTATTTTCATCCGTCTTTGCTCTTTGGCTCCTGTGGGTCTCCCATCGCGGTGGCGTCTGTCGCTGCAGAGCACCGGCTCTGGGCGCATGCGCTCCAGAGCTCCGGCTCAGTAATTGGACACATCAGTCCAGCCGCTCCGCGGCACGTGGGATCTTCCCAGGCCAGGGATCGAACCCAAGGCGATGATATCCTTACCCACTGGACCACCCGGGAAGCCCTAAAAATTTTCTGATTTCAAAATTACAAATAAACATACAAAATCACTTAAAACTGGTATCATTTTCATTTTATTTTTCTCACAAATACGTAAAAACAACTGACATTGGAATATGTGCGCAGTCAGCTTTATATTTTTTAACTTGTTGTCTTTTGTCTCAGCCTTTATCTTTTCCATCTTTTCTCCCAACATAAGAACTTTTCTAATCCCCCTAGGCTCATCTACTTTGCACAGGCTTTTCCAGTATCATAAAGATATTTAGATAAAATGAGACCCTTAAATAACATGATCATGAGACACAATCTCACCATGAAAACCACTGATTCAAGGACAATAGTTTACTCCGTACTCTCTCACTCAGATTAATGTGCAACTTAACATTTTTGGCCAGAACACACACATGTTTCTTTCAATGATATTTCAATGTGAATAGTCAATTTTAGGTTAAAAATTTCCAAGAGATTGCAGCAAATATTTAAATGGTGAGAGTTCAAGATATCGAGGGATATATTCACGTTATAGACAGTAAAGAGGAAAAAAATGAATATAGGGAAGCAAATAATGATGAAAATCAGGTGGGAGAAGAAATTTTTAAAAATAAAGGTCAACAGGATAAGAAATGCATAGAAGAGGAAGAGGGAGATCCTTTGGGAAACAAATCGGAGTTGAAAGAAATCTTAAAGGTCAGTAAAGTCTACTTCTTCAATTCACAATTTATTAAAATGAGGCTCAGAGCTATAAAATTACTTGTTCAAAGTAACACATCTAGCACAGTTATCTTAGAATTTAATCTGACATATAAACTAGGATTTTTTCTAGCATTTCATAAAGCTTTTCCTTGCTTTTTGTCTCACTTGTGTTTTGTTGTAATTTAGTAAGCGTTTATGTACTGTGGGTAAAGCAGTATACTCTGTCCTACGCACCTAACAGTGAACAAGACAGACTAAGCCAGTGAACTCAGGGAATTTAAATTTAGTTGAGGGGGTCAAATACTGTACAATTAGCCTGCCCTTTAACAGTTATGACCAACACTATTAAAAAGCAATACAGGGGCTTCCCTGGTGGTACAGTGGGTAAAGAGTGAGCCTTGCAGTGCAAGGAGCACTGGTTTGATCCCTGGCCCGGGAAGATCCCACATGCCGCGGGGAGAGGCTGGACTGGTGTGTCTAATTAGGCATCAGCACTCTGGAGCGCATGCGCCCAGAGCTAGTGCTCTGCAAAGAGAGAGGCCACTGCAATGGGAGGCCCACACATGTCAAAGAATAAAGATGGATGAAAATAAATAATCCCCTAGGCTCATCTACTTTGCACAGGCTTTTCCAGTATCATAAAGATATTTAGATAAAATGAGACCCTTAAATAACATGATCATGAGACACAATCTCACCATGAAAACCACTGATTCAAGGACAATAGTTTACTCCGTACTCTCTCACTCAGATTAATGTGCAACTTAACATTTTTGGCCAGAACACACACATGTTTCTTTCAATGATATTTCAATGTGAATAGTCAATTTTAGGTTAAAAATTTCCAAGAGATTGCAGCAAATATTTAAATGGTGAGAGTTCAAGATATCGAGGGATATATTCACGTTATAGACAGCAAAGGGGAAAAAAAATGAATATAGGGAAGCAAATAATGATGAAAATCAGGTGGGAGAAGAAATTTTTAAAAATAAAGGTCAACAGGATAAGAAATGCATAGAAGAGGAAGAGGGAGATCCTTTGGGAAACAAATCGGAGTTGAAAGAAATCTTAAAGGTCAGTAAAGTCTACTTCTTCAATTCACAATTTATTAAAATGAGGCTCAGAGCTATAAAATTACTTGTTCAAAGTAACACATCTAGCACAGTTATCTTAGAATTTAATCTGACATATAAACTAGGATTTTTTCTAGCATTTCATAAAGCTTTTCCTTGCTTTTTGTCTCACTTGTGTTTTGTTGTAATTTAGTAAGCGTTTATGTACTGTGGGTAAAGCAGTATACTCTGTCCTACGCACCTAACAGTGAACAAGACAGACTAAGCCAGTGAACTCAGGGAATTTAAATTTAGTTGAGGGGGTCAAATACTGTACAATTAGCCTGCCCTTTAACAGTTATGACCAACACTATTAAAAAGCAATACAGGGGCTTCCCTGGTGGTACAGTGGGTAAAGAGTGAGCCTTGCAGTGCAAGGAGCACTGGTTTGATCCCTGGCCCGGGAAGATCCCACATGCCGCGGGGAGAGGCTGGACTGGTGTGTCTAATTAGGCATCAGCACTCTGGAGCGCATGCGCCCAGAGCTAGTGCTCTGCAAAGAGAGAGGCCACTGCAATGGGAGGCCCACACATGTCAAAGAATAAAGATGGATGAAAATAAATAAATAAATCAATAAAAGAGGCCAAAACTTAAAAAAAAAGAAGAAAGCAATACAGGGTGCTATGAGAGCACAGAGTAAGAGCTATGGACTTAGTCTGGGGCATTACTGCGGCTAAGAGCATGCTTAGTGGTGTGTCAGTATGGCAAGGAGTTTAAGCATTAGCACTGCAAGCAAATGAAATCACAGGCCCTAAAGCCCTTGAGGAATAAAGTGGTTCTGCTACTCCAACAACCTGAAAAGGAGGCTCCTATAGCTGATGCATGCAAGAAGCTAAGTGCAGAGTTAGGGAGTTGGTTAAAGAGTCCAGACTAAGATCACTCAGAGACCTACCAACCAAGTTAAGATTGTTGATTATGATTCTAAGGACAAAAAGGAAGTCCCTAGGAGGTTTTAACAAGGTGACACCACTGACTGGCATCTGTAAAGAGGTGAATGGGGATTTCATTTACTTAGATTAAAAATTCTGAAAGATCACGTTTGAGGGAAAAGCTGATAGATTTTAGTTGAGGTTACATCCATTCATCTTTTTTAACAAAAAAAAAAAGAAAAAAAAATGGTCAGAAGCTAGATCTGTCCGTCTAGGTCCAAGGCTGCTAACTTTGGTCTACAGAAGAACCTGGAATTACTTCAAAAGATCCACAAATGCCTTATTCAAATTTCACCTCAAGAAATATACAACAGCTACTAGGATAAAATGGCAGACTGAACACATATAATTTCAGTCCTTCTCAAAATCCCACAAAACTACAGTAAAGATAAATTTATATTTATAATGTAGAGACAGCAACATAACTCACAATGATAGAGAAAACAGAAATAGAGAAGAAATAAGTGAAAGTTTAGAAGCTATAAAGAATATATTCAAGTGCCTTAACGAGGCCTGAGAAAACTGAATACTGAGATAAGGGTGAAAGTAAGAAACAACCCAATTTATACCAGAGAATCCTCAAAGAGGGATAGGGCCAGCGGGAAGATGCCACGGGACAATGCGGGAGAGGCTGGACTGGTGTGTCTAATTAGGCATCAGCACTCTGGAGCGCATGCGCCCAGAGCTAGTGCTCTGCAAAGAGAGAGGCCACTGCAATGGGAGGCCCACACATGTCAAAGAATAAAGATGGATGAAAATAAATAAATAAATCAATAAAAGAGGCCAAAACTTAAAAAAAAAGAAGAAAGCAATACAGGGTGCTATGAGAGCACAGAGTAAGAGCTATGGACTTAGTCTGGGGCATTACTGCGGCTAAGAGCATGCTTAGTGGTGTGTCAGTATGGCAAGGAGTTTAAGCATTAGCACTGCAAGCAAATGAAATCACAGGCCCTAAAGCCCTTGAGGAATAAAGTGGTTCTGCTACTCCAACAACCTGAAAAGGAGGCTCCTATAGCTGATGCATGCAAGAAGCTAAGTGCAGAGTTAGGGAGTTGGTTAAAGAGTCCAGACTAAGATCACTCAGAGACCTACCAACCAAGTTAAGATTGTTGATTATGATTCTAAGGACAAAAAGGAAGTCCCTAGGAGGTTTTAACAAGGTGACACCACTGACTGGCATCTGTAAAGAGGTGAATGGGGATTTCATTTACTTAGATTAAAAATTCTGAAAGATCACGTTTGAGGGAAAAGCTGATAGATTTTAGTTGAGGTTACATCCATTCATCTTTTTTAACAAAAAAAAAAAGAAAAAAAAATGGTCAGAAGCTAGATCTGTCCGTCTAGGTCCAAGGCTGCTAACTTTGGTCTACAGAAGAACCTGGAATTACTTCAAAAGATCCACAAATGCCTTATTCAAATTTCACCTCAAGAAATATACAACAGCTACTAGGATAAAATGGCAGACTGAACACATATAATTTCAGTCCTTCTCAAAATCCCACAAAACTACAGTAAAGATAAATTTATATTTATAATGTAGAGACAGCAACATAACTCACAATGATAGAGAAAACAGAAATAGAGAAGAAATAAGTGAAAGTTTAGAAGCTATAAAGAATATATTCAAGTGCCTTAACGAGGCCTGAGAAAACTGAATACTGAGATAAGGGTGAGAAAAGGTAAGAAACAACCCAATTTATACCAGAGAATCCTCAAAAAGTTCAGGGATAGGGCCAGCACTAGGTATCTCTCAATGGGAAGAAGGGGTGGTCTAAAATAAGAAATAGATAAAACTGATTTAAGAATCAGAGTCCCCACAAATATAGAAAACAAACTTTTGGCTACCAAAAGAGAAAGACGGGGGTAGGAGACAGAGGAACAAATTAGGAAATTGGGAGCAACATATACACATGACTATATATAAACTAGATAAACAACAACGACCTACTGTTTAGCATCAAGAACGGTGCTCAATACTTTGTAATAACCTATACAGGAAAAGAATCTGAAAAAGAATATATATTATATATGTATATATATATGAGATATATATACATATATGTTTTATATATATATATATATGTATAATCACTTTGCTATATAATTGAAACTAACACAACATTGTACATCACTATACTTCAATTAAAAAAAAATCAGAATCCTAAGATTCTTTTTCTGATTATTTTATCAGTAACTACCCCTCCAATTACCCAAAAGAGTAAAATAAAGAGTGGACAAAGGATGATCGTCACAGTTGAGAAAAGCATCCTCAAAAATACAAGGAATGCTAAAAATGCTTCCTCCAAAGGTCTGTTCAGCCTCTCCACTTGTCTCTTATAACTGGCAGGCAGACTTTTAATCACCATACAGACAATTAGAAATGTACTCTTCAGAAAACAGATCAACTAAAGAGAAAAGAACCAGAGATACTAACCAAAGGAGCTCTCTCAACAAACAACTCACCCAGATCACCTTACAGTATAAGCCCTCAGAGGACAAGGCCCAACGTCATACTCAGATCTTTCAGGCAATTTTCTCATATCCCATTCTCAATTTGGAGCAGACAAACAAGGATTACTGGAGATCAGAGGAAAGCTTCTGACATGAGAAGATAGAGATCAGAACAGAAAAAGACTTCTTGAAGGAGACGCAAGTGATATAGGAGGGAAAAAAACAAAAACAAAAACACAGCCATCATTTACCTCAAAGCGATATGAGAAGAAAATGGCACCCATGAAACAAAAACAATAATTTTCAACATTCATAGAACTGAAAACAGCTTTTGTATATTAAAATAATCATAGAAAAAAGTGTAAAACAAAACACAATAATATAAGTGGAAGATAAAGTTCAGAAAACAATCCCAGAAAGAACAAAAAGACAGAGAAGGGATAAATTTGATAATTTAGAAAATGGAATATTGTATACCAATGAGAAAGAACAACTATATGCAATACCATATAAAAAGCTCACAAACACTGAGAAAGAGAATTCAGACAAAAAGATATATAATGGCTTATAGAAAGTTCATAAATGTAAATGTTACCTACAGTATTAAAGTTAGTATCATGGTTACTCTTCAGATGTACAGTAACTAAAAATGGACAGAAGTGAGCTCCTGGAAGACCAGCAATGCTCTGTTTCTTCAGCAGTTACTCAGGTTTGTTGCCTTTATGCAGATCCATCAAACGATACATCAAGCTATAGGATTGTGCACTTCTTTCTGTGTACATTATGTTTCAATAAAATTATCTTTAAAAAGATTCTGGTTCTTCCGTTTACAAGATGTGTGACTTCGGACAAATTCCTCAACCTAAGTAAACTTCAATTTCTTCATGTTTAAAATAAGGATGACAGAACAACCAGTCTCTTAGAGCTTTTTGTGAGGTTCAGGTAAGATAACACACAATCAAGTGCTTCACAAGATGCCTCGCACATCCTAAGCACACAGTAAAAGTTTGTTAATATTACTATTAATCATTTAGGCATTAAAAGGGTGGTGGAAATTACGATATGGTCCCATTTTGAACAAATCTAACTCGTATGAAACATAAATTCAGCTCTGTGTGTGTGTGTGTGTGTGTAGAGATATTTTTTAAAAAAACATTAAAAGTCGAAAATAGTTCCAAACAAAGAATGTTTGAAGCTATGTTAAGTCTATCTATATTTTCCTATGAGTACATGTGAATGCATAAATTATTTTAAAATATGAAGACAAGCAGTACAAAATTTTCTAAAGGAACTGCAAGTAGATGCCTGGGCGGTACAGAAACCAGCTTTTAACAATGGGCATGGCAGCTAACCTCTCTTACACTTCTGTCCTTACGGTGCACACTTGCAACTATGTCCATCTACTACTTCGATTTAAAACAAAAATTTTAACTCTAAAAAAAAAAAAAAATTAGTTTTAAACAAGATTAAAATAACTTTCTTCAATTTAAATATATATATATATATAGCTTGATCCACCAAATTAGAAAATGATTGAAAGCAAGCTCTCTTAAGTTGAGCAATATCAAGCCGATGGACAAGAAACAAAACAAAAGTTTAACACATGTCGATGCATCCATAATTTAACTTCTCTATCATGGTACAGAGTGTGGGTGGCACAGAAATGCTAACTTTGAGTCCATAGACGCTTAACTTCCTCTATTAATAGTTAGAGAACCACCTGTTACTCGGGAACCACCTATTTTTAACTAATTCAAGTCTACTACAGTATTAAAGTTAGTATCATGGTTACTCTTCAGTAACTAAAAATGGACAGAAGTGAGCTCCTGGAAGACCAGCAATGCTCTGTTTCTTCAGCAGTTACTCAGGTTTGTTGCCTTTATGCAGATCCATCAAACGATACATCAAGCTATAGGATTGTGCACTTCTTTCTGTGTACATTATGTTTCAATAAAATTATCTTTAAAAAGATTCTGGTTCTTCCGTTTACAAGATGTGTGACTTCGGACAAATTCCTCAACCTAAGTAAACTTCAATTTCTTCATGTTTAAAATAAGGATGACAGAACAACCAGTCTCTTAGAGCTTTTTGTGAGGTTCAGGTAAGATAACACACAATCAAGTGCTTCACAAGATGCCTCGCACATCCTAAGCACACAGTAAAAGTTTGTTAATATTACTATTAATCATTTAGGCATTAAAAGGGTGGTGGAAATTACGATATGGTCCCATTTTGAACAAATCTAACTCGTATGAAACATAAATTCAGCTCTGTGTGTGTGTGTGTGTGTGTAGAGATATTTTTAAAAATACATTAAAAGTCGAAAATAGTTCCAAACAAAGAATGTTTGAAGCTATGTTAAGTCTATCTATATTTTCCTATGAGTACATGTGAATGCATAAATTATTTTAAAATATGAAGACAAGCAGTACAAAATTTTCTAAAGGAACTGCAAGTAGATGCCTGGGCGGTACAGAAACCAGCTTTTAACAATGGGCATGGCAGCTAACCTCTCTTACACTTCTGTCCTTACGGTGCACACTTGCAACTATGTCCATCTACTACTTCGATTTAAAACAAAAATTTTAACTCTAAAAAAAAAAAAAAATTAGTTTTAAACAAGATTAAAATAACTTTCTTCAATTTAAATATATATATATATATATAGCTTGATCCACCAAATTAGAAAATGATTGAAAGCAAGCTCTCTTAAGTTGAGCAATATCAAGCCGATGGACAAGAAACAAAACAAAAGTTTAACACATGTCGATGCATCCATAATTTAACTTCTCTATCATGGTACAGAGTGTGGGTGGCACAGAAATGCTAACTTTGAGTCCATAGACGCTTAACTTCCTCTATTAATAGTTAGAGAACCACCTGTTACTCGGGAACCACCTATTTTTAACTAATTCAAGTCTACTTAAAGACCCAAGGAATCAAGAAATGAAATGCTGGCTATAAGGCTTTAAAGGCATATGCATATGTTAAGTTTCAACTCAGTGCTCTAAATGCTATATATGACTGTCTAAGTTTTTCACTTCCCACAAAGATAAATAATACAGTAGTTCAATACACAGGACGGTAATACTGATGTAAGGGATAGGGAAAGGGGCAGGGCACAATTTTTGAAAAGAATGACATACCCAGGGGTGCCATGACAGGTTCGCCCCTTCCCTAAAAGAGCTGGAATAATCCTCCCACTCATTAGCATATGGAATTACCCAGCCCATAAAAGATTAAGAATGCCATGTTTTCGAGGCCGCTGGATTTGCTCTGCCATGGCCCACACTCTTGTCTGTGGAGTGTGCTATCTCTGAAACTGAATAAATCCATTTCTTACATATTACTTTGTCTCTCGCTGAATTCTTCTCTGCAAAGAGACATAAGAATCTGAACCTCAGTGGGTCCAGACATTGGGTGAGTGATTTTAATTACCAGGGTTTTGGCTGGGTTCGAGTCCCGACCACATGGGTTCAAGTCACAAACAGGGTTTGATTAAGTCTGGGCCCTGGGTTTAAGTCGCAAATCAAGGTTGAACACTTTCACTTGACAGTGACCTGGCATATACATGGGTAGGATTCTTACATAGAACTGCTTTATCATAACTCAACTCTGATTTTCAGGACATAGGAACTGTTTACAAAGGTCCTGGAGAACAGACTACCAAAGCCAAAAATGTCGGCAGTGAGGCTCAGTGTCACAATAGGACCCATGTCCCCAGCTTGGGTTGTTTGATTAAGTTAGCACTCTAGAATAAGCAAAGAACAATTTCTCAATGTCTGGCTCAAAGAAGAAATGAGCTCTTATTAAAACCCACAGATAAAGGAGCCAGGTGGGCTACATTGCAGGGGTGGGCTACACAACTGACCAACTAAACAACAACATTATCATTATTATTGAGAGTTATATTGGTGGAGCTGGTTAAGAGCACAGACTGAGTAAGACTGACTGATAAGGAATGCCACGGCTTACCAGCTGTGAGACTCGACTCAAGATACTTCACCTCTCAGGCCCTCAGTTTTCTCATTTTTAAAATGGGAACAATAGTTTCTACCTCACAGGGATGTGGTGAGGATTCAATAAGAAATGCTAAGCGTGTAGACAGTGTCTGGCATATTTTAAGACTCCAATAAATGTCAGCTCTTGTTATTCTTCTTATATCACATATCTGAAATAATGAATTTGTTTCTTAATCCAATTTAAAACTAATTTCTGATAGACATATCTGACATATTTCTCCCAGGGGTGCCATGACAGGTTCGCCCCTTCCCTAAAAGAGCTGGAATAATCCTCCCACTCATTAGCATATGGAATTACCCAGCCCATAAAAGATTAAGAATGCCATGTTTTCGAGGCCGCTGGATTTGCTCTGCCATGGCCCACACTCTTGTCTGTGGAGTGTGCTATCTCTGAAACTGAATAAATCCATTTCTTACATATTACTTTGTCTCTCGCTGAATTCTTCTCTGCAAAGAGACATAAGAATCTGAACCTCAGTGGGTCCAGACATTGGGTGAGTGATTTTAATTACCAGGGTTTTGGCTGGGTTCGAGTCCCGACCACATGGGTTCAAGTCACAAACAGGGTTTGATTAAGTCTGGGCCCTGGGTTTAAGTCGCAAATCAAGGTTGAACACTTTCACTTGACAGTGACCTGGCATATACCGCGGCTAGGATTCTTACATAGAACTGCTTTATCATAACTCAACTCTGATTTTCAGGACATAGGAACTGTTTACAAAGGTCCTGGAGAACAGACTACCAAAGCCAAAAATGTCGGCAGTGAGGCTCAGTGTCACAATAGGACCCATGTCCCCAGCTTGGGTTGTTTGATTAAGTTAGCACTCTAGAATAAGCAAAGAACAATTTCTCAATGTCTGGCTCAAAGAAGAAATGAGCTCTTATTAAAACCCACAGATAAAGGAGCCAGGTGGGCTACATTGCAGGGGTGGGCTACACAACTGACCAACTAAACAACAACATTATCATTATTATTGAGAGTTATATTGGTGGAGCTGGTTAAGAGCACAGACTGAGTAAGACTGACTGATAAGGAATGCCACGGCTTACCAGCTGTGAGACTCGACTCAAGATACTTCACCTCTCAGGCCCTCAGTTTTCTCATTTTTAAAATGGGAACAATAGTTTCTACCTCACAGGGATGTGGTGAGGATTCAATAAGAAATGCTAAGCGTGTAGACAGTGTCTGGCATATTTTAAGACTCCAATAAATGTCAGCTCTTGTTATTCTTCTTATATCACATATCTGAAATAATGAATTTGTTTCTTAATCCAATTTAAAACTACAAAATTCTTGCTAGAAACATTGAAATAAAATGAGGGAGGGGAAAAAACTATTTAAATTGTAAATGATCTTCAAGATTACAAAATGTACATATATAATTCTTTCCATGGAAATATTCTGGAGGGAAAACCAAACTATAAAGGTTTGCTCTAACAAAAGGAAACTTTTCATCTGTTATCGCTGGACAGGCTCAGGTAGATTACTGTGCCATGAATCTACACATCATTCTTGAGGCAAACTTTACAAAGGAGGAGCCAATAAACCTACAGCCATTTGGCCATGAAACCAATTACAAAGAGAAGTAAATTTAAGAGAAGAACATGGCTTTTTTTCTTTTTTTTAAGGCTAGTTTGGTTAACTTAATGTACATGATTTAAATCAATCTATCGATTACATCCCATATTGAGAGAGACAAAGATAGGGAGAGTAGCAAAAAGAAAATAATCTTTTTAATGGCACTGTTTAAATCTAGCCAGGTGGTTCAAAAACTCTCAGCTCTACAAGCCTCTTACTAATGCACAGCTAATGGCTAAACTTGAGAAGTGCAATTAATCTTCATCTTGTTTCCCTATGTTTCAATTACTACAAAAATATGCATGTACTTCTCAAAAGCAATCACAAGAATGTAAAACAAAGAGAAATTTAGCAAGTGATATTCTTTCCTTTTTTGAAAAAGTTGAATCCAAACTGAAAAGATTAAGGAATGGATAGTAAAGTTGTTATGGGTTCTTAAAATGACAACCTGAGAGAAAACACTGTCTCTCTCTTCAGGTGCTTTTCCAAAACTATCTAAACTTGTCGGTAGGTCCATAAACAAGAGATCCATTGTGTGGATCTGTAAATTGTGTGACATCATTGAAACACAAGCACCAATCGGTATCACAAACAGTTTGTGTTTCCAAGGATACCAGGAACTTTAAATACCCTGCAGTTATACAAAGCCCAGGAGCATGACCTTCATAACAATACCAGAAGCCGGCCCACTTTTCTTGTTAGTCACTGTTTCCAGCAAAGAAAAGGCGCTGATTTTGCCCCAATAATTCCACCAATTAATACTCTCAAGAACATTCTTCAATCATTCAATTATTCATTTTTATTTCTCAACATAATGACAACAAAAAAAGACGATTAAGAATTTCCATAGTCCTAGTAATAGACTCTATAAAGGCCAGCCTACAGTTCTTTAATGAAACCACATTACAGATTTTTTGAATGCAGTGCATATAAACACTTCTGATTAATCTCTATAGTAATGTTACTCTGTGTTGAGGAATACTCCTTTAGTAACAGAAAAATCACTTTTTCCTTGTGTGCCTTTCCTGAAAAAGTTATTTTTCCTTACTTAATATTAACCTTGAACTTACTCTATGACTTTAGTATATAAACTTATTTATTCTAACTAGAGTAACTACTGCAGCATAGAAACATAGGCTAAGTGATTAAAAACAAGTTTATAATCTTGTATAAAGGACTCTTTAAAAAGGTGGCAATTTAGGGCTAAATCTTTTTATGTGTGCCATTGAGATTTTGGACAGTTCCAGAGTTATTTTTTCATTTAGAAGATAAATATTTCAAGCAAGTATTTCTCCAAATGCAGTCTAGAAGTAGACAAGGAAAACAGAGAGGATTCAAAGAGACTCCCATTAGCTTATATGTTGCTTGAAGATAAGTATTACGGTGTTTTCTAAAGATATATATTACAGTCTTTCAATCGTTAGAAAAGTCAGAATCTTAGCAAGAAAGAAATTATTTACACCAGTGATTTATATAACCACTCTTAAAACTCTTTTTAGTAAAAAGTAATGTAAAGAATGATGTATGTAAAGGGTCAACTGCATGATCCTCAAAATACAGGAGAGAGATATACAATCTAAAGCTTTCTTTTATTAACTTTAGAAAGCCATAGTGAGCTTTATGTAAGTCCCTTAGAGCAGAAGTTCCCATCCTCCAGGGTCTAATGCCTGACGACCTGAGGTAGAGCTGATGTAATAATGGAAATAAAGTGCACAATAAACACGCTTGAATCATCATGAAACTATCCCCCCAACTCCACCCCATCCATGGAAAAATTGTCTTCCATGAAACCGGTTCTCTGGTACCAAAAAAGAGTGGGGACCACTTTGTTAAAGCCTCCAAAGGTAACAACTCACTTAGTTATCAGTGCCAACATCATGTTGACTAAAAAGATAATTTAAGAGTCACAGGTTAAGTTTTATTTGGGGCATAATTAGGACTGAATCCCAGGAGGCAGCACCCGAGATAGCTCTGAGAGACTGCTCCAAAGAGGCAGCAGGAGGAAAATCAATATATAACGTTTTGACAAAGGAGGGTTTCAATACCATTAAAACATTGATTTTACAAAGGGGGTTGCTGGTTAGTTACAAGGATCTGATTCACCATGAAGTGTTTTTCTAGATATGAGGGATGCGAGGATTGAGATCATAAAATCTGTTCCTAAAAACATCTGCCTATCTAAAGACCTGTCCTACCACATCCTCTGGAGCATGGAGTGCCTTACTCCACCCTGAACTACCTCTGGGGGTGTTGAAGGTCAGCAGCTGTCACAGCACAGGGGTCAGTCTCCACAGAGGTAGATGGTAAATGCCCTTTTTGTTCAGTCATTGGCAATGTAACTGGTAAGTGCCAATTTGTAGCTGACAATCGCAATGAACAAGGAAGGGTACAGAAAGATAGATGTTAAGTTTAGCAAGGCACTGACACAACCTGGTAGCCAAAGGAAGTTTAAAGTACAATTCTCAATGGCAATAACTACAACAAAGAACCAGATCATGGGTTCTGTGCCTTCCAACCATAAAAATGAATTCTATGAGAATATACATCTTTTATCAAGTCAAGATTTACACAGAGGGGCATTTCTTTATCCAATGGACCATGATCGTAAGATCTGCTTAAACATATCTTACCTATAATAAGTCACAATTAATCATGTCAAAATGGACATCTACTAAAAGTAATTCTTTAAATGGAAATATCTCATCTTAGGGTACAAGCACCTAATTTCATAGATTAAACACCAGTTTCACTGTTAATAACGATATTTTCAAAATCTAGTCAGCAGTTTGAGATGAGTAGCTAAGAAGCTACTCAGTAACTCCTATACTTTCATACTTTCCATTACATCCAAGTAAAAAAAAATGAAGCTATAGACAGCAAAAAGCCCAATGGAAATAATTTAAGCAACTCCACCCCATCCATGGAAAAATTGTCTTCCATGAAACCGGTTCTCTGGTACCAAAAAAGAGTGGGGACCACTTTGTTAAAGCCTCCAAAGGTAACAACTCACTTAGTTATCAGTGCCAACATCATGTTGACTAAAAAGATAATTTAAGAGTCACAGGTTAAGTTTTATTTGGGGCATAATTAGGACTGAATCCCAGGAGGCAGCACCCGAGATAGCTCTGAGAGACTGCTCCAAAGAGGCAGCAGGAGGAAAATCAATATATAACGTTTTGACAAAGGAGGGTTTCAATACCATTAAAACATTGATTTTACAAAGGGGGTTGCTGGTTAGTTACAAGGATCTGATTCACCATGAAGTGTTTTTCTAGATATGAGGGATGCGAGGATTGAGATCATAAAATCTGTTCCTAAAAACATCTGCCTATCTAAAGACCTGTCCTACCACATCCTCTGGAGCATGGAGTGCCTTACTCCACCCTGAACTACCTCTGGGGGTGTTGAAGGTCAGCAGCTGTCACAGCACAGGGGTCAGTCTCCACAGAGGTAGATGGTAAATGCCCTTTTTGTTCAGTCATTGGCAATGTAACTGGTAAGTGCCAATTTGTAGCTGACAATCGCAATGAACAAGGAAGGGTACAGAAAGATAGATGTTAAGTTTAGCAAGGCACTGACACAACCTGGTAGCCAAAGGAAGTTTAAAGTACAATTCTCAATGGCAATAACTACAACAAAGAACCAGATCATGGGTTCTGTGCCTTCCAACCATAAAAATGAATTCTATGAGAATATACATCTTTTATCAAGTCAAGATTTACACAGAGGGGCATTTCTTTATCCAATGGACCATGATCGTAAGATCTGCTTAAACATATCTTACCTATAATAAGTCACAATTAATCATGTCAAAATGGACATCTACTAAAAGTAATTCTTTAAATGGAAATATCTCATCTTAGGGTACAAGCACCTAATTTCATAGATTAAACACCAGTTTCACTGTTAATAACGATATTTTCAAAATCTAGTCAGCAGTTTGAGATGAGTAGCTAAGAAGCTACTCAGTAACTCCTATACTTTCATACTTTCCATTACATCCAAGTAAGAACCAAGGAAGAGTGGGAGAAAAAGGCTGGAAGCCTATAGACAGCAGGCAGGGCAAATGGAAGCCACAATGTCCACTGAAGCAGACAGCAAACAAATAAATGGCAGGATATTTCTTCTAGAAGTTAGGCAGGTTGAATCCTTCTCTAGCACTGCAGACTGAACACCAAATTGTGCGTTTTCAAAACTATGCCAAGAAAAAGCATATGAAGAATATCTAGATCAAGAGGTGAAGCGTATCAACTTACCCAATCTCTGGAGGTTTACCAAATAGTTACTTATCTCAGTCCTACAATAACTTAGACAAACAAGACGGCATACATATTAACTTACTGATGCCACAGAATTGAGTGTAATGGACAACCAGGATCCAAAATTATCATGACAACTGAAAAAGTGCGCTAAATTTAGTAAGTTATAATCTATCAACAACATATTGTTTGCATTTTCTGGTGTCCTTTATCAGTCTTCGAGAATGGTATTTAATATAGTATTTATTATACCATATTGTTGTTATTGTTGTTCAGTCACTAAATCGTGTCTGACTCTTCTGCAACCCCATGGACTGTAACCTGCCAAATTTCTGTCTGTGAGATCTCCCAGGTAAGTAGGACAAGGTTGCCATTTCCTTCTCAAGGGGAATCTTCCCAAGGGATCAAACCTGTATCTCCTGTGTGGCAGGCAGATTCTTTACCACTGAGCTACCATTAAGATCGTAACTACAACAAAGAACCAGATCATGGGTTCTGTGCCTTCCAACCAAAGCTATGAGAATATACATCTTTTATCAAGTCAAGATTTACACAGAGGGCATTTCTTTATCCAATGGACCATGATCGTAAGATCTGCTTAAACATATCTTACCTATAATAAGTCACAATTAATCATGTCAAAATGGACATCTACTAAAAGTAATTCTTTAAATGGAAATATCTCATCTTAGGGTACAAGCACCTAATTTCATAGATTAAACACCAGTTTCACTGTTAATAACGATATTTTCAAAATCTAGTCAGCAGTTTGAGATGAGTAGCTAAGAAGCTACTCAGTAACTCCTATACTTTCATACTTTCCATTACATCCAAGTAAGAACCAAGGAAGAGTGGGAGAAAAAGGCTGGAAGCCTATAGACAGCAGGCAGGGCAAATGGAAGCCACAATGTCCACTGAAGCAGACAGCAAACAAATAAATGGCAGGATATTTCTTCTAGAAGTTAGGCAGGTTGAATCCTTCTCTAGCACTGCAGACTGAACACCAAATTGTGCGTTTTCAAAACTATGCCAAGAAAAAGCATATGAAGAATATCTAGATCAAGAGGTGAAGCGTATCAACTTACCCAATCTCTGGAGGTTTACCAAATAGTTACTTATCTCAGTCCTACAATAACTTAGACAAACAAGACGGCATACATATTAACTTACTGATGCCACAGAATTGAGTGTAATGGACAACCAGGATCCAAAATTATCATGACAACTGAAAAAGTGCGCTAAATTTAGTAAGTTATAATCTATCAACAACATATTGTTTGCATTTTCTGGTGTCCTTTATCAGTCTTCGAGAATGGTATTTAATATAGTATTTATTATACCATATTGTTGTTATTGTTGTTCAGTCACTAAATCGTGTCTGACTCTTCTGCAACCCCATGGACTGTAACCTGCCAAATTTCTGTCTGTGAGATCTCCCAGGTAAGTAGGACAAGGTTGCCATTTCCTTCTCAAGGGGAATCTTCCCAAGGGATCAAACCTGTATCTCCTGTGTGGCAGGCAGATTCTTTACCACTGAGCCACCTGGGAAGCCCCACTGTACCATATTTTGAGCTGTACAATTGTACCAAGATTCAGGTGAATTTCCTGATGTTGAAAATATAGGTTCACCAGTATCTTTCTATTTTATAAATAATTTCACAACAAATATCACAGCCAAAGTTTGTATGTATCTCTGATTGTTTCTTAGACTAAGCTGCAAGAAATGTAATTATTAAATCAAAAGGTTTAAAGTTTTTAAGACTCTTGTACACATTTGTCAAACAATCCTTCAGAAAAATCTATGTACAAATTTAGACTCTCCAATGAAGAAGATGAAGATAGCCATTTTGACACATCCTGAGGAAAATGCATGCCATTTAAACCCGTCAATTTTAAAGGCTAGAAAAACATATGAACATTTATTGAGTTACTACTCAATAAGCAAATCATTGTGCTAGACATTAGGGAGAAAAGTACAGAGCTCATTGTGACAGACATATAAGCAGATGTTAGCAATAAAATGTGATACACACAAATTAGAAGTGCTGTGTGCAAACAGAAGAGGGAATAATTATTAAATTTAACAGTTATAGGTATCCAAAAATGGAACAGAAGATACTGGACCTTTATCAATGATTTAGGATAGGGAATTAAATCATGGTATGTATGACTATTAGAAAACTAGGTCCAAAGTATACTAGATGCCTTTTTCACATGATCATTTTTTTTTAACTTTAGAAAGCCACCATCAGCTAAATAAATAATTTTTCTAAAGTGATACTTGCATATGTTATAAAAGTATTGACATATTTTAAAGTCACACATAAATGCAAACCCACTGGCCAATCTTTTAATACAGAGCCACATAAGTGTCTTCATTCATGCTTCTGCACAGTGTTTATACACAAGTCACACCCATTATATACCAACTATGGTTTTATTCATTTTTCTTTCTTTAATGAAAACTTGAAGACACTGATGAAGTAATTCCAAAATTTTGCCCCAGTTTCTTTTTTTTATAGTTGATTCATCAAATTAAGAGCTATTATTTGTAACAACCACCCTTCATGGAGTCTTTCCAAAATATAAAAATTTAATTTAATGGAAACAACTGCTGGACTCTTTAAGAGTTTGGAAGTATTCTACTTTTTATTTCTGGAAGAGTTGATGAAGAATTGTCATTAATTCTTTAAACACTTGATAACAATTCACCAGTAATGTCATCTGGTCCTAGACTTCTGTTTGGAGGTTGTTTATTTATTTATTTATTTATTTGTTTTGTATGTATTTTTTGTTTGTTTGGATGTTTTTGATGATTGGTTTAATCTCCTTACTAGTACTTGGTCTGTTCAGATATTCTATTTTTCTTGATTCAGTTTTGATAGGTAGTACATTTCTAGGAATTTATCTGTTTCTTCTAGGTTACCCAATTGGTTGGCATACAGTTCTTCATGGCACCCTACTCTAGCCCTTAGTATTTTAACAGAATCATTTACAATATCTCCTCATGTACTTCTAATTATTTTATTTCTCTTCTTTTTCCCTTCATCTAGCTGATAATGGTTTGTTATTAATAATTCTGCTTAACTTTTAAAGAAGAATCTTTTACTTTCATTGATCTTTTTTATTGCTTTCTAGCATTTATATAATTTATTTCTACTCTGATCAGTTATTTCTATCCTTCTTTTCCAGTTCCCAGAGGTATTGTCAGGTTGTTTATTTAAGATCTTCTGTTTTTCTTAATATATGCATTTTATCACTATAAATTTCTCTCTCAGAACTGCTTCTGCTGAAACCTATTAAGTTTTGCTGTATTTAGACTATATCATCCCACAACCTTCTGGCTCAGAAGATTTCTGTTAAAAAAAAAAATTCTGTTCAAAATCTTATGGTGATTCCCTTGTATGTAACATGATACTTTCCTCTAGCTGCTTTCAAGATTCTCCTTTTAACTTCTGACAGTTTAATTATAATACGTCTCAGTGTGGGTCTCTTTGGATTCATCTTCTTTGAAACTTTCTTGGTTTCCTGGATTTGGATGCCTCTCTTTCCTCAGGTTAGGGAAGTTTTCAAACACTTCTTTGAATAAGCTTTCAGCCCCATCCTCTCTTCTGAGACCACTATAATGCATGTATACATGTCCACTTGATGGTATCCCACATATCCCTTAAGCTATCACCATTCTTTTTCATTCTTTTTTCCACTGCCCTATCTTTCAGTTTCCTGATCCTTTGTTTTGCTTGACTTAGTCTAATGATGAGTCCTTCTATTGAATTTATCAATTCAGTTATTTTATTCTGTAGCTCTATGACTTTTATTTGGACCTTTTTAATATTTTCTCTCTTTTTTTGAATTTCTTACTTAGTTCATGCAATGCACTCCAATCCTCAGTGAGCATCTTTATGACTACTGATTTGAACTCTATATTCTGTAAGTCAATTATCTCTATTTCACAAGATCAGACGCAGGAGATACATCATCTTCTTTTGTTTGGAACGTACTTCCCTGGTTTTGGGTTTGTTTTTTTTCCATTTTTCTTGATTCTGTTGGTTTTGCACATCAGATAAAACGATCACCTCTCAAGTCACCCCTTAAAGTCTTGACATACTTGTCTTGTGCAAGAGACGAATCATGACAGTCAGCCCCATCTTAGCCTCTGAAGCCTTTGTGTTTGTCTGAATCATGTTCTCTGTGCTTAGTGGCTTCCAGTAATTGAGGTGTGTCAAGACCCATCAGTTATCTGTAAGGTATCAGAATTGCCCATATAGGCTCTCAGGGACCACTGATTGACTGACGCTTCAGCTCCCCCAACACAGGCCTATTAGAAACCTTTCAGGTGGCAGCTGGGAGAATTAGGACATTCAGTAAACACTCTAAGTCCTCTCAGGGAGAAAGTAGGAGGTAGGTGGTTTTGCTTACTTTGTGGTAAACCCAAGTAGCTGCTAAGTGTGTGTGCACACAAAATAGAGCCACCTCTGTGTTTTGTGTGGTCCCCACGCTGAGAGCTCAGCCTCTGTATACCAGTGCTGAATCAAATCTCTGAGATGGAGTTCTGGATAAGGTAGCAAAGAAGAGCTTTACTGCATTTCCAGGCAAAGGGGAACACAGCAGGCTCTTGTCCTGAAGAACTACATGTCCCACACTGGGAAGATCTGCAGAGGAGTTTTATAGGAATGGCTCAAGGGCAGGGCTGCTGATAAGATTAGGGTCCTGCAGGGCCTGCACACCTCTCATCTATTCTCAGGTCATCTTGAGAAGCTTGAAAACTTCTCTGGCTCCTGACCTCGGGTGGTCTTCTCTAGTCAGAAAACTGCTGACATCTTCCAACTGTTGGGTTTAATTCTATAAAGAACTTACAGAAATTATTATCTGTATCCTTAAGGCAGAACCAGTACTATGGTCCAAGGCTGTACACTTGTTTCTTGGCTGTCCCTTCCTCATCTTTGCATCCCTTCCCTTCCTGCATTAGCAACTACTTGAATCTGCCCTTTGGAACTCAGGGAAGGTTATGGAGGCTGGAGTCTGCTCCTACAAAAAACGGAAAATGAAAAGGCTGCCATGCCCAAAAGCCCTTCAGAGTCCTTGCCCAGTTTCACTCTAGGTACTCATGAATGCCAAGCCTGTTCCCAGAGTGATTTAAGATCCAGCCCTTTGGGTAGCAGCCATAACAGTTGGAACACTAGAGGTGCGACCAGGCTCCTTCCGAGGAGATGCTGTCAACTTGATTTAATTATTGGACTGAACCAGCTGGAGACAGCGGAGGAAGTGTCTATCAGATCTATCGGGCCCCCTGTAGTATCTCAGTTAGCACACCAGGCTGATTAGAAGCTGGATCCTCAGACACAGGAAAATCCCTTCCAGGCAGAAACTGAGAAAGCACTGTTTCTTCCTGACTTTCTGGCCAAGCTGCCTCACCCCAACTGTGGAGGGGCTGGAGAAGCTTAGCTGAAAGTAGTGTGTGGGTGCCCATTTGAAAACTGTGCTTTTGTTTGACTTAACATGGTCTTGTGGAAATCATGAATGCCAAGTCATATTGGTAATTTGGTGATACCAGGCTAGGGGATGTGAAAGCCCATCACTCAGTTGGCAGCTATAAAAATGGGGACACTAGACAGATGGACACACTCCTTTCCAGGTAGAAACCTAGAAAGAACAAGCTGGTGGGAGACTACAGGGGAAGTACCCACGGGCTTCTTCAATCTACCAGGAGGATCATTCAACACCTAGCCACGTGCTAATTAGAAGCTGGATCCTCAGGCAACAGCTTATAAATGATATAATCAAATCCCTTCCAGGTAAAGACTGAGAAATGAGTGTGGTTCTGCCTATTTCCTGTGCAAAGAGCCCCAGGGGAATAAATGCAGTGAGTGCTCACACACCCAACAGAGACATTTTTTTGTTTGCTCTATTCACACAGGGAAGCCTCACAGGCTTTCAGAGCTAGGTGATTTGGGAGCCAGTCCTTCCACTAAAAAAGCTGGGTCACTAGATACGTGATCCAAAGCCACTGCTCCTCAGAGACAGGCTGAGAGTTAAGATTTCCCTGACAATGATATGGTACTATGTCTGAAAGGGATTTATGGCAAGAATGTATCTCAGCCTTTCCTGGACAATGATATGGTACTGCTCCTACAAAAACAGAAAATGAAAAGGCTGCCATGCCCAAAAGCCCTTCAGAGTCCTTGCCCAGTTTCACTCTAGGTACTCATGAATGCCAAGCCTGTTCCCAGAGTGATTTAAGATCCAGCCCTTTGGGTAGCAGCCATAACAGTTGGAACACTAGAGGTGCGACCAGGCTCCTTCCGAGGAGATGCTGTCAACTTGATTTAATTATTGGACTGAACCAGCTGGAGACAGCGGAGGAAGTGTCTATCAGATCTATCGGGCCCCCTGTAGTATCTCAGTTAGCACACCAGGCTGATTAGAAGCTGGATCCTCAGACACAGGAAAATCCCTTCCAGGCAGAAACTGAGAAAGCACTGTTTCTTCCTGACTTTCTGGCCAAGCTGCCTCACCCCAACTGTGGAGGGGCTGGAGAAGCTTAGCTGAAAGTAGTGTGTGGGTGCCCATTTGAAAACTGTGCTTTTGTTTGACTTAACATGGTCTTGTGGAAATCATGAATGCCAAGTCATATTGGTAATTTGGTGATACCAGGCTAGGGGATGTGAAAGCCCATCACTCAGTTGGCAGCTATAAAAATGGGGACACTAGACAGATGGACACACTCCTTTCCAGGTAGAAACCTAGAAAGAACAAGCTGGTGGGAGACTACAGGGGAAGTACCCACGGGCTTCTTCAATCTACCAGGAGGATCATTCAACACCTAGCCACGTGCTAATTAGAAGCTGGATCCTCAGGCAACAGCTTATAAATGATATAATCAAATCCCTTCCAGGTAAAGACTGAGAAATGAGTGTGGTTCTGCCTATTTCCTGTGCAAAGAGCCCCAGGGGAATAAATGCAGTGAGTGCTCACACACCCAACAGAGACATTTTTTTGTTTGCTCTATTCACACAGGGAAGCCTCACAGGCTTTCAGAGCTAGGTGATTTGGGAGCCAGTCCTTCCACTAAAAAAGCTGGGTCACTAGATACGTGATCCAAAGCCACTGCTCCTCAGAGACAGGCTGAGAGTTAAGATTTCCCTGACAATGATATGGTACTATGTCTGAAAGGGATTTATGGCAAGAATGTATCTCAGCCTTTCCTATGAGGTTTTTTTTTTCTTTAAAGTTGCCTAATATATAAACTGGAGCTCAGCTTATGGTTTATGAACTTCTCTCAGAAGGAATCACTGTACAAAGGTGGGTGTTCAGTGAGTCCATGACAGAAGAAAAACTCAGAGCGCCCTATATTGCTGTCTTGTCGATGCCTCTCATTGCTGCTTTGATTTGCATTTCCCTGATGACTAATGCAGTCAAGCATCTTTTTTTTTTTTTTTTTTTTTTCTGGATGGGTGTTTGTTCAAACATCTTTTCACAGGCTTATTAGCATTAGCGTATCTTTCTTAGAGAAAAGTCTATTTCTCTACCCATTTTTAATGTTCAGCTGTCTTCTGTATTTTTTAAATTTTAGAGTCTTTATATCCTGGATAAAAATTCAAAATCAGACATTTGATTTTCAAATATTTTCTCCTATTCTGTCGGGTTGTCTTTGTTTCCTCTCTTGATGGTATCCTCTAATGCACCAAAGCTTTACTTTTGATTAAGGTCAAATAATGTGTTTTCTTTTGCTGCTCATAGTTTGCTGTCATTTCTCAGAATCCTTTGCTAAAACAAGATCACAATTATATGCCTCCATATTAATTCTTCCAAGAGTATTATAGTTATACCTCTTATGCAGGCCTTTTATCCATTTTGAGTAAATCATGCATCTGGTGTGAAGTAAGGGTACAATTTCAATTTCTGTATCAGTCTATCAAGTTGTCCCAGAACCATTTGTTCAAAACACTATTCTTAATGGAAATAAAAACAAAAATAAAGAAATGGCACCTAATTAAATGTAAAAGTTTTGCACAGCATAGGAAGCTATATAAACAAAATGAAAAGACAACCCTAAGAGTGGGAGAAAATAACTGGCAATGAAGCAACTCACAAATGATTAATTGGCCAAAAATGAAAAGTTCCAGGCAAGGGGCCCCAAGGGAATAAATGCCTCACACACCCAACAGAGACATTTTTTGTTTGCTCTATTCACAGGAAGCCTCACAGGCTTTCAGAGCTAGGTGATTTGGGAGCCAGTCCTTCCACTAAAAAAGCTGGGTCACTAGATACGTGATCCAAAGCCACTGCTCCTCAGAGACAGGCTGAGAGTTAAGATTTCCCTGACAATGATATGGTACTATGTCTGAAAGGGATTTATGGCAAGAATGTATCTCAGCCTTTCCTATGAGGTTTTTTTTTTCTTTAAAGTTGCCTAATATATAAACTGGAGCTCAGCTTATGGTTTATGAACTTCTCTCAGAAGGAATCACTGTACAAAGGTGGGTGTTCAGTGAGTCCATGACAGAAGAAAAACTCAGAGCGCCCTATATTGCTGTCTTGTCGATGCCTCTCATTGCTGCTTTGATTTGCATTTCCCTGATGACTAATGCAGTCAAGCATCTTTTTTTTTTTTTTTTTTTTTTTCTGGATGGGTGTTTGTTCAAACATCTTTTCACAGGCTTATTAGCATTAGCGTATCTTTCTTAGAGAAAAGTCTATTTCTCTACCCATTTTTAATGTTCAGCTGTCTTCTGTATTTTTTAAATTTTAGAGTCTTTATATCCTGGATAAAAATTCAAAATCAGACATTTGATTTTCAAATATTTTCTCCTATTCTGTCGGGTTGTCTTTGTTTCCTCTCTTGATGGTATCCTCTAATGCACCAAAGCTTTACTTTTGATTAAGGTCAAATAATGTGTTTTCTTTTGCTGCTCATAGTTTGCTGTCATTTCTCAGAATCCTTTGCTAAAACAAGATCACAATTATATGCCTCCATATTAATTCTTCCAAGAGTATTATAGTTATACCTCTTATGCAGGCCTTTTATCCATTTTGAGTAAATCATGCATCTGGTGTGAAGTAAGGGTACAATTTCAATTTCTGTATCAGTCTATCAAGTTGTCCCAGAACCATTTGTTCAAAACACTATTCTTAATGGAAATAAAAACAAAAATAAAGAAATGGCACCTAATTAAATGTAAAAGTTTTGCACAGCATAGGAAGCTATATAAACAAAATGAAAAGACAACCCTAAGAGTGGGAGAAAATAACTGGCAATGAAGCAACTCACAAATGATTAATTGGCCAAATATATAAGTATCTCACACAGCTCAAGACCAGAAAAATAACCCAATCGAAAAATGGGCAACAAGTAAAATGTCAAGTTGAGATGATGTCATACTGGAGTAGGACTCAAGTCCTTAGAAGGAGAGGGAGATTTGAAGACTCAGAAGAGACAGAAAAAGACCACATCATGATGGAGAAAGAGATTGTAGTGATGAAGCTAAAAGGCCAAAGAATGCCAATAATCACCTGAAGCTACAAGAAAGACCCAAACAAATTCTGCTTGACCCCTAGATTTCAGACTTCTCGTCTCCTAAACTGGGTGAAAGGTCACCTGAGTTTTAAGCTACCCAGTTTATGGCAATTCATCACAGGGGCCTTAGGAAACTAACACAGACCCAATGATGGTAACCCAGGCAGGAGGGATGATAGACTGAGACCAGTGTGTGGCAGAATAAATAAAACAAGGTCATATTAGAGAAGCATTTAAGTGATAAAAAAGATATGACTTGATGGTGAAGTGGATTTGGTGACAGAAAGGGAAAATAAGGTATCATGAAAGAACCCTTGGTGTCTGGACCACCAAACTAGATGGTAGATTTCATGCTTCTTGGAATTGGATCCTTTTTCTAAATACTATAAAACATCTTTGCATTTAACCTTTATCTAAAAATTCTTTCTTGTGCTTTCTGAGCCAATGCTTGTGTTCTAACCCTAATAATTAATACATTATTTCATTCCTCATTCTCCATAGTGTTTCAGAGATCTGCAATGGATGGAAAAGACTAAAAGAAACTGACTGCCAGTTCCATTTTGAGTAAATTCCATGCAGGCCTTTTATCCATTTTGAGTAAATCATGCATCTGGTGTGAAGTAAGGGTACAATTTCAATTTCTGTATCAGTCTATCAAGTTGTCCCAGAACCATTTGTTCAAAACACTATTCTTAATGGAAATAAAAACAAAAATAAAGAAATGGCACCTAATTAAATGTAAAAGTTTTGCACAGCATAGGAAGCTATATAAACAAAATGAAAAGACAACCCTAAGAGTGGGAGAAAATAACTGGCAATGAAGCAACTCACAAATGATTAATTGGCCAAATATATAAGTATCTCACACAGCTCAAGACCAGAAAAATAACCCAATCGAAAAATGGGCAACAAGTAAAATGTCAAGTTGAGATGATGTCATACTGGAGTAGGACTCAAGTCCTTAGAAGGAGAGGGAGATTTGAAGACTCAGAAGAGACAGAAAAAGACCACATCATGATGGAGAAAGAGATTGTAGTGATGAAGCTAAAAGGCCAAAGAATGCCAATAATCACCTGAAGCTACAAGAAAGACCCAAACAAATTCTGCTTGACCCCTAGATTTCAGACTTCTCGTCTCCTAAACTGGGTGAAAGGTCACCTGAGTTTTAAGCTACCCAGTTTATGGCAATTCATCACAGGGGCCTTAGGAAACTAACACAGACCCAATGATGGTAACCCAGGCAGGAGGGATGATAGACTGAGACCAGTGTGTGGCAGAATAAATAAAACAAGGTCATATTAGAGAAGCATTTAAGTGATAAAAAAGATATGACTTGATGGTGAAGTGGATTTGGTGACAGAAAGGGAAAATAAGGTATCATGAAAGAACCCTTGGTGTCTGGACCACCAAACTAGATGGTAGATTTCATGCTTCTTGGAATTGGATCCTTTTTCTAAATACTATAAAACATCTTTGCATTTAACCTTTATCTAAAAATTCTTTCTTGTGCTTTCTGAGCCAATGCTTGTGTTCTAACCCTAATAATTAATACATTATTTCATTCCTCATTCTCCATAGTGTTTCAGAGATCTGCAATGGATGGAAAAGACTAAAAGAAACTGACTGCCAGTTCCTAAACATTGCACCAAAAAGTTCCTTAATCTATACCTTGATTACTTCAATGTTACATTTAAAATGCAGTAATTCATAAATATTTAGAATATAATTTTTCTCTTAATCTTATTTTCATATCTTAAACTTCTTTCATTTCTTCAAAATTACTCTTAAAATGAAAATCATTCAGGCTAAACCTGAAAGTGAATTATAAGGACCAAAAAGCCACCTAAGATAATTCTTTACAAGTTTACTTAGCTTTACTCTCTTGAATAATATAACTTTTTACCTTTATTTTTAAAAAGTATAGATTAGGTAATATTGGACCACAATGAGATATCAATCTGGCAAATTTAATACCTTTTCTGACCTGACCATCTGACTCTATGAACCTTGCAGCCAAGGTTCAAAGATCAATTATTACTGAATTAAATTTGTTAAAATATAATTCTACTGTGGTAAGAAAAGAGACTAAATGTTCTCTTGATACTTTTTTAGCCCATATTTTATTGTCATTATAATTAATCAACCAATCATTTTCTATCCCCACTTTCACAATTTTTCATTTCTTTGGAAAGAGTTAAATCTACATTATAGTTAAAATGAAGTACAAAAATGGGGCTCCCCAGGTGGGGCAAGTGGTAAGAACGCACCTGCCAATGCAGGAGACAGAAGAGATACAGGTTTGATCCCTGAGATGGGAAAATCCCCTGGAGAAGGGCATGGCAACCCACTCCAGCATTCTTACCGGGAGAATCCCATGGATGGAGGAGCCTGGCAGGCTACACTCCATAGTGTTGCAAAGAGTCAGACACGACTGAAGCTACATAGCATGCATGTACACACACACAAATTAGAAATTATTCTAGCCATAGTTATTAACTATAATTCATATATCCAATTCATATACACATATATGTGTGTGTGTATTTCAAATATAATGTGGCAAAGAGGATCTGTTTTTAAATGGTGAAGAAGACACAAAGGAAAATGTTCTAACAGAAGTATCATCACCCACACATTATACATATATAGGTAAAACTGTTCTGGGGATTACTCCAATGGATGGAAAAGACTAAAAGAAACTGACTGCCAGTTCCTAAACATTGCACCAAAAAGTTCCTTAATCTATACCTTGATTACTTCAATGTTACATTTAAAATGCAGTAATTCATAAATATTTAGAATATAATTTTTCTCTTAATCTTATTTTCATATCTTAAACTTCTTTCATTTCTTCAAAATTACTCTTAAAATGAAAATCATTCAGGCTAAACCTGAAAGTGAATTATAAGGACCAAAAAGCCACCTAAGATAATTCTTTACAAGTTTACTTAGCTTTACTCTCTTGAATAATATAACTTTTTACCTTTATTTTTAAAAAGTATAGATTAGGTAATATTGGACCACAATGAGATATCAATCTGGCAAATTTAATACCTTTTCTGACCTGACCATCTGACTCTATGAACCTTGCAGCCAAGGTTCAAAGATCAATTATTACTGAATTAAATTTGTTAAAATATAATTCTACTGTGGTAAGAAAAGAGACTAAATGTTCTCTTGATACTTTTTTAGCCCATATTTTATTGTCATTATAATTAATCAACCAATCATTTTCTATCCCCACTTTCACAATTTTTCATTTCTTTGGAAAGAGTTAAATCTACATTATAGTTAAAATGAAGTACAAAAATGGGGCTCCCCAGGTGGGGCAAGTGGTAAGAACGCACCTGCCAATGCAGGAGACAGAAGAGATACAGGTTTGATCCCTGAGATGGGAAAATCCCCTGGAGAAGGGCATGGCAACCCACTCCAGCATTCTTACCGGGAGAATCCCATGGATGGAGGAGCCTGGCAGGCTACACTCCATAGTGTTGCAAAGAGTCAGACACGACTGAAGCTACATAGCATGCATGTACACACACACAAATTAGAAATTATTCTAGCCATAGTTATTAACTATAATTCATATATCCAATTCATATACACATATATGTGTGTGTGTATTTCAAATATAATGTGGCAAAGAGGATCTGTTTTTAAATGGTGAAGAAGACACAAAGGAAAATGTTCTAACAGAAGTATCATCACCCACACATTATACATATATAGTAACTTTGGATTACTAGTCATGCTGATTAAAAACTGTATACATATTTAATGAGCAAGTGAATGTCAATGCCGAAATGAATACAAGTTATAAGTTTATATAGCACCTTTCTCCCACAGATCTCAAAGTATTTTCCAAAAAAATTTTTACCATCTTTCATGAAGTAAGCAGATGGCAAGATTCTTCTAGCTTTAGATTGCAAGATTTAGACACAAAAAGGTTAAGCAGTTTCCCAAAGAGTCCAAGTAAGTCAGGAACACAATAGAAATAGAACCCCCAAATTCCTGATTTTCACTTCACACTGAAGTTGCCAGACCTCACTTAACCCTTACCTTTTCTGATCTTCGGATTTTACAAAATAACGGTAGTAATAACACCAGCAAACTAAGACTTACTAAGTGCCACTGACTGTACTATGGATTTTATATGCAAAAATCTCACTTAAGCCTTACAGCATCCCTGTGAGGCTCTAAGTATAATTACTGCAATACAGTAAGGAACTGAAGCACAGAGAATTTGAATAAACTAAGCACAGCCACACGTTACCAAGT
The DNA here is from genome assembly GCA_022376925.1 of Tragulus kanchil. NCBI lineage: Eukaryota > Metazoa > Chordata > Mammalia > Artiodactyla > Tragulidae > Tragulus > Tragulus kanchil. Next base: position 26,133,179 of record JAIOJX010000024.1, read on the forward strand.
CAAGTCAGGATATGAACTAAAGTAGACTAACTCTATAGCCCACAGTCATAATCATAAAGCTATACTACAGCAGGTCTACCCACAGAAGTCAGGAGAGTTGGGATCTCATTTAGACTAGATTCTGTGCTTAGCAGCAATGCAGCCATTACTAGAATAACCACATGTCCCAGATTATGCCTATTGTTTCAAAATAATTGTTAACAATGCCCCCCTTTTCAATGTTCAAAAGGCTCTCTGTTTAGATGATAAATTATAAGGTAATCTTAGTATTAGACATGTCTTTAATATTTAACTCATGTGTAAAACAAAGACACAACTGGAGGACTTTTAAAAGCCTTTCTAAATTCTAAACTAATATAAAAAAATAAACCAAGTATAAGGACATATATAGGAAGGTTTTACTTATATAAGTATTCACTGTGATCCTCACAGCTGTAAACTTTTATAAATAAGTTTACCAAACACAAAAATGTTTGCTTGGTAACTGAATCCTTACAAATATAATGTGGCAAAGAGGATCTGTTTAAATGGTGAAGAAGACACAAAGGAAAATGTTCTAACAGAAGTATCATCACCCACACATTATACATATATAGTAACTTTGGATTACTAGTCATGCTGATTAAAAACTGTATACATATTTAATGAGCAAGTGAATGTCAATGCCGAAATGAATACAAGTTATAAGTTTATATAGCACCTTTCTCCCACAGATCTCAAAGTATTTTCCAAAAAAATTTTTACCATCTTTCATGAAGTAAGCAGATGGCAAGATTCTTCTAGCTTTAGATTGCAAGATTTAGACACAAAAAGGTTAAGCAGTTTCCCAAAGAGTCCAAGTAAGTCAGGAACACAATAGAAATAGAACCCCCAAATTCCTGATTTTTCACTTCACACTGAAGTTGCCAGACCTCACTTAACCCTTACCTTTTCTGATCTTCGGATTTTACAAAATAACGGTAGTAATAACACCAGCAAACTAAGACTTACTAAGTGCCACTGACTGTACTATGGATTTTATATGCAAAAATCTCACTTAAGCCTTACAGCATCCCTGTGAGGCTCTAAGTATAATTACTGCAATACAGTAAGGAACTGAAGCACAGAGAATTTGAATAAACTAAGCACAGCCACACCGTTACCAAGTCAAGTCAGGATATGAACTAAAGTAGACTAACTCTATAGCCCACAGTCATAATCATAAAGCTATACTACAGCAGGTCTACCCACAGAAGTCAGGAGAGTTGGGATCTCATTTAGACTAGATTCTGTGCTTAGCAGCAATGCAGCCATTACTAGAATAACCACATGTCCCAGATTATGCCTATTGTTTCAAAATAATTGTTAACAATGCCCCCCTTTTCAATGTTCAAAAGGCTCTCTGTTTAGATGATAAATTATAAGGTAATCTTAGTATTAGACATGTCTTTAATATTTAACTCATGTGTAAAACAAAGACACAACTGGAGGACTTTTAAAAGCCTTTCTAAATTCTAAACTAATATAAAAAAATAAACCAAGTATAAGGACATATATAGGAAGGTTTTACTTATATAAGTATTCACTGTGATCCTCACAGCTGTAAACTTTTATAAATAAGTTTACCAAACACAAAAATGTTTGCTTGCTAACTGACTCCTTACAAACTTAATATCCACTTGAACAGTCTTCATCCCTAAATCTTTGTTGATCACTGTTGAATATGGTTTGAGTGCAAAATAACTGCAGAGTCAAACTGTTCATCTTGCAAAAAAGAAAAAGAAAAACACAACTTCACAAAGCTGATGAGAGCTATGTTCAGAAAGAATTCAGATCCCAAGTAAAAGTTCTTATAGGATACAAAAGATTTATTTTATTTCACAACTGCCAAAATTTGACATCGACAACGACAGGTTAGGGACTAAACAAAAATGTGAATAGCAAAGGATTTAGAATGAATCTTGGACCAGACAAGATGCCACAGACCCGTTTCTTCCTGGTGCTCTTTGCTATTAATAAATACAGCCATAAACTTTGGAACTTCAAAAGGTAGCCACAGGACTCAAAATGGAAAGAAGGCTGACTTGTTAGGTGTCCTCAAACTGGAATGCTCCTGAGATCAGTTTCAGTAACAAAGATTCAAGTATGTCCCTAAAGGGGTAGCGTGAGAAACAGACGAAAGGCTACAGAACTAGACTAAGTTCTAAGTTGGTAGGAATCTGGTAAACACAGACAGTCTAGTTTCCATGCTGCAGTGAGGACAGCATAGGGTATCAAAAAAAGGGACAGACCCCCGAAGAAGAGACAGAGGAACTCCTAAGGGAGAAGATGTGCCCTGTGGATGCTCTGGTATGGGTTATTCCCAGGTCTCTGGGGTTGTGGAAATGAGGCTGAGTATAAGGGCTGTTTGGTTCATATATTTTGGCTTATTATAAGAAACAGATTCTAGGGAAGCTCATTACATTCCTTCCCTAGGAAGGACCAGTAGGAAGCCCAGATAAACCAAGCAGACCAAAGCATTGCTGCAAAGGATATGAAAATTAAAGTCTCATTCGAACCATGCCCTTCAATGGCAGGCCACTAACTACTTGGTAAACCTAATTAGGGTAACTGCCTATTAAGATAAAAGATTGAAATAGGACTCAGAGTTTCCTAATATAACAGCCAAAATGTTGAAGATTCAATTGAAATAAAAAAAAAAAAAAAAACATCCATCATAGCAAGAAACAGGAATATCACAACTTGAGTATGAAAAAGAGAATTAAAAGAGATAAATTTTAGATGTTGAAATTACCTGAGAAGGAATTTAAAGTAGCCATCATAAGATGTTTTGCAAACAATTAGAAATTGTATTAGAACAAATTCAGAAAATAGAAAATCTCAGCAAAGAAATCAAAATTCTTTTTAAAAAACCAAAAGGAAAGTACAGAATTGAGAAATACAGTAACAAATTAAAAATCTCACTAGAATAGCTCAGTAGTAGAATGAAGATGACAGAAGACAGAATCAGCAAACTCAAGAATAGATCGATATAATTTCTGAATATAAATGACAGAGAGAAAACAAACATTAAAAAAAAAAAAAAGAAATAAAGACTAGTAAGACAATATCAAAAGACCTAGTATTCACATCATCAGGGTCCCAAGAGAGAACACTGTAGGAATGTAGGGATAAAAGAATGTTGGAAGAAACAATGGCTGAAGACTTCCCAAATGGAAGGCAAAGACATAAGCCTATAGATTCAAGAGGTTAAGTGAATCCAAATAGCATAACTTAAAAAAAAAAAAAATCCAAGACAAAATACATCATAATTAAACTTCTGAAAACTAAAGACAAAGAAGAAATATTGAAACTGCCCATAGAAAAATAACTTATTACCTGTAGGAGAACATCAATTAAAATGAGAGTGGATTTCTCATCTCATAGAGGCCAGAAGGAAGTGGGACAAATTTTTTCAAGTGCGGAAAGAAAAGAACTGTCAACTGCAAATTCTATACCTGATAAAATTCTCCTTCAAAAAGAAATAAGAAAAGGAAATAAGGACATTCTCAGATGAAAGAAAATTGCAAATCACTAGCATACCTACTTTTAAACAGTAGAAAAAGGGTTCTTCAAACAGAAAGGATAAAACGATAAAATAATTTTAGAGCACTGGGAAGGAAGCAAAAATAATAGAAAGTACTGAAATACTAAGACATATCATACTCTAGCCTCATGAGTTTTATAAATATTTATAACTAAAGCAAAAATTACGATACTGATAACTCAGACTGATATTTTAAATGGAAATAAGATTGCCACACTTTACTTGGAGTGGTAAGATGTTGATACCAATAAAATCTGATGTCATTTATAAATATTTTAAGACTTTTAGAGTGGTTTCATGGAAGACAATATTTCCACGAACCAGGGGTTGGGAATGGTTTCTGTTTCACCTGCTTCTCATCTCCTCCTACACAGCTGGTTCCTGAAAGGCCATCAACTGGTTCTAGTCCATGGCCCAGGGAATGGAAGTCCCTCTTCTAGAGCAAGCACTGAGAAAACTAGGTGATGTGATACACTCAAAAACACCATGAACAAGTCAAGAAACAAATCTGTGGGTGAAATAAGGCACTTCTCTATCCTGATGCCTGAATAGTGCTTCAAGAGTGAGTGACCAGCTGAATTGACAAGACAGCTAAAAGTAAACACGGTTAGAACATAAAATTTTCATATGGAAAGAACTTTCAGCATCAGTCCTTTCAGTGAATATTCCAGATTGACTGCCTTTTGGATTGACTGGTTTGATCTCCTTGCTGTCCGAAGGACTCTCTCAAGAGTCCTCTTCTCTAGTATCACAATTCTAAAGTATCAGTTCTTAGGTGCTCAGCCTTTACGGTCCAACTGTCACATCTCTACATGACTACAGGAAAACCATATCTTTAACTATACAGACCTTTGTTCACAAAGGGATGTCTGCTTTTTAATACACTGTCTAGATTTGTCATAACTTCTCTTCCAAGGAGCAAGTCTCTTTTAATTTCATGACTGCAGTCACTGTCCGCAGCAATTTTGGAGCCCAAGAAAATGAAATCTGACACTGTTTCCACTTTTCCCCATCTATTCGCCATAAAGTGGTGGGATCAGATGCCATGAACTTTGTTTTTTGAAACTTGAGTTTTAAGCCAGCTTTCTCACTCTCCTCTTTCACCTTCATTAAGAGGCTCTTCCTCTTCACTTTCTGTCATCAAAGTGCTATCATCTGCATATTTGAGATTGTTGATATTCCTCCTGGCAATCTTGATTCCAGACTATCATTCATCCAGCTCAGTATTTCATATGATATACTCTGCATATAAGTTAAGCAGGGTGACAACATACAGCCTTGACGTACTCCTTTCCCAATTTTGAACCTGTCCATTGTTCAATGTCCGGTTCTAACAGTTGCTTCTTCTCTAGCATATAGGTTTCTCAGGAGGCAGGTAAGGTGGTCTGGTATTTCCATCTATTTAAGAATATTCCACAGTTTATTGTGATCCACACAGTCAAAGGCTTTCGCGTAGTCAATGAAGCAGAAGTACATGCTTTTTTTGGAATTCCCTTGATTCTTCTATGATCCAGTGTATGTCGGCAATTTGATCTCCAGTTCCTCTGCCTTTTCTAAATCCAACTTGTACATCTGGAATTTCTCAGTTCACGTACTGGTGAAGTTTATCTTGAAGGATTTTGAGTTTATTCTTGCTAGCGTGTGAAATGAGTGCAACTGTACAGTAATTTGAACATTCTTTGACATTGCTTTTCTTTGGTACTGGAATGAAAACTGACCCTTTCCAGTCCTGTTGCCACTGTTGATTTTTCAAATTTGCTGGCATACTGAGTGCAGCACCATAAAGCAGCCCAACTGTAGCCTCTGCATGTACCTCTGTGTATCTGCAAGTATGTGGGTGGAGGGTAGAACTCATCTGTACTATTATCTACATTTAGCAGTTAAACAACTGAAGAGTAAAGTTGTCTGAGATCCTGCAGTGATAACATGGTAGGTTGCTTGACACCCTTTCACTTTTCCCAATGCAATCCTTGGTCAGCCTTCTCTGGCAGAGGAAGGGAAGGCATTAATAAAGGTTCCTGAATCTCACTCACTATCAAGTCTTGACTTATTCTAGTTATGGTAAAGACAGAGGATAGAAATATCAGATTGGTGAAGAACTCAGGTCTAGTTTATCAGGGTCTCCCACTTTTCACCTCTAAATCCACAGGCACCTCACGGGAAGAAAGAGCTGCTTCCTGGATATATAATATTTATCTCCACATTAATTGTTAAACTTCCTCCTTTTGCCCCAATCATTTTTGCATATTTGAGATTGTTGATATTCCTCCTGGCAATCTTGATTCCAGACTATCATTCATCCAGCTCAGTATTTCATATGATATACTCTGCATATAAGTTAAGCAGGGTGACAACATACAGCCTTGACGTACTCCTTTCCCAATTTTGAACCTGTCCATTGTTCAATGTCCGGTTCTAACAGTTGCTTCTTCTCTAGCATATAGGTTTCTCAGGAGGCAGGTAAGGTGGTCTGGTATTTCCATCTATTTAAGAATATTCCACAGTTTATTGTGATCCACACAGTCAAAGGCTTTCGCGTAGTCAATGAAGCAGAAGTACATGCTTTTTTTGGAATTCCCTTGATTCTTCTATGATCCAGTGTATGTCGGCAATTTGATCTCCAGTTCCTCTGCCTTTTCTAAATCCAACTTGTACATCTGGAATTTCTCAGTTCACGTACTGGTGAAGTTTATCTTGAAGGATTTTGAGTTTATTCTTGCTAGCGTGTGAAATGAGTGCAACTGTACAGTAATTTGAACATTCTTTGACATTGCTTTTCTTTGGTACTGGAATGAAAACTGACCCTTTCCAGTCCTGTTGCCACTGTTGATTTTTCAAATTTGCTGGCATACTGAGTGCAGCACCATAAAGCAGCCCAACTGTAGCCTCTGCATGTACCTCTGTGTATCTGCAAGTATGTGGGTGGAGGGTAGAACTCATCTGTACTATTATCTACATTTAGCAGTTAAACAACTGAAGAGTAAAGTTGTCTGAGATCCTGCAGTGATAACATGGTAGGTTGCTTGACACCCTTTCACTTTTCCCAATGCAATCCTTGGTCAGCCTTCTCTGGCAGAGGAAGGGAAGGCATTAATAAAGGTTCCTGAATCTCACTCACTATCAAGTCTTGACTTATTCTAGTTATGGTAAAGACAGAGGATAGAAATATCAGATTGGTGAAGAACTCAGGTCTAGTTTATCAGGGTCTCCCACTTTTCACCTCTAAATCCACAGGCACCTCACGGGAAGAAAGAGCTGCTTCCTGGATATATAATATTTATCTCCACATAAAAAGTATTTCTCCCCATATATAAAGTGAACTTACCATTTTCTGCACAATGTACTTATATCAAATGACATATGTGAAAGGGTTTGGAAACTACAAAGAACCACTAAAATAGATAGTACTTCTGTTGCAATAAAGCCAGAAGATCTTTTGATATCTATACATTGAGATAAAGTATTTAATACAGTTATTCAGCACTCCACATTATACACCAAGAATAGACAAGATTTAAGTGTTAGTCACTCAGTCCTGTCTGACTCTGCAACCCCCTGGGCTGTAGTCCACCAGGCTCCTCTGTTCATGGGATTTTCCAGGCAAGAATACTGAAATGAGTAGTCATTCCCTTCTCCAGGGAATCTTCTTGACCCAGGGATTGAACCCAGGTGCCCTGCATTGTAAGCAGATTCTTCACGCGTGAGTCAATATAAGTTCTAAACATTAAATACACAACATTCCAGAAGGAAATATGATTATCAACACCTAAATATTCTGGTATATTCATAAATTCATCCTATTTTAAAATCACAAATAATTTATTCTTTCTCCATAATTTTTCTTTGTGTTTTATGTCCTGCTCTTTAATTTTAAAACAATTTGATTAAATTAGAACAATGTAGCAACAGGATATAACAGAAGAGTTTAGTTTTCCAATAAATTAAAATAGGTATAAATTTTAAAATGAGGCTTGAAACAACTAACACATTCTTCTAATGATTTTGTTTTTAAAAAACTGTAGAGATTGAAAATGGATGTCACGGCTTGTTATCACACAATTTTGTTCAGAAAAATACTCTGAACAAAAGTTCACATTTAGCTCTTTGGAAAATGAATCCTTGGTAGGTTGCTTAAAAAGCCTTCCTCTGGCAGAGGAAGGGAAGGCATTAATAAAGGTTCCTGAATCTCACTCACTATCAAGTCTTGACTTATTCTAGTTATGGTAAAGACAGAGGATAGAAATATCAGATTGGTGAAGAACTCAGGTCTAGTTTATCAGGGTCTCCCACTTTTCACCTCTAACTCCACAGGCACCTCACGGGAAGAAAGAGCTGCTTCCTGGATATATAATATTTATCTCCACATAAAAAGTATTTCTCCCCATATATAAAGTGAACTTACCATTTTCTGCACAATGTACTTATATCAAATGACATATGTGAAAGGGTTTGGAAACTACAAAGAACCACTAAAATAGATAGTACTTCTGTTGCAATAAAGCCAGAAGATCTTTTGATATCTATACATTGAGATAAAGTATTTAATACAGTTATTCAGCACTCCACATTATACACCAAGAATAGACAAGATTTAAGTGTTAGTCACTCAGTCCTGTCTGACTCTGCAACCCCCTGGGCTGTAGTCCACCAGGCTCCTCTGTTCATGGGATTTTCCAGGCAAGAATACTGAAATGAGTAGTCATTCCCTTCTCCAGGGAATCTTCTTGACCCAGGGATTGAACCCAGGTGCCCTGCATTGTAAGCAGATTCTTCACCGCGTGAGTCAATATAAGTTCTAAACATTAAATACACAACATTCCAGAAGGAAATATGATTATCAACACCTAAATATTCTGGTATATTCATAAATTCATCCTATTTTAAAATCACAAATAATTTATTCTTTCTCCATAATTTTTCTTTGTGTTTTATGTCCTGCTCTTTAATTTTAAAACAATTTGATTAAATTAGAACAATGTAGCAACAGGATATAACAGAAGAGTTTAGTTTTCCAATAAATTAAAATAGGTATAAATTTTAAAATGAGGCTTGAAACAACTAACACATTCTTCTAATGATTTTGTTTTTAAAAAACTGTAGAGATTGAGGAGAGAAAGCAAAATATGAAAATGGATGTCACGGCTTGTTATCACACAATTTTGTTCAGAAAAAATACTCTGAACAAAAGTTCACATTTAGCTCTTTGGTTAACAATTAGTGCATAATTATAATTAAAGCCTAACTTTTGTTCAAAAGATTAAAAAGTTTATTTTCATAAACTTAATTTCATTTTTTCTCAAAATAAATTCTCAGCCACCCTCCAGCTCCCTCCACATACATGCACATACACATTACTTAGCATGATATTTTGGCAAGTGCTTTTCATGCTTTTAAGTGGTATCTTTCTAACATTATTCACTCTTGGATAAAAGGTCCCTTGCATCTAATATTTGAAGTAATCTAATGCTGAAAAAGAAAAATGGCTAAAACTTACCAAAGTGGCTCTATTAATAGTGTTTAAATGAATATTCCTCTTTGGTCAAAAAAAATGTGATGAATGCTGAGTTTCAGAAGAGATGGGATTCACAAGAAAATATTAAGTTCCTTTTGGCTGAACAAAATGATACATGTAGAATTCCACAGAGAACAGGAACAGGAAAGCATTATTCAAAGATAGACAGTCTCAATCTAGGAACTAATAGCAAATTCTGAGGCATAACTGTCAATCCAATAAACTGGAATAAAGGCTAAAGAGGATTAATAAACCAGCCACAATCACAACTTCTACTAGCAATCAACACCTGTTCACTGCGAACAACAGATGTTCATAAAATATTATTGAAAGGCCAAACCCTAAAGTTAAATCATAGGAAGAAAAGCAACTCAACTCCTGAGACTAAATATAAAATAATCAAATAGAAAAATTTGAGTTGTATACTTTGTTTTATTATAGACTATTCCAGGCACTGAGATGTTGAAATATTTATAAAAAATGTTTAAATTGAAAATCATTTTAATGTCATATTAAGGGTACAATACCTCCATCCAGCTCAAGGATCAGTAATATTAGTTAAGGGTTACTTTCTAAAATTCTTGGTTTAGGAAGCTGTCCAGAGGATGGAGGTAAATAAAACTTAAATGTTAGAATATCAGTGCCTAGTCTTCACATATTAGAAGCAGCATGCAATCTTAGAGCATGCTTCTACTTTGAGATTCGGGCAAGTAATACTGTGAAATGGATGTGTTCCACTTGGTAGACTGGAAGAGTTCTGAGCAGTTCCTTGAGTAGAGAATAATGTCTAAACACTTAAGATAAAAAAATTTTCATTATAAAATGCTTAAAATACCATTACTACTACCTAGGAGTATTAATCATGTTTTTCTTAAGGCAAGTTTAAAGAATGGAATCACAAAGTATCCATGACAACTATCATTATTTTACCTATACTATCCATAATTTGTTATATATTATTCTTTCAATAGTATAAAATCTTTATAAGCTACAATGTACCTTAAGTGTATAAAGCACTGTACTAAACATATACCAAGCATGGGCTCTGTATCTCTTTAAAAAAAAAAAGCATGGATCTTAGAATAAACCCACAAATGCTGACAACAACTCATGTGTTCTAACCACCAGATACCACTCTTCTCCAGAACAACAAACCACACACACAGCTTTCAAAATACCCTTTATTTTCACCATGGTTATGGTTATACAGTGTGCTAAGTTGTAACTGAATTGGTATCCCTTAAGTTTCAAACTACTTTGACATTTTGGTGACAATGTCTCAAAACATGGACATAACATAAAATTTCTGTTTTGTAAAGACAAATGAATACATTATCATCTTCAAAACCAGAAACTATAAACTAAGAGAAAAAAAAAAAAAACTAAGGCTATCTTGATGAGAAAATTCACAAGAGAATGACAGGAAAAATGCCTGTGGTTTACTGACTAAAGCTCAGTCACCAAGAACCTGTATATTCATACGGATAAGGTTTCATAATCATAGATTCAGTCATTACTCATCTTACTTTTCTCTTTGCTCCCTCAGAAAGACATACCAGCCTTGAGCATGAGAAATTTAATGAGAATGGCCTCAGGCAGATAAAAATATGACAGTCATATTGGCCATGAAGACAAATCACCATGTTCATTACAGTCAGGCTACCAGTAGGAAACTCTAGATCATGCTAAACTAAAATCATATTTATCTTTATGTTTTTATTACAGGTGTAGGAAATTGCCATTACTGGAAGTATTCAAGTAAGACTAAAATCTTATAAATACCCTATACAAATATTTAGTAAATAAATACACAGATATAAAACAAATAAAATGGCAAACCTATTTCATGTTTAGATAACAGATGGAAAACTAAGCATGACTTAAAGTCTCAAAATACCAAATCATTATTTTGGATACAGGATATGTCCTTTACAAAACACTTAAGATAAAAAATTTTCATTATAAAATGCTTAAAATACCATTACTACTACCTAGGAGTATTAATCATGTTTTTCTTAAGGCAAGTTTAAAGAATGGAATCACAAAGTATCCATGACAACTATCATTATTTTACCTATACTATCCATTTTTTTTTCTTTCAATAGTATAAAATCTTTATAAGCTACAATGTACCTTAAGTGTATAAAGCACTGTACTAAACATATACCAAGCATGGGCTCTGTATCTCTTTAAAAAAAAAAAGCATGGATCTTAGAATAAACCCACAAATGCTGACAACAACTCATGTGTTCTAACCACCAGATACCACTCTTCTCCAGAACAACAAACCACACACACAGCTTTCAAAATACCCTTTATTTTCACCATGGTTATGGTTATACAGTGTGCTAAGTTGTAACTGAATTGGTATCCCTTAAGTTTCAAACTACTTTGACATTTTGGTGACAATGTCTCAAAACATGGACATAACATAAAATTTCTGTTTTGTAAAGACAAATGAATACATTATCATCTTCAAAACCAGAAACTATAAACTAAGAGAAAAAAAAAAAAAACTAAGGCTATCTTGATGAGAAAATTCACAAGAGAATGACAGGAAAAATGCCTGTGGTTTACTGACTAAAGCTCAGTCACCAAGAACCTGTATATTCATACGGATAAGGTTTCATAATCATAGATTCAGTCATTACTCATCTTACTTTTCTCTTTGCTCCCTCAGAAAGACATACCAGCCTTGAGCATGAGAAATTTAATGAGAATGGCCTCAGGCAGATAAAAATATGACAGTCATATTGGCCATGAAGACAAATCACCATGTTCATTACAGTCAGGCTACCAGTAGGAAACTCTAGATCATGCTAAACTAAAATCATATTTATCTTTATGTTTTTATTACAGGTGTAGGAAATTGCCATTACTGGAAGTATTCAAGTAAGACTAAAATCTTATAAATACCCTATACAAATATTTAGTAAATAAATACACAGATATAAAACAAATAAAATGGCAAACCTATTTCATGTTTAGATAACAGATGGAAAACTAAGCATGACTTAAAGTCTCAAAATACCAAATCATTATTTTGGATACAGGATATGTCCTTTACAAAACAGAAGGGAAAATCTCAAGAGAAATGAAAACAGCTCCACATAAAAACTTGTTCATGAATGTTCAACGCAGAGTAATTCATAATATCCAAAAATAAAAAACAAGTCAATGTGCATCAACTGATGAACACATAAATAAAATGTGACTTCCCATAGAAAGAATATTACTTGGTCATCAAAAGAAGGGTCCATAGATGCTACAACATGGATGAACCTTGGAAACATTATATGAACTAAGAGAGGCCATACAGAAAAAGCCATATATTCAATGACTCCATTTACATGAAATCTAAAGGCAAATTTATAGACACAAAGCACACTAGTGGTTACCAATGGCAGGGGGAGAATGGGATGCATTGGGGAGTGACTGCTAATAGGTGCAGGGTTTCTTTTCAGTGTTCTAAAATGGATTGCAGTGTGGTTGCAAAACACTGTGAATATATTAAAAGCAACTAAACTGTATGAAAGGGAATATATTGTGTGATTCCACTTATAGGAAATGCCTAGAGTAGTCAAATTCATTGAGACAGAAAGGAGAATAGTGTTTCCAGGGGTTGGGGAGAGAGAAGAATGAGGAGGTATTGTTGAACACACACAGCTTCAGTCTGAGAAGATGAACTACTACTACGAGATGAACGGTAGTGAGGGGTGCCAGTCAACATGAATATACTTAATTCTACTGAACTCTATATTTTAAAATGTCAAAAACAAATAAAATAGAATATTTTAAAACCTCAAAATGTTCAACTTTATGATATGTATGAAGGTGAAAATCTCTTCAGTTGTATCCGACTCTTTGTGACCCATGGAGGAGCCATGGAGAAAGGGTAGCTGTTCCCTTCTTCGGGGGAATCTTCCCAACCCAGGGATAGAAGCCAAATCAACTGCAGGCAGTTTCTTTACTGTCTGAGCCACCAGGGAAACCCAAGAATACTAGGGTAACCTATCCCTTCTCCAGGGGATCTTCTTGACCTAGCAATCGAACCTGGGTCTCCTGCATTGCAGGCGGATCCTTTACCAATTGAGCTACCAGAGAAGCCCTTTATGGTGTGTATATATTACCATAATTCAAAAAAACCTAATTGAGCTCTAACTAAATGAGTAATTTATATGGCATGTGAATTATATCTCAACAAAACTATTAAATAGTCATAAATAAGGCATGTATGAACAAAAGTGAAAATGTTAAACTTGCCACTATGGGTTATCTTCAAGTCTATAATCATAAAAGTTGAGTGGCTCTGCTAACAGACTCTGGTCAGCCTGGAGTAAGATGGCCAGATGTGCCAAGGTCAGGGGCTAGTCTAGAGACTCATCACCCTCACACTGCAGGCTCTACTGAGCGACTGCATCCTCTCCTGTGACGTCAACTTTCATGCACGTCTTCACATGGAACCTGATCCCTACTTTTGAATTCACATACATTTATTCCTCAATGATCACTGGAGAGCTATTCCCAGGTTCTTAAAAACCTCTCAAAGATCACAGGCTCACAGAAGGCTGTAAAATGGAGGCTGAGAAAATGGGCCTGGAGTCGGAGAGACCTGGAACCACCACTTACTAGCTATGTAGTCTAAGGGAAGTAACTGAAACTTTCTGAAGTTCTACATCCTTACTTTTAAAATGAGAATAATTACCTCATAGAATTTTTCAGATGAGTAAACCAGATAAATACATGTGAGGTACCCAAAGGTTGGAAAACTGAACACACAGAAAATTCTAAACATGTGTTCACTGCCTTCCCGAGATGAGCATAGGGGTGCCAGTCAACATGAATATACTTAATTCTACTGAACTCTATATTTTAAAATGTCAAAAACAAATAAAATAGAATATTTTAAAACCTCAAAATGTTCAACTTTATGATATGTATGAAGGTGAAAATCTCTTCAGTTGTATCCGACTCTTTGTGACCCATGGAGGAGCCATGGAGAAAGGGTAGCTGTTCCCTTCTTCGGGGGAATCTTCCCAACCCAGGGATAGAAGCCAAATCAACTGCAGGCAGTTTCTTTACTGTCTGAGCCACCAGGGAAACCCAAGAATACTAGGGTAACCTATCCCTTCTCCAGGGGATCTTCTTGACCTAGCAATCGAACCTGGGTCTCCTGCATTGCAGGCGGATCCTTTACCAATTGAGCTACCAGAGAAGCCCTTTATGGTGTGTATATATTACCATAATTCAAAAAAACCTAATTGAGCTCTAACTAAATGAGTAATTTATATGGCATGTGAATTATATCTCAACAAAACTATTAAATAGTCATAAATAAGGCATGTATGAACAAAAGTGAAAATGTTAAACTTGCCACTATGGGTTATCTTCAAGTCTATAATCATAAAAGTTGAGTGGCTCTGCTAACAGACTCTGGTCAGCCTGGAGTAAGATGGCCAGATGTGCCAAGGTCAGGGGCTAGTCTAGAGACTCATCACCCTCACACTGCAGGCTCTACTGAGCGACTGCATCCTCTCCTGTGACGTCAACTTTCATGCACGTCTTCACATGGAACCTGATCCCTACTTTTGAATTCACATACATTTATTCCTCAATGATCACTGGAGAGCTATTCCCAGGTTCTTAAAAACCTCTCAAAGATCACAGGCTCACAGAAGGCTGTAAAATGGAGGCTGAGAAAATGGGCCTGGAGTCGGAGAGACCTGGAACCACCACTTACTAGCTATGTAGTCTAAGGGAAGTAACTGAAACTTTCTGAAGTTCTACATCCTTACTTTTAAAATGAGAATAATTACCTCATAGAATTTTTCAGATGAGTAAACCAGATAAATACATGTGAGGTACCCAAAGGTTGGAAAACTGAACACACAGAAAATTCTAAACATGTGTTCACTGCCTTCCCTATGAACCTGCTCTACTTCTTTATTCTCAAACTTAGTTTAACGGGGTCACCATTTTCTAAATCTCCAAAACCTACCACTGATTCATATTTGTCTTCTGAATTATTCTTCAAATTGTCAATCTACCTCAAAAGAGTCTTTTTTAAGTCTCTACCTTCAATCATTCTCAAACACTTTAATTCAGGCTTTCATCACATCTTACTCTGGCACAATGTAATTGAATCTCTCCAACATCAGTCCTTCCTCCATACTAACATGAGATACTTTTCTTTAAAAAATGAAGCTTGGGGCTTCCCCTGGTGGTCCAGTGGGTAAGGACATCGCCTGGTAGTGCAAGGGGCTCCGGTTCGAGCCTTGGCCTGGGAAGATTCCACGTGCCGCGGAGCAGCTGGACTGATGTGTCCAATTACCGAGCCGGAGCTCTGGAGCGCATGCGCCCAGAGCTGGCGCTCTGCGACAACAGAGGCCACCGCAATGGGAGGCCCACAGGAGCCAAAGAACAAAGATGGATGAACAGAGAGAAATGAAAGACCAATATAAGTGGCTCGTCTGCTCTCCTCCCTCCCCAACCCGACCCTTGCCCAAAAATAAATAAAATAAATCTTTAAAAAAAAAAAAAAAATGAAGCTTGTCTCCTGCTTTAAAATCTCTGTTAAAACTTTAGCTCGGTACTCAGAATAGAACTCTTCAAACACTGACCCTCCACTTTCCTTTTCAGTTACATCTACTCATCTTCAAATCCTCTAGACATTTTCCTTTATGAACGCCTCACCATTCCCTAGATGTACTCCTGGCCTTAAAACTGTTCTCTCTATCTAGAATACCCCAACTCCTTTATTAACTTGGGAGACGTTTTATTAATCCAAATCTCTTTCAAATGACATCTTCTCAGGCACTGTTATTTATCTCTCTATATGTCTGTCTATTCACTATGCTGTAAACTAGTGTGGAAAGTGAATAATTACCTCATAGAATTTTTCAGATGAGTAAACCAGATAAATACATGTGAGGTACCCAAAGGTTGGAAAACTGAACACACAGAAAATTCTAAACATGTGTTCACTGCCTTCCCTATGAACCTGCTCTACTTCTTTATTCTCAAACTTAGTTTAACGGGGTCACCATTTTCTAAATCTCCAAAACCTACCACTGATTCATATTTGTCTTCTGAATTATTCTTCAAATTGTCAATCTACCTCAAAAGAGTCTTTTTTAAGTCTCTACCTTCAATCATTCTCAAACACTTTAATTCAGGCTTTCATCACATCTTACTCTGGCACAATGTAATTGAATCTCTCCAACATCAGTCCTTCCTCCATACTAACATGAGATACTTTTCTTTAAAAAATGAAGCTTGGGGCTTCCCCTGGTGGTCCAGTGGGTAAGGACATCGCCTGGTAGTGCAAGGGGCTCCGGTTCGAGCCTTGGCCTGGGAAGATTCCACGTGCCGCGGAGCAGCTGGACTGATGTGTCCAATTACCGAGCCGGAGCTCTGGAGCGCATGCGCCCAGAGCTGGCGCTCTGCGACAACAGAGGCCACCGCAATGGGAGGCCCACAGGAGCCAAAGAACAAAGATGGATGAACAGAGAGAAATGAAAGACCAATATAAGTGGCTCGTCTGCTCTCCTCCCTCCCCAACCCGACCCTTGCCCAAAAATAAATAAAATAAATCTTTAAAAAAAAAAAAAAAATGAAGCTTGTCTCCTGCTTTAAAATCTCTGTTAAAACTTTAGCTCGGTACTCAGAATAGAACTCTTCAAACACTGACCCTCCACTTTCCTTTTCAGTTACATCTACTCATCTTCAAATCCTCTAGACATTTTCCTTTATGAACGCCTCACCATTCCCTAGATGTACTCCTGGCCTTAAAACTGTTCTCTCTATCTAGAATACCCCAACTCCTTTATTAACTTGGGAGACGTTTTATTAATCCAAATCTCTTTCAAATGACATCTTCTCAGGCACTGTTATTTATCTCTCTATATGTCTGTCTATTCACTATGCTGTAAACTAGTGTGGAAAGTGAATAATAGGCTGTATGCCTTTCTGTATCAGCAGCAGCAGCCAGTGATGAAGAAAAAAATGAAGAGAACCCACAAAGATGGAAGATCTGGTTCCAGCTACTTTAAACCCTGATACAGAAAGTCAATGCTAATTTTGCTCCAAAGTACACACCAGAGGCGTTTAATGTTTGGTGCAAGTCACAATATAAAATTCCAACAGTGAAATGAACTATTAATCACAATATTTAAAACTATATCTTCTGATGTATTTTTCCTTTACTTTGCTTATTAAGACTTTATTGGAAAACCATTAGCAACAGAAAAACAAGGAATTACTAATCTTTATTGGCTTGAAGAACAAAAAATGACCCACTGCAACAATATTTAAAAAAAAATTGATTACTTGGATGAGTAGGCAAGTTTTAGAATTAAAATTTTATTGGTTTTCAGCCTAGGTCCAAAATTAGAATTCCTGATTTTGGAAACAGATTAACAACAAATTCTGTTACTGAGAGACAGAATAGATATCCATGAAAAAATAAATCCTATTCTACATTTAGAGACAGCTCAGCTTAGCTATCCCTAAGATTATTATGTGTAGCCTAGAAAAATTGCTATATGGTTGATGTCACAATTAACTACCATTTGCACTATCAATAAAGAATATCTTCTGATTATCTAAGGGTTTGAGAATCAATGACTCTCTAACTTAAAATTTCTAGAAAATGAGCATGAAAAAAGATACTGGCAGCAAGGAGAAGGTAGGATAACAGCTGAATAATCTTTTATGGAAAACACACTAGGATATTTTAGATAAACAAATAGCTGGAATGGTTTCTTCCATTGAAAAATGATTTTAATGCTTTTTAAATAGTTTTCCTTTAGTTACATCTACTCATCTTCAAATCCTCTAGACATTTTCCTTTATGAACGCCTCACCATTCCCTAGATGTACTCCTGGCCTTAAAACTGTTCTCTATCTAGAATACCCCAACTCCTTTATTAACTTGGGAGACGTTTTATTAATCCAAATCTCTTTCAAATGACATCTTCTCAGGCACTGTTATTTATCTCTCTATATGTCTGTCTATTCACTATGCTGTAAACTAGTGTGGAAAGTGAATAATAGGCTGTATGCCTTTCTGTATCAGCAGCAGCAGCCAGTGATGAAGAAAAAAATGAAGAGAACCCACAAAGATGGAAGATCTGGTTCCAGCTACTTTAAACCCTGATACAGAAAGTCAATGCTAATTTTGCTCCAAAGTACACACCAGAGGCGTTTAATGTTTGGTGCAAGTCACAATATAAAATTCCAACAGTGAAATGAACTATTAATCACAATATTTAAAACTATATCTTCTGATGTATTTTTCCTTTACTTTGCTTATTAAGACTTTATTGGAAAACCATTAGCAACAGAAAAACAAGGAATTACTAATCTTTATTGGCTTGAAGAACAAAAAATGACCCACTGCAACAATATTTAAAAAAATTGATTACTTGGATGAGTAGGCAAGTTTTAGAATTAAAATTTTATTGGTTTTCAGCCTAGGTCCAAAATTAGAATTCCTGATTTTGGAAACAGATTAACAACAAATTCTGTTACTGAGAGACAGAATAGATATCCATGAAAAAATAAATCCTATTCTACATTTAGAGACAGCTCAGCTTAGCTATCCCTAAGATTATTATGTGTAGCCTAGAAAAATTGCTATATGGTTGATGTCACAATTAACTACCATTTGCACTATCAATAAAGAATATCTTCTGATTATCTAAGGGTTTGAGAATCAATGACTCTCTAACTTAAAATTTCTAGAAAATGAGCATGAAAAAAGATACTGGCAGCAAGGAGAAGGTAGGATAACAGCTGAATAATCTTTTTATGGAAAACACACTAGGATATTTTAGATAAACAAATAGCTGGAATGGTTTCTTCCTGAGGATGTTGGCTTTCTCCAATAAATTTACTGATTTACTTACTGACTTGATGAATTTAACTTAAATTATTTTGTTTTAGATAAGTCAATCAAACCAGATATTTATTGAGAAATGTTTTTGCATACAAAGCACATACTTTTTCATCTTATTATTCAGTTTGCTCAGAAATTACATAACCATATGAAAAGAGTGAAATCTGATCATTTAAGCATGAGACAAAAAAGGACAAGAAAATTCTACTTTTGAGAGTAGGTTCACTGGAAAAAAAGACAGGATGCATATGTGTAACTGAATCATTTCGCCATATAGCAGTAATTAACACAACACTGCAAATCAACTATACTTCAATATAAAATAAATACATTAAAAAATAGACAAGAATTTGATACAAATTCTATGAGGGAAATATATGAAAATATACAAGTTATTGCCTGTTACTGCTTATACCTAAATAATTAGCCAAATTTATATTAATTAGATTTAGTTATTAATATTAATATAAATTTGGCTAATTACTCAGTATAATCAATAAATATGAGACAGAAATAAATTCAAATCTTATTAATGTTAGAGGTCATTTTACTCAGCATATATTAATATACTGAAAATCCATGTGAAAATAATTTAAAAGCTGGAAGCACCAAAATAAAACCAGATGCAGAAAAACAATTATCAATAATACTAAATGCAAAATATTAAATCACCTCCTCAAAAACAATCACTGATTAAGACATCATGAATGAATTCACTACAGACCATTTGAAAAGTGAAAATTAAAAAACATTCATGATGAAAAGACAGTACAATAAATATCTGGTTTTAAATTATGTGTAGCCTAGAAAAATTGCTATATGGTTGATGTCACAATTAACTACCATTTGCACTATCAATAAAGAATATCTTCTGATTATCTAAGGGTTTGAGAATCAATGACTCTCTAACTTAAAATTTCTAGAAAATGAGCATGAAAAAAGATACTGGCAGCAAGGAGAAGGTAGGATAACAGCTGAATAATCTTTTTATGGAAAACACACTAGGATATTTTAGATAAACAAATAGCTGGAATGGTTTCTTCCTGAGGATGTTGGCTTTCTCCAATAAATTTACTGATTTACTTACTGACTTGATGAATTTAACTTAAATTATTTTGTTTTAGATAAGTCAATCAAACCAGATATTTATTGAGAAATGTTTTTGCATACAAAGCACATACTTTTTCATCTTATTATTCAGTTTGCTCAGAAATTACATAACCATATGAAAAGAGTGAAATCTGATCATTTAAGCATGAGACAAAAAAGGACAAGAAAATTCTACTTTTGAGAGTAGGTTCACTGGAAAAAAAGACAGGATGCATATGTGTAACTGAATCATTTCGCCATATAGCAGTAATTAACACAACACTGCAAATCAACTATACTTCAATATAAAATAAATACATTAAAAAATAGACAAGAATTTGATACAAATTCTATGAGGGAAATATATGAAAATATACAAGTTATTGCCTGTTACTGCTTATACCTAAATAATTAGCCAAATTTATATTAATTAGATTTAGTTATTAATATTAATATAAATTTGGCTAATTACTCAGTATAATCAATAAATATGAGACAGAAATAAATTCAAATCTTATTAATGTTAGAGGTCATTTTACTCAGCATATATTAATATACTGAAAATCCATGTGAAAATAATTTAAAAGCTGGAAGCACCAAAATAAAACCAGATGCAGAAAAACAATTATCAATAATACTAAATGCAAAATATTAAATCACCTTCTTAAAAAAAATCACTGATTAAGACATCATGAATGAATTCACTACAGATAATTTGAAAAGTGTTTTATCATTCTAATATTCAGAAAAAGATTACATTTTATTCAAGGTGCTAAAAACTAATACATACTTTTGATCTCAAAATCACTCAAAATAAGAAAAAAAAATTACTTTGCAATCTCAGAGATAGAAACAAAGTTACAGATGACTTGCCAAAATAAATAAACTGCTAGCACACCTCAGCAAAAAGTACTTCAAACTAAGTATCCACCATAGATAGGCTATCTTAGACATTCAATGATAGTAAAATAATGGGAAAAGGATGTTTGAAAAAAAAAAAAACCTCAACAGATGACAATAAGGCACACAATACAATTCAGTATTCACTTTAATTGATACTCTAAATATCAAAGTTCTTAATGTGAGAAAAGCCACCTAGAGTCTAGTTTAAATGTAGTTTAAATCTAGAGTCAAAATTGTATTTTCTGCAATAATATTAGTTATTAACTCTAAATACTTAAATAATGACAGGAGTCCTCAGTGGTTACTACTAAACGTTCAACCCTGCAGCTCTTGAAACACCTCCATCCACCCCCAGCCCAACTACCATTCTTTGATTTGCAACATTTCTGGAATATAAATAGTCCGACTGTGGTTAATTTTAAACTATCATTGCAATTTCACTATGAGAATGGGAATAGATGCACAAAATTGGCTTTTGCATGTTGGTGCCAACCCACCACTGGGTATTAACTTCTACTGAGCACTTAACTACCGGATGAGCCCACGCTATGGCCATACACATCCTCTTTCATTTAATCTTCACAACAGCCTAAATGTATGAATTACTCAGTCTTACAAATGAGGAAACTGAGGCTTAGAGAGAGAGAGTTTGTTGAATTTACTAATGAGTGGAAGAGAAAGAATGCAAAAAATAGCTTTAATCACTTTAATTATCCTTCTTCATTCATGACCTATTTTTATTAAGGGGTCATGCATGGCTTCATTTGAAAATTAATCAATTCATTCAACTTCTTATTTGTACTGCAATGAATACCCATAAAACCGTAATTTAACCCTTAATGAAAATAATACCAGTAAATTACAACAGCCTATGTACTCCCTCCCTTCATGTCTCCTAAATTCTCCACAGTAAAAGCAAATTCTAAAGTTGGTGTTAATCATTCTCTTTAAAGCCATGTCTAAATCCCAAATATCTTTAAAGAAAACCTCAGATAATCTAATAATCTTCCAATGTAAAATTTATCCTTATTTTAAATATAAAGGAAGCAAGATTCAAAAAGGTGAAATATAAACTCAACAAAGTTGAGTTTAAAGAATTACTTAGCAAACAGATGAAAAAAAATTTGAAAACAGGTCTTTATGCCTCCAAAGACTGATCTTTTCATTAAAATATTCTGCTTCTAAAAGGTGATTTTAAATACCAGATAATTAATTAGTAATAAACCAGAGTTCATTACAAAGAT
This sequence comes from Tragulus kanchil, assembly GCA_022376925.1. NCBI lineage: Eukaryota > Metazoa > Chordata > Mammalia > Artiodactyla > Tragulidae > Tragulus > Tragulus kanchil. Next base: position 26,155,390 of record JAIOJX010000024.1, read on the forward strand.
CAAGGTACTTCCTTACCACCTTTAAAATTAACTGTAATAGGGCTTCGCTGGTTGTCCAGTGGATAAAGAGTCTGCCTTGCACTGCAAGGGGCGCCGGTTCGATCTCCAACACAGGAAGATCCCACATGCCACGGAGCGGCTGGACCAGTGTGTCCAATTAGGAGCTGGCTCTCTGGAGCGCATGCGCCCAGAGCCAGTGCTCTGCTACAGGAGAGGCCACTGTGATGGGAGGCCCACACAGGCCAAAGAACAAAGAACAACAACAACAAAAAAAGACTAATGAAAGTGGCCAAAAAAATTAACTGTAATATATGTAATAAAAACAAAGACTAATCACAAGTATAATAATATTTCAAGGTTATTTTCTTTCCTTTATTTTTCTTATCAATGGAAAAAATTAAAGAAGTCTGAACAAATGGAAGTGTGCAAACACACACACACACGCACACATTGCTTTCAGTTAGGAAGATCGCATACCATAAAAAACTGCAATAGTTCTTCTATTGATTAAACAGCAAACTGGGACCTAAAGTATCCCATAAACTAAGAACACATCTAGAAAATATCAATTAGACAAAAATGATTTATACATTTTTTAAATTTACTACAAAAGATTCCAGGGTATATCTTCATGAACATATAGCATTACTATTTTACAGCTACCATTAATTGAGCTCTAACTAAAAACTAAAAAGTGTTTGACACATAATATCTGATTTAATCCCTATAACAATTTCATGACATTTGTAACTCTAGCTCTCTTTTATTGTAAAGAAAATAATCAGGTGTCTTATGTCCAAATTTTTGACAGAGTTTTTATTTTTATTTTTTTGTTTTTACTTTCATAATTGGAGAAAAGATTACTCCATTTGGCGGAGAAAAAAAAAACTTACTCCTTTTAAAATTTTTTAAATGTGAAATAAGAAAAATTAGCAAACATTTAAAAATAGAAATAAAGACACTCTGGATGTTTTTTAAAAAAAATACTGCCAAATACAAAAGTTACAAGGCAGCATCTTTGACGAATATAGAGGCAAGATTCTCAACAAAACATTAGCAAACTAAGTCCAGCAACACATAACCACGATCAAGTTGGATTCATCCCAGAGTCAAAAGGATAGTTCAACATACACATATCAATTAATGTGATATATTGCATCAACAAAAGAAAAGGCAAACACCATATGATCAACTCAGTATATGTAGAAAAAGCATTAGATAAAATTCAACATTCATTCATGATTAAAAACTCTTTTGAAAATGGATATAGAGAGAACATATCTCAATATAATAAAAGCTATTTACAACAAACCCACAGTAAAAAGGTGAATGCCCTTCTGTTAAGATCTGGAACAAGACCAGGATGTCCACTCTCACCACTTCTATTCAACATAGTATTGGAAGTCCTAGCCACAGCAATTAGGCAACAAATACAAAGCATCCAAACTGGTAAGAAAGAGGTAATATTGTCATTATATGCCAATGACATACTACATGTAGAAAACTCTAAACTCTCCACAAGGGAAAGTAAATAATCCCTTCTAAAGTCACATCAAAATTAAAATAAAATGAAAAAAATAAAAGAAAATGTTTAGGAATAAATCTGACAAAGGAATGGATGACTTATATACTGAGAACTACAAAACACTGCTTAAGGAAACTGAAAATGATTCAAGGAAATGGAAAGACATCCCATGCTCTTGGAATGGAAGAATTAATACTATTAAAATGGCCATACTACCCAAAGCAATCTATAGATTTAATGCTGTTCCTATAAAAGAATTCATGCCATTTTTCACAGAATTAGAACAAAAACACCCTAAATTTTAAATAGAATCATGAATGACCCAGAATTGCCAAATCAATCCAGAGGGTAAAAACAAAACAAAACTACACACATCACCCTCCCAGACTGTCTTGAGTACTATAACTTAAGACAATACTACAAAGTTACAGTAATCAAAACAGTGTGGTATTGGCACAAAAACAGACATATACATCAAAAGAACATAACAGAGAGCCCAGAAAGAAACCCAGACACCTAAAGGCAGTTAATCTTTGATAATAATAATAATAATAAAAGGCAAGATATATAACAAAGAAAAGATAATCTGTTCAGCAAGTGGTATTGGACAGCCACATGCAAATCAATAAAGTTAGAATACTCCCTCAACACCATACACAAAAATAAACTCAAAATGGCTTCAAACTCCTAGAAGATACATAGTGAAAACATTCTCTGACATAAATTGTACCAATGTTTTCTTAAGTTAGTGTCCAAAGGCAATAAATATAAAAGCAAAATTAAACATTCATTCATGATTAAAAACTCTTTTGAAAATGGATATAGAGAGAACATATCTCAATATAATAAAAGCTATTTACAACAAACCCACAGTAAAAAGGTGAATGCCCTTCTGTTAAGATCTGGAACAAGACCAGGATGTCCACTCTCACCACTTCTATTCAACATAGTATTGGAAGTCCTAGCCACAGCAATTAGGCAACAAATACAAAGCATCCAAACTGGTAAGAAAGAGGTAATATTGTCATTATATGCCAATGACATACTACATGTAGAAAACTCTAAACTCTCCACAAGGGAAAGTAAATAATCCCTTCTAAAGTCACATCAAAATTAAAATAAAATGAAAAAAATAAAAGAAAATGTTTAGGAATAAATCTGACAAAGGAATGGATGACTTATATACTGAGAACTACAAAACACTGCTTAAGGAAACTGAAAATGATTCAAGGAAATGGAAAGACATCCCATGCTCTTGGAATGGAAGAATTAATACTATTAAAATGGCCATACTACCCAAAGCAATCTATAGATTTAATGCTGTTCCTATAAAAGAATTCATGCCATTTTTCACAGAATTAGAACAAAAACACCCTAAATTTTAAATAGAATCATGAATGACCCAGAATTGCCAAATCAATCCAGAGGGTAAAAACAAAACAAAACTACACACATCACCCTCCCAGACTGTCTTGAGTACTATAACTTAAGACAATACTACAAAGTTACAGTAATCAAAACAGTGTGGTATTGGCACAAAAACAGACATATACATCAAAAGAACATAACAGAGAGCCCAGAAAGAAACCCAGACACCTAAAGGCAGTTAATCTTTGATAATAATAATAATAATAAAAGGCAAGATATATAACAAAGAAAAGATAATCTGTTCAGCAAGTGGTATTGGACAGCCACATGCAAATCAATAAAGTTAGAATACTCCCTCAACACCATACACAAAAATAAACTCAAAATGGCTTCAAACTCCTAGAAGATACATAGTGAAAACATTCTCTGACATAAATTGTACCAATGTTTTCTTAAGTTAGTGTCCAAAGGCAATAAATATAAAAGCAAAATTAAACAAATGGGATCCAATTAAACTCACAAACTTTTTCACAGCAAAAGAAATCATAAACAAAATTAAAAGACAACCTATGGACTGGGAGAAAGTATTCACAAATAGTGCAACTGACAAGGGCTTAACTTCTGAAATACACAAACAGCTCATTCAACTCAATAATCAAAAAACAAACAACTCAATCAAAAATGGGCAAAAGATTTAAATAGACATTTCTCCAAAGAAGATATACAGATGGCAAAAAGGCAAATGAAAAGATGTTCAACATCACTAATTATTAGAGAAATGCAAATCAAAACTACAAGGTGCCAACTCACACTGGTCAGAATGGTCATCATTGAAGACTACAAATAATAAATGCTGGAGAGGGTATGGAGAAAAGGGAACCCTTCCACACTGCTGGTGAGAATATAAATTGGTGCAATCACTATGTAAAATAATACTGAGCTTTCTTAAAAAATCTAAAAATAGGCTTACCATATGATCCAGCAATCCCACTCCTCGGCATATGTCCAGAAATGACAAAAACTTAGTTTCAAAAAGATATGTGTACCCCAATGTTCACAGCACTACTCTTTACAGAAATAAAAAGGCAAATTCCATATGATATCATCTATATGTGGAATCTAAAATACAACAAATAAACTTATTTACAAAACAGAAATAGATTCACAGACATAGAAAGCAAATTTATGGTTACCAAAGGGAAAAAGGGGTTGAGAAGAAGTTTGGGACTAGTAGACACAAACTACTATTTATAAATCAGACCAACAATCTGGACCTACTATATAGCACAGGGAATTGTATTCAATATCCCATAATAAACCACAATAGAAAAGAATATGAAAAAGCATATATATATATATATATATATATCTGAATCAATTTACTTTACACCAGAAACTAACATTGTAAATCAACTATACTCCTATTTAACAATTTTGTAAAAAGGACCAGTTTAAACATACACTGAAATCATGTAAACTGTTATTAATGTTACAAATAATGTGCTTTGTTCTATACCTCATTTCACACAGCTAAATCAATCCCAGATAGAATATTCTTAAGCATTTCCAAAATAAAATTTTAAAATAATGAACTATAAGAATATATTTATACTAACTGTTAAGATAAGTTTTCTAAATAATCAAGAAATGAAGAATGTTTTAGGGTTTGAATAACTCTTTTTTAAAAAACTGCTCAAATTTTATTTGAAATCAAAAATATTTGGGATAAATGTAAATGATTTTAAAATTGACAAAGTAGAATAACTGAAAAAATGAAATACTTCTATATCTATTCAGATTTCACTTGAGAGTCAGAAGAAACAAGTCTACTTGAAAAGTAATCAAATATTATATTATAAATATATGCCATTTTATAGAGAAATGTGCCACATCACTAATAAAAGCAAATAATATCATAATGTTATACACCTGTTAAACTAATAATCAGAAAAACTGGGCTTCCCTGGAAGTCCAGTGGTTAAGAATCCACTTATCAATGCAGGGGACATGGGTTTGATTCCTTGCCTAGGAAGATCCCATATATCACGGGGTAACTAGGCCCATTCACCACAACTGCTGAACCTATACAATTACTAAAGCTGGTGCATCTGGAGCCCACGCTCTGCAACAAGAGATGCCACCAGAGTGAGAAGCCTGCTCACCACAATAAACAGTAGGCCCCGTTCGCCACAGCTAAAGAAAGTCCACACACAGCAACGAGACCCAGGGCAGCCAAAAAGAAATTTTAAAATATTTTTTAAAAATCATAACTAAGTACATAATACAAGTTGGGCATCTTATTTCATTTACTATTTATAGTAAGCCTATGAGATAGTTATCATCATTCCACACTTTATTGATGAGAAAATGAAGAATCAGAAATGTTACATGAAACTTTTCAGTCGTACAACTAAATAACCATATGGGTAAAAACCTGAACACTTGTCCAACTCCAAAGACCTTTTCCTTTTCATCACCCTGTGCTATGAGTCAAACACAGAACACAAAATTGTAACAAAACGTGGCTTAATTTCAAATTTGGTAAAGTCATGGGGGTAAATTGTACTCACATATTGTTGCAGGCATTATTAATGTGTTACATCTTTCTAGCAGAAAATCTTACAATATACAATGAGCTACAAGATAATCATATTGCATAGTATAATCATTCCTGGTATGTGAAAGTGTTAGTCACTCAGTCGTGTCCAAATCATTGCAATCCCTGGACTGTATGTAGCCTGCCAGGCTCCTCTGTTCATGGAATTTACCAGGCAAGAATGCTAGAGTGGGTGACCACTCCCTTTCCAGGGCATCTCCTGACCCAGGGATTGAAGCCGGGTCTCTCACACTACAGGCAGATTCTTTACAAAAGTAATCAAATGAAATACTTCTATATCTATTCAGATTTCACTTGAGAGTCAGAAGAAACAAGTCTACTTGAAAAGTAATCAAATATTATATTATAAATATATGCCATTTTATAGAGAAATGTGCCACATCACTAATAAAAGCAAATAATATCATAATGTTATACACCTGTTAAACTAATAATCAGAAAAACTGGGCTTCCCTGGAAGTCCAGTGGTTAAGAATCCACTTATCAATGCAGGGGACATGGGTTTGATTCCTTGCCTAGGAAGATCCCATATATCACGGGGTAACTAGGCCCATTCACCACAACTGCTGAACCTATACAATTACTAAAGCTGGTGCATCTGGAGCCCACGCTCTGCAACAAGAGATGCCACCAGAGTGAGAAGCCTGCTCACCACAATAAACAGTAGGCCCCGTTCGCCACAGCTAAAGAAAGTCCACACACAGCAACGAGACCCAGGGCAGCCAAAAAGAAATTTTAAAATATTTTTTAAAAATCATAACTAAGTACATAATACAAGTTGGGCATCTTATTTCATTTACTATTTATAGTAAGCCTATGAGATAGTTATCATCATTCCACACTTTATTGATGAGAAAATGAAGAATCAGAAATGTTACATGAAACTTTTCAGTCGTACAACTAAATAACCATATGGGTAAAAACCTGAACACTTGTCCAACTCCAAAGACCTTTTCCTTTTCATCACCCTGTGCTATGAGTCAAACACAGAACACAAAATTGTAACAAAACGTGGCTTAATTTCAAATTTGGTAAAGTCATGGGGGTAAATTGTACTCACATATTGTTGCAGGCATTATTAATGTGTTACATCTTTCTAGCAGAAAATCTTACAATATACAATGAGCTACAAGATAATCATATTGCATAGTATAATCATTCCTGGTATGTGAAAGTGTTAGTCACTCAGTCGTGTCCAAATCATTGCAATCCCCTGGACTGTATGTAGCCTGCCAGGCTCCTCTGTTCATGGAATTTACCAGGCAAGAATGCTAGAGTGGGTGACCACTCCCTTTTCCAGGGCATCTCCCTGACCCAGGGATTGAAGCCGGGTCTCTCACACTACAGGCAGATTCTTTACCATCTGAGCCACCAGAGAAGCCCATTCCTGGTGTACTCCCAAATACATAAGTCAAACCAGGAAAAGGGGGGTAAGGCATGTGCCCATAAGGTGAAACTGTAATGGAAAAAATAAACTACTGAAGGGTCCAACATTTCAGTATAATAGATTATCAGAGTCCAACATCCTCAACATTTTTATTATTGATCAGCAGAAGGCAATGTATATGACATAGTCTTAAATGAAAAAGAGACACACAACTTACATTGCCTATAACCATTTTAAAATCAACACATACAATGAGAAAAATGAGACAAATCTGAAATTATAGTCTATTTTTCTCTAAAGCTACCTAACTTTATAACAAATTATTGTAAGTTTGAGCACATATGTGACCATGCTATATAATATTTTGAAATGTATGCTAATTTATTGCATTAATGACCTCAGAACTGATGAGACCTTTATTCCCTGGTGTTATGGACTGAAGTGTGTTGTCCTTAACTTTTTATGTTGAAGCTGTATGCCCCAGTATGACTGTGGACCTTTAAGGAAGTAATTAAGGTTAAATGAGGTCATATGTGTAGGGGCCCTAACCTAATAGGACTGGTACTCCTATAAAAAGATAAAGAGACACTAGAGTCACCTGTGCACAGAGGAAAGGCCAAGTGAGAAGACAAGAAGACAGGCCTGACTATAAGCTGAGAAAACCTCAGAAGAATGCTACCTGACCACACCTTAGACTTCAAGCCTCCAAAATTGTGAGAAAATAAATTCGTTTTTTTAAGCCACCTAGTCTGCGGCATTTTGCTAGAATCCCTAGCAGACTAATATACCCAGAATACATATATCTAAAAATAAAAGAATTACACTGATACGTTGGATAATTTTAAACAGTAAAATTATATGTAAATGCCATAAATTATTAAAGTTCACTGCCTAAATGTTTTAAAATCACCCATTAACTTCAAAATTGCTTAACAATAGACAACAGGAATATAGTAAGTGACAAAACACTGAAGCAAGTACAGCAAGATGGCATCTCCTGACCCAGGGATTGAAGCCGGGTCTCTCACACTACAGGCAGATTCTTTACCATCTGAGCCACCAGAGAAGCCCATTCCTGGTGTACTCCCAAATACATAAGTCAAACCAGGAAAAGGGGGGTAAGGCATGTGCCCATAAGGTGAAACTGTAATGGAAAAAATAAACTACTGAAGGGTCCAACATTTCAGTATAATAGATTATCAGAGTCCAACATCCTCAACATTTTTATTATTGATCAGCAGAAGGCAATGTATATGACATAGTCTTAAATGAAAAAGAGACACACAACTTACATCGCCTATAACCATTTTAAAAATCAACACATACAATGAGAAAAATGAGACAAATCTGAAATTATAGTCTATTTTTCTCTAAAGCTACCTAACTTTATAACAAATTATTGTAAGTTTGAGCACATATGTGACCATGCTATATAATATTTTGAAATGTATGCTAATTTATTGCATTAATGACCTCAGAACTGATGAGACCTTTATTCCCTGGTGTTATGGACTGAAGTGTGTTGTCCTTAACTTTTTATGTTGAAGCTGTATGCCCCAGTATGACTGTGGACCTTTAAGGAAGTAATTAAGGTTAAATGAGGTCATATGTGTAGGGGCCCTAACCTAATAGGACTGGTACTCCTATAAAAAGATAAAGAGACACTAGAGTCACCTGTGCACAGAGGAAAGGCCAAGTGAGAAGACAAGAAGACAGGCCTGACTATAAGCTGAGAAAACCTCAGAAGAATGCTACCTGACCACACCTTAGACTTCAAGCCTCCAAAATTGTGAGAAAATAAATTCGTTTTTTTAAGCCACCTAGTCTGCGGCATTTTGCTAGAATCCCTAGCAGACTAATATACCCAGAATACATATATCTAAAAATAAAAGAATTACACTGATACGTTGGATAATTTTAAACAGTAAAATTATATGTAAATGCCATAAATTATTAAAGTTCACTGCCTAAATGTTTTAAAATCACCCATTAACTTCAAAATTGCTTAACAATAGACAACAGGAATATAGTAAGTGACAAAACACTGAAGCAAGTACAGCAAGATGGCTTACAAGCAACAGATGAGCGACAAGAGGCTAGCTGGATAGGGGTTATGCATACTGAAATGCAACGATTCTTAGAAGAAATAGCAGGAAAGGAACATATCGCTGCGCATTTTGTGCAGAGGTCTCTTTTATTACTCCATTAGGACATAAAGCAAAGAGAAGATCCAATTTTAGAGAAAATATGAGGTATTATATAAGTTACTATAATATCTAAACCTTACCACTATTTATTATATGTACGTTTTATGAACTGTACTTTTTTTTCTAACTTAATTGTTGCTGATTATCTAGAATTAGTGAGGAAGTTGCTAGTTACTTAATAAAATGATGTGCTATGTTCCCAGCACCAAGAGCAGTGTCTGTTGAATTAATGTAGAAGGTCCTTTTGAATAAGAGTTTTTATTAATAAGTTGATTAAATCTGAATGAGACTGTTAAAGAAGACTATCTAGAAGAAAAAAGGTAAAACTTTCTAATTCCCAAGTTAGGAAGTCTTTAAAAATGTAACACAGGGAGAAAGGATATTGTTAATACTATGACATTATAGGTAAAGACAACATATTAACTGTAACCAGAAAGGAGAACTACATAAGGTATATTTAATTTCTTTTCCTACTTTTTATTTAAGCTTTCATTCCTATCTAAACTGCTGACAGAGGAAGACACATAATTTAGGAATAAAACTGTCTCACAGTTCTGGTACATATAGAATATATGTAGCTTACATCTCATCAATTAATATATTTTACCATTTCTTCTAAGTTTCACACAGTAAATGAGTTATATTGTGCGTGTGTGTGTGTGTGTGTGTGTGTGTGTGTATGTGCGAGCTCCAACTTTTTGGGATCCCATGGACTGTAGCCCACCTGGCTCTTCAGTCCATGGAATTTCCCAGGCAAGAATACTAAAGTGGTTGCCATTTCTTGTTGAAGGGGATCCTCCCATCCAGGGATCGAATCCACATCTCTTCAGTCTTCTGCACTGACAGGGGATTCTTTACTATCGCACCACTTGTGAAGCTCAAGAGTTATGTAGACTATATGGTATTTTGCTGATTTGATATGTCATAATCTGTTTATTTAACCCTCTTTTATTGGTTGCTTCAATTTATTTCCACTGTTGCAAGACAAGGGCCTAAAGCAGCTGGAACTACTTTTACCTATAATAAATATAATTTTATATTTTATATTGCATCATTTGATCTATATATTGTAGCAAGTAAAGAGAAGATCCAATTTTAGAGAAAATATGAGGTATTATATAAGTTACTATAATATCTAAACCTTACCACTATTTATTATATGTACGTTTTATGAACTGTACTTTTTTTTCTAACTTAATTGTTGCTGATTATCTAGAATTAGTGAGGAAGTTGCTAGTTACTTAATAAAATGATGTGCTATGTTCCCAGCACCAAGAGCAGTGTCTGTTGAATTAATGTAGAAGGTCCTTTTGAATAAGAGTTTTTATTAATAAGTTGATTAAATCTGAATGAGACTGTTAAAGAAGACTATCTAGAAGAAAAAAGGTAAAACTTTCTAATTCCCAAGTTAGGAAGTCTTTAAAAATGTAACACAGGGAGAAAGGATATTGTTAATACTATGACATTATAGGTAAAGACAACATATTAACTGTAACCAGAAAGGAGAACTACATAAGGTATATTTAATTTCTTTTCCTACTTTTTATTTAAGCTTTCATTCCTATCTAAACTGCTGACAGAGGAAGACACATAATTTAGGAATAAAACTGTCTCACAGTTCTGGTACATATAGAATATATGTAGCTTACATCTCATCAATTAATATATTTTACCATTTCTTCTAAGTTTCACACAGTAAATGAGTTATATTGTGCGTGTGTGTGTGTGTGTGTGTGTGTGTGTGTGTATGTGCGAGCTCCAACTTTTTGGGATCCCATGGACTGTAGCCCACCTGGCTCTTCAGTCCATGGAATTTCCCAGGCAAGAATACTAAAGTGGTTGCCATTTCTTGTTGAAGGGGATCCTCCCATCCAGGGATCGAATCCACATCTCTTCAGTCTTCTGCACTGACAGGGGATTCTTTACTATCGCACCACTTGTGAAGCTCAAGAGTTATGTAGACTATATGGTATTTTGCTGATTTGATATGTCATAATCTGTTTATTTAACCCTCTTTTATTGGTTGCTTCAATTTATTTCCACTGTTGCAAGACAAGGGCCTAAAGCAGCTGGAACTACTTTTACCTATAATAAATATAATTTTATATTTTATATTGCATCATTTGATCTATATATTGTAGCAAGTAAAGGAATATATACTGTACAGAGAGTTAAACATAATACCGTAGTAAAACTCTTAAGCTTTTACCTCTTCAATTTGGTACTGATCCTTAGTACAGAACATTTTGGGGCTTCCCAGGTGGCAACAGTGGTAAAGAACTCACCTGCCAATGAAGGAGACTTAAGAGATGCGGGTCTGATCCCTGGGTCGGGAAGATACCCTGGAGGAGGGCATGACAACATATTCCAGTATTCTCTTCTGGTGGGTTACAGTCCACAGGGTCACAAAGAGTTGGACATGACTGAAATGACTTAGCACGCATGCACATGTGGTATATTACATTGCTTTGAGCATGAGATTACTGTATTCACTTATGATACAAGGAATTATTCCTTGTTTATGCTCAGAACATGCACATGCTCAGAACAAGTTCAGATCCACAGAATTTAAGATAAGCACATTACCTTTGGTAATTTATTTACCTTCGGTAATTATAACAAGTTCAATAACTGGGTATCCTCTTTCTCTTTCCTACTTTTTAAAAAACTCTTATCTATTCCCATATATTCACTTTCTTATTAGAAACAATGTCAAATATATATTGAACACCAAATCAACTATACTTCAATAAAAAGAGGGGAAAAAAGCACACATTTTTTTGGGCCTTCCCTGGTGGTCCAGTGGGTAAGGACACCGCCTTGCAGTGCAAGGGCACCCGGGTTCGATCCCTGGCCTGGGAAGACCCCACGTGCCGCAGAGTGGCTGGACTGATGTGTCCAACTACCAAGCCGGAGCTCTGGCGCTCTGCAACAACAGAGGCCACTGTGATGGGAGGCCCACAGGAGCCAAAGAACAAAGACGGATGAAAATAGATAAATGGACCAAGAAGTGGCCAAAAAAAAAAAACCCACACACATTTTGACTGCAAAATGAAATACAACATAAATGAAAACCTCTGCGCCGTAGACTATATGGTATTTTGCTGATTTGATATGTCATAATCTGTTTATTTAACCCTCTTTTATTGGTTGCTTCAATTTATTTCCACTGTTGCAAGACAAGGGCCTAAAGCAGCTGGAACTACTTTTACCTATAATAAATATAATTTTATATTTTATATTGCATCATTTGATCTATATATTGTAGCAAGTAAAGGAATATATACTGTACAGAGAGTTAAACATAATACCGTAGTAAAACTCTTAAGCTTTTACCTCTTCAATTTGGTACTGATCCTTAGTACAGAACATTTTGGGGCTTCCCAGGTGGCAACAGTGGTAAAGAACTCACCTGCCAATGAAGGAGACTTAAGAGATGCGGGTCTGATCCCTGGGTCGGGAAGATACCCTGGAGGAGGGCATGACAACATATTCCAGTATTCTCTTCTGGTGGGTTACAGTCCACAGGGTCACAAAGAGTTGGACATGACTGAAATGACTTAGCACGCATGCACATGTGGTATATTACATTGCTTTGAGCATGAGATTACTGTATTCACTTATGATACAAGGAATTATTCCTTGTTTATGCTCAGAACATGCACATGCTCAGAACAAGTTCAGATCCACAGAATTTAAGATAAGCACATTACCTTTGGTAATTTATTTACCTTCGGTAATTATAACAAGTTCAATAACTGGGTATCCTCTTTCTCTTTCCTACTTTTTAAAAAACTCTTATCTATTCCCATATATTCACTTTCTTATTAGAAACAATGTCAAATATATATTGAACACCAAATCAACTATACTTCAATAAAAAGAGGGGAAAAAAGCACACATTTTTTTGGGCCTTCCCTGGTGGTCCAGTGGGTAAGGACACCGCCTTGCAGTGCAAGGGGCACCGGTTCGATCCCTGGACTGGGAAGACCCCACGTGCCGCAGAGTGGCTGGACTGATGTGTCCAACTACCAAGCCGGAGCTCTGGCGCTCTGCAACAACAGAGGCCACTGTGATGGGAGGCCCACAGGAGCCAAAGAACAAAGACGGATGAAAATAGATAAATGAAAGACCAACAGAAGTGGCCAAAAAAAAAACAAACCCACACACATTTTGACTGCAAAAAAATGAAATACAACATAAATATCACTGAACAACCTCTATGCGCCAAACACTATTTTAAATACATGCTATCTTATTTAATGTCTCTCATATGTTGCAGTTCATATGGAACAAGAAAAGAACAACTAGTGCATTTCAAATTTTAAAATACACTTAAAGACTTGTATATCCTAATAATCCCACACCTTGCTCCAATACTATAATAGCAACTCTGATAAGAACAAGTTCTATTCACACAGCATTTGTCAATAATGCTATGTAAACCATAATTTACACAATATTTTCAAATTTCACTAATCACTTTTTAAAGAAAGAAATTACTATTCCACAAAAATATAAAGATAAATTCAGAGATTAAATTTCACGAGTGTGAACTGGCATGGATAAAAGTAGAATTCAGGTCTCCTGGGCCAACTGGGATCCCTTCCCCTGTGAATGAGAAATGAAGAAAGATTCACAACTGCAGAAGGTTAGAAAACCACTTTTGTAGACTCCAGGATGGGTAGAAGCTATAGCCCAAAGAGAAAAGTAAATCTCTACCCAGGTGGCTCAGCGGGAAGGAATCCTCGACTGCCAATAAGCCTGCCAACGAAGGAGAAGCAGATTCTATTCCTGGGCTGAGAAGATTCCCTGGAGAAGGAAATGGCAACCCACTCCAGTATTCTTGCCTGGGAAATCCTGTGAACAGAGAAGCCTGGTAGTCTGGAGTTTCAAGAGTTGGACATGACTTAACAACTAAACAACAACACACAGGAACTAGCTCCAGTCTTGGTATTAAACAGTATCCTTCCGTCAAGAGCTTGACTCCCCACCAGTGAAGCACTTAAGAAATACCATAGTAACTACTAATTAAAAATGGTTGTTCTGACTGCTAGGAATACTGTGCTTTATTTCTTCGACCTGGAATTCCTTAGAATAGCACTTTACACTGTGAATATGCCTCTCTTTGCACAATTATTATATGATTAGAATGTATAAGATATTATGAAGTAATAAATACAAATACAGAGTGTTTTGCATCACTTTAAGTAGATCTGTATAAACAGCTAGGAAACATTCTCAGAGCACTTCATATAAGTAGGCCTACATATAAGTAGGCCTACATATAAGCAGGCTGACAACAGGTTGGTAAAGTTGATAAAAACTGAAAGTTAAGTACAAAAGTCCAAAACTTGTTGTAAATACAAACATAAAAAAAACCTTGTAGCCTTCCTTTATCCCACATGTACACATATTAACCACTGAGAGGCATCGATTCTAAGAATTTCTTGTAAATTCTTAATTTCCTTTGATGCTCCTTTACTTAGATTACCCAATGATCACCTGGCAAGGAACAGACATACTAGTATCCATGGAAATGCAGTAACTCAGCCTCTCAAAAATTTTAACATGATGTCAACAGAGGCATACCAAGAAAGACTTTACTCTTTTGGTAATTATAAGCCAAGGATAAGAGGGAAATATATTTGCTTAATAGTATAATTAAAACTCATTATGCAAAGGAAAATCAAAGGGAAAACAAGGTTTAGGAGAAGTGCTGAGTTTTGGGCACAAATATACATGGAAAATTACTCAATTTTTCAGTGACCTTATATTTAAAGAAATTAAATTGTACTCTGGTAAGAAGATCATTCAACAATTTCCACAATTTTAGAAAAAATCTAAACTTCTGCTGATATGGTCAATCTCATAATAAAATTTTCTAAAGAACATATGTAAAAATGACCTCAACTCAACAGAGATATTATCAGGGTTAAGGTTTTCAAAAAGAAGACCAAAAAACCCAAAGATCAGATAAGGTCAATCACATCCAAAGAAATCAGATAAAAATTTAAGACTTCTTTATGTAGCTTAAAAATGCTATCATCCATACGAAACATTTTAAAATATAAGCAAGTCCTGAGCTTTTTATAAATGTTGATGACTCTGTTGCCTGAAATCAATCAAACACTAATTTCTATTTTATAACCTAAGCACTCAAGATTTGCTTCTTTCCTTTCATTTTCAAATTGTGTATTACCATGACATGAGTAAATCAAAAGTCCTACTTATTAAAAGTTATCAATACAATTCTGCTCTAAATAGTTGCAACATTTGTCAGTTCTTACGAAGAGATAATAGCAGAAAGTCTCGTTTAATTCTCAACTTTGTCAGGAGAAGATGATTTGGTCATTTCTCCCTCTAAATTGCATTTAATGTACAAAAGTAGATCAATGGGATTAAAAAGGGTAAAAGATAAACAAATAATTTTAGACCGGCTCCAAAATAAGAGTTCAGAGTATAACATAATAAAAAGCCTTCTAAATCAATCTTTTACTAGTAATTACTATCATTCATTGAATTTCTAAAGTAGTGTTATTTTCTAAAAATAGTACTAATTAGGTAAACTGTTTTATAATGAGCAAATAGATCATTATAAAACACCAATAATTAAAAACCCCTCTTTCCCCTTATTCATCACAATACCTTCTCTTACTGGCTCATTGGTTGATTCTCCTTTTAGACTCAGCATCCTGGAGAAGCCATTGGAGAGAGTAGAGAAAATGCCACGGATGAAATATCCCTGCTGCTCAGACTCCACTGAACCCACTGAGGTCGGCCACCGTTTAACAGATCTGACACTGGAGCGGGATTCTGGCTCTGAAAGAGATCTCCTGAATGGAACCTGAAGTGACCAAGTGGTGACCAGGTTCTGCTTCTCCACTGATATTCCAAGGACCTCGTTAACAGAGGAAGAAACATTATCCCCAACCATCTTTGGCAGGACCTCTTGTTGTAGTTCATCCAAGTGTCCATTATTATTTTGCAGCTGCTCCCTTTTGCCCCCTTTCCACCTTAAGCTGTGATGTGTTTGCCACCGATATGCACCCAGTGGCTTTCCTAGACTGGAAACAGCCTGTTCAAAAACCCAAAGATCAGATAAGGTCAATCACATCCAAAGAAATCAGATAAAAATTTAAGACTTCTTTATGTAGCTTAAAAATGCTATCATCCATACGAAACATTTTAAAATATAAGCAAGTCCTGAGCTTTTTATAAATGTTGATGACTCTGTTGCCTGAAATCAATCAAACACTAATTTCTATTTTATAACCTAAGCACTCAAGATTTGCTTCTTTCCTTTCATTTTCAAATTGTGTATTACCATGACATGAGTAAATCAAAAGTCCTACTTATTAAAAGTTATCAATACAATTCTGCTCTAAATAGTTGCAACATTTGTCAGTTCTTACGAAGAGATAATAGCAGAAAGTCTCGTTTAATTCTCAACTTTGTCAGGAGAAGATGATTTGGTCATTTCTCCCTCTAAATTGCATTTAATGTACAAAAGTAGATCAATGGGATTAAAAAGGGTAAAAGATAAACAAATAATTTTAGACCGGCTCCAAAATAAGAGTTCAGAGTATAACATAATAAAAAAAGCCTTCTAAATCAATCTTTTACTAGTAATTACTATCATTCATTGAATTTCTAAAGTAGTGTTATTTTCTAAAAATAGTACTAATTAGGTAAACTGTTTTATAATGAGCAAATAGATCATTATAAAACACCAATAATTAAAAACCCCTCTTTCCCCTTATTCATCACAATACCTTCTCTTACTGGCTCATTGGTTGATTCTCCTTTTAGACTCAGCATCCTGGAGAAGCCATTGGAGAGAGTAGAGAAAATGCCACGGATGAAATATCCCTGCTGCTCAGACTCCACTGAACCCACTGAGGTCGGCCACCGTTTAACAGATCTGACACTGGAGCGGGATTCTGGCTCTGAAAGAGATCTCCTGAATGGAACCTGAAGTGACCAAGTGGTGACCAGGTTCTGCTTCTCCACTGATATTCCAAGGACCTCGTTAACAGAGGAAGAAACATTATCCCCAACCATCTTTGGCAGGACCTCTTGTTGTAGTTCATCCAAGTGTCCATTATTATTTTGCAGCTGCTCCCTTTTGCCCCCTTTCCACCTTAAGCTGTGATGTGTTTGCCACCGATATGCACCCAGTGGCTTTCCTAGACTGGAAACAGCCTGTTCATTTTTCTTCCTCTTGCTTTTCACTGAACCATACCATGGATAACTCTTCAAGCTTGTTCCTATCTCTGAGTGTGCATAAGCTGGTTCTGACAAAGATCTTCGATAGCCTGGAAAACACGGTGATTGTCTCTTAAAGATGTTCATCTTCCTGGACTCCATTTTTTAACAACTTCTCAAAACTTTAAATTTCCTTTGCTCTGTCGTCTTTGCAGTTGAACCACACTTGTCCGTGCAGTGAAAAACATTCAACTGCTTAAGCAGCTTTCTTTGTGTGGCTTTGAACCACAGCAGATGTTGCTGCTTAAGAGCTGGTGTCATATTATTACCCCCATTTCCCCAGATCTCCAAAATTTCAGCAAGTACCCAAAGAACTCCTGTCTGAAGCAAATTATCTTCAGAATACAGCAAAAGAAGACCATCTCGCTTCCTGCAATAGGTTACACTGAGTTTTCAGGAAATGGTTTTTTTTTAAAAAAAATGAGAAGTGAAATAAAAGTGACAAAAAAACCCACAGACACCTTTAGGGACCAATAGCAGTTAAGCATTCACTATGTGAATGATATTGGGTTAAAAACAGATTGTGAAAGTACTCAAGCTGACATGCACACTTTCCAGAAGAAGAAAACTTGCCTAAAAGCCTGCTCTCTAAGTGACAGCAGGCTAGTCAGAATAGTTTTTAAAGCTGGTATTGCAAGAAAATTCTTGTTATTTACCCCACAACTTCTCTCAAAGCTAATACTATTTTTCAATCAACAGGTAAAGTCATACACTGTTCTGTGCAAGGGGGAACTTCAAAGACGAGGGAAAAAGAATAAAAGACTACCAAAATATAAAGCCATCTTTAATGTAAACAAATTAGGGATAATTTTAAAAGCACAAGTCGACAGAAAAAGAGAAAAGGGATAGTGGATGCTTGCTATGAACGACAGCAAAGGAAAAGGAAAGTCTTAAGACTTTGTGGGAACTGGAACACTGGAAAGTACATATTTAAATGATTTCTAGAAGGGAAAAGTTTGCTTTATAAATCTAATTGGGATAAGTTGTCTGGAAAAATATTCCCTATCTATTTAACCAAAAAAATTCCTTTAATCTTCTTTGTGCTATTCACAACCTAAAAAAAAGAGCTGACTACTTAAAATTTTGTTAAAGCAAAGAACCCTATATTGAACCAAGATCATGAATGCCAAGTTTTTGGCTGGTTAATTTTTTTTTCAAATCTCAGCTCATAAACTCTTGAAAATAGGGGTTTTGAATGGAAAGCCTGACAGACTTAAGACCATCAATAAAACAGATAGAACATGGCAATCAAATCATTTTGCAAGTTGTATAAAAAATGATGATTTCATGTGGAAAACTAGAAAACCATCCAGTTATTTGGTAGAATATGTACAATGGAAAACAGTTCTTACACTGAGTCTCTTTCTTACAACTGCCAAATAGTGAAGTTAGTAACATATCTATTCTTTAAAACATTAAAGTTATTTAATAACATTCTAGTTATTTCCATTATCATAAAGCAATAATATCGTCATCATGTGTTTATGTAGTCTCTAAATTTATACATTTGTATATTAAGGAAATGTTGAAGTACTCGACTTTCTCCAAAGTATATCAAATTAGAGTATATTGCATTCATAAAATTTTCTCATCTTAAGAAAAACACTTAGAAATATGAATCTGTATAAAGAGAAAACCAATAAACATTTAAGATCTAATCCCTATTAATGGCACATCACATAATCCACAAAAACTAATCTGTGATGGAAAATAAGCCTAAATGTAAAATATGAAATGATAAAGCTTGTGAAAGAAATCACAGGAGAATATTTTTGTGAACTGAGGGTAGGCAAAGATTTCTTAGAATAAAAAAAGTAATAACCAGACTTCCCTGGTGGTTTAATGCTTAGGAATCCACCTGCCAGTGCAGGGGACATCAGTTCGATCCCTGGTCTGGGAAGATTCTGCATACTGCAGGGCAACTAAGCCAGTGCGCCGCAACTACTGAACCCATATTCTAGAGTCCATGGGCCACAACTCCAGAGCCTGCACCCCTAGAGCCTGTTCCGCAACAAAAGAAGTTGAAGCCCACCCCAAAGTGAAGCCCACACACCACAATGAAGAGTAGCCTTTGCCTGCTGCAATTAGAGAAAGCCTGGGCACTGCAACAAAGACCTAGCACAGCCAAAGATAAAATAGAATCAATTTTGTAAAAACTAGTAACCCGGATAGGAAAACATTAATAGCTATGAATTCATACAAAGCCTTAATATGTCTGAAAGACATTAAATGCCAAGTTTGGCTGGTTAATTTTCAAATCTCAGCTCATAAACTCTTGAAAATAGGGGTTTTGAATGGAAAGCCTGACAGACTTAAGACCATCAATAAAACAGATAGAACATGGCAATCAAATCATTTTGCAAGTTGTATAAAAAATGATGATTTCATGTGGAAAACTAGAAAACCATCCAGTTATTTGGTAGAATATGTACAATGGAAAACAGTTCTTACACTGAGTCTCTTTCTTACAACTGCCAAATAGTGAAGTTAGTAACATATCTATTCTTTAAAACATTAAAGTTATTTAATAACATTCTAGTTATTTCCATTATCATAAAGCAATAATATCGTCATCATGTGTTTATGTAGTCTCTAAATTTATACATTTGTATATTAAGGAAATGTTGAAGTACTCGACTTTCTCCAAAGTATATCAAATTAGAGTATATTGCATTCATAAAATTTTCTCATCTTAAGAAAAACATTTAGAAATATGAATCTGTATAAAGAGAAAACCAATAAACATTTAAGATCTAATCCCTATTAATGGCACATCACATAATCCACAAAAACTAATCTGTGATGGAAAATAAGCCTAAATGTAAAATATGAAATGATAAAGCTTGTGAAAGAAATCACAGGAGAATATTTTTGTGAACTGAGGGTAGGCAAAGATTTCTTAGAATAAAAAAAGTAATAACCAGACTTCCCTGGTGGTTTAATGCTTAGGAATCCACCTGCCAGTGCAGGGGACATCAGTTCGATCCCTGGTCTGGGAAGATTCTGCATACTGCAGGGCAACTAAGCCAGTGCGCCGCAACTACTGAACCCATATTCTAGAGTCCATGGGCCACAACTCCAGAGCCTGCACCCCTAGAGCCTGTTCCGCAACAAAAGAAGTTGAAGCCCACCCCAAAGTGAAGCCCACACACCACAATGAAGAGTAGCCTTTGCCTGCTGCAATTAGAGAAAGCCTGGGCACTGCAACAAAGACCTAGCACAGCCAAAGATAAAATAGAATCAATTTTGTAAAAACTAGTAACCCAGATAGGAAAACATTAATAGCTATGAATTCATACAAATTAAGTCCTTAATATGTCTGAAAGACATTAAATCAATAAGCAAGCTACAAAATGGGAGAACATATTCACAACACACACATCTCACAATTTGCACCACAAAATATAAAGAACTCCCGCAACTTACTAAAAAAAAACAAAAAACCAATTTTTAAAAATAGGCCAAGAGAGTCGTACAAGAAAGCTATATGAATGGTCAATAAACACAGTGGGAAATGGACTCAACCCCACTAGGATTTAGAGAAATGCAAATTAAAGCCAGAATGAGGTATCACTCACATTCACTAAAATAGCTAACATTTAAAGGGCTAATAACACCAGATGTTGGGGAGGATGTGGAGCAACCAGAAATCTCATAATTAGTACTGAAGACCTGAAATGCTTCAATTACTACGAGACAAATTTGACAATTTTATTTTTACAAAGATAAACATACATGTATCCAATGTACATCAGTTCCACTCATAGGCATTTACTCAAGAGAAATGAAAATATACAAACTGGAACTTCATGTTTAAAGCAGCTTTATTTACAATACCCATAAACTGAAAACAACCCAAATGTCTATCACAGTAGAATGGATAAACAAAGTGTGGTGTTTTCATACAGTTGTATGCAACTGAGCTATAAAAAGAATAAACTACTAATAAACAAAACAATGTGAATGAATACCACAGATATTATGCCAACAACAACAAAAACTAGACACAAAAAAACACACACCGTATGATTTCATTTCTACTGAGTTCTAAAATAGGCTAAACTAATCTTTAAAGATGGGAAAAAATAAGAAAGCAGTTGTCACTGGGAAGGCATTATTAGTAAGAAAGGAACACAGGAAACTTCCTAGGGCTAAGGAAATTTTCTAACTCTTGATATATATTTGAGTCTGGGTGTGTTTATTTGTCAAAACTCATCCAAATGTTCCCTTAAGATTTATGCATTTTCCCATAATTAAATTTTACCTTTAAAGAACTGCAAATACTATAGTTAGGTGTACTTACCTAGTGTAATGGGTTAGCAATTCTGAAAAAACTTTCTATGTATTTTAGACTTGAGAAAAGGAGTGAATGCATTAAAGGGAATGAATGAGAAGATGAATAAATACATACAGACAGACAGACCAGTACTGGAGCAAACCAGTATCATACACCTCCAGATATACTGAACTGTGAAAGAATAGCTTGTGATTTATCTATGCAAAAAAGAAGCATAAACTAAATCTAACCACAAGCAGCATCAGATAACCCTGAATTAAAGAGATCTACGAAATAACTATATCCTTTGCTTAAAAAGTGTCAAGGTCAAGAAAATTAGAGAAAAGTTGTAGAACTGCTGTTAATTCAAGAGACTAAGGAGAAACAATGAAAAGTAATGCATAGGGCTTCCTTGGTGGTCCAGTGGGTAAGGACACCGCCTTGCAATGCAAGGGGCGCTGGTTCGAGCCCTGGCCTGGGAGGATCCCACGTGCCGCGGAGCGGCTGGACCGATGTGTCCAATTACCGAGCCAGAGCTCTGGAGCGCATGCGCCCAGAGCCGGTGCTCTGCGACAACAGAGGCCACCACGATGGGAGGCCCACACGGGCCAAAGAACAAAGATGGATGAAAATAGACAAATGAAAGACCAATAGAAGTAGCCCGCCTGCTCCCCTCCCTCCCCACCCCAGCCCCCCAAAATAAATAAATAAATAAATCTTAAAAAAAAAAAAGTAATGCATAATTTTGGATCTGATCCTAAAGTTTGGAGAAAAGCTATAAAAAACATTACAGAGACAATTGACAAAATCTGAATATGGACTGTGAATTAGATAATAGAATTATTTTAACATTATGATGTCTCATTTCAATTATGAAAAAGTGAAAGTCACTTTGCTGTGTCCGACTCTTTGTGACCCCATGAACTGTAAAGTTTGCCAGGCTCCTCTGTCCATGGGATTCTCCAGGCAAGAATACTGGAGTGGGTTGCCATGCCCTCCTCCAGGGGGCCTTCCCAACCAGGGATCAAACCCAGGTCTTCCTCATTGTGGGAAGATTATTTACCATCTGAGCAACAAAGGAAGCCCGAGAGTACTGGAGTGGATGGCCTATCCTTTCTCCAGGGGATCTTTCTGAGCCAGGAATCGAACTGAGGTCTCCTGCATTGCAGGCAGATTCTTTATCAGGGAAGCCCTCGATTATGTTCTTACTCAAGAAATTCCCACTGAAATATTTAGGGACCTTAGGAGCATGATGTTTCCAGTTTACTCTCAAAGAACTCAAGGAATAACTACACATGTGAAAATATATAAAACATAACCAAACAGGGCTTCCCCTGGTGGTCCAGTGGGTAAGGACACCGCCTTGCAGTGCAAGGGGCGCTGGTTCGATCCCTGGCCTGGGAAGATCCCACGTGCCGCGGAGCAGCTGGACCGATGTGTCCAATTACCGAGCTGGAGCTCAGGGGTGCATGCACCCAGAGCCGGCGTTCTGCGACGACAGATGCCACCGCGATGCGAGGCCCACAGGAGCCAAAGAACAAAGATGGATGAAAATGGAGAAACGAAGGACCAATAGAAGTGGCCCGCCCACTCCCCTGTATCCCCAACCCGACCCCCGCCCAAAAATAAATGAATAAATAAATCTTTAAAAAAAGAAAAAAAAAACAAACAAACAGAGCAAACTGTACAGAATTATTGAACCTAGGTAAAGGGTCCCCAGTGGCTCAGTGGTAAAGAATCTGCCTGCAATGAAGGAGAACACAGGTGACTCAGGTTCAGTTCCTGGGTCAGGAAGATCTCCTGGAGAAGGAAATGGCAACCTACCCCAGTATTCTTGCCTGGAAAATTTTATGGTAAGAGGAGCTTGGTGGGCTATAGGCAGTGTGGTCTGAAAGAGTTGGTGACCGAACACTCACACACACATGAATATGGACTGTGAATTAGATAATAGAATTATTTTAACATTATGATGTCTCATTTCAATTATGAAAAAGTGAAAGTCACTTTGCTGTGTCCGACTCTTTGTGACCCCATGAACTGTAAAGTTTGCCAGGCTCCTCTGTCCATGGGATTCTCCAGGCAAGAATACTGGAGTGGGTTGCCATGCCCTCCTCCAGGGGGCCTTCCCAACCAGGGATCAAACCCAGGTCTTCCTCATTGTGGGCAGATTCTTTACCATCTGAGCAACAAAGGAAGCCCGAGAGTACTGGAGTGGATGGCCTATCCTTTCTCCAGGGGATCTTTCTGAGCCAGGAATCGAACTGAGGTCTCCTGCATTGCAGGCAGATTCTTTATCAGGGAAGCCCTCGATTATGTTCTTACTCAAGAAATTCCCACTGAAATATTTAGGGACCTTAGGAGCATGATGTTTCCAGTTTACTCTCAAAGAACTCAAGGAATAACTACACATGTGAAAATATATAAAACATAACCAAACAGGGCTTCCCCTGGTGGTCCAGTGGGTAAGGACACCGCCTTGCAGTGCAAGGGGCGCTGGTTCGATCCCTGGCCTGGGAAGATCCCACGTGCCGCGGAGCAGCTGGACCGATGTGTCCAATTACCGAGCTGGAGCTCAGGGGTGCATGCACCCAGAGCCGGCGTTCTGCGACGACAGATGCCACCGCGATGCGAGGCCCACAGGAGCCAAAGAACAAAGATGGATGAAAATGGAGAAACGAAGGACCAATAGAAGTGGCCCGCCCACTCCCCTGTATCCCCAACCCGACCCCCGCCCAAAAATAAATGAATAAATAAATCTTTAAAAAAAGAAAAAAAAAACAAACAAACAGAGCAAACTGTACAGAATTATTGAACCTAGGTAAAGGGTCCCCAGTGGCTCAGTGGTAAAGAATCTGCCTGCAATGAAGGAGAACACAGGTGACTCAGGTTCAGTTCCTGGGTCAGGAAGATCTCCTGGAGAAGGAAATGGCAACCTACCCCAGTATTCTTGCCTGGAAAATTTTATGGTAAGAGGAGCTTGGTGGGCTATAGGCAGTGTGGTCTGAAAGAGTTGGACATGACCGAACACTCACACACACATGTACACAAAGGGTATATAGGAGTTTCTTGTACGCTTACAAATTTTCTGTATGTTTGAAATTACTTCAAAATAAGACATACCGCAAGTAAATTTTTTTTAATTTCAAAACTATTTCCTTTGAGTCTATAACATATTTTTATTATTAATATTGTAATGGTCTATATTTCAGAGTATCTTTTGAGTAATATATGTAACAAAATTTATAGTTTCACAGCTTTCATGAAAAGGAAATAAATCAAGATCACCTTATTTAAACATCTCAGTGAAAAACTGAGACTGTAATTTTGAGAAAAGTTGCAGCATAGAAGTAGAACTTGAGCCCCTTAATTGACAGTGTAAAATTCAGAGACTCAGTGTTAAATGAAAAGATACTTTTACACTAAATAGGTAAGGTAAAAATAATTACTGTAGTTTCTAAACTTATCAACTCAATTCTTTTGAGGAACTACTACAATTCTTCATAACATAAACTTTCCTATTTAAAGGAATATGGAAGTTCAAAAGCATTAAACTGCACAGAAAAAGATTCGAACGAAATCAAAAAGCAAAAGAACTACAGACTAAGTAGGAATTATCAAACAAATGAAGGGATTCACCTGTATCAAAGCTGGCTGAAGTTGGATTTGGCAAATGCTTCAAATTATCTTCCATTATTATGAAAGCCTAAGATCATTTATGTTAGTTATTTTTCCAAGGTTTATCTTTCACCTGAATTTAAGATAATAACTTGACACTCTGCATTTTCTGAATTTTATCAAATATACATAATAAATTTATAATTTTTAAGAAAATATTCACAGATTTTATCATTTTTAATTAGGAACAATGACACTACTACCACTGAACTACCACATTCATTATGAATCCTAGTATAAAAATTGACTGCTGGGGCTTCCCTGGTGGTCCAGTGGGTAAGGACACTGCCTTGCAGTGCAAGGGGCGCCGGTTCGATCCCTGGCCTGGGAAGATCCCACGTGCCGCAGAGCACCTGGACCGATGTGTCCAATTACCGAGCCGGAGCTCTGGAGCACATGCACTCAGAGGCGGTGCTCTGTGACAACTGAGGCCACCACGATGGGAAGCCCACATGGGCCAAAGAACAAAGATGGAAGAAAAATAGACAAATGAAAGACCAATAGAAGTGGCCCGCCAGCCCCCACCCCTCCCCACCCCATCCCCTCCAAAATAAATAAATAAATGTTTAAAAAAAAATTGCCTGCTGATTAGTCATAACAAGAACATCACTACAACACCACAAGCATCAATTATTATTTTCTTAATAATAATTTGATATTTAAAGTACAGCTTTAAGAATCACCCTAATTGCTAAATCAAAAGAAACATCTGAGTTATCTAAATAAACATACACGTATTTATATTCATATAGAGACGTTGTGAAAATTGTTACTGAGGACCTGACACATATCAGGCACTGAATTAAGACCAGAGGAACAAAAAAGAACAAATCACATACTGTTCCTGCTCTCCTGAAACTGCCAGGTGACCAGGAAGGACTGACATTTTAGGGAGTCTACAGAATGTTCGGAAGTTCAAAAGCATTAAACTGCACAGAAAAAGATTCGAACGAAATCAAAAAGCAAAAGAACTACAGACTAAGTAGGAATTATCAAACAAATGAAGGGATTCACCTGTATCAAAGCTGGCTGAAGTTGGATTTGGCAAATGCTTCAAATTATCTTCCATTATTATGAAAGCCTAAGATCATTTATGTTAGTTATTTTTCCAAGGTTTATCTTTCACCTGAATTTAAGATAATAACTTGACACTCTGCATTTTCTGAATTTTATCAAATATACATAATAAATTTATAATTTTTAAGAAAATATTCACAGATTTTATCATTTTTAATTAGGAACAATGACACTACTACCACTGAACTACCACATTCATTATGAATCCTAGTATAAAAATTGACTGCTGGGGCTTCCCTGGTGGTCCAGTGGGTAAGGACACTGCCTTGCAGTGCAAGGGGCGCCGGTTCGATCCCTGGCCTGGGAAGATCCCACGTGCCGCAGAGCACCTGGACCGATGTGTCCAATTACCGAGCCGGAGCTCTGGAGCACATGCACTCAGAGGCGGTGCTCTGTGACAACTGAGGCCACCACGATGGGAAGCCCACATGGGCCAAAGAACAAAGATGGAAGAAAAATAGACAAATGAAAGACCAATAGAAGTGGCCCGCCAGCCCCCACCCCTCCCACCCCATGCCTCCAAAATAAATAAATAAATGTTTAAAAAAAAATTGCCTGCTGATTAGTCATAACAAGAACATCACTACAACACCACAAGCATCAATTATTATTTTCTTAATAATAATTTGATATTTAAAGTACAGCTTTAAGAATCACCCTAATTGCTAAATCAAAAGAAACATCTGAGTTATCTAAATAAACATACACGTATTTATATTCATATAGAGACGTTGTGAAAATTGTTACTGAGGACCTGACACATATCAGGCACTGAATTAAGACCAGAGGAACAAAAAAGAACAAATCACATACTGTTCCTGCTCTCCTGAAACTGCCAGGTGACCAGGAAGGACTGACATTTTAGGGGAGTCTACAGAATGTTCGGAAGTGTGAAATTGTCTAAGGCACAAGAGATATGACCAATTTCTTTTCAGATTCTCCTGATCTTGAGATTCAACTGTTATACTCAATTCTACTATGCAATAATGTGACATGCATTTCTAAATATCATCACACTATACAAAATTGCACCATAAAATTTCAATGCTTTTGAGGACAGCGGGTTTGGGAAGCAATGTTTAGGAACAATGACACATAAACAAAGGTAAGAAGCTAATAAAAATTGTACGCCATTTTGCACATGTTAAATAATTAAGAAACATCAAACTTCTAAGGTAAATACAGCATGTTACTTCAAAAAAAAAAAAAACCCTCAAGTTTGCATGTGGAGGTGGGCACAGAAGGGTCGCAGCTTTTCCATTTTTGTGACATGACAGAAAGAGGGCTATCTGAGATCTAAATGATAGCTGTAACTCTTAAGTGGATGGATATGGCTCATAACAGGTTGGGGAACTGGGTTCGTAGCTGGTCAGTATTTCAATATTTCCTACAGAGTCATGGTTTACTTGGATACAGTTTTCTGTATTCAGCTAACATTTCTCAAATGACACATAAGCAAACACAAAATTCATATAATGCTCCAACTGTTCCCTACTATCAGTCACATGGTACATAGCCTCATTTTCAAAACAAGTGTGATACAGAATAAACTTTAATTTTAAAAAATTTTGAGAAACACCTGAAACATAATTTAAAAAATAATTTTCTCTTTAAAACATCAATAACCAGGCATGACAGTAGAGCTGACTACATTTTCTCCTTTCCATAATACTGGTATGGTAAAAAAAGAAACAAAAACACAGGTTCAAAAAAATCAATAGAAGATTTTACCATTGGAAGGTCTAAGGTCACCTCAGATCTTCATGATTTTATTTTTTAACTGTGAGTATATACCATATTCATATTATGATGAAAAACTTAAAAGAGAAATTTATGTGGTAAAGGTCTAACAGATAAGGTATATAAAAGGTATATACTATAAAAGTAGATCAAACTTTCATTGAAGATTATCATTAATATGTCATAAAAAGAACAAATCACATACTGTTCCTGCTCTCCTGAAACTGCCAGGTGACCAGGAAGGACTGACATTTAGGAGTCTACAGAATGTTCGGAAGTGTGAAATTGTCTAAGGCACAAGAGATATGACCAATTTCTTTTCAGATTCTCCTGATCTTGAGATTCAACTGTTATACTCAATTCTACTATGCAATAATGTGACATGCATTTCTAAATATCATCACACTATACAAAATTGCACCATAAAATTTCAATGCTTTTGAGGACAGCGGGTTTGGGAAGCAATGTTTAGGAACAATGACACATAAACAAAGGTAAGAAGCTAATAAAAATTGTACGCCATTTTGCACATGTTAAATAATTAAGAAACATCAAACTTCTAAGGTAAATACAGCATGTTACTTCAAAAAAAAAAAAAAAACCCTCAAGTTTGCATGTGGAGGTGGGCACAGAAGGGTCGCAGCTTTTCCATTTTTGTGACATGACAGAAAGAGGGCTATCTGAGATCTAAATGATAGCTGTAACTCTTAAGTGGATGGATATGGCTCATAACAGGTTGGGGAACTGGGTTCGTAGCTGGTCAGTATTTCAATATTTCCTACAGAGTCATGGTTTACTTGGATACAGTTTTCTGTATTCAGCTAACATTTCTCAAATGACACATAAGCAAACACAAAATTCATATAATGCTCCAACTGTTCCCTACTATCAGTCACATGGTACATAGCCTCATTTTCAAAACAAGTGTGATACAGAATAAACTTTAATTTTAAAAAATTTTGAGAAACACCTGAAACATAATTTAAAAAATAATTTTCTCTTTAAAACATCAATAACCAGGCATGACAGTAGAGCTGACTACATTTTCTCCTTTCCATAATACTGGTATGGTAAAAAAAGAAACAAAAACACAGGTTCAAAAAAATCAATAGAAGATTTTACCATTGGAAGGTCTAAGGTCACCTCAGATCTTCATGATTTTATTTTTTAACTGTGAGTATATACCATATTCATATTAAGATGAAAAAACTTAAAAGAGAAATTTATGTGGTAAAAGGTCTAACAGATAAGGTATATAAAAGGTATATACTATAAAAAGTAGATCAAACTTTCATTGAAGATTATCATTAATATGTCATTGGAAGGTATAATAAGCACACAGAGGAAATAGCTCTTAATCTTAGTAAATTCTACTCTTCAGTTCAAACTTTTTACTTTTCTTTCTCCTCTTTGTATCAGAAGAGTAAGATATTCATGACGTGGGCCCAAAGGACCAAGCATAAAAAAGATAATGCAACAGATCTGCTTCTAGGTTGATGCTTTTCCCACATTGTAAAGTGTGGATGAATCACCAGGAGATTGAATTATAATATGGATTCTGCTTTAGTATACATGGGTGAGAGCCTGAGATTCTACATTTTAAACAAGCTCTTTACTATATCTATTCTACTGAATCATGGGACAAATTCTGACTAACAAGCTGTAGACAGGTTTTTAAATAAAAGGACTAAAGGTATTCTCAAGGCTCCCATGAGATTCAGCCAAGTCGCCGAAAGAAAAAACTGCACTGGGATTTGAGGATAAAGTGAGAACATTTGCTTGAAATAGTCTGTGAGAGTGAGTATATTACATCACAGAGAGACTTCGCTCACGGGAGTGTGCAGAGAATTAAAGATACAGCAATTCTTGCCAAAACTCTTACTTGGAGACAGCAAAGACTGTCTACAGCATATAAATAAAGCTCAATTAAAAATCCATGAACTCCAAAATCTACAAGCAACTCAGACAACTCAGCACTGGAAAAACGAACAACCCAATCAAAAAATGGGAAAAGGACCTAAACAGACACCTCTCCAACAACGACATACAGATGGCCCAAAAGCACATGAAACGATGCTTAACTTCACTTATAATTAGAGAAATGCAAATCAAAACTACAATGAGATATCACCTCACACCCGTCAGAATGGCCATCATCCACATATCAACAGACAATAAATGCTGGAGAGGGTGCGGAGAAAAGGGAACACTCCTGCATTGATGGTGGGAATGTAGATTCATACAGCCTCTATGGAAGACAGTCTGGAGATTTCTTAAAAAACTGAAAATAGAAGCACCATACGACCCAGCAATCCCACTCTTAGGCTTATACCCTGATGAAATCAAATCTGAAAGAAGCACCTGTACCCCAATGTTCATTGCAGCTCTCTATACAATAGCTAGAACATGGAAGGAACCTAGATGCCCATCGACGAACGAATGGATCCAAAAGCTCTGGCACATACATACAATGGAATACTACACAGCTGTAAACAGAAATGCAGAAGAATCAGCCCTGATGAGGTGGCTGAATCTAGAACGTATCATAAAAAGTGAAGTCAGTCAGAAAGAGAAGGACAAATACAATATATTAACACATATATATGGAATCTAGTAGGATGGTGATGATGGCACACTCAGTGAAGCGACGGAAAGACAGACATGGACAGTGGACAAATGGACTTTGTGGAGAAGGAATAGAGGGTGGGAGGCGTAAAGGAAGTAGCATGAAGGCCTGTACTATCATAAGTGAAGAAAACAGCTCTAGTCATTGCTCTGTGAGAAAAGGGGATCCTTCAGGGGTGCTGTGTGATGGTTGGGAGGGGTGGGAAGGGGGGGATATACATATGACTAATCTGGGAACATGCATATCTGTAAACAACAAAACTCTGTAAAAGCTAAAAGCAAAATAAAGGTTTAAAAAAAAAATCCATGAACTGCAGCATTTCAGCATTTTTTTTTAATGGAAAGAAGTAAGGAAGGGAGATGCAAATGACCCTCTATAGAAGAGTGCCCAAATATCACAGTACATAACCATGCAAAAACAAAACATACAAACTTATATTTGTATGTGCTACAAAGACACACATTTTTTTTTTTAAAGATTTATTTATTTATTTTGGGTGGGGGTCGGGTTGGGGAGGGAGGGGAGCGGGCAGGCCACTTCTATTGGTCTTTCATTTCTCTATTTGCATCCGTCTTTGTTCTTTGGCTCTTGTGGGCCTCCCATCACGGTGGCCTCTGTTGTCGCAGAGCATGGGCTCTGGGCTCATGCGCTCCAGAGCTCCGGCTCGGTAATTGGACACATCAGTCCAGTCGCTCCGTGGCACGTGGGATCTTCCCAGGCCAGGGATCGAACCAGCGCCCCTTGCACTGCAAGGCGGTGTCCTTACCCACTGGACCACCAGGGGAAGCCCCAAAGACACACATTTTTAAAGAGTGATTTCTTTGGGGAGTACAACTGAGAAAACACCTTAGATCTTTATGGCTTTATTTTTAAACTGTGAGTATATACCATGTTCATAAGAAGAAGAAAAAAAATTTATGTGGTAAGAGGTCTAAGAGATAAGGTAGAAAAGCAATATGTACTATAAAAAGTAGATCATGATCCTACTTTTATTGAAGACTATCATTAACACATCAATATGTACACGGTAGAATATCAATAGAGAGAAATTTTGTTATTATTTCTTTAAAATATTTTCTTTTTTCAACAAATAAAATCTGCTGTCATTTTTGTTGTCACAGGAGACTTTTTTTGTTTTATTTAAAATTTGTATTTTTAATTTCTATAATATATGAAATATTATGAATGTATATTTTTACTCATTTTGAATGCAGAAAGTTTAAATAAAAAAATATATTTTTAAATCTATCCAGAGTAAACATGGAGGTCTTTAATATTAATCCACAGAATCAGAATGAGAGAACAGAGAGCTAAACAAGCCATCACAGATTAACTGAACCAACACATCCATATACTCAAACAAGGCCAGAGAAAAAAATTTGTCCATAACTATTTAGTCAACATCAACAAAACAAAACAAAACCCATAAACAAATTAAAAAAACACAAAGGTATCCTAATTTTCATTTCAGCATTCTGAACTCTTTAAAAAAGCATTTTCTACTTATGATCCACAGAATATAGTTGAGAAATTTAGTCTACCAGGGCATACTTTTCACACTAAGCCCAGATATTCTAGGGTTATCTAATTTAAGTGCCAAAATTCTTTCTTTTTTAAAAAATAGGATATCAATTCCTCATTAAAATGGCATTTTACATTTCTTTCAACTAAGGGAAGCAAGTAGAGAGGAAAGGGCAAAACTTGAACTTTCTCAGTTTAAAATACTAGTCACTACCTCCTATCTTAAGACATACCTTTTCTATACTGAAATCCTACCCTATAAATCTCACATACTCTTATGTAACAGAAGACATGACACATGGTCACTCCCGGTAATTGGACCGCCATGGGACACTAAGGCGGTGTCCTTACCCACTGGACCACCAGGGGAAGCCCCAAAGACACACATTTTTAAAGAGTGATTTCTTTGGGGAGTACAACTGAGAAAACACCTTAGATCTTTATGGCTTTATTTTTAAACTGTGAGTATATACCATGTTCATAAGAAGAAGAAAAAAAATTTATGTGGTAAGAGGTCTAAGAGATAAGGTAGAAAAGCAATATGTACTATAAAAAGTAGATCATGATCCTACTTTTATTGAAGACTATCATTAACACATCAATATGTACACGGTAGAATATCAATAGAGAGAAATTTTGTTATTATTTCTTTAAAATATTTTCTTTTTTCAACAAATAAAATCTGCTGTCATTTTTGTTGTCACAGGAGACTTTTTTTGTTTTATTTAAAATTTGTATTTTTAATTTCTATAATATATGAAATATTATGAATGTATATTTTTACTCATTTTGAATGCAGAAAGTTTAAATAAAAAAATATATTTTTAAATCTATCCAGAGTAAACATGGAGGTCTTTAATATTAATCCACAGAATCAGAATGAGAGAACAGAGAGCTAAACAAGCCATCACAGATTAACTGAACCAACACATCCATATACTCAAACAAGGCCAGAGAAAAAAATTTGTCCATAACTATTTAGTCAACATCAACAAAACAAAACAAAACCCATAAACAAATTAAAAAAACACAAAGGTATCCTAATTTTCATTTCAGCATTCTGAACTCTTTAAAAAAGCATTTTCTACTTATGATCCACAGAATATAGTTGAGAAATTTAGTCTACCAGGGCATACTTTTCACACTAAGCCCAGATATTCTAGGGTTATCTAATTTAAGTGCCAAAATTCTTTCTTTTTTAAAAAATAGGATATCAATTCCTCATTAAAATGGCATTTTACATTTCTTTCAACTAAGGGAAGCAAGTAGAGAGGAAAGGGCAAAACTTGAACTTTCTCAGTTTAAAATACTAGTCACTACCTCCTATCTTAAGACATACCTTTTCTATACTGAAATCCTACCCTATAAATCTCACATACTCTTATGTAACAGAAGACATGACACATGGTACAATTAACAAAGAATTTTAGAATTCTGTTACTAGAACAACGGAGTACATACCTCTTAGATCAACTCATGAAAAGCTTTAAAAATAGGATTAATGTCTATAAACCAGAAGAAGACATCTTTCAAAAATACAAAGTCTTTGTTTATACAAAGCTAAGTAATTAATAACAAAACATCCCCTTCCCATCTCCTATCACTGGAGCCCATCTGCTTCCTGATGAAACACTTCCTGTGGCAGAAACTACCTCCTTTCTAAGTAGGAGAACTCAAAGACACACCTGACACGTACACACCAGCGTCTCATTTAAGAAAGATACGTCTAGAAAGGCTAAATAAAGATCATCCTTAACAGACAGCTATTGGAATTGATTTAAATAAGAAAATGTCTTAAAATAAAAACAAAAACACAGATGACTCCAAATTCCATTATTAAAACCTATTGTAAAAAATTAAAACTTCTGGTTTTCCTCTAACATCTCTGATTATATCTTCTCTGCCTCTTGTGAGATCAATTCTTTTCAATCTAGTCTCTAAATGTTAGGAGTTCTTCGAACTGGGTCCAAGGTACCCCATCACTAAGTTCTCACCACGCACATGACCATTGACAGTTACCATAGCAACTTACACCTCCAGTTCAGACCCTGTCTCCCTTTAACCAACATACTCAAATATTCAACCTAATGTTTTGTGGCCTCTCAAATCCAAAATGTGCAGAAAGAAATGGCAACCCACTCCAGTATTCTTGACTAGAAAATTCCACAGACAGAGAAGCCTGAAGAGTTACAGTCCATGGGGTCTCAAACACACACACACGGGGCTTTCTTGATGGCTCAGTGGTGAGAAATCGGCAATGTAGGGGACCCAGATTCCATCCCTGGTTTGGGAGGATCCCCCTGAAGGAGGGCATGGCAACCCACTCCAGGATTCTTGCCATGGACAGAGGAGCCTGACAGGCTGACATCCATGGGGTCACAAAGAGTCAGACACCATTGAAGTGACTAAGCAGAAGCAGAAATTCCAAATCCTTTTCTATACTGAACTACCCTAAAAACCTCTTTTGTAACAGAAGACATGACACATGGTACAATTAACAAAGAATTTTAGAATTCTGTTACTAGAACAACGGAGTACATACCTCTTAGATCAACTCATGAAAAGCTTTAAAAATAGGATTAATGTCTATAAACCAGAAGAAGACATCTTTCAAAAATACAAAGTCTTTGTTTATACAAAGCTAAGTAATTAATAACAAAACATCCCCTTCCCATCTCCTATCACTGGAGCCCATCTGCTTCCTGATGAAACACTTCCTGTGGCAGAAACTACCTCCTTTCTAAGTAGGAGAACTCAAAGACACACCTGACACGTACACACCAGCGTCTCATTTAAGAAAGATACGTCTAGAAAGGCTAAATAAAGATCATCCTTAACAGACAGCTATTGGAATTGATTTAAATAAGAAAATGTCTTAAAATAAAAACAAAAACACAGATGACTCCAAATTCCATTATTAAAACCTATTGTAAAAAATTAAAACTTCTGGTTTTCCTCTAACATCTCTGATTATATCTTCTCTGCCTCTTGTGAGATCAATTCTTTTCAATCTAGTCTCTAAATGTTAGGAGTTCTTCGAACTGGGTCCAAGGTACCCCATCACTAAGTTCTCACCACGCACATGACCATTGACAGTTACCATAGCAACTTACACCTCCAGTTCAGACCCTGTCTCCCTTTAACCAACATACTCAAATATTCAACCTAATGTTTTGTGGCCTCTCAAATCCAAAATGTGCAGAAAGAAATGGCAACCCACTCCAGTATTCTTGACTAGAAAATTCCACAGACAGAGAAGCCTGAAGAGTTACAGTCCATGGGGTCTCAAACACACACACACGGGGCTTTCTTGATGGCTCAGTGGTGAGAAATCGGCAATGTAGGGGACCCAGATTCCATCCCTGGTTTGGGAGGATCCCCCTGAAGGAGGGCATGGCAACCCACTCCAGGATTCTTGCCTAGAGAATTCCATGGACAGAGGAGCCTGACAGGCTGACATCCATGGGGTCACAAAGAGTCAGACACCATTGAAGTGACTAAGCAGAAGCAGAAATTCAAAATGTACAAAACCTACCCTGTGATTCTTTTTTTTTTTTTTAATCTGATCTCAGGTCAGTGTTGCTTATTCTAATAGCAAGAATAACATTCACTCTACTGTACAAGTCCCAAACCTTAGTTATCTTTTTCTGTTACCATTCAACATGAAATCCATGAACCTCACTGAGTTTTCCCCCTGAGTATTATTTAATCACCATTTCCTCTAAATCAACTTACCATCACTTCTCACCTGGATCATAACAACCTCCTGAATTTATCTGCCTGCATCTACTATGACCTCCTGCAAACCATTATTCCTACTACAGTGAGAATAATCTTCTCAGAATATAAGTTTACTACATATCATTTCAAACTTTTCAATTGCTTCCCACTGCTCCTATAAAAATAACACAAAGCAAACCAAAATTCCCCAACATAGCCTGGTCCCTATCTATCTCATTCCTTCAACCTTCCTTGAATCCTTTCAGTCATTCATACTAGGTGAGCATTTCCCACAGCACGGTGCTTGCTCACAACACTTCCTCTGCATGGAAGAATTTTTCTCCCTTCATCAACTGTCTACTCAGGTTTCAGATTTCAGTTCAAGTGTTACCACTTCCTGAGACAGGCCTTTCCCGGCCTCCCTGACTAGGTCTAATCTCTTTTTATAGGCCTTTACAGTCCCAAGAGAGGTAGACCAATGGGGGGATTAATGAGTCTCTTGTTTGCTAAAGAATTTGGACTTCATCTTGTAAATAATAAGAGCTACTAAAAAAGTTTAAGTGAGCTCGTCATGTGATTGTGTTTAGGCTTTTTTATATTAATAGAAACCTACTTCTGGCAATGGTCAGGAAGTTGGATGGCAAGGATGTGGCTCAATGGAGGGAGGCCAGCTAGGATATAACTGGAAGTAAAATAATGAGAACCTGAACTGACACAACAGAGTTAATGACCCCATTCCCGGCTCCAAGACCTACTAAATATTTCATGTATCAAACAACTAACCAGATGGTGAGGAAGTACCTGGTTGAGACAACAATCCAGAGGAGTAAACCTGACACTGGAAGTAGTTTCTACTTGGGGGCCTTTGTTACCCAAAACAGGTTCTGAGAAACTGAGCTATGTTGTTACCAGGCAACGGGCTTAAAGAGATAAAAGTAAGAAACCAGGTAAAGACAGAGTTGGAACCCAAGTTACTAATTGCTTCTCTTTAGCCCATTTTGGACTGGGACTCTAAAGAGTCACCCTTCATTGCCCTGTGAGAAAAGCAGATCCTTCACGGGTGCTGTGTGATAGTCTGGAGGGGTGGGATTGGGGGGATATACATCTGACTTGTCTGAGAACATACATGTCTGTAAATGACAGAGCTCTGTAAAGGTTAAAAGTGGAATAAAAGTTTGGAAGAAAAAAAAAAGTCACGTAAAACAAGGAAAATAAATAAATAAAGAGTCACCCTTTAGGACTCAAATGAATTAGAAGTAAATCAGATTTATAAAAAGCTTGGCTTTTAGTTTTTCAGATTAGCTAATCAAAAATCTCAGTCAGAATTGGTATGATTATTCTAGTTGTTAGAATCTTTAATAGTGTCTGGCAGGAAATAACAAAAATCTTACTAAGAGAAACATTATCCCAAGCCTCAAATGATTTCTAGAAATACATTTTCAAATAGATCCACTATTCTTTATCTAAACTTTCAAGCCAAATGCTTTTGAGAATTCAGGAGATTTCACATTTTGGAAGGATAATACGGTACATGTACTATGTATTATCACATCACCAGTAGGGTAAGGGGTATCACCCTGCTAACAATCTGAGGTAAAATATACAAACATTTACACGAAGTTGAATAAGACTGAATCGCCTTGTGTCCCTTTGCAGAACGTTTAGACAATAAATGAGTTATGAAACAACCTTTAGTTGCAGAGCTTTCTGGATTTTAGAACTGTGAAGGATTGTAATACTATATAATGGTCAGCACATAATCAAAGATAACAGTGTACATAAGAAGGTAATAAATCACGAGCACAAACAAGTAAAAACAACAGGCAACAAAAGCATACACATCTAACAGAAACATTAATAGAAATATATATTTGAACTGCAAAGCCAAGTCTATATAATTACACAGTTATAATATGTAGGACAATAAAATTCAAGCTATCAAGATTTGGCAAAACACTGTAAATTACAAAAAATGTCATAGTAGATCAGAAAAAGAACTAAAGAGAAGTCCCAGAACTAGGAAACCATTAGATATTAAACCATTAAAAGAAAGGATGAGAATACAAAATATAAAAATATAGAAGGCAATCAGAGGTTAAGGTACAGGAGAAAAGAGACCTAGAAGTTACAAGAAGAATGCTGTAACATGTTAAATTGTAGCCCCCAAAAGAAAAGAACGAATGAAAAGAGGTACTGTTTGAAAGGTAAAAAGGGTTTTTCCCTATTTGATGAAAGATATCAATCGACAGCTTTAAGAAGCCTGAGAATTCCAAACAAATATGTATTTTTCAAACCCCTATTCTAGGTAATCTTCCCAACTCAGGGATTGAACCCACAGCCCTATGTCTCCTGTATTAGCTGGGGAATTTTTTTTTTTTTTTTTTTTAACCACTAGTGCCACCTGAGAAAGTTTCACTCCTTATTAGCTGTGTAACTTTGCTTGGGCTTGTCACTTGACCTGTTTCCTCATCTCTAAAATAAAAATAATACTGCTCTCCGAGTTTTTATGAACACTGAGATAGCATACCAAATGCCAAATATTACACACCTACTGCCAACAACTTTTAGCATACAATTTGACCAAGCAGAAAGAGAAAGGCTGAACATTCGAGACAGAAAAGGATTACGAGTAGTCTAAGCAAATGGGAGAAGGAAGGTAAAGAGATCTAAGCACCTGAAATCGGTAAAATATACAAACATTTACACGGTTGAATAAGACTGAATCGCCTTGTGTCCCTTTGCAGAACGTTTAGACAATAAATGAGTTATGAAACAACCTTTAGTTGCAGAGCTTTCTGGATTTTAGAACTGTGAAGGATTGTAATACTATATAATGGTCAGCACATAATCAAAGATAACAGTGTACATAAGAAGGTAATAAATCACGAGCACAAACAAGTAAAAACAACAGGCAACAAAAGCATACACATCTAACAGAAACATTAATAGAAATATATATTTGAACTGCAAAGCCAAGTCTATATAATTACACAGTTATAATATGTAGGACAATAAAATTCAAGCTATCAAGATTTGGCAAAACACTGTAAATTACAAAAAATGTCATAGTAGATCAGAAAAAGAACTAAAGAGAAGTCCCAGAACTAGGAAACCATTAGATATTAAACCATTAAAAGAAAGGATGAGAATACAAAATATAAAAATATAGAAGGCAATCAGAGGTTAAGGTACAGGAGAAAAGAGACCTAGAAGTTACAAGAAGAATGCTGTAACATGTTAAATTGTAGCC
Organism: Tragulus kanchil; assembly: GCA_022376925.1. Classification (NCBI taxonomy): domain Eukaryota; kingdom Metazoa; phylum Chordata; class Mammalia; order Artiodactyla; family Tragulidae; genus Tragulus; species Tragulus kanchil. Next base: position 26,194,647 of record JAIOJX010000024.1, read on the forward strand.
CCCAAAAGAAAAGAACGAATGAAAAGAGGTACTGTTTGAAAGGTAAAAAGGGTTTTCCATATTTGATGAAAGATATCAATCGACAGCTTTAAGAAGCCTGAGAATTCCAAACAAATATGTATTTTTCAAACCCCTATTCTAGGTAATCTTCCCAACTCAGGGATTGAACCCACAGCCCTATGTCTCCTGTATTAGCTGGGGAATTTTTTTTTTTTTTTTTTTTAACCACTAGTGCCACCTGAGAAAGTTTCACTCCTTATTAGCTGTGTAACTTTGCTTGGGCTTGTCACTTGACCTGTTTCCTCATCTCTAAAATAAAAATAATACTGCTCTCCGAGTTTTTATGAACACTGAGATAGCATACCAAATGCCAAATATTACACACCTACTGCCAACAACTTTTAGCATACAATTTGACCAAGCAGAAAGAGAAAGGCTGAACATTCGAGACAGAAAAGGATTACGGTAGTAAGGTCTAGTAGCAAATGGGAAGGGAAAGAGAATACTAGCGATAAAGTATAGCTTAAACATCTGGTCTCTAAAATAAGATCTTAATAGAACAAAATGCTACTCCTCTTTCCTCTCTTGCTTTCTTTATTCCTATCTTTCCTGAAACTTCCATCTAAGCTTGATTGTTTCATATACAAGACTATGAAGGAAAAAGAGTACACAGCAAGAGAAATACATTGATATGACTTTTCTACTTAAGAGAGGGGCAAAGCACTAGAATTAAGGAACAAGACTTGAAGGAACAGTCAGAAAAACAAAACTAGGACAGTAAGGTCAAGGAAACCTGCAATAAAGAACTTAAAGACAGAATGGTCAATAGTGTCAAAGAGAAGTCAATAATGTTCAAGATTTAGAAGTTGCTGTTATATTTAGCAACTACGACCTCTATGATTTCAGTAAAATGTTAAGCAGAGATGTCAGCTTCCAACAAGCTAGGAAGTAAACTCTGCTTCTTGCCTTTAAACCATTCAGGACAGAAATCACTTTATTAAAATTCTCTATAATCTAATACATACACACACATACACAATAGTCTCTCAGTCATGAACATGAACCAATTTTTGACAGTCTCTGAATGACAAAAGGGTGCTAAATAACTGGGTTAGTTATTAATTGCTTGACTACATATTTTTACCTAGCAATTCTAGTATTTATTTTCCCTTGTTTTTATCATGAACATATGTTATGCCCTAATTATGGCCAGGAATAAATTTGGAAGCCTTTAGGTATTCCCCCAATAATGAAGTACAATTATATTCCATCTTCTGGAATAAAGTACATGCCACATTTTAAGTGAAAGTAGTCCAGTGGCCAACACTCCACAGTCCCAATGCAGGGGGCCTGGGTTCTAGCTCTGGTCAGGGAACTAGATCCCACATGTTGCAACCAAGAGTTCAAACATCACAACTGAAGATCCTACATGCTGCAGCTAAAACCTAGCACAGTAAAATTAAAAAAAAAAATGTTTAACAGCAAATGATTTCTCTTTACCTTTATAGGCATTTTATAAACTAACCAGGAAAACTCATGAAACAGTTTCATAAAGGGCATTGATTCTTTCTGTATACAATATAGGACGATTTAATCAAATCTTAAAAGTCTGGGTGTCTCAAAATATAGTATTGTCCCTTTTAATTTGTGAAAATGTTCAATATTTGGCTTAAGAACCACCTCTTCCAATTTTTCACCTCCATCAAGACCAGTTAGTAGCTTTCTTCTGGAGATCATCTTGAAAAATGCAAAAATCTTCCAGTCTGTAGATCCCCTTTAGGAGGCACACTGCAATCTGCCTGTGCTTAAGGAACAGAGTCAAATTATCAGCAGTGCAGAGAGAGAAAGGGTTAGTAGAAAGCCATTTACTCAGTGAGTGCACAGTCTAGCTCCCTCTTGCCAGCCTCCTGGTGGCTGAAGGTAGAATTTTTGCCTCAGAAAATTTACAAGAGTATCTCTAATAGAACTTGTAGACCTTCATATATTCAATGCTACATGGAGCTGTAGTTTCTTCATTTTCACCACTGTAAAGCACATTCCATTGCATGAACTTATCATCATTCACTTAACTAATCTACCAATAATGGACATTCAAGTTGTGTCCAAGTTTTTGCTGTGAGGAACTTTCTTATACATGTGTCTTGGTAGACATATTCAAGAATTTCTCCAGGGCAGATATGTGCAGATGAAATTGCTGGGTCATAGGTTAGAGCATGTTTAACTTTAGAAGGTAAAGCCAAAGTACTTTTAAAAGTGTTATATCAATTTATAGTCCCATGAGATATATTAAATAAGAATTCCTATAGCTCTATATCTCCTTCAGTATTACTTCTAAACGCTTATTGATGTGACGGTGTGTGACAGCACTTCTTGGTATTTTACGCTGCATTTTCCTGATTGGTTACTAGCAATTTGTGTTTCCTCTTCTGTGAGATGCCATTTGAAGTCAATTACTCAATTTCTATTGGGTGGTTTGTCTTTCTCTTATAAACTTATAGGGATACTTTTTTTTTTTTTAATTTATTTTTTGGCTCTGGTGGGTCTTTGTTGCTGCACACGATCTTTGTTTAGCCGCGGTGAGCGGAAATTACTCTTTGCTGCGGTATGTGGGCTTCTCATTTTGGGGTGACTTCTCTTACAGCAGAGCACAGGTTCTAGGCATTCAGGCTTCAGTAGTTGCAGTGCATGGGTTTGGTAGCTGTGGCACACAGGCTTAATTGCTCATGAGCATGTGGGATCTTCCCGGACTGGGGATCAAACCAGTGTCCCCTACATTACAAGGCAGATTCTTAACCACTGGACCACCAAGGAAGTCCTATATGGATTCTTTATTTTAGATCTTAATCCTCTGTTTTACACATTGCAAATATCTTCTCTCACTTTGACTTTTCTTTGACTTTTCCCTTTTTTTCTAATGTTATTAGTTATTTTTTAACAGAGTTTTTAATAAGAGTGAAATACCCCCCATATTTGCAAATCAATTGATGTTTTGGCATATAGGATACCACTGGCAACTAATTATTTTTTTCTTAAATCAGTGAAACAAATGCCACAAAGAGAGAAGCTGCTTTTGAGAATTAAAGATTCTACCTTTATTTCTTAATTTTTTTTTTAGATTTATTTATTTATTTTGGTGGGGGTAGGGTGGGGAGGGAGGGGAGCAGGTGAGCCACTTCTATTGGTCTTTCATTTGTCCATTTTCATCCATCTTTGTTCTTTGGCCCGTGTGGGCCTCCTATCGCGGTGGCCTCTGTTGTCGCAGATGAAATTGCTGGGTCATAGGTTAGAGCATGTTTAACTTTAGAAGGTAAAGCCAAAGTACTTTTAAAAGTGTTATATCAATTTATAGTCCCATGAGATATATTAAATAAGAATTCCTATAGCTCTATATCTCCTTCAGTATTACTTCTAAACGCTTATTGATGTGACGGTGTGTGACAGCACTTCTTGGTATTTTACGCTGCATTTTCCTGATTGGTTACTAGCAATTTGTGTTTCCTCTTCTGTGAGATGCCATTTGAAGTCAATTACTCAATTTCTATTGGGTGGTTTGTCTTTCTCTTATAAACTTATAGGGATACTTTTTTTTTTTTAATTTATTTTTTGGCTCTGGTGGGTCTTTGTTGCTGCACACGATCTTTGTTTAGCCGCGGTGAGCGGAAATTACTCTTTGCTGCGGTATGTGGGCTTCTCATTTTGGGGTGACTTCTCTTACAGCAGAGCACAGGTTCTAGGCATTCAGGCTTCAGTAGTTGCAGTGCATGGGTTTGGTAGCTGTGGCACACAGGCTTAATTGCTCATGAGCATGTGGGATCTTCCCGGACTGGGGATCAAACCAGTGTCCCCTACATTACAAGGCAGATTCTTAACCACTGGACCACCAAGGAAGTCCTATATGGATTCTTTATTTTAGATCTTAATCCTCTGTTTTACACATTGCAAATATCTTCTCTCACTTTGACTTTTCTTTGACTTTTCCCTTTTTTTCTAATGTTATTAGTTATTTTTTAACAGAGTTTTTAATAAGAGTGAAATACCCCCCATATTTGCAAATCAATTGATGTTTTGGCATATAGGATACCACTGGCAACTAATTATTTTTTTCTTAAATCAGTGAAACAAATGCCACAAAGAGAGAAGCTGCTTTTGAGAATTAAAGATTCTACCTTTATTTCTTAATTTTTTTTTTAGATTTATTTATTTATTTTGGTGGGGGTAGGGTGGGGAGGGAGGGGAGCAGGTGAGCCACTTCTATTGGTCTTTCATTTGTCCATTTTCATCCATCTTTGTTCTTTGGCCCGTGTGGGCCTCCTATCGCGGTGGCCTCTGTTGTCGCAGAGCACTGGCTCTGGGCTCCAGCTCGGTAATTGGACACATTGGTCCAGCCGCTCCATGGCACATGGGATCTTCCCAGGCCAGGTATCAAACTGGCGCCCCTTGCACTGCAAGGCGGTGTCCTTACCCACTGGACCACCAGGGAAGCCCTCTACCTTTATTTCTTAAATTAAAAGCCTATAATATTTTACCTCCATTTTCTTTGTTGATTATGGTTAAACTGATATCCTTAAATACTCATGAGATCTGGAATTCTCTTAAGTCTTTGGTCTGGTGGTAGTGAATTTATATGTTTAATATGTTACAGAATTATATGCTAAGAGCTACATAAATCCCTTGAAAACTATGGACAATATATATTAATAGTATGGAAAATTTGAATATGCATATGTGATGGTATGGATTAAGGGCAAACTGTCAGAAATCTATTTTTTTATGGTCACAATAACAGCCTTGGAATAATGAACCCAATATATTTAACTCAGGGCCCACTATCATTAGCTTATTTTTTTCCTGGCTATATAAGTATTACACTTTCATGAGATCTATGCAGAAAATAATGTGCAGCTTGATGAATAATTTTGTTTCGTTTTCATGTCATTAAAAAATTAGTCATCTTCTGCAGCAGTGTTTGAGAGGCAAAATATGCTAAAAGATCATATATACTACTTGTTGAATATTTAACATCTTCTATTAATTCTCTTTTTTAATTCTCACAGCATCTTATAAAGTATGTACGATCCCCATTTCATAGATGAAGAAAATGAGGCTAATTCCGAAAGCTACACCGTTAAGTTTATCAGTCCTGCTCGGAGGCTCTATAGTCCGGCAGCGCTACAGTCTGGCACATGGCGACCTCCTTCAAGAGGACCTGTGCCACAAGCTGCACTGCCCAGGACTGCTGCAGGCCCCTGCTCATCTGTGCTCCACAGGAGACACTCAAAGGCAGGGCTGGTGGGCAGTTTTCTCCAGGCTGCTCTCATCAATATTTTGGGTGACCCTCTGTGCTGCCAGGCTTGTGCAAATTTTTTTGCAGGGTTTGTGCAAGTTTTTGCCAACAAAAGTTCATATAGTCAAAGCTATGGTTCTTCCGGTAGTCATGTATGGATATAAGAGTTGGACCATAAAGAAGGCTGAGCACCTAAGAATTGAAGCCTTTGAACTGCGGTGTTGAAGAAGACTCTTGAGAGTCCCTTGGACTGCAAGGAGATCAAAGAAGTCAATTCTAAAGGAAAACAACCCTGAAGATTCATTGAAAGGACTGATGCTGAAGCTGAAGCTCCAATACTTTGGCCACCTGATGTGAAGAAACAACTCACTGGGAAAGAGGCTGACGCTGGGGAAAATAGAGGCAAAAGAAGAAGGGGACGACAGAGGACGAGATGGTTGGATGGCATCACTGAGTCAATGGACATGAGTTTGAGCAAGCTCCAGGAGATGATGAAGAACAGGGAAGCCTGGTGTGCTGCAGTCCATGGGGTCACAAACAGTCGGACATGACTGAGCCACTGACTGAACTGACACAGTTAAGTACCAGAGCCATACGTATTAAGTGGAAAAGCAATATTCAGCAAGAGGCAAAACAAGAATTCAACACAAGCCTAGTAACTCTTAACCTTGGTAATAACTGAAATTGCATGTTATTGAAAAGATCACTTACAATCAGCTAAACTTGAGGTGCTCAGATGCATTTAATTAAACAGTAAATATTCAGTAACTTAATGAATTTTAACTACAGGGAAAATAGTGTATTGACTAATGGCAAATGAGAACTGGTCTGGATTGTAGTGTAGAATATTAGCTTTACAATCAGAAAAAAAGATGAGATCTAGCTGGTCTCACTCAAAACTGTCTAGGTCAGCTGACCCTGGGCAAATCACTTAGCCTTATTTCACTCAAATAAAAAAGGAGAGTATACCAAAATTGAATTTTGTATGCGTATACACAAATAAACATGTGGGCTTCCCTGGTGGCTCAATGGTAAAGCATCCACCTGCCAATGCAAGAGATATGGGTTTTGACCCCTGAGTTGCGAAGATCTCCTGGAGAAAGGAATGGTGGCAATCCACTCCAGTACTCTTGCCTGGCACATCCCATGGACAGAGGAGCCTGGTGGGCTACAGTCATCATGAAGAGTCAGACACGACCCAGTGACTAAACAACAAAAGTTCATATAGTCAAAGCTATGGTTCTTCCGGTAGTCATGTATGGATATAAGAGTTGGACCATAAAGAAGGCTGAGCACCTAAGAATTGAAGCCTTTGAACTGCGGTGTTGAAGAAGACTCTTGAGAGTCCCTTGGACTGCAAGGAGATCAAAGAAGTCAATTCTAAAGGAAAACAACCCTGAAGATTCATTGAAAGGACTGATGCTGAAGCTGAAGCTCCAATACTTTGGCCACCTGATGTGAAGAAACAACTCACTGGGAAAGAGGCTGACGCTGGGGAAAATAGAGGCAAAAGAAGAAGGGGACGACAGAGGACGAGATGGTTGGATGGCATCACTGAGTCAATGGACATGAGTTTGAGCAAGCTCCAGGAGATGAAGAACAGGGAAGCCTGGTGTGCTGCAGTCCATGGGGTCACAAACAGTCGGACATGACTGAGCCACTGACTGAACTGACACAGTTAAGTACCAGAGCCATACGTATTAAGTGGAAAAGCAATATTCAGCAAGAGGCAAAACAAGAATTCAACACAAGCCTAGTAACTCTTAACCTTGGTAATAACTGAAATTGCATGTTATTGAAAAGATCACTTACAATCAGCTAAACTTGAGGTGCTCAGATGCATTTAATTAAACAGTAAATATTCAGTAACTTAATGAATTTTAACTACAGGGAAAATAGTGTATTGACTAATGGCAAATGAGAACTGGTCTGGATTGTAGTGTAGAATATTAGCTTTACAATCAGAAAAAAAGATGAGATCTAGCTGGTCTCACTCAAAACTGTCTAGGTCAGCTGACCCTGGGCAAATCACTTAGCCTTATTTCACTCAAATAAAAAAGGAGAGTATACCAAAATTGAATTTTGTATGCGTATACACAAATAAACATGTGGGCTTCCCTGGTGGCTCAATGGTAAAGCATCCACCTGCCAATGCAAGAGATATGGGTTTTGACCCCTGAGTTGCGAAGATCTCCTGGAGAAAGGAATGGTGGCAATCCACTCCAGTACTCTTGCCTGGCACATCCCATGGACAGAGGAGCCTGGTGGGCTACAGTCCATAGGGTCATGAAGAGTCAGACACGACCCAGTGACTAAACAACAACAAAATACGTATACATATAACTGATTTACTTTGATGTACAGCAGAAAGCTAACATTTTAAAGCAACTATACATGACTAAAAACTAATTTTATAAAAAAGACAGAGGGCTTTCCCTGGTGGTCCAGTGGATAAGGACACCACCTTGCAATGAAAGGGGCGCCGGTTCGATCCCTGGCCTGGGAAGATCCCAGGTGCCACGGAGCTGCTGGACTGATGTGTCCAATGACCGAGCCGGAGCTCTGGAGCGCATGCGCCCAGAGCTGGCGCTGTGCGACAACAGACGCCACCACAATGGGAGGCCCGCAGGAGCCAAAGAACAAAGACGGATGAAAATAGAGAAATGAAAGACCAATAGAAGTGGCCCGCCCGCTCCCCTCCCTCCCCAGCCCGATCCCCCCTCCAAAATAAATAAATAAATAAATCTTTAAAAATAAAAAAATTAAAAAATAAAAAGACAGAAGTGGACCTATGGCATTTATTGTGGTCTTCAACATTTGCTTGATAACATGACCTGTGCTCATCCTGTGAACCATAATTAAAGAATATCACACAGCTGGCTGGTGGGGTTTAAACACAACAGAAGATATATCAGTCAATGTGTGTGCAGGAGAATCAAGAAAGGCAACTGCCACATGAATCCACTCTGATTTATGATCATGGCAGAATAAGTTGAAATTGTTGGGATGGGTTCCCTCAAATGTGATCCAGATTTAAATATATATATATATTGCTTCTTGTTTAGCTGCAGAAATTTGATCCTACTAAGTGTCTTTATTGCTTTAAAAAATAATTTTCCTGATTCTCAAGTTGTGACTCAGTCTGGCTATGTCTATCTGCCTCCTGCTAAGGATCAGCTTCTCTGTGGGAACTGGAAATGTGCGCATACCCAAGAAGTGACGCAAGAGCTGAACTTACCCCAGGGGCAGTGCCAGCATCCTAGGACTTCAGACTACCACACTGCTTTCCTCTCCAAAACCAGTCTCTCAGGGATGGAATGCAAAGGAAATAGCTGGGCTGCCTCAGAGGGGGAAGTCCTAAAAATTACACACTCACTTGCCTACTGAGTCACACTTTCAAGGAAGAAGACTGTATGTCTCTCAATTCCTCCCCACTTTCATCTCCTATAGATGGGAGGCTAAATTTAAATTTCCCTATCTGTTGATGGGTTGCTTATGCTAGGTCAATATAGTTTATCTATCCATCTGTCTCTAAATTACTACTTTATTATTTAAAGAAAATATTAAATCCACTTCAATACAGATGTGTCATCTATAAATAGTTTTAATTTAAAATAACCTAGACATTTAAATTTTCTCCATTCATGAATCTATTGCACTGTTTAATCCCTTTTACTTTGTATTTTAGTTAATTTTATGTATTTTGGACTTATTCACCAGATTTCAGTCTGCTTATGCTCAAGTTTCTTGTACTTGCCAAGCAGAGTACCCAGTAAAGGTATCATCAAATATACATTAAAATACATTGGAAGAGGGCTTCCCTAGTGGCTCAGTGGCTCAGAGCCTGAGCTCCACAAGAGAAGTCACTGCAATAAGAAGCCCGCATACCACAATGCAGAGAAGCTAACCCGCACTTGCTGCAGCTAGAGCAAGCCTGAACAAAGCAATGAAGACCCAGCAGAGCCATAAATAAATAAGTATGCTGAAAGAGTATGATGGCATATCAAATAGCAGAGGCAAGGAGAAGACATCAGTATGGCACAAAGAAATTTGAAAACTGGGCTTCCCCAGTGGTCAGGGGTAAAAAATCTGCAAGTCAGGCGCTGCAGGAGACATGTGCTAGATCCCTTGGTCAGGAAGATGCCCTGGAGGAGGGCATAGTAACCCACTCCAGTATTCCTATGAGCAGGGGAGGGCTACAGTTCACAGGGTCGCAAAGAGTCAGACATGACTGAAGCAACTCAGCATGTACACACAACATGAAAACTCTCAGGGCACCAGTTTTCAAGCCCCTCTCCATCCCATCACCTTCCTCCCTTACCAAACACTGTTTAAACCAGTGTTGTTGGCAGCTCAAAATGCTGTGAGGTTTTTTTTTAGTTCTCCTAGTTTGTCGTATAGTTAGAAAATGTATGCATGTGTGCACCTTTCTATCAAGAATTATTTTTATGAAAATTCAACTCAGGGTTTCCCCGGTGGTCCAGTGGGTAAAGAGTCCACCTTGCAGTGCAAGGGGTGCTGGTTCGATCCCTGATATGATAAGATCCCGCATGTCGAGCAGCGGCTGGACCGGTGTGTCCAATTATGAGTCAGAGCTCTGGAGAAGAGACAGACCACTGAAATGGGAGGCCCACACAGGCCAAAGAATAAAGAAAATAAATAAATAAACCAGTAAAAGAGGGCCGCCTCCCACAATATTTGACTGAAAGTCTAACTTTTGAGAATAATAAACCGTCTCCTTTCTATAAAAAGAAGTTTTCTTCATCCAGTATGTACTGATATTTAAAGTCATAGGATTTTGCTGCAATTTTATATTCATTTCTTATTTCATTCATCAAACAGATTTTAACTTATTGCCTCCTATGTACCACCAACTTTCCTAGCTCCCCAGCTCTTAAAGATGTTTTTTCTATGCTACTTGCAGCAAGCCCAGTAAAGGTATCATCAAATATACATTAAAATACAGGAAGAGGGCTTCCTAGTGGCTCAGGGGCTGCAGCTCCACAAGAGAAGTCACTGCAATAAGAAGCCCGCATACCACAATGCAGAGAAGCTAACCCGCACTTGCTGCAGCTAGAGCAAGCCTGAACAAAGCAATGAAGACCCAGCAGAGCCATAAATAAATAAGTATGCTGAAAGAGTATGATGGCATATCAAATAGCAGAGGCAAGGAGAAGACATCAGTATGGCACAAAGAAATTTGAAAACTGGGTTTCCCCCAGTGGTCAGGGGTAAAAAATCTGCAAGTCAGGCGCTGCAGGAGACATGTGCTAGATCCCTTGGTCAGGAAGATGCCCTGGAGGAGGGCATAGTAACCCACTCCAGTATTCCTATGAGCAGGGGAGGGCTACAGTTCACAGGGTCGCAAAGAGTCAGACATGACTGAAGCAACTCAGCATGTACACACAACATGAAAACTCTCAGGGCACCAGTTTTCAAGCCCCTCTCCATCCCATCACCTTCCTCCCTTACCAAACACTGTTTAAACCAGTGTTGTTGGCAGCTCAAAATGCTGTGAGGTTTTTTTTTAGTTCTCCTAGTTTGTCGTATAGTTAGAAAATGTATGCATGTGTGCACCTTTCTATCAAGAATTATTTTTATGAAAATTCAACTCAGGGTTTCCCTGGTGGTCCAGTGGGTAAAGAGTCCACCTTGCAGTGCAAGGGGTGCTGGTTCGATCCCTGATATGATAAGATCCCGCATGTCGAGCAGCGGCTGGACCGGTGTGTCCAATTATGAGTCAGAGCTCTGGAGAAGAGACAGACCACTGAAATGGGAGGCCCACACAGGCCAAAGAATAAAGAAAATAAATAAATAAACCAGTAAAAGAGGGCCGCCTCCCACAATATTTGACTGAAAGTCTAACTTTTGAGAATAATAAACCGTCTCCTTTCTATAAAAAGAAGTTTTCTTCATCCAGTATGTACTGATATTTAAAGTCATAGGATTTTGCTGCAATTTTTATATTCATTTCTTATTTCATTCATCAAACAGATTTTAACTTATTGCCTCCTATGTACCACCAACTTTCCTAGCTCCCCAGCTCTTAAAGATGTTTTTTTCACATTTTCGTTAAATAAAATAAATGAACTAATAAAAGAGCCAATAGAATGAAGGTCCCTTTTGAGTGAAGTGAGTACAAAGAATGGGTTACCCAAGTCAGTTTGGTTAAGTCAAAGAAAACTCTGGGGGCTTCCCTGGTGGTCCAGTGGGTAGGGACACCGCCATGCAAAGCAAGGGGTGCTGGTTCGATCCCTGGCTTGGGAAGATCCCACGTGCCATGGAGCGGTTGGACTGATGAGCTCTGGAGCGCACATGCCCACACAGGCCAAACAACAAAGATAAATAGCAATGAAATATCAGGGCTTCCCTCGTAGTCCAGTGGGTAAGGACATCGCCTTGCAGTGCAAGGGCTGCCGGTTCGATCCCTGGCCTGGGAAGATTCCACGTGCCCGTGGAGTGGCTGGACCGATGTGTCCAACTACCGAGCGGGAGCTCTGGAGCGCATGCGCCCAGAACCGGTGCCGTGCAGTGAGAGAGGCCACTGAGATGGGAGGCCCACACAGGCCAAAGAACAAAGATGGATGAGAATAGATAAATGAAAGACCAATAGAAGTGGCCAAAAAAGAAAACTCTGCAGAGAAGGTCATATTTCAACTGAAACTAGATAGAATTTGTACTTAGTGAAGATTAAGTGATAAACAGTAAAAAAGGAAATTTTATTTCAAATAATTTCTATTGAAATCAGTCCTACTAAAAGCTCAGTTTTCAGATCTTGGGGTCCACAGACTATTTGCTCTGAGACTCTGTCAAGATGAATACAAAAATAGAGAGTAAGTATTTAGAAATCTTTATAGAAATTTGACAGAGTAATTTATGTCTATTGAGTCTAATAAAAAAATTACACCTTGTCTTTTTATTCCATTTCTTATTTCATTCATCAAACAGATTTTAACTTATTGCCTCCTATGTACCACCAAATTTCCTAGCTCCCCAGCTCTTAAAGATGTTTTTTTCACATTTTCGTTAAATAAAATAAATGAACTAATAAAAGAGCCAATAGAATGAAGGTCCCTTTTGAGTGAAGTGAGTACAAAGAATGGGTTACCCAAGTCAGTTTGGTTAAGTCAAAGAAAACTCTGGGGGCTTCCCTGGTGGTCCAGTGGGTAGGGACACCGCCATGCAAAGCAAGGGGTGCTGGTTCGATCCCTGGCTTGGGAAGATCCCACGTGCCATGGAGCGGTTGGACTGATGAGCTCTGGAGCGCACATGCCCACACAGGCCAAACAACAAAGATAAATAACAATGAAATATCAGGGCTTCCCTCGTAGTCCAGTGGGTAAGGACATCGCCTTGCAGTGCAAGGGCTGCCGGTTCGATCCCTGGCCTGGGAAGATTCCACGTGCCCGTGGAGTGGCTGGACCGATGTGTCCAACTACCGAGCGGGAGCTCTGGAGCGCATGCGCCCAGAACCGGTGCCGTGCAGTGAGAGAGGCCACTGAGATGGGAGGCCCACACAGGCCAAAGAACAAAGATGGATGAGAATAGATAAATGAAAGACCAATAGAAGTGGCCAAAAAAGAGAAAACTCTGCAGAGAAGGTCATATTTCAACTGAAACTAGATAGAATTTGTACTTAGTGAAGATTAAGTGATAAACAGTAAAAAAGGAAATTTTATTTCAAATAATTTCTATTGAAATCAGTCCTACTAAAAGCTCAGTTTTCAGATCTTGGGGTCCACAGACTATTTGCTCTGAGACTCTGTCAAGATGAATACAAAAATAGAGAGTAAGTATTTAGAAATCTTTATAGAAATTTGACAGAGTAATTTATGTCTATTGAGTCTAATAAAAAAATTACACCTTGTCTTTTTATTCCATTTCTCTAGTTACTCATTTTTCTTGTATTTTGCTAAAGTATTGGTTTACAACAGAGTGACAAAAATTTTTAAACAGAGATAGTTTGAGTCATGCTCTTATTAACTGCATCTAATTCTGAATCTTAATTCTCGAGCTGTTCCCTCTTTTAAGCTTCTTTCTGGATTTTAAGGTAACTCAAGAGGTTTATCCCCTGACTTCAGAAAGAACCTCATACATCAATTAGATGATGATCCATTTTAATTAAGAATCAAGCTAACAATTCAGCTATGCTGACCGAACTTCTTTAAGCATCTTAGTGGAGTGAGGAACAGCTGGTTCACATTCTTTGGCACATGTTATCAAAAGTAGAAGCAACTAGATGGTGATAGAACACTGTGCTATTTCATTTTCTAACATTTGCAGCCATTAATCCTTACACCACTTTTTCTTGAGGCCAGTCCAGCACCTCTTCAGAGTCATCTTTATTCAAAGCACTCAAGTACATATAGAATTAAGACATGTTTGATTCAGATATAAATTCAAATAAAGATAGGCCTTCACTATCTAAAGTCTTATACTCTGAAATGGAAAACAAACAGTGAATGTTCATTCCTGCTATAGAAAGGGTTTTTTCTCTTTCCCCAAGCTGTGAAACCAAAATAAAATTTTAATATGCAAAGAATCATGTACTGAAACTACATAAACTCAGAAATGAAACCTCAAGTCAGAACTTTTCACCAAGACCATTAGACCATATACCGTTTGCTCTTTTACTTTGCAAAAAGCAGTTCATTTTAACTGATGATGAATTTTCTCCTGCCAAATCTTATCAGTTGTTGATTTCTTTTTAGACTGTAATGAATCAGGACACTGATTTGACTCATAAAATACCAAAAGGTTTGACAGTATACAAAGTAGAATTTGATACAGTGTAAGACCACACACAAATATTTAAGATACTTTTATGTGAGGCTTCACACATTATCTTATTTCTTCTCCTCTAATGAATCAGGTTATCCTTTTGATTTTACAGAAACTCTGTAATAAAAAAATGAGAGTAAGTATTTAGAAATCTTTATAGAAATTTGACAGAGTAATTTATGTCTATTGAGTCTAATAAAAAAATTACACCTTGTCTTTTTATTCCATTTCTCTAGTTACTCATTTTTCTTGTATTTTGCTAAAGTATTGGTTTACAACAGAGTGACAAAAATTTTTAAACAGAGATAGTTTGAGTCATGCTCTTATTAACTGCATCTAATTCTGAATCTTAATTCTCGAGCTGTTCCCTCTTTTAAGCTTCTTTCTGGATTTTAAGGTAACTCAAGAGGTTTATCCCCTGACTTCAGAAAGAACCTCATACATCAATTAGATGATGATCCATTTTAATTAAGAATCAAGCTAACAATTCAGCTATGCTGACCGAACTTCTTTAAGCATCTTAGTGGAGTGAGGAACAGCTGGTTCACATTCTTTGGCACATGTTATCAAAAGTAGAAGCAACTAGATGGTGATAGAACACTGTGCTATTTCATTTTCTAACATTTGCAGCCATTAATCCTTACACCACTTTTTCTTGAGGCCAGTCCAGCACCTCTTCAGAGTCATCTTTATTCAAAGCACTCAAGTACATATAGAATTAAGACATGTTTGATTCAGATATAAATTCAAATAAAGATAGGCCTTCACTATCTAAAGTCTTATACTCTGAAATGGAAAACAAACAGTGAATGTTCATTCCTGCTATAGAAAGGGTTTTTTCTCTTTCCCCAAGCTGTGAAACCAAAATAAAATTTTAATATGCAAAGAATCATGTACTGAAACTACATAAACTCAGAAATGAAACCTCAAGTCAGAACTTTTCACCAAGACCATTAGACCATATACCGTTTGCTCTTTTACTTTGCAAAAAGCAGTTCATTTTAACTGATGATGAATTTTCTCCTGCCAAATCTTATCAGTTGTTGATTTCTTTTTAGACTGTAATGAATCAGGACACTGATTTGACTCATAAAATACCAAAAGGTTTGACAGTATACAAAGTAGAATTTGATACAGTGTAAGACCACACACAAATATTTAAGATACTTTTATGTGAGGCTTCACACATTATCTTATTTCTTCTCCTCTAATGAATCAGGTTATCCTTTTGATTTTACAAAATTCTGGATACAGATGGTATCCAGATAGCTATATTTCTTTTATTGGCTCAGTTACTGACTTACACTAAGACTTCCAGACCATTATAGTTAATATAACTCTAACATACAGCAGAAGGGGTATTACAACTTTTGTTGAAAAATGAAGGAGTTGTAAAGCTTACGAGAAAATATATTCATTAATTCATTGATATTATTAAGAAGTATGATCTTGAGATCAATGATTTAGGATGAATTCTCTGGTTGACTATATCTGATATTTTTACATATTATTTGTTCAAAAAATGATAGAGAGATGCAACATTCCTACCACTTCCCATAAAGTTCCACAACCCTTATTTTCAAGCTTACTCCATTACTGGACTGGGAATTAGTTATTATATTCTTTTGTGACAATTTTTATTAAAAATATGTGGGGTATACATACATACCAGGAAAGATAAAAACTATAATTATAGCTATTGCTAAAAGTCTCTTATATATGCCACAATGATATTGCCACATGGTTTTGGAGACTATCATGAATCATTTACCTGTGGTGACTTATGGCTGATAATGATGCTTTGATATCATGTAATGACTTCAGACTTTACAACGGTAAAATAAATCAACATTTCAAGTTGACAACAATAACTGCCATGGTTACTGTCTTTATTTTGGAGGCTTCAACAACCATATGGGTGTTTTTTTTACAACTGGTGCTAGTGAATTTTGCTCCATCTTAAGCAAACTTAGTAGTCCTATCTATGAATAAACAATAGAAGAAACATTTGAGGACTAGAGGGTGTAAAATTGAGACAATGAATATGTTAGTAGCCTCTAGAGTCCTTCACCCCAGAACAATGCAATTTAGTTCATATTTAGGTTAACATACAGACATCTGCAAATGCTGAGTATAATTTATCTTCTAAATAGTAATATCCCATAAATGTTTGTTGAATTAGAATTAAACATAGAATCAGAATATAAGTTTAAGAATTTTACTACTTCTGGGTTCTATTTAAACATGCTCTGTGACAGGAAATATTTTAAATAATCTGTAAAGAAAAATGACTTTAGTAGTAGACTTTCTGGTGACATAATTAATTGTGCTAACAATGAAACTATAGTCATCCACTTCCTGCCATGAGCAACTACCTCACACTGAACTTGCCCTCCTACTATAGACAAACAACTAGAAAACTAGACACGATATATGAAACAAGGGTTTTCAGATATTAGAAAACAGGAAACACAGGACTGTGATTCACAGGAAAAGGAAAACATACCCCCATAAACCTTATGATAGTCCTGGGTTTTAAACTGGAGGCATTTTCTGAATAGTGGCACAAGGAAAGGGACACAGACAGAACACAATGGTCTCACTGAATCTGAGGAGACAGAAATGGGAGTTCAGGGAGACTAAGGCTGGCTAGAGCAAAGGAAATTACACAGATGAAAGGATCCAAAAATCTGCATGGGGATCCCTTTGAATGACTGCTTGCATAATTAAGCTGCATGTGTGGAGGATTAAACTTTATGATTATTGGCCAAGAAAAGTGCTAGGGAGCTATCAACTGGAAAATCCTCACAGCTGAGGACCGGAAGACATTTGAGATCTCTCAAGTCAGGGAAGAAGAAATCTTGTTTAATGCCCAAAGCATCTGAAGATGTCCACAAAGGGTATGCATTGGTAGCAGCACTAAATTAGCCCAAGAGAAAAGGCTGCTTTAGACCCATCTTAACACAGCTCTAACTCAAGCTAACTCAATTTGCCACGGTAAAATAAATCAACATTTCAAGTTGACAACAATAACTGAGGCTGTCTTTTTTAGCAAACCATATGGGTGTTTTACAACTGGTGCTAGTGAATTTTGCTCCATCTTAAGCAAACTTAGTAGTCCTATCTATGAATAAACAATAGAAGAAACATTTGAGGACTAGAGGGTGTAAAATTGAGACAATGAATATGTTAGTAGCCTCTAGAGTCCTTCACCCCAGAACAATGCAATTTAGTTCATATTTAGGTTAACATACAGACATCTGCAAATGCTGAGTATAATTTATCTTCTAAATAGTAATATCCCATAAATGTTTGTTGAATTAGAATTAAACATAGAATCAGAATATAAGTTTAAGAATTTTACTACTTCTGGGTTCTATTTAAACATGCTCTGTGACAGGAAATATTTTAAATAATCTGTAAAGAAAAATGACTTTAGTAGTAGACTTTCTGGTGACATAATTAATTGTGCTAACAATGAAACTATAGTCATCCACTTCCTGCCATGAGCAACTACCTCACACTGAACTTGCCCTCCTACTATAGACAAACAACTAGAAAACTAGACACGATATATGAAACAAGGGTTTTCAGATATTAGAAAACAGGAAACACAGGACTGTGATTCACAGGAAAAGGAAAACATACCCCCATAAACCTTATGATAGTCCTGGGTTTTAAACTGGAGGCATTTTCTGAATAGTGGCACAAGGAAAGGGACACAGACAGAACACAATGGTCTCACTGAATCTGAGGAGACAGAAATGGGAGTTCAGGGAGACTAAGGCTGGCTAGAGCAAAGGAAATTACACAGATGAAAGGATCCAAAAATCTGCATGGGGATCCCTTTGAATGACTGCTTGCATAATTAAGCTGCATGTGTGGAGGATTAAACTTTATGATTATTGGCCAAGAAAAGTGCTAGGGAGCTATCAACTGGAAAATCCTCACAGCTGAGGACCGGAAGACATTTGAGATCTCTCAAGTCAGGGAAGAAGAAATCTTGTTTAATGCCCAAAGCATCTGAAGATGTCCACAAAGGGTATGCATTGGTAGCAGCACTAAATTAGCCCAAGAGAAAAGGCTGCTTTAGACCCATCTTAACACAGCTCTAACTCAAGCCTCGAAACTAACCAACTGCTTCTCAATAAATGTAGACATAATCACAATTAAATGGAGACAACAAAAAATAAAAAATCAACAATGTAAAATCCACACTGTCCAAAATCCAATCAATAGTTACTACCCATGTTAAGAAGTAGGAAAATGTGAAACACAATCAGAAGGAAAATTTGTCAGGAGTTACTACACCAGAAATGAAGGAGACAACCGACTTAACAGACAGAGACTATAAAAGGATTTGAAGGAAGACAAGATAAGAGGCAAAGAAATGGAAGATATTCTTAAAGGGACCAAACAGGAGTTTATGAAACTGAAAAATACAATATCTGAAATGAGAATTTGACTTGATGGATAGAAAAGTAGATCAGATTACATTCCACAAAATAAAATAGCAATGAACATGAAGAGCGAGCAATTCAAAATCTACCAACTGGAAAACAGATGTGGGAATGAGGCTGAAAATGAGACCAGCAGTCTGTGGGACCATTTCAAGCAATTCCTGAAGGAGAAGATAACAGGGGATGAGGTAGAAATAAAACTGAAGAAATAAGTCTGAAAACTGTAAAAATCTGAACTAAAAATCTATAAAACCTACAAGTCCCAAGCAGGATAAAGCCAGGGAAATCACACCAAAATGCGTAACACAGTGGACCCTTGGAAAACTCAGGGAGGTGGGGTGGGGAGGCGGGGGCTCGAGATGCCAACATTGCCACATACAACTTTACTGTTGACCTTCCTCACCCTGGTTTCACATCCCCAATTCAACTAACTGCAGGTCTTAGTTCATATTTATTGAAACAATACATGCATAAGCGGACCCCTGCAGTTCATACTTGTGTTATTCAAGGGTCAACTATAATTAAATTGCTGAAAACTAGTTACGAAAAAAAAATAATAAAGTCATCCAGTGGGTTGGCGGCTATAACATGAAAAGGAACACGCATGAGAATAACCCGGTTATTCATAAGAGAAAAATCAGGCTTCAGGAAGATTGAGCAGGAATAAAAAAAAACATTTTTATGAGCAGGAAAAAAAAACTATCATACTGAATCCTATATTTAGCAGTGGGGCAGAGGGGGGATCTTCAAAAATGACAGAAAAATAAAGACATCTGAGGGAAAGGAGTGAGTGAATTCACTGTCACTTAGAGCTTACTTAAGTGTAAAAGAGCAGAAGAAGGAGAGAACAGAAACAAACAGAACTGAAAATGGAAAAACAAATCAACAAAACCAGAAGCTAGTTCTTCGAAAAGATCAATGAAATTTCTAAATCTCTATTCAGGCTAACAAAAAATAAGATAAAGACACAAATTATCAATATCAGGAGAAAAAAAGAGAAGTCGTAACTACTGATCGCACAGACATTACAAGGATAGTAAACAAACACTGCAAACAACTCTGCCCACAAAATTGACAACATAAGAGAAATAGTTTCTGAAAGTCATACCTTACCAAAACTCACACAACAATTAAAAACCTTAATAATCTTACATCTATTAAAGAAAATGAATAAATAACTATAATAGGAAAGAACAAATCTGAGTCCATCTTGGACCTGTCTCTTTGACTTCTGAATTCTACTGCTTTTGCTACAAGTTAGTCACTGAAGGGATGCTGCCTATAGCTTAAAGTATACATAAAGGCTTGTCATCCGCTGGAAACAAGCCTTCCTATGCCTGAACTAAACTAAAATACCTTTGTTTTAGTTCACAAGAAACACACTGATCAGGGCACCTGTAAATGGTTGCATGAAAGAAGAAATTAACACATGCCCTCTGGAGTCCAGTTGGAACCAGGAAATATTTGCAAAAACATATGATCTTTCTTTACTTTACCGTCTTGTTGCTGCTGCTTAGTCACTTCAGTTGTGTCTGACTCTGTGTGGCCCCATGGGCTGCAGTCTGTCAGGATCCTCTGCCTATGGAATTCTCCATGGAAGAGGAGGGTTGCCATGCCCTCCTCCAGGGGGATCTTCCCAACCCAGGGATGGAACCCGGGCCTCCTGCATGCAGGCAGATTCCTCACCACTGAGCCATCAGGGAAATCTCATATATATTTATGCTTGAGACCCCATGGACAGTAGTTCACCAGGCTTCTTCGTCCATGGAATTTTCCAGGCAAGATTGCTGGAGTGGACTTTATCTCCTTACCTCCCCCTCTTTGCTCTATGAAAGCAAGTCACATTCAACCTGGGAGAGATGGTTATTTGGGACACTAGTCCAGCATCTTCTCAGTCTGAAGGCTTTCCTAATGAAGTCATTACTCCTTACCCCAACACCTTGTCTCTTGATTTACTGGTCTGTGATATGGACAGCAGCATAAGCATTGACTGGGTAACATAATTAATCTTCTGAAAACAAAGAACCAGGCCCAGATAGCTTCAGTGGCAGATTCTACCAAACATATAAGGAAAACACGATATTAATTCTTTATAATCTCTTCCAGAAAATAAAAGCAGAGAAATTAACTTTTAACTCATTCTATGAAACAAGAAGTATCCTATTACCAGACTTCACAAGGGGGAAAAAATAAACCATGCAACTCTCTCATAAACATTGATATAAAAATTCTCAAGAAAATATTAGCAAATCCAATTCAATAATATATAAAAACAACTATACACCACCAAGTACGATTCCAAGCATGCAAGACTAGTTCAACAGCCAACATAATCCTGTGTAACATGGGGAACCCACCTCAATGTTATGTAGCAATCTGGATGGGAGAGGAGCTGGGGGAAGAAAGGGTACATGTATATGTATGACTGAGTCCCTTTGCCGTTCATCTGAAACTATTACAACATTGTTAATCAGTTATACTCTAATATAAAATAAAAAGCTAAAAAAAAAACAGTCAATGTAATCCACTATATGAATAGGCTAAAGAAGGAAAACCATAAAATTGTCTTAGGACAAAAAAAGACTTGGAAAATCCATACAGTACTTTAAAATCAACTATACTTCAATTTTTAAAAAGGAAAAATTCAACACTTGAGAATTTTAAAAAATCTCTCAGCCAATTTCCTCAACTTCATAAAGAACATCCACAAAGAAACTTACATAGCTAATACACTTAATGGTGAGAAACTGGACTTTTCCATGCCCTCCTCCAGGGCCCCCTCCCTGCATGCAGGCAGATTCCTCACCACTGAGCCATCAGGGAAATCTCATATATATTTATGCTTGAGACCCCATGGACAGTAGTTCACCAGGCTTCTTCGTCCATGGAATTTTCCAGGCAAGATTGCTGGAGTGGACTTTATCTCCTTACCTCCCCCTCTTTGCTCTATGAAAGCAAGTCACATTCAACCTGGGAGAGATGGTTATTTGGGACACTAGTCCAGCATCTTCTCAGTCTGAAGGCTTTCCTAATGAAGTCATTACTCCTTACCCCAACACCTTGTCTCTTGATTTACTGGTCTGTGATATGGACAGCAGCATAAGCATTGACTGGGTAACATAATTAATCTTCTGAAAACAAAGAACCAGGCCCAGATAGCTTCAGTGGCAGATTCTACCAAACATATAAGGAAAACACGATATTAATTCTTTATAATCTCTTCCAGAAAATAAAAGCAGAGAAATTAACTTTTAACTCATTCTATGAAACAAGAAGTATCCTATTACCAGACTTCACAAGGGGGAAAAAATAAACCATGCAACTCTCTCATAAACATTGATATAAAAATTCTCAAGAAAATATTAGCAAATCCAATTCAATAATATATAAAAACAACTATACACCACCAAGTACGATTCCAAGCATGCAAGACTAGTTCAACAGCCAACATAATCCTGTGTAACATGGGGAACCCACCTCAATGTTATGTAGCAATCTGGATGGGAGAGGAGCTGGGGAAAGAAAGGGTACATGTATATGTATGACTGAGTCCCTTTTCCGTTCATCTGAAACTATTACAACATTGTTAATCAGTTATACTCTAATATAAAATAAAAAGCTAAAAAAAAAACAGTCAATGTAATCCACTATATGAATAGGCTAAAGAAGGAAAACCATAAAATTGTCTTAGGACAAAAAAAGACTTGGAAAATCCATACAGTACTTTAAAATCAACTATACTTCAATTTTTAAAAAGGAAAAATTCAACACTTGAGAATTTTAAAAAATCTCTCAGCCAATTTCCTCAACTTCATAAAGAACATCCACAAAGAAACTTACATAGCTAATACACTTAATGGTGAGAAACTGGACTTTTCCCTACAATGAGAAATAAGACAAGGATGTGCTCTCTCATCACTCCTAGTCAACATCCTATTAAAAGTCATACCTAGTGCTCTAAGACAGGTAAAGAAATAAAAAGTCATCCAGACTGGAAAGAAAGACATAAAACTGCCTTTATGCAGATGATGTGGATATCTGTGGGCAAAAACAAACAAACAAAAAATCTACCAAAACAATTTCCTGGAACCTTAAACAACCACAGCAAGGTCACATGATACAAAGTTAAACAAACATCAACTGCTTCCCTCTGCATCAACAAGGAACAATTGTAACTGGAGATAATAGTATCTCATCCTCTTCCAGAGAAGACCAGAAACCCTTAGGTACAAATCTAACAGAATATGTACAGAAACTACCTGCAAAAACTACAAAATGTTGATGAAAGAAATCAAAGAAGATGTAAATAAATAAAGAGCTATTCCATGTACTGAAAGATTCATTACTGAAAATGTCTCAGTTCCACAAACTTTATCTATATATTAGGTTGGCCAAAAGTTCATTCAGATTTTTCTGTAGCATCTTAGAAAAGACCTGAACAAACTCTTTGGCCAACCCAATATATCAACACAACCCCATCAAATTCCTAGCAAGTAATTTTCTGGAGACCAACAAACTGTTTCTAAGGCTTTATAAAATGGAAAAAGACTAAGAATAACCAACATAATGCTGAAAAAGAACAAAGATGAAAGGTCATGCTGCCAGATCTTAAGACTAACTAGAAACCTTTAGAAATCAGGACAGCATGGTATTGGCAAAAGAACAGACAAATAGATCAATGGAACAGAATGGAGAGCCAAAAACAGACCCACACATATACTCTAATATAAAATAAAAAGCTAAAAAAAACAGTCAATGTAATCCACTATATGAATAGGCTAAAGAAGGAAAACCATAAAATTGTCTTAGGACAAAAAAAGACTTGGAAAATCCATACAGTACTTTAAAATCAACTATACTTCAATTTTTAAAAAGGAAAAATTCAACACTTGAGAATTTTAAAAAATCTCTCAGCCAATTTCCTCAACTTCATAAAGAACATCCACAAAGAAACTTACATAGCTAATACACTTAATGGTGAGAAACTGGACTTTTCCCTACAATGAGAAATAAGACAAGGATGTGCTCTCTCATCACTCCTAGTCAACATCCTATTAAAAGTCATACCTAGTGCTCTAAGACAGGTAAAGAAATAAAAAGTCATCCAGACTGGAAAGAAAGACATAAAACTGCCTTTATGCAGATGATGTGGATATCTGTGGGCAAAAACAAACAAACAAAAAATCTACCAAAACAATTTCCTGGAACCTTAAACAACCACAGCAAGGTCACATGATACAAAGTTAAACAAACATCAACTGCTTCCCTCTGCATCAACAAGGAACAATTGTAACTGGAGATAATAGTATCTCATCCTCTTCCAGAGAAGACCAGAAACCCTTAGGTACAAATCTAACAGAATATGTACAGAAACTACCTGCAAAAACTACAAAATGTTGATGAAAGAAATCAAAGAAGATGTAAATAAATAAAGAGCTATTCCATGTACTGAAAGATTCATTACTGAAAATGTCTCAGTTCCACAAACTTTATCTATATATTAGGTTGGCCAAAAGTTCATTCAGATTTTTCTGTAGCATCTTAGAAAAGACCTGAACAAACTCTTTGGCCAACCCAATATATCAACACAACCCCATCAAATTCCTAGCAAGTAATTTTCTGGAGACCAACAAACTGTTTCTAAGGCTTTATAAAATGGAAAAAGACTAAGAATAACCAACATAATGCTGAAAAAGAACAAAGATGAAAGGTCATGCTGCCAGATCTTAAGACTAACTAGAAACCTTTAGAAATCAGGACAGCATGGTATTGGCAAAAGAACAGACAAATAGATCAATGGAACAGAATGGAGAGCCAAAAACAGACCCACACATATACAGTGAACTGATTTTTGACAAAAGCAAAAAAGGCAGTACAACAGAGACAGGATAGTCTTACAACCAATCAGATGGCTGGATGTAAAACAATGAACCCACATACAAACTAAATACTTTTCACAAAAACTAACTGAACATAGAACACAGACCTAAATACAAAATACAAAACTATGTAACTTCTTAACGAAAATATTGAAAAAATTCCATGTGACCCGGTGTTTGATGTTTGGTTTTTAGATATGGCACCAAAAGCACACAATTCATGAAAGAAAACTATCGATTGAGTAGGACTTAATTAAAAACTTGAACTTTGCAAAAGATATGGCTAAGAAAAGAAACAAGCCACATTTTCTGCCAAGAAAATATTTGTATAACACATATCTGACAAGAGATCGATCTTTAAAATATACAGAGAATAATTAAAATTCAACAGTAAGAAAACAATCTATCAAAAATGGGCAAAAGATTTGAAGATACCTTGTCAAAAAATACAAATATGCATATGAAATATGCATATGAAAAGATGATCAATATCATATGTCACTGGAGAAATTCAAATTAAAACAATAAGACAGCAAATACACACTACTGTGTTGAAATACATGAACAACAAGGTCCCACTATATAGCACAAGGAACTTATTCAATGCTTTGTAATAAACTACAATAAAAAAGAATAGGGGGCTTCCCCTGGTGGTCCAGTGGGTAAGGACACCGCCTTGCAGTGCAAGGGGCGCCGGTTCGATACCTGGCCTGGGAAGATCCCACGTGCCACGGAGCGGCTGGACTGATGTGTCCAATTACCGAGCCGGAGCTCTGGAGCGCATGCGCCCAGAGCCGGCGTTCTGCAACGACAGACGCCACCGCGATGGGAGGCCCACAGGAGCCAAGGAACAAAGACGGATGAACATAGAGAAACGAAAGACCAATAGAAGTGGCCCGCCTGCTCCCCTCCCTCCCCAACCCCACCCCTGCCCAAAATAAAAAAAAAAAAAAAAGAATAGGAATGTGTATAGTCGAATCACTCTGTTGTACACCAAAAACTAACACGATATTGTAAATTAACTACACCTCAATAAAAAATTTTTAATTAACAAAAAAAAGAACAAAAAGAGAGTAAGATACCACAACACACCTATTTGAATAGCTAAAATCAAAAACAATGATAATACCAAGAGGTGGTAAGAATGAAGAGCAATAATTCTCATTCACTGCCGGGCAAGATGAAAAACAGTACAGATGCTGTGAAATACAGTTAGGCAACTTCTTGAAAAGTTACACATAGTCTTATATAGTCATATGACCTAGCAAGCATGCCCCTGGGTATTTACACAACTGTTTGAAACTTATATCCATCACAGATGAGCACAGTAGCTTTATTTATAATCACCACAACAAGAAGCAACCGAAATGTCCTTCAGTAAGTGTGGTTACTTAACAGGCTACTAAAAAAGGACGAGCTATCAAGACACACAAAGACGTGAAATCGAAACTACATATTATTAAGTGAACAAAGTCAGTTTGAGAAACCTACATAATACCTGTGATTTCAATTGTATAACACTCTGGAGAAGGCAAAACCACAGAGATGGCAAACAGAGCAATTAGCTGCCAGACAGAGGTGTTGAACACGTGAAGTAGAGGGAATGTTTTCAGACAGCAGAACAACTCCAAATGGTACTGCGACTGGGAATACATGATTCTATATATTTGTCAACACATAGAACTGTGCAGCATAAAAGACTTCATCTTAAAGGATATAAAACTAAAAATAAATCATTCAGGAAGTCTAGGGATCCCAGGACTGAATGCAGAATGTGATAAAACAAACTATCGCTTGTACAAATATGTGAAACAATCTCACTGAAGGTGATGGGGGCAGCAAGCGCTACTGGAAGAAACTTTGGAGTCTGTGGGACTGAAGGTAAAAGAAATTTTATGTAAGCACTCGAGATGATGAAGTTATTTCTGACAGAGATGTGGATCAACAATTCTAAGACTCCTAGACATGTATACTGAAATTGAACAATTAAGTAAATGGGTACTGGACTATGGGACTGAGGTTTCTCATGGCTGGAGTAAGAATTTACAGATAAGCCATGAAAGGAAGGTAGAATGACCCATGTGGTAACAGGTGAGAGTTAGAGACATCAGTATGAACTTAGGTTTTAGCTTATACAGCTACAGATGGTTAAAATATGTATTGGTATGTATATACATATACAGGTCAGTGTACACACATATGTTTCCTTTCCTCAACAGTAAAAAAACGATGGGGGCAATAATTCTCATTCACTGCCGGGCAAGATGAAAAACAGTACAGATGCTGTAAAATGGCAACTTCTTGAAAAGTTACACATAGTCTTATATAGTCATATGACCTAGCAATCATGCCCCTGGGTATTTACACAACTGTTTGAAACTTATATCCATCACAGATGAGCACAGTAGCTTTATTTATAATCACCACAACAAGAAGCAACCAAAATGTCCTTCAGTAAGTGTGGTTACTTAACAGGCTACTAAAAAAGGACGAGCTATCAAGACACACAAAGACGTGAAATCGAAACTACATATTATTAAGTGAACAAAGTCAGTTTGAGAAACCTACATAATACCTGTGATTTCAATTGTATAACACTCTGGAGAAGGCAAAACCACAGAGATGGCAAACAGAGCAATTAGCTGCCAGACAGAGGTGTTGAACACGTGAAGTAGAGGGAATGTTTTCAGACAGCAGAACAACTCCAAATGGTACTGCGACTGGGAATACATGATTCTATACATTTGTCAACACATAGAACTGTGCAGCATAAAAGACTTCATCTTAAAGGATATAAAACTAAAAATAAATCATTCAGGAAGTCTAGGGATCCCAGGACTGAATGCAGAATGTGATAAAACAAACTATCGCTTGTACAAATATGTGAAACAATCTCACTGAAGGTGATGGGGGCAGCAAGCGCTACTGGAAGAAACTTTGGAGTCTGTGGGACTGAAGGTAAAAGAAATTTTATGTAAGCACTCGAGATGATGAAGTTATTTCTGACAGAGATGTGGATCAACAATTCTAAGACTCCTAGACATGTATACTGAAATTGAACAATTAAGTAAATGGGTACTGGACTATGGGACTGAGGTTTCTCATGGCTGGAGTAAGAATTTACAGATAAGCCATGAAAGGAAGGTAGAATGACCCATGTGGTAACAGGTGAGAGTTAGAGACATCAGTATGAACTTAGGTTTTAGCTTATACAGCTACAGATGGTTAAAATATGTATTGGTATGTATATACATATACAGGTCAGTGTACACACATATGTTTCCTTTCCTGTCAACTTAGAGAGCCCAGAAACAACAGTATCTGAGTATAAACAAGAACACTTAGCCCTAATTCCATTCTCCAATAAAAGAAACCAAGAACAAATAGGATAAATAGCTGATTTGCTACAAGTGGGGTAGTAAATGCATAAGACAGGCCTGCAGCACCTTGTACTGCCAAAAAGTAAGGAACGTTTTCAAACAAAAATGCAATGATGGGGAATGTAAAAAGGACCAAGAAGTAGCTAAAATACAATATGAAAAAGAAGGGGAAAGAATGACTTCACAGTGTAGAAACTTGACAAATGCTCTCTCAGCCAGGTGACTAAGGCCAACATCAACAGTCAGTTTCTTAAACATAGTATGTGAAACAGTAGAACTACTAGATGAAAACACAGCAAAAAAGTTTCTTAACATTGGTCTGGACAATTATTTTTGGAAAATGATGCCAAAAGCACAAGCAATGTAAGCAAACACACACAAATGAGATTGCATCAAATTAAACAAAGCTTTTGCATGGCAAAGAAACAATAGAGTGAAAAAGTAACCTAAAAAGGGGAGAAAATATTTGCAAATCTGGTTTCTGATCAGGAGTTAATATCCAAAATACATAAGGAACCGCAACAACTCAACAGCTAAAAATCAAATAACTGGATATAAAAAATGGGTAAAAACCTTGAAGAAATATCTTTCAAAAGAAGATGCTGTTGTCGTTAAGCTGCCCAGTTGTGTCCAATTCTTTGCGACTCTATGGACTGCAAGCAAAATAATATACGAAAAGGTACTCACCACTAAGCATTAGGGAAATACAAATCAAAACCTCACACTACAATCAAAAAAAGGGAAAGATAAGTTTCAGTGAGAATGCGGAGAAAAGGGAACACTTGTGCAGTTGGTGGGAAATGTAAATTTGGAATTTCCTTATGGACAACAGGATGGAGGTTCCTCAAAAAATTAAAAATAGAACTACCATATGATCCAGCAATCCCACTTCTGGGTGTACAGCCGAAGGACATAAAATCTGAATCTCAAAGAGACATCTGCACTCCCATGTTCATTACAGCGTTATCCACAATAGCCAAGACAAAGAAACAATCTAAGTGTCAACAAGTAAGTCAATAAAGAAAACATGAGCTACACACATACACACATACACACACAATGGAATACTATGTGGCTTTTATAAAGGAGGAAATCCTACTATTTGCAATAACATAAATGAACCTGGAAGACATTATGCTAATTAAGTCAGATGCAGAGACACAAATATCACAAATATAGTATGATCTCTCTTATATAGGGAGTCTGAAATAGACAGAGAGGAATGTGGTTGCCAGAGATTAGGGGAATGGAGAAAATGAGAGGGTATTAGACCAGTACAAAGATTCAGTTATGCAAGATGAATAAACTCAACTAATCAAATGTACAGAGTAGTGACTATAGTTCATAATACCATTCTGTAAACTTATTTAAGACAGCAGATCTTAAATGTTCTAATGTCAAACACACAAAGAACTACATGAGGTGATGGGTATGTAAATTAGCTTGATTGTGGCGATCATTTCACAGTGTATATCAAAACATAAAGTTGTACACCTTAAATATATACAACCAATATCAGTTATACCTCAAAAAAAGCTTAAAAAAAGACAGTGTGATGTTGATAGTATGTACACATAATATGATGTAATGAAAATGGCACTTTACTTCTGTGGCTTCCTCCAAAAACCTCCTAACCTACGTCTAATCACAGGAAAAATGATACATGAATCTCAGTTGAGGCACCCAAACATTACTCCTCATAACCGTCAGTGTGATCAAAAACAAGGAAAGCCTAAAAAGAAAGGAAACAAAAAAAGACGGAAATATTTAATTGATAGGGAATTTAAAAAAAAAAAAAAAAAAAAAACCAGGAAAGCCTGAAAACTGTTATGGCCAAGAAACACCTAAAGAGATAAAGGCAACTATCCTGGAGAGGATCTTGGAATGGAAAAAGTGCATTAGTAAAAACTAAGGAAATCTGAATAAAATATGCACTATAGTTTATAATGGGCTTCCCCTCGTGGCTCATTGGCAATGAATCCAGCTGTCAACTCAGAAGACGTGGGTTCAGTCCCTGAGCTGGGATGATCCCCTGGAGAAGGAAATGGCAACCCACTCCAGTACTCTTGCCTGGGAAATTCCACAGACAGAGAAGCCTGGCAGGCTACAATCCCTGGGTCACAGAGTCAGATACGACTTAGTGACTAAACAAGAACAATAGCTAATAATAATATATCAATATTGGTTCATTAGTTGTGGCAAATGTGCATTAGTAAGATGTTAATTATGGGAAAAATAGTTGCAATAACATAAATGAACCTGGAAGACATTATGCTAATTAAGTCAGATGCAGAGTATCACAAATATAGTATGATCTCTCTTATATAGGGAGTCTGAAATAGACAGAGAGGAATGTGGTTGCCAGAGATTAGGGGAATGGAGAAAATGAGAGGGTATTAGACCAGTACAAAGATTCAGTTATGCAAGATGAATAAACTCAACTAATCAAATGTACAGAGTAGTGACTATAGTTCATAATACCATTCTGTAAACTTATTTAAGACAGCAGATCTTAAATGTTCTAATGTCAAACACACAAAGAACTACATGAGGTGATGGGTATGTAAATTAGCTTGATTGTGGCGATCATTTCACAGTGTATATCAAAACATAAAGTTGTACACCTTAAATATATACAACCAATATCAGTTATACCTCAAAAAAAGCTTAAAAAAAGACAGTGTGATGTTGATAGTATGTACACATAATATGATGTAATGAAAATGGCACTTTACTTCTGTGGCTTCCTCCAAAAACCTCCTAACCTACGTCTAATCACAGGAAAAATGATACATGAATCTCAGTTGAGGCACCCAAACATTACTCCTCAGAACCGTCAGTGTGATCAAAAACAAGGAAAGCCTAAAAAGAAAGGAAACAAAAAAAGACGGAAATATTTAATTGATAGGGAATTTAAAAAAAAAAAAAAAAACCAGGAAAGCCTGAAAACTGTTATGGCCAAGAAACACCTAAAGAGATAAAGGCAACTATCCTGGAAAGGATCTTGGAATGGAAAAAGTGGATTAGTAAAAACTAAGGAAATCTGAATAAAATATGCACTATAGTTTATAATGGGCTTCCCCTCGTGGCTCATTGGCAATGAATCCAGCTGTCAACTCAGAAGACGTGGGTTCAGTCCCTGAGCTGGGATGATCCCCTGGAGAAGGAAATGGCAACCCACTCCAGTACTCTTGCCTGGGA
Source organism: Tragulus kanchil (assembly GCA_022376925.1). Lineage (NCBI taxonomy): Eukaryota > Metazoa > Chordata > Mammalia > Artiodactyla > Tragulidae > Tragulus > Tragulus kanchil. The sequence goes on from JAIOJX010000024.1 coordinate 26,225,632, forward strand.
AATTCCACAGACAGAGAAGCCTGGCAGGCTACAATCCCTGGGTCACAGAGTCAGATACGACTTAGTGACTAAACAAGAACAATAGCTAATAATAATATATCAATATTGGTTCATGAGTTGTGGCAAATGTGCATTAGTAAGATGTTAATTATGGGAAAAATAGTTGCAGATATAAGGCAATGCTATAGTATCTTTATAATTCTTGTACAAATTTAAAACTATTCTATCATTAAAATTTTAAAGAAAACATAGCAACATCAGTATACATATTGACTGTCCCTCTTTTTTTTTTTTTTAAAGATTTATTTATTTATTTATTATTTTGGGGGAGTGGGGTGGGGAGGGAGGGAAGCAGGCGGGCCACTTCTATTGGTCTTTCATTTCTCTATTTTCATCCATCTTTGTTCTTTGGCCCGTGTGGGCTTCCCATCGCGGTGGCGTCTGTTGTCGCAGAGCACCGGCTCTGGGCGCATGCGCTCCAGAGCTCCGGCTCGGTGATTGGACACATCAGTCCAGCCGCTCCGTGGCACGTGGGATCTTCCCAGGCCAGGGATCGAACTGGCGCCCCTTGCACTGCAAGGCGGGGTCCTTACCCACTGGACCACCAGGGAAACCCTTGACTGTCCCTTCTGACACACACACACACACACACAGACATATTCACACTCACACACACACAAAGACAAAAGCACTCTTTTTCTTTTCTGGAACAGACAGGAAGTTATGACAGAAAAATAAGTAGTGCACAAAATACAGATATGATCAAGATACTACTTACAATGGATGTCTACCTCTTTCTTTTTTTTTTTTAAAATATTTATTTATTTATTTATTTGGGGGGGGTGGGGAGGGAGGGGGGTGGGCGGACCACTTCCGTTAATCTTTCATTTATCTATTTTTCATCCATCTTTGTTCTTTGGCCCGTGTGGGTCTCCCATCGCGGTGGCCTCTGCTGTCACAGAGCACCGGCTCTCAGCGCATGTGTTCCAGAGCTCCGGCTCGGTAATTGGACACATTGGTCCAGCCGCTCTGTGGCACGTGGGATCTTCCCAGGCCAGGGATCGAACCGGCACCCCTTGCACTGCAAGGCGGTGTCCTTACCCAATGGACCACCAGGGAAGCCCTGTCTACCTCTTTCTAGTCTTCAAATGTTGCTGGCATTTTCAATGTGTGGGAGTTTGGGGTGGGAGGATCAAATGTAGCGGGTTTGATATGAACAAAAAGAGGGAAGTAAAGCACTATATGACGTCCCAAACAGTTCTTGCCCTGATCAGAAAGTTGAGAAGGGCACAGACTTGCAATAGAAGATGGTTAAGTCCTAAAGATCTAATGCATAACACAGACAGTCAACAATACTATAATATAGACCTCAAAACTGCTAAGAAATTAGATCTTACATGCCCATACCACAAAAAAGAAACGACAATTATGAGACGTGATAGAGGTCTTAACTAAAGCTACAGGGGCATTCATACTGCAATAATATAAATATATCAAATTACATGTTGTATAACTTAAAACTTACACATGTTATATGCTGATTATATCTTAATTTTTAAAATAAATCTGGAGTTCCTTGGTGGCCTAGTGGTTAATTTCTAGGCTTTCACTGCCATGGCCAGGATTTGAGTCCTGGCTGGTTTCGGGTTGAGATCCTACAAGCTGTGCAGTGCAGCCAAAAATAAGTAAATAATTATTTAAAAAAATTTTATATGTCAGTGACACTAAAAGCTGTTTTTTTTGTTTTTTTTTTGGAAAAACTAGTAACACAGAAAAACTGCTATCAATCATGGAAAAAAAGATTTAAATTACCAATATTACGAGTGAAATGGAGAGGTCAATACAGGGTCTGGAAACATTAAACAGGTAAGAAAATATTGGAAGTACCATTATGTCATTGAATCCAGCGACTTAGATGTGTATCTTATCTGATATCAAAACTGGCCAGTAGAACTAAATTTCAGTTTCTTATCTCCAGCTTCAATTGGCACCTCTGTTATAAGCTATGGTTATTTGTATACAAATCATGTTTCATGATACTATGTTCCTTTTTTATAAAGTCCCTGTTCAAGATTTTCTTAGTATTTTCTTGAATAAACATTGTAGATACTGCCAGTTCCAAAATTAACTATAAAAATTGCAGCTAAAGTACGGTAATGGTGACTTCTTTTCTTCTTTTCCAGTATCCTATTTTTGATAGCAGATAATTTTGCAAGAGTGAGAAAAGGAAAATTTTACCAAATCAATAATGTGCTGTCTTTCTTATTGGGTATTAATGCTACCTGGCTCATCTCAGCCTTTATATGCTTCATGCAAGAAGCTAAATACTATTAAAATAACTCAGAATATTTTACTAAAATATATGTTTTTTTTAGTGACTCGCTATAAACAAACAGAAAACCTTTTTAAACTGGTACCTTACATGCAGAAATCTGATTGTCCTGTAGATCGAGCATTCATATTAATTAACATTAACATTTCATAATCAGTCTCTGCAAAACTCATGTGAATGAACACATTCTAGATGTTCTCTAAAACCCCTTCTCTCTCTCCTTGTTATTTACTACAATAAGCAGTTTTGCAAATTTACAACAATATATCAAATACATGTTGTATAACTTAAAACTTACACATGTTATATGCTGATTATATCTTAATTTTTAAAATAAATCTGGAGTTCCTTGGTGGCCTAGTGGTTAATTTCTAGGCTTTCACTGCCATGGCCAGGATTTGAGTCCTGGCTGGTTTCGGGTTGAGATCCTACAAGCTGTGCAGTGCAGCCAAAAATAAGTAAATAATTATTTTAAAAAATTTTATATGTCAGTGACACTAAAAGCTGGTTTTTTTGGTTTTTTTTGGAAAAACTAGTAACACAGAAAAACTGCTATCAATCATGGAAAAAAAGATTTAAATTACCAATATTACGAGTGAAATGGAGAGGTCAATACAGGGTCTGGAAACATTAAACAGGTAAGAAAATATTGGAAGTACCATTATGTCATTGAATCCAGCGACTTAGATGTGTATCTTATCTGATATCAAAACTGGCCAGTAGAATTAAATTTCAGTTTCTTATCTCCAGCTTCAATTGGCACCTCTGTTATAAGCTATGGTTATTTGTATACAAATCATGTTTCATGATACTATGTTCCTTTTTTATAAAGTCCCTGTTCAAGATTTTCTTAGTATTTTCTTGAATAAACATTGTAGATACTGCCAGTTCCAAAACTAACTATAAAAGTTGCAGCTAAAGTACGGTAATGGTGACTTCTTTTCTTCTTTTCCAGTATCCTATTTTTGATAGCAGATAATTTTGCAAGAGTGAGAAAAGGAAATTTTTACAAAATCAATAATGTACTGTCTTTCTTATTGGGTATTAATGCTACCTGGCTCATCTCAGCCTTTATATGCTTCATGCAAGAAGCTAAATACTATTAAAATAACTCAGAATATTTTACTAAAATATATGTTTTTTTTAGTGACTCGCTATAAACAAACAGAAAACCTTTTTAAACTGGTACCTTACATGCAGAAATCTGATTGTCCTGTAGATCGAGCATTCATATTAATTAACATTAACATTTCATAATCAGTCTCTGCAAAACTCATGTGAATGAACACATTCTAGATGTTCTCTAAAACCCCTTCTCTCTCTCCTTGTTATTTACAACAATAAGCAGTTTTGCAAATGTTCAATACACAGCAGGATATTTGGCTTTCTTTTCTATCCTAGAAAACTGATCACTTTCTGTGTCATATGAATAAGAGATTATTTATTATTTGCATTAGCTACTTTGTTGGACTGTTTCTGTATGCAATGGTGTGGTCATTGGTTGAAGATGGAGTAAGAGACATAAGAACAGATTACCAGTTGCAGGAAGGCATTTGTCTGAACACAATCCCACTTAAGATGTGGTAGCCATTATTATCGTTTCTATAACCTGTGGAGCCTCTTGAGAGTGAAAAAAAAAATCACAGTCAGCTGCTACGATTCTGATACAACTACGATGTTGATAAAACTTGAGTTATTTAAGACTTCTGTTTCTCTTCCTCCACTCCAACAAGGTCTGAATCAGTTATTCTCAAATATCAATCTTAAAGCACTTTTCTTCTTCCTTTTCCCCCTCCCTCTTTTCTCTCCCTTCTCTTCCAATTCTTTGTTTTCCTCAAGATAAAAGAACAGTACTCTACTAACTTTTATCCACAAAGGAAAAGGAAGTACAGTCTATAGATTTAGACTGCTATGAGTGAGAATTCTGCCTCAGTTATGCCTTACCAAAGAAGCTACTCTGTTGTGAAGGTCTCAGTCGGTGGCACACCAGAACTTGTTCATACTGCTGACAGGGGGAGCAGTCATTCCCTTCTCTTCCCAAAGTTCCCTTCACTGACTTGATCTGAAATTAGCTGACTGCTTGAAATCAGGCACGATGGGAGCATTTACCCCACAGAAATCAGCAAATGCTTCAAATCAGAGTTTGTTCATTTTTTTAAATTAAGGAGTCAGTCGTTGAACATTCAACTACATGAAACAGGCTCATTTCCACATTTCTCAATCAGGCTGATAACATCAATCCTGAAAATACATTATAAGAATTTCAAACACTGTAAGGAAAAATGCCAGATGCATATGAAGCACTTAGTATGTGGTACCTTGTTATGGTATTAAGAGTCTGGCTATCTGAAAATACAGCATTATAAAAACCATGTAAGCCATGCCATCAGTAATGAAAAAGTATAATAAAACCTATTTTCAGGGCCGGAAGAAAGATGCAGACACAGAGAACAGATGCGTGAACATGGCAGGGTGGGACGAGGGGCGTGAGATGAATTGGGACATTGGGACTGACTATATACACTACCATGTGTAAGACAGATGGCCAGTGGGAACCTGCTCTCTAACACAAGCAGCTCTGCTCAGGGCTCTGGATGACCTAGAGGAGGGAGGTGATGGGCAGAATGGGAGGGAGGCTGAACAGAGGAGACATATGCATACATATGGCTGATCCACTTCACCGTACAGCAGAAACTAACACATATTGTAAAGCAACTATATACCAATAAATTTTTCAAAAAGTTGATCTTTATTTTAGTCAGGTTGTTCACTATTTATACATGGAAAAGATTAGCAGAGTATTCCATACAATACACCTCAATTAATGGGAATCTTTTTTTTTTTTTTGCATCTATTCCAATTTTCCAGGTTCCCCTTTAATTATGATCTCCTCTCTTCAAGTTGTCAGCCACCACTTGTGAATGCGAGCTCAGTCACTCAGCTGTATCCAACTCTTGGTGACCCCATGGACTGTAACCCTTAGGCTCCTCTGTTCATGGGACTTTCAAGGCAAGAATCCTAAAGTGGGTTGCCATTTCCTCCTCCAGGGGGTCTTCCAGACTCAGGGATCAAACTTGCATCTCCTGAGCTCCTGTATTGGCAGGCAGATTCTTTACCACTGAGCTATCTGGGAAGCCTATCAGCTAGTATTATGTGTTATATAAATGCAGACTTTTTGAGGAGTGATTTGGAAGAATTCAGAAAGCCACAAGACCTATGACGAAGTACCATAAATGGGAAGTCATACATGGAGGTGATTTAGTAACTCTAAGTACTTCCTTAGTGGCTCAGACAGTAAAGAATTCGTCAGCAATGAAGGAGACCTGAGTTCGATTCCTGGGTCAGGAAGAGCCCCTGGAAAAAGTTAATGGCTACTCTGGTATTCTTGCCTGGAAAATTTCATGGACAGAGGAACCTGATGGGCTATAGTCCAAAGGGTCACAAAAGTATCAGACACAACTAAGCAAGTAACACTTTCCAGTAGCTGAAATTAAGCATATAAAAACCTCTTAGGTTCACCATTAGGATCATCTGTTCACCATTTCTTCTGACACTCAACCAAGACTTTGGCTTCCACTAGAAAAAGACAGATTGAAATTAGGTATGGAAAGCAATATCAAAATTTTAATTTTCCTTATTTTTTTTATTATAAATGTGACATCCTCCTAAACAAGGCAGTAGAAGAAAAGAGAGTATTATAATCAATAACCTTGGATTGGAATCCCTACTTCTGGGTCTTGTGTTCGAAGCTTTCCCCAATTCATTCTACTGAAGGCTTCAAAAATTTGAGCAAAATCCCTTGCCTGCAGTTTATGTGTAATAAACTGACTTAAAATACTTCATTTAAAAAGACCACTTGAAGATCTTTAAGTGTCTCAGAGTAAAAAGCATTTATAAATCTGTCTAGAAAGATACTGTTTTTCTTCCCTTCATCAAATAATGATTTGAATGGTTTTTTACTTCAGCTCTTATAAATAAATACCAGGTCTTCATTTCAGATTATGACTATGTTGCAAACATCACATAAATGATAAATTATTTAAATAATTTCCTTATTTTCACATTCTTTGTTTCAAGTGCTTATATTTCCAGTATTTCCTACTCAGTCCTACATATCCTCTAATGCTGATATCTTACTTGTATTGATGTTAATTTTTTTATGGTAATCTAATGTCTAAATGTCTGCACTGGTATTAAGAAGTCCTCAAATTCCTCTCTTATCACTGACACAAGTCTTAAGATCACTAATGCTCCTAAAGTCAAAAATCAACTCAGTGAGCAACACTTAACATAGAATTTGAAAACCATAATCACAAGAGAGAGAAACTCTTCAATATGCGATTTGTTTTAGCTATGAATCGTTTGAAACTTTACAAAAATTATGAACATCAAGATTAAAAATGCTGGGACTTCTGTGATGGTCCAGTAATTGGGCATTCGCCTGCCAACATAAGGTTCATGGTTTGATCCCTGGTCTGGAAGGATCCCACATGCCACAGAGCAGCTACGCTAAGCCCATGCTCCACAACTACTAAGCCTGCATACTGCAATGACTTAAGTCCACACACCTAGAGCCTGTGCTCCCCAACAAGAGAAGTTACCACAGTGAGAAGCATGCACATCGCATCAAGAGAGTAGATCCTGCTCACCGCACCTAGAGAAAGCCACCCCAGTGCAATCAAAAATAGTCTTTTTATTAGAGGGCTTCCCCTGGTGGTCCAGTGGGTAAGGACACTGCCTTGCAGTGCAAGGGGCACCGGTTCGAGCCCTGGCCTGGGAAGATCCCACGTGCCACAGAGCGGCTGGACTGATGTGTCCAATTACCAAGCCGGAGCTCTGGCGCGCGTGCGCCCAGAGCCGGCCCTCTGCAACAACAGACGCCACCGCGATGGGATGGGAGGCCCACGGGAGCCAAAGAACAAAGATGGATGAAAATAGAGAAATGAAAGATAGAAGTGGCCCGCCCACCCCCCTCCCCAACCCAACCCCCGCCCAAAATAAATAAATAAATAAATCTTTTTAAAAAAAAAAAAAAGTCTTTTTATTAGAAAAAAAAAAGATTGGAAACGTTTTTCTAGTCTAAAACATAATAGCAGTTGTTCCGTCTCTCAGTCGTGTCAGACTCTTTGCGACCCTATAGACTGCAGCACTCCGGGCTTCCTGTCCTTCACCATCTCCTGGAGCTTGCTCAAATTCATGTCCAATGAGTTGGTGATATCATCCAACCATCTCGTCCTCTGTCGTCCCCTTCTCTTCCTGCCCTCAATCTTTCCCAGCATCAGAGTCTTTCCTAATGAGTCTACTCTTCGCATCAGGTGGCCAAAGTATTGGAGCTTCAGCTTCAGCATCAGTCCTTCAAATGAATATTCGGGGATGATTTCCCTTAGGATTGACAGGTTTGATTTCCTTGCTGCCCAAGGGGCTCTCCAAAGTCTTCTCCAGCACTATAATTTGAAAGCCTCAAGAACACATCTACATGCAGGGAAAATAGAAAAGCCCAGACTCCCAGAGAATAGACGCTCCTGTGCTATGCTGGATGTGGATATGTATCTCTTTTCACATCATAACGTCAGGAATAGCAAGCTGATTTCCTGAATTCAGTCAGCAGTCCAAGGGACTCTCAAGAATCTTCTCCAATACCATAGTTCGAAGACATCAGTTCTTTGGCACTCCACCTTCTTTATGGTCCAACTCTCACATCCATACATGACCACTAGAAAAACAATAGCTTTGACTATATGGACCTTTGTCAACAAAGTAATATCTCTGCTTTTTAATATGTTGCCCCGGTGTGTCTTAGCTTTTTTTCCAAAGAGCAAGCGCCTTTTAATTTATGGCTGCAGTCACCATCCGCAGTGATTTTGGAGCCCAAGAAAATAAAGCAGTATGGGGCTTTATCTATTATTAACTACAAAAAGTATTTACAGAACACTTTAGAATCATCAGGCCCTCTGGTTCTTTAAGTTAGCTGTTTATACTCAAGTTGTACACCTGCTCCTTGCCTACCTTTCTGAAACCATCTAACACCACCAATGACCCTTCACACTGAGTGTTATCTGGCTCCTTTAGTTTTTCTAACACACTATCCTTCCTCACTCCAGAGGGCCTTTCCAATGCTGTTCCTTCCGACTGAAATGTTCTCCCCGTGCTCACTCTACTTTAAATCCCAATTCAAATATCACTTCCTCAGAGAAGTCTCACCTTATCTCCCAGGGAGAGTCACATTCCTTTTCTTGACACCACTTACCAGTTTACATTTACACATTCATTGTCGGTGTAACTAAACTTTAGGCTCTATCACAGCAGGAATTGTCTATTCTTTTCACCATTATAATGACAGGATAGGTCTCTGGCAGATGGTAGGTGAATGAATGAATGATATCCACAAATTAATACAAACTAAACTTCAAGACATATTAACCAATCCATGATGTAATTCAAGATCACAGTATAGCTACTGGATTCCAAATAATACTTCTGGATACAGTATTATCAAAACTTAAGAAAAATATCATATTGAAGCCTATTGGTACCATTGAATGTAGTAGCTTCCAAAGGCCTAACTCAGGCATTTTGATTTTCTTCCAAATGCAGGGAGACTTTGAGTAATTCTCAGGCAGTATCATGCCCTGTATGCATGACACTGTTCTCTCACCTACTCATGTTACCCACTGTTCCTTTAAAAAAAAAAAAGAAGAAGAAAGAAATATTCAGAGGAAAGTGATTCCAGAGATAGCAAATTTTAGATCGATTTTCCATATAATAGTCTACACTGACAGAATCCTTCAAACAGAACTTTAAAGTTACAATTAATGTATATAGTCAAATATTATATATGATTAGTCAACTCTGATGAATCAACATTGATGGTCTAAAGCATGTATTAAGGAAGATTCAAATAGTAAGAAAGTTATCAAGGCCAGTGTGTCTCTCTTTGCCTGTCAAAGTAATAAAGTCATGCTTTTCTACTTTACCCAAAACTCTGACCCTAAGATTTGATTTAGCACCAGTGCACAGAGAGGTCGAGCTTTTGGTAACAATATACTACAATAGAAATGTCTTTGCAATTTGTAACAAGAGTAATTGTTATTTTCCTAATATTAAAAATTTTTCCTATCATCAGATGCTATTTAAAAAAATTTAAAAAGATTCTGAACTCTACTCAATACTCTGTAATAACCTATGGTGGAAAAGAACCTTAAAAAGAATAGATACATGTATATGTATAACTGAATCACTTTGCTATACACTAAAACTAACACAACATTATAAATCAACTAGACACCAGTAGAAAATAAAATCTTTTTTAATTTAAAAAAGAAATGATCCTGAGGCTGAGTCTAAGTTCAGAGAAAAAGAGAACTGTGAAAGATTATTAATGAAATGTCAGCCAGGAGTGCAAAAGCCTAGGAGAGTAGTGGCATATATATAATACATTTGCCCATTCTAGTTAAAGTGCGTGGATTTGTTTTATTTATGAGAGAACTAAAAATGTTTATGGATTTTGTGTCACATTAATATTGTTTAACTGAATATATATTTAATATATAAGGGGATGACATGCTAGTAGGGGAAATAGCAGAGGTAAAAGAACAATGCCGGGCTTCCCTGGTAGCTCAGTGGTGAAGACACAGGTTTTATCTCTGATTCAGGAAGATCCCACATGCTGCGGAGCAACTAAGTCCATAAGCCACAAGGATTGAATCTGTGCTCTAGAGCCTTGGAACCACAATTACTGAGCCCATGTGCCCGAGAGCCCAAGTTCCACAAAAAGAAAAAGTCACTGAGGGCTTCCCTGGTGGTCCAGTGGGTAAGGACACCGCCTTGCAGTGCAAGCGGCACCGGTTCGATCCCTGGCCTGGGAAGATCCCACATGCCGCGGAGCGGCTGGACCAATGTGTCCAATTACCGAGCTGGAGCTCTGGAGCGCATGCGCCCAGAGCGGGTGCTCTGCGACAACAGGGGCCTCAGCGATGGGAGGCCCACACGGGCCAAAGAACAAAGATGGATGAACATGGACAAATGAAAGACCAATAGAAGTGGCCCGCCTGCTCCCCTCGCTCCCCACCCAACCCCCGCCAAAATAAACAAATAAATCTTTAAAAAAAAAAAAAAAAGTCACTGAAACAGGAAGCCTGCTCACCTCAACTAGAGAGTAGCCCTCACTCCCTGCAACTAAAGACGACCTGCAACAACCGTGAAAACCCAGAATAGTCAAAAATAAATAAATAAAAATTTAAAAAAAAAAAAAAAAGGACAGTGCCTTGAGAGGCTGTAACCACCTAAATTACTGATAGCCCTGACAAAACAAGAGGCCTCCACTACACAGCCAGATCTGACAGGTTTCTTCCTCTTGGAAACCTTAGCACATAATGTTTCCACTCTGAAAATATTGCCCCACTTTTAACGCCATGTGGAAACAGAAAGTTCTGACACAATTAGTTTTTAAAACATGTGAACCAAATGGAAAAAAAATTATAAAATGCTATTGCCATTACTATTGTTGTTTGAAAAAGTGAAGGTTTCAGAAATGATATCACATACTTTCTCACCATCTTTAAAAGGGGATAAAAGCACCGGGTTGGCCAAAAAATTCGTTCGGGTTTTTCATATCTCTTACCAAAAACCTGAACTTTCTGGCCAACTCCATATTGCTCATAAGTTATTTTCAAATAAAGATCAAAGCGCAGTAACGGTCTAGCAAAATAAACTGCATTAAGTAAATAATTTAGTTATTTAATACCTATAAAACTCCATAGCCATTATTATGTGCAATCTCCTTCAAAAGAATAACAATGCTTAAAATAAATATGTGATAAAATTAAATGTGATAAAGTTTAAAATATAAATATGTTTGGTGAAAAGCACATGCATTCACACACATATGTGCTCACGCATGCCCAGAATGTTTCTGCATGGATACAACGGCATTAATGGGTAGGTCTGGGAGAGAGGCCTGAGTCTGGGCGGGTCTAGGGCAGGAAGTGGACTTCCCTTTCATCTAACTTCCTTGAGGCTGTTATAATATTTTCCATATCAAATGACTTCCTCCACTAAAAAGTCAAATTTTTCTAAGTTAAATTAAGGGCATTAAGTAGGAATAATTAACCACTCCCATAACTTAACTAAAAGGGGGAAAATGCAAAAATCATGGAAGTTAAAAGGATCTAAGATCCAGCTCTGCCTTTTATTGAGAAAACTGACACAATTAAGAAAATTTTGTTCTCCCAAGTAGTCAAGTCAGTGACATCAGCTCTAAAATGTAGAACTTCCCTACTCTCAGTAATGTGCCAAGTACTATAACATACTATTTCACCTTAGATATAAAAGTATCATGAGCTCCACAGAACAGCAGAACCTTCCTAAAAAGCATTTCTTGACCGACGCTGGTAAGCAACATATAGCAATCAAGATTTGATCATTTTAACTGACTTGAAAACAGGCAACTCAAGCTGAAATCTGGCAAAGATGATTATTTTTTAAAGCAAGCTCAGGAAGGAGCTGGATTTAGCTCATCAAGGAACTAGCTGCTGCCTGCAATTGTCCTTGGAAAGTAAATGCCAAAGTCAAAGGGTTCATGCATGAACTCTTCAGGCTGCTTAAATCCAGAAGCAGAAGCAGGAAACTAATTAGCCTCTCATTTACGATCTGTTTGGGCCTTCTTGCCTGACCTAATTTTAATTCATATCCAGTGCAACCTAATCGTTTAGGGAATTCGGTCTAGAAACAGTTTAATTTCATCTAAACTATGGCATCCAAAACTTAGGTAGCACCCTGGTAAGAGAAGTCTTCATTAACTCTTCTTCCCCCAATGACATACTTACTTCAAAAGTATTTTAGAGCATCATTCAGATTATATTCAATATGTGCTAGAAAAGACACATTATGCCTCAGCAAAAATTGATAAATGCTTTTATAAAGTCTTAATTTATTAGAAACTGTATTATCAGGTAAATATTAATCTTGAATGGCAAATAAAAAAAGGAAATATGACAAATATTAGAAGAGAGAATCCTGGAACCAATTTCCAAAGAGTTAAGACAAAAAAGATAAAATTAGATAAGGGATATAAATATGCTAAAAAGAACTACAAGGAGGAGATACAGTATGACCTAAATTAAGCATTTACAGGGAAGTCTAACAATATTGCTGCATTCTCCAGAAGCAGAAAAAGATCATATGATAATGCCTTTTTCATATCATATTCATTTATTAGGAGACAAAGACTTGTCTTGCAACTTCTAAGAATAAGTAATAGACCAAAGGAAACGGCTGCATCGACTAAGTAGAATTTGTTCAGCAGTCACTGCCTCTCTTAAAAAGCAATCCCCATATAACATGAACTATGATCACACATATGCGAATAACTGGAAAAAAGGGGAGAGTTAAAGAGAAAAGCTTTTTATTTAAAAATAAATGTTTAATGTTAGACTTGATTATATGTATTAAATACTTCTTTTTTTATTATTATTTTTTATTTTTGGGCGGGGGTCGGGTTGGGGAGGGAGGGCAGCGGGCGGGCCACTTCCATTGGTCTTCCATTTGTCTATTTTCATCCATCTTTGTTCTTTGGCTCCTGTGGGCCTCCCATCGCGGTGGCCTCTGTCGGCGCAGAGCACTGCCCGGGCGCATGCGCCCAGAGCTCCAGCTCGGCAATTGGACACATCGGTCCAGCGGCTCGCTGGGATCTTCCCAGGCCAGGGATCCAACGGCACCCTTGCACTGCAACGCAGTGTCCTTACCCACTGGACCACCAGGGGAAGCTCCTAAATACTTCATTTTAAGCTTGCTTGTCATAACGGATATACTGAAAAGCTGTACCCAATAATTAAAATTCCTCTCTTGGAATGTGGCAGGATAAAGATTCAATGACAATATGTCATCTTTTCCTCCCAAGTTCTAATAAAATGACTTCAGGAGATCTAAATTTCAAAAGTGCTAGAAAAGACACATTATGCCTCAGCAAAAATTGATAAATGCTTTTATAAAGTCTTAATTTATTAGAAACTGTATTATCAGGTAAATATTAATCTTGAATGGCAAAAAAAAGGAAATATGACAAATATTAGAAGAGAGAATCCTGGAACCAATTTCCAAAGAGTTAAGACAAAAAAGATAAAATTAGATAAGGGATATAAATATGCTAAAAAGAACTACAAGGAGGAGATACAGTATGACCTAAATTAAGCATTTATAGGGAAGTCTAACAATATTGCTGCATTCTCCAGAAGCAGAAAAAGATCATATGATAATGCCTTTTTCATATCATATTCATTTATTAGGAGACAAAGACTTGTCTTGCAACTTCTAAGAATAAGTAATAGACCAAAGGAAACGGCTGCATCGACTAAGTAGAATTTGTTCAGCAGTCACTGCCTCTCTTAAAAAGCAATCCCCATATAACATGAACTATGATCACACATATGCGAATAACTGGAAAAAAGGGGAGAGTTAAAGAGAAAAGCTTTTTATTTAAAAATAAATGTTTAATGTTAGACTTGATTATATGTATTAAATACTTCTTTTTTTATTATTATTTTTTATTTTTGGGCGGGGGTCGGGTTGGGGAGGGAGGGCAGCGGGCGGGCCACTTCCATTGGTCTTCCATTTGTCTATTTTCATCCATCTTTGTTCTTTGGCTCCTGTGGGCCTCCCATCGCGGTGGCCTCTATCGGCGCAGAGCACCGGCTCCGGGCGCATGCGCTCCAGAGCTCCAGCTCGGCAATTGGACACATCGGTCCAGCGGCTCCGCGGGATCTTCCCAGGCCAGGGATCCAACCGGCACCCCTTGCACTGCAACGCAGTGTCCTTACCCACTGGACCACCAGGGGAAGCTCCTAAATACTTCATTTTAAGCTTGCTTGTCATAACGGATATACTGAAAAGCTGTACCCAATAATTAAAATTCCTCTCTTGGAATGTGGCAGGATAAAGATTCAATGACAATATGTCATCTTTTCCTCCCAAGTTCTAATGAAATGACTTCAGGAGATCTAAATTTCAAAAATGAATTTCCTCAGTTACAAGATTTCAATCCCTACTTCTGCTAGTCAAAAAGGGAAGAAGTGATGGCAAAGGTAAGGCTACTCTAATTTCAGTGACCCTCAGGGAGTATTACTACCCTCAAAGGTTCCCAAAAAAGAGAACAGATCCCTTCCACACTTTGGTCAGATTCCATCAGGGCCTCAGAGGCTCCTTTAATTACATATTCATGAGCCATTTGTTCAAACTGCATAATTTCAGGGAGCACCCAAACCCCAGATTAGAATCTTTCGCTCTAAAAAAGGATGATAGGTTTATGTGCTAATCAGCCAAGGCAAATGTTATACTTAGACATATGCTACTATATGAGGATAGCCTTTTATTTTATAGTTCACTTCTTCTATGTATCCTATGGCAAGATCATTATTTCCAGAAACAACAATACTATGAACAGGCCTCAGAAGCCTCACTACAGACATACTGGACTGTCAGAACTATGATCCTGGTCACCACTCCTCTGAGGCAGTGGTTCAAAATAAGGGTTATACATCCCTGGGAGGCACTTTGGAAACCTGTGAGGGTATTTTCTGTTACCAATGAAACTAGAGGTTGTCACAGAGGTTTAACATTCTCTCTTCCCCACCATTCTGGGTGGGGAAAAGAACAAGTAAGTAAGACATCTTGAAATTTATGGAGATTTCATGCAGGGAAGAATGTCCTACCAGACATTCACATAGGTGAAAACCTAGTTCTCGAAAATCTGTTCTACAGATAGATACAGCATATTTTTGTACAATTAGAATATATACTGAATTTCTAGGAACGCCATTACCAAATCAGTAAAGAGTTTATTTTGTTTTGTTTCGAACTTTGTTTACCTTTTTCGAAAAACATGTTACCAATGGCAACACTACTTGTGGAATTTTAACTGTCAATGAATGAAAAACACCTTTATCAAACTGCAGGACTATAATCGAGGGTTAATCTATATACAAGAGAAATAAGCCTCGGAGTACCTCAGTATGTCTTCTAGTGCAGTCAGGCTTGAGCATTTACATATTGAAATGCATGCTTTTTTATTCTACAGTTGTTCAGTCGCGCAGTCATTTCCGACTCTTAGTGACCCCATGGACCGCAGCACACCAGGCTTTCCTGTCCTTCACTATTCCCCCAAAGTTTGCTCAAATTCATGTCTATTGAGTCAGTGATGCCATCCAACCTTCGCATCTTCTGTCGGTCCCTTCTGCTCATGCCCAAATATTTCCCAGCATCAGTCTTTTCCAATAAGTCGGCTCTTCACATCACGTGGCCGAAGCACTGTAGCTTCAGCATCAGTCTTTCCAATGGATATTCAGGGTTGATTTCCTTTAGGATTGACTGGTTTGATCTCCTTGCTGTCCAAGGGACTCTCAAAGAGTCTTCTCCAGACCGCGATCGAAAGCATCAGTTCTTAGGCACTCAGCCTTCTTTTGCCTGAGCTCCCTGATACTTCTCAAAAAAAACCCTGGATCAATATGAGGGTAAGAATGAGAAGGAACAATGTGCTGGTAGTCCAGATTACTTTAAAAGGTTTATGTTTTATTTCTTATCTTTACTCTTTAGTAAATTAATAATCAACTAATATTTACTTAATTCATACACGTGCACAGAGTGCACTGGACCACCAGGGACATTCCCCTTATCTTTTCAACTCATATCTTCAGTTTTAGACATTTCTTTGTAGCTCAGACAGTAAAGAATCTGCCAGCAATGCAGGAGACCTGGGCTCGATTCCTGGGTCGGGAAGATCCCCTGTAGAAGGAAATGGCAACCCATTCCAGTGTTCTTGCCTGGAGAATGAGAAGTCTGGCAGGCTATAGTCCATGTGGTCGAGAGAGTCAGACATGACTTAGCAACTAAACCACCACCAGACATTTCTTTTGGATGGCCTAGAGATATGCATGCATGCTAAGCCGCTTCAGTTGTGTCCGACTCTTTGTGACCGTATAGACTGTAGGCCCCCAGGCTCCTCTGTCCATGGGATTCTCTAGAGAAGAACACTGGAGAGGGCTGCCACTTCCTCCTCCAGGGGATCTTTCCAAAGAAGGGACTGAACCAGCATCTCGTGTCTCTTGCAGGTTCTTTACTACTAGTGCCACCTGGGAAGTCCAGAGACACAGCATGTGGATAAAAATACTCCATACTCGGGACTTCCCTGGGCCCCAGTGGGCTAGGGCCTTGCAATTGCAGTGCAGAGTACAGGGTACGATTCCTGGTCAGGGAAATAAGATCTTGTATGCCCCATCATGCAGCCAAAAAAATACTCCATTCTCTCAGGAACAACTGGCGTATAGTCATGTATGAATTAAATAAATATTAGTTGATTATTAATTTACTAAAGATATACAGACAAGCAAATCTATGTTGAATAAAATTTCTTGTCATATGCCAAGAAACTGAGCCAAAATGAATTCACTGTTCCCATTCAAACGGTCTAAGATAAAGTGTCATTAAAAATAAATGAGAAATGATGAAGGAAGAAATGGAATGATTAACAGTTCAACAAAACTTAAAAAAGAACTGATAATTTTAAACAGAAAAACACTCAGGCTGCTACGTATATGCATCTGGGCGTGCGTGTATAAGTGTATGTGTGTGCTTAATTGTAAGCAGATGCTGGTGCATGAATGATTAACATTTGAAACCTGAAGATCTGAAAAAAAAAAAGGCTAAAAAACAGAGCAGAATTCCTGAATAAATAAGATACATGAAAAGACCATGAAACAGCATGTCTTACAGAGAACAAAGCAAACTGAATCAGTTTAAAAAGTGAACACAGAAAAGACCCACCAGAGAACCCCCCTTGAAAAGTATGCTGTAAAACAGTGGAGAAAATTTTAAATAGTTACACATGTGAATGAATATTAAAAGTATTTTAATCCTCTTAAGAAGTGTGTTTCTAATTAGATACTCCCTTTTCCGATTATATATTTTATTGTGATGGAGGAATTAACTGTGACTTAAGTCTTCCCACAATAGCAGCTGTTAGATTTCACTTAGTAGCTTCCTCTTTTATGTGCTTACCAAAACATATGTATACTGTGTTCTTAACATACTTCTTCTAGGAAAAGACCACAGAATTTCTGTATCTCAGTTTAGCTAGTTCATGATGCAATTTACTATATCTTTTTTTATGTTAAAATAGACAGAGGAAATCCTTTAATCTATTCCATAAATGTGTAATTCTCTGGTCAGCATTCTATTCCTTAAAAAATGCAAGTCAAGACTCTACTTTCAAATGATTTGGAATCTTTCTTACCAACCAAGTAATAGATGGTATTGCCTATTTTCAACTTAAATGTTCAGAAATGAATCAAAGTTTAAACCAAGACAAATCTAAATAAATCAGGGAGAGGAGGAGGGGGAAGGACACAGTCACACACTAAATATTTTAAGAGGGGAAATAAATGTATTCATAATCACTTAGCCAAACTGCTAATCTATTTTAAACCTTCCATTCTTCCATGACGTGTATTTCTTTAAAATATAAAAATGGAATTTTAAGAAGGCAGTGCTCTAGCAAGCACAAACACTTTAGTAATTTTTACCAGTCACTTTTTGGAAAGGCCCACCCACCTAACAGTTCAACAAAACTTAAAAAAGAACTGATAATTTTAAACAGAAAAACACTCAGGCTGCTACGTATATGCATCTGGGCGTGCGTGTATAAGTGTATGTGTGTGCTTAATTGTAAACAGATGCTGGTGCATGAATGATTAACATTTGAAACCTGAAGATCTGAAAAAAAAAAAGGCTAAAAAACAGAGCAGAATTCCTGAATAAATAAGATACATGAAAAGACCATGAAACAGCATGTCTTACAGAGAACAAAGCAAACTGAATCAGCTTAAAAAGTGAACACAGAAAAGACCCACCAGAGAACCCCCCTTGAAAAGTATGCTGTAAAACAGTGGAGAAAATTTTAAATAGTTACACATGTGAATGAATATTAAAAGTATTTTAATCCTCTTAAGAAGTGTGTTTCTAATTAGATACTCCCTTTTCCGATTATATATTTTATTGTGATGGAGGAATTAACTGTGACTTAAGTCTTCCCACAATAGCAGCTGTTAGATTTCACTTAGTAGCTTCCTCTTTTATGTGCTTACCAAAACATATGTATACTGTGTTCTTAACATACTTCTTCTAGGAAAAGACCACAGAATTTCTGTATCTCAGTTTAGCTAGTTCATGATGCAATTTACTATATCTTTTTTTATGTTAAAATAGACAGAGGAAATCCTTTAATCTATTCCATAAATGTGTAATTCTCTGGTCAGCATTCTATTCCTTAAAAAATGCAAGTCAAGACTCTACTTTCAAATGATTTGGAATCTTTCTTACCAACCAAGTAATAGATGGTATTGCCTATTTTCAACTTAAATGTTCAGAAATGAATCAAAGTTTAAACCAAGACAAATCTAAATAAATCAGGGAGAGGAGGAGGGGGAAGGACACAGTCACACACTAAATATTTTAAGAGGGGAAATAAATGTATTCATAATCACTTAGCCAAACTGTTAATCTATTTTAAACCTTCCATTCTTCCATGACGTGTATTTCTTTAAAATATAAAAATGGAATTTTAAGAAGGCAGTGCTCTGGCAAGCACAAACACTTTAGTAATTTTTACCAGTCACTTTTTGGAAAGGCCCACCCACCTAACTCCATTCTCATTTTAAAACTGTGCTGTCCCATAATTAAATAATATAGCCTTCATTTTAAAGGTAAAATTTCAAACCATTCTCTACATTTGGAACTCAACACATGGCTGCAAATCCTAAAAGGCAAATTCAATAATAAATAGAATGGTAAGAAAAAGAAATGGTAAGGAAGAAATTTCTACAAATTTGAGAACAGGGGAGAGGAATCTTTTAATTAATAAGTGTGTCATAAGCAGGGCCAATAAGACTTCTGCGTATATCTGGTCTTATACCTCCTCTAAGGGTACAAGATAAAAACCATCTCTTGAATCTACTGAAAAGTCAGCATCCTCATTAGACACCCCAGAAGGAAGGCAATTAATGTCAACTGTAGTGATTAAAAAGAACACTTTTCAAAAATAAACTCATTCAAGAATGAATCTTCTGAAAATCCTTATCCAAAAGGCATATCAAAATAAATGAATACTTCACCAAAATGAAAGCTTCTAATAAAAACTGTCACCAAAGATCCCTTCAGATTTTTCTGAATTGTGAATAAAACTTGTCAATTGCAGAGGGAAAAACAGTAACCATTACAGTTAAATAGGACTTGGAAATATTCAAATATAAATAGACACTAGGCTTTTTTCTTTGAGCACACATTGGCTTTAAAAACAAAAATAAGGTAGTCACATAAATGCCAAAAACTTGACAGATGACACTTTTTCAATGGCAGGTAGCAACTATGTATGCCGAGGTTAAAAATAATTTTAAAGATTATAGCTTCAATTGTTCTATAACTGCCCTAATAAAACATGAAAACTAAGGATAATTTCACTGCTCCTTCCTCATTGTCTCAGAAATCTTACATTTTAAATAAAAATAAAAGAATACATTTACAGACCCACAAAGAACTTCAACTCACTGTGTGTGCGTGTGTGCGCGCTCTCAGTCATGTCCGAATCTTTGTAACACCATGCACTGTGGCCCACCAGGCTCCTCTGTCCACGGAATTCTCCAGGCAAGAATACTAGAATAGGTTGTCATTTTCTCCTCCAGAGGATCTTCCAAACCCAGGGATCAAACCTTCATCTCCTGCACTGGCAGGCAGGTACCCCTGGTGCCACCTGGGAAGCCCCAACATCACTGTACAAGTTCAACAGTATTTTAAAAGACTTTGGTTTCCATGTATGAGCTGTAGAACATTTGACATAAGCATGACTACAAGAGTTCATTCTGTTAGTAAAGCATACTATTCACACTACCACTGCCCACTACCCACTGCTCACAGGATGGTACAGACAGCCCTACTGACTGCTGTGAGGTTGAACATAAACTTACAGGCAAAAATCTAAGAAATACAGAGCCCAGGGTGCATTTCCACCAGCTTTCAAAGCTAGAAGTGCTATTGTTGAGACCTTCAGGCCACCTTCAAGGAAGAACATACCACAATCCCAAATTTTAAAATAAGACATGCTATTTGTGTGTTCTCTCTGATTTCAACTTTAATCAAGTGTTAAAACTGTACAGAGTAAGTTTAAAATAAAAGTGCACAGGATTTTATGAAGACTAGAACATATGCAGGTGGGTGCTTGAGGAATTTTCTGCCCATTCTTCCAGAACCAAGATGCCATCTGCTTATACCATGAATCAAGCTAACCCTCAGCAGTTTCCAAAGTTGACAGGAAAATCTGGTTGTTTAGTTAACATTGAAAACACATTCTAAATCCAAGATGAGCTGCTATTTTTAAAAATGCTCTAAGACATAGTTTAAAATTTGTTTGCCCCTTTAAAAGCAGCTGTCTGTTTTTATATCTTTCTCATACAACTACTTTAAAAAGAACTAAATTACGCAAACTGCTGATTTCAAAATAGTATTCTCAAGTAATTGAAATTTTGATTATCTGAAAAACAAGCTCATCTTTTATACTGGAAATTATTTCTCTTTTGTATGGTACAGATATCAACAATAAGACACAGGAAAAAGCACAGTAAAATAATTTACATGACTGTTTCACAACAGTGAATTGGAAACTATAAATCCTCATTCTCTCATTCTGTCACTCTTTATTTGCCTCTCTAATTTAAACGTCAAGTTTTCTGGGCTAAAGTCCACTGTCATTCTTTCATTGTGTTTAAATAGCATAAAACACTAGTAACTAATGCACATTCTAACTTGGCATGCACAGTACTAAAAGCAAAACACACACACACACACACAAAACCTCATTAAAGATGGAAAATATCTTCCCAGATGCTGGTAGAAGAAAAAAAAATCTTATAGGATATAGCAATTAGGGAAGCTTTTTGTTTGATCGTTTTGAATAACAACTGGAAAGGAATTTCTTAGAACAGAAGGTAGAATTTCAAGAAAACTTTAGAAAATCCACATAAATGAGTAAAACTTTAAACTAAAAAGTGACTTGCACTCACTGATTTTTTCCCCTTATTTTCATTTCCTTTTTAAATAAACATACTAACAGTGAGATACCTACTTCCGTTTTTTATAATTATATAGAACTTTTAGCCACATCTTATTCATATTAGGCACCTACTGATTTCAGTTCTATGAAAATGTCTGTTTCATAATTAAAAACTTTCCCCTTTAAAAAGTTTTTTCTTTGGTAGAATTTTTTTTGTTGGGGGAGGGGCCACTTCTATTGATCTTTCATTTATTTATCTTTGTTCTTTGGCCTGTGTGGGCCTCCCATCACAGTGGCCTCTCTCTTCACAGAGCACCGGCTCTGGGCCCATGTGCTCCAGAACTCTGGGTTGGTAGTTGGACACATTAATTCAGCCGCTTGGCAGCAAGTGGGATCCCCCCAGGCCAGGGATCGAACCAGCGCCCCTTGCACTACAAGATGATGTCCTTACCCACTGGACCATCAGGGAAGCCCTCCCCTTAAAATTACTGTTATTTGGGTACCATGCTTTGATTTTTCTTTAAAGTGCGTTAATTTAAAAATCCATTAAGTGACTACACTGATATTGTCACACAACTATTATTTTCACACTTCACAACACTAGGACTGACCATAGAACACAACTCATAAAAAAAAATAATCTGGGCTTCCCTGGTGGTCCAGTGGGTAAACAGTCCGCCTTGTAATGCAAGGGGCAGCGGTTTGATCCCTGGCCCAGGAAAGTTCCATGTGCCGCAGAGCAGCTGGACTGGTGTGTCCAAATAGGAGCCAGCACTGTGGAGCGCATGCGCCCAGAGCCAGTGCTCTGAAACCGGAGAGGCCCCTGCGATGGGAGGCCCACAAAGGCTAAAGAGTAAAGATGGTGAAAATACATGGATAAACAAATCAATGAAAATTGGCCAAAATTTAAAAAAAAAAAGTTATTAAAAAAAAAAGATCTCCTATTTCCTTTGTTTCCAGAACTTTTAGGAAACAAGGTCTTGTTCTACTCTCAGGAAACTGAAAACAGGTGAATTTGGCTTTGGGAGACTGGGTTTGTTGACATTTGCCACAGAGATAAAAGTGGGTTTAGAGAAATGAGACTGAGTATGCATGTGTACGCACAAGCTCATAAAGAGGAAAGGTCCTGAATGCAGTACCATCTTACTTAGCTTCTTCATCAGTGAAATTAGGAGAGAGGTCTGACTTCAAAGTTCTTTTCAGTTCTAAAAATCAAACATCCATTGCATATCAGTTAATAAGAACATAAAAAATGAATAAAACATAGTTTCAGCCCAAAGTTAAGCCCATGTTCACTCTATCTACATACTTCTGTCCTTAAGACTCATTTGACTGAAAACTAAAGCACTGGACTTTCCTGGCGGCTCAAGGGTCGAGACTCCATGCTTCCACAGTAGGGTGTGCAGGTTCCATTTCTGGTTGGGGAACTAAGATCCTGCATGCTGCATTGCCTGGCCATCATGTGCACTGTTTCTAAATAATTTTATATACACACATACACGCACACACACATATATGAAATCCCTGAGGAATGAAAGCATGTATTCTGAAAAAAACCTTAAAACTTTGATCTCATGAAATGGGAAATATAAGTTCAAAAATACACCATTCTACCAAAATAAGTAATTTATGGAACATGAGATTGCCTAAGATCAAGTTTTTTTTTTTAACTTTTATTTGACTTTTAACTTTTACAGAGTTTTGTTGTTTACAGATATGCATGTTCCCAGACAGATCAAGTTTTTAATACCATGCTCACTAACCAGCCATACATATTTTTGTATCCTTTAAAAAAGAAAAGACAAAAATCTTGCACTCTTAGAGAAAATGGATATCAATAAATATAATGAATAGCTTAATAACAGGAATGTTTAGAACAAGGAAGGGGAAATACAGTTTACACACCACACATACATATACATACATACATACACACACACCACAATGCTATTTCATCACTTTAATTCTTGCTTAGATGCTTAAAAATTAACTATCTTTCCCATGAAGATCTGGAGCCTGTTCTATTTAGAAAGAACCAACGTTTTTAATAATCAGAATTAGAAATGAAAATCTATCCAGCACAATAGTAATAGCCAAGACAGAATAAAGATGTTATCACTGGCATCCTCAAATGCACCGCATTTTTGCCTACCCACCCAGTACTGGCAAATAGAAAACAGTATTGCCAAATATAAGAACTATTCCTATATCAGCTGCCATACCTTCCTTCTAGGTAGTGTTCTCTAAACTTTTTATCTTCAAGTGATTTTAGACTCACAGAAAAGTTGAAAGTACTGTAGGAGAATTCTCATACACTCTTCACCCAGATTCTCCCAATGCCCTTACAAAATAGCATGAAAATAAGATAATACTTAAGAATAAATATATCAAAAGATGTGAGAGACTACTATATTGAAAGCTACAAAATGCCAGTTTAAGAAATTAAGGATGACTTCAATAAATGGAAAGATATCCCATCTTCATGGATTAGATATCACTACAATAATACTTCCCCACCAAAATTAATCTACAGACTAAACAAAATCCCAATAAACATCCCAGATGATTGTATTTTGACAGAAATTTATAAGCTTATTCTAAAACTTATGGAATTGCCAGGGTTCCCAAAGAGCTAAACAATTTAGCTACTGGAAATTAGAATTTAACTTTTAGAAAAAGAACAAATTAGAATGCTCATACTTCTCAATTTCAGAACTAATTACAAAGCTAATAATTAAGACTGTGGTCAGACACAGGATAAACATATAGATCAAGGGAACAGAAATAATGCACACATTTATGAACAACTTTTGACTTGGGTACCAAGATAACAGTGTAGAAAGTCTTTCCAAAATTGTGCTTGAAAAACAGGCTCTCCACATACAAAAGTAAGAAACTGGACCTCATACCTTCTACCATACACAAAAATTGACCCAACATAGATCTATGTATATTCTGGACACTAGTTCTTTATCAGTATACTTATAGATGATTGTAAAATATTTTCTCCCATTCTACAGGATGTCTTTTCACTTTCCTGCTATCTTTTGAAGCTAAAACTATAAAATTTCTAAAAGGAAACATATGTATAAGTCTGTGTAACACTGGTGCAGGCAATGCTTTCTTTGATATGACACCAAAAGTACAAAAAGAAAAGAAAAAGAAATAAAACTTCACTGAGATGCAAAACTTTCATGCTTAACAAGATACCATCAAGAAACTGAAAAAAGACACCTGCAGAACAGGAGAAAGTATTTTCAAACCATTATCTGATAGGGCCTGGTATCCAAAATCCTTAAAAATCAACCATCAATTAAAAAACAGGGAACTTCCATGGTGGTCCAGTGGTTAGGAATCTACCTTCCAATGCAGGGGATCTGAGTTCCATCCCTGTGTGCATGAGTGCTCAGTAACTCAGTCATTTCTGACTCTGTGATCCCATGGACTGCAGCCCTTCTATCCCCAGTCAGAGAACTAAGACTTCACGTGCATCCAGACAACTGGGTCCAAGCAAATCAGAACAACTGGTACTGTGTGCTCTAGAGCCCACACAACACAACTAGAGAGAAACCCATGCTCCACAACAAAAAAGCCTGCATGCCAAAACTAGGACTTGGCACAACCTCACAAATATTAAAAAAAAAAAAAAAAGATAAAGAATTAGAACAGATGTTTCTCCAAAGAATGCATATCCCAAAAGCACCTAGAAAGATACTCAACATCATCAGTAACTAAGGAAATACAAATCAAACCCATAAAAAGATTCCACTTACATATGGACATTGTGGGGAAGGAACAGTGGGTGAGAGGCGTAAAGGAAGTAGCATGAAGGCCTGTACTATCATAAGTGAAGAAAATAGCTCTAGTCATTGCTCTGTGAGAAAAGGGGATCCTTCAGGGGTGCTGTGTGATGGTCGGGAGGGGAGGGAAGGGAGGGATATACATGTGACTAATCTGAGAACATGCATGTCTGTGAACAACAAAACTCTGTAAAAGTTAAAAGTAAAATAAAGGTTTAAAAAAAAAAAAAAAAGATTCCACTTCACAGCCACTAGGATGGATATAATGAAAAAGACAGACAGTGGCAAGTGTTGACAAGGACGTAGAAAAACTGGAATCTTCCTTCATCACTGGTGGAAATGTCAAATGGTACATTTTGACACTTCTTCAAAAAGTTAAGCACAGAGTTACCATAAGACCCAGAAATTTCATTCCTAAGCATATATCTGAGAAAACGGAAAGCCCATCAACAACAAGCCTATTTACAACTGTTTATATCATTATTATTTATAATAATCAAAGAGTAAAAGAAAGCCCACATGTCCATCAACTGATGAATGTGATATAGTCACACAATGGAATATACAGTCCTAAGATGGAATGAAGTACCAACACATGCTGAACAGGAGAAAGTATTTTCAAACCATTATCTGATAGGGCCTGGTATCCAAAATCCTTAAAAATCAACCATCAATTAAAAAACAGGGAACTTCCATGGTGGTCCAGTGGTTAGGAATCTACCTTCCAATGCAGGGGATCTGAGTTCCATCCCTGTGTGCATGAGTGCTCAGTAACTCAGTCATTTCTGACTCTGTGATCCCATGGACTGCAGCCCTTCTATCCCCAGTCAGAGAACTAAGACTTTACGTGCATCCAGACAACTGGGTCCAAGCAAATCAGAACAACTGGTACTGTGTGCTCTAGAGCCCACACAACACAACTAGAGAGAAACCCATGCTCCACAACAAAAAAGCCTGCATGCCAAAACTAGGACTTGGCACAACCTCACAAATATTAAAAAAAAAAAAAAAAGATAAAGAATTAGAACAGATGTTTCTCCAAAGAATGCATATCCCAAAAGCACCTAGAAAGATACTCAACATCATCAGTAACTAAGGAAATACAAATCAAACCCATAAAAAGATTCCACTTACATATGGACATTGTGGGGAAGGAACAGTGGGTGAGAGGCGTAAAGGAAGTAGCATGAAGGCCTGTACTATCATAAGTGAAGAAAATAGCTCTAGTCATTGCTCTGTGAGAAAAGGGGATCCTTCAGGGGTGCTGTGTGATGGTCGGGAGGGGAGGGAAGGGAGGGATATACATGTGACTAATCTGAGAACATGCATGTCTGTGAACAACAAAACTCTGTAAAAGTTAAAAGTAAAATAAAGGTTTAAAAAAAAAAAAAAAAAGATTCCACTTCACAGCCACTAGGATGGATATAATGAAAAAGACAGACAGTGGCAAGTGTTGACAAGGACGTAGAAAAACTGGAATCTTCCTTCATCATTGGTGGAAATGTCAAATGGTACATTTTGACACTTCTTCAAAAAGTTAAGCACAGAGTTACCATAAGACCCAGAAATTTCATTCCTAAGCATATATCTAAGAAAACGGAAAGCCCATCAACAACAAGCCTATTTACAACTGTTTATATCATTATTATTTATAATAATCAAAGAGTAAAAGAAAGCCCACATGTCCATCAACTGATGAATGTGATATAGTCACACAATGGAATATACAGTCCTAAGATGGAATGAAGTACCAACACATGCTGTAACATGGATGAATTTGAAAACACTATGCTAGTTAAAGTAAGTCTGCCACAAAAGGCTACATTTTATAATTCCACATATATGAAATGAACAGAACAGGCAATTCCTTGATGAAAGTAATTTAGTAGTTGCTTCCCTGGTCACTCAGACAGTAAAGGATTCGCCTGCAATGCAGGAGACATGGGTTTGATCCCTGGGTTGGGAAGATTCCCTGCAGGAAGGTATGGCAACCGTCTCCAGCTCTCTCACCTGGAGAACCCCATGGGCAGAGGAGTCTGACAGACTACAGTCTACGGGGTCACAAAGAGTCAGACATGACTAAGTGACTAACACTTCCACTTTACTTTCAATGACCAGGTGAGGGGGAAATGGGCAGTGACTACTAATGCATAGAGGCTTTCTCTTTGAGGTGATGAATATTCTGCAATTAGATAGCAATGATGGTGGCACAAATTACTGTGTAATATGCTAAAAAAACACCTAACTGTATGTTTTTATGGGTAAATGCCATGGCATGTAAATTATATCTCAAATGTTAAATTATAATACGTGAGGGGGAAAATGTGTCTGGGATCTTCGTGAATGAAAAGAGAAAGAAAAACAGCAGGACAGACACTTGGGAGAACTCTCACCTACATGGAACAGAGAGGAAAAGAGGCCACAGAAGCAATTAGAAAGAATGCACCATCAAATTCTTTTGGCAATTGATTCTGAATGATGGACATGCTTAACACAAGTCTCACAAGTCCCTGCTTAAGTTCTCTCTCTTACAATAGAAGCGTGGTTACTAGTCTCTCCTCTTTCTCCAGTTGGGGCTAAGCCTGTACATTATTGGAAGCAATCAAGCTATCTTCTTTCAATATGTTCCACAAATCAGGCTGCTTATTATCACACTGACCTTTTGTTCATTAGACAGTATTAGTAAATATTTACTCAATAAATTTAATATAAATGGGATCCCTTTATTACCAACCTGATCCTGGTCTCATTTCATGAGTTCACTTATTAATCTATTCTCTTGATAATCTTATGAAGCAATAATTTTATTACTGTACTGTTTTTATGAAGATATTATTTTTTCCCCCCTATGGACAAGTTCTACTGTAGCTTTCAAACTATAGAACAATTATTCTAGAAATAACTGGAAATTCAAATTTGATTTTTGCTTTGGCCACACACATCCAAAGTGGTATTTTATGAAATACATACAGGAGGCAGAGAAAAGATTTTCATATTTTAAAGTAATTGTCTAATAAGTGAAAGCATTTTAGAAAAGAACAGGTAGATGTGCAAACTAGTTTGTTTTGAAATACCTTTCCTGTATCACTTTAATTTGTTTAATTTTATTTTCTAGGACATCTGAAAAACTCCTAGGCTGTAAGCAGACTGCACGGTCAGCTAAGACAAAGTCTTGGCACTACTTTGAAATAAGATATGCCAGGTCTACCCTCCCGTATTATGTGACTGGCCTAGTTAGAGGATATATATACACATGATAGTCAGAGAGACATCATCAATATGGATGCTATGGAGTCGTAGCTCCTCAGCAATGTTTCTTGGAGCAATAATGTGCATGCTAAATTAAAAAGACAAAAACATGAAGGATAAGGAATTCTAAAACAAAGACCCAACATATCCAGAGCAATACTAATTTGAACAATTTAGTTGTAAACACCAAACAGTACAGGCTTAAATTTTCACTCCTTTGAAACTATACTTTATGTTTCAAGAATAATTTCTAAATTAAATCTTCTAATTATTTATTTTATTTATATTCCAAACTTCAGAACTGCTTAAGGGGGGTTAGAAAGAATGCACCATCAAATTCTTTTGGCAATTGATTCAATAGAACCCTTTTTGGTTAAACTAAAGGTTTTTCTCCTCTTTCTCCAGTTGGGGCTAAGCCTGTACATTATTGGAAGCAATCAAGCTATCTTCTTTCAATATGTTCCACAAATCAGGCTGCTTATTATCACACTGACCTTTTGTTCATTAGACAGTATTAGTAAATATTTACTCAATAAATTTAATATAAATGGGATCCCTTTATTACCAACCTGATCCTGGTCTCATTTCATGAGTTCACTTATTAATCTATTCTCTTGATAATCTTATGAAGCAATAATTTTATTACTGTACTGTTTTTATGAAGATATTATTTTTCCCCCCTATGGACAAGTTCTACTGTAGCTTTCAAACTATAGAACAATTATTCTAGAAATAACTGGAAATTCAAATTTGATTTTTGCTTTGGCCACACACATCCAAAGTGGTATTTTATGAAATACATACAGGAGGCAGAGAAAAGATTTTCATATTTTAAAGTAATTGTCTAATAAGTGAAAGCATTTTAGAAAAGAACAGGTAGATGTGCAAACTAGTTTGTTTTGAAATACCTTTCCTGTATCACTTTAATTTGTTTAATTTTATTTTCTAGGACATCTGAAAAACTCCTAGGCTGTAAGCAGACTGCACGGTCAGCTAAGACAAAGTCTTGGCACTACTTTGAAATAAGATATGCCAGGTCTACCCTCCCGTATTATGTGACTGGCCTAGTTAGAGGATATATATACACATGATAGTCAGAGAGACATCATCAATATGGATGCTATGGAGTCGTAGCTCCTCAGCAATGTTTCTTGGAGCAATAATGTGCATGCTAAATTAAAAAGACAAAAACATGAAGGATAAGGAATTCTAAAACAAAGACCCAACATATCCAGAGCAATACTAATTTGAACAATTTAGTTGTAAACACCAAACAGTACAGGCTTAAATTTTCACTCCTTTGAAACTATACTTTATGTTTCAAGAATAATTTCTAAATTAAATCTTCTAATTATTTATTTTATTTATATTCCAAACTTCAGCTTATATTCTACCTGATTCCAGTACTATTAATACTTTTTAAGCCTATATTTTGCCAATAAAGAGTTCACAAAGTATTATCCAGTAATCTAAAATTAAGCCTTAGAATCCAGACATCATCAAGAAACATTTTAAAATTACACGTTTTAACACTTGCATGTTGTCCCACATTCTATGATTGTGGAAATATCAGGATGAAATGGATACCTGTTAGAAGAAGCATCAAGTAAATTTTAAGGGAGAAATCCATTTCCACAAAGAACTTGGGGGTCTGAATTATAAAGGAAGAAAGCATAAGGGATCAAATAGGTACTACGAATATTTTGAGAAAGCTACCATGCCAGTAGTGGATCTTCTATTAACACAGTAAGAATCATCACCATTTACAGAGTACCGACCACGTGCCAAATGCTACATTTAACTTGTCTCCTAAATTTACCCTTTACAAAGAATACTATTTTCCCTATTTTACAAATGAGGTAAATAAGATTTGATCAACTGCTTTGTCCAAGGACACAGAGCACATGAGGCAGGGTAGGGTTTTGGATGCAAGTTTCTCTAACTCCAAAAACTATTCCTTCACTCTCCTGTAATGTCCTGTTCTCTCTTGTTCTAAAGCAAGGTTCTTGTTCTAAACTCAAATGTCGACAGGAGGCTTGCAATCAAAATAAAATGTAGGCAGTGAGTTAAACAAATAGAGAAAAAGGTAATAAAGCATACACCTGTCTAACTAAGTTGGCCTCCTGATATGTTATGCAAGCAAAAGAAAACAGCCAAACAAAATACATTCACAGGCCACTAATTTTCTAGATATATTAAAAAATAATTGCCATTCAGAAATCACCAAAACGTGAAAAGTATTCCTGATTTTAAAAAAGTATTCTTTGGGACTTCCCTGGTGATCCAGTGGTTAAGAATCTGCCTTTCAATGCAAGGATGCAGGTTCCATCTATGGTCAGGGCACTAAGATCCCACATGCTGGGCTTCCCTGATGGTCCAGTGGGTAAAGAGTCCGCCTTGCAGTGTAGGGGAAGCCAGTCCGATCCCTGGCCCAGGAGTATACCACATGCTGCAGAGTGGCTGGACTGGTGCGTCCAATTACGAGCCAGCGCTCTGGAGCACATGCACCCAGAGCCGGTGCTCTGCAGCGAGAGAGGCCACTGCGATGGAAGGCCCATGCAGGTCAAGGAATAAAGACAGATGAAAATAAATAAATAAAAAAACAATAAAAGAGGCCAAAATTTAAAAAAAAGAAAAGAAGAAAAAGAAAAAAAAAAGGATCTCACATGCTGCATCGTAATCAAGCCTCTATGTCACAATGAAGATTCTACCTATTGCAACTAAGATACAACACAGTCAAATAAATAGCTTAAAAAGTACTCTTTGAAACATTAGTGTTTTTCATAAGAGATACATAGGACTGAAACTTGCCATCACTGAACAAAATAAAACATTGATTTTTTTTAAAAAAATGATAACACATTTTACCTTTTGAATCTTATGTACAAACTTCGCAGCAATAATAAACTTTATAGTAAAGCATCACTTAAACACAGGCTTCCCAGGGGGCATGAGTGGTAAAGAACCTGAGAGACATAAGAGACGCAGGTTCAATCCCTGAGTTAGAAAGATTCTCTGGGGGAAGGCATGGCAACCCACTCCAGTATTCTCACCTAGAGGATCCCGTGGACAGAGAAGCCTGGTGGGCTATGGCCCATAGGGCCACAAAGAGTTAGACATGACTAAAGTGACTAGCATGCACACATACATGAATTACTTAATACTGGCAGTCCCTTACTTTTACATATAGCATTTACAAAGGTACACTAGAAGACAATGTGTGCTGGTCTAAAAATAGACATAAATAGAAGCACCCTATGACCCAGCAATCCCACTATTAGGCCTATATCCTGATGAAATCAAAAATGAAAGAGGCACCTGTACCCCAATGTTCATTGCAGCTCTCTATACAATAGCCAGAACATGGAAGCAACCTAGATGTCCATCGACAAATGAATGGATCCAGAAGCTCTGGTACATATATACAATGGAATACTACTCAGCTGTTAAAAGAAATGCAGAAGACTCAGTCCTAATGAGGTGGCTGGCTCTAGAACCTATCATCAAAAGTGAAGTAAGTCAAAAAGAGAAAGACAAGTATAGTATACTAACTCATATATATGGGATCTAGTAGGATGGTCATGATAACACACGCAGTGAACTCATGAAAAAACAGAGAATAGACATAAAGACATCGTGGAGACCGAACAGTGGGAGGGAGTAACATGGAAACCTATACTGTCATGTGTAGAAAAGATAGCTATTGTCATTGTGCTAGGGGAATAGGAGTACCTACAACCACTTGGAGCGATGGTCTGGAGGGATGGGAGGGGGGGAACTGGGTGGGGGGAGGGTCAAGGGATATGCATATGAATGATCTGGGAACATACATGTACAAAAATAAATAAATAAATAAATAAATAAATAAAAAGATAAGTTACAAAAAATAAATAAAAATAGACATATACGCTGTAACTATGGTAATGTTCTCACAGGACTCAAAGATATTATCAAATCCCTAATTAAGGCCTTGAGAGTACTACCTGTTACCTAAATACCATCCTTACTATCACAAACCAGCTACCGAGGGAGCAGCAGACAATCCTCAGAGGCGCCTCAATAATCTCCGGTCTTGGAAATTAGAACCAGGTCCTCCTCCATCCTGCAGGCCTACAGTCCTTCCACTGATGAAGCCTAACACCCACAAGAATAAAAACCGGATGGTAAAATGGCAGAGGGATGACAGGAAGGAAGTGGCAGGATATGGTGAAACCCTGAGGAGATGGGTACCACTGTCAGTAAATCCTAGGCTTTGGCTGTGCAGTGATCCAGAGAAGCACCTGACAATGTAAAATTTCTGGGAGGCTCCCTGCACAAGACCAGACACAGTGAAAATACTTAAAACAACTGTCAGCCCAGTCACACAAGGCTAGAAAACACTGTGAATGATCGGGGGGCAAGATGTGACAGCACAATAGCTCAAAATCATCCAGATTCAAGAAACAGAAGACTATGATGGGCTTCCCTTGTGCCTCAGTGGATAAGAACCCGTCTGGCAATGCAGGAGACATAGGTTTGATCCTTGATCCGGGAAGATCCCACATACCGCAATGTTCATTGCAGCTCTCTATACAATAGCCAGAACATGGAAGCAACCTAGATGTCCATCGACAAATGAATGGATCCAGAAGCTCTGGTACATATATACAATGGAATACTACTCAGCTGTTAAAAGAAATGCAGAAGACTCAGTCCTAATGAGGTGGCTGGCTCTAGAACCTATCATCAAAAGTGAAGTAAGTCAAAAAGAGAAAGACAAGTATAGTATACTAACTCATATATATGGGATCTAGTAGGATGGTCATGATAACACACGCAGTGAACTCATGAAAAAACAGAGAATAGACATAAAGACATCGTGGAGACCGAACAGTGGGAGGGAGTAACATGGAAACCTATACTGTCATGTGTAGAAAAGACAGCTATTGTCATTGTGCTAGGGGAATAGGAGTACCTACAACCACTTGGAGCGATGGTCTGGAGGGATGGGAGTGGGGGAACTGGGTGGGGGGAGGGTCAAGGGATATGCATATGAATGATCTGGGAACATACATGTACAAAAATAAATAAATAAATAAATAAATAAAAAGATAAGTTACAAAAAAATAAATAAATAAAAATAGACATATATGCTGTAACTATGGTAATGTTCTCACAGGACTCAAAGATATTATCAAATCCCTAATTAAGGCCTTGAGAGTACTACCTGTTACCTAAATACCATCCTTACTATCACAAACCAGCTACCGAGGGAGCAGCAGACAATCCTCAGAGGCGCCTCAATAATCTCTGGTCTTGGAAATTAGAACCAGGTCCTCCTCCATCCTGCAGGCCTACAGTCCTTCCACTGACGAAGCCTAACACCCACAAGAATAAAAACCGGATGGTAAAATGGCAGAGGGATGACAGGAAGGAAGTGGCAGGATATGGTGAAACCCTGAGGAGATGGGTACCACTGTCAGTAAATCCTAGGCTTTGGCTGTGCAGTGATCCAGAGAAGCACCTGACAATGTAAAATTTCTGGGAGGCTCCCTGCACAAGACCAGACACAGTGAAAATACTTAAAACAACTGTCAGCCCAGTCACACAAGGCTAGAAAACACTGTGAATGATCGGGGGGCAAGATGTGACAGCACAATAGCTCAAAATCATCCAGATTCAAGAAACAGAAGACTATGATGGGCTTCCCTTGTGCTTCAGTGGATAAGAACCCGTCTGGCAATGCAGGAGACATAGGTTTGATCCTTGATCCGGGAAGATCCCACATACCGCAGAGCAGCTAAACCCACACATCAATGAAGACCCAGCACAGCCAAAAATAAATATATAAAAAAGTTTTTTTTTTTAAAAAAAGAAGACTATGAAAGATGAGGATGCAGAAAGGAGTTCAGGAAATCTACAGGATGTTCAGAAATAGGATTTTACAAAAGTCAAGGCCCACCAAATATATATTATCTTATATACAAAGAGAAGGCTACGATATGATATTGTCAGGTATTATAAGAAAAGATGATATTCAGGAGTAGGTATTTAGGCTAACAGAATTGCAGATTTACATGTGAAGTGCTGCAATTGTCCAGACATTCACAAAATGACACTGCCAAGGATCTTACACATGATCGCATCCTCCAACCTGTTTTAACATTATGTTTATTTTATTTTATTTTAATTAGTGTCATCCATTTGCACACATCAAACACTGACCTTTTTCACTGCGTTTTTAAACTAGTGTATGTTGATAATATGACAATGCTTCATGCCTTCAGCTCATTTTTTGTCTTCACTCAATCTACAAGACCTGTCCCAATGCCACACATCCAAAACTCCATCACTTACCTTCTACACAGAAATGCTAAACGGCTCTAAGAAAGTTAAGTACTTTAGCTGACACTAATAATTTAGCCTCTCTAATTTTACGTACATTTATTTCAAATACAAAGTATGTATCTGAGCATAGCAGACATTCTAACAATGAAAAAAATATATATATCCTAATCCCATCCACAATTTACTGTTATAACCATATTAAAATGCAAATCATATTCTAAATTTATTTACAAAGAATCCACTAAATCAACACACTCACATTGCTTTGGCTGTGCAGTGATCCAGAGAAGCACCTGACAATGTAAAATTTCTGGGAGGCTCCCTGCACAAGACCAGACACAGTGAAAATACTTAAAACAACTGCCAGCCCAGTCACACAAGGCTAGAAAACACTGTGAATGATCGGGGGGCAAGATGTGACAGCACAATAGCTCAAAATCATCCAGATTCAAGAAACAGAAGACTATGATGGGCTTCCCTTGTGCCTCAGTGGATAAGAACCCGTCTGGCAATGCAGGAGACATAGGTTTGATCCTTGATCCGGGAAGATCCCACATACCGCAGAGCAGCTAAACCCACACATCAATGAAGACCCAGCACAGCCAAAAATAAATATATAAAAAAGTTTTTTTTTAAAAAAAAAGAAGACTATGAAAGATGAGGATGCAGAAAGGAGTTCAGGAAATCTACAGGATGTTCAGAAATAGGATTTTACAAAAGTCAAGGCCCACCAAATATATATTATCTTATATACAAAGAGAAGGCTACGATATGATATTGTCAGGTATTATAAGAAAAGATGATATTCAGGAGTAGGTATTTAGGCTAACAGAATTGCAGATTTACATGTGAAGTGCTGCAATTGTCCAGACATTCACAAAATGACACTGCCAAGGATCTTACACATGATCGCATCCTCCAACCTGTTCTAACATTATGTTTATTTTATTTTATTTTAATTAGTGTCATCCATTTGCACACATCAAACACTGACCTTTTTCACTGCGTTTTTAAACTAGTGTATGTTGATAATATGACAATGCTTCATGCCTTCAGCTCATTTTTTGTCTTCACTCAATCTACAAGACCTGTCCCAATGCCACACATCCAAAACTCCATCACTTACCTTCTACACAGAAATGCTAAACGGCTCTAAAAAAGTTAAGTACTTTAGCTGACACTAATAATTTAGCCTCTCTAATTTTACATACATTTATTTCAAATACAAAGTATGTATCTGAGCATAGCAGACATTCTAACAATGAAAAAAAAAAATCCTAATCCCATCCACAATTTACTGTTATAACCATATTAAAATGCAAATCATATTCTAAATTTATTTACAAAGAATCCACTAAATCAACACATCACTCACATTCATTCTGGAACTAACTGACATAATAAGACAGGGAAAGGAGCAGAAGTCACATAGTGCTTACTTAGGAATGATTTCTGTAATGTACAAAATTAAAATTAAATCCAGGTAAACGAGAGAAAATTCTCAAAACAAAATATATATCATTATTGTCTCTAAATAAATAGCTTCATTTCTTCTCATTTATGTAAGTGCTTTCAACAGCAAAGACTGAATAATTTGGTGGCTCAATTCCAGTGTTTAATCTGCCTCAAATGAAATCATTTTTAAACCTCCAGTTAGGAATTTGGGGACTGCAAGTCTCTATTACAAGGAGTAATTATGAGCTCCCAGCTGTGAAGTAAATATTACCTAAACAGAACTTCTTAAAATACTCTTTGCAATTAAATACCTACTAATCATTAAACAAGGCAAGAAATACACAGTTTATGGGCATGTGAGGGGCCAATGGAGCATAATTTTACTACAGGTTTCTGGAAACTATGAATTCAGCTGGCACATTACTAACTACCAGGAAGAAGGGATCTTGGTTCTAAGGATCTCTAGATATAGATGTAAGAGCACCTAACTACACTGTTCCCTGCACAAAACAGAGGCACAATATTCTCAACATAGACCCATTGTATACCACAGTCTGCTGAAAGATAGTCATCAGGGGTAACCAGTCATTCATGGGGCTTTAGGTAAAACTAACAGAGGAAGTCCAACATATTCTGCATAAAAGAAAAAAAATAGGCTGGTGAGATGACAGCAATCCAGCAAAAACCTGTCTCCTCAGCTATAAAAGCTGTAGGAGGCTGCTTTAGAACTGACTAAAAAAATCTTCTGAAAGACATTAACAGATCTTTTAAAGGTAACACATAAGTTATAACAATGGAATGTCACCACATTTCTGATTTTTTTTTTTTTTCTGAGCCATCTCCTTCAAGGCAGAGGAAAACTTCCTAAAAATGTTCTAAATTTTTTAAATGAAGGGTAAGTTCATCAGGGAAAAAATGCATAAATTATAATCAAGAAATTTTGTTAGAAGACAAAGCATGCAACTGGATAAAGGTGACTCAGAATCAAGTCGCTTACAGCAGAATGGTATTTATATCCTGAAATATGCTAATGCCCTCTGGGTCAAGAGAAGAATATAGAATCAAGAGAAGAATATAGAATCAAGGTTCTGTTTCCTGGCACTGTATCTAGATTATCTGTCTAAACTCTTGTTTATATGTTATAGAACAAGATTTTAGTGTAGAAAAAGATTGAATCAATGACAGAACCAAAGGAAATGACGCTCAACAATATATCAAACAGGCTCAAAATATGGGAGCTCCTTTCCCTTTCTTTTATGCGATATAATTCATTGATCACTAAAAACTAAGTCTTTCTCTTAAAATATTCCTTAGCTAGTTAGCACAGTCTCAGAATATCTCCTTCGAATACCAATGAATTAAATTACATGGTAGGTTTAACATGCGTCCACAAATTCTTTGATATACCTCCTTCGCGGAGGTGCAGCTTAATTCTCTTTCTCTTAAATAGCGACTTAGTGATTTGCTTCTGCTGAATAGATTATGGAAAGAGAAAAACAGCAACTCTGCAGTGGAGAAACCTGGCATGTATCACCTTATCAAGTGATCAAAGTTAACATCACTAGTGGTATGTCATGCTGCTATCATGTGTCTCTTGATAAGATATGGTGAGAAAGGTTCTTCACATGTGTGGTAGTCTTCCCAGAAATTGGGCTTAAGACCAGTCTAATCATGACAAGACATCAGCCAAATCCAAATTGAAGGACATTGTACAAAATATGTAACTAGCACCCTTCAAAAGTATCAAGGTCATGAAAAACATGGAAAGCCCGAGAAAGCACCACAGACTGGAAGAGAATAAGGAGGTATGTCAATTAAATGCAGCGTGACATCCTGGATGCAGACCTGGAACTTAAGAGCATTAATGGAAAAACTGGTGAAATCTGAATAATATCTGTAGTTGAGTTAATGGTACTGAATCAATGGTGACTTCTTCATTTTGATCTAAGGTTATATATAATATTAACATTAGGAAAAGCTAGTTAAAAGATGTTTAGAAATGTAACCTGTTATTTTTGCAACATATGTAGATCTAAAATTATTTCAAAATAAAGGGTTCTTCCCCCAATTTCTTAACCACAGCTCCCCTTACTTCTAGACAGCCACCAACCTATCTCATAAACTTTATCACTAAGATTTTCCAGATTCCTGTGTCTTTAGGATCTGCCCTTTCCAATTTATGTGATACATATCAAAGGATCAATTTTAATTTATACTATCTCAGTATTCAAAAACTACAGACTCAAACCTATAAATGACTATTTTGTGCCTTAATATTATTTATCCCTAAGCTTATCACTAAAAGGGATCTGCATAACAGTCATTCACTGCTTACCTAATCTTCTATCACTACTAAGGATACTTTATTTTTAATGTTTAATCATATGTTAGTAACAATTTTTGAAAAAAATTAAATTCAGTAATAAAACTGGGTATTCTGGGCCACAATGGAGGATTCCAGAAAAAGAAACAGAGATTTTGCTTTTATCGAGAGAAAAATGACAATCTTGTTAGGTATGCAATGATTATTTTCTATTTATTTCTTATGACTTTACCAAACTTTTTAGCAACTTTCATAGGTTTTGTTCAGTAAATTCCTTTCTAAAGATCAATATTTTTATAATAAAACAATCATATTATATTTCCTATTATTTATAGCTACTTCTGGCAAAACTTAAGTCTAAATTAATTTTGTTTCTACTTGAAAACATTAACAATTCTCAACAATAACAAATGATGACACTATAAAGTGTTGTAGTAAACACAGAAATGACCCAGAGAGGATAACTGGTCACAGAATTCCAAATCTCATCTACATGCCCTAAGAAGCCCCCATGGAAGGCTTTCTTTTCTTTTTTTTCCAGAAGGCTTTTTCAGTTCTTTTGTGCGCGTGTGTGAGGGTGGGGGAGGGGGTCGGGTTGGGGAGGGAGGGGAGTGGGCGAGCCACTTCTATTGGTCTTCCATTTCTCTATTTTCATCCGTCTTTGTTCTTTGGCTCCTGTGGGCCTCCCATTGCAGTGGCCTCTGTTGTCGCAGAGCACCGGCTCTGGGCGCATGCGCTCCAGAGCTCCGGCTCGGCAATTGGACACATCAGTCCAGCCGCTCTGCGGCACGTGGGATCTTCCCAGGCCAGGGATCGAACCGGCGCCCCTTGCACTGCAAGGCGGTGTCCCTACGCACTGGACCACCAGGGGAAGCCCTCAGTTCTTTAATACACAGTTTTCTAACTTCCACTTTAAAATATTTTAATTACATTCAGCAAATTTTCTCATGGATATCAGTACTCTGGTCTAAAGTTTATATGGAAAGGCAAAAGACCCAGAAGAGTCAACACAATATTGAAGAGAACAAAGCTGGATGCCTGACGCTACCTGACTTGAACATTTCTTATGCTACAAGTATCACGACACTATGGTACACAGACAGATACGTGAACGGATAGAACAGAGAACCCAGAAACAGACCCATGAAAATAGTCAATTGATCTTTGATAAAGGAGCAAAAAGTGGAGAAAAGAAAATCTCTTCAACAAATAGTGCTGGAACAACTGGACATTCACATGTAAAAAGTGAATCCTGACACAGATCTTACATCCTTTACAAAAATTCACTCAAAATGGATCATAGATCTAACTGTAAAACACAAAACTGTAAAACTCATCAAAGATAACACAAAAGAAAACCTAAATAACCCTGGATATGGTGATGCCTTTTTAGATACAATACCAAAGACATAATCCAGGAAAGAGATGGTAACTGGATTTGATCAAAATTAGAATTCTCTGCTTTGCGAAAGGCAGTACCAAGAGAAAAAGAAGACAAGCCACCAGACTAGGAAAAAATAGACGAAAGATCTTGAACCACACTTCACCAAAGAAGATATACAGGTGGCAAATAAACATAAGGGGAAAATGCCCACACCATAAATCACCAGAGAAATGCAAATTTTTTTTTTTACATGTATGTTCCCAGATCATTCATATGCATATCCCTGGACCCTCCCCCTACCCAGTTCCCCCCCTCCCATCCCTCCAGACCATCGCCCCAAGTGGTTGTAGGTACTCCTATTCCCCTAGCACAATGACAATAGCTATCTTTTCCACACATGACAGTATAGGTTTCCATGTTACTCCCTCCATGCCTCCCTCCCACTGTTCGGTCTCCACGATGTCTTTATGTCTATTCTCTGTTTTTTCATGAGTTCACTGCGTGTGTTATCATGACCATCCTACTAGATCCCATATATATGAGTTAGTATACTATACTTGTCTTTCTCTTTTTGACTTACTTCACTTTTTATGATAGGTTCTAGAGCCAGCCACCT
This sequence comes from Tragulus kanchil, assembly GCA_022376925.1. NCBI lineage: Eukaryota > Metazoa > Chordata > Mammalia > Artiodactyla > Tragulidae > Tragulus > Tragulus kanchil. The sequence goes on from JAIOJX010000024.1 coordinate 26,266,205, forward strand.
CATTAGGACTGAGTCTTCTGCATGAGAAATGCAAATGAAAACAAGGAGAGGAGATACCACCAACCCATATAGAGGCCAAAATCTGGAACACTAACAGTTACCAAATGTTGAAAGAATTCTCATTCACTGCTGGTGGGAATGCAAAATGGTACAGCCACTTTGGAAGACAGTTGGGCACTATATTACAAAACCAAGATACTTTTACCACATGAGCCAGCAATTGTACTTCTAGGTATTTTACCCAAAATACCTGATAACTTAGATCCACACAAAAACCTGCACGTGGATGTTCACAGAAGCATAATGTATGACTGCCAAAATTTAGAACCAACCAACATATTCTTCAGTCGGTGAATGAACAAGTAAATTGTGGTATATTCATATAATGGAACATTATTCAGAACACACTAAAAAGAAAAGAGCCATCGAATCATGAAAAGACATGGAAGAACCTTAAATGTAAACCTAGACAGCATATTAAAAAGCAGAGACATCACTTTGCCAACAAAAGGCCATATAGTCAAAGCTATGGTTCTCCCAGTAGTCAGGTAAGGGTATGAGAGATGGACCATAAAGAAGGTTGAGCAATGTAGAACTGTGGTGCCTTTCAATTGTGGTGCTGGAGAAGAGCTGAGAGTCCCTCGGGCTGCAAGGAGATCAAACCAGTCAATCCTAAAGGAAATCAACACTGAATATTCATCGGAAGGACTGACGCTGAAGCTGAAGCTCCAATACTTTGGCCACCTGATGCACAAAGACGACCCACTGGAAAAGAGCCTAATATTGGGAAAAATAGAAGGCAAAAGGAAAAGGGGATGAGAGAAGACAAGATGGTTGGAGGGCATCACTGAGTCAGTGGACGTGAGTTTGAGCAAGCGCCGGGAGATGGTGAAGAATAGGTAAGCCTGGTGTGCTGCAGTCCATGGGGTTGCAGAGAGTCAGGCATGACTGAGCAAGTGAACTGAACAGGTAATAGTTCTATTTTTAATTTCTTGAGGAGCCCCCATACTGTTTTCCAGAGGCTGTACCGATTTACATCTCCACCAACAATGTACAAAGGGTTCCCCTCTCTCCATGTTTTCACCAACACATACTATCTCTTTGTCTTTTTTGATAAAAGCCACTCTGAGAGGTGTGACGTAGTATGTCATTGTAATTTTGATTTCCCTGATGATTAGGGATGTTAAACACCTTTTCATGTATCTATTGGCCATCTGTACATCTTCTTTGGAAAAATGTCTATCTGGTTCCTCTGCTTAATTTTAAATCAAATTGTTTTGGTTTCATTCTTTTTTTCTATTGAGTTGTATGGAGCAGCCTTATATTAATAGACATCAGCTTGTGAATGGCAAACAGAATGTGATATATTCATACAATGAAATACCATATTCAGCAATAAAAAACAACTAATTACTGTACATGCCACAACATGGATGAACTCAAAAATATCCTCAGCACTAAGAAGCAAGACACAAAAGAACGCATTTTTTTAATGATTCCATTTATATGAAATGTCAAAAAGATAAAAAAAGAGACCAAACTATAAAGACATAAATAAATTTGTGATTACCTAGGTCAAGGGAAGTGATTATAAATGGGCATGATTGGTGTCTTGTAAGTGTCCTAAAATTATAATAATTGCATAACTATAAATATATATTCATTGAAATGTTTACTTTAAACTAGTATATTTTATGCTATGTACATTATATCTCAATAAAGTTCTGTAAAAAAAAAAAAAAAGTCTTGCAAAAGAATCTAAAGCAGATCAAGCCTGTGGATCTAACTACAAATATATAGGAAGTACAGGGGCAAAATGACACGTTAATTACATCATAGGGATGCAATCTGTAAAACTCATTGTGGGAAACTGTAAAAAAGAATCAAACAAACAAACAAACAAAAGAATCAGCCCTAAAAATAATAAATAAATAAATAAAAAGAATCAATCCTGTTTCTTAAAACACTGTGAGGGGTAGGGGAGAGAGAAAAACAGGAAGAACCTATATATTAAGGGAAACTTATGAATATATCAACAACTAAAATGTAGGAACTTAACCCGAATCTCATTCAAATAAGCAAAACATAAAATAAAACTATAAGACCAGAAAAATATGAATAGTGACTGGATATCAAATGATTTTTAAGAAACAATAACTTGGGACTTCCCTGGTGGTCCAGTGGTTAAGACTCTGTGTTCCCAATTCAATGGGGCCTGATTTCAATCCCTGGTCAGGGAACTTGATCCCACATGTTGCAACTATGACCCAGCGCAGCCAAATAAATAAATAATTTAAAAAAAAAACAATTAACTTGAAAGAATATAATACTATATAGAAATTTCTTATCTTTTATAAATATATATTGAGATATTAATGGATTAAAAAATGTATGGAATTTGCTTCAAAATAATCTTAAGTGTGAGTACAGAGTGAACTGGTACAAATTAAACAAGACTTGCCTTGAGTTAAGCATCACTGAGTTGACCTGATGGTCACATGGGCTCTATGACATGATTTTCTACACTTCTGTGTCTGTCTGAAAATTTCTATCAAAAGGTTAAAAATAGGAGAGAGAGATATGTAGTTGTTTGTATGCCTGCATAACATATTATTTGCAAAATCTGAGGTTTAAAAAATAACAATATTCATTTATTAGTCTCATAGTGTCTGAATCAGGAATTTGAAAAAAATTTGGCCAGTTAATTCTCACATGGAATCTCCCAGTTGGTTATAGTCAGGTGTCAGCTTAGGCTAAATCCAACTGAAAGTGTGACTGGCTCTGGAAGATCAATTTCCAAGGTGTCACTCACCTGACTGGTAAATTGGTGCTACTTATTGATCAGTGCACAGTTTATTAACTCTCTGATACCAAATATATGGCCTCTTTCCAACACATAGTCATTACTTCCAGTGCGTCTTATTGCTCACACAGGACCAATCAGCCAAGATTCAGTGGCTTCAGCAGACTACACTAGGGTGTGAAGACAAGAAGGCTTGGATCACTAGCGGTCATTTTGGAGGCTGGTTACCACACTATACAATTGATTCTCACTATTTGTAGTAGGTATGTTCTATAAAAATCAGTACAAATACTGAATTAGTGATTACCGGACCATTGCTCTTAGGGGAAATAGTCGGTTAAGTTCCTGTGTACCTCTGCCAACAACATTTTCATCAACTGATCAATATAATCTTGTTTTATGTGTGTTTCTGTTTAAAGCATCTCAATATATATTGTTGACTCACTAACACTGAACCCACAGCCAACAACACTGCAACTCATGCTTTGATGAAGTGCATCTAACATACATGCTTTCTTCACAAAGTACATCACAACCTTGTTGAGCTTAGGAGCATAAGATAGCACTTAAACACTATGCCTGGCCTCCATTTTAAACAATAAAATTACCAACAAAAAGCACAAAAATAGGACAGATAGCAAACAGAACATACTTTTACAATACGAGAGTTAAAACAAGAAGGCAGGTTTGCTCTCGCCTGGGTCCTGCACATCCTGGGACTCAACTTTTTGCTGTTCCGCAAATGGGCATAAACACATCAGAGTGTTGATCTTGGGTCACAAATAAAAGTAAGCAAATAGGCAAATTCTCACATATTCAGAATCCATAAATAATAAAGCACAATTACATAAGTGCTTCAAGTCACACCACTGGTGGGGTGAGGGGTGAGGGGCATGTTCAGTGATCATCTGTCTTTACTAACTAGGAACTCCTTAGGAGGAATGGTCTAAATGTGATACTCTACAATGCTTAAGGGGCTAAGAGGCCAATTAGAGGAATCCCTTTTCTTTTTTTTTTTTAAGGAATCCTTTTTTCACGTAAGAAATTTTAGAAGATTTTACTCATATCCCTGAAATGTCAGAAGTAACTAGCTGATTTTTATTAATATTCATTTTGCCTTTTTTACCTTTAACCCAAGTATCTTGCTTGATGCAGAGGTTTATTCTCTCTTCCCTGGGGAATATTTTTGAAGAAAACAATCTATTAAACCTTCCTAATAGTCATTTTAGGGTTATAAGTATTAAAATATTGTTTCAGACATAAAATAGAAAATGTACAGAAGACCTAGATAACTTTTTGTTCAACCCCTATGAACACTAGAAAGTACGCAAACAAACAAGAACGCTAGCTGAAATATTTCCCCCAAAATGGACAGCTGTAATTCAGTACCTGAGCTGGGGAGGGGGGGGGTGAGGACTGGTTCCAGGATGCCCCATGGATATCGAAATCTGGACATGCTCAAATACTTTGTATCAAATGGCACAGGATTTGCATATAAGCTATGTACATCCTTCCATATAAGTTATATCATCTCTAAGTTACTTATAATGTTGTTGTTGTTGTTCAGCCACTAAGTCATGTCCAACTCTTTATGATCCCATGGACTGCAGCATGCCAGGCTTCCCCATCCTTCACTATCTCCTGGGGTCAGCTCAAACTCATATCCAGTGAGTCGGTGATGCCATCCCTCAATCTTTCCAAGAATCAGGATCTTTTCCAACAATTCACCTCTTTGCATCAGGCAGCCAAAGTACTGGAGTTTCAGCATCAGTCCTCCCTGATAATATACTTAATATCTAATAAGACCCATAATTAGTTGCCTGCAAAGTCAAATTTAAGTTTTTCTTTTTGGAGCTTTGTGATATTTTTCCCCTGAATATTTTCGATTTCAGGTTGGCTGAATTCCAGGAAGCAGAACCTGTGGATACAGACACCAACTGTACCATCGCCATCTCTGTATGTGTGGGTGTGTTAGTTGCTCAGTCATGTCCAACTCTTTGCGACCCTATGGACTGCAGCCCACCAGGTTCCTCTGTCCATGGGGTTCTCTAGGCAAGAATACTGAGTGTATTGCCATTCCCTTCTCCAGGGGATCTTCATGACCCAGGTACTGAGCCCAGGTCTTCTGCATTGTCGGCAGACTCTTTACTTTCTGAGCCACTAGAATAACTCCCATCACAGCTCTGTAACTTTACATATAAACTTCACACACTTTGAAACCTGGATACAACAACCTACACTAAAAAAAAAAAAAAATCCAAAAGCTACACATCTTTAAAGGAGTTGAACCTATTCAAATCAAGTGTTCATTAAACTACTACACTGATAACACAGGAATTGTATTCAAGAGACATGAATTACTGTACTAGGTCTTATACCAGCTTTGGTCAAGCAATTTATCTTCTCAAAACCTCAATTTCCTTATCTTTGAAATATAAAAATTGACCTATAATGAGAACCCTTTCAAATTTACAGTTTTATAATTACTTCCTCATAAATTATAATATAGCAAGAATCTCAACCCCCAGAGATCGATATTTAACAGTCTCTAAGGCAGCTGTGCCTGACACATCCACCTCTCCAAAGATTACAAAAATATACGCTGAAGAAGAATCTCTCCTCCTCTACTCACAGATTCTTGCAGGTCTTACTTCCCTTTCTCTTTCCATTTCCTCCCACTCCCCAAAACTCAAGAAAATGCAATATACCTAAAGGGTAAGAGATTCTAAACTACAGTTTAAATAAATGATGATCATCATAATCATGCTCATGATTAGAGAATTCTTAACCACTGATAATTTCCACAGAAGCAGTATTTATTATTTCTGTCTCATGATATTTAAATTTAATCCCTGCATGGTGCTCAGCTACTCAGTCATGTCTGACTCTTTGCTACCCGGTGGACTGTAGCTTGCAAGGCTACTCTGCATGAGACTCTCCAGGCAAGAATATTGGAGTGGGTTGCTATTTTCCTCTCCAGGGAATTTAATCCCAATGTCTCCATTAACATAACAGCAGGTGAAAAAAATAATCCATGGATTTCTATTTTCAGGTTGGCTGAATTCCAGGAAGCAGAACCTGTGGATACAGACACCAACTGTACCATCGCCATCTCTGTATGTGTGGGTGTGTTAGTTGCTCAGTCATGTCCAACTCTTTGCGACCCTATGGACTGCAGCCCACCAGGTTCCTCTGTCCATGGGGTTCTCTAGGCAAGAATACTGAGTGTATTGCCATTCCCTTCTCCAGGGGATCTTCATGACCCAGGTACTGAGCCCAGGTCTTCTGCATTGTCGGCAGACTCTTTACTTTCTGAGCCACTAGAATAACTCCCATCACAGCTCTGTAACTTTACATATAAACTTCACACACTTTGAAACCTGGATACAACAACCTACACTAAAAAAAAAAAAAAATCCAAAAGCTACACATCTTTAAAGGAGTTGAACCTATTCAAATCAAGTGTTCATTAAACTACTACACTGATAACACAGGAATTGTATTCAAGAGACATGAATTACTGTACTAGGTCTTATACCAGCTTTGGTCAAGCAATTTATCTTCTCAAAACCTCAATTTCCTTATCTTTGAAATATAAAAATTGACCTATAATGAGAACCCTTTCAAATTTACAGTTTTATAATTACTTCCTCATAAATTATAATATAGCAAGAATCTCAACCCCCAGAGATCGATATTTAACAGTCTCTAAGGCAGCTGTGCCTGACACATCCACCTCTCCAAAGATTACAAAAATATACGCTGAAGAAGAATCTCTCCTCCTCTACTCACAGATTCTTGCAGGTCTTACTTCCCTTTCTCTTTCCATTTCCTCCCACTCCCCAAAACTCAAGAAAATGCAATATACCTAAAGGGTAAGAGATTCTAAACTACAGTTTAAATAAATGATGATCATCATAATCATGCTCATGATTAGAGAATTCTTAACCACTGATAATTTCCACAGAAGCAGTATTTATTATTTCTGTCTCATGATATTTAAATTTAATCCCTGCATGGTGCTCAGCTACTCAGTCATGTCTGACTCTTTGCTACCCGATGGACTGTAGCTTGCAAGGCTACTCTGCATGAGACTCTCCAGGCAAGAATATTGGAGTGGGTTGCTATTTTCCTCTCCAGGGAATTTAATCCCAATGTCTCCATTAACATAACAGCAGGTGATATTTTATCTTTTATGGAAAAAATAATCCATGGATTTCTATTTTGTCTTTAAAAATACAAAACAGTTAATTCCAATAGGCTATAATCTCTTAACTGAATCAGATGACAAAACAAGGCTTTCAATTAAAAAAAATCTCAGAAAATTTATAAAACTTGAAAAGTTTAAGGAGTAAGCTTATCTAATGACCTAAGAAGGAACTAATTTACACTCAACTCTCCAAAAGAGGACAGTACTTTTAAAATGGGAAAATTACAAGTAGAATCATTTAAAGCAGAAAGGAACACTAAGAGAACTCACAATGATTACATATTGGGGTTATGGCGGTTTCCAAGCCCAATCCACTAACAGCCATTTCCAGACTAACCATTTCCATTAGCTAATGAAGGGGGCTAACCAATGGTCAGACAACAGATGATTAAGAATCAAAGTCATCCTATTTGTATGCTAAATGTCATTTATTTTAAGGGTAACAGAAAATCATTCCGACTGCACTATTTGATCAAATCTGCCTTCCCCATAGGAAGGTGGTAGAAGGAAAGACCATATGAAAGTACTTAAATACAACGTTAAGAATAGCTTTGATTTCATACAAAGAAAGAGGAACATCCTCTTTAAAGTGACTACTTTGCTCCACTGTGGCACACAGAGAGAACACGGAATCTCTCTCCAAGTGGAATACTCAAAATGTTTGGCAAAAAATAAATAAATAAATAAATTTATGATTAAGACAAAACATGGAAAAAGATAGCATACACCATTAGGCAGATAACAGAAGATGAAGAGAGGACACTCAGAAGGGAAAGACTGCCATGGCTCAAGATGCTCTGGAGGAAATATTTAGGTCAAGGGAAAAAAAAGAATTAAAATCGCAACAATTTCCTAATTTCTTTTATTGACAATGTATAAAACAATCAGTAACAACAAAAAAAAAACTGTGTTATGATACACGTTTACTTAATGAAACTTTGGCACGCTCCACAAGATAAGAGGTTCAAATCCCACAAGGGCCTAGTATGTTCCCTGCATACACCAAATATTCAAAAATATCTAAGAACATAAGCTGTATCTGTCTTATTCTCCATAACCTGGGAATCTCTAAAGGCTTCCTAGCATTCCTATCACTATGCAGCATATAAAATAATGAACAGTTTAGAGATAACTTATGCCCTAGAATGACCGAGCTCAACAAGCACATTTTTATACTGGTTTAGATCATCCACATGACAAAATCCCCCCTGATGACATACTTTTAATCATCTACACTTAAAAGAAGGAAGGAAAAGAAGATGAAGGGGGGCGGGGGTGGCACAAGAAACAAGTACCTAACTATGACAAGCATTCTTGGTTTTTTTCCAGATCAGAGATTCAGAAGATAAGTAAAAGAAAATATAGTTTGCAGAAAGGCCATCTCTAAGACTGCCTCAATAAACCCATATATTTATATGCTGATACTCATTTAAGTGAAGAGTAATAGCTTTAAGCAGCCATGGCCTCGTGCTCAGTTGCTCAATTGTGTCCGGCACTTTGTGACCCCATGGACCATAGCCCACTAGGCTCCTCTGTCCAAGGAATTCTCCAGGGAAGAATACTGGAGTGGGTTGCCATTTCCTCCTCCAGGGGATCTTCCAGACCCAGGGACTGAACCCGTTCTCCTGCATCTCCTGGAGCAGGCAGATTCGTTATCATTGCACCACCTTGGAAGCCATGGACAACTCTGCAACTTTCTAAACTCTAACCTAATAAACAGTGAAGAATAAAACAGGTGAAACACATTAAGCCTGTTGATTATGCTTTCAATTAAATCACTGTGTTTAAATTTGCCATTAAAAAATAAATTCGTGGGCTTCCCTGATGGTCCGGTGGGTAACGAGTCCGCCTTGCAGTGTAGGAGGCACTGGTTCGATCCCTGGCCTGGGAGGATCCCATGTGCAGCGGAGTCACTGCACCAGTGTGTCCAATTGTGAGCCGGTGCTCTGGAGCACATGTGCTCAGAGCTGGTGCTCTGCGGCGAGAGAGGTCACTGCGGTGGCAGGCCCGCACAGGCCAAAGAGTAAAGATGGATGACAAATAAATTTAAAAATCAACATAAGAGGCCAAAATTTAAAAAATACATTTGCCATTAATGAGAAGGAAACTAAGTGGGTTTCTTCCAGATAATTGAAGATGTATATATGAACCTTGCCCCTGAAGGGTCAAAATTAAAAGTCAAAACAGTTTACCAAGCCTTACTCTTTTCTGACACTTTTCTACTCCCTCACTTATAGTTTTACACCTCTTTTTTTAAAGTGAGTAAAAGAAAAAAAAATTAACATAAGAGAAATACCAATTTCTCCAGTGACGATGCTTATGGGCAAAATCACAACTCAATCATTTTATAGCAGGTCTAGAAATGAAATCCCTATGACTTCAGGAATAAAGTTGCTCAGTAAAGTGAGCTTTCTCCATCTGTACATTATATACACAATATTATTCTCTTATTACATCTCAGACCACCAGGGAAAAAAATCCCACTTTATACAATCTCATTTATTTTTTCATAGTTATTTACCCATTTTACTGCTTATATAAACAAAATTAAGATAAGAAGAGCAGAATGGAAGGAAAAGGGGAAGACATGATATCCACACCTTCTAATACAAAAAGTTCAAAATAAAACCATTTGAGTTATTTATCATAAGCATCTACTTTGGGCATAACTAATTCAAAGGAAAACTTAATTATAGCTGCAGTGTGCAACTTGATAAATAATCCAAGTTGTATGAAATAAATGAATTGAGCTTAAGAAAGATGGATACAGCCAAAGGCTACTGGTAAAGGGGTATTTTATGCTATTAAGTGACTCTGGCTTCATTGCACCACCTTGGAAGCCATGGACAACTCTGCAACTTTCTAAACTCTAACCTAATAAACAGTGAAGAATAAAACAGGTGAAACACATTAAGCCTGTTGATTATGCTTTCAATTAAATCACTGTGTTTAAATTTGCCATTAAAAAATAAATTCGTGGGCTTCCTGATGGTCCGGTGGGTAACGAGTCCGCCTTGCAGTGTAGGAGGCACTGGTTCGATCCCTGGCCTGGGAGGATCCCATGTGCAGCGGAGTCACTGCACCAGTGTGTCCAATTGTGAGCCGGTGCTCTGGAGCACATGTGCTCAGAGCTGGTGCTCTGCGGCGAGAGAGGTCACTGCGGTGGCAGGCCCGCACAGGCCAAAGAGTAAAGATGGATGACAAATAAATTTAAAAATCAATATAAGAGGCCAAAATTTAAAAAATACATTTGCCATTAATGAGAAGGAAACTAAGTGGGTTTCTTCCAGATAATTGAAGATGTATATATGAACCTTGCCCCTGAAGGGTCAAAATTAAAAGTCAAAACAGTTTACCAAGCCTTACTCTTTTCTGACACTTTTCTACTCCCTCACTTATAGTTTTACACCTCTTTTTTTAAAGTGAGTAAAAGAAAAAAAAATTAACATAAGAGAAATACCAATTTCTCCAGTGACGATGCTTATGGGAAACTCACAACTCAATCATTTTATAGCAGGTCTAGAAATGAAATCCCTATGACTTCAGGAATAAAGTTGCTCAGTAAAGTGAGCTTTCTCCATCTGTACATTATATACACAATATTATTCTCTTATTACATCTCAGACCACCAGGGAAAAAAATCCCACTTTATACAATCTCATTTATTTTTTCATAGTTATTTACCCATTTTACTGCTTATATAAACAAAATTAAGATAAGAAGAGCAGAATGGAAGGAAAAGGGGAAGACATGATATCCACACCTTCTAATACAAAAAGTTCAAAATAAAACCATTTGAGTTATTTATCATAAGCATCTACTTTGGGCATAACTAATTCAAAGGAAAACTTAATTATAGCTGCAGTGTGCAACTTGATAAATAATCCAAGTTGTATGAAATAAATGAATTGAGCTTAAGAAAGATGGATACAGCCAAAGGCTACTGGTAAAAGGGGGTATTTTATGCTATTAAGTGACTCTGGCATTCATACCAAGCCTTTATATAGTCATCTCCACCTGCAGGTTAGCCTGACATTATGCCATGCTGGGATTAGGTCGGTGTGGGAAAGGTTACTGCCATCTATCACTGTGAAAATTAATAGCTTTTGAAAGAGTTGAAGAAATAAAGGTATGGCACAGCAACCTTGTAGCAAATATAATTTGCCACCAAAAAAGCGTAGGCAAAATCCATTCATAACATTCCCTTCCCAAGGCCACCTACATGTTAATTCATTATTCAAATGCCAAAGACAGCAGCAGGCACACATACTCAGCCAATAAGTCACCATTATAAAAGCTGCATAAACATTTCCAGCTCAATCATCTAAGAATAACAGAATGAGACAGGAACATTTTCCCAAGCAATTCAGCAATAAAACTTGGAGGAGCTTTGAAAACAACATGATTGCATGCAAAAAATAGGCACAACTAATATTTTTTGAGTGTCTCATGGAATAATTTATATATCTCAAGCTTTCTTAATTTTCTCTTTGAGCACCAGAAAACAAAGGATGTATCCCCACTGGAATTGATATGCATATAGCAGCAAAATAAAGCTTGCAAAGGATAATGTCAGAATCCCCTTAGGACTCCAGAACTTGAGTATGAAAAGCAAAATTAAGATTATTCCTCTCTATAGTGAAAAATCAAAGTATAATCTGTCTTATTTCTCAGAAGCACTTTTGTAAAGCCCCCTGAATATGTGTCCATGTCAATCATCCATGCCCCTTCCAATAAGGGATTTATAGGAAAGGCTTTGCTAATAGATGACTAAATCTATTACAAATTTACAACAATGAACAAAAATTTCAGAATTACCTATTGTATCTCAGTAGAAATAAAAGCTATTAGTATTATTTCCCTCCCTATGGTAGAGAGTGCTAGTTTCCTACCCAATAAAACTCTCTCTTCCTTAATATTGAGCCCCAATTTTACTTGGGGCAGTAATGCACGTTAGTTTCTTCATCACGGGTCTAAATTATCCAAGTTGTATGAAATAAATGAATTGAGCTTAAGAAAGATGGATACAGCCAAAGGCTACTGGAAAAGGGGGTATTTTATGCTATTAAGTGACTCTGGCATTCATACCAAGCCTTTATATAGTCATCTCCACCTGCAGGTTAGCCTGACATTATGCCATGCTGGGATTAGGTCGGTGTGGGAAAGGTTACTGCCATCTATCACTGTGAAAATTAATAGCTTTTGAAAGAGTTGAAGAAATAAAGGTATGGCACAGCAACCTTGTAGCAAATATAATTTGCCACCAAAAAAGCGTAGGCAAAATCCATTCATAACATTCCCTTCCCAAGGCCACCTACATGTTAATTCATTATTCAAATGCCAAAGACAGCAGCAGGCACACATACTCAGCCAATAAGTCACCATTATAAAAGCTGCATAAACATTTCCAGCTCAATCATCTAAGAATAACAGAATGAGACAGGAACATTTTCCCAAGCAACTCAGCAATAAAACTTGGAGGAGCTTTGAAAACAACATGATTGCATGCAAAAAATAGGCACAACTAATATTTTTTGAGTGTCTCATGGAATAATTTATATATCTCAAGCTTTCTTAATTTTCTCTTTGAGCACCAGAAAACAAAGGATGTATCCCCACTGGAATTGATATGCATATAGCAGCAAAATAAAGCTTGCAAAGGATAATGTCAGAATCCCCTTAGGACTCCAGAACTTGAGTATGAAAAGCAAAATTAAGATTATTCCTCTCTATAGTGAAAAATCAAAGTATAATCTGTCTTATTTCTCAGAAGCACTTTTGTAAAGCCCTCTGAATATGTGTCCATGTCAATCATCCATGCCCCTTCCAATAAGGGATTTATAGGAAAGGCTTTGCTAATAGATGACTAAATCTATTACAAATTTACAACAATGAACAAAAATTTCAGAATTACCTATTGTATCTCAGTAGAAATAAAAGCTATTAGTATTATTTCCCTCCCTATGGTAGAGAGTGCTAGTTTCCTACCCAATACACACTCTCTCTTCCTTAATATTGGAGCCCCAATTTTACTTGGGGGCAGTAATGCACGTTTAGTTTCTCTTATAGCCATGTGTGGCCACGGGTCTAAATTATGGCCAATGAGATTAGGCAGGAATGTTGTGTGGGATATTCTGGAAAGGTTGCTTATATTTATTTGTTTCAACTGAATAGTGGAGTTTTTTGGCTTTGTTCCTTTCTTCTTTGCTACTGTCTGGAATTCTGACCCAATGGCTCTGAGCACAGTGGTCCATATGGTTCCCTTAAAGATGATTCTTGGAAGATGAAAAAATTTTAGCTACTAAAATGGTTGATAGTCCTAAAAAGGTTCATAGCTCATAAAGAAATATATGTATTATATCTATGATATAAAAATCTCACGGTGAGATTTCAAAGCTTCCTGAGACTTCGCTTTTCTGGTCCAACAAGCGAAGTGCTCACCAATAATAACTGCCAAAAACTAGAAGCAAAAAAAGATGTCTGCTGAAAGACAACTTACAAACAAACTGTGGTATATCCATACAATGGTATATTTCTCTGTAATAAAAAGAAATGAGCTATCAAGTCACCAAAAGACATGGAAAAACCTAAATGCCTGTGGCTAAGTGAAAGAAGCCAGTCTGACAAGGCTACATACTATATGATTGCAGTTGTACAGCGTTCTGAAAAAAAGCAAAACCACAGACAGAAAACAGATCAATGATTGCCAGGAATACAAGGGGACAAGGGAGTAGAAGAGAGATGAAGAGGTAGAAAATAGGACATTTTTAGGGCAGTGAAAGTGTTCTGTAGGGAATGGTAGATATATGACATCAGACATTTGTCAAAATGATACAACTGTACAACACAAACAGGGAAGCCTAACCCAAAGCCTGGTGGGCCACGATCCATGGGGTCGCAAGGAGTCAGAGGCAACTGAGCACCACCTACCTACCTCACATGGCACAGTCCGTGTCATTTAGTGAACAGCATAGTGCCATATGAAAAGAACTAACTTCCTTGGTTTTTTCTCCCATATCATAGGCAACTTTCCTATTTGGTAAAAACTAGAGACTATTTTATCTATAACTCTGTAACAAATCAGTCATCAGAAAGAAGAATGAAATAATGATAAAATTCAAGAGCTCAGTAATCATTTCTCCTTTGTATGTATTATATATCTATAATTATTAAGGAACTCAGTTTTCTTTTTCAATGGAGGGTTCTCTGTGTTCCAAAGAGAAAATGTATTATATAATCTTTAAAAAAAAAAGAAAATGTTTTTTTAAATATATCTTTGTTCCTTTCTTCTTTGCTACTGTCTGGAATTCTGACCCAATGGCTCTGAGCACAGTGGTCCATATGGTTCCCTTAAAGATGATTCTTGGAAGATGAAAAAATTTTAGCTACTAAAATGGTTGATAGTCCTAAAAAGGTTCATAGCTCATAAAGAAATATATGTATTATATCTATGATATAAAAATCTCACGGTGAGATTTCAAAGCTTCCTGAGACTTCGCTTTTCTGGTCCAACAAGCGAAGTGCTCACCAATAATAACTGCCAAAAACTAGAAGCAAAAAAAGATGTCTGCTGAAAGACAACTTACAAACAAACTGTGGTATATCCATACAATGGTATATTTCTCTGTAATAAAAAGAAATGAGCTATCAAGTCACCAAAAGACATGGAAAAACCTAAATGCCTGTGGCTAAGTGAAAGAAGCCAGTCTGACAAGGCTACATACTATATGATTGCAGTTGTACAGCGTTCTGAAAAAAAGCAAAACCACAGACAGAAAACAGATCAATGATTGCCAGGAATACAAGGGGAAAAGGGAGTAGAAGAGAGATGAAGAGGTAGAAAATAGGACATTTTTAGGGCAGTGAAAGTGTTCTGTAGGGAATGGTAGATATATGACATCAGACATTTGTCAAAATGATACAACTGTACAACACAAACAGGGAAGCCTAACCCAAAGCCTGGTGGGCCACGATCCATGGGGTCGCAAGGAGTCAGAGGCAACTGAGCACCACCTACCTACCTCACATGGCACAGTCCGTGTCATTTAGTGAACAGCATAGTGCCATATGAAAAGAACTAACTTCCTTGGTTTTTTCTCCCATATCATAGGCAACTTTCCTATTTGGTAAAAACTAGAGACTATTTTATCTATAACTCTGTAACAAATCAGTCATCAGAAAGAAGAATGAAATAATGATAAAATTCAAGAGCTCAGTAATCTTTTCTCCTTTGTATGTATTATATATCTATAATTATTAAGGAACTCAGTTTTCTTTTTCAATGGAGGGTTCTCTGTGTTCCAAAGAGAAAATGTATTATATAATCTTAAAATTAAAAATAAAGCAGCCAACCACAGTTGTTATATTTCTGGTAGATACTAAAAATAGCTAACATGTATAACATTTACTATGTAGCTGGTACTAAGTGCTTTTTTTATATGCTAACTAATCTGATACTTAAAAGAACCCTCTGAGGTAAGTACTAACATCAAATCTGTAAAGGTGACTAGTTGTTATGAAGGTATCAACATAAGATTTCAAATAACTTCATCTCTATTGTCATGTGGCTAACAGTAAGACACAAAAATCACAAACATGCATCCCAATTTCAGAGCACTTAGAATATGAAAAAAAAATGCCTGCAGTTCAGAATCAAAGGAATCAGGGTATTTCCATTCTATCTAGAGATGAGTGGATTAGAGTATAAAAGGTCTTGCTATTTGCTCAGGGTTATATGACCACAACTTTCCATTCTAAATAGAGACCAACAGAGATGTCTGTGATACATTACAGACAGCATGCACGATAAAGTCAGTTCTCATTCATGTCACTCTTCTGAAAAAGCATGCTGTAGGGCTTCCCTGGTGATCCAGTGGGTGATCCAGTCTGCCTTGCAGTGCAAGAGGCACTGGTTTGATCCCTGGCCACAGAAGACCCCACGTGCCGCAGAGCTGCTGGGCTGGCATGGCCAATTACAAGCCAGTGCTCTGGAGCGCATGTGCCCAGAGCTGGTGCTCTGCAGCGAGAGAGGTCACTGCAATGCGAGGCCCACACAGGCCAAAAAATGAAAAGAAAAAAAAAGTATTCTGTAAAGAGCTTTCACAGCTGAGACAGATTCATAGTGTGTGTGCTCAGTCACGTCCAACTCTGAGACCCCATGGACTGTAGCCCATCAGGCTCCTCTCTCCATGGAATTCTCCAGGCAAGAATACTGGAATGAGTTGCCATTCCCTTCTCCAGGGGATCTTCTCAACCCAGGGATCAAGCCCACGTCTACTGCACAGGCAGGCAGAAGAATGAAATAATGATAAAATTCAAGAGCTCAGTAATCATTTCTCCTTTGTATGTATTATATATCTATAATTATTAAGGAACTCAGTTTTCTTTTTCAATGGAGGGTTCTCTGTGTTCCAAAGAGAAAATGTATTATATAATCTTAAAATTAAAAATAAAGCAGCCAACCACAGTTGTTATATTTCTGGTAGATACTAAAAATAGCTAACATGTATAACATTTACTATGTAGCTGGTACTAAGTGCTTTTTTTATATGCTAACTAATCTGATACTTAAAAGAACCCTCTGAGGTAAGTACTAACATCAAATCTCTAAAGGTGACTAGTTGTTATGAAGGTATCAACATAAGATTTCAAATAACTTCATCTCTATTGTCATGTGGCTAACAGTAAGACACAAAAATCACAAACATGCATCCCAATTTCAGAGCACTTAGAATATGAAAAAAAAATGCCTGCAGTTCAGAATCAAAGGAATCAGGGTATTTCCATTCTATCTAGAGATGAGTGGATTAGAGTATAAAAGGTCTTGCTATTTGCTCAGGGTTATATGACCACAACTTTCCATTCTAAATAGAGACCAACAGAGATGTCTGTGATACATTACAGACAGCATGCACGATAAAGTCAGTTCTCATTCATGTCACTCTTCTGAAAAAGCATGCTGTAGGGCTTCCCTGGTGATCCAGTGGGTGATCCAGTCTGCCTTGCAGTGCAAGGGGCACTGGTTTGATCCCTGGCCACAGAAGACCCCACGTGCCGCAGAGCTGCTGGGCTGGCATGGCCAATTACAAGCCAGTGCTCTGGAGCGCATGTGCCCAGAGCTGGTGCTCTGCAGCGAGAGAGGTCACTGCAATGCGAGGCCCACACAGGCCAAAAAATGAAAAGAAAAAAAAAGTATTCTGTAAAGAGCTTTCACAGCTGAGACAGATTCATAGTGTGTGTGCTCAGTCACGTCCAACTCTGAGACCCCATGGACTGTAGCCCATCAGGCTCCTCTCTCCATGGAATTCTCCAGGCAAGAATACTGGAATGAGTTGCCATTCCCTTCTCCAGGGGATCTTCTCAACCCAGGGATCAAGCCCATGTCTACTGCACTGGCAGGCAGATTCTCCACCACTACAACACCTGATGAAGCCAACACAGTCCCATATAAGGTGTAAAAGAACTACCATCATGAGAGCCATGTAGAAGAGTATATGATGTTGTTCATCTGACAATGTCAAGGAACTTAAGAGGATTAGCTCATGAGTTCAAACTGGTTATCAATGATCAGTCTCCACTTTTTTATAAAGGTGGGCAAAAGATCTTCAGATCCCAAACAGATTACCTCCCTGTATAGGCAAATGCAGACATCAATCACCATTTTTCTCTTCCTACAGTCATGTGAATACTTAGTTAACATATCCAAAAATATTTAACCTTAATTTTAACTTTTTCATGCACATGGAAAACTTGTGAAAAACACAAAAATGACAGAGAATCTATATTAACCAGTTTTAGGAGCTAATATATAAATATCCTCTCAATTAAATCTTGCCCATGACTTCACTCTCTAGGATTGTATTTGGGAACTTACTTAAAGGCCGTATCAAGTAGATGCAATGCACATATTAGACTGATACTGGTTCAGAAAAATCAACTGTAAAAGAAACTGGTGTTAAGTGTCTCATTAGAAGAAGGTAAGTGTTGAAATGCAGAGAGCTGAAAAAAAGGCAGTGACATTAAGTGTTCAGACAATGGTGGGAATTTAACTTTTTTGTTTATCTAAATACTTAAGTAAAATATAAAGGACGGGTACATTTTATCATTTTCAACATCACACCTAGATTACTTTTATGGGGTTTTATTTTTAAGGGGAAAGGGAAAAAAAGGGAAAAAAACAAAAAAAAAAGGAAGAAGGAAAAAGGAGAAGGAAAGAAAGAAGGAAGATGGAGGAGGAAGGAAAAGGGTGAAGGAAAGGAAGGACAGAATGGAAAAGAAGAAAGGACAGACACGGCTTCAGAATTAGACAGCCCTGTTTCAAATCCTGTCTGCACCTGCTAACATGGAACGAACTGGAGGACCGGAAAAGGAATAAGGGTACAATAGTCCAACTCTGAGACCCCATGGACTGTAGCCCATCAGGCTCCTCTCTCCATGGAATTCTCCAGGCAAGAATACTGGAATGAGTTGCCATTCCCTTCTCCAGGGGATCTTCTCAACCCAGGGATCAAGCCCACGTCTACTGCACAGGCAGGCAGATTCTCCACCACTACAACACCTGATGAAGCCAACACAGTCCCATATAAGGTGTAAAAGAACCACCATCATGAGAGCCATGTAGAAGAGTATATGATGTTGTTCATCTGACAATGTCAAGGAACTTAAGAGGATTAGCTCATGAGTTCAAACTGGTTATCAATGATCAGTCTCCACTTTTTTATAAAGGTGGGCAAAAGATCTTCAGATCCCAAACAGATTACCTCCCTGTATAGGCAAATGCAGACATCAATCACCATTTTTCTCTTCCTACAGTCATGTGAATACTTAGTTAACATATCCAAAAATATTTAACCTTAATTTTAACTTTCTCATGCACATGGAAAACTTGTGAAAAACACAAAAATGACAGAGAATCTATATTAACCAGTTTTAGGAGCTAATATATAAATATCCTCTCAATTAAATCTTGCCCATGACTTCACTCTCTAGGATTGTATTTGGGAACTTACTTAAAGGCCGTATCAAGTAGATGCAATGCACATATTAGACTGATACTGGTTCAGAAAAATCAACTGTAAAAGAAACTGGTGTTAAGTGTCTCATTAGAAGAAGGTAAGTGTTGAAATGCAGAGAGCTGAAAAAAAGGCAGTGACATTAAGTGTTCAGACAATGGTGGGAATTTAACTTTTTTGTTTATCTAAATACTTAAGTAAAATATAAAGGACGGGTACATTTTATCATTTTCAACATCACACCTAGATTACTTTTATGGGGTTTTATTTTTAAGGGAAGGCAAAAAAAGGAAACAAAACAGAAGAGAAAGGAAGAAGGAAAAAAGGAGAAGGAAAGAAAGAAGGAAGATGGAGGAGGAAGGAAAAGGGGTGACGAAGGAAAGGAAGGACAGAATGGAAAAGAAGAAAGGACAGACACGGCTTCAGAATTAGACAGCCCTGTTTCAAATCCTGTCTGCACCTGCTAACAGGTGTGACCACAAATTAGTTAATCTCGTAATTTCAGTTTCTGGAGAGTATCACCTGTGCTGTAAGAATACTTATAAGGATTCAATAAGGTAATTAAGTATTACCTAACAAGCTAAAGATATGTTAAGTAATAGTCATTTTCTTCCACTTTTTTCTCCATAGCTAACAGAAGGTTAGGGCAATAAACCACCGGGCTTCTCTCCCGAGTGCCCTGGCAGGAGAGTGGAGAGACGGGAGAGCACCTCTGTTTCCAGAGTGTCTTTGGCAATCGCAATCCGGAAGAGGAGAAATGAGGAGGAAAGAATGGTACCGTCTACAGACACTGCAATGTTACTTCATTTAAAAAGTGAGTCTTTGGTCCTGCTTTAAATGAATCATCAAAGTAACTGCCATGAGAGCTTCCCTGGTGGTCCAGTGGGTAAAGAGTCCACCTTCCAGTGCAAGGGGCACTGGTTCGATCCCTGGCCTGGGAAGATCCCACGTGCCACGGAGCGGCTGGACCGGTGAGTCCAATTACCAACCAGCGCTCTGGAGCACATGCGCCCAGAGCTGGTGCTCTGCAATGAGAGAGGCCACTGCAATGGGAGGCCCACACGGGCCAAAGAATAGAGGTGGATGAAAATAGAAAGATAAGTAAAATAAAATGTTTAAAAAAATAAAAAGTCAAAAAAAAAAAAAAAGTAATTGTCATGATGTTTTAAAGACCACAAACAAATCACTTCAAAAACTCTTTACCAGGCTTTCCTGGTGGTCCAGTGGGTAAGGACACCGCCTTACAGTGCAACGGGTGCCGGTCCGATCCCTGGCCTGGGAAGATCCCATGTAGCCAGCACTCTGGAGCCCATGTGTCCAGAGCCAGTGCTCTGCAGCAAGAGAGGCCACTGCAATGGGAGGCCCACACGAGCCAAAGAACAAAGATGGATGAAAATAAATTGAAAGACCAAAAGAAGTGGCCAAAAAAAAGAAAAAAAAAACTCATTACCTCTGCTGCTGATTATTTTGAAAGTCAAAACAGGTGACTAGTAGAAAGCAACAGCATCTACGGCTGATTCTTCCTAAAAGCACTAACAAGATTTTTCATTCTGTGGAATAAAATTCTCAAACTTTCAAACAGCCGTTTCAAAGTTGCTGTTGTTGTTTCGTTGCTAAATTGTATCCGACTCTTTGCACTCCATGAACTGCCACACACCAGGCTTCCCTGTCCTTCACCATCTCCCAGAGTTTGCTCAAATCATGGCCCTTGAGTCGGTGATGCCATCCAACCATCTCATCCTCTGTCGTCTCCTTCTCCTTCTGCCCTCCACCTTTCCCAACATTAGGGTCTTCTCCAATGAGTCGACACTTCACATCAAAGTTAACAGAGGTTAATAAATGAATCACCAATATTATAATCTACTATATATGTCAGATGCACAGCAACAAAATGTCATTAGCACAAAGAGGAAAAAGGGGTGGGAACACAAGGGCCTTTGAAGTGTTCCAGATAATCTGCTTAGCCAACAGTAAAACCTGCAGCATTCCACAGAACAACGCTCAATTCCTAACTTCCTTAAAAACACAGTAAATGGAAGAAACAGGACAGAGGGGAAAAAAAAAACAACAACTTCAATTCAGAAATAGAGCAGAGAGGAGGGGGAGAGTCTGTCTTAGTCCCAGCAGTTGCTCAAGTTCTTGCTCAGAAAGGATCATAGATGTCCATGGATCTTCTTTGGTCACTGGATTTGACCAAAGAAGGGGGGAGGGACAGCACTTGAAGCCAAGTACTAGATTCCAATTAGATTCTTGGATTCAGAATAATAAAAGAAAAATAGATTCCTCTTCTGGGATTAACTGCAGGCTACTGTTTTAAAATTTGAGAAATTAGAGCAGCAGCCTTTGTGGACTTAGACTCCTCAATGGCTTCCACTAAGCTCAGAAATAATACAAATAGATGCCTGCCACAACCTCAAACTGTGATAAGATTTGGCTTCTACCAGCCTCTCCAACCTTTGTGCAGGCACAAAGCCTTTGATTTGTTCTCTAAATTGTCAAGGTCTTTACCTGTAGCTTTTCACATGTTATCCCCACTGCCTGGAGAGGGCTGAACCTTTAGGTCTCAGTTTAAATATATCTCCTCAAGGAAGCCTTTCCTGACTGCCTTATCTTTTCATTCTCTAAGGGAAAGGAATAAAATGAAGTAACTAAAATCAGTAACTAAGAAACACTGGGCAACTGTCCACATGATTTCCACTTAATCTCCACAATAAACCTCAAGAGATTGTTACTATTCTTATAGAGGAGGAAATAGACTCAGAGATTAAATAGCTAGTCCAAGGTCACATAGGTAATACATAACAAATATTCAAGCTCGAATTTATCTAATACCAAACCCACAACTTTTCTGCGGCACTATATTGCCTCTCTGTTTAAAAAGAAATCATTTTACTAGCATGAAATGTTTAATTACATACAAAGCTACAAAAGGATCACAGTTTACATAAAGACCTATAAACTGACAGTACTGATAATTAAATCTATTCAGAATTCTCATTTGGCATGTGTTTTCCTTTATATTAGCAATTAGCTAACTAGGATCATTAAAGCAACAAAGGCTATCTCACCTAAGATTCAAAGCTTTCATAAGATATATTTAAAATGTTGCTATTTCTCTTCCATATTTTATACATTTGGTATATAGTAGGTAAATCAAGTAATTACATTACCTAGATGTCTGAGTTTACACTAAAGAGTTCAACTAACACAGGAATAGCAGATTTTTGTTGTTTTTTTAAAAAAATTCTCCAATTAAATGTTAAAAATGGAAGCAATATGAGGCAAAGTTAATTTGAAAAAAAATTCACAAATACTCTGAAAATATATTTTATCTTGATTTTTCTGTTGTTTACATAAATGCCTAACTTTCCCAGCTATGACTATAAAATTCTAGAGGGCAGTTTTCAGTCTATATATATCCACAATACTTTGCAACAGAAGAACTCAAAGTATTTTTTAAATGTCAGATATTAGAAAAAAGAATCCAGTTTTATTTTATATATCCTATGTTAGCTTTAAAGTACGTCCACCAATTCTTTAATGCTCTTCCCATTAAAATAGGAGGCCTAATCCTTCTCCCCTTGAGGGTGAGTTGACTTAATGACTCCTTCTAAAGCAAACAATAAGGCAGAAGTGACAGTATATGATTTCCAAGACTAGGTCACAGAAGGCACTGCAGCTTCCTCCTGGTTTCCTGTTTTGAATCTCTCAGGGGAATTAGCACCCACCTCCTGGGAACAGGCAAACAGCTCTACAAGGAGGTCCACTCGGCTCAGACGGAGGCTTCCTGCCAACAGCCAGTAAGGAAGTGAAGTCTCCAAACAACAGTCATATGAGTGACCCATCCTCCTGCCCCAAACAAGCTTTCAGACGATTACAGCCCGGGTGACATCTTGACTTCAATGCTATGACATCTGCAGCCAGAACAACTCTGTTAGCTGGCTCCTGATACACAAAACTGCATGGGAAAATAAATCTTCATTATTCTTTAAAACTGCTATTTGGGGATGGAGTAGGTTATACAGCAATAGACATAAGAATTAAGAAATCTCTCAGGTTTCCCTCGTGGTCCAGTAGGTAAAGAGTCCACCTTGCAGTGCAGGGGGCACTAGTTCAATCCCTGGGCTAGGAAGATCCCACATGCCGCAGAGTGGCTGGACCGGTGTGTCCAATTACCAGCCAGCTCTCTGGAACGCATGCACCCAGAGCTGGTGCTCTGCACCAAGAGAGGCCACTGAAATAGGAGTCCCACACAGGCCAAAGAATAAAGACAAAGAATGAAAACAAATAAATACAAAATCAATAAAAGAGGCCAAAATTAAGGAAAAAGAAACAAATCTCTCAATTATTAAAATGCTCAAATTTACACCTAAAAAACATCTGCTTCAACCTTTTTCCTTTTCCAATATTCATCAAAGTCTTGGGGACCAAGGTAGCTATTTATTTAGAAGAGGTCCTCCCACACGATCCTGTCACACTTCTGCCGGATTTGAGAATGACTGATAAAGGACGTAATTATCTGAAAATAAATGAAATGTCCTTTAGATGTTGAACACAGCAAGAAAGATGAGAGGTTTTATAAGACTTTGCACCGAGGCTCTCCCAGGAATTCCTAACTGGTGTGATTTATTTCAATGCTCCCCTTCCCATTAAAATAGGAGGCCTAATCCTTCTCCTTGAGGGTGAGTTGACTTAATGACTCCTTCTAAAGCAAACAATAAGGCAGAAGTGACAGTATATGATTTCCAAGACTAGGTCACAGAAGGCACTGCAGCTTCCTCCTGGTTTCCTGTTTTGAATCTCTCAGGGGAATTAGCACCCACCTCCTGGGAACAGGCAAACAGCTCTACAAGGAGGTCCACTCGGCTCAGACGGAGGCTTCCTGCCAACAGTCAGTAAGGAAGTGAAGTCTCCAAACAACAGTCATATGAGTGACCCATCCTCCTGCCCCAAACAAGCTTTCAGACGATTACAGCCCGGGTGACATCTTGACTTCAATGCTATGACATCTGCAGCCAGAACAACTCTGTTAGCTGGCTCCTGATACACAAAACTGCATGGGAAAATAAATCTTCATTATTCTTTAAAACTGCTATTTGGGGATGGAGTAGGTTATACAGCAATAGACATAAGAATTAAGAAATCTCTCAGGTTTCCCTCGTGGTCCAGTAGGTAAAGAGTCCACCTTGCAGTGCAGGGGGCACTAGTTCAATCCCTGGGCTAGGAAGATCCCACATGCCGCAGAGTGGCTGGACCGGTGTGTCCAATTACCAGCCAGCTCTCTGGAACGCATGCACCCAGAGCTGGTGCTCTGCACCAAGAGAGGCCACTGAAATAGGAGTCCCACACAGGCCAAAGAATAAAGACAAAGAATGAAAACAAATAAATACAAAATCAATAAAAGAGGCCAAAATTAAGGAAAAAGAAACAAATCTCTCAATTATTAAAATGCTCAAATTTACACCTAAAAAACATCTGCTTCAACCTTTTTCCTTTTCCAATATTCATCAAAGTCTTGGGGACCAAGGTAGCTATTTATTTAGAAGAGGTCCTCCCACACGATCCTGTCACACTTCTGCCGGATTTGAGAATGACTGATAAAGGACGTAATTATCTGAAAATAAATGAAATGTCCTTTAGATGTTGAACACAGCAAGAAAGATGAGAGGTTTTATAAGACTTTGCACCGAGGCTCTCCCAGGAATTCCTAACTGGTGTGATTTATTTCAGCCTCTGAGGGATTCCTTCTACTCTCTCTCTCACATGAGTCCCAGGGAAAAGGCTTTCACATGGAGTAAGGCAAGAGCTCGCAAACCCCACCCAAAATTCTTATGCAAACTCTGATAAAGTACCTAAGTACTTGCGAGACACATTTTCAAAGTTTTGTTAGACCATACATTACAGAGCAACTTAAATAACCGTCCCTCTCACCAACATGCCCCCAAACTCCCTGCAAAAACAACAAAAAATGACCAACAACAGGGAACTGTTTTCTTGCAGAACTTTTTTAAGTGTGAGGAATGTAAATATCCTACTTGCACAGATGTCACGTTCAAGTCTGTCCTGCTTTTCATAAAATTGGTAGGTTTACCAGTGGCTGATAGAATGAGACCAATGTGACCACAGAAAGGCAGATGACAGGCAGTTCATTTCATGCCATTTAGAGCTTAGAACACCTCCCACCATCCCCATAGATAAGAAAGCAAAACACCTGACTCGAGCTATTTCCTCAGGCAAGTTTACAAAGGGGCTGGAGTAAGGACAGGAAGAGAATGGATACAAAAGGATGATGGCAGACAAGGCACTGAGTGCTAACAGCCACGGAACTGTAAACTGTACTCTTAACTCATGGACTTCACTCCCTTGACCTGATCAAACGCCTGTACCGCCTAGATTTCCAAAGTGCAAAAGGCACATGAAAGTAACATAAAAGATGTACAAATCATACGGTTATAGTACTTGTCCTCCAAAATCTCAAGGAAAACCCATCCTGCTTTTCAAATTCTATCTCCAAGTTAAATACCCAGAGAGACTTCTTCCCCACTTTAGGCAGCTATCATTTGTCAATTATCAGTTCATTGCCGGAGAACAGCTTCCTCTACAGTATTAAACTATTACTTACAGTTATTGCTACTTACTTTCCCCTTATGAAGCACTTATTGATACTGGGGAAATAAAACAAGCTTCTAGCAAAAGTTTTGGAAAACAAGAAGTCATATTCTCTCATATTCAGCCCTTAGTTCTATTCACCAGAGCTAATGGACACATCAATGATGTATCAAAATGATGTGTCACTTCAGAAAATGGGTATCGAAGGAACCTATTTCAACATAATAAAAGCCATATATGAAAAGCCTACAGCGAACATTATCCTTAACGGTGAAAAACTGAAAGCATTCCCTCTAAGATCAGGAACAAGACAGGGGTGCCCACTTTCACCACTACTATTCAACATGGTCCTGGAAGTCCTAGCAACAGCAATAAGAGAAGAGAAAGAAATAAAGGGAATCCAGATTGGAAAGGAAGAAGTAAAGCTCTCTCTTTTTGCAGACGACATGATATTATACATAGTAAATCCCAAAGACACGGTTACAAAGCTACTAGAGCTAATCAATGAATTCAGCAAAGTCACAGGATGCAAAGTCAACACACAGAAATCACTGGCATTCCTATACACAAACAATGAAAAATCAGAAAACGAAATCAAAGAGGCAATCCCCTTCACCATTGCAACCAAAAGAATCAAATATCTAGGAATAAACCTACCCAAAGAAACAATTGTACACAGAAAATTACAAGACACTCATGAGAGACATTAAAGAAGACTTAAACAGATGGAGAGATATTCCATGTTCCTGGATCAGAAGAATCAATATCGTGAAAATGACCATACTACCAAATATCATCTACAGATTCAATGCAATACCTATCCAACTACCACTGACATTTTTCACAGAACTAGACCAAAGAATAACACAGTTCAGATGGAAACACAAAAGACCTCGAATAGCCAAAGCAATCCTGAGAAAGAAAAACAGAGCTGGAGGGATCAGCCTCCCTAACTTCAGACTCTACTACAAAGCAACAGTCATCAAGACAGTATGGTACTGGCACAAAAAAAGAACTATGGACCAATGGAACAGGATCGAGAACCCAGAGATAAACCACACACCTATGGGTACCTTATTTCTGACAAAGGAGGAGAAACTATAAAATGGGACAAAGACAGCCTCTTCAACAAGTGGTGCTGGGAAAATTGGACAGCTACATGCAGAAAAAATTGGAACATTCTGACACCATACACTAAGATCAACTCAAAAGTTTTGGAAAACAAGAAGTCATATTCTCTCATATTCAGCCCTTAGTTCTATTCACCAGAGCTAATGGACACATCAATGATGTATCAAAATGATGTGTCACTTCAGAAAATGGGTATCGAAGGAACCTATTTCAACATAATAAAAGCCATATATGAAAAGCCTACAGCGAACATTATCCTTAACGGTGAAAAACTGAAAGCATTCCCTCTAAGATCAGGAACAAGACAGGGGTGCCCACTTTCACCACTACTATTCAACATGGTCCTGGAAGTCCTAGCAACAGCAATAAGAGAAGAGAAAGAAATAAAGGGAATCCAGATTGGAAAGGAAGAAGTAAAGCTCTCTCTTTTTGCAGACGACATGATATTATACATAGTAAATCCCAAAGACACGGTTACAAAGCTACTAGAGCTAATCAATGAATTCAGCAAAGTCACAGGATGCAAAGTCAACACACAGAAATCACTGGCATTCCTATACACAAACAATGAAAAATCAGAAAACGAAATCAAAGAGGCAATCCCCTTCACCATTGCAACCAAAAGAATCAAATATCTAGGAATAAACCTACCCAAAGAAACAATTGTACACAGAAAATTACAAGACACTCATGAGAGACATTAAAGAAGACTTAAACAGATGGAGAGATATTCCATGTTCCTGGATCAGAAGAATCAATATCGTGAAAATGACCATACTACCAAATATCATCTACAGATTCAATGCAATACCTATCCAACTACCACTGACATTTTTCACAGAACTAGACCAAAGAATAACACAGTTCAGATGGAAACACAAAAGACCTCGAATAGCCAAAGCAATCCTGAGAAAGAAAAACAGAGCTGGAGGGATCAGCCTCCCTAACTTCAGACTCTACTACAAAGCAACAGTCATCAAGACAGTATGGTACTGGCACAAAAAAAGAACTATGGACCAATGGAACAGGATCGAGAACCCAGAGATAAACCACACACCTATGGGTACCTTATTTCTGACAAAGGAGGAGAAACTATAAAATGGGACAAAGACAGCCTCTTCAACAAGTGGTGCTGGGAAAATTGGACAGCTACATGCAAAAAAACGAAATTGGAACATTCCCTGACACCATACACTAAGATCAACTCAAAATGGATTAAAGACCTAAATGTAAGACCAGAAACCATCAAACTCTTAGAGCAGAATATAGGCAAAACCCTTAAGGACATCAATCAAAGCAAGATCTTCTCTGACCCACCTACTAGAATAGCAGAACTGAAAAGAAAAGTGAATACGTGGGACCTAATGAAACTTAAAAACTTTTGTACAGCAAAAGAAATTACAAAAAAGCTCAAAAGACACCCCACAGAGTGGGAGAAAATCATAGCAAATGAAACAACAGACAAAGAATTAATCTCCAAAATCTACAAGCGACTGAGACAACTCAGCACAGGAAAAACGAACAACCCAATCAAAAAATGGGAAAAAGATCTAAAGAGACGCCTCTCCAATGACGACATACAGATGGCCCAAAAGCACATGAAACAATGCTTGACCTCGCTTATTATTAGAGAAATGCAAACTAAAACTACAATGAGATACCACCTCACACCCGTCAGAATGGCCATCATCCACAAATCGACAGACAATAAATGCTGGAGAGGGTGCGGAGAAAAGGGAACCCTCTTGCATTGCTGGTGGGAATGTAAACTGATACAACCTCTATGGAAGACAATATGGAGATTCCTCATAAAACTAAAAATAGAAGCACTCTTTGACCCAGTAATCCCACTACTAGGCCTATATCCTGATGAAATCAAAACTGAAAGAGGCACCTGTACCCTGATGTTCATTACAGCTCTCCATACAATAGAACATGGAAGCAACCTAGATGTCTATAGACAAATGAATGGATATAGAAGCTCTGGTACATATATACAATGGAATACTACTCAGCTGTTAAAAGAAATGCAGAAGACTCAGTCCTAAAGAGGTGGCTGGCTCTAGAACCTATCATAAAAGGAAAGGTACTACAAAGCAACAGAAAACTATGGACCAATGGAAACAGGATCGAGAACCCAGAGATAAACCACACACCTATGGGTACCTTATTTCTGACAAAGGAGGAGAAACTGTAAAATGGGATAAAGACAGCCTCTTCAACAAGTGGTGCTGGGAGAATTGGACAGCTACATGCAAACAAATGAAGTTGGAACCTTCCCTGACACCATACACTAAGATCAACTCAAAATGGATTAAAGACCTAAATGTAAGACCAGAAACCATCAAACTCTTAGAGCAGAATATAAGCAAAATCCTCAAGGACATAAATCAAAGGAAGATCTTCTCTGACCCACCTACTAGAATAGCAGAACTGAAAAGAAAAGTGAATACGTGGGACCTAATGAAACTTAAAAACTTTTGTACAGCAAAAGAAATTACAAAAAAGCTCAAAAGACACCCCACAGAGTGGGAGAAAATCATAGCAAATGAAACAACAGACAAAGAATTAATCTCCAAAATCTACAAGCGACTGAGACAACTCAGCACAGGAAAAACGAACAACCCAATCAAAAAATGGGAAAAAGATCTAAAGAGACGCCTCTCCAATGACGACATACAGATGGCCCAAAAGCACATGAAACAATGCTTGACCTCGCTTATTATTAGAGAAATGCAAACTAAAACTACAATGAGATACCACCTCACACCCGTCAGAATGGCCATCATCCACAAATCGACAGACAATAAATGCTGGAGAGGGTGCGGAGAAAAGGGAACCCTCTTGCATTGCTGGTGGGAATGTAAACTGATACAACCTCTATGGAAGACAATATGGAGATTCCTCATAAAACTAAAAATAGAAGCACTCTTTGACCCAGTAATCCCACTACTAGGCCTATATCCTGATGAAATCAAAACTGAAAGAGGCACCTGTACCCTGATGTTCATTACAGCTCTCCATACAATAGAACATGGAAGCAACCTAGATGTCTATAGACAAATGAATGGATATAGAAGCTCTGGTACATATATACAATGGAATACTACTCAGCTGTTAAAAGAAATGCAGAAGACTCAGTCCTAAAGAGGTGGCTGGCTCTAGAACCTATCATAAAAAGTGAAGTAAGTCAAAAAGAGAAAGACAAGTACAGTACACTAACTCACATATATGGAATCTAGTAAGATGGTCATGATAACACACACAGTAAACTCATGGAAAAACAGAGAATAGATATAAGGACATTGTGGAGAACGAACAGTGAGAGGGAGGCATAGAGGAAGTAACTGAAACCTATACTGGCACATGTGGAAAAGATAGCTATTGTCATTGTGCTAAGGGAATAGGAGTGCCTACAATTACTTGGGGCGATGGTCCGGAGGGGTGGGAGGGGGGGAACTGGGAGGGGGGCAGGAATATGCATATGAATGATCTGGGAACATACATGCCGGCGAACAACAAAACTCTGTAAAATCTTTAAAATAAAGGAAAAAAAAGATAATAAAAAAAAAATGAAAAAAAAATGATGTGTCAGTTTCTTGTGCAGTCATAAAATTGGAAATTATTTACTTTTCACATATTTTATTCTGCCCTTCTGAAGGGTAGAGTCATGCTTTTTATTTATTTGCATCCTACACAGAACCATGCATATAATAGAAAATAAATATTTGTGGATTTGGTTTGTTACTAAAAAGTACCTACTGTTCATTTACCCCCAAAAACTGAAAATTCCAGTAAACAAATTTGCTTGCTTGCACACATTTCATAAAACTTGAAATGAATAGGCCTATAAAAGCCACGTCATAGTGCTAAGAAGATAACTGGAACAAAAAATATATATATAAGTTACGTTTAAATACAAAAATAAAGTATTTTTATTTTATTTATTTTATTTTTATAACTTATTTTTCCTTCTGGAAAAAAATCTTGAGTCCCACATGATACTTCACTGTCGCTACACTCCACATATTTGAAGATAATTTATCTAGTAATTTATATTATCCTCTCTTATGAGCTACTCACTTTTAGATTAAAAACATTAACAAAGGAAAGCGATAATCTTACAATTAAAAAAATATATAAATCCAAAAAAAAAAAAAAGAATTAACAAGGGATTTCCCTGGTGGTCCAGTGGCTAAGACTCTGTGCTCCCAATGCTGGGGACCTGGGTTCAATCCCTGGTCAGGGAACTAAACCCCACATGCCATAACTAAGACCCAGTGCAACCAAAAATAAATACATTAAAAAAAATTATAAAAAAAAAAAAAAAAAAAGAATTAGCAAGACTGTTAATCTGATTTTCAAGCCTTTGGAAGATTAGGAAAAAAAAAAATAAGAGGAATATAAACAAGTCTGTACACTGACAGTAGTAAAACATCAAATGAAAAAGAAGAAGCTATAAAATAAGGAAACAACAACTAGAAAGGCAGACACACAGACACAAAAGGGAAAAAAAAATCAATAGCCAAATTGGGATTTTGATACAGGAATAAAGTTTTATTGAGGGCATTTTAGTATCATGCAACTGCCGATTTTTAGAAAGATGTAAAAGGTAATGGTACATTGTGATTAAGAGTTCAGACTCTGTGGTCAGATTGCCAAGAACTGATAATAGCATTGTGCCACTCACAGTTCATGTGACTGACAAGTTAAAATTGTTTTACTGCCCTAGGAGTAATTCAACTAATCCTTAGTCTAAAGATACTAATAATTTGTGGGCTGATGCGAAAATAGGATAATTGATATAAATGTTCAGCTATTAATGCCAAGTTTCTGGAAAAACACCATTACCATCACCACTCCCAAATGCTTCTAAATAAATAAATAAGAATGTTAAATTAAGTTTGGTGTTTACTTTCTAAAAGGGCAAGAAAATGAATCAGAATACCCCTATCCAAGAAGACTGCCATTAAGAGGATGCTGGCATTCAGTGGGTTATACTCTAATTATCTGGAAATTTAATATACATATCCACCTAAAACAAAGCAAAATTATAAATGTTTTATATTTTAAGTGTGAAGAAAGAAGGGAGGAAGGAAAAAGAAAGAAACGAATATATGACAGGAAAAGCAAAGTCAGAAATCAAGATTAATATTTGATTGTATCTGCCCCCCACAAAAAATGTCCTTGAGGTTTATCCCTAAAGGTAACACCCAAAGACTCGAACTAAATCAGATCTATTAGAAATGACATATGGCTTTTTTATATTTCCTGTATGATAAACTATTCAAGTCAACATACACGGCAGTTAAGATAGTATTGTATACAATATACAGAGAAAAATAAGAATAAATTCTCTTTCATACACAGAAGTAATGTAGCTATATGTTTTATGGAAAAAATGCTCTTTCATATGCCAAAATAAGTGTGGTCCAGAGGAATATTTAAGAGCAATTTACCATAAAACAGAAAAGAAAATTAAGCATTTTTCTTTCAACTTTCATCCTCTGAAAGTCGTATGATCTGCCAGTTATCAATCCCCTATTACTGATAATGAAATCTGGGTAGAAGTTGGTAGCCAGAGACTGAGAATAAAAACATAATAAATATGTAGCTATTGGTCTTTTAAATAAACCATGTTTAGTGTAACCATAATTTAAAATGTGTAACACTTCTTTTGCAAGATTCTCTGATGAATTTGGATATCATACAGAAAAGACCAGTTCTATATTTGAAATAAAGAGTTTCCTCCTTCCTTCTACATATGGTCATCTACATAAAACCATATGCTGATGGTCAGAGCCTTAAATATTTTAATTATTCTAACTTACTGGGCTGATATAAAAAAATGTTTCAATGTATGTACAACACATCAAATGCTGAACTTATTACTCTTTTTTTTATTTTTTCAGGGTTTTGTTGTTTACTGAACTTATTCTTAAATATACTGTCATTAGGTACTAGATAACAGTGATTGCTAGGAAGCAAGCTATTGAAAACAAAAACCATTGTTAAGTCTCTTGTCTTCAAACCACTCTATCCTCCTATCTGTGACACAATTTTGGAAATAATAAAATTAATAAAAGAAGAGGAGAATCACTCTATCATCTTTGGGTTACAATAAGACTGAGGGCAAGAGAAGCTATACAATAAAGGACCAAAGAATGAAAACTGTCTTAATCATCTGGCTGCCCTAAGTGGATGTTTGCCAGCCCTCAATCACTGAGTCAGATTTACTCAGAGTCATGAGGAGGCAGACCACACATGACAGCATGCTATGTAATGCATGACACAGACCTGAAGTATTAAGGCACAGCTAACAAAATTCACTTGTGGGGCCTGGACAAATGCACCTCCTCTTTCTTTTCTCCCCTCTTCCCATCTACTTCCATGGATTATGAAGAAGGAAGGACTTTTCAAGGGTACTGCAAGTAGAAATCCCTTGAAAAGGCAGCTAGATACTAAACGTCCTAGCTCTTGAAGCTTTTCATATGCCAAAATAAGTGTGGTCCAGAGGAATATTTAAGAGCAATTTACCATAAAACAGAAAAGAAAATTAAGCATTTTTCTTTCAACTTTCATCCTCTGAAAGTCGTATGATCTGCCAGTTATCAATCCCCTATTACTGATAATGAAATCTGGGTAGAAGTTGGTAGCCAGAGACTGAGAATAAAAACATAATAAATATGTAGCTATTGGTCTTTTAAATAAACCATGTTTAGTGTAACCATAATTTAAAATGTGTAACACTTCTTTTGCAAGATTCTCTGATGAATTTGGATATCATACAGAAAAGACCAGTTCTATATTTGAAATAAAGAGTTTCCTCCTTCCTTCTACATATGGTCATCTACATAAAACCATATGCTGATGGTCAGAGCCTTAAATATTTTAATTATTCTAACTTACTGGGCTGATATAAAAAAATGTTTCAATGTATGTACAACACATCAAATGCTGAACTTATTACTCTTTTTTTTATTTTTTCAGGGTTTTGTTGTTTACTGAACTTATTCTTAAATATACTGTCATTAGGTACTAGATAACAGTGATTGCTAGGAAGCAAGCTATTGAAAACAAAAACCATTGTTAAGTCTCTTGTCTTCAAACCACTCTATCCTCCTATCTGTGACACAATTTTGGAAATAATAAAATTAATAAAAGAAGAGGAGAATCACTCTATCATCTTTGGGTTACAATAAGACTGAGGGCAAGAGAAGCTATACAATAAAGGACCAAAGAATGAAAACTGTCTTAATCATCTGGCTGCCCTAAGTGGATGTTTGCCAGCCCTCAATCACTGAGTCAGATTTACTCAGAGTCATGAGGAGGCAGACCACACATGACAGCATGCTATGTAATGCATGACACAGACCTGAAGTATTAAGGCACAGCTAACAAAATTCACTTGTGGGGCCTGGACAAATGCACCTCCCTCTTTCTTTTCTCCCCTCTTCCCATCTACTTCCATGGATTATGAAGAAGGAAGGACTTTTCAAGGGTACTGCAAGTAGAAATCCCTTGAAAAGGCAGCTAGATACTAAACGTCCTTGCTCTTGAAGCTTTTCCACATTTTCATTTAAATAGACTTGAAATGTGAAAGAATATTAATAAACTATTCAATATAACTACATATACGTGGCTAAGAAAATTTTGTAATGAACAAACAAAAAATGTTCTGCCTGAAAGGATGTATTTTTTCTCATTGCATTCACATAGAATGCATATGTACAGTGGAGAGCCCACCCAAGTCTCCATGATATTGTGCAACAGTATTTCCAGAATCTAGAATTCTGATTCTGCCTTGTAGGCCAATCTAGTCAACTAACTGGATCCATCTTTCTACTTACAGCCTTTATTTACAGTCTACAACCTCTAAAAATATATACTGTATAAATATACACATAGTATATCTTTGCATGTGTTTGATACATGTCACCTCAACTAGACTACAGGTTGAAAAGTGAAAGTGTTAGTCACTCAGGCGCTTCCAACTTTGTGACCCCATGGACTGTAGCCCACCAGATTCCCCTGTCCATGTAATTCTCAAGACAGGAATACTGAAATGGGTTGCCATTCTCTTCTCTAGAGGATCTTCCTGACCCGGGGATGGAATCCAAGTCTCTGTCTCTTGCATTGACAGGCAGATTCTTTACCGTCTGAGTCACCAGGGAAGACGACTACAGGTTATTTGAAGACAAAAAACATATCCTCTACTTTCTGTTATGCAGTACAGGTTAAGAATACAGACTCTGGAACCATATCATCCAGCTCAAATCCAAGCTCTATTATCAGCTTTGTGACCTTGACCAAGATACTTACCTTAACTATGCCTCAGATTTCTCATCTGCAAAGTGAGGATAACAGCAGATAGCTGTTGTAAAAATTATATAAGCAATACACTCTGACTGCCTAAAAATGTGTCTGGGCTTCACAGGTGGCACAGTGGTAAAGAATCCACCTGCCAACGCAGGAGACACAAGAGACACAGGTTCCATCCCTTTGGTTTGGAGATTCCCTAGAGGAAATGGCAACCCACTCCAGTATTGCCTGGAATATTCCAAGCACAGAGGAACCTGGTGAGCTGTCCATAGGGTAGCAAAGAGTCATACACAACAGAGCGATTAAGCATACACACACACGAAAGTGTCTAGCATTTGGCAAGCAGCATAAAATAATATAATTACCTGTCTACACCCATCATGGGCTTCCCTGGTGGCTCAGTGGTAAAGAATCTCCCTGCCAATGCAGGAGATGTGGGTTTGATCCCTGAACTGGGAAGATTTCCTGGTGAAGATGATGGCAGGCGACCTGCTTCAGTATTCTTGCTTGGGAAATCTCGTGGGCAGTGGAGCCTGGTGGGCTGCAGTCCATAGGGTCACAAACAGTGGGTCACAACTTTGCAACCAAACAACAACAAAACTCCCTAAAGTATCTAGCACCAAGCTTTGTTTCTTTAGTAGATGCTCAAGTATCTGCCAATTGGCAAAAAAAAAAAAGGTACAACTGTATCAGCAACACAATTTCTCTAATCATCACTATATAATTGATGGACAATGTGAATCTCCACAGTTCAAGAACACCTTCTTCAACTGTTTAAGGTATTTTTCTCAATTAGTCTGAAATGTAGCATCGGACTTCCTGCCTTGCACTG
Source organism: Tragulus kanchil (assembly GCA_022376925.1). NCBI lineage: Eukaryota > Metazoa > Chordata > Mammalia > Artiodactyla > Tragulidae > Tragulus > Tragulus kanchil. The sequence goes on from JAIOJX010000024.1 coordinate 26,302,123, forward strand.
CAAGGGGCACTGGTTCGATCCGCCCGGGGAAGATCCCACATGCCACGGAGCAGCAGGACCAGTGTGTCCAATTACAAGCCAGTGCTCTGGAGTGCAGGCAACCAGAGCTGGTGCTCTGCAATGAGAGAGGCCACTGCAATAGGAGGCCCACACAAGCCAAAGAATAAAGATGGATGAAAATAAATAAATAAAAAACCAATAAAAGAGGCCAAAATTAAAAACAAATAAATAAAATGTAGCATCATATATACCTACTTTTCAAACTAATACTAGACTATTCTTCATATATAGTATTAATAGCAACTACTAAGACAAAACATTCTAAATACATTATAGTTTTTGCTCTAGTAGGGAAACTAAACTTAATCCAATCTATCATCTTTGTGGCTCCAACTCATAAGACAATATTGTTCCTAGGAACTTAAATTAATAGGAAGTTTGCATAGAATGACTATTCATAGAAAAACTTTGCACTAGGAGTGGGAGAAATCTGATAAAAAAGAAATCATTTGATTGGTAATAGAACCAGGATTACAGCTTTTTAAAACCTGTGAGTACAACGATACTAGCAGTGAAAAGGATGCAGGTGTGTAGGCTAGGATATTCTGAGGAAGAGGTTAAAAGGAACTACTGAAGCACAGAACAAATTCTTTGTTCTTATCATTAACTTTTTAAATTGAAGGATAATTGCTTTACAGAACTTTCTTGGTTTCTACCAAACATCAACATGACTCAGCCATAGGAATACATATGTCCCCTCCTTCTTGTACCTCTCTCCCATCTCCCTCCCTACCGCACCCCTCTAGGTTATCACAGAGCGCCTGTTTGAGTTCCCTGAGTAGTACAGCAAATTCCCACTGGCTATCTCTTTTACATATGGTAATGTGAGTTTCCATGCTACTGTCTCCATACATCTCACCCTCCCCTCCTGCTACCCTCCTCTCCGGCCCCCACCCCATGTGTCTGTGCACTCTGTCTTAAAGCACAGAACAAATTCCTCAGTCCAACAGTCCCAGCCACGTCATGAGAGAGCAGGAAACCTGGGACAGTCCAATTGTAAGCTGGTTACAATATCATGTACATTATCAGAAGAAAAGTTTACTGTCATTTTTCTGCAAAAATAATTTAAGCTCCTAATTCCAAAAGCAATACAAAATAAGATATTTCTAGAGACATTTTTTACAATGCAACGAAAAAAATAATAAACTTGTAATATTGAAGCCACAAGATACCACTTCACCCCCATTAGAATACTATTATCAAAAGACAAAGAAAGGAGGAAAGTAACAAGTGTTGGCAAAAAGGTGGAGACACTGAAATCCTTGTGCATTTCTTTAAGAATATCACATGTCCCAGCCACTGAGGAAAAGAGTATGCTGGGTCCTCAAAAAAGTAAACACAGAATTCACAGATGATGAAATTCTACTTTTGAGAAGATACAAAGACACTCAAATGATTCCAGTCCAGAGACTCAAACAGGTATTTGTATACCATCTTCACAGCAGCATTATTCACCCAAAGGTGGAAGCGTCCTAAGTGTCCACTGATAGATGAACAATGTGCTACATAATACAATGGAACATTATTTAGTTTTACAGAAGAAAGACAGTATAACACATGAAAATATTATGATATATCAATGAAACAGTCACAAAAGAGCAAATATTAAAATATTATATGATCCCACATACAAGAGGTAACTAGAATACTTAGATTCATCAAGACAGAAAAGAGAATTGTGGTTGCCAGGGCTAAGGGGAGGACTCATGGGGAACTGTTACATAAAGGATACAGAGTTTCAGTTTGACAAGATTAAAAAAATTATGAATGGTGATGATGTGATAATATGAATGTACTTAATGCCATTGACGTGTATCATTTTAAAATGCTTAAAACAATCAATTTGACAAATAGTTTACTACTGTATGTTTGTGTATATCTATTGACTGACTGAGCAATCTAGAGAAAGGGAGAGAGAGAGGACAGTCCCTAAGAAAACAGTATGGCAATTTCTTACGAAGTTATACACACTCTTATCGTAGGACCCAGTGATCTTAGACTTTGATTCTTAAGCTGAATATATATATATATATATCCTTATTGTTCCCTGCCTTCAAAGATCTCCTGATTTAACTATCTCAAACAGAAAAGCAATATCGTAGTGTGTGTCATCATCTGTAAAGGAGATCTCAAATTTCAATGTGCCTCCAAATTACCTGGTGCTTGTTAAAATGTAAATCCTCAGTTCCCAGAGATTTTGATTGGTGGGAGATGTGGATAGGAAAGGCCCAAGATCATAACGAAAAAAATAATAAACTTGTAATATTGAAGCCACAAGATACCACTTCACCCCCATTAGAATACTATTATCAAAAGACAAAGAAAGGAGGAAAGTAACAAGTGTTGGCAAAAAGGTGGAGACACTGAAATCCTTGTGCATTTCTTTAAGAATATCACATGTCCCAGCCACTGAGGAAAAGAGTATGCTGGGTCCTCAAAAAAGTAAACACAGAATTCACAGATGATGAAATTCTACTTTTGAGAAGATACAAAGACACTCAAATGATTCCAGTCCAGAGACTCAAACAGGTATTTGTATACCATCTTCACAGCAGCATTATTCACCCAAAGGTGGAAGCGTCCTAAGTGTCCACTGATAGATGAACAATGTGCTACATAATACAATGGAACATTATTTAGTTTTACAGAAGAAAGACAGTATAACACATGAAAATATTATGATATATCAATGAAACAGTCACAAAAGAGCAAATATTAAAATATTATATGATCCCACATACAAGAGGTAACTAGAATACTTAGATTCATCAAGACAGAAAAGAGAATTGTGGTTGCCAGGGCTAAGGGGAGGACTCATGGGGAACTGTTACATAAAGGATACAGAGTTTCAGTTTGACAAGATTAAAAAAATTATGAATGGTGATGATGTGATAATATGAATGTACTTAATGCCATTGACGTGTATCATTTTAAAATGCTTAAAACAATCAATTTGACAAATAGTTTACTACTGTATGTTTGTGTATATCTATTGACTGACTGAGCAATCTAGAGAAAGGGAGAGAGAGAGGACAGTCCCTAAGAAAACAGTATGGCAATTTCTTACGAAGTTATACACACTCTTATCGTAGGACCCAGTGATCTTAGACTTTGATTCTTAAGCTGAATATATATATATATATATCCTTATTGTTCCCTGCCTTCAAAGATCTCCTGATTTAACTATCTCAAACAGAAAAGCAATATCGTAGTGTGTGTCATCATCTGTAAAGGAGATCTCAAATTTCAATGTGCCTCCAAATTACCTGGTGCTTGTTAAAATGTAAATCCTCAGTTCCCAGAGATTTTGATTGGTGGGAGATGTGGATAGGAAAGGCCCAATGATGTGCATTTTTAGGACGCAATCATTGTGATTCTTACGTAGATTGTCTGAAAGACTCATTTTTACCAACAAGTTGACATGTTGAATGTGGAGCCACGGTTATCTGCAAACAAAATTCTAGCAATCTCTATCCATGGACTATATAACATATTTGGTAAATCTATTACCGCTAACCTCTGGTCAACACAAACTAAGATCTAAAAATAAAAATACATTTTAAACACAACTAAATGGTCCAGAGTTGTGTGTAAGCTAAGAAATGAAAAGTAAATATTTCAGATTCATTTTATGATAAATGGCCAGACTATAAAATCTGATCAATTTGTACCAGCAATTTTTCCCTCATGCAAAAACTACACTTAACTGTGGATATAATTTTATCCCCCCAAAATAAATAAATCTTTACTGACTATAAAAATCTTAGTTCACTGATAAAGGCTTTTCATATACCCTAAAATTACCTGCCTCTAATAAATAGAACAGTCAGTTCACAAATCAGTCATTTTGATTCACTGTCTTCCCGGATACACATTAAAATGACGTGTTGGGATGCAAACAGACAAATGACTTTTCATGTCATGTTGACATCCAATCATTTTTACTGCATTCCTACCAGAGTCTTCATTCCTAAAGACTTGAAAATATTATTTAAGCAAATGGTTGTGTCAATTTCATGTTCTCGACTTTTTCACTTTAGCACAGTTAAAGCAAACAACGTCTTTTTCTTTCTGGGTTAATATTCCTCCCAAAACACTCAATTTTTTAAAAACTGCTAGCTTTATAAGACAGCTGAACAATCCTATACTTGTCTAATTTTTTTCTTACACCCTATAGAACTGCTGATAAAGCACACTAATGTTTCCACATTTTACCTAACATTCCAAACCCATTCAGCTGAACATTTCATGAGTCTTAGTCTGGTTGTACATTCAGTCATTGATTTTTTCAGCAGTAACAACAGGAGTCACTCCACAGATTCTAAGCTCCTTTGAGAAGATTTAGGGTGCCCTTTGTCTTCAAGGTACAGACTACCATAAATAAAAAATGAGGCAGTCCTAGAGCCAGGCTTAGCTTTTAAGGAACATCTATCTCCAAAAGCTTCCAAAGCAACCCAGAAATGAAAAATATTATCCGAAAGACTAAGAAACAAAACTAAAGTGAGGTTTAGTGAAAAATGCTAAAGATAAAAAAGCATGGGGGCTTCCCTGGTGGTCCAGTGGGTAAGGACACCGCCTTGCAGTGCAAGGGGCGCCAGTTCGATCCCTGGCCTGGGAAGATCCCACATGCCGCGGAGTGGCTGGACTGATGTGTCCAATTACCGAGCTGGAGCTCTGGAGCGCATGCGCCCAGAGCCATTGCTCTGCGACAACAGAGGCCACCGCAATGGGAGGCCCACATGGGTCAAAGAACAAAGATGGATGATGAAAGACCAGTGGAAGTGGCCCGCCCAGCCCCCTCCCTCCCCACCCCCGCCAAAAATAAATAAATAAATAAATATTTTTTAAAAAAAAAAGCATGGCTGGGTTTTTTGTTTGTTCTTTGTTTCTTTTAAACAATGTACAGGAAAATATAAAGCAGAGAGTGATCTAGGGTGAGGGGAAGAGCATGATACAAGAGAAAGCAGAACTACCTGATCTCTATGACTAGAAAGTAGAAGTCCTTTTTGTTTTGGTTTTTTTTTTTTGGCCACTTCTATTTCTCTTTCATTTATCCATTTTCACCCATCTTTGTTCTTTGGCCTGTGTGCACCTCCCATCGCAATGGCCTTTCTCATTGCAGAGCACTAGTTCTGGGTGCATGTGCTCCAGAGCGTTGGCTCCGTAGCTGGACACATTGGTCCAGCCGCTCTGCAGCACATGGGGTTTTCCCAGACCAGGGATCAAAATAGCACCCCTTGCACTGCATGGTGGTGTCCTTACCCACTGGACCACCAGGGAAGCCCTAGAAGTCCTATTAATACACTGAGGGCTTCTCAAGTGGATCAACGGTAAAGAATCCACTTGCCAGGCAGCAGACACGGGTTCAATCCCTGGATGAGGAAGATCCCCTGGAAAATGAAATGGCAACCCACTCCAGTATTCCTGCCAGGGAAATCTCATAGAGAGAGGAGCCTGGTGGACTACAGTCCATGAGGTCACAAAAGAGTCGGACACTGTTTAGCAACTAAACAACAACAAAAATAACTACACTGAAGTCTCTGAGCAAGTTTCAACCTCCTTCGGACATAGTTTCTTCGTCCATAATCCTATTTCACAAAGGTGCTACGAGGAACACAAAGGAAAATGTAAGTCACACATGCCCCAGACCTACCCAAATATGGCTTCCCTGATGGTACAGCGGTAAAGAACCTGACTGCAATTTAGGAGATGCAGGTTCGGTCCTTGGGTCAGAAAGATCTCCTGGAAAAGGGACAGGCAACCCACTCCAGTAGCCTTGCCTAAGAAATCCCACAGACACTGGCGGGCTACAGTCCGAGGGCTCACAAAACGAGTCAGACACTACTTAGCAACTAAGCAACAACACACAAATATCAGTTTTTAATCCTTTAGTAAATAAAATATATTTTTGTAAAAAGAACATTAGGTGGAAACTGGGAAAAGAGAAAAAATTATTCACAAAACTCTGATCTTACATAAAGAAAATATTATACTGATTTTCATAAAGGAGTTAGGGGTAAGTCTGAGAGACCTATCAGTTTAGAATCCTAAAACACCACTAAGTTTGATGACACTCACTTAGGAAAAGTATAGAAAATGTAATGAAATAGGTGGTTTTTGAAAACTTGGGGGAAAAAAGCTACTGAGATCCTGTTCTGTTTCCCTTTATACATTAAAAGAACTTGAAAGAATTGTATGGTCAGACTCCAAATCTTACTTGTGTTTTATTTATAAAATCTTCCTAGTTCCTTCATGTAAGAGACATTTTATTCTTTAATATAAGTAAATCTACTTTAAAATGCAGCTTTACTTGTTACCTGGGAGATACAATAGGGCTTTCTTTAAACTAAAACTTAAAAACATCACACAATGCTTAAACGGAATGGGTTAGAGATGACTTTATCCTAGAAATTGAACCTGATTGAGATGACAGTCCAAAAAACTATTTAGGTCAAGTCACCCAAAAGGTTACTATTTACAATTGTATCAGTGACTTTAGGATTCAAAGTTCTTCCAGTTAAATCTACTAGAGAATGTACAAAGGAATATTTTGATGTTTGAAAACACAAAATAACCTCACTCCAAGCTCTTCAAAAGTATCCTTTAATTTATGGCATGAATCTGCAAAGTCAGAACAGTACTTACCTATCTAATAAGACTATTGTAGGATAAGACTGAAACTTATTATGTGTGAATATGTCCTGAACAATTATTAAGTATTACACAAATGTTAGGTGCTTTATAAACCTATGTTTAGCTCATCAATTGTACTGATGAATTAACTCAATCAAAATAATTACACCAGTAACCTATTTTGTTAAAAAATGAGAAAAAGTATATTTATCTGTAGTTCCTTTTCTGAAAAAAAAATGTTTAATATTGACTAATGATCTAAAAATAAAATACAAAAGACCTTCTACCATTGTATTACCCAAAAGAATCCTTCTATACAGCTATCTTAATGTACACAGAGCTTTAATTAACTGAAGCAGTATACTATCTCATGGAATCTACACTTTCACAAGGTCATAGTATTAAAGAAATATTACTGTCAATTGTGAAACTATCAAATTCATTGAAGAATATTATAGTGAAAAAACTGTGAGCTATGAGACTATCCAAGTGAACAAACCCCCCCCATTCAATAAGCAGCGTTCGGTATAATAAAGGAAATTCAACATACACAAACAAGTAGAAAACAACAAGTTAGATGATGAAAAAAAGTTCCATAACAGAAATGCAAGCAGTTTAACAAAGAAAAGAAAACTTATTTCTTAAAAGCATCTTGTATGGTCAGACTCCAAATCTTACTTGTGTTTTATTTATAAAATCTTCCTAGTTCCTTCATGTAAGAGACATTTTATTCTTTAATATAAGTAAATCTACTTTAAAATGCAGCTTTACTTGTTACCTGGGAGATACAATAGGGCTTTCTTTAAACTAAAACTTAAAAACATCACACAATGCTTAAACGGAATGGGTTAGAGATGACTTTATCCTAGAAATTGAACCTGATTGAGATGACAGTCCAAAAAACTATTTAGGTCAAGTCACCCAAAAGGTTACTATTTACAATTGTATCAGTGACTTTAGGATTCAAAGTTCTTCCAGTTAAATCTACTAGAGAATGTACAAAGGAATATTTTGATGTTTGAAAACACAAAATAACCTCACTCCAAGCTCTTCAAAAGTATCCTTTAATTTATGGCATGAATCTGCAAAGTCAGAACAGTACTTACCTATCTAATAAGACTATTGTAGGATAAGACTGAAACTTATTATGTGTGAATATGTCCTGAACAATTATTAAGTATTACACAAATGTTAGGTGCTTTATAAACCTATGTTTAGCTCATCAATTGTACTGATGAATTAACTCAATCAAAATAATTACACCAGTAACCTATTTTGTTAAAAAATGAGAAAAAGTATATTTATCTGTAGTTCCTTTTCTGAAAAAAAAATGTTTAATATTGACTAATGATCTAAAAATAAAATACAAAAGACCTTCTACCATTGTATTACCCAAAAGAATCCTTCTATACAGCTATCTTAATGTACACAGAGCTTTAATTAACTGAAGCAGTATACTATCTCATGGAATCTACACTTTCACAAGGTCATAGTATTAAAGAAATATTACTGTCAATTGTGAAACTATCAAATTCATTGAAGAATATTATAGTGAAAAAACTGTGAGCTATGAGACTATCCAAGTGAACAAACCCCCCCATTCAATAAGCAGCGTTCGGTATAATAAAGGAAATTCAACATACACAAACAAGTAGAAAACAACAAGTTAGATGATGAAAAAAAGTTCCATAACAGAAATGCAAGCAGTTTAACAAAAGAGAAAAGAAAACTTATTTCTTGCTATGGGGGAAAGAAGGCAGAGATATCCAGGAAGAAACCATGTTCGTGCTAGGTTCCAAAGCACGAAGAGGACTCTTAAGCATCCCTAAATAAAATACACATCTCCCTGGAAGAAAAAATGTTTCTGGTTCACTGGGTGGGGGGACTATCTCATTAAATAGTACCAATATCCCTCCAGCATTTATTAACAATTAAACTGTAAGCAACTCTTTTCAAATCCTCCATCCTTCCCCATATAACTCAGTGCCCATATCTAACCCTTCACCAAATCTTGTCCATTTTACCTCCTATTTTTCAAGCTTCTCCACCTCTCTCTTCCCCATCACCATCTCCCTAGCCTGAATTATCATTATCTCCTGCACCAACTATAACAATAGCCTTCTAACTGGTCTCCCTGTTCCACAGCAATCTGTTATCTACACTGAAGGCAGAGAGGTCTTTTCTAAAGCACATACACCAGGCACTCCCTCCCAGTCCCAAATCCTTGACACATAGCTACTTCTCTCACCGCATCTCACACCATGTATCCTCTAAACACCTGTGATCCAGCGACTCTGGTCTTTAGTCAGAGTTCGTCAGACTTGTCAGGCTCAGTAACACCGGACCTTTGTACATATCACCCTCTTTATCTGGAACACTTGCCACTCCTGACACCCTTCCCCTAGTTAACCCCCATTTACCCTACAGATCTTAGTCACTGCCTTAACAAAGTCTTCTCTATTGTCGCAACCTAAACTAGATCACTTAGTTAAACATTATATACTCTTATGGCACTGCATGCGTTCCTATATTTGTTAGAGCTGTAGCTTTATATTTATTTTGCATTTGAATAACAGTCACCACCTGGCTAAACTGTAAGCACCATTAGGACAAGATTCACAAATAACTATGCTTCAGGTTAGCCCTGCCAACGTACATCCTTGTCCCTAAGTCAATATGTTCTCTCTTCAGTCGAAACATCTATGGTAAACCAACAAGTCCAGACCTCACCGTTCTGCCTACACAACACTAAGCAGTTTGGATGACAAATGCAGGCCCTTCGCCAGTTCACCCCCACTATTCACACTTTCCATTGTCCTTTGGCAAAAACTTCACCTTATTTTTTAACCTAATAGTAAGCATGATTTAGTAACTTAATTGATTGCAGTAAAAAGACTGGGATGTTTAGTCTAAATGTAGAAAAATGGACTTTGCTTGCCAAAAATCAGTGTCTTCAGAAAAGGAAAAACGTATTCTGTTGATTTATTCAGGTCAAATAAACATTCCCAACTTCCATTCTACCATTTACAAGAAGAGATGTGCTGTGAAATCTGTGGTCAGGGCTTCTGCCATTAAGAGTCTGTGGCACATGTGGAGGAATTTAAAGTAGTGTAAGAAGGTTTTTTATTGGACTGAGGCAGAGGGCTCTCTGGGTGACACGCAGAGACAGTGACTCACTGGAGCACTGACTCTAAGCAGGCAAAAGGCACGACAGAAACCCAACTTGTCAAAGTTTCAGTAACTCACTTCCTTCAGGAGATGAAACAGCAGATCTGAACCTGCACAAAGAAGAACACTGCTGATTTGCTCCAGGACACGTTTCTCATTCAGGTCCAAACCAGACATGGGAGGATTTCTATTGGTCAAGATGGATTAACAAGGATCAGATTTACTATGCTACCTGGAACAACTAAAATTTTTATTTTCCTATATTATTTAAGTCTTTTGAAAAGATGATCAACTATTTGATGCAAAAACACTATTTTTGTAGCATTCATAAGCAGAAGTAAAATGCATGACAACAACAGCACAAAAGCCAGAAAGTGAGAACTGTACAATAATGTTATAAGGCTCTTATACGACATGAGAAGTAGCATAGTATCACTCGAAGGTAGACTATTAGAGATTACAAGATATATCCTATAAAGGAATCACTCACGTAAAACAAAATAGACAGTGGAATCATAGAAAATACACAATTACTCCAGAAAGCATTATGAGTAAAATGAGAGAAAAGGACAAGACCAATAAAACATGAATAGTAGGATATTAATCGATTTAAACCCACCCATTCAATTTAAATGCAACCAATCATATTAGATATAATTAAGTATAACCACATTAAATATAGATAGTCCAAATACCCCAACTGAAAGGCTGGATAAAAGATCAAGAGAGTCAACTATATGCTGTCTAAAAGAAATCCATTTAAATATATAAATTTATATTTATATAAATATAAAGAGACAAGTGGGTTAAAAGTATTAGTAAAAGGATGGTAAAGGATATTCCAAGCTAGCACAAGTCATAAGAAAGCTAGAATAGCTATATTAAAGTCAGATAAGGATTCCAGAAAAAAGAGTATCACTGGTGATGAAGAGGACTATTTCATGATGACAAAACACATTATGGGGCTTCCCCTGGTGGTCCAGTGGGTAAGGACACCGCCTTGCAGTGCAAGGGGCGCCAGTTCAAGCCCTGGTCTGGGAAGATCCCACGTGCCGCGGAGCTGCTGGACTGATGTGTCCAATCAGCGAGCCGGAGCTCTGGAGTGCATGTGCCCAGAGCCGGTGCTCTGCAACGACAGATGCCACCGCGATGGGAGGCCCACAGGAGCCAAAGAACGAAGACGAATGAAAATAGAGAAATGAAAGACCAATAGAAGTGGCTCACCCACTCCCCTCCCTTCCCAACCCGACCCCCGCCCAGAGTAAATAAATAAATAAATCTTAAAAAAAAAACACATTATGATGTGTGTCTTCATCAGCGGGACATAATACTCCTAAATGTTTATGCTCCTAATAACAAAGCAAAACCTGATAGAACTGCAGAGAAAAAAAGACGACTCCACAATTATGCCAAGGACATCAAGAAATTTGTCAATAATTCACAGCAAATCAAGGAGAATATAGAAGACCTGCACAACACTATTAACCACCTAGACTTAATGTTGATAAAACACTGCACAAGAGTCAAATACACATTTGTTTTAAGTGCACACTATATTCTGAATCATAAAACAAGTCTCAGTAAATCTAAAACAATTCAAATCATACAAAGTATATATCCTGACCACAAATAGGAATTAGTAAAGAAAGATATATTAAAAAATCCTCAAATATTTGCAAACTATATAAACTTCTACAAAGCCCATGAGTCAAGGACGACATCAAAGGAAAAATGAGAAATTATTCTGAACTAAATGAAACATGCCACAACACATTTGTGACATGGAACTAATGTAGTCTTTAGAGGGATATTTACAGCATGGAAATGCCTTTAACAGAGAAGAAGTCAATTTGCAAATCAATGGTCTCGGCTTCTATATTAAGAAACGACTAAAGGAATAACAAATCAACAAATGAAACCCAAAGTAGACAGAAGAAATCATAAAGATTAGAATAAAGATAATAAAGATTAAAACAGAAATCAATAAAATTTGAAAAAATAGAGAAAAGAAAATGAAACCCGAAGCTGATTTTTAGACTAATAAATTTGATAAACCTACACCTACCAGACTGCTGGAGGATAAAATAGGGAATACACAAATTTACAGTATCAGGAATAACCGAGGTAACATCATTAAAGATTCTTCAGTTATTAAAAGAGCAAGGAAGTATCAAATGCAATTTTATGCTGATAAATCTGACTACTTAGACAAAAGGGACACAATCTTTCAAAGACACAAACAACAAAAGATCATCAAGAAGAAATCAATAACCTAATTTCTATATTTATTAAAGAAAATGAATTTGAAGTGAAAATAATTTTCCCACAAAGAAAAGTCCAGGTACAGATGGCTTCTCGGATGAATTCTACCAAACACACAAAGAAGAAACAACATGACTTCTATACAAACTCTTCCAGAAAATTAAAGAAGAAATACTTTACAATGCATACCATGGTGTCATGCATGCATGCTAAGTCGCTCCAGTAGTGTCCGACGCCTTGAGACCCTTTGGGCTACAGCCTGGCAGGCTCCTCTGTCCATGGGACTCCCCAGGGAAGAATACTAGAGTGGGTTGTCATGCCCTTCTCCAGAGGATCTTCCCAGCCCAGGGATCGAACTCGCATCTCTTATGTCTCCTACATTGGCAGGCAGGTTCTTTACCACTAATGCCACCTGGGGAAAGTTAAATTTCAGTACTGATCCACACGGCTTGCTGTGTTTAAACCATGCTTTAAGTTTCCGAGTCCTTGAAATACAAACCTTAGGATATTTTTAAATCACAAAGCATATGCACCATAAAGCCAGGTTCAAGAGGAACTGGGATGAACACAAATCAGACCCAACAAGAAGCCAGTGTTCCTGGGTTTTTGGAAAAGAACAAAGGAATTCTATAAATATCCTAAAATATCTCTTATATGGCCAAGCTCTGATCAATGTTTGGGTTTACTTGGCTCTATAAAAGTGGATTTTCAGAATTTCTGGTATCAAAGGGGAAAACCACTTGAACTGTTAAGTCCTAGAATAAATAAAGCTATGTCCCAGATGAATACAATTTATGGTTCTTATGACAATAAAATTTGAAAAAATAGAGAAAAGAAAATGAAACCCGAAGCTGATTTTTAGACTAATAAATTTGATAAACCTACACCTACCAGACTGCTGGAGGATAAAATAGGGAATACACAAATTTACAGTATCAGGAATAACCGAGGTAACATCATTAAAGATTCTTCAGTTATTAAAAGAGCAAGGAAGTATCAAATGCAATTTTATGCTGATAAATCTGACTACTTAGACAAAAGGGACACAATCTTTCAAAGACACAAACAACAAAAGATCATCAAGAAGAAATCAATAACCTAATTTCTATATTTATTAAAGAAAATGAATTTGAAGTGAAAATAATTTTCCCACAAAGAAAAGTCCAGGTACAGATGGCTTCTCGGATGAATTCTACCAAACACACAAAGAAGAAACAACATGACTTCTATACAAACTCTTCCAGAAAATTAAAGAAGAAATACTTTACAATGCATACCATGGTGTCATGCATGCATGCTAAGTCGCTCCAGTAGTGTCCGACGCCTTGAGACCCTTTGGGCTACAGCCTGGCAGGCTCCTCTGTCCATGGGACTCCCCAGGGAAGAATACTAGAGTGGGTTGTCATGCCCTTCTCCAGAGGATCTTCCCAGCCCAGGGATCGAACTCGCATCTCTTATGTCTCCTACATTGGCAGGCAGGTTCTTTACCACTAATGCCACCTGGGGAAAGTTAAATTTCAGTACTGATCCACACGGCTTGCTGTGTTTAAACCATGCTTTAAGTTTCCGAGTCCTTGAAATACAAACCTTAGGATATTTTTAAATCACAAAGCATATGCACCATAAAGCCAGGTTCAAGAGGAACTGGGATGAACACAAATCAGACCCAACAAGAAGCCAGTGTTCCTGGGTTTTTGGAAAAGAACAAAGGAATTCTATAAATATCCTAAAATATCTCTTATATGGCCAAGCTCTGATCAATGTTTGGGTTTACTTGGCTCTATAAAAGTGGATTTTCAGAATTTCTGGTATCAAAGGGGAAAACCACTTGAACTGTTAAGTCCTAGAATAAATAAAGCTATGTCCCAGATGAATACAATTTATGGTTCTTATGACTGTGTGGTCTCTTAAATTTCAGTATTCTCACTGGCTGGGTCAAATATAAATAATAGACTGACAAAGACATGCTTTCATACAGGAAAAAAAGCCCTATTTTTATACTTTGTATTACCGCTAAAAATACATAAATTTAGATCACTAATAGAATGAATTTGTGTAAACTCTTCTCTCTTTTTTTGCCTCTAAGTCATTGTTTATTTTCCATCCATCTTTATTCTTTTTGGCATGTGTGGGCCTCCCATCACAGTGGCCTCTCTCGGTGCAGAGCTGACTCATGATTGGACGCATCAGCCTAGCTGCTCCTCAGCATGTTGGATCTTCCGGGCCAGGGATCGAACCAGCCTGCCTTGCACTGCAAGGCAGACTCTCTATCCACTGGACCAAGAGGGAAGCCCTGTGTAAACTTTTTTATATGTAGGCATATTCACACCACTCACCCACATATGAGCTTCCCTGGTAGCTCAGCTGGTAGAGAATCTGCCTTCAATGCAGGAAACCCCAGTTCAATTCCTGGGTCTGAAAGATCCCCTGGAGACAAGTCAGGCTACTCGCTCCAATAATCTTGGGCTTCCCTGGTGGCTTAGACAGTAAAGATGCAGCTTGCAATGCTGGAGCCCTGGGTTCGATTCCTATGTTGGGAAGATTCCCCTGGAGGAGGGCATAACAACCCACTCCAGAATTCTTGCCTGGAGAATCCCCACGGACAAGAGGAGCCTGGTGGGCTGTATCCCATGGGGTCCCAAAGAACTGGACATGACTGAGGGACTACGCACAGCACAGCACCCACAGACGGCTTTCTCATGTTGTCTACATTTAATAAAACTTGGACAACTCTACAAAGATGTTCAATAACATCATGACATCTAAAGCATATCCAGCACATCGAATGTCATTATTGTATACTTATAGTACTGTATAAAACACATAGGTCAACTGCAGGTGCAGGGTTCAAATTAACAAACGTCACAGTGAGTGCTTTTTATAATAACAGTTCAAAGTTTTTATCTATGAGAAATCAAATTATATAGTAGTTAAGAGACTCAAGAGTGAACTGCCAATCTCACGCTAGCCATACTTGCTCCATAACCTTGGCCAAGTTCCTTTACATCCCTGTGCCTCTGATTCTTCATCTATAAAATCAGGATAATAATAGCATTTACCTCATAGGATAGTTGCAAAGATTAAATTTATTAATAGACACAAAGAACCTAGACTCGTGCCTGGCTCATGTAAGCATTCAAGAAATTTTGAATTATTGCTGTCATTATAATCACACTTATGACTGTCAATATTACTGGAGTTAAGATTACTGCATTGAATAATTTACACTTATTACTAATCATTTGAAAAATAAGACCAGATCTACCAAGAAGTAATATAAAAGAAGGATGTAAATAGACGTTTCTTCAAAGGAGATACACAAATAGCGAATAAACACATGAAAAAAATGTTCAACATCACTCATCATAAGGGAAATGAAAATCAAATCCACAATGAGATATCACTTCACACTGACTAGGATGGCTATAATAAAAGAAAACAGAAAATAACAAAAGTGGATTCAAGGAGGTGAAGAAACCTGCACATGGCTGGGAGGGATATAGAGGCACAAATGTTGTGGAAAAGTGGTCCACGAGTGGTTTCTCAAAAGTGGGTATAGACAGTGCTGAGGATTACACAACCCTGTGAATGTATTCAATGTCACTGAACTGCATGCTTACAAACAGTTAAAATGAAATGTGGTGTGTACATTCTACCACAATAAAACAAAAAAATGAGTTCAAAAGAATGTATTGGTTACTTTCCAGCATTCTCACTACTACTCCTTAATCCATCAATGAACAACTC
The DNA here is from genome assembly GCA_022376925.1 of Tragulus kanchil. Taxonomy (NCBI): domain Eukaryota; kingdom Metazoa; phylum Chordata; class Mammalia; order Artiodactyla; family Tragulidae; genus Tragulus; species Tragulus kanchil. Next base: position 26,317,993 of record JAIOJX010000024.1, read on the forward strand.
AAACCCATTCTTACCTACAGGATTCCAATAGAGGCAGAGAAGCTAGGATAAGACATATTGCTAACTTCTAAGAGAACTTAGAAAAGCCTAAAAGTGCTACTTTTAACAGTTCATGATATGTTTTAACACAAATATATTAAACTGGAAGCAGCAACTTATGAATGTGCATAATAGAAATGTGGCAATATTTCCCAAAAAAGTACTGGACTGTAACTCAGATTCCAGTCTTACTCAGATTCTAATATAACTTCACCAAGAATCTTTATATCACTAACTTTACATAATTACTTCTCAATAAAATGGAAAAAAGAATGATCATGTTTCATAAATTTGTTGAAAAAAAATACAAATATTTGGAGACTGTAGGGGGAAAAAAGCAACTTTGTAAAACATATCATATGCTCACAAGTAAATGGAATAACATAACTGGTTGTATAAGCAAAACATTACTATTTCCAGTTAAGCTACAGGTAAAGAAAGATACCAGCATCAGAAGGCAATTTCTCAAGGTATGACAATCAAGTGGGTTTCCCAGGTGGCATTAGCAGTAAAGAATCCACCTGCCAATGCAAGAGACTGAAGAGACACAGACTTGATTCCTGGGTCAGGAAGATTCCCTGGAAGAGGGCAGGGCAACTCACTCCTGTGTTCTTGCCTGGGAAATCCCACGGACAAAGGAGCCCGACAGGCTACAGTCCATAGGGTCGCAAGAACTTGGATGAAGAGACTGAACGCATACACATGACAATCAAGATGTACACCAAAAACATAACCTAAAATGCAAATAACTAAAAATTTCCTCCAACTGATTTAAGGTGTGCTTGAAAAAGAAAGACTCAGGACTTTCTGACCTGAACAGAACAGCAAGGAATATGGCCATATCAAACCCTCTAGAGCAGGGATCCCCAAATTCCAGGATCTAAGTCCTGATGATCTGAGGCTGATACAATAATAGAAATAAAATACACAATAAATGTAATGCGCTTGAATCATCCCCAAAACCACCCCTTGCCCCTCCACTCCAAGTTCCCTGGGAAATTGTCTTTCATGGGACTGGTCTCCAGTGCCAAAGAGGCTGGGGACCACTGCCCTAGGGAGTCTTTATATTTCAACAGCAATCATCACATATGACACTGCACTTCAACATGTGATCAAATAAGACTCAGAAATTAGTAAGGACTAGCAAAACTCTTTAACAGTTCATGATATGTTTTAACACAAATATATTAAACTGGAAGCAGCAACTTATGAATGTGCATAATAGAAATGTGGCAATATTTCCCAAAAAAGTACTGGACTGTAACTCAGATTCCAGTCTTACTCAGATTCTAATATAACTTCACCAAGAATCTTTATATCACTAACTTTACATAATTACTTCTCAATAAAATGGAAAAAAGAATGATCATGTTTCATAAATTTGTTGAAAAAAAATACAAATATTTGGAGACTGTAGGGGGAAAAAAGCAACTTTGTAAAACATATCATATGCTCACAAGTAAATGGAATAACATAACTGGTTGTATAAGCAAAACATTACTATTTCCAGTTAAGCTACAGGTAAAGAAAGATACCAGCATCAGAAGGCAATTTCTCAAGGTATGACAATCAAGTGGGTTTCCCAGGTGGCATTAGCAGTAAAGAATCCACCTGCCAATGCAAGAGACTGAAGAGACACAGACTTGATTCCTGGGTCAGGAAGATTCCCTGGAAGAGGGCAGGGCAACTCACTCCTGTGTTCTTGCCTGGGAAATCCCACGGACAAAGGAGCCCGACAGGCTACAGTCCATAGGGTCGCAAGAACTTGGATGAAGAGACTGAACGCATACACATGACAATCAAGATGTACACCAAAAACATAACCTAAAATGCAAATAACTAAAAATTTCCTCCAACTGATTTAAGGTGTGCTTGAAAAAGAAAGACTCAGGACTTTCTGACCTGAACAGAACAGCAAGGAATATGGCCATATCAAACCCTCTAGAGCAGGGATCCCCAAATTCCAGGATCTAAGTCCTGATGATCTGAGGCTGATACAATAATAGAAATAAAATACACAATAAATGTAATGCGCTTGAATCATCCCCAAAACCACCCCTTGCCCCTCCACTCCAAGTTCCCTGGGAAATTGTCTTTCATGGGACTGGTCTCCAGTGCCAAAGAGGCTGGGGACCACTGCCCTAGGGAGTCTTTATATTTCAACAGCAATCATCACATATGACACTGCACTTCAACATGTGATCAAATAAGACTCAGAAATTAGCAAATAAATCATTTCTGCCAAGATAAAAACTACTCTGAAGCCTTTATGAAGCCAGAAGATACTAAAGATGGAATCTTTTTTTAGATCTGAACCATGTCTTTTGTTAGTTGGGAGCACCTGTGCTGGGCATCTTTTTCAAGGTCTGTTCTTTGCTACAGGCTAATCACCATCCACTGGGCAAAACTGATCCATTTCAAAACAGGAACATGCACTAAGAACAGCCTTGGGCTTTCTCACTCAGGGGGATGCTTGAAATTTATAAATAGGTAGACAATTTAACAGAGTTAAGCCTACAAAAATCATGTAAGAAAATACTTAAATATTATATTCAGTCCAAATTAATCAAACAAAATCTCCTACCAGCAACTTCCACAATATTACTGGATACAGGACTTTTTGTTTCATTCTTTTTTTTTTTTTTAATTTTGGCCTCTTTTATTGTTTTTTAATTTATTTACTTTCATCCATCTTTATTCTTTGGCCTGTGTGGGCCTCCCATTGCAGTGGCCTCTCTCGCTGCAGAGCACTAGCTCTGGGCATATGCGCTCCAGGGCGCTGGCTCATAATTGGACACACCGGTCCAGCAGATCTGTGGCACGTGGGATCTTCCCAGGTCAGGGATCAAACCAGTGTCCCTTGCATTGCAAGGCAGACGCTTTACCCACTGGACCACCAGGGAAGCCCTCATTTCATTCTTAAACTGCTCTATGTTGCTATTAAATGTTAAAGTACTTTGTTCCTTTTTAAGTTTGCTCCTATTACATGCTAAACAAACAGCCAAAGTATAAAAGGCAATATGGGTCGATTTCAATGAAACAGCATTTTGGAAAAGGAGATCTAAGTCCTGATGATCTGAGGCTGATACAATAATAGAAATAAAATACACAATAAATGTAATGCGCTTGAATCATCCCCAAAACCACCCCTTGCCCCTCCACTCCAAGTTCCCTGGGAAATTGTCTTTCATGGGACTGGTCTCCAGTGCCAAAGAGGCTGGGGACCACTGCCCTAGGGAGTCTTTATATTTCAACAGCAATCATCACATATGACACTGCACTTCAACATGTGATCAAATAAGACTCAGAAATTAGCAAATAAATCATTTCTGCCAAGATAAAAACTACTCTGAAGCCTTTATGAAGCCAGAAGATACTAAAGATGGAATCTTTTTTTAGATCTGAACCATGTCTTTTGTTAGTTGGGAGCACCTGTGCTGGGCATCTTTTTCAAGGTCTGTTCTTTGCTACAGGCTAATCACCATCCACTGGGCAAAACTGATCCATTTCAAAACAGGAACATGCACTAAGAACAGCCTTGGGCTTTCTCACTCAGGGGTATGCTTGAAATTTATAAATAGGTAGACAATTTAACAGAGTTAAGCCTACAAAAATCATGTAAGAAAATACTTAAATATTATATTCAGTCCAAATTAATCAAACAAAATCTCCTACCAGCAACTTCCACAATATTACTGGATACAGGACTTTTTGTTTCATTCTTTTTTTTTTTTTTAATTTTGGCCTCTTTTATTGTTTTTTAATTTATTTACTTTCATCCATCTTTATTCTTTGGCCTGTGTGGGCCTCCCATTGCAGTGGCCTCTCTCGCTGCAGAGCACTAGCTCTGGGCATATGCGCTCCAGGGCGCTGGCTCATAATTGGACACACCGGTCCAGCAGATCTGTGGCACGTGGGATCTTCCCAGGTCAGGGATCAAACCAGTGTCCCTTGCATTGCAAGGCAGACGCTTTACCCACTGGACCACCAGGGAAGCCCTCATTTCATTCTTAAACTGCTCTATGTTGCTATTAAATGTTAAAGTACTTTGTTCCTTTTTAAGTTTGCTCCTATTACATGCTAAACAAACAGCCAAAGTATAAAAGGCAATATGGGTACGATTTCAATGAAACAGCATTTTGGAAAAGGAGAAACTGGACGCAATAAAAAACAGCAGTGACTGCCAAGGCCCGGGGCCTAGTGGGTAGGGGGAGATGAACAGAGCACACAGGATTTTTAAGGCAGTGAAAAGACTGCACGATGCATCATGATGGATACATGTCACTGTCCAACCCATAGAATGTACACCACCAAGAGTAAACCCTAATGAAGACTTTTGGGTGAAAATGGTGTATTAATGTAGGTTCATCAACTATAATAAATGTGCCACTCTGGTCGAGGATGTTGATAATGGCAGAGGCCCTGCATTTGTGAGAACTGGGGATACATGGGAAAATCTCTGTTACCTTATTCTCATTTTACATTGAAACTACATCTGCTTTAAAAAAAATTAAGTCCTTAAAAAAAAATGAAAAATTGATTAACTGGTTGGTAGTCTATATAAACTATACTTTTCCACAACAATTCCTATTCCTCTCCTTGTTTTTTTTGTTTTTTTTTTTTTGAAGAAAATAGTTTAAATTACTTCTATCATTAATGTTATAGTTACCATTTCTCAAATTTGGCTTCGACATTATAAGCTTCCCTAGAACACACCTAAATGAATCCCATGTTAAAAACTCAGCATTAACACAGTGCTATCTAAGGTATGCATACATCTCAGTCATTCATCCAGCTAAAACTAAATAAACTTATATTCAAATTATAGGTGTCGGCTTCTGCTTAAGAATCTGAGAAAGAGGAGGAGAACATGAACAGCTGAGATGCAAACCACCAACGAGGTTCTTCTCAGAGTATCTAAAACACTGTATCTCTGTCAGGTCACTTCAGTTGGAGAGTCTAACTTAGTATAAATAAGGTCATGGTCATGGATTTGACTTTTAGCAGACCACATGCTTTGATTCTATACTCATTCTTCCCTCATTCACTTGGAAATATGTCATTAATCCAAAGGAGTACCGCTGAGGGGGGGAAAAAAAAAAAAAAACCTCAGTTTTGAAGGTCAGTCTAATAACCCTTAGAACTCAGCATATTTAATATGTGCTAAGTAACATTTAAGACAGTATATGCACCTGTATACGCAGCCATGTCCAATTCTTTACAACCCCATGGAAAGTAGCCCACCAGGCTCCTCTGTCCATGGAATTCTCCAGGCAAGAATACTGGAGAGGGTTGCCATGTTCTTCTTCAGGGGATTTTACCAAACCAGGAATTGAACCCATGTTTCCTACACTGGTAGGCAGATTCTTTACCACTGAGCCACCTGGGAATTTCACTACAGGAAATCTAGGCAAACATACTTCAATATGTTGAACGTAGCAATACAGAAGTAGGACTTCAAATTATGAGCCATGTTTTCATATATTTGTGGCAGGAACTGCTTTCCAAGAAGGTCACACAAATTTGGCAATAAGTCTCAAGCATTCAAAAGCATAGTCTTCTAGGATTTCACCCTAAGGAAATAGAAGTTCAATTCAAAGGCTTGTAAGCAAAGAGAATCAGTAGACTGCTAACAAAAAATTTCTGAAAAAAGTTAATATTTAAAATAGGATAATGGTTAAGTTACATAATAGGATATGTTAGGATGTAATATGATAGGATAACGCTTATGTTACATTAGTCATTAACAAATTATATTTCCAAATAACCCTCAGTAATAAAGCAGTGTGACACCGGCATATGAATATAGGGAGGCCAATAAAACATACTAGGAAATCTTGAAATAAACTAAATTGTATATGACAACCTAGTTAAGGATAAAGGAGACATCTTAAAAAAATGGAGTTGGGGGTAATGAATTATTCAATAAATAGTGTTAGGATAACTGGAAAGCCATCTTTCTAAAATATTGGCAACTCATGGCAGACAAGTGTCCTTAAGACACTAAGACTTCCTGCAAATCACTAAGAGAAAAATCCAACAATCCAATAAAAACAGGTAAAAGGCATGTACAGCCACAAAAAGGGGCATATTTAAACTGACTCTCACATTTAATCTCACTTAATGTAAGATTTGAAAAACTAAATCCATGACTATTTTCTACCTTTTAGATTTGTTACACTAAAAAAGAAATGCTTGATAACTCCCCATGTACAGGGACATAGGCACTCTCGTACACTGGTGGAGAAATACACATAGGTACAGCACCTAAGAAAAGCAATTTGCGAATATCTTTCAAAAAATTACAAAAACACTATCTCTGACCTAGCCATCCATGAATTTTTGTTATAGATATACACAAGAAAAATGGTTTATTTTCAGGATCGTTCATTTACTATCATTTGTACCAGCAAAACATAGGGCAATAAATTATGATTCTTTCAGGCATTATGCAGAAAAAAAAAAAAAAATGAGGAACCACTTTACAAATTGATAGGAAAAAATATTCAAGATAAAGCGATATGTGTGTATGGAGGGGAGACTGAGGGAACAAAAAAATACAAAATGCATATCAATTCCTATAATGGGTTATCATTTCTATTAAAAACACACACACACACACAAACAGTAAAATCTATACTATCAATTCATATACAAAACAACTAAAAACAACTGGCTTCAGACCCCCAGAACACCGGACTAAATTCCCTTGAGGGTTTGTTCCAGTCATTTAATTAACCTTACACACACACACAAAATTTTTGATCATGCAGCTTTGGGATTCCCCAACCAGAGAACCCACGCTCACAGAAGTAAAAGCAGAGTCCTAACCACTGGACAGCCTGGGAATTCCCAGACCCTGACTTTTTTTTTTTTTTGACCGCTTCTATTGGTCTTTCATTTATTTATTTTCATCCATCTTTGTTCTCTGGACTGTGTGGGCCTCCCATCGCAGCGGCCTCTCTCATTGCAGAGCACCGGCTCTGGGCGCATGCGCTCCAGAGCTCCGGGTCGGTAATTGGACACATCGGTCCAGCCGCTCCGCGGCACGTGGGATCTTCTCAGGCCAGGGATCGAACCGGTGTCCCTTGCACTGCAAGGCGGTGTCCTTACCCACTGGACCACCAGGGAAGCCCTGTTTTTTTTTTTTTTTAATTAAATTTCTTGGATGTTACACTTGATAGCGTTTTTATCTATCTATCTATCTACTTCCAGGGGCTTCCAAAGTGGCATCAGTGGTAAAAAAAAATATGCCTGTCAATACAGGAGATGCAACAGACATGGGTTTGATCCCTAGCTTGGGAAGACTCTGTGGAGAAGGAAACAGCAACCCAATCCAATCTTCTTGCCTGGAAAATCCCATGAACAGAGGAGCCTGGTGGGGTACAGTTCATGGGGTCACAAAGAGTCAGACATGACTGAGCATATCTACTTACATATGCATGGAACAGGTATGGAAGGATACACAAAAATTTCAAACAATTACTGATTGTGGGGCTGGAGGGACAATGATTGCCTGCCAGATGCCAAGCGAGGGGTAAGGAGGAGGGGTGAGAGACCTCATGGCCTACCTTTTTATACCTTCTGAATTTTGAAAGAACATGTATTACCTATTTTAAAATTAAACTTAAAAACAGAAATATATTTGAAATTTTTAAACATTTGCAAAGCCATAGGATGGTATCAGAAAGAAGTAGGATATAAAATAAACGCAGTGTAATACCAAATATGTACAAACAAATGTATCTGAACACAGAAAAGACTGAAATAAAATACAATATCAAAATAAGAATTATCTCTAAGAGGTAACTTACAGCTGATTTTAATTTTCTTTGTCTTTTCCTAAAATTCAAATTATTTACATCAAGCATGGATTACATTCACAGTTAGGAAAATAGCATTAAATTTTTATCAATACGAATCAGAGAGATGAGAAATTAAAAGGGAAGGTATATAGTTACAAGGTATTATCCAGGGTTCTAAGGATCATAAATGAAATGTTCAAACTTGCTTAAAACATCCCTCCAATCGCAGAATAATGAATTTACAAAAAGATCTAATCTGGAAAAGATCTAATCTCATAGTTCACCTCTTAAAGATCTCTATGAGATTATTCTTAACCTACTACTGTCTGGATGTTTTGACCATTTCTGTTCTCTGTTACCTAGGTCATGGTACTTGCAGTACTTCCCTTAAAAACTGTGAAACTAACAATCTGGTATTTCTCACTCACCTTCAGCTTTGAAAGGCCATCTCCCTAAGGGGAAGCAGTAAGATCTAGAAGCTAAAACAGGAGGTGGAGGAATCTGAGGTTAAGAGTTCTAATCCTAACTGTGGAATTTGTCTCTGATTTGAGAAATAAGCTAAATTCCCTGAGCTGGTTTCCTTACGGAGGAAACTCAGAAGATTGTTTTGAAAAATATTTAGAACCACCAACTTTTTAGCTCTTCAAAGTATTCTTCTGAATTTTGTTTTATTGCCTTATATCAAATTTTTTTCCCCTCTGAATTTTCACTCTTGCAAAGACACTCCCAAAGACTACCTGCAAGTATCACCGTTCTCCTAGACTCAGGAGCAAGGAGTGGGCACTCTTAGAAAGCCAACTGAAAAGGACAGGCTTCCCTGTTGGCTCAGTGATAAAAGAATCTGCCTGCCAATGCATGAGACGTGGTTTTGAGCCCCGAGTTGGGAAGATCCCCCAGAGAAAGTAAATGGCAACACACTTCTCTCGGCGTCGCAAGAGTCTGACACAGCTAAGCGACTAAACAACAACACCTGAGAAAGGGACACAGCTGAACAGAATTTGAGCCATGCTGAAGACAATCTACGGGGGTATAAGAATGCAATCAGTATCTAAACTGGATAATGATGAGCAAAACAGCTGCAGACAACTAATGAATGTAACTCAACACTAGGTAAGGGAAGGCAAAACTAAGACTCCTAACACCTGAACCCTGTTAGTAGCGTAAGGCGATCATTCTAGTAAGTGGAAGGGAATGCTGATTTTAATTTTCTTTGTCTTTTCCTAAAATTCAAATTATTTACATCAAGCATGGATTATATAGTAAAAACAATACGAATCAGAGAGATGAGAAATTAAAAGGGAAGGTATATAGTTACAAGGTATTATCCAGGGTTCTAAGGATCATAAATGAAATGTTCAAACTTGCTTAAAACATCCCTCCAATCGCAGAATAATGAATTTACAAAAAGATCTAATCTGGAAAAGATCTAATCTCATAGTTCACCTCTTAAAGATCTCTATGAGATTATTCTTAACCTACTACTGTCTGGATGTTTTGACCATTTCTGTTCTCTGTTACCTAGGTCATGGTACTTGCAGTACTTCCCTTAAAAACTGTGAAACTAACAATCTGGTATTTCTCACTCACCTTCAGCTTTGAAAGGCCATCTCCCTAAGGGGAAGCAGTAAGATCTAGAAGCTAAAACAGGAGGTGGAGGAATCTGAGGTTAAGAGTTCTAATCCTAACTGTGGAATTTGTCTCTGATTTGAGAAATAAGCTAAATTCCCTGAGCTGGTTTCCTTACGGAGGAAACTCAGAAGATTGTTTTGAAAAATATTTAGAACCACCAACTTTTTAGCTCTTCAAAGTATTCTTCTGAATTTTGTTTTATTGCCTTATATCAAATTTTTTCCTCTCTGAATTTTCACTCTTGCAAAGACACTCCCAAAGACTACCTGCAAGTATCACCGTTCTCCTAGACTCAGGAGCAAGGAGTGGGCACTCTTAGAAAGCCAACTGAAAAGGACAGGCTTCCCTGTTGGCTCAGTGATAAAAGAATCTGCCTGCCAATGCATGAGACGTGGTTTTGAGCCCCGAGTTGGGAAGATCCCCCAGAGAAAGTAAATGGCAACACACTTCTCTACGGCGTCGCAAGAGTCTGACACAGCTAAGCGACTAAACAACAACACCTGAGAAAGGGACACAGCTGAACAGAATTTGAGCCATGCTGAAGACAATCTACGGGGGTATAAGAATGCAATCAGTATCTAAACTGGATAATGATGAGCAAAACAGCTGCAGACAACTAATGAATGTAACTCAACACTAGGTAAGGGAAGGCAAAACTAAGACTCCTAACACCTGAACCCTGTTAGTAGCGATAAGACGATCACTTCTATGTCACAGTGCAGCAAGGGAAGTTTTGTTATGCTTTCAAGGGCTCAATTTTTACTTTTTCATTTGTTTACTGTGTGTGCTAAGTCGCTTCAGTCGTGTCCAACTCTTTGCAACCCTATGGACTATGGGGCTAACCCTATGGGGCTAACCCTATAGTCCGCCAGGCCCCTCTGTCCATGGGATTCTCTAGGCAAGAATACTGGAGTGGATTGCCATGCCCTCCTCCAGGGGATCTTCCAGACCCAGGGATTGAGCTCTCATCTCTTAAGCCTCCTGCATTGTCAGGTGAGTTCTTTGCCAGCTGAGCTACCAGGGAAGCCCTGTATACCCACTAACCCCACTGAGCTGGGTCTCAGGTCTTTTTTCCCCTACTATTTACATATGAACTTCTTGATGGCTGCCTTCCCACTAGAAAACCAGCTACATTAAACTTGTAAAGGGTTCTCTGCTGACATAGGTCTTGAGAAGCACTTGATAGCCTTTGGGAAGAAACACACATCAGAGAGCAATTACTCCTCTGCCAAAGGCCAGGTGAAGCGGTTTCAGGAGTGCCCTCAGCACACTTTGAACTCCTCCTCCTGGTTAACAAGACCAAACACCTCTCTAGTTACTTAAAAGTTATTCCAGTAGGGCGGGACAAGGGAACAGACAGCTGAATTTTTTCTGGATTAACTCAGTCATTAGTTGAATGCTTTTTTGTGGTTCACCTACTTAAAAGGTGATCAAATCACTTTGTGCTACTGAAGAGGGCAACTGCTAAGAACAATTACATAAACCCTCCGCTTTAATTTACCTCATGCTTCTTTCTAATGAAACAAAGTGTTAGAAGCCACTGCCTTGCCACCATTTCCTCAGTAATCTCAGTAACACCAACTTTGTCACATGCATCTCTTTTCCTTAGGAAATCAGAAAAAAAAAAATTCCTTCAACATAATGGGACACAACTGTACATCATTTTTTTAAGTGCAGGCACTGAATCATATTATCTGAAAAGATAAAGTCAATCCTTACAAACTATTCTCAGATAAACAGGGGCATTCTGGAACTTCATTTTATTTATGCCAGAGAATTTGTACAGATCCTCAATTCCATACTGGCAGTTCCTAAATCCAAAAAGCTCTGACCACTGTCTTCATAACTTCTCTAGCAGTACAGTTTGACCTGCAATGGCATCCTGGTATGTATAGGCTTACTCCATACTTGGGGTGAATGTCCATTTGTTTAACTGCAGAAACACTAACATGACTGATTCTTGGAAGTTTCTCCAGATACCACTAGGGGGTTTCTGTCACTGTATATATACCATAGTTTCTAAAATCAAAAGTTTTGAATTCTAAAACACTCTAGTTCAAATGGTTTGGGAAAAGAGATTGTGAATGTATAGTCTCTATGCTGCAAAAATATTTTCATTCTTTGAGAATGAAATCGCAAAACTGGATAACCAACAAGGACCCCCTGCAGAGCGCATGGAACTCTCCTCAGTGTTATAGGGGGGTCTGGATGGAAGGGCAGTGTGAGGGAGAATGGACACATGTATATGTATGGCTAAGTCTGTTTGCTGTTCACCTGAAACTGTCACAGCATTGCTCATCGGCGACGTATGCATGCTCAGTCGCTTCAGTCCTGTCTCCCTCTTTGCGACCCCATGGACTGCAGCCCGCCAGGCTCCTCCGTCCATGGGGATTCTCCAGGCAAGAATGCTGGAGTGGGTTACCATGCCCTCCTTTGGGGGATCTTCCTAACCCAGGGATCGAACCCGCGTCTCTTACGTCTCCTGCATTGGCAGGTGAGTTCTCTACCACTAGCACCACCTGTTTATCGGCTATACACCAACACAAAATTAAAAGTAAAAAAAAAAGAAAAAGAAAATAATAATATACCGACATGATAGAAGACAGAAAAATACTAAGATGTTATAAAGGAAATTGTCCACCATCTGTGACATTAGTAAAATACATAAATTAAAGGACATACACACATTTTCTCTCAAAGGCAAAAGGAGGAGGGGGCTATTTGAAATCAATATAACTTAAAATAAATAGTATATACCTAGGCTTTCTAGGAAGTTAAATGCACCATCCCTTAGTACTGAACTCAAGCTTAGTATCCCAAGATTCCTAAAACATTAATGCTGATTGGTAAAAGCTCAATGAATAGCATTTGAGGGGATTAAAACACTTAAGTAACATGAATATGCTTGGGATACACTGAATAGTATTTACTGACTTTCTTCTGGCAGTCAATCAGCTACAGCACATACAGCTTTTAGTCTTGGCTGAGCAATTTCATCTATCTACATGTTAATACAAAACAGGAATCACGGGTGCATACTTAAGATGTGTAAGAATTCTAAAACAACTCCAAAAAGTTCAAATGGGTTTCTGTCACTGTATATATACCATAGTTTCTAAAATCAAAGTTTTGAATTCTAAAACACTCTAGTTCAAATGGTTTGGGAAAAGAGATTGTGAATGTATAGTCTCTATGCTGCAAAAATATTTTCATTCTTTGAGAATGAAATCGCAAAACTGGATAACCAACAAGGACCCCCTGCAGAGCGCATGGAACTCTCCTCAGTGTTATAGGGGGGTCTGGATGGAAGGGCAGTGTGAGGGAGAATGGACACATGTATATGTATGGCTAAGTCTGTTTGCTGTTCACCTGAAACTGTCACAGCATTGCTCATCGGCGACGTATGCATGCTCAGTCGCTTCAGTCCTGTCTCCCTCTTTGCGACCCCATGGACTGCAGCCCGCCAGGCTCCTCCGTCCATGGGGATTCTCCAGGCAAGAATGCTGGAGTGGGTTACCATGCCCTCCTTTGGGGGATCTTCCTAACCCAGGGATCGAACCCGCGTCTCTTACGTCTCCTGCATTGGCAGGTGAGTTCTCTACCACTAGCACCACCTGTTTATCGGCTATACACCAACACAAAATTAAAAGTAAAAAAAAAAGAAAAAGAAAATAATAATATACCGACATGATAGAAGACAGAAAAATACTAAGATGTTATAAAGGAAATTGTCCACCATCTGTGACATTAGTAAAATACATAAATTAAAGGACATACACACATTTTCTCTCAAAGGCAAAAGGAGGAGGGGGCTATTTGAAATCAATATAACTTAAAATAAATAGTATATACCTAGGCTTTCTAGGAAGTTAAATGCACCATCCCTTAGTACTGAACTCAAGCTTAGTATCCCAAGATTCCTAAAACATTAATGCTGATTGGTAAAAGCTCAATGAATAGCATTTGAGGGGATTAAAACACTTAAGTAACATGAATATGCTTGGGATACACTGAATAGTATTTACTGACTTTCTTCTGGCAGTCAATCAGCTACAGCACATACAGCTTTTAGTCTTGGCTGAGCAATTTCATCTATCTACATGTTAATACAAAACAGGAGTCACGGGGTGCATACTTAAGATGTGTAAGAATGAGTGATATGCTAAGAATATTCAAAGTGAATTATGATAGGAACATTCTGTGTAAGGCCAGTTGTTAGTCACAACTAATTCCTACTGCACCAAAATGAAACAACTTCCTGGACTTGTTGCTGGCTGCAACATTTTAAGTAAATATAGAAACATTCTCTAAAAATGCAGGAAGACAGACTTTTTAAATTAAAATGCCATCCTTTGTTTTTCTTTGTTTTTTTTTTAAACATTTATTTGATTTACTTATCTTTTTGGGGGTGGGGTGGGGAGGGAGGGGGATGGGCAGGTCACTTCTATTGGTCTTTCATTTCTCTATTTTCATCCGTCTTTGTTCTTTGGCTCCTGTGGGCCTCCCATCGTGGTGGCCTCTGTTGTCGCAGAGCACCGGCTCTGGGCGCATGCGCTCCAGAGCTCCGGCTCGGTAATTGGACACATGGGTCCAGCCGCTCTGCAGCACGTGGGATCTTCCCAGGCCAGGGATCGAACCGGCGCCCCTTGCACTGCAAGGCGGTGTCCTTACCCACTGGACCACCAGGGGAAGCCCCATCCTTTGTTTTAAACGGTGAAGCAGAAGCAATATTATTTACTACAGCCCAGTTAAGACTTCTGCCCCCGTCAACTCCTCTCCAGTCCATGAGAAATTCTTACCAAGTTCTCATGGCCGTATTTCTAGAATTATATGATATTTGATACAGTATGATTAATTCCCTTTTTATTCTGCTTGCTGAAATTGTATCAGTCGTTAGAAATTTTCCAAGAGCTCTCTATCAATCCTTAATAAATGATGAGCTATATATGAGCTTAATACTAGACAATAATGTTGATGTTATTTATTATTATTATTAACTGAATATTTTAGATAAGTCCTGCCCACACGATTAAAATTAAAAACAATAGGCTTTCTTGGTGGTCACTTTCATCATGATAACTGCATTTCCCCTCTAGTTATTGAAGAGGGCCTCTGCATACACCTGCTGACCTGCTGTGCTGATGGGTGCGGAGCTCCAACAGCACCACAGCTACAGACTGCTATCCTCAATTTCCCCCAGAGAGTGTCCTTCACTCATCATCCACTCATGGTAAAGTAGTTCACTTTAACGTCCTCATTGTTTACCAGAAAGCACAGACAGGGAGGCTGGCTTTGCCGCTCCCGTTTCCTTTTGCTGGGCTGCTGAGCTTTTTCAGCCAATTGACTTTGCTTTGAGGCTATAAATATCTGAAAAATGTTCTGCATTTGATGCTCTTGGATTCTGCATCCATATTTAGCTGTTTGTGGCATGCCTTTGTTTAAGCTACTCTACCACCCATACAGCCAGTCAGGTTGCGATCTGGATGGTCAAAGGACAGATGGGTCAACATACAGCAGACACTGCCTGACCATGGGGGAGGCATCAATCTGCTAGACACCGGGACAATGAAGGGAATGGCAAGACAGGAATACAAAGATCAACAAGACGGACTCCCCAGTGTCAAAAATGTTATCGTCCTGATGGGCACAACTTATCATAATACTGGAAGAAGACAACTGAAACAGTTTACAACTAAAAGACAATGAAGACTAGCACAACATAATGATGTTCTCTTAGCCCGTGTCTCAAAGACATGCATTTGTTTGTGCTCTAAATATAGATCCATGTATTATAAAGTCATGAATATATTCCAAACAAGTTTCCAATCGTGACAAGACACAAAACTCTGTATATAAGTATTATCTACCAAAGAGCCAGACCTATCAACAGCAAACTCAAAACAGTGCCCAGTCTTCGAATTTTGCGAGGCAAACTAATAAAATATTGTTTCTGAAAGTTTCTGTAGATAAATAAAAGTTTCTGTGAAGATATTTGAGGTGGAGAGGCTGCTTCTGTTCTTGTTGCAGCTGGTTTGCATACTGATTTCAAACATATATCACAGAGAATGTAAGCCATAACCAGAAGCCAGCAGCACCATTACAGCTCCTTACTTTAAACCCTATTTTTAAAGTCCACGTGGCTATTTTAGGTCAGGTCTCAAAACTGAATGAGCTGGATCTGAGATCCCCATCCCCACCTTCCTATCTTGTGAAAACATTCCAAACAAATATGGATCTGCCCTCAACATTCCTTCTTTCAAAACTCAATTCAATGACCTTCTGATAAAAGTGCTGCACAGAAATCTGACCATCATGATTTAAATGCAGTAAAGGGTTGCTTGATGCCTGGCCCCAAGTGAGGCTGGAAGTGCGAGACCAAGCTGTAGGTAAAATAACAGGGCAGGCCATAGAATCAGAGAGCTCTAAAGCTAAAATGTACCACAGATACCAATTACTCCAGACTCCACATTTTATGTAGAAACCTAGGCCCGTGGCCTTAAAATTACTTGCCCAAAGTTAGACGACAATTTGTGGCAAAGCCAGAATGAAAACCCAGGTTCTCAACCTCCAGCTGCAAACTCTAGTTTCTAGGTTTCTTTAAAAAAACAATTTCAAATATAGTCATCAAAATCTCTTTAAGTTGTACACAAGAACCTTGATGTTCCAAAACCATCAAGATTTTGAACATACAAAACAAACTTTTCCAACGTGATTTTCTACATTCTACCATTTTTTACACCAAAGCTTTTCAAAGAGCTATCTAACAGGCAACCTAAAAACTAGCCAAAGACACAGAAAAGCCAAGAGCCATGCAGATAGTTTTGGAAATATTTACATCAAACTAAAGATAATAAAGTAGTATCCAGGATGAGCTGCCTCAGAGGAAGGAAAGTATCAGTACTAACCAGTAAATAAAAATAATTTCTGGTTAATTGATAAGGAAGACAAAAAAGTCATAGTGCAATAGAAAGTCTGCAAATTAACTCTGAAATGTACATTATATATGTGCTTGTGAGAGAGAATATACATGTATACATTTAAGGAAAAAACCATATATATATTTATGTACATGCATATATATACATACACACACACAAACCCTAGCCCTAGGAATGGAGTACAAAAACAAGCACATAGTTTTATGAGTTACATGCAAAGTACGTAGCTAACACTAGCTCTAGAAAACCCAGACAGAAATACTGAATTGTCATATATACATATTCTTATAGTAACAAGACCCTATCTCTAACTTCATATAAAAAACAATATGCAAAAGAAATATATGAAAACAGAAAGGACAGAATAAGAGAAAGCTGTGACCTCAATATACTCTAACTCAAGCTCAATTTCAGATTTCACCAACCTTTGTTATAAACCATCGGCTAAGTGGGACTAGCAGGTGGATGAAAAAATCCAAGCACTCAAGTTTTTCATCTGCTGAGAATGAACTGGAGCACCTTGCATCATCTCCCACTTCTTTGCTTTAATTCTTTCATTAAAATAACATAAGAAACATTGATAAGCATCCAGCAAAATACAAAGTGCTACATGCATACATCCTTAAAAACTGGTTATAAACACTGCTGGATTTTTAGAACTGCAAGGACCTTTGAGAGATTATTTAATCCAATCCACTCATTTAACAGAAGAGGAATCAGATATCAAAAAAGTGCCTAATCTGCTCCAAATCACAGAGCCACTTAGCGGCAGAACTGAGACAAAAATCCCTACCTCTAGACTCCTCGTTTTATGATCTTTCTGATAGTGATCGACAAAGTTTTGAAATCAACTGAACTATCCAGGAAGACAACTTCAAAGTCACTGTCACTCATGAATAGTAAACACATAATCTGTTCAGAATGAAAACAACAAAAACATACACAGCAGTCGACCACCACAGGCTTAGATGCACATGACTGCAGGACAACACCTGAAACTTGGGTTTAACCTCAGGGGCTTCAAATGTGCCATCTTCTACTCAGCCACATTACTAATGTCTTTTATATCCCTGTGAGCTATGTGATGAACACTGACGTTTCAATAATTTGGAAAGCCAAAGCTCAGTCGTGAAGGCCAAGCTATAAATCTCTGGGCTACAGGTTTTCAAAACCAGCATGACTTAAACGCTGCCACAAGGCTTGCCCTTGTAGGATCTCATCATTCGTTTTAATTAAAGAGGTGGTTAGGAGGAATGCAGAAAGGGAAAGTTTCAGTGTGTTCATCACTTTCTAACTTGCTGAGTAGCAACCCAGCCACTTTACAAAGAGCACCAGAAACAATAGTGCAATCTGAAACAATCCACACCCCTTGGACTAAGTGCTTGCCTTTGGAGAGTGAGGTTCAGAAAGAGGTTAGAGAATCAGACTGTTCCCCCTGTTAGACTTTTATTTTATGATCCTAATCTCTGGTAAGCTTTTTTTCATAATACCTTGGTTTGCAGTCTTGCCTTGCTCAAGACTGATGAATTTCCCTGTGCGTTCTTCTTGACACCTCCCCTGAAGTGAGCACCTGAAAATTAAGGCTGCATAGCCCAACTCCACCTTAAACTTACAGCAGGTACCTGAAAAGGGCCAAGGACCACACGTTGTCACATCTCGCTCCTCAAGTACTACTCTGGAGAAACTTGTCAGAAACACACCCCAGAACAAAAACGAATGTGGGAAACGAACCCAGGATGGATGGGCACTGAGACTAAGGAATGCATTTCAGCTTGTGCACAGATAAGAAACATCAGCCTCTAAGACGGCCTGAGGTCCTTACCGTACACCCGGACCCAGCTCTGTTGCTGGCACACGGACTCCAAAAGGATTCGATCCAACATGCCACCGGCCATGGCCCCACTGACCGGGACAACCGCGTCCAGCTCCTCCGGGGGCAGCGGCGAGTCGGACTCAGTCCCGGGAACATCTCCGGCCAGGACAGGGTTCCCCCCCAACTTCAAAGTCACTGTCACTCATGAATAGTAAACACATAATCTGTTCAGAATGAAAACAACAAAAACATACACAGCAGTCGACCACCACAGGCTTAGATGCACATGACTGCAGGACAACACCTGAAACTTGGGTTTAACCTCAGGGGCTTCAAATGTGCCATCTTCTACTCAGCCACATTACTAATGTCTTTTATATCCCTGTGAGCTATGTGATGAACACTGACGTTTCAATAATTTGGAAAGCCAAAGCTCAGTCGTGAAGGCCAAGCTATAAATCTCTGGGCTACAGGTTTTCAAAACCAGCATGACTTAAACGCTGCCACAAGGCTTGCCCTTGTAGGATCTCATCATTCGTTTTAATTAAAGAGGTGGTTAGGAGGAATGCAGAAAGGGAAAGTTTCAGTGTGTTCATCACTTTCTAACTTGCTGAGTAGCAACCCAGCCACTTTACAAAGAGCACCAGAAACAATAGTGCAATCTGAAACAATCCACACCCCTTGGACTAAGTGCTTGCCTTTGGAGAGTGAGGTTCAGAAAGAGGTTAGAGAATCAGACTGTTCCCCCTGTTAGACTTTTATTTTATGATCCTAATCTCTGGTAAGCTTTTTTTCATAATACCTTGGTTTGCAGTCTTGCCTTGCTCAAGACTGATGAATTTCCCTGTGCGTTCTTCTTGACACCTCCCCTGAAGTGAGCACCTGAAAATTAAGGCTGCATAGCCCAACTCCACCTTAAACTTACAGCAGGTACCTGAAAAGGGCCAAGGACCACACGTTGTCACATCTCGCTCCTCAAGTACTACTCTGGAGAAACTTGTCAGAAACACACCCCAGAACAAAAACGAATGTGGGAAACGAACCCAGGATGGATGGGCACTGAGACTAAGGAATGCATTTCAGCTTGTGCACAGATAAGAAACATCAGCCTCTAAGACGGCCTGAGGTCCTTACCGTACACCCGGACCCAGCTCTGTTGCTGGCACACGGACTCCAAAAGGATTCGATCCAACATGCCACCGGCCATGGCCCCACTGACCGGGACAACCGCGTCCAGCTCCTCCGGGGGCAGCGGCGAGTCGGACTCCAGTCCCGGGAACATCTCCGGCCAGGACAGCGCCTCCGCGGCTCCTCCGGACGACAGGGAGAGCTCCATGGTGCCCCGGAGGGACAAGGCGGCGGCGGCGGGGCGGGCGCGCGGCTCCGCGCCCTGCCTGCGGGAAGGGGAGGCGGAGAGCGCAGCAGCGGGGGCACGGACCCGAGCGGCAGCCGGCGCGGACGCGGCTCACCTCCTTCCCTGCCGCCCACTGCCCGCACCTCGGGCGCTGCAGCCCACCTGCAGCCGGCGGGCGGGACCCAGGCCGGGAGGCGGATCCAGCGTGGCCCCGGGCGGGGGTGGGTCCGGGCTCAGGTGTGGGTCCCTCCCGGGAGGGGACGTGGAAGGACCCGGGAGGGGCGGCTCACCCGCCTGCCCCTCGGAGCCGCCTTCCTGTGCCTCTTCTGGCGTCTCCCGCTGGCCGATCGGGCCGGGGCTGGGGACGGAGTGGAGCCGGGCAGGGCTGGGCTGGGGGCGTCGCCGCCAGGGGCCGCCCCCTTTGACCGGCTCCCGCCGCCGCCGCCGTTCAGGGGCTCCGAGCGTCCACTCCCTAAGCCTGCGGGGAGGGCGGTGGCCCCGGGCTCTCGCCCGCCTGTCCTCAGCACCCTCGCGAGGAATGAGGCGGCCCGCCTCCTAACTCTCGGGCCACGGCTCCCTCCGCGGCTCGGGCTCCGACTCCGACTCCGCCGCGGATCCCACAAGCCCGGCAGCCGCGGCGCTGGCGGCGGCAGGCGGCATCCCAGGGTGATAGGCCGGAGCAATCGAGGGCCGAGAGCCCAGCCGCGTGTGCAGTGGAGCAACGCCGCGGAGGAGGAACTGCCGCCGAAGGCAGGAAGAATCGGACACCGAGTTATTCATCCAGCCAGTCCCGCCTACTTTCCAAATACCCTCTACCCGACCGCCCTGCAGTGCGTTTGCCGGTCTCTGTGTCTCCCCAGCTGCGGCTTGAAGTGGAGCCGGCGTGGAGAGGCGGGGAAGAAAAGGAATGCGGGAAATTTAAAAAGAAAGGAAAAGAACTTTTCCCCTCTCCGCCTCTTCCTACTCTTTTCCTTTTATGTATGCATATGTGTCTATATTTACTTGGACCAACGTTTCTTTCTTATTGGATGGAGTTATTTGAGAGGCCGCTTTATTTTACAGTCACCCTAGGGGAAACGCTTCCTTCCTTCCCAGAGAGGAGAGCTGGCAGCTGGATCTGGAATTGTGGGATTGTGTGGGATCCGCGCTCTGTGTCTCGTCCGCGCTAAAACTGGACTTGTCATCGGTTTAGGGTAGCATGATTAAGAAGTGCGGTGTGGATGGATGGACGGGCCTTGCTTGCGAGGCTCGCAAGCACATGAAATGTTCAAAAGCCCAGTATTAACCAAACATATTTCTCTGTTTTCGCCTTTGATCTTTGTGCAATATGTTGGGGGTTTTTTTTTTGCCAAATCCTCTAAGGATGTTGCTTGCGTGTTATCTTTAGTCTATTTGTAGACTGTCTCCCTTGACCCTGGGCTTAATTTTATGCCGACCCAAGGCGATATTATTCACCAGTTCGGATTTAACAGTAGCTAGAAAAGTAATATAATTATGATTTTAAAATTGAAAAGTAGAAACTTAAAAGTGTCTTGCACATAGTAGGTCTCCAGCAGTGTTTCTTGAACATGACTATGTAAAACCAAACAAGGGTTCCACAAATATGTGTGGGTGTGATGTGTGTTTAACCCATGTTGGAGGGTTTTATTTACTGTGTTTCCTCTGTTTCTCTCTTCTTGGCACATCAAGACGGGTCTACAAAGGGCCGTTTCGTTTTCTGTGTTGCCGCGCTGGCGGCGGCAGGCGGCATCCCAGGGTGATAGGCCGGAGCAATCGAGGGCCGAGAGCCCAGCCGCGTGTGCAGTGGAGCAACGCCGCGGAGGAGGAACTGCCGCCGAAGGCAGGAAGAATCGGACACCGAGTTATTCATCCAGCCAGTCCCGCCTACTTTCCAAATACCCTCTACCCGACCGCCCTGCAGTGCGTTTGCCGGTCTCTGTGTCTCCCCAGCTGCGGCTTGAAGTGGAGCCGGCGTGGAGAGGCGGGGAAGAAAAGGAATGCGGGAAATTTAAAAAGAAAGGAAAAGAACTTTTCCCCTCTCCGCCTCTTCCTACTCTTTTCCTTTTATGTATGCATATGTGTCTATATTTACTTGGACCAACGTTTCTTTCTTATTGGATGGAGAGATTGGAGAGGCTGCTTTATTTTACAGTCACCCTAGGGGAAACGCTTCCTTCCTTCCCAGAGAGGAGAGCTGGCAGCTGGATCTGGAATTGTGGGATTGTGTGGGATCCGCGCTCTGTGTCTCGTCCGCGCTAAAACTGGACTTGTCATCGGTTTAGGGTAGCATGATTAAGAAGTGCGGTGTGGATGGATGGACGGGCCTTGCTTGCGAGGCTCGCAAGCACATGAAATGTTCAAAAGCCCAGTATTAACCAAACATATTTCTCTGTTTTCGCCTTTGATCTTTGTGCAATATGTTGGGGGTTTTTTTTTTGCCAAATCCTCTAAGGATGTTGCTTGCGTGTTATCTTTAGTCTATTTGTAGACTGTCTCCCTTGACCCTGGGCTTAATTTTATGCCGACCCAAGGCGATATTATTCACCAGTTCGGATTTAACAGTAGCTAGAAAAGTAATATAATTATGATTTTAAAATTGAAAAGTAGAAACTTAAAAGTGTCTTGCACATAGTAGGTCTCCAGCAGTGTTTCTTGAACATGACTATGTAAAACCAAACAAGGGTTCCACAAATATGTGTGGGTGTGATGTGTGTTTAACCCATGTTGGAGGGTTTTATTTACTGTGTTTCCTCTGTTTCTCTCTTCTTGGCACATCAAGACGGGTCTACAAAGGGCCGTTTTCGTTTTCTGTGTTGTTTGGGCTTATCAAGGGTTATGAGAACATGTTTTGTAAGTTTCTCCAAACTCTTATTTAGAGCAATAGTGTTTCATAGCAGGAGGTAACTTGAGAGAGAATCTCATCCTGCCTCTTGCTTAACAGGTGAGAAAACTGAGGAACAATCATGTTAGCTGGCAAACCAACCACCAAAATAGATAAAGGCCTGCAATGTTTCAGTGATACCAGTTCGTTCAGCCTGGAACCTTTAGTGATAATGCTTGTTGATATGTGGCCTAGTGATGTACTCAGGTGATCATTTCCAGTATCTAGAACCCTGATTTCTTACTATCTGACTCCATAGTCAGACTCGTAAGTCTAACCATCATATCCCTCAGTGTTTGGGTGGACAAAAAGAAAGTGTTGAAGCTAGAGATTTAGAACCCTGCAAGGAGCAGACCTAGAGCATTTTTAGTTACACTGAAGTACTGTTGAAGTCATAGTAACAGAAGTGAGACAGCAAGGGAATAATGGGCGTCAGATGTACACATTTGAGCATCTCTTTA
Source organism: Tragulus kanchil (assembly GCA_022376925.1). Classification (NCBI taxonomy): domain Eukaryota; kingdom Metazoa; phylum Chordata; class Mammalia; order Artiodactyla; family Tragulidae; genus Tragulus; species Tragulus kanchil. Next base: position 26,340,913 of record JAIOJX010000024.1, read on the forward strand.
TTAGTCAATATACAAGGAATTTATTTACCCAAACAGTTATTTCAAAGCAGCTTTAGGAGTGGTGTATGAGACATTCAGAGGGTTTTTGTTTGTTTGTTTGTTTGTCTTCCTAGCTTGCTTTTTATTTGCCATCATCCATTCTGGAGCGGAAGAAAAACTTTCTACCAATCCCCAATAATCCTACTTTATACATCCAGATTTCCCAAATCCCAGTTTCTGCTTCACCTCCCCATTCTCACACACTGTCTCCCTTGACCCTGGGCTTAATTTTATGCCGACCCAAGGCGATATTATTCACCAGTTCGGATTTAACAGTAGCTAGAAAAGTAATATAATTATGATTTTAAAATTGAAAAGTAGAAACTTAAAAGTGTCTTGCACATAGTAGGTCTCCAGCAGTGTTTCTTGAACATGACTATGTAAAACCAAACAAGGGTTCCACAAATATGTGTGGGTGTGATGTGTGTTTAACCCATGTTGGAGGGTTTTATTTACTGTGTTTCCTCTGTTTCTCTCTTCTTGGCACATCAAGACGGGTCTACAAAGGGCCGTTTTCGTTTTCTGTGTTGTTTGGGCTTATCAAGGGTTATGAGAACATGTTTTGTAAGTTTCTCCAAACTCTTATTTAGAGCAATAGTGTTTCATAGCAGGAGGTAACTTGAGAGAGAATCTCATCCTGCCTCTTGCTTAACAGGTGAGAAAACTGAGGAACAATCATGTTAGCTGGCAAACCAACCACCAAAATAGATAAAGGCCTGCAATGTTTCAGTGATACCAGTTCGTTCAGCCTGGAACCTTTAGTGATAATGCTTGTTGATATGTGGCCTAGTGATGTACTCAGGTGATCATTTCCAGTATCTAGAACCCTGATTTCTTACTATCTGACTCCATAGTCAGACTCGTAAGTCTAACCATCATATCCCTCAGTGTTTGGGTGGACAAAAAGAAAGTGTTGAAGCTAGAGATTTAGAACCCTGCAAGGAGCAGACCTAGAGCATTTTTAGTTACACTGAAGTACTGTTGAAGTCATAGTAACAGAAGTGAGACAGCAAGGGAATAATGGGCGTCAGATGTACACATTTGAGCATCTCTTTATTAGTCAATATACAAGGAATTTATTTACCCAAACAGTTATTTCAAAGCAGCTTTAGGAGTGGTGTATGAGACATTCAGAGGGTTTTTGTTTGTTTGTTTGTTTGTCTTCCTAGCTTGCTTTTTATTTGCCATCATCCATTCTGGAGCGGAAGAAAAACTTTCTACCAATCCCCAATAATCCTACTTTATACATCCAGATTTCCCAAATCCCAGTTTCTGCTTCACCTCCCCATTCTCACACCAGACTGGGTTTAATAGGTATCTAGTTGTTTGTGTAACAGAATGTCTGGAGTTTATCTAATGTTTAAAAAAGAGAAAATACTTTCACAGGCTGAAAAATAATGCTATGAGTTAAGCAGAACCAGTGTTTTTTAAAATCATCATTTAGCCAGTGGGGAGCGGGAGAAAATTTAAGCATAAACTTCTGTTAAGCAACCTACCTAAAGTAACATAGCAAGTTCATAGATTTAAACTCCAATTTCCTAATTTTTTAACTTACTGATGTATCTGGATTCCTTCCCCTCACCATCCTATCTTTGGCAGATGGTTGGGTGGCATGACCGACTCAATGAACATGAGTCTGAGCAAATTCTGGGAGATAATGAAGCACTGGCATGCTGCCGTCCACGGGTCACAGAGTCATGCGTCTTAGCAACTGAGAAACAACACTCTCCCCACCCCTCTTGGCAGGTAGAATTGTCTTAACAGTTGTGGAAACAAAAGTAAACATCTCATGGTTTTTGTAAATTATTATCACTTAAGAAAAATACAGAAGAAAAATCAAACAGCAAACAAAAGTGATAAAACCAATTTGCGTGGCTGGGAGGCAGTCAATTCTACTTGAATTTATACCAGTGGTATCTGCCTGGTGTAACCCCAGATTTTAAAGTGAAGATAAATCCTCTGCTGTTAAAGTCAGTTTACATTGTAGTTTGCAAACAGCCCTTTGTGTGTGAAATACAATAGAGTTAAAGTCTCCTTTCCCTGCCTGCACCACCCCCACCTCCTTTTTCTTGCCTCTAGAGCCTCTGACACTAAGCTCTCAGAGGTGATCTACATATTCATTGTCCTCGGAATTCAACTCTAAGAATCTAACCCAAAAGCCAAGACCGGAAGGAACTAAAAACCAGGAAACTATGAGGGAGAAAATACAAAATTTTCCCTGATCGTATTCCGAAAAACAAACCCTGGCAATAATCTGAGATTTCGAAAGAAAGAAGCCTTGGGTTCTGAGTGCCTGCACACTCAGTCGCTCAGTTGTGTATGACTCTTTGCAACCCTATGGACTGTAGCCCACTAGGCTCCTCTGTCCAAGAGATTTTTCAGGCAAGAATGCTGAAGTGGGTTGCCATTTCCTCCTTGGTGATCTTCCTGATCCAAGGATGGAATCCACCTTTCTAGTACCTCTTGCATTGGCAGGTGGATTCTTTTTCATTGAGCCATCTGGGAAGCCCTTCTGAGTACACACAGTCAATATAAAGAAGAAATCAGGCTTTGGAATCTTGACTAGTCAAGCTGAGGACCAGGTGTGTATTAGTCACTCAGTCATGTCCAACTCTTTGAGAACCCATGGACTGTAGCCCACGAGGCTCCTCTGTTTATGGAATTTTCCAGGCAAGAATACTGAAGTGGGTTGCCATTCCCTTCTCCAAGGGATCATCCCGACCCATGCATGGAACCTGTGTCTACCTGCATTGAGGGCAGATTCTTTACCATCTAAGCCACCAGAACCAAGTACATGTCCAATTTTCTCCTCTGTTCATCTGTCAGAAAACTGACACGAGAACCTGCTTGTCAGTTCAGGGGACATAGGTTCAATACCTGATTCAGGAAGATTCCACAGGCCAAGGAACATCTAAGTCTGCACACACAGCAGCTACTGAGCCTGCACTCTAGACCTCTTGAGCTGCAACTACTGAACCCACATGCCTAGAGCCCGAGCTCCCCAACGGAGAGGAGCCCCTGCTTGCCCCAACCAGAGAAAGTCCTCCACAGCAACAAAGACCCAGAACAGCCAAAAATACATAAACAAAAAGAAAACACACACCTAAGAGGCTCCCTCATCACAAATGCTCTTAACCTTTTTCTTGTAGCCAGTTCCTTCTAGGCAATCCAGACACTAGCTCTAAGCCTCTAATCCCCTAAGCAGTAATGCAACTGTGGTTCACCAGCTGCTTCCCTTCAATAGTCCATTTCCCCTTGGACACAATGATGTGGCACTCTATTGATTATATTCTGTAACTGACCATGCCCAGTTCATCACAATGAAAAGATTTAGTCATTTCTCGAGATTCTGTTGTCTGTCTTCCCCCATTCCTCACTCTCCGATTCCTTGGTGATCTTTTCATTTTGAGAATTTCAGCAACTTCACTTAGATAATATTGACTCTGAGATACCCATCTCCAGCCCTATCCGCTGTACTGAGGTCCAGTCAGGAGTGTGAAAATGTTGAACACCTTCACAGAGATAAGCATATTCCCTGCACTTCAGAAAATATTGAATGAAAAGTAAATGCTTTCTCCATTTCTCCTGCCCAAACACCCTTCTTTTCTTCAATTTCCTTTTTATGTTAATAATACTAGTAAGTTCTACCTCTGACTTATTAGAATATGGAGTTACCTTCGAGTCCCCTAGCTTGCATAAATCCAACCCATTTGGAATACTTTCCAATCCCACTGACACCCATCCACGCTCAGGATTATACATTAGCTTTTTAGCTGTTCTCCTTCCCTTGAGACCTTTGCACTTTCGGTTCATCCTACACTTTGCTGTAGGCGAATTGTCCTAACGCACAGTTAAGACCATGTCACATCCAGGCTCAGGAAAACAGCTCCCTGCTGCCTGCTAAGTAAAATACAGGCTCTAACAAGATTCAAAGGGCCTCCCCAATGGGATCCCAAACTAGTATTGCTACCTGACTCATAGCTTATGTTCAGTCACCCCAAATGGCTCATATTCCCCAAACACATCCAGCACTTTTCTTGCCCCTTGTTTCCTCTTGTTTCTGATATCTTTTTTCTGTCTCTGCCTGCTAATCACTCACCAAACTTCAAGCCCCTAATGCCTCCCCCATCAAATACTGAGGTCCTCCTCTAGTAGCTTCTTTCCTATCATCCAAGCTGTCAATGATCTCAGCCTCCTCTGAGTTCCCATGGCATTTGTTCATTTCTGCCTTCTGGAATCAATCACAGTTTATATTGCGGTATAGTCTTTTGTATAACTCTAATATCTGCTATTAGGTTATAAGCATCTTGAGGACAGAGGCCTTGTGTTAATTCATGCTTATCCCCTACAACGTCTTTCACATACCAACCCCTCAATGAAGCTAGAAGCCAGGAAATCAGAAATTAAACTGAAAAAGAAAACCAAGGTGGGTTCATAGATGTTTGAGACTGCAAAGGACACTTCAAAAGTTAATTTAGGACTTCCCTGGTGGTCCAGTGGGTAAGGACACCGCCTTGCAGTGCAAGGGGTGCCAGTTCGACACCTGGCCTGGAGAGATCCCACGTGCCACAGAGCGGCTGGACCGATGTGTCCAGTGACCGAGCCGGAGCTCTGGAGCGCATGCGCCCAGAGCCGGTGCTCTGAGACAACAGAGGCCACTGCTAAATGCTTTCTCCATTTCTCCTGCCCAAACACCCTTCTTTTCTTCAATTTCCTTTTTATGTTAATAATACTAGTAAGTTCTACCTCTGACTTATTAGAATATGGAGTTACCTTCGAGTCCCCTAGCTTGCATAAATCCAACCCATTTGGAATACTTTCCAATCCCACTGACACCCATCCACGCTCAGGATTATACATTAGCTTTTTAGCTGTTCTCCTTCCCTTGAGACCTTTGCACTTTCGGTTCATCCTACACTTTGCTGTAGGCGAATTGTCCTAACGCACAGTTAAGACCATGTCACATCCAGGCTCAGGAAAACAGCTCCCTGCTGCCTGCTAAGTAAAATACAGGCTCTAACAAGATTCAAAGGGCCTCCCCAATGGGATCCCAAACTAGTATTGCTACCTGACTCATAGCTTATGTTCAGTCACCCCAAATGGCTCATATTCCCCAAACACATCCAGCACTTTTCTTGCCCCTTGTTTCCTCTTGTTTCTGATATCTTTTTTCTGTCTCTGCCTGCTAATCACTCACCAAACTTCAAGCCCCTAATGCCTCCCCCATCAAATACTGAGGTCCTCCTCTAGTAGCTTCTTTCCTATCATCCAAGCTGTCAATGATCTCAGCCTCCTCTGAGTTCCCATGGCATTTGTTCATTTCTGCCTTCTGGAATCAATCACAGTTTATATTGCGGTATAGTCTTTTGTATAACTCTAATATCTGCTATTAGGTTATAAGCATCTTGAGGACAGAGGCCTTGTGTTAATTCATGCTTATCCCCTACAACGTCTTTCACATACCAACCCCTCAATGAAGCTAGAAGCCAGGAAATCAGAAATTAAACTGAAAAAGAAAACCAAGGTGGGTTCATAGATGTTTGAGACTGCAAAGGACACTTCAAAAGTTAATTTAGGACTTCCCTGGTGGTCCAGTGGGTAAGGACACCGCCTTGCAGTGCAAGGGGTGCCAGTTCGACACCTGGCCTGGAGAGATCCCACGTGCCACAGAGCGGCTGGACCGATGTGTCCAGTGACCGAGCCGGAGCTCTGGAGCGCATGCGCCCAGAGCCGGTGCTCTGAGACAACAGAGGCCACTGCGATGGGAGGCCCACAAGAGCCAAAGAACAAAAAAGATGGATGGAAATAGACAAATGAAAGACCAATAGAAGTGGCCTGCCGGCCCCCCTCCCTCTCCCAACCCGCCCCCCCTAAAAATAAAAAAGTTAATTTAATGCAATCCCATTCTCTCCCTGCCCCTCCCCCATTTAAAAAACAAACAAGCCCACAGAAATAGAGTCACAGACATAGAGATTAGTCTTGTGGTTGCCAGTGGGAAAAGTGCAGGAGGGCTGAATTAGGAGGTAGGAACTGACATGTACACAGTGCTATATATAAAATAGATGCTAATAAGTTGCTTGCCATATAGCACAGGTAACTCTACTCAAACTCTGTAATGACTACATGGGAAAAGAATCTGAAAGTAAGTGGATATATGTATGTGTATACCTGATTCACCTTGTTGTACAGCAGAAACTGACACAACATTGTGAATCAACTATACACCAACAAAAACTAAAAAATAAATAAATTAAAAATAGAGAGAGAGATATACCTAGATCCAGGAAAATCACTCAGCTTGCCCAGTGTCACACATCTAGTGACAGATGAAGGATTAGAGTTCAGGTCTCCTGAATCATAATTCATCAATACCATCAACAGATTGTTTCCTTCGTTCTCTTTTCTGTCCTTCTCTAAATGAATGTTTTCCTTGTTAATAAAGGCTTCCTAAGTAAAGTCATTTTATTATTTCACATATTATTTAAGCTTAAAGCATTTGTGCCACATTCCTGGCCCCACATATAATTTTAGCAAAATTATACTTCTTTTTTTTTTTTTATAAACCAAAGGACCAAACAGAGACATCAGAGAAACATCTGGTCTGATTCATCAGGATAGCAGCAACATTTCTATTTATACATGAGTACAGCCTATCTTTATAGCTCTCAGCTGTTCCTCACTTCTCAGTACATCCCTCTTTTCAACCTTGTCTGTCCCTCATCAAGAGAGCATCCTGCATCCTCTGTCTTTAAGCTGAATCCAATGCAGTGGAAGAAAATAGATTTCCTACTCCCTAAAAGGGTCTGTATTTGAAAGGAGCTATTTCTCTTCTTTCTGTCTTTTAGTTCTACAGCCTAGGACAGCAAGCCTCAAGTGGTTGGGTAACTGCCATTCATTCCGCTGCTTTCTGGGTAGAAAAAGTTAGATAAAAACCAAAGCCGTGGCATGAGTCAAGTTTGGAAGCAGGTCAGATAGATAGGAAGTAAGTAGTCTACATAGGGAAACTGAGGCTGATATCGAGATCTTAAGGAACACTGACTCTCCTTAGAGCAACATTTGACAGTGATTGTAGATTAGGAACTGTTGGATCTTAGGCATTCATCAGCACCAAGAACTTAGAAGTCCTTTTAGGGTTTGTGAGTGCTCTTTTATACCTGGCTCGTTTTCCCTAAGCGAAAGTCACTGTTTATACCAGCCAATGACCATATTGTTTGGGAAAGCAGTAGAAGAGGCCAGAGACAAACAGACCTCCACCAGTCATTTCTTCTTGGCAAAAACTTCTCCAAAATAATGACCTCACCTCAATATTCAACTCCAGGAATGCAAAAACAATAAAAACACTCGTGGTACCATAATGACCACTGACATCAGGGCCTCATTAAAGCCTTAAGAGGTCCTAGCCACTGAAAATAATTAAGTGCCCTACCTCACTCCCATGTGATTAAAATGAAAACATCCCAAAATATTAGAGAGAGCAAAAAGTTCTGATTTTTTTCACTGATGACGCCTACAGAATCTGTTTTAGAAATGTTCAGTATCAAACTCTTAAAATGTTTTTATGTGTTTTTGTATATTCTTGCTTTTGTCAGCACTCTAAACACCATATCTTTTCCAGCTCTGCCTGGAATACACAATGCCAATCATCTATTAACTATCACAATCCATAAAGAGGGTCATCTTTAGCAAATCGATTTCTGTGTTTTTCTGGTAACCATAGAAATATTAAGTTACTTCAGCCTAGCCAAAGAAAATGACCCCTTCCTTAGCACTGTGATTCTGATGAGTACTCAAAAGATGCAATAAAAAAAAAAAAAGTCAAAGCCAAGTGATTCTAGAAGAGTGATGTTTTAAGTGATTTCACTGTCCTTATATTACCTTGAGAGCAATACTATCATCATTGGTCAACATGTAGAGGCTACACTGGCCCATTGTCATTTTGTCTCTATTTAAAAAAGGTGTTGACACATCAGTTATAATAGTTGGAGCCTATTTAAGATGACTCTTGTGAGCAGAGACCAAAAATTATCTAAAATATATCCCTAGAAGGCAGTCATCTAAATATGGATTAAGATGGTCATACCTCCTGAATGTCTCACCCTTATTGTTCACAGTTGATTGCTGCTGAGAATAAGAACTCTGGAAACTCTTTTTTTTTTTTTTTTTAAAGATGTATTTATTTTGGCTGTGTTGGGTTTTTGTTGCTGCGAACCAGCTTTTCTCTAGTTGCAGTGAGCTGGGGCTATTCTTTGTTGCAGTGTGCGAACTTCTCATTGCAGTGCCTTCTCTGGTTGGGAGCATAGGCTCCAGGCACTGGAGGTTTTCAGTAGTTGTGGGGCACAGGCTTAGTTGCTCTGTGGCATGTGAGATCTTTCTGGACCAGGACTTGAACCCATGCTCCCTGCATTGGCAAGTGAATTCTTAACCAGTAGGCCACCAGGGAAGCCCTGGAAAGTTTTTTTTGATGATTTTCCCCTTGGTTGATAACAGGACATCCTTACAGGATAACTGGGGAGGAGCTAGAGATTTAGAAGCTAATCTTCAGAAAGTAGGGAACTGCAGTTTAGGACTGCTTAGCTATGTTGTCTGAGTGACAAGATATAGAATGTGGTCCTTGGAAGTTAGAGTACAAGAAAAGGTCATAAGAGGGACTTCCCTGGTGGTCCAGTGGTTAAGACTCTGTGTTCCCAATTCATTGGGACCTGGGTTCGATCCCTGGTCAGGGAACTAGATCCCACATGCCGCAACTATGACCCAGCGCATCCAAATAAATAAATACTTAAAAAAAAAAAAAAGTTGAAGGAACAAGAATTAGGAAGCTAAGTTATTGAACTTTTAGGAGTGTGGTATGAGATGAATAACCAGAATAACTGTGGCTAGGTCTCAAAGCCTTTGAGGAATGACAGGAAGCAATCAGAAGGGTGGTCAGTGGCCAAGTGATTCTAGAAGAGTGATGTTTTAAGTGATTTCACTGTCCTTATATTACCTTGAGAGCAATACTATCATCATTGGTCAACATGTAGAGGCTACACTGGCCCATTGTCATTTTGTCTCTATTTAAAAAAGGTGTTGACACATCAGTTATAATAGTTGGAGCCTATTTAAGATGACTCTTGTGAGCAGAGACCAAAAATTATCTAAAATATATCCCTAGAAGGCAGTCATCTAAATATGGATTAAGATGGTCATACCTCCTGAATGTCTCACCCTTATTGTTCACAGTTGATTGCTGCTGAGAATAAGAACTCTGGAAACTCTTTTTTTTTTTTTTTTTAAAGATGTATTTATTTTGGCTGTGTTGGGTTTTTGTTGCTGCGAACCAGCTTTTCTCTAGTTGCAGTGAGCTGGGGCTATTCTTTGTTGCAGTGTGCGAACTTCTCATTGCAGTGCCTTCTCTGGTTGGGAGCATAGGCTCCAGGCACTGGAGGTTTTCAGTAGTTGTGGGGCACAGGCTTAGTTGCTCTGTGGCATGTGAGATCTTTCTGGACCAGGACTTGAACCCATGCTCCCTGCATTGGCAAGTGAATTCTTAACCAGTAGGCCACCAGGGAAGCCCTGGAAAGTTTTTTTTGATGATTTTCCCCTTGGTTGATAACAGGACATCCTTACAGGATAACTGGGGAGGAGCTAGAGATTTAGAAGCTAATCTTCAGAAAGTAGGGAACTGCAGTTTAGGACTGCTTAGCTATGTTGTCTGAGTGACAAGATATAGAATGTGGTCCTTGGAAGTTAGAGTACAAGAAAAGGTCATAAGAGGGACTTCCCTGGTGGTCCAGTGGTTAAGACTCTGTGTTCCCAATTCATTGGGACCTGGGTTCGATCCCTGGTCAGGGAACTAGATCCCACATGCCGCAACTATGACCCAGCGCATCCAAATAAATAAATACTTAAAAAAAAAAAAAAGTTGAAGGAACAAGAATTAGGAAGCTAAGTTATTGAACTTTTAGGAGTGTGGTATGAGATGAATAACCAGAATAACTGTGGCTAGGTCTCAAAGCCTTTGAGGAATGACAGGAAGCAATCAGAAGGGTGGTCAGTGGCAGGGAGAGGAAGAGGGTAGTAGTCATTTTTAAGAGAAGGATGAGTTTTTACCTGAGAGTGAAGAGTGATGATCTGGAAGTAGCAATGGGGTTACAACAGCCAAATGCCTCCCCCTGCACTTCAACTCCTTCTAGAACAGAACAAAGTGAGAAAATGTCCCCCAAGCAGAGACATTTGCAGGGCAAATTCTAGCCTTGAAGGAAATCTCCTTAGTTCAAAACAAGTAGAACATGTATCTTCCAGAAAAAATATTAAGAAGTGTAGAGATGTTATTACAATGAAATAATGATTCCAAACCACTTAGTGGAAAGGATGATTAAAAGGTTTGTAATAGGTCCAAGAAATGAAAAAGGAGGGGTCATCACATAAGCTGAAAAAATGCTCAGATGCTCCATTGTGTCTGGTTCTTTGCAGCCCCATGGACTTTAGCTGACCAGACTCCTCTGTCCATGGCAATTTTCCAGACAAGGCTACTAGAGTGGATTGCCATAAACTGAGAAAGTACTAAACTATTAAAGGGACAAGGGTTAAAGAGAGAATTGGTGACTAGAAGCATTTCCCTTTTAATCAGGGACTGAGGATTATAGGGATGGAAAAGAGACAAGCTTCAAATACACTTTGGTGCAGTTTGGTGCTCCAGTAGGGTAAAGCTTCTGTCAAAATGCAGAGACGTGGTGATGGCTGCCATAGTTTTTTAAAGAGGCCATGAAGACTTTGTTCTTAAACAATCTGTGTCTCTTGTAGCAGTAAGCCTAGTCAGAACAAAGCTACTGTTTAAATTTGTGGCTCAGCAAAGAGGTCATTTCTCCATTTCACGAGAACTCAGATCTGTTGATCTCTTTGATTCCTGGACTCTCTTCAGTCTCACACACTGCTTGGGACTAACAGCTGCCCATCTGGAATACTCTCACACCAATCTCTTCCGTTTCCTCACATTCTGGTCTGTAGCATCAACTCTAGATCATTCCTACAGTCTGCTGTTTTCTCCTCTTCCTTCTCAAGCACCAAGGCTGCAGAAAATCACATTGCTACAAATTCGGCTCATTTGGGCCTTCAGAGGCTCCATCGATCCCTTAAGTTACTTTTGATCAATTCCTTCTCCCATTCTCTCAGGTAAATATGCCTACTCTTGGGAGCTCCCTGGCGGTTAGGATTTGGTTCTTTCACTGCCATGGCCCAGGTTCAATCCCTGTTCAGGGAACTGGGATCCCACAAGGCTCATGGCACAGCCAAAATAAATACATACCTAACCGTTGTCTCTTTCCTCAAGAGACATTTGCAGGGCAAATTCTAGCCTTGAAGGAAATCTCCTTAGTTCAAAACAAGTAGAACATGTATCTTCCAGAAAAAATATTAAGAAGTGTAGAGATGTTATTACAATGAAATAATGATTCCAAACCACTTAGTGGAAAGGATGATTAAAAGGTTTGTAATAGGTCCAAGAAATGAAAAAGGAGGGGTCATCACATAAGCTGAAAAAATGCTCAGATGCTCCATTGTGTCTGGTTCTTTGCAGCCCCATGGACTTTAGCTGACCAGACTCCTCTGTCCATGGCAATTTTCCAGACAAGGCTACTAGAGTGGATTGCCATAAACTGAGAAAGTACTAAACTATTAAAGGGACAAGGGTTAAAGAGAGAATTGGTGACTAGAAGCATTTCCCTTTTAATCAGGGACTGAGGATTATAGGGATGGAAAAGAGACAAGCTTCAAATACACTTTGGTGCAGTTTGGTGCTCCAGTAGGGTAAAGCTTCTGTCAAAATGCAGAGACGTGGTGATGGCTGCCATAGTTTTTTAAAGAGGCCATGAAGACTTTGTTCTTAAACAATCTGTGTCTCTTGTAGCAGTAAGCCTAGTCAGAACAAAGCTACTGTTTAAATTTGTGGCTCAGCAAAGAGGTCATTTCTCCATTTCACGAGAACTCAGATCTGTTGATCTCTTTGATTCCTGGACTCTCTTCAGTCTCACACACTGCTTGGGACTAACAGCTGCCCATCTGGAATACTCTCACACCAATCTCTTCCGTTTCCTCACATTCTGGTCTGTAGCATCAACTCTAGATCATTCCTACAGTCTGCTGTTTTCTCCTCTTCCTTCTCAAGCACCAAGGCTGCAGAAAATCACATTGCTACAAATTCGGCTCATTTGGGCCTTCAGAGGCTCCATCGATCCCTTAAGTTACTTTTGATCAATTCCTTCTCCCATTCTCTCAGGTAAATATGCCTACTCTTGGGAGCTCCCTGGCGGTTAGGATTTGGTTCTTTCACTGCCATGGCCCAGGTTCAATCCCTGTTCAGGGAACTGGGATCCCACAAGGCTCATGGCACAGCCAAAATAAATACATACCTAACCGTTGTCTCTTTCCTCAAGATCCGACTCTCAGTCTCAAAATGTTTCTCACTCTTATTTCAAGGAGAAAAACTGAGGCCACCAAGTAAGATCTCCTTCAATGTCTCCACCCCACCATCATTGTTTCCTTCAGTCTCAAAGGATGAGGGGGCCTTTCTCTTTTTCAAAAGCCAAACTGTCCCACTTCTTTTGGCATCAAGCAATGATCTTGTCTCTTTGTCTTTCTTTCAACCACACTTTTCAGCATTGAGGGCTTCTTCCCTCAGGTTATATATATGTTCATCTCTCCCTTCTGATCAAAAAGCTCCTGACGTATGAAATGCACTGATATCTGCAATTTTCTTTAAAGTGCATCCACAAAATAAGATGGGTTGATGGATGAATATGTGCTAAACCAAGTATAGTATGTGCATATGGAAACCCTTTGATGATTTTTCCTGTTGAATTTGTCTTTTCTGCCTCCATGCAATGTACGTCCACATTAATATATACTGAAATTTACGTCTTGCATTCTGTATTGTGTGTTTTTTAAAGCTCATTTTTTTAAACAATTCTTTTTTATTGTTTATCTATTTCTGACTATACTGGGTTTTCACTGCTGCCACAGGGTCTTCTCTAGTTGCAAGGAGTGACAGCTACTCTCTAGTTGAGGTGAGCAGGCTTCTTGCTGCAGTGATTTCTCTTGTGGAACTCATATTCTAGAGCACAGGCTCAATAGTTGTGATTCATGGGCTTAGTTGCTCCGCAGCATGTGGGATTTTTCCCAGATCAGAAATTGAACCCGTGTCTCCTGCCTTGACAGCTGAACTCTTTACCACTGAGATACCAGGGAAGCCCCTGTATTGTGTTTTTAAGATTTCTCTTTGTTGATATTTATGGATTGAGTCCATTCATTTTGACCACTGTGTAGTTTTGTATCATATAAATATTCCAATATGAATTTACACATTCTACTACTGTTGCTGGTTTTCCTAACTTTTATGTTTTTAAACAAGAAAACAATGACCACCCTTAAAGCAATTCTCCTTTTGCATATGTATGTATAAGTATTTCTATAGATAAATTCCCAGAAATTGAATTACTATGTAGTAGGGTCCACACAAACTTCACTTTATAAAATATTGGCAAGTTGCTTTCCACAGTGGTTGTACCAATTCACTTTCTCATTAGCAGAGCATGAGAATTTCTTATCTCATATTCTTGCCAATATTTAGCATTATCAGATTTTAAATTTTTGACCATTCTCATATGAAAAGTAGTCCAATTTTACATCTTCCTCTAAAGAGGGTAAGCATGTTTTCATACCCTATTGGCAATTCAGGTTTCATGTCTCTAAATTGCCCATTCATACTCATTGACAAGTTTATTCTTTCTCTTTCTTTAAACTGTTATCCCCACTTTAAAAAATATCCATTTATTTTGGGTTCTGCTGTCTTACTTGTGGTATTCAAGGTCTTCTGTGGCATGCAGAACCTAGCTTCCTGACCAGGTTAGAACCCAGGCCCTCAGCATTGGGAAATCAGAGTACTTGTCACTCAACCACCAGGGAAGTCTTGACAAGTTTTTTCTATTGCGTTTTTGTCTTATTTTTATTGATTCATAAAATTTCTTTCTATATGCTGGGCCCTAAACATTTTTCTTTATATATATATATATTTTTTTTTTTAATTGGGGTATGTTTGTTTTACAATGTTGCATTAGTTTCAAGTGTAGCGAAGTTATTGTTATACGTTTTTACAGACCTTTCTTGTTTATATGTATACGTAATCCCCAAACAGTCATAGGTATATCCCTGACCTCTCGCACTTGAGTCCCATCTCTCTCCCCACTACCCGTCCAGCTCCCCCAGGTTGATGCATAGTCCCCATGTATGTTCCCTTAGTCTTACAGCTTAATCACAATGGTTATCTCTTTTACATATGAGTGTGTAGGTTTCCATGGTGCTTTTTCCATACCTCTCACCCGATCTTCCCTCTCCTCCACATCCATAGGTCTGTTCTCTATGTCTGTTTCTCCACTGCTGCTCTGCTTGTGTATTTATTGGTATCATCTTACTAAATTCCATATATATGTTAGTATACTGTCCCTGTCCTTTTGTTTTTGACTTACTTCACTTTGTATAATAGACTCTAGATTCATCCATCTCATTAGGACCAATTCTTTTGTGCCCTAAACTTTTGTGAGTTATTTCATTTCCAAGTATTTTCTCCTAGTCTTGTCTTTTAACATTGTTTATGGGCTTCTCTGATGGCTCAGTGGTAAAGAATCTGCTGGCTAATACAGAAGACACAAGAGATGTGAGTTCGATCCCTGGGTTGGGAAGGTTTACTGGAGCAGGAAATGGCAATCCACTGCAGTATTCTTGCCTGGAAAATTCCATGGATAGAAAAGGTCCAATGTTGTGAAGAGTCGGACAAAATTGAGCACACACACGTGCGATAATTTTCTCAATAGAAATTTAATTATAATTTATCTTTTTTGTTTGCATATAGTGTAAGTTTTTCATGTCCTAAAAAAGCCTTCCCTACTTGGAAGTAATGAATATATTCTGCTCTATTATCTTTTATTATTAAAATTTTATTATTTTCTTTTACATTGATGCCTTTAATCTAATTGATATTTATGTGTACGTGGGGAGAATCTAATTTTTCCTTCTATGGATAGCTAATGATTCTGCACCAGTTATTGATTGGTCCAGCTTTTCCCCATTACTTTGTACTCCCACTTCTATTATATATCAGTTTCTCTTATGTGTGGCTCTGTCCTGTTCTACTGCTCCATTTATTTATGCTCTAATACCACATTGTATTCATTTCTCCTTACTTTTCTTTTTAAAATTTACTCTGCTTATTCTTTTGTGTGTTAGTCATTCAGTCATGTTCGACTCTTTGCAACCCCTTGGACTATAGTCTGTCAGGTTCCTGTGTCCATGGGATTTTCCAGGTAAGAATACTGAAGTGGGTTTCCATTTTCTTCTCCAGTGGATCTTCTTGACCCAGGAATCGAACTCAGGGATCAAACCCAGATCTCCCGCACTGCAGGCAGATTCTACTGTCTGAGCCACCAGAAAAGTATCTATTCTTGGCCCTGAAGTATTCCATGAACATTTTAAAATCAACTGGTCAAATTCCACAAAATACCCTGTTGGGATTCTGACTGTAAATTCAACAAAATTTATACATTAGGGGAAATTGCCTCTTTATAATATTGAGTTTTCCCTTCAAAAATATGCTATTTCTGTGGCTTCCCTGGTGGTCCAGTGGTTAAGACTCCATGCTTCCTTTGCAGGGGGTATGGTTCTGAGTGCCATGCAGCCAAAAAGAAAAAAAAGAAAATTCCACTTCTATTTTATGTCTCTCAATAAAGTGTTATCATTTGTTTATATAGGTGTTAGATTTACTTTTGAATACATTATGGCTTCTCTTGTGACTATAATTTAGGTATTATTATAATTATATTTTCTAATTGGTTATTGCTTATGATAGAAACACTGTCCATTTTTTGTGTTTATCAAACTTGAAAAACTCTTGCAAGTACTGATTTCACATCAAAAGATTGTCTTGAATGTTCTCTGTAGATAATCATATTATTTTCATATGAGTATTTTGTTTCTTTCTTTCCAAACTTTTCCCCACCCTCCACTCACCGCCTTGTTTTACTACATTGGTTAGGTCCTCCAAAACAATGTGGAATGAACACAGTAGTTATGTCTTGTTTCTGACTTTGAAGGACTGTTTCCATATTTCACCATTTACTGTGATGTTTACCATTAGTTTTTTTTTCTTTTTTTTTTTAGCTTTATTTTACTTTTAACTTTTACAGAGTTTTGTTGTTTACAGATATGCATGTTCGACTCTTTGCAACCCCTTGGACTATAGTCTGTCAGGTTCCTGTGTCCATGGGATTTTCCAGGTAAGAATACTGAAGTGGGTTTCCATTTTCTTCTCCAGTGGATCTTCTTGACCCAGGAATCGAACTCAGGGATCAAACCCAGATCTCCCGCACTGCAGGCAGATTCTACTGTCTGAGCCACCAGAAAAGTATCTATTCTTGGCCCTGAAGTATTCCATGAACATTTTAAAATCAACTGGTCAAATTCCACAAAATACCCTGTTGGGATTCTGACTGTAAATTCAACAAAATTTATACATTAGGGGAAATTGCCTCTTTATAATATTGAGTTTTCCCTTCAAAAATATGCTATTTCTGTGGCTTCCCTGGTGGTCCAGTGGTTAAGACTCCATGCTTCCTTTGCAGGGGGTATGGTTCTGAGTGCCATGCAGCCAAAAAGAAAAAAAAGAAAATTCCACTTCTATTTTATGTCTCTCAATAAAGTGTTATCATTTGTTTATATAGGTGTTAGATTTACTTTTGAATACATTATGGCTTCTCTTGTGACTATAATTTAGGTATTATTATAATTATATTTTCTAATTGGTTATTGCTTATGATAGAAACACTGTCCATTTTTTGTGTTTATCAAACTTGAAAAACTCTTGCAAGTACTGATTTCACATCAAAAGATTGTCTTGAATGTTCTCTGTAGATAATCATATTATTTTCATATGAGTATTTTGTTTCTTTCTTTCCAAACTTTTCCCCACCCTCCACTCACCGCCTTGTTTTACTACATTGGTTAGGTCCTCCAAAACAATGTGGAATGAACACAGTAGTTATGTCTTGTTTCTGACTTTGAAGGACTGTTTCCATATTTCACCATTTACTGTGATGTTTACCATTAGTTTTTTTTTCTTTTTTTTTTTAGCTTTATTTTACTTTTAACTTTTACAGAGTTTTGTTGTTTACAGATATGCATGTTCCCAGATTAGTCATTTGCCGGGCCAGCCGGCAGTCGAACAGGTCCTGAAGAGAGTGGCAGATAGGCTAAGAAAAGAAAGAAGGACAGAAAAGATGGGGTTGAGAGGGACAGCAAGAAGGCAGACAACTCTACAGGTTGCTGACAAGTTGCTGACAAGTTTATTGAATTCGCTCATCCCTTTTATACTTCACCAAGTAATTGTGTACACGTGCTTTAGGCCAGGTGTCAATCATAACACGTGCTTTAAGCCAGGTGTCGATCATAAACTAGGTGTTACCTCCTGGTGTGTTATTACAATGGTTCTGGGTCATAATGCCCTTCAAGACCTGTAAAGAGGCTCCAGGTGTTCTTTATGATAGCTAAGGAACGTCTTCACAACACCTGGGGTGGCGGGACAGCGAGCTATGCTGTTATCAGCCCCTGTTGCCAGGGCAGCTCCCAGGGCTATGTTTCCTTAAAGGAAACCCCTTGAAACAGGGCAGCTCCCCGCAGTCATTTGTAAATCCCCCCCTTCCCACCCCTCCCAACCATCACACAGCACCCCTGAAGGATCCCCTTTTCTCACAAAGCAATGATTAGAGCTATTTTCTTCACTTACGGTAGTACAGGCCTTCATGCTACTTCCTTTACGCCTCCCGCCCTCTATTCCTTCCCCACAAAGTCCATATGTCCACTGTCCATGTCTGTCTTTCCGTCGCTTCACTGAGTGTGCCATCATCACCATCCTACTAGATTCCATATATATGTGTTAATATATTGTATTTGTCCTTCTCTTTCTGACTGACTTCACTTTTTATGATACGTTCTAGATTCAGCCACCTCATTAGGGCTGATTCTTCTGCATTTCTCTTTACAGCTGTGTAGTATTCCATTGTATATATGTACCAGAGCTTTTGGATCCATTCGTTCGTCGATGGGCATCTAGGTTCCTTCCATGTTCTAGCTATTGTATAGAGAGCTGCAATGAACATTGGGGTACAGGTGCTTCTTTCAGATTTGATTTCATCAGGGTATAAGCCTAAGAGTGGGATTGCTGGGTCGTATGGTGCTTCTATTTTCAGTTTTTTAAGAAATCTCCAGACTGTCTTCCATAGAGGCTGTATCAATTTACATTCCCACCAGCAATGCAGGAGTGTTCCCTTTTCTCCGCACCCTCTCCAGCATTTATTGTCTGTTGATTTGTGGATGATGGCCATTCTGACGGGTGTGAGGTGATACCTCATTGTAGTTTTGATTTGCATTTCTCTAATTATAAGTGAAGTTGAGCATCGTTTCATGTGTTTTTGGGCCATCTGTATGTCGTCTTTGGAGAGGTATCTGTTTAGGTCCTTTTCCTGTTTTTTGATTGGGTTGTTCGTTTTTCCAGTGCTGAGTTGTCTGAGTTGCTTGTAGATTTTGGAGATTAATTCTTTGTCTGTTGTTTCATTTGCTATGATTTTCTCCCATTCTGTGGGTTGTGTGTTCATACCGTAAGTTTTTTTTTGTTTTTTTTTTTTTTTTTTTTGAGGCGGGGCGGGTTGGGGAAGGAGTGGGAGGTGGGCAGGCCACTTCTATTGGTCTTTCATTTTCCTATTTTTCATCCATCTTTGTTCTTTGGCCCGTGTGGGCCTCCCATCGCAGTGGCCTCTGTTGTCTCAGAGTACTTGCTCTGGGCACATGCGCTCCAGAGCTCCTGCTCAGTAATTGGACACATCGGTCCAGCTGCTCCGTGGCACGTGGGATCTTCCCAGGCCAGGGATCGAACCAGCGCCCCTTGCACTGCAAAGCAGTGTCCTTACCCACTGGACCACCAGGGAAGCCCCACTGTAAGTTTTTAATGTTAATTATTCTCTGTTCCATTTCTAGATCTCTAAGAAGGATGTTTTAAAATCATAAATTAAGTGTTATGTTCTACTAAATATTTCTTTTAGCATTTGTCAAGGTGATCATTTAGTTTTTCCCCTTAATTGAATAAGATGGTGAGTTACACTAACAGATTTCAAAAAATAAACTATTGTTCCATTTCTGGGATTAAACCTTTCTTGATTATACTGTATTTTTAATGAACTGTGAATATTTTATTCAGTGTTTATGTATCTATATTTACATGTGAGACAAGCCAAATACTTCCCCTCTGTTGCAGTCCTTATCTGGCTTGAATATCCTTCCTGGATACTCAAGGGGGTTGCCTCCCTAAACACTCCAACCCATTACTACTCAGCTCTCAAGATGACATCCAAGTGGATAAATTCAAAGCCCTCTATTGCAATGCTTCTGTGACATGTAACAGTCTCTTCCTTCTTCAAATTTGCTGTTTATTTTATTAACAGTCTCCTGTTCTCTCGTGTGTCTCTAAGCATTCCTTCCCTACCTTCTTTGCTGGCCTACTTATCTCCTCCTGGAGTCTGTGAGGTGATACCTCATTGTAGTTTTGATTTGCATTTCTCTAATTATAAGTGAAGTTGAGCATCGTTTCATGTGTTTTTGGGCCATCTGTATGTCGTCTTTGGAGAGGTATCTGTTTAGGTCCTTTTCCTGTTTTTTGATTGGGTTGTTCGTTTTTCCAGTGCTGAGTTGTCTGAGTTGCTTGTAGATTTTGGAGATTAATTCTTTGTCTGTTGTTTCATTTGCTATGATTTTCTCCCATTCTGTGGGTTGTGTGTTCATACCGTAAGTTGTTTTTTGTTTGTTTTTTTTTTTTTTCCCGGCGGGGCGGGTTGGGGAAGGAGTGGGAGGTGGGCAGGCCACTTCTATTGGTCTTTCATTTTCCTATTTTTCATCCATCTTTGTTCTTTGGCCCGTGTGGGCCTCCCATCGCAGTGGCCTCTGTTGTCTCAGAGTACTTGCTCTGGGCACATGCGCTCCAGAGCTCCTGCTCAGTAATTGGACACATCGGTCCAGCTGCTCCGTGGCACGTGGGATCTTCCCAGGCCAGGGATCGAACCAGCGCCCCTTGCACTGCAAAGCAGTGTCCTTACCCACTGGACCACCAGGGAAGCCCCACTGTAAGTTTTTAATGTTAATTATTCTCTGTTCCATTTCTAGATCTCTAAGAAGGATGTTTTAAAATCATAAATTAAGTGTTATGTTCTACTAAATATTTCTTTTAGCATTTGTCAAGGTGATCATTTAGTTTTTCCCCTTAATTGAATAAGATGGTGAGTTACACTAACAGATTTCAAAAAATAAACTATTGTTCCATTTCTGGGATTAAACCTTTCTTGATTATACTGTATTTTTAATGAACTGTGAATATTTTATTCAGTGTTTATGTATCTATATTTACATGTGAGACAAGCCAAATACTTCCCCTCTGTTGCAGTCCTTATCTGGCTTGAATATCCTTCCTGGATACTCAAGGGGGTTGCCTCCCTAAACACTCCAACCCATTACTACTCAGCTCTCAAGATGACATCCAAGTGGATAAATTCAAAGCCCTCTATTGCAATGCTTCTGTGACATGTAACAGTCTCTTCCTTCTTCAAATTTGCTGTTTATTTTATTAACAGTCTCCTGTTCTCTCGTGTGTCTCTAAGCATTCCTTCCCTACCTTCTTTGCTGGCCTACTTATCTCCTCCCTGGAGTCTCCGTTGACCAGCACTCTTTTCACTCTACAAGTTTTCCTAGGTAATCTGATGCATCCTCAATGTTTCAATCACCCCAAGTACAGAGATGAATTTCAGTGCTGTCCCTTTATCTCAGACCTCTCCCTTTAGTTCTGGCTGGTCTTGGCTCATTCTGGTTGTCCCAAAGTCAGTTGGGCTTCACATGGTTAGAATAGAGCTCTCCATCTTCTCCATGAAAGTAGTTTCTCTTCCTGTAGACAGAATCCTAACTCTTGACCCCATATTTGTTATCCAAGAGAGAATTCTTTGGATTCTTCTCCTTTATTTCTCAAATCCAATCAATTACCATGCCTGACAATTTAATTTCCTCAGCATTACTTGATCTGTTCAACCTTTCCACCTTCACTTCATCTCAGATAGGGTTCTCTTCATCTTTCGTTTGAACTAGAACAAAATTTTCCTAATGAATCTCCTTTGACTATAGATACAACCACAGGTACCATGACAACTGCCTTCTAATTGTTCTCCTTACAGTTCCTAAAGGATGTTATTTAAAACTCTAATCTTGCCATATCACACTTTACTGTCCGTAAACCCTATCTCTCCATTGCTGATAGAATGATCTGCATTTTGTAACATGGTATTCAAATCCCAGGGTTATTTAGCCCTTACTTTTTTCTCTAGCCTCATTTAGGTCTTAATCTTGTCTCCAGCAACTCAAAACCATGTGTAGCCTATGCATTCTTTTTTCCTTCCATGCATTTGGTATGTTTTTCCTTCTAGAAAACACAGCTCCACTTCCCTTCACCTCACCTACCCCAACCCAAACCTAATTCCCCACTCGTCATCTCTACGTGACTAACTTTTCACATGCTGTAAGATACAACTCAGCTGTTAGCTGATTCAGAAGCCAAACTAACACTGGACCCTCCTACAGACTTCACTGAGTGCCTTTCTTCAATGATCTCATAAAAATCATTGTTACTACTATACTTTCCACTTATCATATTGCACTGAAATTATTTGTTTATGTATCCTCATTGGATGGTGAACTTATCAAGATATTATTTATATTTAAAGTTTGAGAATCTAGCAGAATATCTAGCTCAAAAATATTTGTTGAGTTCAGTGAGTAAATAATTTAGTTAAATTGATTATACTCTTGGCAGAAGATTTGGGTCTTTCTGATTATTATTGCTAAAATCTAGTTTTCACTAGACTTTTCCTACCACATGGACTTCATAAATTTTATTATTTTTCCTCTGGCTAACCAACTCTAAGAGTGTTAATAGTAAAAAAACAATGACCTATGAGTGTGGCTAATATGGTCTAGATTGAAGTATGGAACCACACAGGAAAAAAGAAACAAATAAAGTGGGATTGGATGATGGAAGGAGAGGATATAAGTTGGAACACAGACAGTCGACCATCCCTAACTGGAGTTTTCACTACGGTGAGGAGTGATGGATATTAGGAATTGCCTGACATTTACCCCAACCCCTTCACTTCATCTCAGATAGGGTTCTCTTCATCTTTCGTTTGAACTAGAACAAAATTTTCCTAATGAATCTCCTTTGACTATAGATACAACCACAGGTACCATGACAACTGCCTTCTAATTGTTCTCCTTACAGTTCCTAAAGGATGTTATTTAAAACTCTAATCTTGCCATATCACACTTTACTGTCCGTAAACCCTATCTCTCCATTGCTGATAGAATGATCTGCATTTTGTAACATGGTATTCAAATCCCAGGGTTATTTAGCCCTTACTTTTTTCTCTAGCCTCATTTAGGTCTTAATCTTGTCTCCAGCAACTCAAAACCATGTGTAGCCTATGCATTCTTTTTTCCTTCCATGCATTTGGTATGTTTTTCCTTCTAGAAAACACAGCTCCACTTCCCTTCACCTCACCTACCCCAACCCAAACCTAATTCCCCACTCGTCATCTCTACGTGACTAACTTTTCACATGCTGTAAGATACAACTCAGCTGTTAGCTGATTCAGAAGCCAAACTAACACTGGACCCTCCTACAGACTTCACTGAGTGCCTTTCTTCAATGATCTCATAAAAATCATTGTTACTACTATACTTTCCACTTATCATATTGCACTGAAATTATTTGTTTATGTATCCTCATTGGATGGTGAACTTATCAAGATATTATTTATATTTAAAGTTTGAGAATCTAGCAGAATATCTAGCTCAAAAATATTTGTTGAGTTCAGTGAGTAAATAATTTAGTTAAATTGATTATACTCTTGGCAGAAGATTTGGGTCTTTCTGATTATTATTGCTAAAATCTAGTTTTCACTAGACTTTTCCTACCACATGGACTTCATAAATTTTATTATTTTTCCTCTGGCTAACCAACTCTAAGAGTGTTAATAGTAAAAAAACAATGACCTATGAGTGTGGCTAATATGGTCTAGATTGAAGTATGGAACCACACAGGAAAAAAGAAACAAATAAAGTGGGATTGGATGATGGAAGGAGAGGATATAAGTTGGAACACAGACAGTCGACCATCCCTAACTGGAGTTTTCACTACGGTGAGGAG
The DNA here is from genome assembly GCA_022376925.1 of Tragulus kanchil. Classification (NCBI taxonomy): domain Eukaryota; kingdom Metazoa; phylum Chordata; class Mammalia; order Artiodactyla; family Tragulidae; genus Tragulus; species Tragulus kanchil. Next base: position 26,364,266 of record JAIOJX010000024.1, read on the forward strand.
TGATGGATATTAGGAATTCCACACCAACAGTGGCTCTTGGGTTATCTGGGAAGTCAGACATCACCTTGAGGTTTACATAAACTCATTTGGAAATCCCATCCCCTGTCTTATGGGGAAACCAACGCTCTCCCCAAACTCCCTGCATTTTTTTTTTTTTTTTCCTGGGCTCTCCATGCTCTTGATAACCTCAGGGTTTGACTTCTGGTCTCTGCTGAATTCCTCTTCTTCATTCTCAGTCTTGCAGCTGTTCCTTTATTTTCATTTGGCACTGACTCAAGGGCAGATAATAGCTCCTCCTCCTAGATTTCCCACCCCAAATGCATGAGCGGCAGCTGTGTGCAATAGACTCTTCCAGGAGATTCAGAGATAATGTTTGCTGGATAAGGAATACTCAGCACCCTTCAGCCGCCATTTAAAACTGCATATTTGATCTACTTTCTCTGGTTCTACCAACACAAAATTCAGTCTCCTGACATTTTGCTCAGCCTTCTCTCCCACTCTTCCTTCTCATTTCTTTTTTTCTTCTCATATTTTCCAATTTCAAATGCAGAATGATTTTATGATCTTTTTGTTGATTCTTTCCAACACATAAAGAACATGTACTTTCACTTCTTGGGTATCTCTCAAAATATTATTCTAAACAAAGACAAGTCTTACTTAAAAAGAACTCATGATGCCAGTTCACCAAATAACATTTTGTCATTGCTCGGCTAGTTTCTATTTATGGTACGTTTCTGTTTAGGTGTCAGAGAACTAAAAATTCAATATTCTTCACTTTAATCCATATAATTGTTTCTTCCCAACTAAATCTTTTATAAAATCTCATGTAAAAAACACCTTTGTGTGAGTGTGAGTGCTAAGTCACTTCAGTCATGTCTGGCTCTTTGTGACCCTATGGACTCTAGCCCACCAGGTTCCTCTGTCTGTGGGATTTTCCTGGCAAGAATACTGGAATGGGTTTCCATGCCTTCCTCCTGGGGATTTTTCCAGTCCAGGGACTGAACCCTTTCTCTTATGTCTCTTGCATTAGGAGGCTGGTTTTTTAACAGCAGTGTCGCCTGGGGAGCTCCCAATACATGGACATGTAGCCAATTGGAATGGAATATTTCTGAAGAACAACAAATATTGATGGTTCCTTAACTTCTTTCTTAATTTTCCAGAGAGATTTTCTCTTTTGGAGAGATCTGAATTCACTGTTTCCAGCAAATACTTGTCAAGAGCCTACTGTGGGTCAGGCTGTGTGGTGAACCCCGGGGACTGAGTAGCAAAGAAAAGAGTTGAAACTCTTGGAACTCAGTGGAACTCCCTGCTCCATTGGAGCTTGTATTCTCACAGGAAACATAGTCAATAGGAAGGAAATAGATAATCATACATTGTGGTGAGTTCTATGAAGAAGGTTATCATGGCGAGTTGATAGAGAGCAAGTGGTGGGGAAGAGTAGCTCTGAAAGTCCTCTTTGAGATCTGACTTGTTATCTCAGACCTAAAAGATGAGAAGGAACCAGTCACCCAAAGAAAGGGGGAGATCAGTTAAAAAGTCATTGTAGGGCTTCCCTGGTGACCCAGTGGGTAAGGACACTGCCTTGCAGTGCAAGGGGCACCGGTTCGATCCCTGGCCTGGGAAGATCCCACGTGCTGCAGAGCAGCTGGACCGATGTGTCCAATTACTGAGTCGGAGCTCTGGAGCGCATGCGCCCAGAGCCAGCGCTCTGCAGCGACTGACACCACTGCGATGGGAGGCCCACAGGAGCCAAAGAACAAAGACGGATGAACATAGAGAATCGAAAGACCAATAGAAATGGCCTGCCCGCTCCCCTCCCTCCCCAACCCAACCCCCGCCCCAAAAATAATAATAATAAATAAATAAATCTTTAAAAAAAAAGAAAAAGAAAAAGGAGAGACAGAAAAGGACTGATCAGGTGTGGCCAACAAGGCAAGCTAAAGTCAAAGATACATGGTGCTTTGAGATTAAAGAAGGGACAGTTACGTCAGGGACAGACCCATGGCCACTATATGGTGCATACCCAGTACAATATTCTGCTCAACCTGTACATTTTCTTAGCCTGAAGTTAGAGGTTAAGAAAAGTTTCTAACATCTAACCTTCCAGGAAAGTTTTTGCAACTGAGTTTAGTGTCTAAAGAGGCAGTAGCTCAGGGTATTTGCTTGTGTTCTGATTCTTCCAGGCTATGATTGAACATAGTAGTGCTAGGCAGTTAACAAGTGACTCCAGGCCGCCTTCATGTTGGCATAAATTTGTTGGCTGCTTCTTAGTGGATAATTCCAAAAGATATTTGCTATGAGAACAAAGTGTAAAGGCATGAGTATAAAATTAGTATGGGAGTTTCACAATTTCCATGGTAAAAGCTGGATCATCTTTGTTAATTTGTGCCTAATTCCTTTTTGCAGGTTACCAACTCAGTGGAATGCTTGGTGATTCTCACAGGAAACATAGTCAATAGGAAGGAAATAGATAATCATACATTGTGGTGAGTTCTATGAAGAAGGTTATCATGGCGAGTTGATAGAGAGCAAGTGGTGGGGAAGAGTAGCTCTGAAAGTCCTCTTTGAGATCTGACTTGTTATCTCAGACCTAAAAGATGAGAAGGAACCAGTCACCCAAAGAAAGGGGGAGATCAGTTAAAAAGTCATTGTAGGGCTTCCCTGGTGACCCAGTGGGTAAGGACACTGCCTTGCAGTGCAAGGGGCACCGGTTCGATCCCTGGCCTGGGAAGATCCCACGTGCTGCAGAGCAGCTGGACCGATGTGTCCAATTACTGAGTCGGAGCTCTGGAGCGCATGCGCCCAGAGCCAGCGCTCTGCAGCGACTGACACCACTGCGATGGGAGGCCCACAGGAGCCAAAGAACAAAGACGGATGAACATAGAGAATCGAAAGACCAATAGAAATGGCCTGCCCGCTCCCCTCCCTCCCCAACCCAACCCCCGCCCCAAAAATAATAATAATAAATAAATAAATCTTTAAAAAAAAAGAAAAAGAAAAAGGAGAGACAGAAAAGGACTGATCAGGTGTGGCCAACAAGGCAAGCTAAAGTCAAAGATACATGGTGCTTTGAGATTAAAGAAGGGACAGTTACGTCAGGGACAGACCCATGGCCACTATATGGTGCATACCCAGTACAATATTCTGCTCAACCTGTACATTTTCTTAGCCTGAAGTTAGAGGTTAAGAAAAGTTTCTAACATCTAACCTTCCAGGAAAGTTTTTGCAACTGAGTTTAGTGTCTAAAGAGGCAGTAGCTCAGGGTATTTGCTTGTGTTCTGATTCTTCCAGGCTATGATTGAACATAGTAGTGCTAGGCAGTTAACAAGTGACTCCAGGCCGCCTTCATGTTGGCATAAATTTGTTGGCTGCTTCTTAGTGGATAATTCCAAAAGATATTTGCTATGAGAACAAAGTGTAAAGGCATGAGTATAAAATTAGTATGGGAGTTTCACAATTTCCATGGTAAAAGCTGGATCATCTTTGTTAATTTGTGCCTAATTCCTTTTTGCAGGAGGCGTGGATAGCTAGAAATAAAGAGCGGTGCCTCTCTGTCATCCAGTTCCTTGTGGTTACATCCAGCTCCCTACTGAAAGTAGGAGCATCAATGGAAAGAAATGCAACTTTTCATCTTATCTAACTGTAAACAGCACTGACATTCGGAAATACATGCCTTTGATGGCAAGTCCTGTACCAACACAGGATACAGACATTTCGATGCACGCTGTTTTATTATAGTCAATTTGCTGACACACAGCTTTGACACAGTCATTTTGATGCCAGGAACATCTTGATGTGGCTGCCTTGAAGTGGCTGTTTTGATATGGGAACATTTTGACTCTGCTTAAAAACAAACCAATAAACTTTCTGCTTAAAAAAGTTATTGCCAAGTAATGTGTATTGACAGACCTCCTCAGCTACTCCCAGGGCCATATCTCATCCTCACTCCCTTTAACAGATGCTGGATTGCAGAGGTGAACGGGGGGACCTTTGAAAGGAGAAAAAGCACTATGAGGGAGAGTGAAGACTGGAACCATAGCCCCAACTCATCAATAACCTGAAGAAAGAGAAAGGTAGCCGTGCTCTTGAACCCACCATGTCTTAGCACCTTAAAAAAGTCAGTTCATCTCAATAACATGGCAAGCGACTGGACGAAGGAAAGAACGCTGCTCTAAGAGAAACGCTCATCCCCACCCTCATCCCCTCAGATGGGGGGACGTCAACACCATCCTAACCTTTCTGCTCAACCTGTACATTTTCTTAGCCTGAAGTTAGAGGTTAAGAAAAGTTTCTAACATCTAACCTTCCAGGAAAGTTTTTGCAACTGAGTTTAGTGTCTAAAGAGGCAGTAGCTCAGGGTATTTGCTTGTGTTCTGATTCTTCCAGGCTATGATTGAACATAGTAGTGCTAGGCAGTTAACAAGTGACTCCAGGCCGCCTTCATGTTGGCATAAATTTGTTGGCTGCTTCTTAGTGGATAATTCCAAAAGATATTTGCTATGAGAACAAAGTGTAAAGGCATGAGTATAAAATTAGTATGGGAGTTTCACAATTTCCATGGTAAAAGCTGGATCATCTTTGTTAATTTGTGCCTAATTCCTTTTTGCAGGAGGCGTGGATAGCTAGAAATAAAGAGCGGTGCCTCTCTGTCATCCAGTTCCTTGTGGTTACATCCAGCTCCCTACTGAAAGTAGGAGCATCAATGGAAAGAAATGCAACTTTTCATCTTATCTAACTGTAAACAGCACTGACATTCGGAAATACATGCCTTTGATGGCAAGTCCTGTACCAACACAGGATACAGACATTTCGATGCACGCTGTTTTATTATAGTCAATTTGCTGACACACAGCTTTGACACAGTCATTTTGATGCCAGGAACATCTTGATGTGGCTGCCTTGAAGTGGCTGTTTTGATATGGGAACATTTTGACTCTGCTTAAAAACAAACCAATAAACTTTCTGCTTAAAAAAGTTATTGCCAAGTAATGTGTATTGACAGACCTCCTCAGCTACTCCCAGGGCCATATCTCATCCTCACTCCCTTTAACAGATGCTGGATTGCAGAGGTGAACGGGGGGACCTTTGAAAGGAGAAAAAGCACTATGAGGGAGAGTGAAGACTGGAACCATAGCCCCAACTCATCAATAACCTGAAGAAAGAGAAAGGTAGCCGTGCTCTTGAACCCACCATGTCTTAGCACCTTAAAAAAGTCAGTTCATCTCAATAACATGGCAAGCGACTGGACGAAGGAAAGAACGCTGCTCTAAGAGAAACGCTCATCCCCACCCTCATCCCCTCAGCCTGCAAGAGCTGTGCCCTAAGCAGGCATTTCTTTTCCTTTCCAAACAAAAGAAAAAACAAACAGAAGTTTAATAACATCTATACCCCCTGTATAAGTGGGAAATACCTAAGAAACAGTAACTCTAAGTAGGCATTTCTTTGGCAGGACATGTACAAGTGAATGAAACGCCTACCTTTGAGCAGGGAGCTTAGAAAAAGTCACAACCCTGCACACCCAAACAGGAAGCAGGGACTCCAGGCTGCTAAGTGACAGAAGTAGACATGGAAGAATCAGACCATTGGGTTGGTCTAGGGTTGATATTTTGCCATTTAGGTATGACTAGCCCATAGAGAAAGGAAAACAAAAGACCTTGGGCACATTGTCCCATTTACATTATCAGGAATCCATCAAGGATATATTTTATCAAGTATCCTATTAGTTGAATGGAGAATATAAAGTGACTTCCTCTAGAGCTAATTCTTTTTCTAAGAACTCTCTTTTTAAGCAATAATAGAACTGAAATACTCTAGGAGACTAGTTAAATCATTAATATGAGTAATGGTACAATTTCTTTAGTACTAGGTGTTCATATAATTTATGCTCATGAAATAAAAGATTAAATATTTTCAAAAGATGAATCTCTGTCTATTTCTGCCACCATTATCTCTTTAAAGATTTGAAATGCTATTTAATTGAATTGGAAGACGTACATGAAGAGTATTGAATGAAATGTAATGTAAAAATCTATGCAGGGCTTCCTGGTGGTCCAGGGCGGATACATTTTGACTCTGCTTAAAAACAAACCAATAAACTTTCTGCTTAAAAAAGTTATTGCCAAGTAATGTGTATTGACAGACCTCCTCAGCTACTCCCAGGGCCATATCTCATCCTCACTCCCTTTAACAGATGCTGGATTGCAGAGGTGAACGGGGGGACCTTTGAAAGGAGAAAAAGCACTATGAGGGAGAGTGAAGACTGGAACCATAGCCCCAACTCATCAATAACCTGAAGAAAGAGAAAGGTAGCCGTGCTCTTGAACCCACCATGTCTTAGCACCTTAAAAAAGTCAGTTCATCTCAATAACATGGCAAGCGACTGGACGAAGGAAAGAACGCTGCTCTAAGAGAAACGCTCATCCCCACCCTCATCCCCTCAGCCTGCAAGAGCTGTGCCCTAAGCAGGCATTTCTTTTCCTTTCCAAACAAAAGAAAAAACAAACAGAAGTTTAATAACATCTATACCCCCTGTATAAGTGGGAAATACCTAAGAAACAGTAACTCTAAGTAGGCATTTCTTTGGCAGGACATGTACAAGTGAATGAAACGCCTACCTTTGAGCAGGGAGCTTAGAAAAAGTCACAACCCTGCACACCCAAACAGGAAGCAGGGACTCCAGGCTGCTAAGTGACAGAAGTAGACATGGAAGAATCAGACCATTGGGTTGGTCTAGGGTTGATATTTTGCCATTTAGGTATGACTAGCCCATAGAGAAAGGAAAACAAAAGACCTTGGGCACATTGTCCCATTTACATTATCAGGAATCCATCAAGGATATATTTTATCAAGTATCCTATTAGTTGAATGGAGAATATAAAGTGACTTCCTCTAGAGCTAATTCTTTTTCTAAGAACTCTCTTTTTAAGCAATAATAGAACTGAAATACTCTAGGAGACTAGTTAAATCATTAATATGAGTAATGGTACAATTTCTTTAGTACTAGGTGTTCATATAATTTATGCTCATGAAATAAAAGATTAAATATTTTCAAAAGATGAATCTCTGTCTATTTCTGCCACCATTATCTCTTTAAAGATTTGAAATGCTATTTAATTGAATTGGAAGACGTACATGAAGAGTATTGAATGAAATGTAATGTAAAAATCTATGCAGGGCTTCCCTGGTGGTCCAGCGGATAAGGACACCGCCTTGCAGTGCAAGGGGTGCTGGTTCGATCTCTGGCCTGAGAAGATCCCACGTGCAGCGGAGCAGCTGGACCGATGTGTCCAATTACCGAGCCGGATCTCTGGAGCGCATGCGCCCAGAGTCGGTGCTCTGTGACAACAGAGGCCACCGCAATGGGAGGCCCACACGGGCCAAAGAACAAAGATGGATGAAAATGGACAAATGAAAGACCAATAGAAGTGGCCTGCCTGCTCCCCTCCCTCCCCACCCCACCCCCACCAAAATAAATAAATAAATCTTTAAAAAAAAAAAAAAATCTATGCAGTGCATGTGATTTATTTCCTCAAAGAATTTTCCTTCTCCCCAAAACCATTTACTTCATCTTTTACTGTAAGCATTTCCTATTTTGTTTTAGTTTCAATCCTTTCCAAATACTCTGATTTCAATTTAGGTCAGCAGATAAGGTATTAAATTCTACTATGTGCCAGTCATTTGGCTAGGCACTACAGGGAACAAAAATATAAATATGAATAAGAAATGTCCTGCTTTGAGGGAAATATTGGGGGAGATTAAACTCGTCTACAATCGAAATACAAAAATAGAGATGTCTCTAGGCACTCATGGAATTGAATATCATCTGAAAAACTGGCATAATCAGAATGACTCAGGACCACGATGACTAGAGTTAGTAAATCCTGTTGGGAGAAGGAAAGGGAAGATGGCATTTGTCTTTGGCTATCCTGCACTGTGCTAAGTGTTTCCCATATCTTATCTCATTTAATGATCCCAATAGTCCCATCTGACAAAGGAGTAAACAGAAACTCAGCATCATTAAGTCCCTTGCCCAAGACCACACAACTCTGTTTTGGTGTTGGAGACTAAATTCAAGCCTGGAAGAATCCACGCTCCTCCCAGTCCCCTTTGAGTAATGGTACAATTTCTTAATATGAGTAATGGTACAATTTCTTTAGTACTAGGTGTTCATATAATTTATGCTCATGAAATAAAAGATTAAATATTTTCAAAAGATGAATCTCTGTCTATTTCTGCCACCATTATCTCTTTAAAGATTTGAAATGCTATTTAATTGAATTGGAAGACGTACATGAAGAGTATTGAATGAAATGTAATGTAAAAATCTATGCAGGGCTTCCCTGGTGGTCCAGCGGATAAGGACACCGCCTTGCAGTGCAAGGGGTGCTGGTTCGATCTCTGGCCTGAGAAGATCCCACGTGCAGCGGAGCAGCTGGACCGATGTGTCCAATTACCGAGCCGGATCTCTGGAGCGCATGCGCCCAGAGTCGGTGCTCTGTGACAACAGAGGCCACCGCAATGGGAGGCCCACACGGGCCAAAGAACAAAGATGGATGAAAATGGACAAATGAAAGACCAATAGAAGTGGCCTGCCTGCTCCCCTCCCTCCCCACCCCACCCCCACCAAAATAAATAAATAAATCTTTAAAAAAAAAAAAAAATCTATGCAGTGCATGTGATTTATTTCCTCAAAGAATTTTCCTTCTCCCCAAAACCATTTACTTCATCTTTTACTGTAAGCATTTCCTATTTTGTTTTAGTTTCAATCCTTTCCAAATACTCTGATTTCAATTTAGGTCAGCAGATAAGGTATTAAATTCTACTATGTGCCAGTCATTTGGCTAGGCACTACAGGGAACAAAAATATAAATATGAATAAGAAATGTCCTGCTTTGAGGGAAATATTGGGGGAGATTAAACTCGTCTACAATCGAAATACAAAAATAGAGATGTCTCTAGGCACTCATGGAATTGAATATCATCTGAAAAACTGGCATAATCAGAATGACTCAGGACCACGATGACTAGAGTTAGTAAATCCTGTTGGGAGAAGGAAAGGGAAGATGGCATTTGTCTTTGGCTATCCTGCACTGTGCTAAGTGTTTCCCATATCTTATCTCATTTAATGATCCCAATAGTCCCATCTGACAAAGGAGTAAACAGAAACTCAGCATCATTAAGTCCCTTGCCCAAGACCACACAACTCTGTTTTGGTGTTGGAGACTAAATTCAAGCCTGGAAGAATCCACGCTCCTCCCAGTCCCCTTGAGGAAGGCAGCAGTATGAATTACAGTTGAATCAAGAGAAGGATTGGCAGCTCTTGACATCAATGTTTGAAAGACGGACTTTGGGTTATTAAAACTTTATAAACAGAAGGAAAAATCCACGGCAGTCATAGCCAATCTAGAGCCACCACTGAGCAAATCTGCAGGCAATTCGGTCAAAACGCCTATTTGGTAAATATGACTTTGTAGAAGCTTTGTTGGATTGTCAATGAGAGTAGCAAAAAAGGAAGTAACAAAGACACAAGGCTTACCTTTTAAAAAATCACTATGCCAATTTTTTAGCTTCTTTTTTTAAATTAAAAAAAAAATTATATTGCAGGGTAGTTGATTTACAATGATGTGTCAGTTTCAGGTGTACAGCAAAGTGAATCAGTTATGCACATGCACACACATATATATGCATACATAGATATATACTCTTTTTAGATTCTTTTCCCATCTAGGTAATTACAGAGCATTGAGTAGAGTTCCCCATACTATACAGTAGGTCCTTTTTAGTTACCTGTCTTATATACAGTAGTGTGTATATGTTAGTCCCAGTCTCCCAATTTACCCTTCTCCTGCTTTTACCCCCTAGTAACCATAAATTTGTTTTCTATGTCTGTGATTCTATTTCTCCTTGTACCCCATTTTATGATTCTGCATATAGGTAATACCATATAGTTCTCTTGACTTACTTCACTAAGTATGGCAGTCTCTAGGTCCATCCATGTTGCTGCAAATGGCATTATTTTGTTCTTTTTTATGGCTGAGTAATATTTTAGCTCCTTGACGATAGAAATTTACTTTTTACTCCAATGAGAAAAATTACTAATTATAATCAACATTGATTGCATACTCACTAATCTGAGGTCTGTACCGAATATATAGAGTCAGAGATGGAGATCATGGATTTAGAACCAGATTTAGAGGGTTCAACTCTCAGTTTCACCACCCATTACTTGTTACCTTCACCAAGTTACTTAGCCTCCTTGGGCCCTAATGTCCTCATCAGACTTTATAGTGTACAATAAATAAGCATCTAGTCAGATTAGCCATTATTATGGAGTGTTTAGCAACTACCCTGGGTCATGAGGGAGTTTCCTGAGTACATCCACCCATGAATAAACCCAGGCCTCCTTCCTTGGGGTGCACTGCAGGGTGGGGGTCACATACACAGAGTAGGAAGGATGGAGCCAAGTTCCAGAGCATGGTGGCTGTCACTGCTGTTGGAAGGCACTGTAAAATAAGGGGAAGTCTGTGGTAGAAGAAAAGTCCTCAGATGATGCCAAAGGGAAGTTGAGCTGGCAGAGCCACTGAGGCTGATCACAATTCTAGGGAAGTCAGGTGGTCTGCTCCCACTCATGCCTGGCTGCTCCCAAAATGCCTCACAGTGTCTCTGATAGCCAGACTCTGAAATAACCCCCAATGGCCCTCCTATTTTAGTAGTCATGAGCTCATACAGTCCCTTCCCACGTGGTATCAGGATTGATCTATGTAATAGGGCAGAAATGGTCCTATGACACATCCAAGATTAAGAAAGAAAAGACATTGTGACTTCTGTCTTAGTCTCTCTCTTTTAGATCACTTATTCTGGGACAAGCCAGCTGCCTTGTCTTGAGCATCCTGATGGTAAAGCTTACCTGGTGAGAAACTGAGGCTTCACACTAACAGCCATGTAAGTGAACTTGAAAATATTAGAGTCTCCAGTTCCAGTCAAGTTGTCAGAGGATAGCAGCCCAGTCCATTGTTTTATTGCAGTCAAGAATGAGAGAGAACCTGAACGGAAAAGCACCGAGCTAAGCCCCTCCCAGATTCCTAACACTCAGAAACTGAAATAATCAATATTTGTTTCCTGTGACTGCTAACTGTAGGTGTAAATTGTTAATGGACAATAGATCACCAGCAGTGTCCAGCAACAAAGAGCTTGTGGAGTTATCCCTCCTTCCTATGGGCTTTGTTCTGGATAAGTCTTGACTTCTCTCCAGTGACACGCTCTTCCCTACACGCGCACATGCATACACACACACGCACGTGCACACACTCCCATCCTTCTCTCTCAGCATCTTTTCTTTTGGTCATAGCCACGTGGCTTGTGGGGAACTTAGATTCCATTGATTGACTGGCATAGTCGTCTTAATGGGTCTGCATGTGTGCTAAGTCACTTCATTTGTGCCCAACTTCTTGCCTCCCTGTGGACTATAGCCTGCCAGGCTCCTCTGCCCATGGAATTCTTCAGGCAAGAATACTGGAGTGGGTTACCATGCCCTTCCCCAGGAAATCTTCCTGACCCAGGGATCAAACCCACGTCTCCTACAGCTCCTGCATTGCGGGTGGATTCTTTACCACTGAGCCACCGGGGAAGTCCCCTTAATGAATTTAAGGGCTTCCCAACTAGGGAGGCACTTTTTCTCTCTTTTTTCCTCTTGTCCTCCCTCCCTGACTCTACTTCAAGGCGTGGACCACAGGGAACAGTTCTAGGAAGGAATTTTGCTAATAACTTTGAGTTAATATATCCTAGCCAGACTCTGAAATAACCCCCAATGGCCCTCCTATTTTAGTAGTCATGAGCTCATACAGTCCCTTCCACGTGGTATCAGGATTGATCTATGTAATAGGGCAGAAATGGTCCTATGACACATCCAAGATTAAGAAAGAAAAGACATTGTGACTTCTGTCTTAGTCTCTCTCTTTAGATCACTTATTCTGGGACAAGCCAGCTGCCTTGTCTTGAGCATCCTGATGGTAAAGCTTACCTGGTGAGAAACTGAGGCTTCACACTAACAGCCATGTAAGTGAACTTGAAAATATTAGAGTCTCCAGTTCCAGTCAAGTTGTCAGAGGATAGCAGCCCAGTCCATTGTTTTATTGCAGTCAAGAATGAGAGAGAACCTGAACGGAAAAGCACCGAGCTAAGCCCCTCCCAGATTCCTAACACTCAGAAACTGAAATAATCAATATTTGTTTCCTGTGACTGCTAACTGTAGGTGTAAATTGTTAATGGACAATAGATCACCAGCAGTGTCCAGCAACAAAGAGCTTGTGGAGTTATCCCTCCTTCCTATGGGCTTTGTTCTGGATAAGTCTTGACTTCTCTCCAGTGACACGCTCTTCCCTACACGCGCACATGCATACACACACACGCACGTGCACACACTCCCATCCTTCTCTCTCAGCATCTTTTCTTTTGGTCATAGCCACGTGGCTTGTGGGGAACTTAGATTCCATTGATTGACTGGCATAGTCGTCTTAATGGGTCTGCATGTGTGCTAAGTCACTTCATTTGTGCCCAACTTCTTGCCTCCCTGTGGACTATAGCCTGCCAGGCTCCTCTGCCCATGGAATTCTTCAGGCAAGAATACTGGAGTGGGTTACCATGCCCTTCCCCAGGAAATCTTCCTGACCCAGGGATCAAACCCACGTCTCCTACAGCTCCTGCATTGCGGGTGGATTCTTTACCACTGAGCCACCGGGGAAGTCCCCTTAATGAATTTAAGGGCTTCCCAACTAGGGAGGCACTTTTTCTCTCTTTTTTCCTCTTGTCCTCCCTCCCTGACTCTACTTCAAGGCGTGGACCACAGGGAACAGTTCTAGGAAGGAATTTTGCTAATAACTTTGAGTTAATATATCAAAAACTTTATTCCACCAAGTGCACGGTATCCTTTAATAACCATATAAGATGGGTGTTCTTCTTATCCCTATTTTCTGACAAAGAGTTAGCTTGCTTTAGGTCATGTAGCTGGTAGATAGCCTATTCAGGATTAAACCCCAAGTTTGGCTGACTCTAGAAACTATGCTTTTAATTATCAGGCAATATCCCCTCCTTATACCAATTATTGCAATGTGTGATATTAGAATCAAATGAAAAGATGAGATTGGTGGAATCTGCATATCCACAGTAAAATATAGCACCTACAACAAATCATTACTGAATATGAATTCCTAGAAATATTTACTTATTCTAGGTCCAGTCAAGCAGCTGACCTCTCCCCTTATGTTTCAAACTTGTTTGTGGAGTAGGATAAAACACCTTCCTAGGCAAGCTCCTATGTATCACACCAAGCAAACAATTTGGCTAAAAGCAGACATAGCAAAAAAAAAAAAAAAAAAAAAAGCAGACATAGCAGTGGGAGAGGTTCTCTGACTTCACGCCAGACCCAGTTGAAACCCTTACAACGCATTCCCTTCCCTTCTCCACAGTGGCTCTCACATGTTCTTCTCTGTCTGCGAATCTACAGCCATCCTTCCCACCCACTTCACTCTCAGCAAGTGGTTCCACAACCACCGAGAGGGAAAGTACAAGACACCCTAGATAACCACCCTGGATTCCTACCAGCCTCCTGCAGCCGGGCTCCCACCAGACACACCCCGTCCTTCTCCTCTGTGGTTACAGAGGAAGGCTCCCTCTTCCTCTCTGCCCCTGAAGCCCCTGCCTGTCCTTTGTATCCCAAACCCTCCCAATAGATTTCTCAGGAATCAATTGTTTCCTTCTCTCTTCACTGTTTACCTTTCCCTCCCCAAGGAAATCCTTTCATCCGTATTTTAAAATGCTTGTCTCAGCTTAATAAAAGCAAAACAAACAAGCACCTCCCATGGTCTCTGCTCTTTCTCTCTTCCCCTTCTCAGCTGCTTGTCTGAAGGAGCTGTCTACTCTTGGTTTGGCTAATTCTTTACCTCCCACACACTCCTCACCCTCACCACTCAGTTCATGCCATCAGCATTTTTTCTCAAGCTACATCACCAAGGACACCAATGATCTCCTTATTGTAAAATCCTAGGACACTGCTCACTACATTCATTTCTTCCCCTCTCAGGGTCTGATACTATTTTTTACCATCTCTTGAACTGCTTTCTTTGCCTGGTTGGACTGTCTTTGTACCTCTCTAGCTGTACTTCTTGTAAGTTCCCCTTCCATTGGCCTTCCTTTTCTCTTGGAGCTCTGTCTTGGGTCTTTTTCATTTCTCGATTTGTACTCCATTTCCAGTAAGTACGGACGGTTACACCTTTAACTATCTCTGGAATCCACTCACTTATTTTCATTTCCTCCACCACTGCCTACGCCAAGCCCTGTGTCCCAGCATCTCCTGACTGGTTTGCTTGCCTCCAGTCTTGCCCTTCTCTAACCCATTCTTTATCCTGCAGCCAGGGTGATCTTGCTAAAGTACAAAATTTTCAAGACAAAACCCTAACTTCCTGGCCTGGCATGTGTGGCCTCTTGTGACCTGGCCATCTGGCCACCAAGCTCTCTCTCCTTTGTGCCCTCTCCCCCTGAGAAAGTCTTCTAACTGGCCTCCATGAACTGATGCTGAATCCTGGGCTAGGAATCTGTCCTTGGTCTCAGTCTAACTAACTCTTTCTCTTGGACATCTCCCCTCCACCAGCTTATAGGCCTGTGGGTTTCTGTTGTGGAGTAGGCTGAAAACCCTACTCTGGATTAGCCAGGCAGGCTTTTGAGTCTCATGCGAACCAGAGAAATTGGTGAAAAATGTATGTCATAGTGATGGATCGCTTGAGCCAATACATCTCTTAAATGCTTTCTGATTGTCTTCATTTCCTTCAATCATAGAACATCTGTTTTTTCTCTTTAAACTCAAGAGTTTTGAGACCATGACCATCAAGTACACTAGTTCAGAATTTGGACTCTGAAGCAAGGCTGATTCACAGTCAGACTCTGCGATATCCTAATTTCATGACATTAGATGACTTGCTAATCGGTGCCTTAGTTTTGTCATCTGCAAAATGGAGATGACGAAGTACTTACCTCATCAATCTGTTGTTAAGATGAAATGTGAAAAGCTAAGTAAATAGCAAGCACCCACAAGAGGACTATTATTACTTTTAAAAAATAATTTTATTTACGTATTTTTATTTATTTTTGGCTTCTTGGCTCCCAGGCTCTAGAGCACAGGTTCAGCAGTTGTGGTGCACAGGCTGAGATGTTCCCACAGCATGTAGGATCTTCTTGGACCAGGGATGGAACCCTTGTCTCCTGCATTGGCAGGCAGATTCTTTACTACTGAGCCAGCAGGGAAGCTCTGTTATTACTTTTGAAGGTAGGTGCAGTACCATCTATTTCCATAGAGCTACTCACTATGAAATGAATAAATGAAGGAATGTTTGTATCTAAATTTTGTCATTCGAATTCTTAATGTTAACTCAAAAGTGAATAATAAAATAAGCTAAACACCATGCATACAAATTACACCGACACTGGTCACTTGAAGCTTTTTGGAAATGAGGTCATTCTATTTCTACCCAAGCATTCAGGGAATTACACTCCCAGAGGAGGGAGGTCTGAGTCAAACAGGACACCTCAAGGTTCTTGAAAGCATCATGACTGACTCTGAGGTAATGTCTTCTTTACATAAATGTGACTGTTAAAAACAAGGAAACATTAAGGTAACTGTTCTAACTTGTTTTCCAGTAATTTAAGACAACTGGGCCTTCCATTCTGCCAGTGTCACAGACACCTGTAATCTCATCCTGCTCAAGGGGAGGGCTGTGTTTTGAGGGTTCTTTTCCTTCCAGAGACCTAGAACCAAGACTTTAGTTCAAATTTTACAAACTTCTGTGATTTAAAAGTCAGCTTTTGGACTTCCCTGGTGACCCAGTGGTCTGGGACACAGGTGTGATCCCTAGACCAGGAAGATCCTACAGGCCGTGGAGCAACTAAGCAACAACTACTGAGCCTGGGCTCTAGAGCCCTTGAGCCTCTCTGCAACAAACCACTGCAATGAGAAGCCCACCCCCTCCACCTAGAGAGAGCCTGTGTGCAGCAACAAAGACTCATCATAGCCCATAAAAGCTCCCCAAAGTCAGTTTTCTTTTGTTAATTTTGGCCTCTTTTTTTTGGCTTTTCATGTATTTATTTTCAGCCATCTTTATTCTTTGGCCTGTGTGGGCCTCCCATTGCAGTGGCCTCTCTCATCTCAGAGCACCAGCTCTGGGTGCATGCACTCCAAAGCGCTGGCTCCAAAGCACTGGCTCTGCAAGTAGACACACTGGTCCAGCCACTCCGTGGTACATGGGATTTTCCCAGGCCAGGGATCGAACCAGTGCCGCTTGCACTGCAAGGCAGACTCTTTACCCACTGGACCACCAAAGTCAGTTTTTAACAACAAAAGTAGTGCCACCAGAGGCTGTTTGATCAAGGGAGAGATGAAAGCAGAATACAATTATTTAACAAAGGTGGATTTGTTCCCAAAGAAACAGTTGAAGAGGGAGCTGAGGTGACCTAAGGGAAGTTTCAGAGTAGGAGAAAAAATTGGACCAGACATATATGCATGGCACCGACCTGCCAAATGTGTGTGTATGTGTATGCATGTGTGCATGCTAAGTCACTTCAGTCATGTCCAATTCTGTGTAACCCTATGGACTGTAGCCTGCCAGGCTCCTCTGTCCATGGAATTCTCCTGACCGGAACACTAGAGTGGGGTGCCATGTTCTCCTCCAGGGAGGAGTGACCCTGGGTCTTAGTGACCCAGGGATCAAACCCATGTCTCATGTCTCCTGCGTTGGAAGATGTGCTCGTTATCACTAGCGCCACCTGGGAAGCCCATGTATGTATACGCCTATGTAAATAAACATGGATCCCAGTCTTATCACTCTTTGCCTTTCTTGTTGGCCTCCTGCCTCTTCTAGGGCCAGAGAGACACTGACACAGTATTTCTGTCTTCATAAAGGAAGGCTGGCATCTAGGGAAATGACCTTGATAGACTGAACTATAAATACAATATTAATCAGAGCAATTTGCTCTTGAATTGTTCCCCCTTTCCCATTATCCCAAAGCAACTCTAGGAGAGAAGTGAAAAAGCACATTCCCTAGTCATTTAGTGAGTGTGCGAGGAAAGGTCGAAGATTCCAACACAGTCGAAAGATTCCAACCTGAGTCCTGCTTCCAGAGAAAATTTTCCCCAAGATCGACTACATCTAAAGAGATCCCATAAATCCCATAGATCCCTGGGCCAAAGGGTTTCTGTCTTGGTATCATAGAGCAAGGTTTTCAGAAAAATAAGGTTAGGGGTTTGAAAAACATATAACTACTTATCTCTACTCCCTGAACAACCGTGAATCCAAGACCAACTGTCTTGCAAACGTCTGTCTTCCAGCATGTCTGGGGTGGGGAGAAGCTTAAGAAAGAGGGCCAGGGGCTTCCCTGGTGGCCCAGTGGGTAAGGATACCAACTTGCAGTGCAAGGGGCACTGGTTGGATCCCTGGCCTGGGAAGATCCCATGTACCGCGGAGCGGCTGGACCAGTGTGTCTAACTACCTAGCCGGAGCTCTGGAGCGCACGTGCCCGGAGCTGGTGCTCTGCAACTCGAGAGGCTGCTGCAATGGGAGGCCCACACAGGCCAAAGAACAAAGAGAAAAAGAAAAAGATAAGTGAATGGAAGATCAATAGAAGTGGCCAAAAAAAAAAAAAAAGAGGGCTAGTCTATTGCCATTAATGGGTAATGGAAACAGCTACTTACAATCAGACGCTATTGGTAAGAGGAGCACATTACGTTTGTCTGTTCTATACTCTCTTTGGTTGTGAGCATTCTTTTTCAGGTCAAATAATTGCTTGATTTCAACAAGTCCAGCACGCTAAATATCCCCCTAATAAAGGTCATCAAGTGGACATTCCACCTAGTGAAAAGAATATTTTCGGCATAAAGATTGAACCTAACGAGCAGCACTTGGTCCTCCAGGCCTAAGAGCCTCTGTAGCCAATTCAGCAGCTGCTTTACAAGTCAAAAGCTCGCTTTCAGCTGCCAGCTCTGGGCCTCCACGTGAGCCTGGGGAGCTCTGCCTCTAGTGACCCGCTGAGTAATAAAGGTTTGTGGAGTTGCTTTGTTTCTTTCTTTCTTTTGCTTTTTTTGGTTTTTAAATCAGATCTAAGCTGACAGTCTTTATGATGAAGGGGAGGGCCAGGGCAAGTTAAAATCCACCTCCAGCTCCGCGGGGAATGAAGACGCTGAGGCTCATTCCTGTCAGCAGGTGTGAGTCAGACACACGGGGAGCAGCGAAATTGAGTAAGAAGGTGCCATTTTGTCATCAATGTTCCCACCACCACCGCACAGAAATAAATAGTTGGGGAAAATGATCCAGGATAAAAGAGTGATCCGGCTGGGAGTCAGACTGAATAGAAGGCTCTCACTGAATACTGCTTCATTATGCAACTTTTCTTTTCACTGAGGGATTCCAGTTCTTGGTGGAACCAATCGTGACGAGGAAGCACTGACAGCCCTGGGAACCAGCAACGCCCGCCTTTGATTCGTTGCTTTGAAGCTCAGTCCTACCACTGCATTGTTAGTCGAGGGTAAGCAAGTGAACTTGAATCTCAGTTTTTAAAATCTGGGTCTGTAGGGTAGCCTTTGTCTCTAGATTAATGTTGACGTGTGATGCCTGAGTACGTATCATGCCTGAGTTGAGGATACCATCATGTTACTTTTTTTTTCCATCATGGTTCTTTTTACCCATCCCCCATTCTTCTCCAGAGGTACTCTCCTTGTCCTCTTGTTTTGTTTATCTCTTTTGGGGCTTCCCTGATGGTTCAGATGGTAAAAATTTCACCTGCAATTCAGGAGACCCGGGTTCCATCCCTGGGTCAGGAAGATCCCCTGGAGAAGGGAATGACTGGCTATACGCACTCTCTTGCCTGGAGAACTCCAGGCACAGAGAAGCCTGGCAGGCTACAGTCCATTGGGTTACGAAGAGTTGGACACGACTGAGCGACTAAGGACATACATACATTTATTTATTTGGGCTGCACTGCATGGCTTGTGGGATCTTAGTTCCCTGACCAGGAATTGACTCCAGGCCCACAGCAATGAAAGCATGGTGTCCCAGCTACTGAACCTCCAGGGAATTCCCTTTTCTTTGTTTCACACTAAGGATTTGCCTTTCCATCTCTTTTCTTCTGGTCCCTGCCTGGATGGATGGCAATTCGCAAGATGTTCAGCCCACACTAAAAAAGCATCAAAGGAACCTAAACAGACCCAGTTTAGGTTTAGACTCGGATCCTAAACTGTCTCATAACCAGTTTTCTAGTGAAAAAGATCAGAATTTAACCTCACCACTCCATTCTATATCATTTATAATTTCTGTATGCTTAAGCTTTAACTGTTTCATAGCCAAATGTAGTTCATTTGAAATTAATTTTGAAAAGAGGGCCTGCAATTCATTCCAGACAATGGGAGAATTTCTAGAGATCCTTTCACTTGTTTTGTCATAAAGTCCAGAATTTTAAACAGAAAATTCCACCAAATATAATTTTAAAGTTCTGTGGTTTTCAATGGAAAGTGTACCTGGAACATATTTTGGGGCCCCACTCCAGATCCACTAAAGCAGAATCTCCAGGGTGCTTGGGCCAGTGAACTGACAAACTTGCCACCGTGTGATTCTGATTCATGCACTTGGATAGAACCACAGAGAAAGTTACTCGGATCAAAGGGGCTCCAAGGGACCCTGGTGCAGCCCTTCCTTTCTCAAGTTGCTCAGGCCAAGAGCCTTGGTGTCATTCTTAACCTTTATTTCCACACCTCATATCCAATCCATCAGCAAATCTTGTTGGCTCTGTCTTCTTTCAAAATGCACCTAGGGAAAAAGAGAGATGTGTTCATATACCTAGGATTCATCACTTTTACTGATACTCTAACACAGTCATTTTTCTATCAAGAAGCTATAGTGATTCTGTGAAAATTTAAGTCTAATCATTTGCTTTCTCTGCTCTAAAACCTCCTGTGGCTTCCCTTTCACTCAGAGTCAAAGGCAATGTTCGGACCGTGGCCTTCAGCACTCTGCTGACCACCAGCCCCCTTTCTGCCCTCTCCTCCTGTCCCCTGCTGTTCTAACCACTGGGCCCCCCTTGCTGCCCTAGGCATGTTCACGGCTCAGGTCCTGCGTATGGGCTCTTCTCTCTTTCAAAACAGCTGTCCTCTGCAGGCATCCACGTGGCTAGCTC
Organism: Tragulus kanchil; assembly: GCA_022376925.1. Taxonomy (NCBI): domain Eukaryota; kingdom Metazoa; phylum Chordata; class Mammalia; order Artiodactyla; family Tragulidae; genus Tragulus; species Tragulus kanchil. The sequence goes on from JAIOJX010000024.1 coordinate 26,384,474, forward strand.
TATCAGCTCCATCAAGTCCTTGTTCATGTGGTCTTCTCAATGACCTCTTCATGGCCCCTCTGGCTGATCTAGGGTGGCCTTGGCCTACAGGATCCTGAAGCAGGGCTTGGGTTTCCAGCTGGAGGAAGAGGCTGGGTCGTGGTAGTGAGAGCCTCAGGGTTTAGTCACTAGACCAGGGGTCCGTGACAAGGGCCCTGGCCCTTCGGCTTTGCAGAAAAGAATTTCTACAAAGACGGAAATTAGTGAAACAAGTGAAATATTTATTAGGAGAAAAAAAAGAGTACAGTGTGGATAGACACATGGACAGGCTCAGGGAGAGTGCCGCTGAGCTGTACCCTTGTGGCAGTTTTAATTAATTTTATGGGGCATCTCTTCCAGGTTTCTGTGGGCCAATCTGTTGGATTTACCTGGTTCACAGTCCATATTTGGTACATCTCAGGATCCTCTCATGTGGGTGCACACATCTCTTAGCCAAGATGGATTCTCCTGGAAACCCACACAGGTAAAGCATTCTTTGACATTTCCCCTTTGACTTTCAAGGAGCTTTTCTGCACATGTGTGGTTGGGGAGGTTTCCTGACTTTGAGAAATATGTGGTCTGGGCAGGGCCCAGCCTCCCCCCCCCTTCATTTCCCTGCTATTCTCATCTTGGAGTTCTCAATCCACAGGGAACCCTGGGGAGGGGTGGTGAGGGGAGGGGAGCATCTACCTCCTGTCTTGTGCCACCCTATTTCCTTTATCCCAGCTTTCCTGGTTGCTCTTACTCTGATCTACTTTTCCTTTCTTCCCCAAAGCACTTATCACCTTTCTATATATAATGTATTTACTGTGTTTTGCTTGTTGTTGATCTTTCCTGGCTGGAATAGAAGCCCCATAGAGCCAGAATCTGTATTTGTTTTGTTTCCTAACGTATCCCAAGTGCCCAGAACACTACAAAGCACATTTCTAAAGTAAATGTTTTTCTGCCCTCTCCTCCTGTCCCCTGCTGTTCTAACCACTGGGCCCCCCTTGCTGCCCTAGGCATGTTCACGGCTCAGGTCCTGCGTATGGGCTCTTCTCTCTTTCAAAACAGCTGTCCTCTGCAGGCATCCACGTGGCTAGCTCTATCAGCTCCATCAAGTCCTTGTTCATGTGGTCTTCTCAATGACCTCTTCATGGCCCCTCTGGCTGATCTAGGGTGGCCTTGGCCTACAGGATCCTGAAGCAGGGCTTGGGTTTCCAGCTGGAGGAAGAGGCTGGGTCGTGGTAGTGAGAGCCTCAGGGTTTAGTCACTAGACCAGGGGTCCGTGACAAGGGCCCTGGCCCTTCGGCTTTGCAGAAAAGAATTTCTACAAAGACGGAAATTAGTGAAACAAGTGAAATATTTATTAGGAGAAAAAAAAGAGTACAGTGTGGATAGACACATGGACAGGCTCAGGGAGAGTGCCGCTGAGCTGTACCCTTGTGGCAGTTTTAATTAATTTTATGGGGCATCTCTTCCAGGTTTCTGTGGGCCAATCTGTTGGATTTACCTGGTTCACAGTCCATATTTGGTACATCTCAGGATCCTCTCATGTGGGTGCACACATCTCTTAGCCAAGATGGATTCTCCTGGAAACCCACACAGGTAAAGCATTCTTTGACATTTCCCCTTTGACTTTCAAGGAGCTTTTCTGCACATGTGTGGTTGGGGAGGTTTCCTGACTTTGAGAAATATGTGGTCTGGGCAGGGCCCAGCCTCCCCCCCCCTTCATTTCCCTGCTATTCTCATCTTGGAGTTCTCAATCCACAGGGAACCCTGGGGAGGGGTGGTGAGGGGAGGGGAGCATCTACCTCCTGTCTTGTGCCACCCTATTTCCTTTATCCCAGCTTTCCTGGTTGCTCTTACTCTGATCTACTTTTCCTTTCTTCCCCAAAGCACTTATCACCTTTCTATATATAATGTATTTACTGTGTTTTGCTTGTTGTTGATCTTTCCTGGCTGGAATAGAAGCCCCATAGAGCCAGAATCTGTATTTGTTTTGTTTCCTAACGTATCCCAAGTGCCCAGAACACTACAAAGCACATAGTAAATGCTCAATAAATATCTGTAGCATTTAATGAATACAAATTCTTGAACCTGGAGAGAGCAAACTAAGTGCAGAATGATGCCTCCATGAAGTTCGATTCTAATTGGGCTGACTGCTGTGGGGACAATCAGAGCTTACCCGAGAGTTTAAGACCTTTGTGGTCCTTTTGCTGCAAATGCCATGAAATAGGTTACTCTTGTTTTTCAAATCAGGAGCTGAGAGTTACTGAACTTCATCTGTGCTGACAACCAACAGACAGCTAAATCAAATCACTGCTAGAAATTTTAATTTAGCTTCATGTTTGTGTGTTATGTATTATTATGGAGGAAAAGGGGGCAAAACAGAATATGGCTTTAGTCCTGGGAACTCAAGCTTCTACCAGATGGGTAGGGGTCAAAACGCAAACTGTCAGAAGGTCCTCTCTGAAATGCGTTAGAAACACAATTCATTGCAGAGAACCTTTTTTAAAAGAGGGAGATTCCACTTCAATATCTATTTTTATTTTATTGGACATTATTATGATCTCCCCCCAAAATGGTTCGGCCAGTAGGGCAGAGAGATCAAGAGCCTCAGGATAGCTTTCGGAGGCGGTAGCCCTCACCCCACTACCCCGGTGGAAACAGCCTCTGGAACCTTCCCCCTCCCAGGACAATGCTCTTAATTAGCCGCATGGTATTTCTCTGAGAACAAAAGCTCCCCAACCCTCACAGGAAAAGCTTTTCCAGGAGATATCTCATTGGGGAAGCGCCAGGCACACAACAGGCAGAGAAGAACAGACAGGCTGTTCTGAGCTCTGCAAAGAGACACAAGCTCTGGATTCCCGCGGGAGCTGCAGAGGTTAGCCAGCACATTTTTTCTCCTCGTGAGGAGCATGTGCCTCACGTATCCTGAGGTGGCCAACTTGAGAGGCCCCCTTCTCCATCCTCTCTCTCCCGGCAACGTGTGCTGGGGCGAGGCAAGGTGGGGAGGAGGAGGGTTGTTAGGGACCTTGGAGGTGGGTGGCAAAATCAGTTGGAACCATCTCCAGAACCAAGCATCTGGGGAGCAGGAGGGAAGGAACTGGGAGTTTATTTCAGGTGACAGACATAGAGCAGGCCCCTATTTTTTCCTGCGACTAGAATAATATTTCTGGAACAGGGAGACTTGAATCATATGTCTCTTCATATCACTGTGTGGGAAGTCTCAATTACCAGCCTAACAATGGAAGGGATGCGGGTGCTTTTAGGACTTGGTGGGGGCCCAGCAATGGAGTCTGCAAGCTTGCCAGGGGAGGTGGGAGGTGTTCGATGGGAGAGTGCAAGCAGAAAAGGCAATTTAGGGCAAAAGGATGACCTCACCTGAGCCTGTTGAGGGAGCAAAGGGGAGAGGGCTGAGTCTTTCCAATAACAACGTTGCCTTCCCTTCCACCCCTTATGAAATGTGCATTTTGAAAAACAGAGGAAAAAAAAAAAATCTTAAGTGCCTCTTCCTGAGTAAGTCCACTGTCAGGAAAGGAAAATCCAAACTGCTCAAATAGTCTATTTTTGTGCCCAGAGGCTCCAGGCCCTGCACACAGACTCTTCCTTACGCCGAAGGAAAGGAAACTGGACGTGAGGCCTCCCAGTCACAGCGGCCAAAACTGAGGAACCTGTATTATTTGAAGATCTGGGCCCTGTACAACCTCGATTTTAGGAAATCAGGATACATTGCAGGGTGCTTTGGGACTGGCCTGAGTGGCATTCATGGGGGAGGGGTGGGGAGAGAAATAAAAAAAAAAAACTTCTCTGATTCTTCTGTAGGCACACAGTTGTGGCCCTTGATTTTAATTGAAAATTTCAATCAGTTGTTTCAGTGTGATACTTCTAGGTGTTCACATTTATTGCTCCCACCTGCCTCTGGGCTACCAGGCAGATAAGAAACAGAGGCCTGATTAAGAGTTTTGAGGCATAGCCCAAGCCAAAGTCCCAAGTCAGTAATAAGCATAATAAAACGGCGGTCACCTTGGTAGATAAGGCCTCCTTTTGTGCATTTTGCTGTAAATTGTCTACATCACTTGCAGCTTCTCCTCTGTACAGCCTTTTAACCAGTTCAAGGGCGGTGCTTAGGGCATCCAACTAAGGAAATGGGGCTCAGATCAACCCCCCTTTCCATTCAGCATGGCCCTGCCTCCCTGTCCGCTCTGCGGGAGACAGCCTTCAGTGAGGACCACAGGCTACGCAGAAGCGCAGGCCAGCTTGGGACAGTCACACCTCCCAGGCTATTCCTGTCTCCTCTGCTATCTGGCCTGTAAAGCTGACCTTAAAAAGAGACCTCCGCTTTTAAAGTGTTTCCTGGGGAGTTGGTGACTGGGCATGGAGGAAGGAAATGAGAGAGGTCAGTTAAAGGGAGAGACTGATTCTTTATTGGCTTATTAACAATGACCCTGGTGCAGGCAGAGCCTCCTAAAACTGCAGATCCGACCCTGGCACTACCCTGCACATAATCCTTCAATGGGTCCCCAGCACGGTTGGGATAATGTCTCCATGTTCCCTTCACAGCAGCTCCTCATGAGCTGGTCTCCTGAGCTAGTCTCCTGAGCTGGTCTCGTGAGCTCACCTTGCTCCCCTCAACACTGGTGAGCACACTTCTGCCCTGCCTCCCCAGTTCCACCAAGTGAATTTCTTTCCAGAGCCTTAAATATCTGCTTCTTCTCTTCCCAACTTTCCAGCATGCCTTTCCTTGCTGCTCCTGACTGATCCTTTCGTTCTTCCATTGAACATTTCTATTCCAGGACGCCTTCCTTCGCTGCCATGACTCTGAGGCAGGTTTCTCCACTATGAGCTCCCACAAGCCTTCTCCTAAACCTATCACTTACACACCACTTTGTAATTACATCTTCGTTTGTCTGTCTGCCTTGCTGGATGGTAAACACCCGAGGGCAACACTAAGGCGTCTGTCTTGCCCACCGTTTTTTATTCCCCAGTGCACGGGCCAGTGCCTGGCATGTCATAGTGCCCCACAAGGACATGTTGAATAAACGGGCATTGTGCCAGCACGACAAGACGTCGCCACGGTCCTCCCCAGATTTGTATTTGCATGTTTATTTAAGTGTCTGCTAAGCCACCAGGAAGAGCCCTGAATTAAAAAGACACGTTTTCTGTGGTGTCCAAGAACCAATGAACTAGGCAAAGCGAAGAGGGTCTCGGCGTGTTGGGGTCGTTTGCCTTGTTCTTTTGTCCTTGGGCACCACATGTTCAGACTTCCCTGGTGGTCCTGTGGCTAAGACTGTGTTCTCTCCATGCAGGGAGCCAGTGTTTGATCTCTAGGAAACAAGATCCTATATGTTTAAATGTTCAAATGCTGCCACTTGAAGATCTCATGTTCTACAAGTAAGATCCCTCCAGCCAAATAAAGAAATTGATATTAAAAAAGAAATGACATGTGTTGGGCTGCCCTAGACCTCCCTTATCCTTTTCCATGATGCCTTCCCAGGGATCCTGATGTGCAATTCTCTCAGACAGCTCAGGGCCATGGGTGGAGTTTTATGCAGATCCGACCCTGGCACTACCCTGCACATAATCCTTCAATGGGTCCCCAGCACGGTTGGGATAATGTCTCCATGTTCCCTTCACAGCAGCTCCTCATGAGCTGGTCTCCTGAGCTAGTCTCCTGAGCTGGTCTCGTGAGCTCACCTTGCTCCCCTCAACACTGGTGAGCACACTTCTGCCCTGCCTCCCAGTTCCACCAAGTGAATTTCTTTCCAGAGCCTTAAATATCTGCTTCTTCTCTTCCCAACTTTCCAGCATGCCTTTCCTTGCTGCTCCTGACTGATCCTTTCGTTCTTCCATTGAACATTTCTATTCCAGGACGCCTTCCTTCGCTGCCATGACTCTGAGGCAGGTTTCTCCACTATGAGCTCCCACAAGCCTTCTCCTAAACCTATCACTTACACACCACTTTGTAATTACATCTTCGTTTGTCTGTCTGCCTTGCTGGATGGTAAACACCCGAGGGCAACACTAAGGCGTCTGTCTTGCCCACCGTTTTTTATTCCCCAGTGCACGGGCCAGTGCCTGGCATGTCATAGTGCCCCACAAGGACATGTTGAATAAACGGGCATTGTGCCAGCACGACAAGACGTCGCCACGGTCCTCCCCAGATTTGTATTTGCATGTTTATTTAAGTGTCTGCTAAGCCACCAGGAAGAGCCCTGAATTAAAAAGACACGTTTTCTGTGGTGTCCAAGAACCAATGAACTAGGCAAACGAAGAGGGTCTCGGCGTGTTGGGGTCGTTTGCCTTGTTCTTTTGTCCTTGGGCACCACATGTTCAGACTTCCCTGGTGGTCCTGTGGCTAAGACTGTGTTCTCTCCATGCAGGGAGCCAGTGTTTGATCTCTAGGAAACAAGATCCTATATGTTTAAATGTTCAAATGCTGCCACTTGAAGATCTCATGTTCTACAAGTAAGATCCCTCCAGCCAAATAAAGAAATTGATATTAAAAAAGAAATGACATGTGTTGGGCTGCCCTAGACCTCCCTTATCCTTTTCCATGATGCCTTCCCAGGGATCCTGATGTGCAATTCTCTCAGACAGCTCAGGGCCATGGGTGGAGTTTTATGCATATACTGGTACCTGTTTGTGTCAGATGTAATCATGTATCCTCTTTCATTCATTTGAAAATTAATTTACAATTAATTATATGTATTTTCAAATGGTTTCATAGGTAGACTTTATCTTTCCCACATTTTTCTTTAGAGTAGGAAGAATGTCTTCTCTGAGCAATTTTTTTAACACTTCATGTTGTTCACTATTTGTGTTTAATGAATCAACACAGGATGCCAAAGTCAAAATTTTCTTCAGGAACTGAATTTATTACGGCGCCATGGTGGAAATGCCTGCTAGATGTATTTGGTGATGGACTGTTTCTTAAAGGAAACTGAGGTTCCAGGATGGGCTTGGAAACCGTAGCCCAGAACTATGAGGGTGCCACCATCCTGGTCCATTGGCAGGAGGCTTACATACAGCCTGGGGAAAATGTTGTTCCAGGGTGCCCTCTAGTGATCCAAGGCACCGCTAGGTCGGAAGTCAGGGCCAGAGGCTTTTTGAACATTAGCAGGCAGCAGGATGGGGCGGGAGGAGGGGGAGGGGTACTAATAAAACTACAGATGCCAGACTGCCATGGCATCTGGGAGACCAGTCCTTCTCATCAGCACATTCAGGGATCTGAGGCACAGTCCACAGATCACACTTTGTCGAATACCAACTAGCTGATGCCCATCAGAAAAGACATTTCAGCTGTGTTGTCTGAGAACACTCAGTCTCATTTTCCTGCTGGAAGGGCTGGATCGCTGATTCCTGGCTGACTCTTCAGGTGTGGATGTGAGTGAGAAAGAGGAGACAGAGACATAGCCTAGACCTCTGGTATGAAATGCAGTCCAGGATACGCACGAAGAGTCAGGAGCCTCTTATTAGCTGGACCACTAAGCAAACGTTTTAGGGAGATTGTGTGATTCATTACTTCTCTTGAGGTTTGTTTTCCAGTCTAATGCAGGGAAGACCCTCTCCTCTTGCTGTGCCCTTCCCAGCAATGGGTTCTTACTGAGCACGTGCTCCATGGCCAACACTGTCAGATTGTTCACGTATGTCAGTATATCGTCTCTGGAGGTCCCTGGAATCATCCCAAGTGAGGCATGCCTTACGCCCTACAAGCAGGGGGAAAGACTGCAGGACAACATGTTCAAGCATAGGCACCCACTAGAAGCTGCTTTCCTGGGTTCTATGCTCATGCGTTATTAGGCAGACTCACTAGCAAGATAAATAGAGCAAAAACCATATCCTTTTCTCTATGGTAAAGGAGCTAGTTCCTGCTATGTAACCAAATAACATCCATCAATGGTAAAAATAAAAATTGCATCTCTGATTCTCTATCGGTTTAGTCCTCCCTTGGTAACCTGGGGGAGTGGGGGAGGGGACAGTTGAGTCCAGCACTCCTAGTGGATACCCAAACCTACAGATGTTTAAGTCCCTTATACAAAAGGCTACAGTACAGAGACTTCCCTCGTGGTCCTGTGGTGAAGACTCCATGCTTCCAAGGCAGGGAACTCAGGTTCGATCTCTATTCAAGGAATGAAGATCCCACAGGCTGTATGGCATGGCCCCCCGCAAAAAAAGTTAGTGTAATCTGACTCCATATCCGTAGATGCAGAACCCATGGATACAGACGACTGACTGTACTTTTCTTCCTTCCTCTTAATAAGTTCGGTTGAAGGCTGCTGCTTTAATCAGGGGCTGTTAGCACATTAGAATGTTTGTTGAACCTTGCAAGGTGATAAATTACTCTGATTTGCAGTCTGGTACTTAGGTCTAATTATCTTATGTACTTTTCCCGGTACTAACAGCACCTAAATGAATTCAGTTGAATGGCAAAATCACGTTTATTGAGTGTCTATGTGTCTGGACACTGTGTTGGGTCTTGGAAATATAAAGGAGGCTAGGTGATTCTGAGAGCCTACCCCATGAGGGATCAGAGCCTAGAGAGGACATTATTTCTGATGCCATTTGATGAGTACCTTATCAGAAATATGAACCCAGGGTTAGGATAGCACAGGATGCTTACTTCTCTTCACGGGAACTGGTGAAATAGCAAAATGCTATCACAGAGCTACACTGATATGCTGATCGTTGATGAACATTAGAATTTTCATGTGGAGTGGGGAAAACCACATTCATTTCCAAACTCTCTTGGAACCAAAGAATTTTCAGATCTCTCTTCTCACAAATAACAACATTTTCTTTCATACTACCCCTTCCCCCACATACTATATCTTTAAAGCAAAACACGAGATGCTGGCCTGATGCCATCGGATTTCAGTCCTGCTCCTCTGCTTGTCCGGAAAATTTCAGTATAGGTTCACAGAGTCCTTAATGAGAAAGCTCATTAAAAAGCTGCCTGAAATGGGGGAAACAAGCTACAGGCACAACACAACCCACTCTTTTCCTCTTCATTTCCTTCTCCCCCTCCCAGACTGCGACATTATAAATGACAAGGCAAAGTGAGTCACCAGGTCGGAAAAGAGCACTGTCGGGTGGATCTGTCTTTACCTTGCTGCTTTTGATGACATTTATCTTGCTTCACTGTGGCACTAAAATATTGCCCACACGGCAGGAGGGCCCTGTGCCAGTAATGACGGCCTTGATAAAGCCTTTCATTGTGTGTATTTGGGTGGAACTTGAGCTTGTAATTGGCGAATGCACACATTGTCTGATTTCAGAGCCTCTCCCTAGAAAGCTTGTTTATTCCTGGGGAAAGGGGAAGTTTCTCTCCTTGTAGGTGTTTCTGTGACCACCTTCTGAAGGTTTCCTGGGAATGTGACTTCAGGATGGCAGCAATCATATTCAGGGCTGACCCAGCTACCAAATGTCTTACTAAGTCACCCCCAACCCCTCTCAAGTGGGGAATTTCATGAGCTAGGATAGGCTTCCTGCCTCCTGGCTCCAAAGGAAGTGATGGTGGTGATTGTCCACTGGGAGGAAGACATGGGAGGTGGGTTTTATTTTTTTCTTCCTTCTTCTCATCCTGGAGTTCGCAAGAGGAAGGCTACAAACACCAAACAATCCTTCCACACCTGGTAGCTGGGCAATGTTTGTGGGGAAAGGGAAATCCTTCCCTCCGCCTTGCCCCTTGATATACATCATTTTCTGGGGTTGGGGCACTTACAGTAAAATAGTTGACACCTGGTTCTTTTCTTTTTATTTATTTATTTATTTTTGGGCGGGGGTCAGGCTGGGGAGGGAGGGGAGCGGGCGGGCCACTTCTATTGGTCTTTCATTTCTCTATGTTCATCCGTCTTTGTTCTTTGGCTCCTGTGGGCCTCCCATTGTGGTGGCATCTGTCGTTGTAGAGCGCCGGCTCTGGGTGCATGTGCTCCAGAGCTCTGGCTCAGTAATTGGACACATCGGTCCAGCCGCTCCGTGGCACGTGGGATCTTCCCAGGCCAGGGATCGAACCGGTTCCCCCTGCACTGCAAGGCAGTGTCCTTACCCACTGGACCACCAGGGGAAGTCCTGGTTCTTTTCTGTATTGAGGCAGAAGGAGATCATATCCTTTAAAACCAGATGACTAGGGTTGAGGTCCTGCCTGTTAGCTTCCTGGCTGTTTGACTCTTGAGAGTTTGCAAAATGCCTCTGAATCTCAGAATCTACCATGTGCCAGGCCCTGTGCCAGGCATTGAGGATGCAAAAATAGAGAAGTCACTGGCTCCACCCTGTAGCTGGGTGTCATCTCTCGGGGAGACAGATGCACAGAAAGTCACGATGCAGTGTGGGATGTACTCTCTTGATGCTACAGAAGAGTCCCAGGAAAGCGAGAGGAGGGGACTGTGTATGTTTTGGAGATGGGAGAGAAGTGAGAAGCTGAGAGGTGGTGAGACTGTGGTTAGGGAAAGGCTCCCAAATCAGGAGCTTGAGCAGGATTTTGAAGAAAAAGGAGAGTTCACTTAGACAGAAGAGAGGGAGAGAGAAGGATACTAGAAAGAACCCTGACTAACAACATTAAAGAAGTGGCAAAGGAACCTAAGAACAAGACTGGGCTGTGAGCTAAGAAGTAGGAAGAGGACCCGCAGAGGCTGGCTTCTAAGGCTGCAAGAGGCCAGCTGTGCTGGGGACTGATTGACAAGCATCCATTGGACCAGTAGCATTTAGGGGAAAAGCTCAGTGGATAGTGAATGGGGAGAGAACCACAGGGCCAATGAGCATACTTCTTTGGTAATTATCATTATTATTGAGATGTAGTTGATTTATAAGATGCCTATAATTCTTTGTACAACACATCCTTGCAGGTTATTTATATTATACGCAGTAATTTGTACCTCTTAACCCCTCCCCCCATTGTGCCCCTTCTTCTTTTCCTCCCTCTACTGGCAACTACTAGTTTTGTTTGCTATATCTTTTTCTTTTCGTTTTTTTAAAGGAAGACTTTGGTTTTCCCCCACCCCCCCATCATGCCTCTTTTATTTATATTTATTTTTCATCCATCTTTTATTCTTTGACATGTGTGGACCTCCCCTTGCAGTGGCCTCTCTTGGTGCAGAGCACTGGCTCTGAGCGCATGCACTCCAGAGTGCTGACTTGTAATTGAACACACCGGGCCAGCTGCTCCGCGGCATCTGGGATCTTCCTGGGCCAGGGATCGAACCAGTGTCCCTTGCACTGCAAGGTGGGCTCTTTACCCACTGGACCACCAGGGAAGCCCTGTTTGCTATATATTTAATCTGTTTCTTGTTATATTCACTGGTATGTTTTGCTTTACAGACTGCACATACCAGTGAATATATGATACATTCTCTAGATCTGTCTACATTACAGCAAATTGCAGAAATTCATTCCTTTTTATAATCAAGTAATATTCCATCCAACATCTTTTCTTTATCCATTCATCTGTTAGCAGACACTTGAGTTGCTTGTATACGTTGGCTATTGTAAATAGTGCTGCTATGATCATTGGCATGCATGTATGTTTTTGAATTAATGTTTTAGTTTTTTCTGAATATATACCTAGGAGGGGACTTGTTGGATCATACAATAGTTTCATCTAATGAATATATTTTTAACATTTAGTGGACTTTGTGTGTATATGTAGAGTTTTTGAGAGTCACAAAGAGAGATGAGAGATGAACAAAGATTCTTGTTGTTTTTGTTTATGATTGAAGCATGGGTATCGTTATATACCACAGGACAGGAGGCAGTGGAGAGGGAGGAGTTAATTTAAAGGAGAGAGATAGGACTGCTTGTGTGTGTGCTATGTTGCTTCAGCTGTGTCTGACTTTTTGAGACCCCGTGAACTGTAGCCCACCAGGTTCTTTTGTCTATGAGATTCTCCAGGCAGGAATACTGGAGTGGGTTGTCATTTCCTTAAATGGAGTTAGCTCTTACCTTGTAGAGTCCTTTGGGAGCTAGTGAAGGACAGGGAGCCTCAATAGAGTCCTTCTGAGGATTAAATGCAATCTCCTGGGGAACCTTTTTCGTAATGAGATACACACATGTGAATATGATTATCCTGCTATTGAAATAAAACCTCTATGCATCACAAGGCATTTGAGCTCACTTATCCCTGGGCTGCTGAGATAGGCAAATCTCCCTCTCCATAGCTTTTTTGTGCGAGCTGCTTTCCTATTTCCTCTTGCTACCACTTTAGACTTAGAGCCCAAGAATGAATTGAGCCCTCCTTGACATTTCTTCCTGCCAAACAACACAACTCACCGGTTTCCCTGGATCACAACAGGAAGCTGGGGGTTGATAAGTGAGAAGCAATTAAGGGAGAGGACAAGAGCCTCCTCCTTGTTAGGAGGTGGGACTCTCATCCAGCCCTCTTGGAAACTTGCTTTGTCAGTTTACTAACTTTTAATCAGATAACGCTGAAGTCACATGGGCTGTGAAGTAAACTGACCCCTCAAAGACACCCATGGCCCCTTTTCCATCTCAGTTCATGAACTGTACATCTCAGTAGGATGGGAATTTTTGCCTGGTTTGTTCACTAGCAACGAGACCAGCCTGGTACAGGGATGGTGTCCAATAAGCACTAACATTACTCTGCTTAATGTTATGAACCAGCCTGGATGGGAAGGGGGTTTGGGGGAGAATGGATACATGTGCATGTATGGTGTCACAGTTCACCTGAAACTATCACAAAATTGTTAATTGGCTATACCCCAATACAAATGTTTCTGATGTTAAAAAAAATAGTAAGTAAACGAATCTATCCATTCACTCATCTTTCTGTTGATTCAATCAAAATGGGATAACCATTAAGCTCATCCTAGAGATAAACAATACTTGCTGTCATTAAAAAAAGTGGAAATTCTGTGTGAGGCACTTTACATACATGAGCTCCTGGGATCACAATCATTTGACAAATGGTACAACTGAGACCCAGAAAGAGGTCAGTTGGTTGAGGATATGGCTAGAAAGGGGTGAAGGTGGAATTCCTCACTGATTGCAAAACCCACGCTCTTTCTACACCACCCTCTGTTTCTCCAGTTTCATCTCTCCCATGCTCTGACTCAAATCGTAATCGCCTAACTGACTACCTTGAATGTGCCACCGTCTCTCAAGCACTCCTTTGCCTGGGACACGTTTAATTCTGCCCTTTGTCTGCTATTTTTTAAAACACACATGTGAATATGATTATCCTGCTATTGAAATAAAACCTCTATGCATCACAAGGCATTTGAGCTCACTTATCCCTGGGCTGCTGAGATAGGCAAATCTCCCTCTCCATAGCTTTTTTGTGCGAGCTGCTTTCCTATTTCCTCTTGCTACCACTTTAGACTTAGAGCCCAAGAATGAATTGAGCCCTCCTTGACATTTCTTCCTGCCAAACAACACAACTCACCGGTTTCCCTGGATCACAACAGGAAGCTGGGGGTTGATAAGTGAGAAGCAATTAAGGGAGAGGACAAGAGCCTCCTCCTTGTTAGGAGGTGGGACTCTCATCCAGCCCTCTTGGAAACTTGCTTTGTCAGTTTACTAACTTTTAATCAGATAACGCTGGAGTCACATGGGCTGTGAAGTAAACTGACCCCTCAAAGACACCCATGGCCCCTTTTCCATCTCAGTTCATGAACTGTACATCTCAGTAGGATGGGAATTTTTGCCTGGTTTGTTCACTAGCAACGAGACCAGCCTGGTACAGGGATGGTGTCCAATAAGCACTAACATTACTCTGCTTAATGTTATGAACCAGCCTGGATGGGAAGGGGGTTTGGGGGAGAATGGATACATGTGCATGTATGGTGTCACAGTTCACCTGAAACTATCACAAAATTGTTAATTGGCTATACCCCAATACAAATGTTTCTGATGTTAAAAAAAATAGTAAGTAAACGAATCTATCCATTCACTCATCTTTCTGTTGATTCAATCAAAATGGGATAACCATTAAGCTCATCCTAGAGATAAACAATACTTGCTGTCATTAAAAAAAGTGGAAATTCTGTGTGAGGCACTTTACATACATGAGCTCCTGGGATCACAATCATTTGACAAATGGTACAACTGAGACCCAGAAAGAGGTCAGTTGGTTGAGGATATGGCTAGAAAGGGGTGAAGGTGGAATTCCTCACTGATTGCAAAACCCACGCTCTTTCTACACCACCCTCTGTTTCTCCAGTTTCATCTCTCCCCATGCTCTGACTCAAATCGTAACTTCAGCCATAACTGACTACCTTGAATGTGCCACCGTCTCTCTCAAGCACTCCTTTGCCTGGGACACGTTTAATTCTGCCCTTTGTCTGACATATTCTTCCTTATCCTTCTTCTGGGAGGCTTTCTTGAAATGATCCTCTCCAGGTGATGCAGGCTGACCTTCTCTGTGCTCTCACAGCCTCCTTTGCAGCCCAAGATCATAGGACATATCACAGGTATTTTAGAAGTCTTTTTTTTGTTTGTTTTGTTTTGCTATGCTCCACGGTGGTTAGTTCTCTGACCAAGGATCAAATTCATGCCTCCTGCACTGGAAGCACAGCACACTAACCACTGGACAACCAGGGAAGTTCCTTAGAAGCCTATTTTTGTGGGCCTTTCTCCGCTAGAAGGTGAGAAGTTCAAGGGTAGGGCTGCCTTTATAATAAGAGCTGCCATTCATGGATGGCTGCCATGTCGTGGCTTATCTGGGTTAATTCTCATACCCAAAGAGGCTATTATTACGCTTGTTTTATAGATGGAAAACAAACAAACAAACAAACACCAAAAGAGGCTCAGAGAGGTTAAATAACTTTCCCAAGTTCATAATGGCTAAGTGGCTAAGCCAGAAATCCAGCCTAGGTACATCTGGTTATGAGGACTACGTTCTTTTCTCTTTACTAGGCTATCATAAGAACATCTACAGTGCTCACAGCATCACTGTTGGGTTAAACAGATAAATACCACCTGAACAATGAGATTAGTGAGCTAATCCAGGTTTATAAAGCTCTTGGGGGAACATGTGGGGAGTTTCTCTGGGGAGGTGGGTTTGGAAAGGCTTCCTAAAAGGGCTTTATAGTCCTAGAGATAAACAATACTTGCTGTCATTAAAAAAAGTGGAAATTCTGTGTGAGGCACTTTACATACATGAGCTCCTGGGATCACAATCATTTGACAAATGGTACAACTGAGACCCAGAAAGAGGTCAGTTGGTTGAGGATATGGCTAGAAAGGGGTGAAGGTGGAATTCCTCACTGATTGCAAAACCCACGCTCTTTCTACACCACCCTCTGTTTCTCCAGTTTCATCTCTCCCCATGCTCTGACTCAAATCGTAACTTCAGCCATAACTGACTACCTTGAATGTGCCACCGTCTCTCTCAAGCACTCCTTTGCCTGGGACACGTTTAATTCTGCCCTTTGTCTGACATATTCTTCCTTATCCTTCTTCTGGGAGGCTTTCTTGAAATGATCCTCTCCAGGTGATGCAGGCTGACCTTCTCTGTGCTCTCACAGCCTCCTTTGCAGCCCAAGATCATAGGACATATCACAGGTATTTTAGAAGTCTTTTTTTTGTTTGTTTTGTTTTGCTATGCTCCACGGTGGTTAGTTCTCTGACCAAGGATCAAATTCATGCCTCCTGCACTGGAAGCACAGCACACTAACCACTGGACAACCAGGGAAGTTCCTTAGAAGCCTATTTTTGTGGGCCTTTCTCCGCTAGAAGGTGAGAAGTTCAAGGGTAGGGCTGCCTTTATAATAAGAGCTGCCATTCATGGATGGCTGCCATGTCGTGGCTTATCTGGGTTAATTCTCATACCCAAAGAGGCTATTATTACGCTTGTTTTATAGATGGAAAACAAACAAACAAACAAACACCAAAAGAGGCTCAGAGAGGTTAAATAACTTTCCCAAGTTCATAATGGCTAAGTGGCTAAGCCAGAAATCCAGCCTAGGTACATCTGGTTATGAGGACTACGTTCTTTTCTCTTTACTAGGCTATCATAAGAACATCTACAGTGCTCACAGCATCACTGTTGGGTTAAACAGATAAATACCACCTGAACAATGAGATTAGTGAGCTAATCCAGGTTTATAAAGCTCTTGGGGGAACATGTGGAAGGGAAGGATTTGTTCTCTCTGGGGGAGGTGGGTTTGGAAAGGCTTCCTAAAGCAGCGGGGGCGACAGTTTGGGAACTTGTATACGGGTCCCATAATGACGGCTTAAGCTGGAAAATAGATTATCGCATTGAATATGGGTGGTTAGTTTTGGGATCCATGGCAGACATTGCCCAGGTCCCCTCGGCTTCCAAACGAGTCCCCTGGGCGCCAGGAATTGAGCCCAAGTGGCTGCTGGTACCGACTGAAGTGAGGACTGGTAACCAGGCAACCCGGTCCGTACACTGTTTCATTAAAATCCTGCTTGTGTGTGTAGATGTGAAGGTGTGTGTGGGAAAGCCTCTCTACATAATCACATTTTAAATCTTACTATACATAAGATCAATACACTTTCACGCTGGTGGCTATAAGGAATAGGGTAGTACCTCTAATTATGTGTTACCTTTTCGGGCTCTTGTGTCTTAACTGCAGGCATCCCTGGAGGCTGGTTTCTCTCTACTCTCTTCTTCAGGGAATTCATCTATTTTCCAGGCTTGAACTACCGTAAGATTCCTATACAATTAAACTTCAGACTACAAGCAAAAACACAGTGTCTTTGTCTGCCGTGGAGGACGGATGGGGAGGGAGGACGCTGTGGGTGGCCGGGGTCTGGCATCAAGTAATTAGGACACTTCTACACGGCTCCATTGCCTAACTGTGGCCTCGGACGAGTTACTGAAGTCTGCATGCCCGATCTTTAAACGTGTGAAAGTTAACAGTATCCTAGTCATAGGACTATTGTGAGGAAGAAAATACTGCAAAAGCACTTCGTGATGGGTTTGTTATAAGTTTTCAATATGTGCTAGTTGTAACATTCATTATCACAACACGGCAGATACAGCAATTTAGGTGATAGCGATTTGAAACCTATGAAGTACTATGGCCATGTGAAATATGATTATTGTGTATTGTACTGAGTGAAATCCAAAGAGCTTGATAGACAGGGAAGTGAGTAGGAAATCAGGAAAGCCAGGTCTTGACAGATCCTAAGGCTACTTTGGCTAGTAACGCAGCAGTGCCAGCTTGGTCCAATCTCTCTCTCTGAGCCTTGGCTTTCTCACTTGTAAATGAAGCAGTTTTATAGATCAGCTGTTTTAGACATTTATTTCTTTTTATCTGTGCTGCGTCTTCATTGCTGTGATTGGGCTTCCTCTAGTTGAGGCAAGTGGGGGCTACTCTTCCTTGCCGTGGGCCGGCTTCTCGTTGCTGTGACTTCTCTTGGTGCGGAGCACGGGCTCTGTGGTGCTCAGGCTTCAGTAGTGGCAGAATGTGGGCTCGGTAGCTGTGGCTCTTTACTGCAGGCGCAGGGGGCTTTGCTCGGTGTGTTCATTAAAATCCTGCTTGTGTGTGTAGATGTGAAGGTGTGTGGAAAGCCTCTCTACATAATCACATTTTAAATCTTACTATACATAAGATCAATACACTTTCACGCTGGTGGCTATAAGGAATAGGGTAGTACCTCTAATTATGTGTTACCTTTTCGGGCTCTTGTGTCTTAACTGCAGGCATCCCTGGAGGCTGGTTTCTCTCTACTCTCTTCTTCAGGGAATTCATCTATTTTCCAGGCTTGAACTACCGTAAGATTCCTATACAATTAAACTTCAGACTACAAGCAAAAACACAGTGTCTTTGTCTGCCGTGGAGGACGGATGGGGAGGGAGGACGCTGTGGGTGGCCGGGGTCTGGCATCAAGTAATTAGGACACTTCTACACGGCTCCATTGCCTAACTGTGGCCTCGGACGAGTTACTGAAGTCTGCATGCCCGATCTTTAAACGTGTGAAAGTTAACAGTATCCTAGTCATAGGACTATTGTGAGGAAGAAAATACTGCAAAAGCACTTCGTGATGGGTTTGTTATAAGTTTTCAATATGTGCTAGTTGTAACATTCATTATCACAACACGGCAGATACAGCAATTTAGGTGATAGCGATTTGAAACCTATGAAGTACTATGGCCATGTGAAATATGATTATTGTGTATTGTACTGAGTGAAATCCAAAGAGCTTGATAGACAGGGAAGTGAGTAGGAAATCAGGAAAGCCAGGTCTTGACAGATCCTAAGGCTACTTTGGCTAGTAACGCAGCAGTGCCAGCTTGGTCCAATCTCTCTCTCTGAGCCTTGGCTTTCTCACTTGTAAATGAAGCAGTTTTATAGATCAGCTGTTTTAGACATTTATTTCTTTTTATCTGTGCTGCGTCTTCATTGCTGTGATTGGGCTTCCTCTAGTTGAGGCAAGTGGGGGCTACTCTTCCTTGCCGTGGGCCGGCTTCTCGTTGCTGTGACTTCTCTTGGTGCGGAGCACGGGCTCTGTGGTGCTCAGGCTTCAGTAGTGGCAGCATGTGGGCTCGGTAGCTGTGGCTCTGTGACTGCAGAGCGCAGGCTCAGTAGTTGTGGCAGACGGGCTTAGTTGCTCTGCGGCATGTGGGATCTTCCTGGACCACAGATTGAACCAGCGTCCGATACACTGCAACTAAAGGACTAACTACTAATAGCATATTTTTAATGGCAGTACTCAAGTGAAGGGAAGTGTCAGTCACTCAGTCGTGTCCAACTCTTTGTGACCCCTTGAACTGTAGCTCGCCAGGCTCCTCTGTCCATGGAATTCTCCAGGCAAGAATACTGGAGTGAGTTGCCATTTCCTTCTGAACTAGTTAGAAAAAGGATCAAATGATGTGTATCAGGCTGCAGCATACTTAAGCAGGGAAATATGTGCAAGGCCCTTTAACATGTTTGGATGTGGTTCTGAATAGTAATCTGCTGGTAATTCTCTTACACAGCTTGTGGAGCATCAGGTTTCTTACCTTCCTAAGGTTTGGAGTATCTGTTTTGTGTTAGATGTCGTGGTGAACTAGGTTACTGACACACAGAGGCTCTGTTCTCAAGATGCTGACAAACTATTGGACAAAGCATTTTAACCCTGTGAGCTACTTTGCCATGTTCAGCATAGTCCTGCACAGTATTTATATTGTTTATATATTGCTTGTCTATTATTCTGTGAAAGCATAGCTGTTTATGTATTCAGCTCTCCACCCTCAGCCCTCCAGCAGCTTCACGATATTAAATAATCTCGTCAAGCCAGTTGTACCAGAAGGAAGAGTATCTTGATTGAGTCAACTTTCTAGGACAAATTTTCCAGCCTGACAGGGAAGTGAGTAGGAAATCAGGAAAGCCAGGTCTTGACAGATCCTAAGGCTACTTTGGCTAGTAACGCAGCAGTGCCAGCTTGGTCCAATCTCTCTCTCTGAGCCTTGGCTTTCTCACTTGTAAATGAAGCAGTTTTATAGATCAGCTGTTTTAGACATTTATTTCTTTTTATCTGTGCTGCGTCTTCATTGCTGTGATTGGGCTTCCTCTAGTTGAGGCAAGCGGGGGCTACTCTTCCTTGCCGTGGGCCGGCTTCTCGTTGCTGTGACTTCTCTTGGTGCGGAGCACGGGCTCTGTGGTGCTCAGGCTTCAGTAGTGGCAGCATGTGGGCTCGGTAGCTGTGGCTCTGTGACTGCAGAGCGCAGGCTCAGTAGTTGTGGCAGACGGGCTTAGTTGCTCTGCGGCATGTGGGATCTTCCTGGACCACAGATTGAACCAGCGTCCGATACACTGCAACTAAAGGACTAACTACTAATAGCATATTTTTAATGGCAGTACTCAAGTGAAGGGAAGTGTCAGTCACTCAGTCGTGTCCAACTCTTTGTGACCCCTTGAACTGTAGCTCGCCAGGCTCCTCTGTCCATGGAATTCTCCAGGCAAGAATACTGGAGTGAGTTGCCATTTCCTTCTGAACTAGTTAGAAAAAGGATCAAATGATGTGTATCAGGCTGCAGCATACTTAAGCAGGGAAATATGTGCAAGGCCCTTTAACATGTTTGGATGTGGTTCTGAATAGTAATCTGCTGGTAATTCTCTTACACAGCTTGTGGAGCATCAGGTTTCTTACCTTCCTAAGGTTTGGAGTATCTGTTTTGTGTTAGATGTCGTGGTGAACTAGGTTACTGACACACAGAGGCTCTGTTCTCAAGATGCTGACAAACTATTGGACAAAGCATTTTAACCCTGTGAGCTACTTTGCCATGTTCAGCATAGTCCTGCACAGTATTTATATTGTTTATATATTGCTTGTCTATTATTCTGTGAAAGCATAGCTGTTTGTGTATTCAGCTCTCCACCCTCAGCCCTCCAGCAGCTTCACGATATTAAATAATCTCGTCAAGCCAGTTGTACCAGAAGGAAGAGTCATCTGTTAGTCTTTTACTTCCTAAGGAGCCCTCAGACTGGTTCGTAGGACAATCATAGATATTTTCTCCTCAGTGGACTGATTCGTTCAGATTTAGCTGCTTGGTTTTATTCTCTCCCAGTATTCAAATTTTATTCTTCCTCTCCTCTTTCCTACCTTGGTGGTGATGGTGCTTTAGTCACTAAGTTGTGTCTGACTCTTTAGACCCCATGAACGGTAGTCCACCAGGCTCCTCTGCTCTCTGTCCATGGGATTTCCCAGACAAGAATACTTGAGTGGCTTGCCATTTCCTTCTCCACTTTCATACCTTATCCCCATAGAAAACAAAATAACCAGAAGTGATAACAAGAACTAGAGAGGATGGTGTGGTGGCAGCACTTTGATGGGTAAGCTAAATACTTCTTTATCCATCATAGCAACTACTATTAAATGCCTTATCACTTCCCTTTGAAGCTCTTTGGAAAAGTTTGTTTTGCATATAACTGCTTAAAATCACCCCGCTTGCCTAAGATACTTTCATTTCCCTCCAAGATTGTTCTTAAAAGGACTTCTGCTATTTTCTTCAGATACTGTTACAAATGTAGAATGCGGGATTGAAAGATTTCTCCAAACTCACTGGTTTTCATTTCCCCTGAGAATGACAAGGATATTATGAAATGACAACAGAAAAATTTCCGTAGAAATTCTTAATCAAAAATAAAAACCTGATGCTTAAAGGCACTTCCAATTATCTGGAAAATTGATACTAGGTAACTGAGTGCTCCTTCAACAACTGAGTGATAAGCATTTATTAGGTACCTAAAAGTGTTGCCTTGTGCAAAGTACAAACATAAAGGAGATTAAGAAATGACTGCTGCTTTCTAAGCGTTCAATTAAGTATTGCTTGCTTTATGTAAATCAACTTTATTTCAATAAAAATCGCTTACTTTATGTCTTGAATAAATACTTAATATTTTACAAAATATTTTCCACACGTAACAGCTCATTTCATCCCAAGATCAATCCTGGTTTCCCACTTCCTAAACTTGAGATTTCCTGTTGCTCAAGAATCTCTTGTTCAGATTTCTTGTTCTTATTTGGTAACCAGAATGTTGATTTTTAAAAAAATAATCTTATTTATTTATTTTTGGCTGTCTGTGCTTATCTCTAGTTGCAGAGATAGTGGCTCCTCTTTGGTGCAGTGCTCAGGCTTCTTGCTGTGGTGACGTTCCTGGTGGAGCACGGTGTCCAGGGCGCGTGGGCTTCAGTCGTTGCTGGCTCGTGGGCTCTAGAACACAGGCGTGGTCGTGTGGCACATGGGCTTAGCTGCTCTAACGGCATGGGGGATCTTCCTGGGCCAGGCATCACGCCTGTGTCTCATGCATTGGCAGGTGGATTTTTTACCACTGAGCCACCAAGGAAGCCCCAGAATGTTGATTTTTGATGATGATAATGTTGGTATTTCTCCACTTTTTGTAGTTTAATTTATGTATATAATGATGCATGGGAGATCATTGTTTCAACCTCTCACCTTCAGATCCTTGTTTCTCTTTTGCCTAGTTTCTCCCTGAGGGAGGCAGGGCTAAAATGACTTCAAATTCACTCTCTCTGCCAGTGCTCTTAAGAGAACAGTGACCTTACTTTTCTTGCATTCCTTTCTCACCAAAGCCCTTCTTGAGGCCATAATTTTAGAAGATCGTTGCCACTTCATTTTTGTTTTCTATTTTTCCTTCATTTCATCCCTGATCATTTCATAGTTCTGTACTACCTTGGACTATGGTTTTCATCAGATAGAAACCGAATTTAGCACTCCAGGAATTATTCAGCCCAGTGCTTTGACTTTATGCTTTATGGGGGAGGAGCTGGGCTTCACAACCATAACGATTATGGAAACCATGCAAATAGTTGGTAGAGTTGGGCTTGAAACTCAGAGGCCATAGACATTCTTAGACCAGATGTCCTTTTTGCTTTGTTTTGGTTTTGGCTTCTAGGTTTGCAGGATCTTAGTTCCCCCACCAGGGACCAACCCAAGCCCTCTGCAGTGGAAGCAAAGAGTCCTAACCATTGGATTACCAGGGAATTCCCTGACCAGATGTTTTTTAAAGTCAACAGACTGTCTTTAGAAGCAATCTATCAATGAAACCTTCTTCCCAGGATAATAATACTGTCTTCTATGGCTAGTATATAAATATGTGGCCACTGTTACAATAGAGATCTACCCAGTTTTATAATTTTTCACAGATTATATTAATGCTGTTATATTTTCAACTGTCTCAGAGTCCACACCTGTTCACCCAGCAATCATATTGTCATTAAATCATTTGTTAAGCCCCTCCTATGTGTCAGTCATAACATAGGTAATAGGAAAACTATGAGATTTTGGCCTGCCTGTCATCGGGAGTACTCTTCAGATGTGTGTAGGATTATTTAACATTGGATTAAATATTAAATGAATATTAAACTAACTATTAATTAGTTAATACTAGTAACTGTCCAGTTTTAGGGTAAATGGCCCTGTGTGAGAAAATTAATAACAAGCATTGACTCCTAATAAGATGTTGAAGGTAGACATGAAGCCTTTAAGCATTCAGGATTTCACACGTGGAGCAGTGAAATCTGTCACCCCTATTTGTTTATTTAAACCTTGTTTTGTAGAATATAATTGATTTACAATACTATATCAGTTACAGGTGTACAACACAGTGAGTCCATCATTTCATAGCTTACACTCCACTTAAAGTTATTATAAGAAGTTCAGTTCAGTTCACTCGCTCAGTCGTGTCTGACTCTACTACCCCTGGACTGTCGCAGCCAGGCCTCCCTGCCATTCACCATCTCCTGGGGCTTGCTCAAACTGATGTCCATTGACTCAGTGATGCCATCCAACCATCTTGTCCTCTGTCGTCCCTTCTCCTTTTGCCTTCTATTTTCCCCAACATCAGGCTCTTTTCCAGTGAGTCGTCTCTTTGCATCAGGTGGCTAAAGTATTGGAGCTTTCGCTCCCACAGACGTTAAGGAAAGAGTTTATATCAAAATATGTGAGGTCAACAGGATAAAATGTCCTTTGGAAATAGTCAACACGTATTTTATTAACAGAAAGGACTTTTCTTCCCCTTGGAAAAGAGCACTTTAATAAAAATCTATAATTACAAAAAAAGTTATTATAAAATGTTGGCGATATTCCTTGCACCTTATATGACATCTTTGTATCTCATTTATTTTATACCTAGTAGTTTGTGCCTCTTATTCCCCTTTCCCTAGCTTGCCCTTCCCGGACCTTCCACTATTCACCACTAGCTTGTTCTCTGTACAAGAACTGCCAAGTGTGGTTTAAAAGTCTCCCAGCTGGCTACCAAAATGACAACACAAGTTCATCTCTGGGAATCTAGTTCTAAATTTCCCCCAGTCCCCTCCCAAGATTTGTCATTAAATCATTTGAACCTCCTATGTGTCAGTCATAACATAGGTAATAGGAAAACTATGAGATTTTGGCCTGCCTGTCATCGGGAGTACTCTTCAGATGTGTGTAGGATTATTTAACATTGGATTAAATATTAAATGAATATTAAACTAACTATTAATTAGTTAATACTAGTAACTGTCCAGTTTTAGGGTAAATGGCCCTGTGTGAGAAAATTAATAACAAGCATTGACTCCTAATAAGATGTTGAAGGTAGACATGAAGCCTTTAAGCATTCAGGATTTCACACGTGGAGCAGTGAAATCTGTCACCCCTATTTGTTTATTTAAACCTTGTTTTGTAGAATATAATTGATTTACAATACTATATCAGTTACAGGTGTACAACACAGTGAGTCCATCATTTCATAGCTTACACTCCACTTAAAGTTATTATAAGAAGTTCAGTTCAGTTCACTCGCTCAGTCGTGTCTGACTCTACTACCCCTGGACTGTCGCAGCCAGGCCTCCCTGCCATTCACCATCTCCTGGGGCTTGCTCAAACTGATGTCCATTGACTCAGTGATGCCATCCAACCATCTTGTCCTCTGTCGTCCCTTCTCCTTTTGCCTTCTATTTTCCCCAACATCAGGCTCTTTTCCAGTGAGTCGTCTCTTTGCATCAGGTGGCTAAAGTATTGGAGCTTTCGCTCCCACAGACGTTAAGGAAAGAGTTTATATCAAAATATGTGAGGTCAACAGGATAAAATGTCCTTTGGAAATAGTCAACACGTATTTTATTAACAGAAAGGACTTTTCTTCCCCTTGGAAAAGAGCACTTTAATAAAAATCTATAATTACAAAAAAAGTTATTATAAAATGTTGGCGATATTCCTTGCACCTTATATGACATCTTTGTATCTCATTTATTTTATACCTAGTAGTTTGTGCCTCTTATTCCCCTTTCCCTAGCTTGCCCTTCCCGGACCTTCCACTATTCACCACTAGCTTGTTCTCTGTACAAGAACTGCCAAGTGTGGTTTAAAAGTCTCCCGAGCTGGCTACCAAAAATGACAACACAAGTTCATCTCTGGGAATCTAGTTCTGTCTACGCAAGTTCCTTCCCCCTCCACCCCGTCCCCGTCCCCAGAGCGGGCTCCACCGCCAGGAGGTCCTCGGGGACCTGGGGGCTCCGGAGCCCGGGGAAGTGCGGCGCCCCGCGGGTGGGGCTGGCCTGGAGCACGGTCCGGTTCGTCGCCGCCAGCATGGGTCGGGTCGGGTCGGGTCGCATCGGGTCGCGTGTCCCCGGGTCCGTCGCCGGGCGCCCTTCCGTTGCTCCGGGCGGCAGGGGCGGAGCGGGGCGGGTGGCATCCGGCTCTTCCTGCCCCGCTCGGACTCCCCCTCCCTGGCTGCTCGGGGCCATGGCGGCGGCGGCGTGGGGACGGTGCTTGCTTCGGGCATGGCGCTGCAGGTGCGACCTGCATCACCCCCGAGCCCCTAAAGGCAGCCCCAGTTTCGTCCCCGAGTAACCCGTCCCTTGTTCCGTGTTGCAGGAAGGCCTGGCAGGGCTCCGGCCGGCACTACCGCGCCGCGCTGTGCACGGAGTTGAAGCGACCCCTGGTGACTGAGGAGGTGGCCCGTCGCCCTGTCCAGCCGCACGAGGTAGGAGACTGGACGGCCCCTGCCCGCGGCCACCACCCACGACCCGCAGGCTCCCGTCCGGAACCGAGTTCCCCAGTGCTCAGTGAGGGGGCGCCCGCGAGCCTGGAGCCCAACTTCGTGCTAGGCTTCTAGAAAGGCCCTTTCGTGAGTCACGAGAAGGCCAGAGTTGGAAAGGAAGATTGTTCCCCAAAACACAAATGTAAAAGGCCCTAGAGCCGTATTTTATTAACAGAAAGGACTTTTCTTCCCCTTGGAAAAGAGCACTTTAATAAAAATCTATAATTACAAAAAAAGTTATTATAAAATGTTGGCGATATTCCTTGCACCTTATATGACATCTTTGTATCTCATTTATTTTATACCTAGTAGTTTGTGCCTCTTATTCCCCTTTCCCTAGCTTGCCCTTCCCGGACCTTCCACTATTCACCACTAGCTTGTTCTCTGTACAAGAACTGCCAAGTGTGGTTTAAAAGTCTCCCGAGCTGGCTACCAAAAATGACAACACAAGTTCATCTCTGGGAATCTAGTTCTGTCTACGCAAGTTCCTTCCCCCTCCACCCCGTCCCCGTCCCCAGAGCGGGCTCCACCGCCAGGAGGTCCTCGGGGACCTGGGGGCTCCGGAGCCCGGGGAAGTGCGGCGCCCCGCGGGTGGGGCTGGCCTGGAGCACGGTCCGGTTCGTCGCCGCCAGCATGGGTCGGGTCGGGTCGGGTCGCATCGGGTCGCGTGTCCCCGGGTCCGTCGCCGGGCGCCCTTCCGTTGCTCCGGGCGGCAGGGGCGGAGCGGGGCGGGTGGCATCCGGCTCTTCCTGCCCCGCTCGGACTCCCCCTCCCTGGCTGCTCGGGGCCATGGCGGCGGCGGCGTGGGGACGGTGCTTGCTTCGGGCATGGCGCTGCAGGTGCGACCTGCATCACCCCCGAGCCCCTAAAGGCAGCCCCAGTTTCGTCCCCGAGTAACCCGTCCCTTGTTCCGTGTTGCAGGAAGGCCTGGCAGGGCTCCGGCCGGCACTACCGCGCCGCGCTGTGCACGGAGTTGAAGCGACCCCTGGTGACTGAGGAGGTGGCCCGTCGCCCTGTCCAGCCGCACGAGGTAGGAGACTGGACGGCCCCTGCCCCGCGGCCACCACCCACGACCCGCAGGCTCCCGTCCGGAACCGAGTTCCCCAGTGCTCAGTGAGGGGGCGCCCGCGAGCCTGGAGCCCAACTTCGTGCTAGGCTTCTAGAAAGGCCCTTTCGTGAGTCACGAGAAGGCCAGAGTTGGAAAGGAAGATTGTTCCCCAAAACACAAATGTAAAAGGCCCTAGAGCCGTTGCCTTAGAAACAGACAATTCTGATTTGCACGCGACTTTGCATAACCACCTGCAAGTTATTGATTTAACACAGATAAGTGGACCCCACCCACCCTTGCTTCCTCTGCTTCCTCAGTTGCAGCAGCTGATTATCTGCCCTGCCTCCTTCCCACAGCCAGCTGGCTGATGCTCTGTATTCCCATGCCTTGTGCCCTCCTCCAGTGTACTGCAGTGATTTGGGGTGGATGGGATTATATTAGGGTTGTTGGCAGTTCAGTTCAGTTCAGTTGCTCAGTGGTGTCTGATTCTTTGCAATCCCATGGACTGCAGCACGCCAGGCTTCCCCAGCCTTAACCGTCTCCTGGAGCTTGCTCAAACTCATGCCCATGGACTCAGTGATGCCATCCAACCATCTCGTCCTCTGTCGTCCCCTTCTCCTGTCTGGGCACCTACCCACATTTAGGATGGTGAAAAATGGGGTAGTCAACGTTGGCTTTGCCTGTTGACCACCCTGGTGACATCTGGCGTGGAGAATGAGAACCTCTGACGAGGTGAAACAGGCAGTGAACCTCAGGGTTGGGGACCACTGCTGAGGGGGAGAAATGTGGCGGTCGTCCTGAAGGATCACTGACATGGAGCCTGTGACTAAGTGAATTATTTGGGTGAGCGCAGGATAGCAGCCAGCCTGCGTCCTGGGATTCACATGCTGAAAGACGTCCACCTTGAGTTAAGGTGGAGTGGCCTGAGGATTTATATGTACTGTACATGTCAACACTGGGTCAGCCCACAGTGTGAATAGGCTTGAGCGCTGGGCTTCTTCCTATCATTTGCCCAGACTGCTCTGTCAGGGATTAGCTCATGAGAACTGGGACTATGCCAGTTCATCCGTCGTTAAATCTCTGTAGTCTGGAATGGTGCCTGGCATAGGGCAGATGCTTCAAATATTTAGAATGAATGCATTTTTTCCATAAAATATCTTCTCATCGACATGGTCCCCTGTGTATGCTGCGGGAAATGTAAACGAACAAATGAATGCATGTCACCGATGGTCCTCCTGTGATTCCAAGCCCTGTTGAGTTGGGTTGGTATGTTAACTTCAGGCTGCATCAGATTCACCTTGTCTAAACGGATTACTGGTCCTTGGGGGTTTCTGATTCAGTAGGTCACGAGCTGCGAATCTGAACATCTAACAAGTTGCCAGGTGATACTGAAGGGCTGGTTGTCTGGGGACTACTTTGAGAACCACTGCTTAACAAGCAGGAGAGAAACTGCTGCAACTCTGTCTCTTCTCTAACTCTGTCATGAAACACATAAGCTGGGGGATCTGGGTCTAGCTTCTAGAATTCCTGATTCTCCAAAACAGCTGTTCATGTTATCCTTTGCTTAAAATCTTTTACTGGCTTCCACTGTTCCATTGATCCTTGAGTCGGGTGGATCCCCTGGAGAAGGAAATGGCAACCCACTCCCCTGTTCTTGCCTGGAGAACTCTATGGACAGAGGAGCTTGGTGGGCTACAGTCAGTGGGATCTCAAAGAGTTGGACACGACTGAGCAACAAAGCACACACTGGGCCTTTGCACGAGCCATTGCTTTTGCCTGTGCCAGGCTCCACCTCTCCCTTCTGAGTAGTTAACTCCTCAAAGTTTTTAGTTTAAATGTGACTTCCCTCAGAGGTCAAATCTCCCTATTATGTGCTTTCATAGCACCATATATTTCTATCTAACATTGTAGGAGATGCAATTTGACACATAAACCCTCCTAATTGTTTGGTTAATGTCTGTCTTCTGTCCTATTACCCTTTTTCATTCCTGTCCTGCCACCTTGAGTTAAGGTGGAGTGGCCTGAGGATTTATATGTACTGTACATGTCAACACTGGGTCAGCCCACAGTGTGAATAGGCTTGAGCGCTGGGCTTCTTCCTATCATTTGCCCAGACTGCTCTGTCAGGGATTAGCTCATGAGAACTGGGACTATGCCAGTTCATCCGTCGTTAAATCTCTGTAGTCTGGAATGGTGCCTGGCATAGGGCAGATGCTTCAAATATTTAGAATGAATGCATTTTTTCCATAAAATATCTTCTCATCGACATGGTCCCCTGTGTATGCTGCGGGAAATGTAAACGAACAAATGAATGCATGTCACCGATGGTCCTCCTGTGATTCCAAGCCCTGTTGAGTTGGGTTGGTATGTTAACTTCAGGCTGCATCAGATTCACCTTGTCTAAACGGATTACTGGTCCTTGGGGGTTTCTGATTCAGTAGGTCAGGAGCTGCGAATCTGAACATCTAACAAGTTGCCAGGTGATACTGAAGGGCTGGTTGTCTGGGGACTACTTTGAGAACCACTGCTTAACAAGCAGGAGAGAAACTGCTGCAACTCTGTCTCTTCTCTAACTCTGTCATGAAACACATAAGCTGGGGGATCTGGGTCTAGCTTCTAGAATTCCTGATTCTCCAAAACAGCTGTTCATGTTATCCTTTGCTTAAAATCTTTTACTGGCTTCCACTGTTCCATTGATCCTTGAGTCGGGTGGATCCCCTAGAGAAGGAAATGGCAACCCACTCCCCTGTTCTTGCCTGGAGAACTCTATGGACAGAGGAGCTTGGTGGGCTACAGTCAGTGGGATCTCAAAGAGTTGGACACGACTGAGCAACAAAGCACACACTGGGCCTTTGCACGAGCCATTGCTTTTGCCTGTGCCAGGCTCCACCTCTCCCTTCTGAGTAGTTAACTCCTCAAAGTTTTTAGTTTAAATGTGACTTCCCTCAGAGGTCAAATCTCCCTATTATCTGCTTTCATAGCACCATATATTTCTATCTAACATTGTAGGAGTTGCAATTTGACACATAAACCCTCCTAATTGTTTGGTTAATGTCTGTCTTCTGTCCTATACTCTTCATTCCTTGTCCATTGGGTCTTATCATTGTGCGCCAGTACTTAGTTCAGTAAATACTATAGTATAACTGAATGAACTTTGTCTCCACCGATATGTACTGCTCTGCCTTGCTGCTGTGTTTCCTTTGCAGGTGAGAGTTGATGTCCATTTCTGTGGGGTTAACTTTGCTGACATTTTGGTCTGTCGTGGTCAGTATCAGGAAAGGCCTCCACTTCCCTTCACACCCGGTAAGTATGAAGGGGCAACTTGATTGCCTCAAGAAGAGAAAATCTAGAGAGTTTTAAAGAACTGCTTAATGGACATGTGCACACTGCTATGTTTAAAATGGATAACCAACAAGGACCCTCCTCTAGAGCACATAGAACTCTGCTCCGTCTTCTGTGACTGCCTGGACGGGAGGGAGTTTAGGGGAGAATGGATCCATATTTGTCTGAGTTGCTCTGCTGTTCCCTTGAAACCATCACAACATTGTTAATTGGCTAGACCGTAAAACAAAAAGTTCAAAAAAATTATAATGGAAAAAGAAAAAAAGAATCATGTGCTTCCTCTTGGGTCCTACCATGGCGGTATTTGCCTGCTCTCAGTGGCGACTCAGGCATGTCAGCTTTGGGACTTCTCTGGAAGTCTAGTGGTTGACACTCTGTGCTTCCAATGCAGGTTTGATCCCTGGTTGGGGAACTAAGATCTCTCATGTGACGCAGTGCAGCCAAAAAAAAAAAAAATCTCAGCCTCACTACTAATTAGAATCAATAGATTGTTGTGAGTGTTTGAGGGAAGGTTCTTTGATGGTCTTGCTCAACATTATCCTGCCTGTCCACCATGGCTCCATTAGTACTCCTGTATCTGGCTCCTAGTAGATGCTCAAGGGATGCTTGATTGAAATACAGTTGACATACAGTGTTATGTTACTTTCAGGTGTACTACGTAGTGATGTGAGATTTGCATACATCATGAAATGACACTATGATAAGTCTAGTTATCTGCTTTCATAGCACCATATATTTCTATCTAACATTGTAGGAGTTGCAATTTGACACATAAACCCTCCTAATTGTTTGGTTAATGTCTGTCTTCTGTCCTATACTCTTCATTCCTTGTCCATTGGGTCTTATCATTGTGCGCCAGTACTTAGTTCAGTAAATACTATAGTATAACTGAATGAACTTTGTCTCCACCGATATGTACTGCTCTGCCTTGCTGCTGTGTTTCCTTTGCAGGTGAGAGTTGATGTCCATTTCTGTGGGGTTAACTTTGCTGACATTTTGGTCTGTCGTGGTCAGTATCAGGAAAGGCCTCCACTTCCCTTCACACCCGGTAAGTATGAAGGGGCAACTTGATTGCCTCAAGAAGAGAAAATCTAGAGAGTTTTAAAGAACTGCTTAATGGACATGTGCACACTGCTATGTTTAAAATGGATAACCAACAAGGACCCTCCTCTAGAGCACATAGAACTCTGCTCCGTCTTCTGTGACTGCCTGGACGGGAGGGAGTTTAGGGGAGAATGGATCCATATTTGTCTGAGTTGCTCTGCTGTTCCCTTGAAACCATCACAACATTGTTAATTGGCTAGACCGTAAAACAAAAAGTTCAAAAAAATTATAATGGAAAAAGAAAAAAAGAATCATGTGCTTCCTCTTGGGTCCTACCATGGCGGTATTTGCCTGCTCTCAGTGGCGACTCAGGCATGTCAGCTTTGGGACTTCTCTGGAAGTCTAGTGGTTGACACTCTGTGCTTCCAATGCAGGTTTGATCCCTGGTTGGGGAACTAAGATCTCTCATGTGACGCAGTGCAGCCAAAAAAAAAAAAATCTCAGCCTCACTACTAATTAGAATCAATAGATTGTTGTGAGTGTTTGAGGGAAGGTTCTTTGATGGTCTTGCTCAACATTATCCTGCCTGTCCACCCTGGCTCCATTAGTACTCCTGTATCTGGCTCCTAGTAGATGCTCAAGGGATGCTTGATTGAAATACAGTTGACATACAGTGTTATGTTACTTTCAGGTGTACTACGTAGTGATGTGAGATTTGCATACATCATGAAATGACACTATGATAAGTCTAGTCACCATGTGTCCTATATAGAGTATTACAATACTACTGCATTCCTTCTGCTGTATGTTATATCCTTGTGGTTTATTTATTTGATAACTAGAGATTTGTGCCTCTTAAGCCCCTTCACTTATTTCATCCACCCCTCAATAAATACTTTGAAAGTACATAAATGAGCAAGTAAAATTTTACGTATTGTTATACTCACCACAATCCTGATCAGAATCATCATGGACCATAACCATTCTCTTTTATTCCTTGACAGTACTTCAATTTTGCTTTTTCACTGAAGAACCATAAGTATCTGGTTGGAGCTAAGACTGTCGGTCCTCACAAATACATTCCCCAAGAAACCTAATACCAAAGGATCAGAAAGAAGAAACATAGTTTGTACATTTCTTAGGAGGCTGCTCTCTGATTTGCAGTATACCAAATCTGATTTCATTTAGATCCTGAGTATGGAGACCGATGACTCATTTTTGTTGTCGAAATTTGTTAAAAGAGACACAAGTATAGTTTAGTGTGTATCTGTATGTATGCAATATACAGTACATGTATATTTTATACAGCCTGCTAAAGGGTACAGTGATTGTGAAACAGTTGCAGTGTTTTGGCCTCAGGGCCCTTGGTTATGTCTCAACAGTTGGAACCAGTTCCCTCTGTTTGTATTTGCTGACATGCTGGATGGTGGGGGGAGATGTCTTACTCAACTGAGTTATTCTTCTGGCAGTTCAAGTGGGAAATGTATGATCATTAAATTCAGAAATTTCGGAGGTGCAAAGGAAAGAGCAGACACCACCAATTCCTCTGACTGAGCCAAGTGCTGTATGCATAAATGCAGTTCATATCCTTGAGGGCCTCATTGTCCAGAAGAGACATGGGGACATATAAATACCATGTGATAAATATTGTCATTGGGTTGCTGGAGGCAACCCAGGGCCCCAGTGATCAGGGGTCAAAAGTACTTGTGTACTCATGAATCTCTGTGCTTTTGCCCATTGAAATGTTCATTTGGGTCATGGTAAGAATGGGAGTGCTATAGCTTTTCAGGTCGTGATCATGAAATCTTAGTTCACCCACTATAAGTTATGTACTTTCAGGTGTACTACGAGTGATGTGAGATTTGCATACATCATGAAATGACACTATGATAAGTCTAGTCACCATGTGTCCTATATAGAGTATTACAATACTACTGCATTCCTTCTGCTGTATGTTATATCCTTGTGGTTTATTTATTTGATAACTAGAGATTTGTGCCTCTTAAGCCCCTTCACTTATTTCATCCACCCCTCAATAAATACTTTGAAAGTACATAAATGAGCAAGTAAAATTTTACGTATTGTTATACTCACCACAATCCTGATCAGAATCATCATGGACCATAACCATTCTCTTTTATTCCTTGACAGTACTTCAATTTTGCTTTTTCACTGAAGAACCATAAGTATCTGGTTGGAGCTAAGACTGTCGGTCCTCACAAATACATTCCCCAAGAAACCTAATACCAAAGGATCAGAAAGAAGAAACATAGTTTGTACATTTCTTAGGAGGCTGCTCTCTGATTTGCAGTATACCAAATCTGATTTCATTTAGATCCTGAGTATGGAGACCGATGACTCATTTTTGTTGTCGAAATTTGTTAAAAGAGACACAAGTATAGTTTAGTGTGTATCTGTATGTATGCAATATACAGTACATGTATATTTTATACAGCCTGCTAAAGGGTACAGTGATTGTGAAACAGTTGCAGTGTTTTGGCCTCAGGGCCCTTGGTTATGTCTCAACAGTTGGAACCAGTTCCCTCTGTTTGTATTTGCTGACATGCTGGATGGTGGGGGGAGATGTCTTACTCAACTGAGTTATTCTTCTGGCAGTTCAAGTGGGAAATGTATGATCATTAAATTCAGAAATTTCGGAGGTGCAAAGGAAAGAGCAGACACCACCAATTCCTCTGACTGAGCCAAGTGCTGTATGCATAAATGCAGTTCATATCCTTGAGGGCCTCATTGTCCAGAAGAGACATGGGGACATATAAATACCATGTGATAAATATTGTCATTGGGTTGCTGGAGGCAACCCAGGGCCCCAGTGATCAGGGGTCAAAAGTACTTGTGTACTCATGAATCTCTGTGCTTTTGCCCATTGAAATGTTCATTTGGGTCATGGTAAGAATGGGAGTGCTATAGCTTTTCAGGTCGTGATCATGAAATCTTAGTTCACGTTCCTGTGCTTTGGGTATAACACTCTTATCCTTCTTCCTGGGTGAGGTCGGGGGGAATATAAAACCCTCTCAGCTCTAGAAAGCTCCTAGGACAGCCTGTTGATCAGGGTTTTCTCATCTCCCTGGTGCTAGACTTTACAGATAACCGGATCTTTAAACAATTTGTCTTAGGAATGGAATTTTCTGGGACTGTACTGGAGATGGGCACAGATGTCAGCACGGTGAAAGAGGTAAATGAGTCGAACCTAGGGAGCTGATGTGTGGGTAACTATGGAAAATGTGCTAACCTCATTTGTAGCCAAAGGAGTTTGCTTCTCCTGGACTTTGCCAGCAGACACCAGAGGAAAAACGAGATGGAAAGGGGAGAAACTAATTCTGAACTGAGGGAAGGAAGCCTGACTTGGCTTCGTTAAACTTTTTATTAGGAACCTGGGTTTTTAGTTACTCAAAGGATAGAGAATTCTCAAGTTTCAGTATTTTGTGAAAGAAATGAACACTAGGATTCTAATTCATGTCAGTTATTTCCTTGCTCCATCCTGTTATCGTCCAAAATGTGCTCAGATTGGCTTGACCACCTGATGTTGGTTGTGTGAGAACGGCTGAATGATTTACTGAACAATAACACTGAAGAGTTAATTAAGGGAACCTGTGTCTTACTGGATTGGAAAGAATGATTTTCTTTCTTTCTTGGGCTAATTTGGAAAGGGGTAAATGGCAAGAGTGTGCATTTGAATGTATCCTTAATGGCATATCCCTTTAGGGAGATCTAGTTATTGGCCTGCGTGCTGGCATGGATTGTATGGCTGAAGAGTGCATCACTGACCACAAGGTAGTCCTACTCCTCACTCTTAATCCTTAGAGATTTTTTTTTTCTTCTTTCTTTTCTTTAATTTTCATCTATCCCTCAGCCCTTCTCTTTTCCCTCCCTTTCCCTGTATTCTTTTGTTTGTTCTAACCCTGTTTGTTCTATCCTGTTTCTCAGCCAAGCAGTTCTTTCTTTCAAATGCTAACCCCCCCTCCTTTTTTTGTATTGTGATGACAACACTCGCA
Organism: Tragulus kanchil; assembly: GCA_022376925.1. Classification (NCBI taxonomy): domain Eukaryota; kingdom Metazoa; phylum Chordata; class Mammalia; order Artiodactyla; family Tragulidae; genus Tragulus; species Tragulus kanchil. The sequence continues at coordinate 26,419,369 of JAIOJX010000024.1, forward strand.
TAGAGCTTTGTTTGTGTGGAGTGGTTTAATGAAGAAGGATATTTTGTTTTCTGAGGCTTGGAGCAATCATGGCCTGTCCAATGGGACCATAGTTCGGTGGTTTTGGTAGAAAAACTGGTTTGTATCCGGAATGTAGTTTTCTTCCCCACATCCAGCTTGTGAAAGGATAGTCCTCCTGGGAACATAGCCTGCTGGGGTGAGGTTGAATGCCCCCTAGTGGAGAATGGTGCACACTTTTTTTTTTTTCTTTTTTAGCCAACTGTATTTAAGGTAAAATTTTTGTACCATGCAGTTCACTCATTGTATTAACGCTACAGTGGTCCTTTTAATCTCCTCTGAAGTTGGCTCCTTCTTGATCCAGATTCCAGCCTTAGGGTTTTTGAAGACTGATGTGCCCAAGTCTTGAACCTGACCATTGCTTGCTTACTTTTTTTTTTTAATCTCAATTTGTCTTTATTTTTTTTTTATTTAATTATTTTCATTTTGCTTTTTGTTTTTACATAGTTTTGTTGTTTGCAGATATGTATAATCCCAGATAAGTCGTATGTATATCCCTTACCCCTCCCTTCTGTACCCCTGCTTACTTGCTTTTGACTTGCACGGGGCTTGGTTTCTGACATGTGTTGCCCTTTGCAAGTCAAGTCATAATATGTCTTGAGCAGCCTTTATCAACAGGTACAGTGCTTAACCTCTTAAGTCACTGTTATCTCTTTCATAGTTACTATGGAGGATTCCAGAAGGGATGCCCCTCCGAGAAGCTGCCACCCTGCCCGTGTCTTATGGCACTGCGACTTTGGCCCTGGAGCATCGGGCCCGTACCCAGCCTGGGTGAGGACTGTGAGGATGACAGAGGGCTAGATGGTACCTCCTCTCATACAGAAGTGCCCACCAAGACGTTGCCTCTTCCTTTCCCTTCCCTGACCCTTGCATGTATGCTAAGTTGATTCAGTCATGTCTACCTGTTTGGGACGTGATGGACTGCAGCCCACCAGGCTCCTTTGTATTCACTCCAGAATACTGGAGTGAGTTGCCATGCCCTCCTCCAGAGAATCTTCCCTTCCCAGGTATTTAATCCATTTAGTCTTTTACATCTCCTGCATTGGCAGGCACGTTCTTTACCACTAGCACCACCTGGGAAGTCCTCCTTGACCCTTACCTCATGTCTATCTAAGGAGAAGCCAAAGGAAGCTAGTGACCTAAGATGGGAGTCTGGTGACAGTTATATTTTGCCCGAGAGGATCCAGTAGACAGTGAACTTGGCCAGTATGAATTTGAAGAAGCCCATGTTTCTCTCAAAAACTTGCATTTAGAGAGCTAAAAAGCCTGCTGGGGTGAGGTTGAATGCCCCCTAGTGGAGAATGGTGCACACTTTTTTTTTTTTCTTTTTTAGCCAACTGTATTTAAGGTAAAATTTTTGTACCATGCAGTTCACTCATTGTATTAACGCTACAGTGGTCCTTTTAATCTCCTCTGAAGTTGGCTCCTTCTTGATCCAGATTCCAGCCTTAGGGTTTTTGAAGACTGATGTGCCCAAGTCTTGAACCTGACCATTGCTTGCTTACTTTTTTTTTTTAATCTCAATTTGTCTTTATTTTTTTTTTATTTAATTATTTTCATTTTGCTTTTTGTTTTTACATAGTTTTGTTGTTTGCAGATATGTATAATCCCAGATAAGTCGTATGTATATCCCTTACCCCTCCCTTCTGTACCCCTGCTTACTTGCTTTTGACTTGCACGGGGCTTGGTTTCTGACATGTGTTGCCCTTTGCAAGTCAAGTCATAATATGTCTTGAGCAGCCTTTATCAACAGGTACAGTGCTTAACCTCTTAAGTCACTGTTATCTCTTTCATAGTTACTATGGAGGATTCCAGAAGGGATGCCCCTCCGAGAAGCTGCCACCCTGCCCGTGTCTTATGGCACTGCGACTTTGGCCCTGGAGCATCGGGCCCGTACCCAGCCTGGGTGAGGACTGTGAGGATGACAGAGGGCTAGATGGTACCTCCTCTCATACAGAAGTGCCCACCAAGACGTTGCCTCTTCCTTTCCCTTCCCTGACCCTTGCATGTATGCTAAGTTGATTCAGTCATGTCTACCTGTTTGGGACGTGATGGACTGCAGCCCACCAGGCTCCTTTGTATTCACTCCAGAATACTGGAGTGAGTTGCCATGCCCTCCTCCAGAGAATCTTCCCTTCCCAGGTATTTAATCCATTTAGTCTTTTATATCTCCTGCATTGGCAGGCACGTTCTTTACCACTAGCACCACCTGGGAAGTCCTCCTTGACCCTTACCTCATGTCTATCTAAGGAGAAGCCAAAGGAAGCTAGTGACCTAAGATGGGAGTCTGGTGACAGTTATATTTTGCCCGAGAGGATCCAGTAGACAGTGAACTTGGCCAGTATGAATTTGAAGAAATGTTTCTCTCAAGTCTGACGCCTTCTGAGATCTCCTCCTAGAAAACCTTGCATTTTAGAGAGCTGGTTTATTTCACACACTTCACTCTAGCTTTAATGGAAACCTGTGTTTCTGTGACCTCACAGAGACAAATACCACAGGCAGGTGGTGCAGCGGTAAACAATCTGCCTGCCAGCGCAGTAGACGCAGGTTTGGTCCCTGGATCGGAGCGATCCCTTGGAGGAAGAAATGGCGACCCACTCCAGTATTTTTCCCTGGAGAATTCCATGGGCAGAGGAGCCTAGTGGGCTGCAGTCCATGGGGTCCCAAAGAGTTGGACACAACTGAGCACAGCACACACACAGTGGTATTTGTTTCTGTGGACTTGGCTAGGTGTCCCTAACAGGTATTTCAAGCTGAATTTCTTTCTTCACGTGGAGCGTTCCTACAGCTTCTTGCTCTTTTCAGAGAGCCTCGGAATTGCTCCAGGGAGATGGGCTTAGTTGAGTAGTGGCTGGTATGTGATCATCAGTTTCTAAAAAGTTTAGTGTGAGAATGATTTTAGGACAAAATTTAGAAAGCAGAAATTGGAGTGGTACCACAAAGGAAGACTGCCTACTGGAAGGAGGAAGGACTACCTAGAGAGATTCAGGACTCTCACCTGGGAATTCTTCAGAAATGGGCCATATTAGCACTAATCTACATATAGAAATCCGCCCATGTGGCTGGAGAGCGTTCATACACGTGTGTGGGCACATGAAGGGGGTTGAACGAGATGACCTCTCAGTTCTCTTCTTGCTTTAAAATGTCCCAGCTTCGGGCTTCCCTGGTGGTCCAGTGGGTAAGGACACCGCCTTGCAGTGCAAGGGGCGCCGGTTTGATCCCTGGCCTGGGAAGATCCCATGTGCCGCGAAGCGGCTGGACTGATGTGTCCAACTACAAGTGTGAGCCCAGAGCCGGTGCTCTGCGATGAGAGAGGCCACTGTGATGGGAGGCCCACACAGGCCAAAGAACAAAGGTAAATAAATGAAAGATCAATAGAAGTGGCCTAAAAAAAAAGAAAAGAAAAAAAGAATGTCCCAGCTTCAAAACACTCATGCAGTCCTGCTACTGGAGGATTTTTGGTTTCTTGAGTAAGTCTCATCTTTTCCTGGCACAGAGAAACCGTTTTAGTGACGGCAGCAGCTGGAGCCACCGGCCTCTCCGTGACAGACGTGGCAACAAACGTTCTTCAGGCCAAGGTATTTGCATGCGCGATTCTCTATTAAAAAAAAAAATCATACTTCCTATTTTCAAACATGGAATATATTCACTGATTTATAAAAAAATCACATGCAAGGTGTGGGAGGTGTAAAGCAGCGTAGGGTAGGGTCTTGCCAGCTCTTTGCCTGTAGGCTAATGAGAGGCCTGAGAGGTAAATCTCTCATGCTTCCAGTTATTAGACGCTGATAAGGTTCAACTTGCTTCACAGCCTTTAAAGATTCTGTTCCTTCTACCTGTAATACTCTAAACTGTCTCTCCCTGAACTTCAAATTTAAACTCAGATGCTGCTTTTTCAGGGGAACATTCTTTGTCCCCCAGGAGATGTGTTTTCTCCCTGACTATTTCTGTGCAGTCGCCCATTTTGGGTAACCCTTCAGTTGAGTAGTGGCTGGTATGTGATCATCAGTTTCTAAAATGTTTAGTGTGAGAATGATTTTAGGACAAAATTTAGAAAGCAGAAATTGGAGTGGTACCACAAAGGAAGACTGCCTACTGGAAGGAGGAAGGACTACCTAGAGAGATTCAGGACTCTCACCTGGGAATTCTTCAGAAATGGGCCATATTAGCACTAATCTACATATAGAAATCCGCCCATGTGGCTGGAGAGCGTTCATACACGTGTGTGGGCACATGAAGGGGGTTGAACGAGATGACCTCTCAGTTCTCTTCTTGCTTTAAAATGTCCCAGCTTCGGGCTTCCCTGGTGGTCCAGTGGGTAAGGACACCGCCTTGCAGTGCAAGGGGCGTCGGTTTGATCCCTGGCCTGGGAAGATCCCACGTGCCGCGGAGCGGCTGGACTGATGTGTCCAACTACAAATGTGAGCCCAGAGCCGGTGCTCTGCGATGAGAGAGGCCACTGTGATGGGAGGCCCACACAGGCCAAAGAACAAAGGTAAATAAATGAAAGATCAATAGAAGTGGCCTAAAAAAAAAAAAAGAAAAGAAAAAAAGAATGTCCCAGCTTCAAAACACTCATGCAGTCCTGCTACTGGAGGATTTTTGGTTTCTTGAGTAAGTCTCATCTTTTCCTGGCACAGAGAAACCGTTTTAGTGACGGCAGCAGCTGGAGCCACCGGCCTCGCCGTGACAGACGTGGCAACAAACGTTCTTCAGGCCAAGGTATTTGCATGCGCGATTCTCTATTAAAAAAAAAAATCATACTTCCTATTTTCAAACATGGAATATATTCACTGATTTATAAAAAAATCACATGCAAGGTGTGGGAGGTGTAAAGCAGCGTAGGGTAGGGTCTTGCCAGCTCTTTGCCTGTAGGCTAATGAGAGGCCTGAGAGGTAAATCTCTCATGCTTCCAGTTATTAGACGCTGATAAGGTTCAACTTGCTTCACAGCCTTTAAAGATTCTGTTCCTTCTACCTGTAATACTCTAAACTGTCTCTCCCTGAACTTCAAATTTAAACTCAGATGCTGCTTTTTCAGGGGAACATTCTTTGTCCCCCAGGAGATGTGTTTCTTCTCGCCTGGACTATTTCTGTGCAGTGCCATCGCATCCTATGCATCTCTTTCCTAGTGTGTGGTTAACCCTTCATGTCATTGTTGGATCAATGTCTTCTTTCCACTGGACTGTAATCCCTACCAAGGCAGGGCCAGTGTCTGTTTGATTTGTGTTTATAGCCCCAGCATGCAGTATGGACTGTAAAAATAATTATTATTATTTAAAAAAAATTGTTTATGCATTAATTTAGCTGTGCTGGGTCATAGTTGCCGCACGTAGGATCTTTAGCCTTCATTGGATCTCTTTAGTTGTGGCATGTGTAGCTCTTTTTTGTTTGTTTGTTTGCTTGTGGAACTCTTACTTGCAGCTTGTGGAATCTGGTTCCTCAACAAGGGATCAAACCTGGGCCCCCGGCAGTGGGAGCATGGGGTATTGGCCACTGAACCAGCAGAGAATTCCCTCAACAATGATTTCTTGAATGAATGAATGAATAAATACATGAAAGAAAGACCTACCTCTCTTTAGGGGCTTTTCTTGGAGATTGTGGGTGTCAGAGAAGAATTTCCTGGAGAAGGTAGACATTGAAGCTGACATTTATAGTTGAATAGGGTCTTTGGAGGAAGGGATGTATGTGGGAATGGTGGGAGATAACTCTAGAGCGTTGGGCAGAGGTAGGATCTTGAGGTCCTAAGGAATCGAAACATTTCTTGGAAATTCTCAGGAGCTATTGGAGATTTTGTAGAGAAGTGACACAATCATCTTTGCAAAGTTCACTTTGGTAGTGATGGAGATGAGGGAGAGGGCAAGGTCAGGGGTAGTCTGGAGGCAGTAGGGAAGATTCTTAAAGCAATCCAGACCACGGGTGAAACAAGGCACTGGAGGCCATGATCAGAGAGATACCAAAGTAGAAGAAAACAGAGAATTTGGTGACAGGAGAGCATCCTAATAGAGTTGAAGGAATGAAGACTTTGAAGTTAGCCTGACCTAAGTGCAAATTCTAGCTCTGTCTCTAGCTTAATAGCTTCAGTTTCCTCGTTTGTACAATAGTGCTTTTGTCATAGCATGGTTGTGGGAATATTGAGATCACACGTGCCATGTGCCTGTCTGAGGGCACGGTGTGTTGGGGAGTATCTGTTAAAAAGGAATTCTGTTATTATCAGGCATTGAGTGGGAAGGCACAAACGAGGTATCCTTCGAGATTTGCCATTTATTGGGACTGAGAACCCAGGAGGCAGTGGTGAGTTCAGGTTTGGATGTGCTGACAGAGAGGTTCCTGTGGAGCCCAGAGGCGCCAAGATACAGGACAGGTTTGGTGATAATTGGACTGACCTGGAATTTCTCCAGGTGGCAGCTGTCTTTTCTCACATTGACTCTCTTTTGGAAAGGATATGTGAGTTCTGAAACTAGTCTTGGATACCAGGAGGCTGGCTCCTCATGGAATATTAACATGTTCAAACTCAAAGTAAGGGCTTATAGCACCTCTCTTAGTGGGGAGACCAAAATTAATCTTATTGTTCAGAATCACTGCCTATTTAGCATTTCTGGGAAGATAAAACTTTACTGTTTGTTTTAAATAGATATAGGAAGCTAAGTAGAGAGAAAATGTTGCATTAATTCCAGTATTTAAATTAATCCCAGGAGATGTGGGTTTGATCCCTGGGTCAGGAAGATCCTTTGGAGGAGGAAACAGTGTCTCACTCTGGTATTCTCTTTTTTTTTTTTGTAATTTTTATTTTACTTTTTACTTTTACAGTTTTGTTGTTTACAGATATGTATGATCCCAGATTAGTCATATGTATATTCCCCCCCATCCCACCTCTCCAGGCCATCACACAGCATCCCTGCAGGATCCCCTTTTCCCACAGCGCAATGACAATAGCTATTTTTTGACATATGATAATATAGGTTTTCATGCTACTTCCTTTATGCCTCCCGCCCACTGTTCATTCCCCACAATGTCCACATGTCTACTGTCCATGTCTGTTTTTCCATCGCGTCACTGCGTGTGTTATCATTACCATCCTACTAGATTCCATATATATGTGTTAGTATATTGTACTTGTCCTTCTCTTTTTGACTGACTGCACTTTTTATGATAGGTTCGAGATCCAGCCACCTCATTAGGTCACTCCAATATTCTTGCTTGGGAAATCTCATGGACAGGGAAGCCTGGTGGGCACAGTCCATGGGGTCACAAAAGAGTCAGACACAACCTAGTGACTAAGCATGCAGATGTGTGTGTTTGTTTTATTTTGTTTTTAGCAGCAATAATGGCTTTAAGCAAAAGCAAGCAAAAAAAATCAGTGTCATCATGCCACTGCTTGAAACAGATCATTTTGAAAATCACACACGCTCCGGTCAGCTGGTGAGTTCAGGTTTGGATGTGCTGACAGAGAGGTTCCTGTGGAGCCCAGAGGCGCCAAGATACAGGACAGGTTTGGTGATAATTGGACTGACCTGGAATTTCTCCAGGTGGCAGCTGTCTTTTCTCACATTGACTCTCTTTTGGAAAGGATATGTGAGTTCTGAAACTAGTCTTGGATACCAGGAGGCTGGCTCCTCATGGAATATTAACATGTTCAAACTCAAAGTAAGGGCTTATAGCACCTCTCTTAGTGGGGAGACCAAAATTAATCTTATTGTTCAGAATCACTGCCTATTTAGCATTTCTGGGAAGATAAAACTTTACTGTTTGTTTTAAATAGATATAGGAAGCTAAGTAGAGAGAAAATGTTGCATTAATTCCAGTATTTAAATTAATCCCAGGAGATGTGGGTTTGATCCCTGGGTCAGGAAGATCCTTTGGAGGAGGAAACAGTGTCTCACTCTGGTATTCTCTTTTTTTTTTTTGTAATTTTTATTTTACTTTTTACTTTTACAGTTTTGTTGTTTACAGATATGTATGATCCCAGATTAGTCATATGTATATTCCCCCCCATCCCACCTCTCCAGGCCATCACACAGCATCCCTGCAGGATCCCCTTTTCCCACAGCGCAATGACAATAGCTATTTTTTGACATATGATAATATAGGTTTTCATGCTACTTCCTTTATGCCTCCCGCCCACTGTTCATTCCCCACAATGTCCACATGTCTACTGTCCATGTCTGTTTTTCCATCGCGTCACTGCGTGTGTTATCATTACCATCCTACTAGATTCCATATATATGTGTTAGTATATTGTACTTGTCCTTCTCTTTTTGACTGACTGCACTTTTTATGATAGGTTCGAGATCCAGCCACCTCATTAGGTCACTCCAATATTCTTGCTTGGGAAATCTCATGGACAGGGAAGCCTGGTGGGCACAGTCCATGGGGTCACAAAAGAGTCAGACACAACCTAGTGACTAAGCATGCAGATGTGTGTGTTTGTTTTATTTTGTTTTTTAGCAGCAATAATGGCTTTAAGCAAAAGCAAGCAAACAAAAAAATCAGTGTCATCATGCCACTGCTTGAAACAGATCATTTTGATAACACCTCCCATTCACAGCATTTCTTGTTGCTTTCCCATTGTGTACACAGAAATTATCTTCCCTGTGGCCCCCACAGAACCCTTGAGAGATGGAGAATGCAAGTGTTTATTATCCCTATTTCACAGATAAATAAAGTGAGGCACCAGGAAAGAAAATGATTCCCAGAAAACCTCACTGGGACCTACAAAGAATCTGGGAGTGGGAATAAGGAGCCTGTCTGCATACTGTGGTGCTGTGTGCTGGTGGCCTTCAGTGAAGTGCAGCTGTTTAAGGGTTCCCCGGGGAGTGTTTTGAGGGTAACTTGTAGCTGCACACAGTTACAGATGAGTTTGGAATCTTTTAAGGGCACCCTAACCCTTGGTTGTTCGAATGCATGTTCTAAATGTCACCCTGGGGCCAAAGTGCTTGGGCTGGTGGGTGCTGCCCAGTGGTACCTCCAGGCAGTGCTTGAGTGAATGAAGCTTTTCTGAAGATTTCCAGCCCCCAACCACCTCACAGAATGGCCCACCGCCATCTATGCCATCTTTGGTAGACCATAGGCATGGCTTTCTCCCAGCGTGATGGAGTCGGAAAGCATGGGCTTTGAAATCAGAAGCATTGGATGTGAATGATTGTTCTTCCACCTGCTACCTTGATGATCATGGCTTAATTACTCAACCTCTCTGGGTCTGTGTCTCCATGTCCAGAATGAGAGTGACTGTACATCCCCTGTAATCTTTTTAAGAGGTCTAAATAGAATAAGCAGTTGCCTGTGTGTAACAATAGATTCAGTTTATCTAACACTTTGTTTCCCGAGCGCTTATTTCATTTAATTTTAAAAATATATCTTATTTTATGGATGGGGTAGCTGAAGCTTAAAGAGAAGTTGGCAGGCGATATAGACAGATGTTAAGAGCATAACCTCTAGAGATGAATGACCTGGATTTGGATCCTAGTTCTGCCTCCCATGAGCTGTGTGACCGTGGACAAGATACTTAACTTCTTTGGCCTCAGTTTCTTCATCTTTATTTTATTTATTTATTTAAAAAATTTTATTTATTTACTTATGGCTACACTGGGTCTTCGTTGCTGTGTGAAGGCTTTTTGCTAATTACAGAGAGTGGGGGCTAGTCTTCATTGTGGTGCATGGGCTTCTCAATACGGTAGCTTCTCTTGTTGTGGAGCACAGGCTCTAAGCACTGGGCCTCCTTAGTCGTGGAACACAGACTTAGCTGCTCTGTGGCATGTGGTATTTTCCCAGACCAGGGATTGAACCCATGTCCCCTGCATTGGCAGGCAGATTCTTTTTAGAGGTGGGGGAGCAGGTTGGGAAGGGAGGGGGTGGATGGGACACTTCTATTGGTCTTTTAATTTATCTATTTTCATCCATCTTTGTTCTTTGGCCCACGTGAGCCTCCCATCACAGCGGCCCCCGTTGTCTCAGAGCACCGGCTCTGGGCGCATGCGCTCCAGAGCTCCGGCTCGGTAATTGGACACATCAGTCCAGCCGCTCAGCGGCACGTGGGATCTTCCCAGGTCAGGGAGGGATCGAACCAACGCCCCTTGCACTGCAAGGTGGTGTCCTTACCCACTGGACCACCAGGGAAGCCCCGGCAGGCGGATTCTTAACCACTGGACCACCAGGGAAGTCCAGTTTCTTCATCTTTAAAATAAGGATAACAGTGGTGTGTATATTATCATGCTATTAAGACTAAATGAGTTACTAATATATGTAAAACATTTAGAATAGTGTGTGGCACACAGAAAGCATGATGTGTTAGTTCTTACTAAGTAACTTACCTTAGGTAGCACTGCTAGTTACTAGCGGAGCCAGAATTTGAACTCAAGTCTGTCTGACTTAGAAATCTTTCCACTGGATCCTGTGTTACCTACCAGGAAGCCTTTCTTGATCTTGTAGCTCTAGGTTAGGTGCCTCTAGCTGGCACTTCTGGAGCCTTCTGTACTTTCGCCATCATACTGCTGGATCTTCTTGACTCTAAGCTTGGTATTTTGGTTGCATCCTTACTACTTGACTCATAGTGAGTACTCAATGAATAGTGATTGTAGTTTGCATTTGGAGAAGACTTTGTGTCCCCTGAATGTCTCGTAGCTAGACCCACTGAGCTTCAAGGTTCCTGGAAATGTGGACCCCATGGTCAGAGGGGCGTGGAGAGGCCAGTGTGGTGATTCTGGGTGATGGGCCTGTGGTGTTGGGTGGAGGCTGGTGTGGAGACTGTGAGGTCACGTTGGTTTCCTGGATGAGTGCCCTTTGGTTGGAGGCAGGCTGGGTGGGGCAAGCCCTTCTTGGCACATGTCCTGGACCACCAGAAGCCTTGTGTTCTTCATGCAGGTGATCGCTGCAGCTGGGAGTGATGAGAAGTGCCAGATGGCGATGCAGAGGGGCGCACAGTGGGTCGTGAACTACAGTCGGGGCCACCTGAAGGAGGCAGTGAGGAAGCTGGTGGGCAGCGGCGGGGTGAACGTGGTCATCGACATGGTGGGAGGAGATGTCTTCCTGGAGGCTCTCCGCAGGTACGTGAAGTGGTCCTCCTGGATGGGCTAGACTTGGAGCTCTGCTGAAACCTTCCTAGACCTCTGCCTCCCTTCTGGCCTTGCTGTTTTCTCGTCTTTGCTGCTCATTTTTCCTGTAGGCACCGGCATCAACGAGAACAGCTGAGTGGGTGGATGAAAAGGAATATAAGCAGAGGGAAAATCAGGAAATGCTTAAATATAGCAAAAACAAAATAGCCAACTGGAAAATATCCAATAAAAATGACTGCAGACTCTCTAGTTGGCAATATCAAATGGTTTAGAAATTATGCATGTGTTAAATTCAGCTATGCCTGCTCCCACTAACTACTTTATATACATGGTGTGGGTAATTCTTTTTTTTTTTTTAATTAAAGTTTTTATTTTGCATTGAAGTTTAGCAGATTGACTATGTGATAGTTTCAGGTGGACAGCAAAGAGACTCAGCCATACATGTACATGTATCCATTCTCCCCCAAACTCCCCTCTGTAATACTTTTTTTTTTTTTTTAAAGATTTATTTATTTTGGGTGGGGTGGGGAGGGAGGGGGATGGGCGGGCCACTTCTATTGGTCTTTCATTTTCTCTATTTTCATCCATCTTTGTTCTTTGGCCCGTGTGGGCCTCCCATGACAGTGGCCTCTGTTGTCGCAGAGTACTGGCTCTGGGCGCATGCGCTCCAGAGCTCCGGCTCAGTGATTGGACACATCGGTCCAGCCGCTCCACGGTACATGGGATCTTCCCAGGCCAGGAGTCGAACCGGCAGCCCCTGCACTGCAAGGCGGTGTCCTTACCCACTGGACCACCAGGGGAAGCCCTCCCCTCTGTAATTCTTGAGGAGATCATTGTTCAGATGTTGGAATTACTGGGGTGGCAGACCCCCAGTTCACTACCCGCCAAGGGAGAGTCTCTTTTGATCTTACTGGTTTCTGAAGCTACCACCAGTGAGGGTGTCTCTTTTATTTGTTTTTTTTTTTTTTTTTGGCCACTTCTGTTGGTCTTTCATGTATTTATCTTTGTTCTTTGGCCTGTGTGGGCCTCTCATCACAGCGGCCTCTCTCACTGCGGAGCACCGGCTCTGGGTGTATGCACTCCAGAGCTCCGGTTCAGTAGTTGGGAGTGCAGCAGCTCCGTGGCACGTAGGACCTTCCCAGGCCAGGGATCAAACCGGCGTCCCCTGCACTGCAAGGTGGTGTCCTTACCCACTGGACCACCAGGGAAGCCCCTCCTTTATTTGTTTTATGAAAAAAAAATCACTGGAGATTTCATGGGGCTGTTGTGTCTATAGTAATTCTCATTCTGTCTCAACCAAGGAGTCTGCAATGCTCTGATAATATGAGCTTCACTTCACTTCTCATGTCATCCTGGCCAGCAGAGTTTTGTGCTTTATTTTAGTTGAAAGTAGACAAGAGACAGAAGTAGAGAGAGCAGCTTGCCCGCAGAAGGGATCCGTGTGACTCTCAGCAACCTTGCAGTGACTGCAGTGTGCCTTCTGCTATGCCTAGATACGAGTGTGTTGACTAAATGGGAAGCCAAGACAGAGAGCTATTAGTAGACCCCCTTCTCTTGCCTTCTGGGTAATAGTATTTTGTAGATGATTCAAAACTCCCTAGAAAAGTATGTAACTGAAGTGAATCCTAAAGGAAGTCTTTGTGGAAAGCAAATGATGCTTTATTAAGGTGTCTGAATTCTTTTCTTTATACATAATGTTTGTTTACTTGCTTTTGGCCGTGCTGGGTCTTCGATGCTGCAAGGGCTCTTCTCTAGTTGTTGTGAGCAGGGGCTCCTCTCTAGTTGTGGTGTACGGGCTTCTCACTGTGGTGGCATCACCTGTGTGGAGCACAGGCTCTAGGCACTTGGGCATCAGTAGTAAGGTATCTGAATTCTTGTTCTTGCTCCCTAGGTTCAAAATCTTCAAATTGAGGTGTCTTGCTATTTAGTATGTGCAATAGCATTTTTTTTTAACCCATTCTCTTCCATAAAATAGTTGAGTAGTTAAATAGCCTTGATTCTAAAGAGGGTCCCCTTATAAGACTGGTTTGTTCCTCTGGCCCCCGACTGTCTTGCTTATTTTTATATTTTCCTCCTGAGGTGCAGAATAGTTCACCCCTGCTAGTTCGCAAGGTCAAGAGGAATTCCCAACTGGGGAGTTAGTGCGTGTTGCTTTTTTTGGTTAATTGTGGTAAAATACGGGTAACCTGGTATTTAATATTTTAGCCATTTTAAGTGTACAGTTAAACATGTTCACAGGGTTGTATAACCATCTCCAATACAAACTCTGCACCCATTAAACAACCACCCTCCATGATCTCTGTTCTGATTTCTGCCTCTCTGAATTTGTGTGCATTGCTTTTTCTCCCCTCATTCAGTTTTTTATTGTGGTAACCAATACACAACAAAAGACTTGCTGTATTAGCTGTTGTAAAATGTACAGTTGAGCAGTGTTAAGTATATTTTCATTGTGAAACAGGTCTTCATAGCTTTTTCTTCTTGCAGACCTGAAATGTTGTACCCGTTAAACAACAACTCTCTTTCCCCCATTCTCTCCAGCCCTTGATAATCACTATTCTATTTTATTTCTATGAATTTGATCACTTTAGATAACCCAGATCCATAGAATAATACAATATTTGTTTTTCTGTACGTGGCTTGTTTCACTTAACTGTAATGACCGTAAGGTTCATGCATGTCTTACCATGTGACAGAATTTCCTTTCTTTTAAGACTGAATAGTGTATGCCTAGATACGAGTGGGAAAGGGCCAAGACAGAGAGCTATTAGTAGACCCCCTTCTCTTGCCTTCTGGGTAATAGTATTTTGTAGATGATTCAAAACTCCCTAGAAAAGTATGTAACTGAAGTGAATCCTAAAGGAAGTCTTTGTGGAAAGCAAATGATGCTTTATTAAGGTGTCTGAATTCTTTTCTTTATACATAATGTTTGTTTACTTGCTTTTGGCCGTGCTGGGTCTTCGATGCTGCAAGGGCTCTTCTCTAGTTGTTGTGAGCAGGGGCTCCTCTCTAGTTGTGGTGTACGGGCTTCTCACTGTGGTGGCATCACCTGTGTGGAGCACAGGCTCTAGGCACTTGGGCATCAGTAGTAAGGTATCTGAATTCTTGTTCTTGCTCCCTAGGTTCAAAATCTTCAAATTGAGGTGTCTTGCTATTTAGTATGTGCAATAGCATTTTTTAACCCATTCTCTTCCATAAAATAGTTGAGTAGTTAAATAGCCTTGATTCTAAAGAGGGTCCCCTTATAAGACTGGTTTGTTCCTCTGGCCCCCGACTGTCTTGCTTATTTTTATATTTTCCTCCTGAGGTGCAGAATAGTTCACCCCTGCTAGTTCGCAAGGTCAAGAGGAATTCCCAACTGGGGAGTTAGTGCGTGTTGCTTTTTTTGGTTAATTGTGGTAAAATACGGGTAACCTGGTATTTAATATTTTAGCCATTTTAAGTGTACAGTTAAACATGTTCACAGGGTTGTATAACCATCTCCAATACAAACTCTGCACCCATTAAACAACCACCCTCCATGATCTCTGTTCTGATTTCTGCCTCTCTGAATTTGTGTGCATTGCTTTTTCTCCCCTCATTCAGTTTTTTATTGTGGTAACCAATACACAACAAAAGACTTGCTGTATTAGCTGTTGTAAAATGTACAGTTGAGCAGTGTTAAGTATATTTTCATTGTGAAACAGGTCTTCATAGCTTTTTCTTCTTGCAGACCTGAAATGTTGTACCCGTTAAACAACAACTCTCTTTCCCCCATTCTCTCCAGCCCTTGATAATCACTATTCTATTTTATTTCTATGAATTTGATCACTTTAGATAACCCAGATCCATAGAATAATACAATATTTGTTTTTCTGTACGTGGCTTGTTTCACTTAACTGTAATGACCGTAAGGTTCATGCATGTCTTACCATGTGACAGAATTTCCTTTCTTTTTAAGACTGAATAGTGTTCCACAGTACATCTATAGCACATTTTGTTGACCAGTCCATCAGTGGGTGGACATGTGGATTGTTTCCATCTCTTGGCTATTACAGATAATGCTGCTATAAACATGCATCTATAAATATCTCTTCAAGACTGCTTTCAGTTCTTTTGGATATAGACTCAGATGTGATTGCTGGGTCACATGGCAGTT
Source organism: Tragulus kanchil (assembly GCA_022376925.1). Lineage (NCBI taxonomy): Eukaryota > Metazoa > Chordata > Mammalia > Artiodactyla > Tragulidae > Tragulus > Tragulus kanchil. Next base: position 26,434,608 of record JAIOJX010000024.1, read on the forward strand.
CTGGTTTTGATTTTCTGAGGAGCCTCCATACTGTTTCCATAGTATTTGCACCCTTTTACTACCCCATCAATGCTCCTAGAGGGTTCCATTTCTCTAAATCCTTGCCAACATTTATTTTCTGTTCTGTTCCTTTTTTTTTTTTTTTTTTTAAACAGTAGCCAGTCTAATGGCTGTGAATGTACATTGTCATTTATAAGCTATTTTTTCTTCTTTTCTCCCCCTCCAGCCTGGCATGGAAAGGCAGGATTGTGGTGGTGGGTTTTGCTGGAGGAACCATAGCTTCTGTGCCAGCCAATCTTCTGCTCCTGAAGAATATTACTGCCATGGGGGTGTCCTGGGGCCAATACCGGGACCGGGACTTTCCTGTCTTCTCCAGAAGCCTGTCCTCCGTAATTCAGCACTTGCAGGAAGGGCGCTTGCAGCCACATGTCGGAGCGGTTTTTAAGCTGGAAGAGGTAAGATGCTCTTGTGTTCAGCTGCTCAGTCGTGTCTAACTTTGGGACCCCATGGAACTGTAGCCCGCCAGGCTCCTCTGTCCAAGGAATTCTCCAGGCAGGAATGCTGAAGTGGGTAGCCATTTCCTCCTTAAGGGGATCTTCCTGACTCAGGGATCAAACCCATGTCTATTGTGTCTCCTCCACTGGCAGGCGATTCTTTACCGTTGCACCACCTGGGAAGCCCCTGAGACACTCTTAAGGGATGTGATATAGCTAAGTCCAGGAAATAATCTGTGTCAGATACTGGATAGTTTCTCTGTATGTGTGTGCATGCTAGGTCACTTCAGTCATATCCAGCTCTTTGTGACTCTATGGACTGTAGCCCACCAGGCTCCTCTGTCCATGGGATCCTCCAGGCAAGAATACTGGAGTGGGTTGCTGTGCCCTCCTCCAGGGGATATTCCTGATTGAGGGATCGAACCCCGGCCTCCGGCATTGCTCGTAGATTCTTTACCACCTGGGAAGATTCATAGCCACCTGGGGAGCCCCAGTATCTCTCTAGGTACTATAAATCCTCCTTGTCTGGAATTAAAGGGTAAAAACACAATGGGGGCTCACAGGCTGCAGGGTCATAGGATTTCTCCCTGCCTTGTAGGTTGTAGAGCTGTATGCTCAGGCTTAGTGATTTCAATGGGAAACTGAAACTGGATTCAGGAGCTGGATCCTGAGGGCTCTGTCTGCGTCACTGGTGTCTTACACAGAGGAATGTGATAGTAATTTAGAAAATAATTTACTGATGTTGATATGAACTTTGAACTGCACAACATACAAGTCTGAAAAGGAAGCACTTAATTTGACCTTTGCTTTTAGAATATAGACTCCAAGTACAACCAGATGATCTAAGCTGGAGTTCTGTCAACGGAACACGAAACCACGCTCCCCATCATGTGACTATCATTTATCCGTTAGTCACTGTAGTTAGTTTTGGTGGCCATTCAAGCCCTTTTTTCATTCCCTCACAGCCCCATTAATGTGACTTAAACTCCCTCCAAGGTGTAATTGTGTGCATTCATTACCGCCACCTGGGAAGCCCATATGCACTATAGTTGTAAAGGCGAATGAATATGTTAGGCACTCACTGTGAAGGTTTTTTTTTTTTTTTTTTCTTTTGACAGTGCTGCGTGGCTTGTGGGACCTTAGTTCCCCAGCCAGGGAGCGAACCTGGGCTCTGGCAGTGAAAGTGCTGAGTCCACTGGACTACCAGGGAATTTACAAAGATTTTTTTTATTATTATTTGCTTACTTTGTTTTGGTGGTGGTGGTGTAGTCACTCAATCATGTCTGACTCTTGCAACCCCATGGACTGTAACCAGCCAGGCTCCCTCTGTCCATGGGATTCTCCAGGCAAGAATACTGGAGTGGGCTGTCATTACCCTCTCTAGGAGATCTTCCTGACCCAAAGATCGAACCTGAGTCTCCTGCATTGCAGGGCGATACTTTAAAGCTAAAAATTGTAGTGACTCTAGTCAGCCACGGGACGGTTGGTTCATATGCAGATTAGTGAAGCCCAAGCTTCCAGGCTTCCATTCTTATGTTCTTCCTCGGACAAGACACATTCTTCTCAAACACCATTTACTTTCTTTTTCACCTTTTTGGTATGTCAGTCAAGAAGGTATTGTTTAGTGGTTTTTGAAAAGAGAACGTGGTTGGCCATCAGAAATTGGTTGGACTCTGTTTCCAACTTTGTTCCCACCTAGATGCAATTGTCTTTGTCTTCTGTGTCTCTAAGGTTGAAGAGTAAGCATACCCTGGCGGTCCAGTGGTTAGGACCTCAGTGCTTTCACTGCTGAGGCCCAGGTTCAGTCCCTGGTTGGGGAACTAAGATTTCATGAGCCACATGACACAACTGAAAAAAAAAAAAGTTGAGGGATAGGAGAATATCAGTGGCTTTCAGGTTCTGCTGGGGCCTGAGTAGCTGCACATTTTAATGTTTGTGTTCATGCTTTTCTCTTTTTTAAAAATTATTTTTATTTTACTTTTACAGAGTTTTGTTGTCTACAGCTATACATAAATCCAAATCAGTCACGGGTATAGCCTTGACCCTTCCCACCTGAACCCCCCTCCCAGTCCTTTTCCATCCCACCCCTCCAGGTTGGTGCATAGCCCCCATATAAGTTCCCTTAGTCTTACAGCATATGCACAATGGTTGTCTCTTTTACATACGGTAGTGCAGGTTTCCATGTTACTTTTTTCATACTTCTCATCCATCCTCTCTCCCCCCAATGACCGTAAGTCTGTTCTCTACATCTGTTTGTCCATTGCTGCTCTGCATGTGTATTTATCAGCACCATCTTTCTAGATTCCATGTATATGTGTTAGTATACTGTATTTGTTCTTCTCTTTTTTTGGAAGCTTTTCTTTTAATTTTTTAAATTTTACTTTTTTGGTTTTACAGAGTTTTGCTGTTTATAGATATGTATAATCTCAGATTAGTCATATGTATATCCCATTCCCCACCCCATTCCACCCCTCCAGGCCATTGCATAGCCACCATGTAAGATCCCTTAGTCCCACAGCACATTGACAATAGTTATCTCTTTTATATATGATGGTATACGGTCCCATGTTACTCTTCCCATATCTCTTACCCACTGTTCCCTCTCCCCAACGTCCATAAGTCTGTTCTCTAGGACTGTTTTTCCATCAATGCTCAGTGTGTGTATTTATCAGTACGATCTTACTAGGTTCCATATATATGTATTACTATACTGTACTTATCCTTCTCTTTTTGACTTACTTCACTTTGTATGATAGATTCTAGATTCATCCACCTCAGCAGGACTGATTGAAATGCATTTCTTTTTATGGCTGAGAAATGCTCCATTGTATATATGTACCATAGCTTATTTATCCATTCATTTATTGATGGACATCTAGGTTGTTTCCATGTTCTAGCTGTTATAAACAGTGCTGCAGTGAACATTGGGGTACATGTGTCTCTTTCAATTTTGATTTCCTCAGAGTATATGCCTAATAGTGGGATTGCTGGATCATATGGTGGTTCTATTCCTAGTTTTTAAAGAAGTCTCCATACTGTCTTCCATAGTGGTTATGTCAATTTACATTCCTACCAACATTGCAAGAGTGTTTCTTTTTTTCCACATCCCTCCAGCACTTACTGTCTGTGCATTTTTTGATGATGACCATTCTGACTGGTGTGAGATGATTATCTCATTGCAGTTTTGATTTGCATTTCTCTGATAATGAGTGACATTGAGCATCTTTTCATGTGTTTTTTGGCCATCTGTATGTCTTCTTTGGAGAGATGTTTGTTTAGGTCTTTTTCCCATTTTTAAATTGGGTTTATGTTCATGCTTCTCTTTTAAGAAAAGGTGTTGTGGCTTAAAGACTTGAAAACCATTAGTTTAGAGAATCTCTGTATCCCTTGCCTGTTGCTGCTGCTGCTGCTTAGTCACTTCAGTTGTGTCCGACTCTGTGTGACCCCATGGACTGCAGCCCAGGATTCTATCCCTGAAATTCTCCAGGCAAGAATACTGGAGTGGGTAGCCATTCCCTTCTCCTGGAGAAGGAGAAGGTACTCAATACCTGTTGAATAAATGGCTGAGAGTATGGGGCTCCCTAGAGCACCTGAATTCAGACCACCAGAAGTCATAGCCCGTTGCTGCCCCTTAACTGACTGTGGAACTTCTGGCTTTTTTTTTTTTTCCCAATCATCTTTATTCTTTGGCCTGTGTGGGCCTCCCATCACAGTGGCCTCTCTCATTGCAGAGCACCGGCTCTGGGCACATGTTCTCTAGGACTGTTTTTCCATCAATGCTCAGTGTGTGTATTTATCAGTACGATCTTACTAGGTTCCATATATATGTATTACTATACTGTACTTATCCTTCTCTTTTTGACTTACTTCACTTTGTATGATAGATTCTAGATTCATCCACCTCAGCAGGACTGATTGAAATGCATTTCTTTTTATGGCTGAGAAATGCTCCATTGTATATATGTACCATAGCTTATTTATCCATTCATTTATTGATGGACATCTAGGTTGTTTCCATGTTCTAGCTGTTATAAACAGTGCTGCAGTGAACATTGGGGTACATGTGTCTCTTTCAATTTTGATTTCCTCAGAGTATATGCCTAATAGTGGGATTGCTGGATCATATGGTGGTTCTATTCCTAGTTTTTAAAGAAGTCTCCATACTGTCTTCCATAGTGGTTATGTCAATTTACATTCCTACCAACATTGCAAGAGTGTTTCTTTTTTTCCACATCCCTCCAGCACTTACTGTCTGTGCATTTTTTGATGATGACCATTCTGACTGGTGTGAGATGATTATCTCATTGCAGTTTTGATTTGCATTTCTCTGATAATGAGTGACATTGAGCATCTTTTCATGTGTTTTTTGGCCATCTGTATGTCTTCTTTGGAGAGATGTTTGTTTAGGTCTTTTTCCCATTTTTAAATTGGGTTTATGTTCATGCTTCTCTTTTAAGAAAAGGTGTTGTGGCTTAAAGACTTGAAAACCATTAGTTTAGAGAATCTCTGTATCCCTTGCCTGTTGCTGCTGCTGCTGCTTAGTCACTTCAGTTGTGTCCGACTCTGTGTGACCCCATGGACTGCAGCCCAGGATTCTATCCCTGAAATTCTCCAGGCAAGAATACTGGAGTGGGTAGCCATTCCCTTCTCCTGGAGAAGGAGAAGGTACTCAATACCTGTTGAATAAATGGCTGAGAGTATGGGGCTCCCTAGAGCACCTGAATTCAGACCACCAGAAGTCATAGCCCGTTGCTGCCCCTTAACTGACTGTGGAACTTCTGGCTTTTTTTTTTTTTCCCAATCATCTTTATTCTTTGGCCTGTGTGGGCCTCCCATCACAGTGGCCTCTCTCATTGCAGAGCACCGGCTCTGGGCACATTCGCTCCAGAGCTCCGGCTCAGTAGCTGGACACGTTGGTCCAGCTGCTCTGCAGCATGTGGGATCTTCCCAGGCCAGGGATCGAACCAGCGCCCCTTGCACTGCAAGGCGGTGTCCTTACTCACTGGACCACCAGGGAAGTCCGGGACTTCTGGCTTTGTGATGTTAGTTCCCTCATCTGTAGTGAGGGCAGTGATATGTGCAAGTGTTGGGGGAAGGGCCAGGAAGAGGGCTCTTGTCTAACATTTGCAAATGAATTGTCCAAGGAGACACGGGTGCTGACTAAGTGACTTTGTTGGAAAAGGGTGCCTGGGTGGAGGTCAGGAGGGTGAGGGAAGCCAGGAGGACGGCTCTGCCACATGGCTCACAGTCTCAGGCTTTATGGTGATGAGTTAGTTTCTGGGTTATCTATGACCAGTCCCTCTGTCAGGGTCCTTCGTGGTGATGCATACAGTGCTCAGCCAAGATGAAATCCAGGGAGGAGGATTCTGGGAGGTTGTAGGACACGTGGAGTCGCCTTTTGACCTTTCTCGGATGCTTCTGGTAGGTGGTGGCTTGTTCCTTAGCAGGACTTCCTGTCATAAAATAACTCATGCAAATGGTTGCTCCGCCCAGCAGCTCCTGTCCAGGGTGAGCAGTTTCAGTCTGTACTTCCCCTAACACAGTCTCCTCGGGTTGCCCATTAAATAAGATCATACACATAAAAGCACACAGCACACATTTTGAAAGGAAACTGTGTAGTCATCATAAAACAACAGTCCCTGAGCTGTAACACTTCACATTGACACTGGAGAGGGTAGGATTAGAGACACAGTCTCCAGATTTTGAATGTCCACCAGAATTTGTTGTTTTCTGAAGTGCTAGGTCTGTGCCAGGATGGGTGGATGATGAGTTAGTCCTGTGATCTGCTCAGAGGATGGCATTATTAAGATATACTGAGTCTCTTTTCTGTAGGGAGCTGCCCACACGCATCTCGACCTGACGCAGTACTTACCTCTCACGGATCTGAGCTTTTTTCTTGTGCGCAGGTCAGGGGAGATCACCACGTGAACAGGTTTAGTGGGTAGAAGTTGTTTCTTTGAGGTGTCATCAGTGTCTCTGTGGAATATTCTAAAAAATTAAATGACTCTGGGCTTCCCTGGTGGTCCAGTGGGTAAAGAGTCTGCCTCTCAGTGCAAGAGGCACTGATTCAGTCCCTGGCCGGGGAAGATCCCACATGCTGAGGAATGGCTGGGCCAGTGTGTCCAATGACGAGCCTGTGCTCTGCAGCGAGAGAGGCTGCCATGATGGGAGGCCCACACATGCCAAAGAATAAAGATGGGTGAAAAATAAACAATGACTTAGAGGCAAAAAAAAAAAAAACCAGCAGGAAAAAAAGAGAGACTTAAAAAAAGAGATGACTCTGTCATTATATGTTACTTTTAGTCCATTGCTCTAGACCCAGTTTATGAGCACCCCTGTCCACCAACCCACCTGCCCCAAGCCTCGGCCACTTGTCACACTTCTCCCACCCCTCAGCCTTGTGGCCCAGGCCCTGTTCCTAGCGTCCATCTCCTGACACTGTGGATTGTCTCATGCTTCCCTCAAGGGTAGGGCTGACTGTGTTGCTCGTCAAGGTGAGAGCTGCTGATGAGCTTCCCCTGGAAATCAGATGTAGGTTCACAATGGCCCTGGTTCTGGGCGGATAAAAGCGCCTGCAAATGGTTGCTCCGCCCAGCAGCTCCTGTCCAGGGTGAGCAGTTTCAGTCTGTACTTCCCCTAACACAGTCTCCTCGGGTTGCCCATTAAATAAGATCATACACATAAAAGCACACAGCACACATTTTGAAAGGAAACTGTGTAGTCATCATAAAACAACAGTCCCTGAGCTGTAACACTTCACATTGACACTGGAGAGGGTAGGATTAGAGACACAGTCTCCAGATTTTGAATGTCCACCAGAATTTGTTGTTTTCTGAAGTGCTAGGTCTGTGCCAGGATGGGTGGATGATGAGTTAGTCCTGTGATCTGCTCAGAGGATGGCATTATTAAGATATACTGAGTCTCTTTTCTGTAGGGAGCTGCCCACACGCATCTCGACCTGACGCAGTACTTACCTCTCACGGATCTGAGCTTTTTTCTTGTGCGCAGGTCAGGGGAGATCACCACGTGAACAGGTTTAGTGGGTAGAAGTTGTTTCTTTGAGGTGTCATCAGTGTCTCTGTGGAATATTCTAAAAAATTAAATGACTCTGGGCTTCCCTGGTGGTCCAGTGGGTAAAGAGTCTGCCTCTCAGTGCAAGAGGCACTGATTCAGTCCCTGGCCGGGGAAGATCCCACATGCTGAGGAATGGCTGGGCCAGTGTGTCCAATGACGAGCCTGTGCTCTGCAGCGAGAGAGGCTGCCATGATGGGAGGCCCACACATGCCAAAGAATAAAGATGGGTGAAAAATAAACAATGACTTAGAGGCAAAAAAAAAAAAAAAACCAGCAGGAAAAAAAGAGAGACTTAAAAAAAGAGATGACTCTGTCATTATATGTTACTTTTAGTCCATTGCTCTAGACCCAGTTTATGAGCACCCCTGTCCACCAACCCACCTGCCCCAAGCCTCGGCCACTTGTCACACTTCTCCCACCCCTCAGCCTTGTGGCCCAGGCCCTGTTCCTAGCGTCCATCTCCTGACACTGTGGATTGTCTCATGCTTCCCTCAAGGGTAGGGCTGACTGTGTTGCTCGTCAAGGTGAGAGCTGCTGATGAGCTTCCCCTGGAAATCAGATGTAGGGCTCTGGGTAACACAGTCCAGAAGTGTCGGGGAGCTCCCCACTGGGTAAGCTTAGACATAGGAGGGACCAGAGATAAAAGCGCCTGCCTTTCCTCTTTCCCGATGGCTGCTTCGAGGTGCCTTGGGTCCTGTGCGGCCCCTCTGGAGAGGCACGGTGTAAATGGCAGCCAACTGCATGTGCCCCTGAGGCAACGAGCAGTTCAGGAGTGGTGGCTCTCTCCTCGGTTTCCTCCCCCGCCTTCCTTGTTTCGCTGCCCTTGCTTCACCCTGCCCCTGGCATTGCGGTGGAGTGTCAGGGCAGACGTTTCCATCCGACTGTGTTTTCTAAGGAAGGAGCCCAGGCTGACACTTTATCTTTAAAATGTGTTTATTTTTGTGTTTAATAATATATGGCTTGACTTTTAAGAAAAGTCAGAATTATTGAGGTATAATTGCGTAGAGTGAAATCTGCTGTAAATTTGACAAATAAACATGTAGTTGTGTAACCACCCCCGTGTAGTCGAGATGCAGAGCATGTCCATCACTCCAGAACGCTCCCTGTGGCCCTTCTCTCTTCAGTCGCCTTCTCTGACCCTTGAAGCCCCTGGAACCACCCAGCTGCTTGCTCTCTCTGTAGTTTTGTCTTTTGCAGAGCATTGAATTAATGGAATCCTATAGTATGTAGCCTTTTGAGTTTGGTTTCTTCAACTTTACAGAATGCTTCTGAGGTTCGTCCATGTTTTTGCCTAAGTCAGTAGTTTGTTCTCTTTTATTGCCAAACAGTAGCTCATTATATGAATGTATCACAGCTTGTTTTTCTTTTACCAGTTAATAGATGTTTGATTTTTCTCAATTTTCAGTGATTATGAATAAACCTTCTACAAACATTTGTGTATATATTTTATGTAGACATATGTTTTTATTTACTTTATAACTGGGATTTCTGGGTCATGTGCTAAGTGCTATGCTTAACCATTTTTTTTTTAAATTTGCACATTTAATTGGCTTTATTTATTGAGCAGAAGATCCCCCCACCCATCCCTCCCAGTCTCCAATTGGCTATACTCATTAGATAAGAATATTCACCGACAGAGAACAGTAACCCCCAGGTCCTGATGAGCTTCCCCTGGAAATCAGATGTAGGGCTCTGGGTAACACAGTCCAGAAGTGTCGGGGAGCTCCCCACTGGGTAAGCTTAGACATAGGAGGGACCAGAGATAAAAGCGCCTGCCTTTCCTCTTTCCCGATGGCTGCTTCGAGGTGCCTTGGGTCCTGTGCGGCCCCTCTGGAGAGGCACGGTGTAAATGGCAGCCAACTGCATGTGCCCCTGAGGCAACGAGCAGTTCAGGAGTGGTGGCTCTCTCCTCGGTTTCCTCCCCCGCCTTCCTTGTTTCGCTGCCCTTGCTTCACCCTGCCCCTGGCATTGCGGTGGAGTGTCAGGGCAGACGTTTCCATCCGACTGTGTTTTCTAAGGAAGGAGCCCAGGCTGACACTTTATCTTTAAAATGTGTTTATTTTTGTGTTTAATAATATATGGCTTGACTTTTAAGAAAAGTCAGAATTATTGAGGTATAATTGCGTAGAGTGAAATCTGCTGTAAATTTGACAAATAAACATGTAGTTGTGTAACCACCCCCGTGTAGTCGAGATGCAGAGCATGTCCATCACTCCAGAACGCTCCCTGTGGCCCTTCTCTCTTCAGTCGCCTTCTCTGACCCTTGAAGCCCCTGGAACCACCCAGCTGCTTGCTCTCTCTGTAGTTTTGTCTTTTGCAGAGCATTGAATTAATGGAATCCTATAGTATGTAGCCTTTTGAGTTTGGTTTCTTCAACTTTACAGAATGCTTCTGAGGTTCGTCCATGTTTTTGCCTAAGTCAGTAGTTTGTTCTCTTTTATTGCCAAACAGTAGCTCATTATATGAATGTATCACAGCTTGTTTTTCTTTTACCAGTTAATAGATGTTTGATTTTTCTCAATTTTCAGTGATTATGAATAAACCTTCTACAAACATTTGTGTATATATTTTATGTAGACATATGTTTTTATTTACTTTATAACTGGGATTTCTGGGTCATGTGCTAAGTGCTATGCTTAACCATTTTTTTTTTAAATTTGCACATTTAATTGGCTTTATTTATTGAGCAGAAGATCCCCCCACCCATCCCTCCCCAGTCTCCAATGGTGGCTAGATAACATCATTAGATAAGAATATTCACCGACAGAGAGAACAGACCTCCCCTTTGATGGGTGGGGAGGAGGATTGGATTGAGAATTTGAGATTAGTAGATGCAAACTATTCTATATAGCATGGATAAACAGCAAGGTTCTGATGTATAGTACAGGGAACTATATTTAATATTCTATAATAAACCATAATGGAAAAGAATATGAAAAAATATGTTTATATACATATATATATGTATAACTGAATCATTTTGCTGTACACCAGAAACTAACATGTTGTGAATCAACTATATCTCAATAAAATAGAAGAAGGAGATCAGTTTAAAAGCAGTCTATGCAGAGTTTTGAAAATAATAGATGTTTATGTTCCTCAAGAAGGGGCATTCTGGGCAAATCAGTAAGTCACTTTCTATACCTCACTTACTGAGAAACAACCCTGTTACAGTCTCTATTGCCCATGGTTTGAAGACAAGGTTACCATTACTGCGTTTCTGTCGAAGCCCACAGTACTCCTGTTTTCTTTCTTTTTTATTTTTTGTGTATTCTGGGTTAGAAACAGTGTCTGTGTGAACATTTCAGTACTGCACTGGTCTTCTGCTATGTGTTTACCTTCTAATAACAACTAAACTGTTTATCAAAGTGATTGCAATATTATTGCCTTTCCACCAACAATGTAGGAGCATCTTTGCTGCTTTGCACCTGCCAGAACTTAGTGTTGTCAGTTGTTTTCTTTAATTTCAGCCATTCAGTAGGTGTGTAGTGGTATTTGATGGTGGGTTTAATTTGCATTTCTCTCATGAATAATGATCTGGAGTATCTTTTCATATGCTCGTTTGCCGTCTGTATCTTTTCTGGTGAAAGGCATTGACTGACTTTTAAAAGAAGATTCAGATTCACTGCTATCAGAGCAGTGATCTGGTAAATATAATTCAACTCTGACAGTGTATCAGTGACTAAACATGTCTACCTTTTAAAAACAATCCCACTCAGTCCCTGATATACTCATTCATCGATGTGTTTGTTCCATTCATCAAACATTCACTGGGAATTAAAAAAAAAAATTAAAAAAACCAAACAACATTCACTGGGTGCATTCCATAAGCCAGTCAATAAGAAGGAAGACTTAAGGGGTTTATTTTACCTCAGGACAGTGCTGTGATAGGAGGAAGAGCTGCTTTCTAATGGGAAACACGAATCAGCATCATACATTTAGGGACTGTAGGTTACCCTGATTACTCCTGTTCGATGAGCTAATTAAAAATTCCAGCAGCAGAAATCTGAAGTCAAAACAATAGCCTCACCCTGCCCCCAGATTCCAGGCTGCATATCTTCAGAGACAAATTTATTTGTGACTTCAGCCATGGTAGGGCAAAGAACCATGGTTCTGGGTCCAGCTTCTGTATCTATCTAGGCACCAGTACAGAGCAGCCTCTCTGTGCGACATAGCCTGTGGGATACAAAAGGGGGAGAATGTCCCAAGGCATCTGAATTACCTCTCAAAAGGACTCTGGTCTAAAGCCCTGTGCTTCACTTCTTATCCTCTGACTCAGAGCCTCATCACTCATGAACTATCTCATCTTTAACACCACCGGTTGTCTGTTTTCCCAGCCCAGATAGAAACTGAAAGGTAGAAAGGGACAGAGCTGGGTTATTTTTAGAAGCAGTTCTCACAGCAGAGGGAACAACTGGACACAGAGTTAACAGAACCTCCGAAAAACAAAAGGCAGAAGAATGGGTATTCAAAAAGATGAGATCCCAAGTCACGGAACAAGAAGGTGGTAGTTTCTCCCATCTCCCATGTTATCTTTTAAACATACTTGTCTAAATACATTTTATGAAGATGTATAGGCAGGCATTAAAAATAAGCTTTAGCATTTGAAGGACCAGCTTTCTTTCTATGCTGACATTTATTTGTAGAAGATTCCTTATGTCTCTAGGATGCCAGGTGAAGAGAAATATCCCTCACTCCAATTATGCCTGTATTCCCAAGAATTTTCTGTTGTTGGGCTATGACACATCTCTGGAAACAAGCAACTTGTAACTGACAGGGAGAGTGATGCAGCGGTGAGTCACCTGGAGTCGTTGTGTTGAGTTGTCGACAGGGTGAAGCTGAGTGTTTCAAATGCCTGTCTTAGTCCTCTTCCACCTCCTCTGAGCCCATCTAAATTTGCATAGATTGGGAAAGTCTCTGTAAGGCGCGAAGCCCTGAAAGACAGGTGTTCTCGAGACACCAGGGATTTCAAGCTGCAGAGCGCGCCATGATTGATTTGCTTCTCTGCTTATCTTTCTTTACTCTTCTGATGCGTTTGGGGGAGAATTTCAAGTGGAAAGGCTTGGTGAATCACAGTCCTCTTTCAAAGCACATTTTCGTCATTGGACCACACAAAGCTTTTGTAAAAGCCCGTTGGCTTTTACATTGGTATATTTATGGCTGTCTTTATTTACTTACTCCCTTTACCTTCCTTTCCTCCCCTCAGAGTCAGTCTCTTTAATGTGTTTGATGCCCATCTTTGAATTGAAAACAAAGGATCAACTGCTTTACAGTCGTTCTGTATAAAACACACAGAATCATTTTGTGTGCTAATGTATTTTCAAGGGGTGTAAATGTGTGGTAGATCTTATTCCGTTTTTTATTTTGTCATGCAGTGCTATCTTTTAAAAAATATTGATTTATTTGGCTCTTCCAGGTCTAAGTTGTGGCACTCGGGATCGTTGATCTTCGATCTGTAGGTGGAATCTTTTAGTGACATCATGTGGGATCTAGTTTCCTGATGCAGGGATTGGAGCTGGGACCCCTGCATTGGGAATGTGGCGATTAGCCAGTGGACCACCAGGGAAGTCCCAGTACTCTCTCCCATCCAAATACTAACCAGGCCCCACCCTCCTTAGCTTCTGAGATCAGACAAGATTAGGCATGTTCAGGGTGGTATGGCCATAGACCCAGTGTTGTCTCTTTAAGATTCACTCGCATTGCTGTTCCTGTAGCGGTTTATTACCTCTTCCGGCTGCATAGTAGTCCATGGTGTGAGTCTACCATGTTTAATAGATCCCTTCCCTAAAGATAAAGTTGACCTGATTACCTGCCACTGTGATTGACTTTATACTGAACAGTCTCATCTGTAACTGTTAGGACTTGTGCAAGTGTTGCTGTGGGAGTATTTTCCAAGGAATAGGGTTGTTGACTCGTGGGAGGTAGGCCTATTTCCAGAATTTCCTGCAGATCGCGCCATAAATTGATTTGTTTTTCTCGGGCTTATCTTTCACCTCCTCTGAGCCCATCTAAATTTGCATAGATTGGGAAAGTCTCTGTAAGGCGCGAAGCCCTGAAAGACAGGTGTTCTCGAGACACCAGGGATTTCAAGCTGCAGAGCGCCATGATTGATTTGCTTCTCTGCTTATCTTTCTTTACTCTTCTGATGCGTTTGGGGGAGAATTTCAAGTGGAAAGGCTTGGTGAATCACAGTCCTCTTTCAAAGCACATTTTCGTCATTGGACCACACAAAGCTTTTGTAAAAGCCCGTTGGCTTTTACATTGGTATATTTATGGCTGTCTTTATTTACTTACTCCCTTTACCTTCCTTTCCTCCCCTCAGAGTCAGTCTCTTTAATGTGTTTGATGCCCATCTTTGAATTGAAAACAAAGGATCAACTGCTTTACAGTCGTTCTGTATAAAACACACAGAATCATTTTGTGTGCTAATGTATTTTCAAGGGGTGTAAATGTGTGGTAGATCTTATTCCGTTTTTTATTTTGTCATGCAGTGCTATCTTTTAAAAAAAAATATTGATTTATTTGGCTCTTCCAGGTCTAAGTTGTGGCACTCGGGATCGTTGATCTTCGATCTGTAGGTGGAATCTTTTAGTGACATCATGTGGGATCTAGTTTCCTGATGCAGGGATTGGAGCTGGGCTCCCTGCATTGGGAATGTGGCGTATTAGCCAGTGGACCACCAGGGAAGTCCCAGTACTCTCTCCCATCCAAATACTAACCAGGCCCAACCCTGCTTAGCTTCTGAGATCAGACACGATCAGGCATGTTCAGGGTGGTATGGCCATAGACCCAGTGTTGTCTCTTTAAGATTCACTCGCATTGCTGTTCCTGTAGCCGGTTTATTACCTCTTCCGGCTGCATAGTAGTCCATGGTGTGAGTCTACCATGTTTAATAGATCCCTTCCCTAAAGATAAAGTTGACCTGATTACCTGCCACTGTGATTGACTTTATACTGAACAGTCTCATCTGTAACTGTTAGGACTTGTGCAAGTGTTGCTGTGGGAGTATTTTCCAAGGAATAGGGTTGTTGACTCGTAGGAGGTAGGCCTATTTCATTTGATTGCCAACTGTTCTCCAGAATGTCTTGCCCCTGCCAGCAGTGCATGTTTATTTATTCACCACCCTGTCAGTGTATAGCATTGTCCAGCTTTCTGATTGCTTATTCAAACCATTATGCATGAAGTGGTACTTTATTGTTTTAATTTGCATTTCCCTGGTTTCTAATGAATATAAGCACTTCTTGTATATTTGTTAGCCACTCAGGTTTACAATTCTCTGAACTGTAATTTAAGCCCTTTGTGAAGTTTTCTTTGGGGCTTTCTCTTTCTCACTGATTTGCAAAAGTTCCAGTAGAACCTGTGGTTCTCAAACCTCAGTGTGTACATGAATCATGTGAAGATGCAGATTATGATTCAGTTAGAGTGGGAAGAGAGTGAAGGCTGTGCATTTCTAAGAAGCTCCCAGATGATGCCGAAGCCTGTGGTCCTGAACCACCA
Organism: Tragulus kanchil; assembly: GCA_022376925.1. Classification (NCBI taxonomy): domain Eukaryota; kingdom Metazoa; phylum Chordata; class Mammalia; order Artiodactyla; family Tragulidae; genus Tragulus; species Tragulus kanchil. The sequence continues at coordinate 26,449,673 of JAIOJX010000024.1, forward strand.
TGTGATTAACAAGGTTCTACAGGTGAATTTGGGAGCTTCCCAGGTGGCTCAGTGATAAAGAATCCACCTGCGAATGTAGGAGACTTGGGTTTGATCCCTGGGTTGGGAAGATCCCCTGGAGGAGGGTATGGCAACCCACTCCAGGATTCTGTTTTTTTTTTTTGGCCACTTCTATTGATCTTTCATTTATGTATCTTTGTTCTTTGGCTCCTATGGGCCTCCCATCACAGTGGCCTCTCTCATTGCAGAGCATCGGCTCTGGGCACATGCGCTCCAGAGCTCAGGCTCAGTAGTTGGACACATCGGTCCAACTGCTCTGCGGCATGTAGAATTTTCCCAGGCCAGGGATCGAACCGGCTCCCCTTGCACTGCAAGGCGGTGTCCTTACCCACTGGACCACCAGGGAAGCTCTACTCCAGAATTCTTGCCTGGGAAATCCCATGGACAGAGGAGCCTGGCGGGCTACAGTTCATGAGGTCAGGAAAGAATTGGACTTGACTTAGCGACTAAAACAGCAACAGATGTTAGTTTGAGACTTTCTGCAAGTCTGTCCTAAAGTTGTCAGGAGTCCGTCACCTTTGTCTAGATTTAATATAATTACCTGTTTCAGCATTAGCATTTTTTTCCAAGGAATAGGGTTGTTGACTCGTGAGGTAGGCCTATTTCATTTGATTGCCAACTGTTCTCCAGAATGTCTTGCCCCTGCCAGCAGTGCATGTTTATTTATTCACCACCCTGTCAGTGTATAGCATTGTCCAGCTTTCTGATTGCTTATTCAAACCATTATGCATGAAGTGGTACTTTATTGTTTTAATTTGCATTTCCCTGGTTTCTAATGAATATAAGCACTTCTTGTATATTTGTTAGCCACTCAGGTTTACAATTCTCTGAACTGTAATTTAAGCCCTTTGTGAAGTTTTCTTTGGGGCTTTCTCTTTCTCACTGATTTGCAAAAGTTCCAGTAGAACCTGTGGTTCTCAAACCTCAGTGTGTACATGAATCATGTGAAGATGCAGATTATGATTCAGTTAGAGTGGGAAGAGAGTGAAGGCTGTGCATTTCTAAGAAGCTCCCAGATGATGCCGAAGCCTGTGGTCCTGAACCACCATGTGATTAACAAGGTTCTACAGGTGAATTTGGGAGCTTCCCAGGTGGCTCAGTGATAAAGAATCCACCTGCGAATGTAGGAGACTTGGGTTTGATCCCTGGGTTGGGAAGATCCCCTGGAGGAGGGTATGGCAACCCACTCCAGGATTCTGTTTTTTTTTTTTGGCCACTTCTATTGATCTTTCATTTATGTATCTTTGTTCTTTGGCTCCTATGGGCCTCCCATCACAGTGGCCTCTCTCATTGCAGAGCATCGGCTCTGGGCACATGCGCTCCAGAGCTCAGGCTCAGTAGTTGGACACATCGGTCCAACTGCTCTGCGGCATGTAGAATTTTCCCAGGCCAGGGATCGAACCGGCTCCCCTTGCACTGCAAGGCGGTGTCCTTACCCACTGGACCACCAGGGAAGCTCTACTCCAGAATTCTTGCCTGGGAAATCCCATGGACAGAGGAGCCTGGCGGGCTACAGTTCATGAGGTCAGGAAAGAATTGGACTTGACTTAGCGACTAAAACAGCAACAGATGTTAGTTTGAGACTTTCTGCAAGTCTATCCTAAAGTTGTCAGGAGTCCGTCACCTTTGTCTAGATTTAATATAATTAAACACATTGTTTTGCCTTATGATTAGTGCTATCGGGGAGCTGTTTAATAAGTCCTTTGTCATCCCTGGGACACAGTGATTTTCTTCTCTATTTTCTTTTTTTAAAGATAGGATCATTCCTTTTATTATTATTATTTTTAAAATATTTTTATGCTAGTAATTTTGGCGGGGGCGTTGGGGAGGGAGGGGGGCGGGCGGGCCACTTCTATCGGTCTTTCATTCATCCATTTTCATCCATCTTTGTTCTCTGGCCCGTGTGGGCCTCCCGTCGCAGTGGCCCCTGTTGTCACAGAGCACTGGCTCTAGGCGCATGCGCTCTAGAGCTCTGGCTCGGTAATTGGACACATCAGTCTAGCCGCTCCACGGCACGTGGGATCTTCCCAGGTCAGGGATCGAACCGGCGCCCCTTGCACTGCATTGCTGGACCACCTGGACCACCAGGGAAGCCCTCTATTTTCTTTTTTAACTTTCTAATTTCATTTCACATTTAAGGATTTAAATCCACCTGAAGTTAACTTTTGTATTATAAATTAGGTAACCAATTTTAAATTTTCTCCTAATAATGAGTTTGTTTCCTCAAACTCAGTAGTTCATTGTTTCTCTATTGATTTGTAAGACTACCTTTGTCTTGTTTCAAGTTCCCAGGTATGTGTCTGCTCTCTGTTTTCTATTCTAGTCCCTTGGTTCACATTATCTGTTCCTATAATAGTACTGCACATTTTTATGTTTATAGCTTTGAAGTATGTTTCAATATCTGGAAGAGTAACTCTTCATCTGTTCTTCTTTTTCAAATACAATGTAGATATTTATGAATATTTATCCTTTTAGATAAATTTTGAAATAAATTTATTTAGTTCCTCACAACTCTAGCTGAGCTTTTGAATAGAATTATGTTGACTTTAGAGATTAATTTGGGGGGAGTATTGATATTTTTACAAAATAAAATTTTTTCTCATTTGTAAACAAGGATATTTTGCTATTTATTCATATCTTTTATGTTTTTAAATAGAATTTAAAGTTTTTCTCCTTAAGGTCTTGTGGGTTGTCTGAGTTATGTTGATAACAAATATTTTTTTGTCTTTGTTGCCCTTGAGAATAGTATTTTGTTTCTATTATGTTACCCAGTTGATTATTTCTGATATAGACAGAGATTAAAATTTTTGTGAGTTGATCTTATCTCTTGTAAGTTTCCTCTGTGTTTTTTCATGGCTTGATAGCTCATTTCTTTTTATCACTGAATAATATTACATTGTATGGATATACTACAGCTTGTTTGCCTATTCACCTACAGAAGGTCATCTTGTTTTTTCTCAAATTTTGGCAAATATGAACAAAACTGCTATACACACTCTTGTGTAGGTTTTTGTGTAGATACAAGTTTTCAACTTATTTGGGTTAAGTCTTAGGAGTACAAGGACTGGATCGTATAGTAAGATTATGTGTAGTTTTATAAGAAACTGCTTAACTCTTCCAGAGTCATTATATCATTTTACATTCCCACCAACAATGAATGAAGTTTGCCATTGTTCCACATCCTCATCAGCCTTTAGTGCTGTTAGATTTTGAATGTTACACATTCTAGTGGTGTGTAGTAGTATCACACTGTTGTTTTAAGTCTCTAATGACATACGATGAGCATCTTTTCATATGCTTATTCACTGTCTGTATATCTTATTTAGTAAAATGTCTGCTTAGACCTTTTGCACCTTCTTAAATGGGATTGTTTATTTTCTTATTGTAGAAACTTAAGAATTCTTTGTGTATTTTTAGATACAAGTTCTTCATCAGATGTGCATTTTCCAAATACTTTTCTCCCAAACTGTGGTTTATATTTTTATTCTTTTCAATGTCTTTTGCAGAGCAGCAGTTTTTAATTTTAATGATTGTCCAACTTACCAATTTTTAAAATTAATTAATTTTATTTATTTATTTCTGGCTGCATTGGGTCTTTATTGCTGCTCAAGGGCTGTCCATTAGTTGTAGAAAGTTGAGGAGCTACTCTCAAGTTGCAGTGCACGGGCTTCTCATTATGGGGGCTTCTCTTAGTTCTCAGTGATAGATATTTGTTTTTCTATTTATTCATATCTTTTATGTTTTTAAATAGAATTTAAAGTTTTTCTCCTTAAGGTCTTGTGGGTTGTCTGAGTTATGTTGATAACAAATATTTTTTTGTCTTTGTTGCCCTTGAGAATAGTATTTTGTTTCTATTATGTTACCCAGTTGATTATTTCTGATATAGACAGAGATTAAAATTTTTGTGAGTTGATCTTATCTCTTGTAAGTTTCCTCTGTGTTTTTTCATGGCTTGATAGCTCATTTCTTTTTATCACTGAATAATATTACATTGTATGGATATACTACAGCTTGTTTGCCTATTCACCTACAGAAGGTCATCTTGTTTTTTCTCAAATTTTGGCAAATATGAACAAAACTGCTATACACACTCTTGTGTAGGTTTTTGTGTAGATACAAGTTTTCAACTTATTTGGGTTAAGTCTTAGGAGTACAAGGACTGGATCGTATAGTAAGATTATGTGTAGTTTTATAAGAAACTGCTTAACTCTTCCAGAGTCATTATATCATTTTACATTCCCACCAACAATGAATGAAGTTTGCCGTTGTTCCACATCCTCATCAGCCTTTAGTGCTGTTAGATTTTGAATGTTACACATTCTAGTGGTGTGTAGTAGTATCACACTGTTGTTTTAAGTCTCTAATGACATACGATGAGCATCTTTTCATATGCTTATTCACTGTCTGTATATCTTATTTAGTAAAATGTCTGCTTAGACCTTTTGCACCTTCTTAAATGGGATTGTTTATTTTCTTATTGTAGAAACTTAAGAATTCTTTGTGTATTTTTAGATACAAGTTCTTCATCAGATGTGCATTTTCCAAATACTTTTCTCCCAAACTGTGGTTTATATTTTTATTCTTTTCAATGTCTTTTGCAGAGCAGCAGTTTTTAATTTTAATGATTGTCCAACTTACCAATTTTTAAAATTAATTAATTTTATTTATTTATTTCTGGCTGCATTGGGTCTTTATTGCTGCTCAAGGGCTGTCCATTAGTTGTAGAAAGTTGAGGAGCTACTCTCAAGTTGCAGTGCACGGGCTTCTCATTATGGGGGCTTCTCTTATTTCTCAGTGCAGGCTCTAGGGAGCATGGACTTCAGTAGTTGCATAGGATGGGTTCTAGAGCAAGCCCAGGCTCAGGAGTTGTGGCACATGGGCTCAGTTGCCCCATGGCACACGGAATCTTCCTGTACCAGGGATCGAACCTGTGTGCCCTACATTGGCACACAGATTCTTATTCACTGAACCACCAGGGAAGTCCTACCAATTTTTTATTCATAGACTGTGCTTTGATGTTATATTACAAACCTCATCCCCCCCCCCCCCCCCACCAAAAACAGCCCTTTATTCCCAAATGTAAGTTGCTTTTTGAATTTTTCCTTGTTTTCTTCCGGAACTTTTATAGTTTTGCTTTTTACATTTATGTGTAAGATTCACTTTGAATTAACTTGGTAAAAGACATAGACATGTATTGGGTGTTCAGTTGTTCTAGCACCATTTCTTTGAAAAGAGTATCCTTTCTCCATTGAATTGCTTTTCTTTCTTTGTCAAAGATCGGTCTGTTTTGGGGTTCTCTAATAGTTCCATTGACGTGTTTGTTTATTCTTACACCAATATCACATTGTCTTGATTTCTGTGACTAGTATTTTTTTTTTTAAGAGATGAGAGGTCCGTCACTAGTTTTTACTGTATGTTTTATAACTTTGTACTTCAAAGAAAGATTTTGAGATAGATTGTAATTTTGGTTGTACTGGAAACAACGTAATTTGAATAGAAAGATAAGAATTGTAAAAAATTTCATTATTGATTCTTTTAGCAATGACTCCATTCTTTTCAAAAACTAGAACATTCAGAAGTACTACAGTAGAGAGTATGGATAGGCCTAAGGACTTTTTACCTGATATTATGTATCTGACAATATGAAAAATTATAGTTTAGAAAAATTCTGAGGTTAGGTTATTCTTATTGTTTTCCTCAGAGTTTGTGGTGATCAGTTACTTAGCCAATATTACATAAATAGCTGTATGATAGCTATATGTTGGAGACATCTTAATACTCTGTTTTTTTGGAAAAATTTTTGGCTGTCCATTAGTTGTAGAAAGTTGAGGAGCTACTCTCAAGTTGCAGTGCACGGGCTTCTCATTATGGGGGCTTCTCTTATTTCTCAGTGCAGGCTCTAGGGAGCATGGACTTCAGTAGTTGCATAGGATGGGTTCTAGAGCAAGCCCAGGCTCAGGAGTTGTGGCACATGGGCTCAGTTGCCCCATGGCACACGGAATCTTCCTGTACCAGGGATCGAACCTGTGTGCCCTACATTGGCACACAGATTCTTATTCACTGAACCACCAGGGAAGTCCTACCAATTTTTTATTCATAGACTGTGCTTTGATGTTATATTACAAACCTCATCACCCCCCCCCCCCCCCAAAAACAGCCCTTTATTCCCAAATGTAAGTTGCTTTTTGAATTTTTCCTTGTTTTCTTCCGGAACTTTTATAGTTTTGCTTTTTACATTTATGTGTAAGATTCACTTTGAATTAACTTGGTAAAAGACATAGACATGTATTGGGTGTTCAGTTGTTCTAGCACCATTTCTTTGAAAAGAGTATCCTTTCTCCATTGAATTGCTTTTCTTTCTTTGTCAAAGATCGGTCTGTTTTGGGGTTCTCTAATAGTTCCATTGACGTGTTTGTTTATTCTTACACCAATATCACATTGTCTTGATTTCTGTGACTAGTATTTTTTTTTTTAAGAGATGAGAGGTCCGTCACTAGTTTTTACTGTATGTTTTATAACTTTGTACTTCAAAGAAAGATTTTGAGATAGATTGTAATTTTGGTTGTACTGGAAACAACGTAATTTGAATAGAAAGATAAGAATTGTAAAAAATTTCATTATTGATTCTTTTAGCAATGACTCCATTCTTTTCAAAAACTAGAACATTCAGAAGTACTACAGTAGAGAGTATGGATAGGCCTAAGGACTTTTTACCTGATATTATGTATCTGACAATATGAAAAATTATAGTTTAGAAAAATTCTGAGGTTAGGTTATTCTTATTGTTTTCCTCAGAGTTTGTGGTGATCAGTTACTTAGCCAATATTACATAAATAGCTGTATGATAGCTATATGTTGGAGACATCTTAATACTCTGGTTATTTTAAGAATTGAGCCAGCAATAAATCTTTGTTGAAATATGCAGAGATGCAAGTCTGATCACATATTTTTGGATTTTTTTTTTTAGGTCAATGATGCCTTCCTTCATGTCACACAGCGTAAATCCACAGGCAAGGTGCTTGTCTCCCTTAAATGAGTTTTCACTTCAGCAAACTCAGCGTGTCTAAATCCAAACTCATCATCTTTCCAAAAAGCCTGATTTCCCTTCCATGATTTTTTTCTGTATTACCACCTTGCTTATTAATCCAGTTTCAAGATCTTTTAGAGTCACCTTTTATTCTGTTTTCTGACTCCTAGATCATGTGATCATATACTTTTTTGTCCAGACTTGGACCCAATTGAGAGTGAAAGGATGCTAGTAGTAATTACACCAAGAACTCAGGTGTCCCAGGATGTACTTCCTAGCACGTCTATGGCCACATTCTGTAGTCTCCACCTCTAAGAGCTCTTACACCTCCACGTGCTCTTTTCCATTCTAACTAACTTTGTCAATATCTGCTAATTCCCGGGACCCCAAGCTAACCTTCCTATTTTCATCTACATCCCTCTTCCCTATTCTTGTTATATGTTGTTGCCATGATGACCTTCCCAAAGTACAGCTCTGACTGTGTGTTATCTCAGAACCCTGCAGTGGTTCACCATTGTCTACAAGGTGGCATTCAAACACCTCAAGCTAGTATTTCACCACGACCAGGATTTTGCCCCTCTCTGCTTTCCAGCCCAATGTTGGACAGCACCATCGGTGCACACTGAGATTGCTTGTTACCTGCACTTTGCTCTGCTCAAGCCATTTCCTCAACTCCCTCATCTTTGTTAAACATATGCCTTCCTGGCCTCCAAGCCATACCTCTGCCATGATCTCTTCCCCCTCAGATGGGTGGCCAGCTCTTCCCTGCTTTCCCATAGATTCTCCCTCAGGACATGTGGCATGTCTAGTGGTGAGCACAGGATTCTGAATCCAAAAGGTGGGCTTGTATCTCAGTCCCAGCACTTTGCAGGTGGTGACTGAAGGTCTCCAAGCCTTCGTGGTATCCAGTTCCCTTTTTACAGTCTGGTTATTTTATGTTGAGACATCTTAATACTCTGGTTATTTTAAGAATTGAGCCAGCAATAAATCTTTGTTGAAATATGCAGAGATGCAAGTCTGATCACATATTTTTGGATTTTTTTTTTTAGGTCAATGATGCCTTCCTTCATGTCACACAGCGTAAATCCACAGGCAAGGTGCTTGTCTCCCTTAAATGAGTTTTCACTTCAGCAAACTCAGCGTGTCTAAATCCAAACTCATCATCTTTCCAAAAAGCCTGATTTCCCTTCCATGATTTTTTTCTGTATTACCACCTTGCTTATTAATCCAGTTTCAAGATCTTTTAGAGTCACCTTTTATTCTGTTTTCTGACTCCTAGATCATGTGATCATATACTTTTTTGTCCAGACTTGGACCCAATTGAGAGTGAAAGGATGCTAGTAGTAATTACACCAAGAACTCAGGTGTCCCAGGATGTACTTCCTAGCACGTCTATGGCCACATTCTGTAGTCTCCACCTCTAAGAGCTCTTACACCTCCACGTGCTCTTTTCCATTCTAACTAACTTTGTCAATATCTGCTAATTCCCGGGACCCCAAGCTAACCTTCCTATTTTCATCTACATCCCTCTTCCCTATTCTTGTTATATGTTGTTGCCATGATGACCTTCCCAAAGTACAGCTCTGACTGTGTGTTATCTCAGAACCCTGCAGTGGTTCACCATTGTCTACAAGGTGGCATTCAAACACCTCAAGCTAGTATTTCACCACGACCAGGATTTTGCCCCTCTCTGCTTTCCAGCCCAATGTTGGACAGCACCATCGGTGCACACTGAGATTGCTTGTTACCTGCACTTTGCTCTGCTCAAGCCATTTCCTCAACTCCCTCATCTTTGTTAAACATATGCCTTCCTGGCCTCCAAGCCATACCTCTGCCATGATCTCTTCCCCCTCAGATGGGTGGCCAGCTCTTCCCTGCTTTCCCATAGATTCTCCCTCAGGACATGTGGCATGTCTAGTGGTGAGCACAGGATTCTGAATCCAAAAGGTGGGCTTGTATCTCAGTCCCAGCACTTTGCAGGTGGTGACTGAAGGTCTCCAAGCCTTCATGTTCTCCCTGTAAAGTGGATATTCCAGTTTCCACCTCACAAGGCTGTTTGGAGCAATACATGCAGTGATTGGGCAAAGCCCCTGGCACAAGGTGGGTGATTAACACTTGCTGGTTAATTTCACTTCTTTCTTTTGTCCTTTCCCAAAGTAGCATCAGTTCCTGGAGAGCAGGACCATGTCTGATTCACGTTTGTACCACACACACAGCTAGCACAGTGAACTGAATGAATTTGAATGATCTGAAAGTCTTAAATTGTGGGATTAAATTAAGAATGTGTTACCTTGGGAACAGCCCAAAGGTTTATTGACCGACTGATGTATAAACATACAATGGAGTATTATTTGGCCTTTTAAAAGAAGGAACTACTGACATGTTCAGAACATAGATGAGCCCTGAGGACATTATGCAAATTGAAGTAATTAAGCCAGTCACAAAAGGCCAAATACCGTATCATTCAACTCATGTGAAGTACCTAGAAATGTCAGATTCATAGAAACAGACAGAATCGTGGTTGCCAGGGCCTGGGGAAGGAGGAAATGGAGAGTTATTGTTTAATGGGTCTAAAGATCCAGTTGGGAAAGAGGATAAAATTTTGGAAATGGATGGTGGTGATGGGTGTTCAACAGTGTGAACGTAGTTAACACCGCTGACCTGTACACTTAAACTTTGATGAAAGGACAAATTTCATGTGGTGTGTATTTTACCAAAATAAAAATAAAAAATATAAGAATATATTATCCTCACATCTAAGTGAATCTGTTCAAAGAGAGTAGAGAATAAGGATTGCCTAGCTTAGGTTGAAGACACGAGCGTGTCTGCCTGAGTCCTGGTCTGTGGGGAGGGGTCCTTTTCTTTTTGGTTATAAATATTTTTCTAGGGAACCCCCAAAAGGAGGGGAGTATGATGAGGGTAAACATACACATACCGGATGCCACTGGGATGGAGGTGCTTCTATTTGTTCTTGATGAGCTCCAGCTCCAATAAACATGGTAAGAGGCCTTTTTTCCCTTCACTATGATAACCATTGTTCAGAAGTTAAAAAATAAAACACAAAAAACCATGCAATGCGCTGTTGAAGTATTCTCACAAATAGGTATGATACGTTAATTAAAACAAGCAATGCATTGACAACTAGATGAAAGAGACAAATGGCTTGAAAGATGCAAAATAACAGATTCAGCACAAGAAGCAGAAAATCAGAAAGGGACTTTGTTTTCTGATACATATGCAGCCTATTCAAAAACACCCACCTTCTCAGGGTGTCCTCACCACAAGGCTTTTGGAACAATTGGATTATGAAATAGACAGTGAACATTTATGGAAAGAGTTTAAAGCCGAGAAATTAGCAGAAGGAGCGGGGAGGAGGACGAGACCAGGGACCCACTCACGTGTCTGTTGTGGGGCCATGTGGTGCTTCCGTGAGGGCTAGAGCTCAGCCTTACTTCTTCCGTGCCTGGCTGTTCATTTTAGCCTTGAGGGCTGCATGCTTCATGTTCCATTTAATGATGAGCCTCTCTTCGCTTGCGTTCCCCGAATGTACTTCTTCTTAATGTGAACTATTTTTGTATTTAAATGAAAGTTAGTTTTCAGAAATATCAAGACACCAATCTTTTTTTTTGGCCACTTCTATTGATCTTTCTTTTATTTATTTTCTTCATTCTTCTGCCTGTGTGGGCCTCCCATCGCAGTGGCCTCTCTTGTTGCAGAGCACTGGCTCTGGGCGCGTGTGCTCCAGAGCGCTGGCTCAGTAGTTGGACACATCAGTCCAGCTGCTCCATGGCACGTGGGATCTTCCCAGGCCAGGGATCAAACTGGTGCCTTCCACTACAAAGACACCAATTTTGAGGCTCATTGTAGACTTTTCTGATACCCTTTTGGATAATTGAAAGACATGTTGTATAGACCCCAGGAGAGGAAGAAGACAAACCAGGCTTGATAAAAGTGCACCACCCCTCCGCCCCCGGCAACTGCCTTTCCCACTGTTCAGAGCTGATCAGTAGATGTCACTAGTAATAAAGATCGATTGTCCACAGCTCACTAATATCAAAATGACTTAGATTGAAAGAGAGCCATGGTAAGAGGCCTTTTTTCCCTTCACTATGATAACCATTGTTCAGAAGTTAAAAAATAAAACACAAAAAACCATGCAATGCGCTGTTGAAGTATTCTCACAAATAGGTATGATACGTTAATTAAAACAAGCAATGCATTGACAACTAGATGAAAGAGACAAATGGCTTGAAAGATGCAAAATAACAGATTCAGCACAAGAAGCAGAAAATCAGAAAGGGACTTTGTTTTCTGATACATATGCAGCCTATTCAAAAACACCCACCTTCTCAGGGTGTCCTCACCACAAGGCTTTTGGAACAATTGGATTATGAAATAGACAGTGAACATTTATGGAAAGAGTTTAAAGCCGAGAAATTAGCAGAAGGAGCGGGGAGGAGGACGAGACCAGGGACCCACTCACGTGTCTGTTGTGGGGCCATGTGGTGCTTCCGTGAGGGCTAGAGCTCAGCCTTACTTCTTCCGTGCCTGGCTGTTCATTTTAGCCTTGAGGGCTGCATGCTTCATGTTCCATTTAATGATGAGCCTCTCTTCGCTTGCGTTCCCCGAATGTACTTCTTCTTAATGTGAACTATTTTTGTATTTAAATGAAAGTTAGTTTTCAGAAATATCAAGACACCAATCCTTTTTTTTTGGCCACTTCTATTGATCTTTCTTTTATTTATTTTCTTCATTCTTCTGCCTGTGTGGGCCTCCCATCGCAGTGGCCTCTCTTGTTGCAGAGCACTGGCTCTGGGCGCGTGTGCTCCAGAGCGCTGGCTCAGTAGTTGGACACATCAGTCCAGCTGCTCCATGGCACGTGGGATCTTCCCAGGCCAGGGATCAAACTGGTGCCTTCCACTACAAAGACACCAATTTTGAGGCTCATTGTAGACTTTTCTGATACCCTTTTGGATAATTGAAAGACATGTTGTATAGACCCCAGGAGAGGAAGAAGACAAACCAGGCTTGATAAAAGTGCACCACCCCTCCGCCCCCGGCAACTGCCTTTCCCACTGTTCAGAGCTGATCAGTAGATGTCACTAGTAATAAAGATCGATTGTCCACAGCTCACTAATATCAAAATGACTTAGATTGAAAGAGGCAGTCCTTATGGAGAGTGAGTTTATTCAGGTTTAACAAGTATTGGTTAGAACCCCTAATGACCTAGTCTCTGCTTGCCTGTGTTCCTGCTTCATTGGAATGATTTGATTTGAAAGCATTTGACTCACATTTTAGTCATCATTTGGTTGTTCCACCATCTGAGCCATTAGTTAGTCTGAAAAAAGAATCAATGCCGCTCCAAGTGTCAACATTTATTCTATATTCACAGACTTTCCCCAGCTCCCTGTTGTAGGCTGGCTGCTGGAGAAATCACTCCCACACAGCTCCCTCTTCTTTCTCTCTAGCTGTGGATTTATCCACCTGCATGCACTTCTCTCAACGACAGAAGTGAGGTTTTGTGCTGTTAGCTGTGGAATAACCCTGTCTGCACATCACCCATGTATTTGTCTCTGCTCCTTCCCTTGTAGTCTGCATGACTGTAGAAAGCTGTCTTTCCTGTTGAAACTATAGTTGTTGTTCAGTCACTCAGTCCTGTCCAGCTTTTTGTGACCCCATGGACTGCACCACCCCAGGCTTCCCTGTCCGTAACTATCTCCTGGACTTTGTGCAAACTGATAAATCCATTGAGTCAGGGATGGTGTTTAACCATTTCATCCTTTGTCGTTCCCTTTTCCCCCTGCCTTCTATGTTTCCCAGCATCAGAGTCTTTTCCAGTGAGTTGTCTCTTTGCATTGGGTGACCAAAGTATTGTAGCTTCAACTTCAGCATCAGTCCTTCCAATGAATATTCAGAGTTGATTTCCTTTAGGAATTCTTTGGACCATAAAGAAGTCTGAGGGCTGAAGAACTGATGCTGAAACTATGATAAAGACAACAAAAGATTTGTTCTTTCTCAAATAAAGGAAAATAAAGGTACCTACACATAATCACTTTGATTTAACAACAACAACAAAAACCCTAAGTAAATTAAGAAAAATTCACAGTATTGCTTCTTTCTCTTATTGTCCTTCCAAGATTGTACAATTAAAACAAGTGCAGCACTTTTTAAAAATGGTTATTGTTTATTTGGGTCATGTGAGGAAAGAAATAGTTATATCAAAATGACTTAGATTGAAAGAGGCAGTCCTTATGGAGAGTGAGTTTATTCAGGTTTAACAAGTATTGGTTAGAACCCCTAATGACCTAGTCTCTGCTTGCCTGTGTTCCTGCTTCATTGGAATGATTTGATTTGAAAGCATTTGACTCACATTTTAGTCATCATTTGGTTGTTCCACCATCTGAGCCATTAGTTAGTCTGAAAAAAGAATCAATGCCGCTCCAAGTGTCAACATTTATTCTATATTCACAGACTTTCCCCAGCTCCCTGTTGTAGGCTGGCTGCTGGAGAAATCACTCCCACACAGCTCCCTCTTCTTTCTCTCTAGCTGTGGATTTATCCACCTGCATGCACTTCTCTCAACGACAGAAGTGAGGTTTTGTGCTGTTAGCTGTGGAATAACCCTGTCTGCACATCACCCATGTATTTGTCTCTGCTCCTTCCCTTGTAGTCTGCATGACTGTAGAAAGCTGTCTTTCCTGTTGAAACTATAGTTGTTGTTCAGTCACTCAGTCCTGTCCAGCTTTTTGTGACCCCATGGACTGCACCACCCCAGGCTTCCCTGTCCGTAACTATCTCCTGGACTTTGTGCAAACTGATAAATCCATTGAGTCAGGGATGGTGTTTAACCATTTCATCCTTTGTCGTTCCCTTTTCCCCCTGCCTTCTATGTTTCCCAGCATCAGAGTCTTTTCCAGTGAGTTGTCTCTTTGCATTGGGTGACCAAAGTATTGTAGCTTCAACTTCAGCATCAGTCCTTCCAATGAATATTCAGAGTTGATTTCCTTTAGGAATTCTTTGGACCATAAAGAAGTCTGAGGGCTGAAGAACTGATGCTGAAACTATGATAAAGACAACAAAAGATTTGTTCTTTCTCAAATAAAGGAAAATAAAGGTACCTACACATAATCACTTTGATTTAACAACAACAACAAAAACCCTAAGTAAATTAAGAAAAATTCACAGTATTGCTTCTTTCTCTTATTGTCCTTCCAAGATTGTACAATTAAAACAAGTGCAGCACTTTTTAAAAATGGTTATTGTTTATTTGGGTCATGTGAGGGAAAGAAATAGTTATATATGATGTACATTCTCATTATGGAATTGTTGTTCAGTCGCTAAGTCATGTCCTACTCTCTGCAACCTCATGGACTGCATACCGGGCTCCTCTGTCCTCCACCATCTCCTGGAGTTTGCTCAAATTCACATCTGCTGAATTGGTGATGCTATCTAACTGTTTCATCCTCTGCCAGCCCCTTCTCCTTTTGCCTTCAGTCTTTCCCGCCATCAGGGTCTTTTCCAATGAGTAGGCTTTTTCCATCAGATGGCCAAAGCATTGGAGCTTCAACTTCAACAGCAGTCCTTCTAGTGAATTTTCAGGGTTGATTTCCCTTAGGATTGACTGGTAGCAGTTATTTTTAAAAAATGAGACAGGGACTTCACTGATGATCTTGTGGCTGAGACTCCATGCTGCTAATGAGGGGCCTGGGTTTGACCCCTGTTCAGGGAACCAGATCCCACGTGCCACAACTGAAGTTTCCATGTGCTTGAGTTGAAGATCAACTTGGCAAGTTGAAGTGCTGCAATTAAGACGCAGCACAGCCAAATGAAAAATAATTTTTAAAAAACAGGAAAAATAAGGGAGAATGTGTTAGGATCCTGTGGCAAATGAAAGCATGGTGACTAAAAGGGGCTGAACAAAGGCTAGTGGGGCTGGAGCTTAAGAGATGAAGGCAAGGGTTGTAAGATGAGTCTGCAGGTGGGACCGGGTTAGGCAAGGCTGGTGGGTCAGTTCTGGATGTTTGGCATTCCATTGAAGTGTTCTAAGCAGGGGTTGGGAAGGGATGGCATGACCAGAATGGCACGGTGTAAAACGGGGAGGAAGAATTGGAGAGGAAGAGAACAATTAGGAGTGTGGAAGTCCCAGTAAGATAGAATGGTAACCTTGGGCTAGGGGTGGTGATGATGCAGAAGGAGAGGGAAGGACAGGACGAGAGCTATGCAGGAGGAGAGAGGAATGTCAAGATGACTCCTGAGGAAGGATCAAGGATAAAATCTAGCTTCTTTCTCTTATTGTCCTTCCAAGAATTGTAAAATTTTTTTAAAAAAAAAAGTGCAGCACTTTTTAAAAATGGTTATTGTTTATTTGGGTCATGTGGGGGAAAGAAATAGTTATATATGATGTACATTCTCATTATGGAATTGTTGTTCAGTCGCTAAGTCATGTCCTACTCTCTGCAACCTCATGGACTGCATACCGGGCTCCTCTGTCCTCCACCATCTCCTGGAGTTTGCTCAAATTCACATCTGCTGAATTGGTGATGCTATCTAACTGTTTCATCCTCTGCCAGCCCCTTCTCCTTTTGCCTTCAGTCTTTCCCGCCATCAGGGTCTTTTCCAATGAGTAGGCTTTTTCCATCAGATGGCCAAAGCATTGGAGCTTCAACTTCAACAGCAGTCCTTCTAGTGAATTTTCAGGGTTGATTTCCCTTAGGATTGACTGGTAGCAGTTATTTTTAAAAAATGAGACAGGGACTTCACTGATGATCTTGTGGCTGAGACTCCATGCTGCTAATGAGGGGCCTGGGTTTGACCCCTGTTCAGGGAACCAGATCCCACGTGCCACAACTGAAGTTTCCATGTGCTTGAGTTGAAGATCAACTTGGCAAGTTGAAGTGCTGCAATTAAGACGCAGCACAGCCAAATGAAAAATAATTTTTAAAAAACAGGAAAAATAAGGGAGAATGTGTTAGGATCCTGTGGCAAATGAAAGCATGGTGACTAAAAGGGGCTGAACAAAGGCTAGTGGGGCTGGAGCTTAAGAGATGAAGGCAAGGGTTGTAAGATGAGTCTGCAGGTGGGACCGGGTTAGGCAAGGCTGGTGGGTCAGTTCTGGATGTTTGGCATTCCATTGAAGTGTTCTAAGCAGGGGTTGGGAAGGGATGGCATGACCAGAATGGCACGGTGTAAAACGGGGAGGAAGAATTGGAGAGGAAGAGAACAATTAGGAGTGTGGAAGTCCCAGTAAGATAGAATGGTAACCTTGGGCTAGGGTGGTGATGATGCAGAAGGAGAGGGAAGGACAGGACGAGAGCTATGCAGGAGGGAGAGAGGAATGTCAAGATGACTCCTAGGTTCCTGGATAGGTGTTTGAGAAGAGGAACATCAAAAGAGAATCAGGTTTTGGCAGTGGAAGACTGTGACTGGGGCAGAAGATGAAGTTTTCTACCTGTTGAGACAGGCAAGAGATGTCAAGGATGCAGTTTTATGCCTTTTTGGTGCTCAGAGGGGAGGTGTGGCCTAGAGATAAAGACTTGGGAGTCATTTGCGTGGAGGTGACCTTGATGCCTATGGTGCGCCTGAGACTGCTCTGGTAGAGCATGTAGAGAGAGAGGGGAAGAGGGTTTAGACGAGCCTTAAGCATCTTTCCTTTCAATACAACTGTAGAATGCTTCGTGACTGTGCTGTGACCACTGACACAACATCACAAGTGTTTATAAGGAAGACTTTACAGTGGATACTGTAGAGTCTTCTGGAGAAGGGGATGATAGAGGGCACGATGGTCAGATGCCATCACCGACTCAATGGACACGACGAGCTTGATCAAGCTGTGAGAGATGCTGAAGGACAGGGGAGCTTGATGTGCTGCGGTCCATGGGGTCACAGCGAGTTGGCCACAACTGAGTGACTGAACTGAACTGAACAGTGGATAAACACTGTTCTCTTGATGGAGGTCCTGTGACTGGGATTCTAATTCCAGCTGTTTATCCAGGGGCTAGACTCATCTTTTTCCTTTTCTCATGTAAAAAAATGTGGATAATAGTATGTTTTTTTTTGTTTTCTATCAGGCGTGGTTCATGTGAGGGTCAAGTGAAATAATGTATGTGAAAGTGCTTTGTAAACTGTCATTTTTATAACAGAGTACAAGGTTGCCTAGTAGCAGTGCATTACATTCATTTCAGCCTTGAAGCAAAATGTGTATTTTTCCAGCCTGCGTTGCTGAACTGACTTGGAGCAAAATAATTGCTTGATTTTTAAAATTTTATTTTTTATTGAAGTATAGTTGAATTATAATGTGTTAATTACTGCTGTACAATAAAATGACTCATATATATGTATGTATATATATATATACATATATATATATTCTTTTTCATATTCTTTTCCATTATGGTTTATCACAGGATATTGGATATAGTTTCTTGTGCTATACAGTTGGAAGAATTGCTTGATTTTTTTTTTTAAACATTTATTTATTTATTTATTTTGGGTGGGGGTCGGGTTGGGGAGGGAGGGGAGTGAGCGGGCCACTTCTATTGGTCTTTCATTTCTGTTTTCATTCGTCTTTGTTCTTTGGCTCCTGTGGTCCTCCCATCGCGGTGGCGTCTGTTGTCGCAGAGTGCCGGCTCTGGGTGCATGCGCTCCAGAGCTCCGGCTCGCTGATTGGATACATCAGTCCAGCCGCTCCGTGGGATCTTCCCAGGCCAGGGATCGAACCGGCGCCCCTTGCACTGCAAGACGGTGTCCTTATCCACTGGATCACCAGGGGAAGCCCGAATTGCTTGATTTTTAAAACCGTCTCTCAAATATTTTTATATTTGATTTTAGCTGAAACCATTGTGCTTTTTTATACAGAATAATGGACAAAGTGATGAGGTCTTGATGACTTGATACACCTCAAAGACGTACAGAGCCAGACAGGACCCAGAGAAGGACATCTAAACTGATTCAGAGGGTCAAGAGAGTCCTTTGTGAGGGGTGATAAAAGAATTAGGGCTTTTCATTCTGGAAAGACTCAAGCTGAGAGGAGATATAATTGACATTGATAAAATAATGAAAATCATGGGATAAAAATATGAATTTACGTAATCCCAGGGCACAAGAACGAGGGACAACTTTATCATGTTAAAGAAATAGTTTTAGGGCAAAGTAAAAATAGCATTGCTTTCCACAGAAATAGTGAGTATATGGAACTTTCTACTCTAAAAGTTGGCCAGGACCAAACCAACTATTGTAAGAGAAAGACATATTATTGGAGGGTAGAGAGCCTCAGGAGGTTATAAAATGAAATGAAACTATTTAGGCATATCTCCCTAAGCTTGGAGGATGCCACCGTGGAAGCTGACTATGAAGCTTTCCTGTCCCCGTCTGGCCTCTTTGTCCAAATCAGGGCTCCTGAGTGGATACGCCAGAGAGGACAGAGCACAGACTGAGTTCACAGGGTATGACTTTAAGTTCTACCTCCATAAGCTTAGGGACTTACTTCTTTTTTATGTACCCCAGTTTCCTCAATTGGAGAAAAAAGTAATGTCAGCATCAAAATCTGCCAAACTATTGTGAGAAATTCAGATGAAAACCTATTTCTGGAAGTGTTTATTTATGTAAAAATGTTTGTGTATGTATTTATTTGACCCTTTCAGGTCAGTGTGTGGGGTCTTCCTTGTGGTGCATAGACTCGAGTTTCGACACATGGTCTCTCTAGTTGTGGTTCTGTGGCTTACTATGTCTGGTTCTGGGGCATGCTAGTTCTAGGGTGTGCAGGCTCTATAGTTGTGGTGTGTGGGCTTAGTTGCTCTGTAGTGTGTGGTATCTTAGTTCCCTGACCAGGGACCAAACCCTCATCTTCTGCATTGCAAGGTGTATTCTTAACCTCTGGACCGTGAGGGAAGTCCCTGGAAGTACTTTATAATTGCTGAACAGATGTTATCTCTATGAACCCAAGAATTTCCACTTTTATTGAAGCATTTCCAGTTCTCTGTCCTCCAGGTGGGTTGATCTTCCTTTTGACTTTTCTGATCCTGGCTGGCCTCCTGGGTGAGCAGTATTTTCCATTTCAGAATGAAGGAAAGGACTGAGGGTCAGGACCAATCCCTCATCCTCTCAGGAGGTGGAGAGCATGCAGACATCTCTTCTATCATCCCCCTTTCCTCCCTGTGAAGATGGAGGAGTGAAAGCTAAGGAGACATTTGCAAGCATCTCTTCTCCTTTATATGTTTTGGGTGGTAAGATGTCACCTACATAGCTAGTCTCTGGGTAACTTTGAGAGTTCTTGTCAATCTTGGGAAAACTAAAAAAAAAAGACCAATATAGGGGCCAGATGAGAAAAACCATAGGGACTGGTTTCTTATGGTTTCTCATAGGGTTAGGGTTTAAGGGAGAGAAAAAAATAGGACTCTGAAATTTCAAGATGGCCATTACAGTTCACTGTGGCTGGAAAGCTGATAGAGATTTAGAGGGAGAGAGTGTGCCTTGCCTGGAGGGTCCTCTGAATTTTGGGTGTGTCCTTTGGGAATCTGACTAGGCAGAGTAGGTAAGGCAACAGCCGGAAGACACAACTGGTAACAAATACTTACTTCTTTTATGTACCCCAGTTTCCTCAATTGGAGAAAAAAGTAATGTCAGCATCAAAATCTGCCAAACTATTGTGAGAAATTCAGATGAAAACCTATTTCTGGAAGTGTTTATTTATGTAAAAATGTTTGTGTATGTATTTATTTGACCCTTTCAGGTCAGTGTGTGGGGTCTTCCTTGTGGTGCATAGACTCGAGTTTCGACACATGGTCTCTCTAGTTGTGGTTCTGTGGCTTACTATGTCTGGTTCTGGGGCATGCTAGTTCTAGGGTGTGCAGGCTCTATAGTTGTGGTGTGTGGGCTTAGTTGCTCTGTAGTGTGTGGTATCTTAGTTCCCTGACCAGGGACCAAACCCTCATCTTCTGCATTGCAAGGTGTATTCTTAACCTCTGGACCGTGAGGGAAGTCCCTGGAAGTACTTTATAATTGCTGAACAGATGTTATCTCTATGAACCCAAGAATTTCCACTTTTATTGAAGCATTTCCAGTTCTCTGTCCTCCAGGTGGGTTGATCTTCCTTTTGACTTTTCTGATCCTGGCTGGCCTCCTGGGTGAGCAGTATTTTCCATTTCAGAATGAAGGAAAGGACTGAGGGTCAGGACCAATCCCTCATCCTCTCAGGAGGTGGAGAGCATGCAGACATCTCTTCTATCATCCCCCTTTCCCCCCTGTGAAGATGGGGGGTGAAAGCTAAGGAGACATTTGCAAGCATCTCTTCTCCTTTATATGTTTTGGGTGGTAAGATGTCACCTACATAGCTAGTCTCTGGGTAACTTTGAGAGTTCTTGTCAATCTTGGGAAAACTAAAAAAAAAAGACCAATATAGGGGCCAGATGAGAAAAACCATAGGGACTGGTTTCTTATGGTTTCTCATAGGGTTAGGGTTTAAGGGAGAGAAAAAAATAGGACTCTGAAATTTCAAGATGGCCATTACAGTTCACTGTGGCTGGAAAGCTGATAGAGATTTAGAGGGAGAGAGTGTGCCTTGCCTGGAGGGTCCTCTGAATTTTGGGTGTGTCCTTTGGGAATCTGACTAGGCAGAGTAGGTAAGGCAACAGCCGGAAGACACAACTGGTAACAAATAACTTATTTCCTCTGTAGCAAATATGGACTGCCCCACTGGGCTTCTAAGCATTCCACCATCCACTCTCCCCTGAACTCATTTCCTGGGGGGTCAAGTGGAAAGAGAATGACTCATGAGCCAGGCAGTCGTAGATGTGAATTTTGGCTTCACCACTAATTAGTCGAGTGGGCTCAGTCTCCAATTCATAAAATGATGAAAATAGAAACTCTCCTTATCTTTGAGTTGCAGTGAGGAGCAAGTGAGATTATATTTGTGAAGCACTTAGCATAGTGCCTGGTGCATCATCATCCCTGAATAAATGTCAACTTTTGTCATGACTCACCAGTACCCTGGACTCCAAGGCAGCTGATCTCTGGAGACTACAGCTGTGTGAAATCAGGGGCCAGGATGTGCTTTGCTCACTGTTGTCTCTCTGCTACACTCACAGTGCCTGAAGAAACGTTATCTCTTCACCCCAAGAATCTGCCATTCCTTTCAATGCAAGTTGTGCCCATTCTGAACTTGGCAGAAGTCTCGTTCCCTCAGTGAAACCAGCTCGTGTTGATCTTGCCCTTTTGGGACCTCCCATGGCTCACAATTCAGTTCTCAGGTAGCCAAGGATTTTCACAGTTGTTTTGTTGCCAGGTGGCTCTGGGGTAAAGAACCCGCCTGCCAGTGCACGAGACATAAGAGATGTGACTTCAGTCCTTGGGTTGGGAAGATCCCCTTGAGGAGGGAATGGCAACCCACTCTGGTATTCTTTTTTTTCTTTTTTTTAAAGATTATTTATTTTATTTTGGGCAGGGGTCGGGTTGGGGAGGGAGGGGAGCGGGTGGGCCACTTCTATTGGTCTTTCATTTATCTATTTTCATCCTTCTTTGTTCTTTGACCTGTGTGGGCCTCCCATCGCAGTGGCCTCTGTTGTTGCAGAGCGCCGGTTCTGGGCGCATGAGCTCCAGAGCTCCGGCTCGGTAATTGGACACATCAGTCCAGCCACTCCGCAGCACGTGGGATCTTCCCAGGCCAGGGATTGAACCGGCGCCCCTTGCACTGCAAGGCGGTGTCCTTACCCACTGGACCACCAGGGGAAGCCCCACTCTGGCATTCTTGCCTGGAAAATTCAATGGACAGAGGAACCTGGCCACCTATGGTCATAGAGGTTGTAAAGAGTCGGACATAACTGAGCACACATGCACTTGTCGTATTGTATGGGGTAAGTGTTAGCCCTCAGTGATGTGCAACATTTCGGGAGCATTTGCTATGACCAAGGCCCTGGGATAGAGATCCAACCAGGGAGTAAATTCCTTAGACTCAGGACCGACCTGTGGTACTCTTTCCCCTGCATGGGACCAGGACTGGAAAGTGCCCATCTCGTTGCAGGCCTGAGGGAAGCTGTTCTCAGGTGCATGCTTTGACACCTGACACAGCGGGATGCTTGGCAGAGACCTCTCACTCTGAGCGCCTGGGAGATAGAGTCTGTGGCACTTAGAGCTTCCTCTTTCCTGGTAGGGTTGAGTTGATGAGACAGTCGCACAGGGGATGTTATATTATTGGTGATTTGGCTCACAAAACACAGGGTAGCACTCAGAATATCCTTCTCATAAGACCAGCATTCACATGTCAACTGGAGTCACTAGCAGTGGCTGAAAACATTTCCCTTTTCCTTTTGTTCTGAAATTGTAAAAGCCAGTGGTAGAAGCTGGGAACCAGGTCCACTGAGAGAAGAAACGATCAACGGCAGTGTCTTTTTGAAGGGAAGGTGGGTATGGCGAAGTGGCACCCACGCCTGAATGTCTCCTGCCGTTTGTTTCTGCTCCAGTCTCAGGCCCACTTTCTGACGTAGATTCCAGGCCACCCTTCTCAGTTCTCGTGGAGCCAGGAGCCACTGTGACCCACCAGGGACCCCTGCCTGCAAGTCAGGGTCAAGAACATAGCTCTTCCTATGGAATAGTTCCCTTTTGACTTGAGCTTGTGCTGGTTTTGATTTTTTTTTCATATTTATTCTGTCCTTTTCTTTAAAGGTTATATTTTTAAGTTAAAAATAAGCACAAGGAGACCTTCTGAGCCTCTGTTCACTGACCCAGATATTTTAAGAACTGGAGGACTGGCAGCAGTGTTTCATCTGGGGATACAGGGGCCATCTCTCTGGAGCCAGTTAGCTGAATGTAATAATAAAATATTAACTCTACTGCCTGTACATAAAACCCTCTCCTTATTTTTCCTTACCTGTCCTACCCTGTTCATCCTTCAGTGTGATATAGAAAAAATGATGGGCTTGAGGACTAAAGATTTGGATTCAACTCCTGACTTGGAAAGTTACCAGCTATCTGATCTTGGTTGAGTCATTTTGTGTCAGTGAACCCTGTATAATCTCATGGAGTGAGAATTGGGAGCTTAGGGTCCAGCCTGGTGACAGGTGTACACAGAACAGGCTCCATAGAAATACTTATTTAACTCCAGAAAGCCCCAATTGAGTAATCCTGAAATCATTAATCCCTCCTGTTTTTGGATTTCTGTGTTACTGAGTCTATCTACACCATCAGTTGGACAACTAGCTACCATTGTCTTTGAAATGTGGTTCCTCTGGTTTCTTCACGTCCCTAGCTGGTGGATGGATAAGTCCTTTGCAGGGCAGTGCTGTGCTGTATTTCCCTTGTGTCAGTGTTACAACAAGAGGCACTTAATCCTGGATCATTGATTGATGGAGTACTTTTCCAGCTGAATTTGGGTTCTTAGCACAACACAGGTTATTTTCTGCGTCTTGATCGCTCCTTCACTGCTCGCTGCTAATGGTGAGGTAGCAGGAAGTCTTGAGGCTCTCATTATCTTGTCAGTTTGTAGCTTTTCATCAAATATATGCTCTATGTATATTCAAAGATACTACTGACCTGCCATGAACACACAATTGAATTCTTTATCCACTCTGATGATGGGTTTTCTCTGAATCAGCTTTGTTTTCACACTCAGGCAGGGTTGAGGGTGGTCCACCAAGCTGTGTATGTGCCTGGTAAGGCTGCTCGGACACTGTGGTCTAGAAAGAGGGTCTACAGCTGACCCTCTTCAGTGGCGATAGACGAGTAGTGAATTTAATAGAAGCCCCAAGAGCCTCTATTCTTTGGATAAGAACACTCTTCCTGGCTACCACATCACCTCCATGGATTGCCTCTTATGGGTCCCTCTCCTCCCCTCAAAAGGTATGTTGAAACCCTAGACCTTATTTGGAGATAGAGTCTCAGATATAATCAAGATGAGGTCCTACTGGATTCGTGTGTGCATGCTAAATGACTTCACTTGTGTCCAACTCTTTGTCACTCCATGTGCTGTAGCCCGCCAGCTCTGTCCATGAAGTTCTTCAGGCAAGAAATCTGGGATACCTTCCTCCCCAGTATGCCCTCCTCCAGGGGATCTTCCTAGCCCAGGGATCAAACCTTCAATCTCTCATATATCCTGCATTGGCCAGTGTGTTCTTTACCACTAGCATCACTGGGAAGCCCATGCTAGATTAGGGTAGCCCCTAATCCAATGACTGGCATTTTTTTAAGGGGGGAGGGGGAGGGAGATTGGATGGGGGTGGGGGGCTGGCATTTTTTATTTCTATTTCATTATTATTTTTTTTAATTTTTGGCCTCTTTTTATTGATTGATTGATTGGCTGATTTTCATCCATCTTTATTCTTTGGCATATGTGGGTTTCACATTGCAGTGGCCTCTCTCTTTGCAGAGCACTGACTCTGGGTGTATGCGATCCAGAGCACTGGCTCCTTATTGGACACACCAGCCCAGCCACTTCGCGGCACGTGGGATCTTCCCGGGCCAGGGATCGAACCGGTTCCCTTTGCACTGCAAGGCGGACTACTCACTGGACCACCAGGGAAGCCCTTTTATTTATTTTGAAATATTTTTTTTTTGGCCCTGCTGTGGGGCATGTGCGATCTGAGTTTCCTGACTGGTCATTGAACCTGGGCTCTCTGTAGTGAAAGAGTTGAGTCCTAACCACTTGGATCACCTGGAAATTCCCCAATGATTGATATTCTTACAAGTAGAGAGATACTTGGACACACACAAAGGGAAGACAGTCATGTAAAGATGGAGTCAGACACTGGAGTGATGCATCTGTAAGCCAATGGATACCAAGGATTGCTTGGAGTCATCTGGAGTGAGGTAGAGGCAGGAAGGATTCTCCTCTGGGGTGTTCAGAGGGAGCGTAGCTCTGTGGACATGCTGATTTCAGACATCCAGCTCCAGAACTATGAGAGAAGAAAGTTCTGTTTGTGGTCATTTGTTATGGCAGCCCTAGGAAATGAATTCACTGCCTGAGACTCTAAACAAAGTGCAAAAGAGAGGTTCTAATTAGAATTGATTACCCGTCTTCCCTGAAAGGCATTGGTGCTAACCCATCATGCCTTCCCTTGTCATTACTTCAAGGCAAGATTCCCAGGTCCCTTTCCTTACGCAGCTTTGTACATCTCCTTATTTGATTTTTATTTCCCACCCTCCTGACTCCCAAACCTTCCTTATGTCCTCAAGTCTCTCCTCTGAATGTCCCCTTCACCTTTATGCTCGGATATCTGACTCACTCCTGGGGACGTGGGGAGCCCTCTCAGATGTTCCAGGGCCTGTTGACTGGTAGGTGTCTGCTCTGCTCCTCATGGCCACTGCCGGGTCATGGTTCCTCCCTGGCACTTCCCCCACCAATTTGAAGGACAGGCCCTCGCATCTCTCTAAACCTCCATGCTGAAGCCCTCCACCAACCTGCAGTCATGCCTCATCCACTATCACTTCGACCCCTGCTGGCTCACCTCCATCCTCTTCTGTCCCCGCTCTTGGTGGATGGCCCACTTAGATCAGTCAGTCTCAATGCTGGCTGCACTCTCACATTATTCAAGAAGGTTAAAAAAAAAAAAGAAAGCTTAGGAACAACTTCCCTTCCTCCTGGTAGACTGAGCTGGACTCTTTGGAGGCTGGAGTCCTGTGTACCTTTTAAGAGCTCCCAGGTCATTCTAGCATGTGACAGGTTTGAGACCACCAGTGTAGGTGATTCAAATAATATTTGGACTTCTCAGATCCTTATTTCTTACTTTCAACAACCAGTTTTCCTTGGTCAGGACCCACTCTCTAGTAACTCTCTGGTGTTTGTACTTGGACACACACAAAGGGAAGACAGTCATGTAAAGATGGAGTCAGACACTGGAGTGATGCATCTGTAAGCCAATGGATACCAAGGATTGCTTGGAGTCATCTGGAGTGAGGTAGAGGCAGGAAGGATTCTCCTCTGGGGTGTTCAGAGGGCGTAGCTCTGTGGACATGCTGATTTCAGACATCCAGCTCCAGAACTATGAGAGAAGAAAGTTCTGTTTGTGGTCATTTGTTATGGCAGCCCTAGGAAATGAATTCACTGCCTGAGACTCTAAACAAAGTGCAAAAGAGAGGTTCTAATTAGAATTGATTACCCGTCTTCCCTGAAAGGCATTGGTGCTAACCCATCATGCCTTCCCTTGTCATTACTTCAAGGCAAGATTCCCAGGTCCCTTTCCTTACGCAGCTTTGTACATCTCCTTATTTGATTTTTATTTCCCACCCTCCTGACTCCCAAACCTTCCTTATGTCCTCAAGTCTCTCCTCTGAATGTCCCCTTCACCTTTATGCTCGGATATCTGACTCACTCCTGGGGACGTGGGGAGCCCTCTCAGATGTTCCAGGGCCTGTTGACTGGTAGGTGTCTGCTCTGCTCCTCATGGCCACTGCCGGGTCATGGTTCCTCCCTGGCACTTCCCCCACCAATTTGAAGGACAGGCCCTCGCATCTCTCTAAACCTCCATGCTGAAGCCCTCCACCAACCTGCAGTCATGCCTCATCCACTATCACTTCGACCCCTGCTGGCTCACCTCCATCCTCTTCTGTCCCCGCTCTTGGTGGATGGCCCACTTAGATCAGTCAGTCTCAATGCTGGCTGCACTCTCACATTATTCAAGAAGCTTAAAAAGAAAAAAAAAAAAAAGCTTAGGAACAACTTCCCTTCCTCCTGGTAGACTGAGCTGGACTCTTTGGAGGCTGGAGTCCTGTGTACCTTTTAAGAGCTCCCAGGTCATTCTAGCATGTGACAGGTTTGAGACCACCAGTGTAGGTGATTCAAATAATATTTGGACTTCTCAGATCCTTATTTCTTACTTTCAACAACCAGTTTTCCTTGGTCAGGACCCACTCTCTAGTAACTCTCTGGTGTTTGTCATTACTAATATCTGCTCCCACTTGAAAACATTGATTTCTGGCATCTCACTGCAACCACTGCTGCCTCACTTCCAGCTCGCTCCCTCTCAAAGTCCAGTTCCAACCAACCAGCCCATCATCCCTACCCCTTTCCACTGTCCGCAATGTCCCCAGGTCTTGCCTTCCACTTAACCAACCCGAGGTCATGGCTCAGCTCAACTAGCCTACCCCTCTCCCTGCCTGCTGCCTGCACTTGATGGACCCCAGAGCCTGATAATGCTCTACTCACCTGTTTGTGTCTGCATACAAGCACCTGATCTTGACATATGACTAGATGAAAGTATGCAGCTGCTGACGGGTATTAATTTTATGAACACAGGGCTCCAGTGAATTTGGTGGTGCTGCCTCATTTCCTTAGTTCATTCACTTTTCTGTTTTTTGAGAGGCTCTTTTGCATCTTCTTTCTCCAGACCAGCTCACACCAGGAGCCTTTTCACACCCCCAGTAGGTCAATCTTGTCCCTGCCTCAAGATGTGCAGTTACAGTTCACTCTGTTTCCACTGTTTCTCTAGATCTTGCCTGGAGCACCCCTCATTGATTCATCTCACCTTCTCCCAGAAGTATTCTCAGTCTCCTCTACCTAAAGGAGAAGCCCCCGCCCCAACCTCAACCCTCACACTCTCCATTCTACGCCTCTTTCATATTTTTTTACAGCACTGATGCTGTTTTGTTACAAGTCAGATTGATTTTCTTTTGCTTGTCTGTCTCCCTTATCAGCGTGTAGGCTTCACAAAGACAGTTTGCTTCTAGTCGGCCTGGGTCACGGTTAATCCCCAATACCAGGTACAGAGCCAGGCACACAATGAGCTCTCAGTGAAGGAATAAGTGAATAAATGGACGAACCACCATGGGTTCTTTGTGGGTTTTACAATTTTGAAAAATATTCATTGGAGTATATTTGGTTTACAATATTGCGTTAGTTTCAGGTGTATGGCAAAGTGAATCGGTTATGCATTTACACATAGGCTGGAGTCCTGTGTACCTTTTAGGGCTCCCATTTGTGACAGGTTTGAGACCACCAGTGTAGGTGATTCAAATAATATTTGGACTTCTCAGATCCTTATTTCTTACTTTCAACAACCAGTTTTCCTTGGTCAGGACCCACTCTCTAGTAACTCTCTGGTGTTTGTCATTACTAATATCTGCTCCCACTTGAAAACATTGATTTCTGGCATCTCACTGCAACCACTGCTGCCTCACTTCCAGCTCGCTCCCTCTCAAAGTCCAGTTCCAACCAACCAGCCCATCATCCCTACCCCTTTCCACTGTCCGCAATGTCCCCAGGTCTTGCCTTCCACTTAACCAACCCGAGGTCATGGCTCAGCTCAACTAGCCTACCCCTCTCCCTGCCTGCTGCCTGCACTTGATGGACCCCAGAGCCTGATAATGCTCTACTCACCTGTTTGTGTCTGCATACAAGCACCTGATCTTGACATATGACTAGATGAAAGTATGCAGCTGCTGACGGGTATTAATTTTATGAACACAGGGCTCCAGTGAATTTGGTGGTGCTGCCTCATTTCCTTAGTTCATTCACTTTTCTGTTTTTTGAGAGGCTCTTTTGCATCTTCTTTCTCCAGACCAGCTCACACCAGGAGCCTTTTCACACCCCCAGTAGGTCAATCTTGTCCCTGCCTCAAGATGTGCAGTTACAGTTCACTCTGTTTCCACTGTTTCTCTAGATCTTGCCTGGAGCACCCCTCATTGATTCATCTCACCTTCTCCCAGAAGTATTCTCAGTCTCCTCTACCTAAAGGAGAAGCCCCCGCCCCAACCTCAACCCTCACACTCTCCATTCTACGCCTCTTTCATATTTTTTTACAGCACTGATGCTGTTTTGTTACAAGTCAGATTGATTTTCTTTTGCTTGTCTGTCTCCCTTATCAGCGTGTAGGCTTCACAAAGACAGTTTGCTTCTAGTCGGCCTGGGTCACGGTTAATCCCCAATACCAGGTACAGAGCCAGGCACACAATGAGCTCTCAGTGAAGGAATAAGTGAATAAATGGACGAACCACCATGGGTTCTTTGTGGGTTTTACAATTTTGAAAAATATTCATTGGAGTATATTTGGTTTACAATATTGCGTTAGTTTCAGGTGTATGGCAAAGTGAATCGGTTATGCATTTACACATATCACTCTTTTTTTTTTAGATTCTTTTCCCATATAGGTCATTACTGAGTATTGAATAGAGTTCTCTATGCTATATTTTAGGTTCCTATTAGTTGTCTATTTTAAATATAGTAGTGTGTACATGCCAGTTCCAATCTCCCAACTCATCGCCCTGCCTGCATTGCCTGGTAGCCCTAAGTTTGTTTTCTCCATTTCTGTGTTGTGAGTTTCTGAACTGCTGACTTGAGAGGCAGCATAAACAGTGATGAAAGGGTCATAGCTCTGGGTTCAAACGTGGGGTTATCCTTGCCAGCTGTGGGACTTTGAGAAAATTACTCATTCTCTGTGAGTTTCAATTTTCTCGTTTGTAAAGGAAGGGGCAGACCTTTTGCGTGGGTAACACACAGAGGTATGTATTTGGGAACAGAGCAGTCTTTGCAATTTCTCCATTTTATTTCATTGTTTAGTTACATATAGATAGCTCTACACCTTTCTCAATTTACCCAAGATGTCTGAGCCAAGGACAATGCAGGTTTATGAAAACAAGAATGTATGCTCTTTACATATTTTCCTAATATGTCTCTTTTTAAGTGAGGAAACTGTGTGGAAAATGAGACTGCTAGACTGTCTTTGGATTAGGGAAACAAATGCCATGGAAACTAAGGTCCAGTATCATCCATAACAGCCTGAGCACTAGAAGTGTTCTCAAACAAGAAACCTTGTATTTTAAATATTCTTTCCTATTTTTGCATTGATTCCTTTTCTCACCACCCTTGAAATTACCTTAGGTTTATCTTCCTCTCTTGACCTCTCATAGCTGACATCACATCTTTGGCATTTATTTACATTCTGCGTTTTTATTTGTCTATCTGTCTCCTTCATTTCATCTAGTTGAGTGATTATTATCAAGATAACAGAGGGTAAACTAATCATAAGATAGCAAATGCGGATCATGTTTAAACATTCTTTGCATAAATCTAAGGGGGTGTTCTTTGCATATAAAGCAAGACGGGTAATGACGGGTACCTTCTCTAGTTATGACAAGTCAGATCACGTATGATCTAGTCTTAGTATTTACAGCATAGCCTTGTGAAGTGATCTCTGAGAGCCAGAGCCCTAAGTTCTCCTGTGTGACCTTGGGCAAGTTATTTAGCCTCTCTGAATCTCTAATTATTTCTATCAACAATTATGGGTTGAATTCAATATCCCTTTAGGTTAAAATTTGGGGGCCTTTGGATTATTTTTGTAATTGAAACTAAAGAATAACATTTAACTTTTAAAAGTTATTTTAAAAATAATTCTATAATGAAAACATTTAATCTAAATCTGGTCTTTTTCTCATGTAAGTTTAAAATTGAGAACTTCTTCCATTCCAGAGTAATGGATATATACATAGGATATATGCTTTCTGATTCATACACATATCTACTTAATACACAGTCTTTATGGTGATGGGACATCTTGAATTTCCTATGATTGTACCAATTAAAAAAAACCTCTGTGCTGTTTCCATATAAATAAGATAATTTTACATCCAAGTATGTTCATACATCTTACTTCATTTTAATTCAGAAAATGTAGCCAGTGAATACATAATGACCTTGCCTGTAGTTTAATTATGTAAACTGTGTTGGTTGTCTGCTCATTGATCAATAAGAGCTTATATCTCAATTTCTGGCTCTGTGGCTAAAAGCAGGGATTGATTGGTCAATTGCAACTCCCCTTTTCTCATTTGGCATTTTCCCAAATGATTCCTCAGTCACCCCTAGAAGCATAATCTGGAGCAGTGTGGATTACAGCCCTCTCACGTCTCTGTGCTTGCACCTGCTGGGGGCCCTCCCTCTGCCCCACACATCACGAGAGGGTGCAAAGATATGACCCACCTCCGCCATCTGTCTCAAAGGAGAGGAAGGCTGTGTGAGGTCTGGGCTACAAGAATGCTTTACATTTCTATTTGGCAGAGCTTGTATGCTCCAGATAAGCACAAGAACATCTTCAGAATTCTTGAGTGTGTTTGGAACATGAAGGAAAAAACCCAAATCTATTTAAGATTCAGCAGAGGGCCTCAGAAGCATAAGAACTCAGGCAGGTTACCACTTGTCAATAATTTTAACATAGCAGAAACACTTTTTGTTTGTTCTGATTACATAAATGATTTTTTTTCCTTTGAGAAAGATGGAAATACACATAAAATTATAGAGAATAAAATAAAAATTGTCTGGAAGTCCACCACCCTAAGACATCTAATTAACGCTTTTGTCTACTTCCACATACTTCTCTTTTCTGCATGGACACCATTCACATACAGATAATTTTATAGGAGTGGGATGTAATAAATGCTGTTTATTGTGAAGTTTTAAAAAAGATTACTTGCACCCCTAGTCATTGTCCTTATACCTCCTCCCCCTCAAACGAAGTATTATTAATTGTCAGGTATGTATCTTTGGTATACTTTTATATATATAGATAAATAGTCATATATAACTACATATAGTCAAATGTACATATGCATATATAATAGTATCGTCATAATACTATACTTTTCACTCAATTATCTGTCATAGAAACCTCAAACAGAATAACACTTTCTTTTTGTCTCATTAATGTTCCATAGAAACCCCTTAAATTAACTGGTATAATTCCAATTCATTATTTGTCATTAGATATCTGAATATTCTACAACATAAATATCTTACAATTATTAAAAATCTTTCTGTTTATGAGAATTCAATTTTTCAGTTTTCTGCCACTCCAGGCTCATAATTTCTTTTCAGCTCAAGTTCATAATTTTTGGATGAACTAAAATCTATAATGCTGTCTACAAGTCTGAATTTGACTTTTTTTACTTGAATTTTTTGGTCCATTATTAACTTGCTGTCATGATTGTTTAGAAGTCATTGTAATATTTAGGTTTCATCTGGAATTTGCATTTAGAGACATGAAGGGGTGTGGTTTCATTCTATAATTCTGTAATAAAAGAGGTAATGACCTCTTTTACACAGACCTTCTCAATATGGTGCTCAGATCATGTTTCCAGCCTCAGGATCTACATGCAAATCATTCCGTCAGGAAACTGTTGCTGAAGCAGAAAGGTTCTTGAGTGTGTTTGGAACATGAAGGAAAAAACCCAAATCTATTTAAGATTCAGCAGAGGGCCTCAGAAGCATAAGAACTCAGGCAGGTTACCACTTGTCAATAATTTTAACATAGCAGAAACACTTTTTGTTTGTTCTGATTACATAAATGATTTTTTTTCCTTTGAGAAAGATGGAAATACACATAAAATTATAGAGAATAAAATAAAAATTGTCTGGAAGTCCACCACCCTAAGACATCTAATTAACGCTTTTGTCTACTTCCACATACTTCTCTTTTCTGCATGGACACCATTCACATACAGATAATTTTATAGGAGTGGGATGTAATAAATGCTGTTTATTGTGAAGTTTTAAAAAAGATTACTTGCACCCCTAGTCATTGTCCTTATACCTCCTCCCCCTCAAACGAAGTATTATTAATTGTCAGGTATGTATCTTTGGTATACTTTTATATATATAGATAAATAGTCATATATAACTACATATAGTCAAATGTACATATGCATATATAATAGTATACGTCATAATACTATACTTTTCACTCAATTATCTGTCATAGAAACCTCAAACAGAATAACACTTTCTTTTTGTCTCATTAATGTTCCATAGAAACCCCTTAAATTAACTGGTATAATTCCAATTCATTATTTGTCATTAGATATCTGAATATTCTACAACATAAATATCTTACAATTATTAAAAATCTTTCTGTTTATGAGAATTCAATTTTTCAGTTTTCTGCCACTCCAGGCTCATAATTTCTTTTCAGCTCAAGTTCATAATTTTTGGATGAACTAAAATCTATAATGCTGTCTACAAGTCTGAATTTGACTTTTTTTACTTGAATTTTTTGGTCCATTATTAACTTGCTGTCATGATTGTTTAGAAGTCATTGTAATATTTAGGTTTCATCTGGAATTTGCATTTAGAGACATGAAGGGGTGTGGTTTCATTCTATAATTCTGTAATAAAAGAGGTAATGACCTCTTTTACACAGACCTTCTCAATATGGTGCTCAGATCATGTTTCCAGCCTCAGGATCTACATGCAAATCATTCCGTCAGGAAACTGTTGCTGAAGCAGAAAGGTTCTGGGCAGCTGACGTGGCATCACGGTTTACAGTGTTTGCCAGTCGTGAGTAACAGCAGGCTGTCATGTTGGGAGACAGCAGCGGCAGCAGCAGCTACTCCTGATTTAGGGGCAAAAGATGTAAGTACTGATTTTCACCATTCAGCAATTAACAGAAACCAAACTCAAACTGAAAAATGCTAAGAGGGAATACAATTTCCACTGGAGACCCTCCTAAGAAGATCCATTTGAGAAACATTTGGTCTTAACCAGAGGAGAAAGTTTTCAAGCCAGTACACAGTTTTCAGCAAAAGGAGAAAGTCACAGAGTCTCGTTTGAAAAAAGCAAACTTTGTGACTAATGCCACTTTCAAGTCCTAACTCCTTCAAGAACCTGTTATTAAATACATACTGTTATTAAATATATATACATAAATATACCCTGGAAGGGGCTGTCCCCTGTGGGATAGAGTGCATTGCTGATGTGCAAAAGGACTTGTGATTTCAGCTTATATAAAATTTTTAGGCAGGTTTGGTTCTGAGGAAGATGAAAGAGGCTTAGTGGTTACAGTGTTTGGGGAAGGGAGAGAGCCTCTTAAATATTTAAGGTGGATTCGAACTGGTTAAAGCTGACTTAGAGGCAACGATGGAAACTTCTGTTCTCAAGCTATATAGATGACCAGGGCTGTGGGGCTGCCAACCCAATGACAAATGAAGCCCTGGCTTCCTTACCTTGAGCTGCTGTTCCCACGGCTGCCACCCTGGAAATCATACCTAGAATTTCTAGTATTTTCAGAGTTTCTAAATCATGCGCTTATGGGTTGGTGATTTTTTTTTTCTTTTGGTTGGTTTCTTTTACTCTGATGCTCAGGTCTTTATAAAACCTCAGAAAGGTTCAACAGTAGTTCACCCTAAGAGTGGTTAACTTACTAACAGGTATTTTTGATGGTTACCTCTGATAGGGACACCTACGTGGATAAGATGGAAGAGATCCCTGGTCCAGTGAAGTCTGCTGCCCATCAGGAAAAACAGATGTTTTGAGAAGAGGGACGAACAGTGGGTAGGGAGTCAGGAGACCTGGATTCTGGGCAAACCATATGGCACTCTGGGCTTCAGTTTCTGTGCTATACAATGAATGGGTGGGAGGGATAACTGTCAGTAATTGATTCCTCATCTACTGTGAGCTTTTCCCTTGCTGAACAGCTTTTCACACAGCATCGAATTTGCCCTGTGTCTTACTTGGGGGTGAGTATTTTATTTTATGAGATAGATTTCACATGTCACCAACCAGGCTTTATCTAATTGTGATTTTATTTTTTTAAATAATTTTATGTATGTATGTAGGTATGTATGTATTTTTGGCTGTGCTGGGTCTTCTTTGCTGTGAAGGCTTTCTCTAGTGGTGGCGTGCAGGGGCTACTCTCTAGATGCGATGCACAGGCTTCTCATGGCAGTGGTTTCTCTTGGCGGTCGTGGAGCATGGGCTCTAGGGTGCGTAGGCTCCATAGTTGCGGCTCCCAGGCTGTAGGACGCAGGCTCAACAGCTGTGGCACATGGGTTTAGTTGCTCCATAGCACATGGGATCTTCCTGGATCAGGAATGGAACCCAAGTCACCTGCATTGGCAGGTGGATTCTTTTACCACTGAGCCACGGGGGAACCCAAATTGTGATTTTCTGTGACCTGTGCTTGAAGGATCCTTTTCAGATGGGCTCACATGTAATATGATATGGGTAGGAGGAAAGATTGCTTCTGAAAAAGATGCCTTAAAGGTATGAGCCTTTCTGTGTGAGTGATTCCACACAGACTCATCTTAAATATCTGTTTCCAAATGGTTATTGATTGGAACTTTTCTAACTGCCGCTGATTTTTGAGGAGCAAAGACACAAGTGCCTGAGACTAAGGAAAATGAAATTTCTTAAAATAGGTGTCACCCACAGGCTACATCTTGAAAGAAATTAAATTGAATCAAAAATAAGTCAGGCTGTGGCTTCCAATAGACCAGAAAAATACCCACCACTAGTGACTGCATGATACATCCCCAGCTTCCTGAAACCCAACACCATCAGCTCAGTCGTTTTTAGCTTTGGATATTGTGGGCGTCTCATTAACAGGTTTTAATAGAATGAAGGATAAAATCAATTTCTTTAACATAATTAGTACGTGGATAAAGATGGAAGAGATCCCTGGTCCAGTGAAGTCTGCTGCCCATCAGGAAAAACAGATGTTTTGAGAAGAGGGACGAACAGTGGGTAGGGAGTCAGGAGACCTGGATTCTGGGCAAACCATATGGCACTCTGGGCTTCAGTTTCTGTGCTATACAATGAATGGGTGGGAGGGATAACTGTCAGTAATTGATTCCTCATCTACTGTGAGCTTTTCCCTTGCTGAACAGCTTTTCACACAGCATCGAATTTGCCCTGTGTCTTACTTGGGGGTGAGTATTTTATTTTATGAGATAGATTTCACATGTCACCAACCAGGCTTTATCTAATTGTGATTTTATTTTTTTAAATAATTTTATGTATGTATGTAGGTATGTATGTATTTTTGGCTGTGCTGGGTCTTCTTTGCTGTGAAGGCTTTCTCTAGTGGTGGCGTGCAGGGGCTACTCTCTAGATGCGATGCACAGGCTTCTCATGGCAGTGGTTTCTCTTGGCGGTCGTGGAGCATGGGCTCTAGGGTGCGTAGGCTCCATAGTTGCGGCTCCCAGGCTGTAGGACGCAGGCTCAACAGCTGTGGCACATGGGTTTAGTTGCTCCATAGCACATGGGATCTTCCTGGATCAGGAATGGAACCCAAGTCACCTGCATTGGCAGGTGGATTCTTTTACCACTGAGCCACGGGGGAACCCAAATTGTGATTTTCTGTGACCTGTGCTTGAAGGATCCTTTTCAGATGGGCTCACATGTAATATGATATGGGTAGGAGGAAAGATTGCTTCTGAAAAAGATGCCTTAAAGGTATGAGCCTTTCTGTGTGAGTGATTCCACACAGACTCATCTTAAATATCTGTTTCCAAATGGTTATTGATTGGAACTTTTCTAACTGCCGCTGATTTTTGAGGAGCAAAGACACAAGTGCCTGAGACTAAGGAAAATGAAATTTCTTAAAATAGGTGTCACCCACAGGCTACATCTTGAAAGAAATTAAATTGAATCAAAAATAAGTCAGGCTGTGGCTTCCAATAGACCAGAAAAAAATACCCACCACTAGTGACTGCATGATACATCCCCAGCTTCCTGAAACCCAACACCATCAGCTCAGTCGTTTTTAGCTTTGGATATTGTGGGCGTCTCATTAACAGGTTTTAATAGAATGAAGGATAAAATCAATTTCTTTAACATAATTAGTATGCGTATTTTTCCCATCAGCCTTGCCTAGCACCCACCTGGGCATTCACACATCACTTGCTGCTTCCAGCCCTTCTCCATGGCAGAAGTGTATTTCCTGACCCAAGTAATCCCTCCCCTTGGGCTATGAGCTCCTTTCCCTCTTGGCCTCCCGAGGGACCAAGTCTTTCACTCATTTCCCTTATTTCTCCATCTCCTTAGCCTCTATCTCCACTGATTTCCACTCCATCATAGGGAAAAACATGCCAAGTGTCTCCCACTTTATACCAACCAAACAGCTAGCCAATAAACAACCCTCCTTAATATCCTCCCCTTTTCCTCACCATTCCACCAACCCGATGGAATCCAGTGGATACTTTCAGGTTCTTGTGTAACTTGATCTCTTTCTGTTTTTGTTCTTTTTACCTCTTCCTATGTCTTTTTTTTTTAACTTTTAAAAAATATAATTATTTTTAT
The DNA here is from genome assembly GCA_022376925.1 of Tragulus kanchil. NCBI lineage: Eukaryota > Metazoa > Chordata > Mammalia > Artiodactyla > Tragulidae > Tragulus > Tragulus kanchil. Next base: position 26,486,743 of record JAIOJX010000024.1, read on the forward strand.
TTTACTTTTACAGAGTTTTGTTGTTTACAGCTATACATAAATCCAGATCAGTCATAGGTATACCCTTGACCCCTCCCACCTGAATGCCCCTCCTAGTCCTTCCCCATCCCACCCCTCCAGGTTGGTGCATTGCTCCCATATAAGTTCCCTTAGTCTTACAGCGTATTCACAATGGTTGTCTCTTTTACATATGGTAGTGTAGGTTTCTCTGTTACTTTTTCCAAACTTCTCATCCACTCCTCCCTCCCGTCAATGACCATAAGTCTATTCTCTATGTCTGTTACCTCTTTGTATGTCCTTTTTTTCCCCCATCATACCTCTTACAGTTTTTTTTTTTTTTTTGTATATATATTTGTTTTCACCCATCTTTATTCTTTGGCTTGTATGGACCTCTCATTGCAGTGACCTCGTTGCAGAGCACTGGCTCTGGGTACATGTGCTCCAGAGCACTGGCTCGTTATTGGGCACACCCGTCCAGCCACTCTGAGGCACGTGGGATCTTCCCAGGCCAGGGATCAAACTGCACTGCAATATGGATTCTTTACCCACTGGACCACCAGGGAAGCCCTCTTCATATGTCTTGATACCTTGGTTTCCTTGATGCTGTTCCAACTTCGCCTTCTTAGTCTTCATGAACTTCTCTTTGTTTGCTTTTTACCCTTAATTCTTCGTTTTGTCTGTGCTGTTCCTTGACAATCTCATTTATGTCCATGAGTTTAATTATGACTTGTTTGTTGGCAACACATAAATCAAAGCATATACAGGTCTTCAGGAAAGAAGCAGTATATAATCAAATGGATACCACCCACCACACATGTGAGTCCTGCAGACAGTTCTCAGGAGCGCCTGACTCACATTCACTGAGCCAGGTATAGTGTCACCCCCAAGTATATTGCCTGTGGCAATGCTTCACAGTAGCTCAACTTACTATGGCCCTACTGGAGCTTACTTTTCCTCACAAAATCTGCTTCTTCCAGTAAAATGCACTCCAGTTTAAAAATTCTATTTTATTTTGGCCACAACGCGTGGCTTGCGTGATCTAAGTTCCCTCACCAGGGAGCTTTGGGGCCTTCAGCAATGAAAGCACAGATTCCTAACCACTGGACAGCCAGGGAATTCCTAAACTGTACTTCCATCTTTGTTTTTTTTAACTGAAATATAGTTGATTTCCAATGTTGCATTAGTTTCAGGTGCATAGCGAACTTATTGTTAAATGTCTTTAACAGAACTTTGTTGTTTACAGCTATACATAATCCCAAATCAGTCATAGGTATATCCCTGACCCCTACCATCTGAGCCCTCCCCTTTGCATCGTCCCCCATAAAAGTTCTCTTCGTCTTACAGCTTATTCACAATGGTTATCTCTTTTACGTATGATAGTGCAAGTTTCCATGTGACTCTTTCTATACCTCTCACTCAATCTTCCCTCCCCACTCTGTCCATAGGTCTGTTGTTTGTATTTGTTTCTCCATTGCTGCTCTGCATGTGTATTTATCAGTACTATCTTTCTAGATTCCATATATATGTGTTAGTATACTGTATTTATCCTTCTATTTTTAACCTACTTTGCTTTGTATAATAGGTTCTAGATTCATCCACCTCATTAGGACTGAATTTCTGCATTTCTTTTTATGGCTAAGTATATACACCACAGTTTCTTTATCCATTCATTCATTGATGGACACCTAGTGTACTTCCATGTTCTAGCTATTGTATAGAGTGCTGCAATGAACATTGGGGTACAGGTGTCTCTTTCAGTTTTGATTTCCTCAGGGTATAAGCCTAATAGTAGGATTGCTGGGTCATATGGTACTTCTACTCGTAGTTTTTTTTTTTTTTTTTTTTGGATTTATTTATTTATTTTATTTTTGGGCAGGGGTCCGGTTGGGGAGGGAGGGGAGCAGGCGGGCCACTTCTATTGGTCTTTCGATTCTCTATGTTCATCCGTCTTTGTTCTTTGGCTCCTGTGGGCCTCCCATCACGGTGGCGTCTGTCGTTGTAGAGCGCCGACTCTGGGCGCATGTGCTCCAGAGCTCCGGCTCGGTGATTGGACACATCAGTCCAGCCGCTCTGTGGCACGTGGAATCTTCCCAGGCCAGGGCTCGAACCGGCGCCCCTTGCACTGCAAGGCGGTGTCCTTACCCACTGGACCACCAGGGGAAGCCCTACTCGTAGTTTTTGAAGGAGTCTCCATACTGCCTTCCATAGTGGTTGTATCAATTTACATTCCCGCCAACAATGCAAGAGTGTTCCCTTTTCTCCACACCCTCTCCAGGATTTATTGTCAGTATATTTTTTGATGATGGCCATCCTGATTGGTGTGAGGTGATATCTCATTGTAGTTTTGATTTGCATTTCTCTGATAATAAGCGATGTTGAGCATCTTTTCATGTGTTCTTTTTGGCTATCTGTATGTCTTCTTTGGAGAGATGCCCCTTTAGGTCTTTTCCCCATTTTTTGATTGGGTTGTTTGGTTTTTTTTAATGTAATACCACCTTGATCAGGAACATTGCCATCCACCATTATCAGGCCAGAACTCCATAAATACAGTGAACCTTTAAATTTCATTTATTCTGCTTCCTAGTTCTCTCTGGAGTCTGACACCTACCTCTGCTCACTCTCCTTCTGGCCCCTTCCCTTTAGTTTGGTTTGCTGCTTTTTTTTCCCCCATGTGTATTTATCAGTACTATCTTTCTAGATTCCATATATATGTGTTAGTATACTGTATTTATCCTTCTATTTTTAACCTACTTTGCTTTGTATAATAGGTTCTAGATTCATCCACCTCATTAGGACTGAATTTCTGCATTTCTTTTTATGGCTAAGTATATACACCACAGTTTCTTTATCCATTCATTCATTGATGGACACCTAGTGTACTTCCATGTTCTAGCTATTGTATAGAGTGCTGCAATGAACATTGGGGTACAGGTGTCTCTTTCAGTTTTGATTTCCTCAGGGTATAAGCCTAATAGTAGGATTGCTGGGTCATATGGTACTTCTACTCGTAGTTTTTTTTTTTTTTTTTTTTGGATTTATTTATTTATTTTATTTTTGGGCAGGGGTCCGGTTGGGGAGGGAGGGGAGCAGGCGGGCCACTTCTATTGGTCTTTCGATTCTCTATGTTCATCCGTCTTTGTTCTTTGGCTCCTGTGGGCCTCCCATCACGGTGGCGTCTGTCGTTGTAGAGCGCCGACTCTGGGCGCATGTGCTCCAGAGCTCCGGCTCGGTGATTGGACACATCAGTCCAGCCGCTCTGTGGCACGTGGAATCTTCCCAGGCCAGGGCTCGAACCGGCGCCCCTTGCACTGCAAGGCGGTGTCCTTACCCACTGGACCACCAGGGGAAGCCCTACTCGTAGTTTTTGAAGGAGTCTCCATACTGCCTTCCATAGTGGTTGTATCAATTTACATTCCCGCCAACAATGCAAGAGTGTTCCCTTTTCTCCACACCCTCTCCAGGATTTATTGTCAGTATATTTTTTGATGATGGCCATCCTGATTGGTGTGAGGTGATATCTCATTGTAGTTTTGATTTGCATTTCTCTGATAATAAGCGATGTTGAGCATCTTTTCATGTGTTCTTTTTGGCTATCTGTATGTCTTCTTTGGAGAGATGCCCCTTTAGGTCTTTTCCCCATTTTTTGATTGGGTTGTTTGGTTTTTTTTAATGTAATACCACCTTGATCAGGAACATTGCCATCCACCATTATCAGGCCAGAACTCCATAAATACAGTGAACCTTTAAATTTCATTTATTCTGCTTCCTAGTTCTCTCTGGAGTCTGACACCTACCTCTGCTCACTCTCCTCCTTCTGGCCCCTTCCCCTTTAGTTTGGTTTGCATTGACTTCAAAATTCTCCAAGCTGTTCTCTACGTTAAAACTAGGCTGGTTTTCTAAAATGCCAACTTGATGGTGTCACTTCTGCTTGGAGTTATTCAGAAACCCCTTGAAGTCTTCAGCAAACATCCAAGGCCTTCACCATTCAGCAGTTTAGCCATCTGGCCTCCTTTCTTCCACTCCCCTGCAAGGGCATTTTCACCCTGTCTAATTGAACATGGTGTGTCACTAGAACCTGTCCAGGCCTCCCGTCCGTGCCTTTGAATTTGCTGATTCCCCTTCTGAAACCACTCACATGTGCTGATTCATCTGGTTAAGACTGAATTATCCCATAAAGTTTAATGAGTTTTTAATTTTTGCCTCCTGGGAAGATATGCTTGTGTTGGCTTCCCTTTTGTGACCATGTGAGAAGCTATGTAGCATTTGTAACTTTTAACTAAAGTGATTAACTTACTTTGTTTGCCTTTCTGGTTGATAGTGAAAATGTAAAAAACAGAATTATATCCTTTATTCCTGTGTCCCTAATGTGTACAACAGCCTGAGGCGCATACTAGTTATTCAAGAAAGTATCATTGAGTGAATGAATGGTGGACAGACAGCTGCCCGCAGCTCCAGGTTGCTCTTCTTTCATCTCAGTCAACCCCTTGGGAAGACTTCTTTCCCAGCAGTTGAAGCATAAGTTCTGGGAGCATGCTTCATGGACATGGCCCTGGACTTGTGCTAACTACCCAATGCATCACTTTGCCAGGGAGCTGTAGGACTCCATCAGGTATGAATTTCACGTCTGTTCTTAGAATGAGAGATCAGTCCCATACATGCTATATAAACTGAGAGGGGGTAGGCAAGCTCCTCAAAGGAAAACTAATGGTTTATCACAAGAAGCTGGAGGATAGGAGGCAGGCAGGGAGAAATAGCATGTGTCTGCCACATCACGTGCCGACAGTCTGGGTGCCAGGGACAGCTGCGGCTTGCTCCACCATTATCAGGCCAGAACTCCATAAATACAGTGAACCTTTAAATTTCATTTATTCTGCTTCCTAGTTCTCTCTGGAGTCTGACACCTACCTCTGCTCACTCTCCTCCTTCTGGCCCCTTCCCCTTTAGTTTGGTTTGCATTGACTTCAAAATTCTCCAAGCTGTTCTCTACGTTAAAACTAGGCTGGTTTTCTAAAATGCCAACTTGATGGTGTCACTTCTGCTTGGAGTTATTCAGAAACCCCTTGAAGTCTTCAGCAAACATCCAAGGCCTTCACCATTCAGCAGTTTAGCCATCTGGCCTCCTTTCTTCCACTCCCCTGCAAGGGCATTTTCACCCTGTCTAATTGAACATGGTGTGTCACTAGAACCTGTCCAGGCCTCCCGTCCGTGCCTTTGAATTTGCTGATTCCCCTTCTGAAACCACTCACATGTGCTGATTCATCTGGTTAAGACTGAATTATCCCATAAAGTTTAATGAGTTTTTAATTTTTGCCTCCTGGGAAGATATGCTTGTGTTGGCTTCCCTTTTGTGACCATGTGAGAAGCTATGTAGCATTTGTAACTTTTAACTAAAGTGATTAACTTACTTTGTTTGCCTTTCTGGTTGATAGTGAAAATGTAAAAAACAGAATTATATCCTTTATTCCTGTGTCCCTAATGTGTACAACAGCCTGAGGCGCATACTAGTTATTCAAGAAAGTATCATTGAGTGAATGAATGGTGGACAGACAGCTGCCCGCAGCTCCAGGTTGCTCTTCTTTCATCTCAGTCAACCCCTTGGGAAGACTTCTTTCCCAGCAGTTGAAGCATAAGTTCTGGGAGCATGCTTCATGGACATGGCCCTGGACTTGTGCTAACTACCCAATGCATCACTTTGCCAGGGAGCTGTAGGACTCCATCAGGTATGAATTTCACGTCTGTTCTTAGAATGAGAGATCAGTCCCATACATGCTATATAAACTGAGAGGGGGTAGGCAAGCTCCTCAAAGGAAAACTAATGGTTTATCACAAGAAGCTGGAGGATAGGAGGCAGGCAGGGAGAAATAGCATGTGTCTGCCACATCACGTGCCGACAGTCTGGGTGCCAGGGACAGCTGCGGCTACACTCTGCTCCACATGCTGGAAGAGACAGGACAGTCTCCTCAGTCTCAGCCCTCAGCCCTGCTGTCTTTTTCCGCTCAAGTTGCTATGATGTGTTACCTTACACTGGGAAGCTTATAAACAACAGCAATATATTTCTCTCGGTTTTAGAGGCAGTCAAGTCTAAGGTCCTGTTGCTGGCAGGTTCAGTGTCTGGGGAGGGCCTGCTTCCTGGTTCATAGATGGCCATCTTCTCACTGTGTCTTCACATGGCAGAAGGGGCATGGGATCTCTTTGAGGTCTCTTATAAGGACACTAAGTCCATTCATGAGGACTGTGCTCTCATGACCTAATCACCCCACAAAATCTCCACAAATACCATCAGACTGAGGGTTAGGTTTCAACATACACATTTTAGGAGGACACAGAAATTTGGCTAATTCTTTTTGCATTCTATGCTTCAACCACACTGAACAGAAAACCTACTGATGATGTGCTAAACACGCGTCCCTCTTTCACCTCTGAGTCCTTATCCATCCTCTTGCGGGGAACATCTTCTCTCCTGCTCTCCCCTCCCTCCTTCCGGGCTTACAGACTCACATCCTTCAGGCCTCTGTTGAGACATCTTTCTTTGCTGGGAACCCTTCTCTGACTAGGTTTGACACCTCTGTTGTGTATTTCATCAGTTTCTTACTGGTATCCTCTCCTAGAACTGATCATTGGAGTTTCCTGTTGCCTTGTGTATAGTAAACTCCAAGACGATAAGGAACAGCCTCACCTTGGTCACTTCCTGTGGCCTGCACCTAACACCTAAGACAATGCTTAGCACATAGTAGGCACTCAATAAATGCATGATAAATGAAGTGCTCAGTTTCTCACCCATCTCTTGGTTATTAAATAGAAACTGGGATTTTTTTGGTTCCTTTAACCATAGTCCTGGGACTTAGCAGCTTTATTAGAGAAACTTTTAGCTCATACAAGAGAAAATATTCTTATTTCAATGAGTAATAAATCAGCATGCAAATTTATCTAGAAAAAAATTCCTCCAGGGTAGGAGGCAGGCAGGGAGAAATAGCATGTGTCTGCCACATCACGTGCCGACAGTCTGGGTGCCAGGGACAGCTGCGGCTACACTCTGCTCCACATGCTGGAAGAGACAGGACAGTCTCCTCAGTCTCAGCCCTCAGCCCTGCTGTCTTTTTCCGCTCAAGTTGCTATGATGTGTTACCTTACACTGGGAAGCTTATAAACAACAGCAATATATTTCTCTCGGTTTTAGAGGCAGTCAAGTCTAAGGTCCTGTTGCTGGCAGGTTCAGTGTCTGGGGAGGGCCTGCTTCCTGGTTCATAGATGGCCATCTTCTCACTGTGTCTTCACATGGCAGAAGGGGCATGGGATCTCTTTGAGGTCTCTTATAAGGACACTAAGTCCATTCATGAGGACTGTGCTCTCATGACCTAATCACCCCACAAAATCTCCACAAATACCATCAGACTGAGGGTTAGGTTTCAACATACACATTTTAGGAGGACACAGAAATTTGGCTAATTCTTTTTGCATTCTATGCTTCAACCACACTGAACAGAAAACCTACTGATGATGTGCTAAACACGCGTCCCTCTTTCACCTCTGAGTCCTTATCCATCCTCTTGCGGGGAACATCTTCTCTCCTGCTCTCCCCTCCCTCCTTCCGGGCTTACAGACTCACATCCTTCAGGCCTCTGTTGAGACATCTTTCTTTGCTGGGAACCCTTCTCTGACTAGGTTTGACACCTCTGTTGTGTATTTCATCAGTTTCTTACTGGTATCCTCTCCTAGAACTGATCATTGGAGTTTCCTGTTGCCTTGTGTATAGTAAACTCCAAGACGATAAGGAACAGCCTCACCTTGGTCACTTCCTGTGGCCTGCACCTAACACCTAAGACAATGCTTAGCACATAGTAGGCACTCAATAAATGCATGATAAATGAAGTGCTCAGTTTCTCACCCATCTCTTGGTTATTAAATAGAAACTGGGATTTTTTTGGTTCCTTTAACCATAGTCCTGGGACTTAGCAGCTTTATTAGAGAAACTGTGGAGAGTCAGCTCATACAAGAGAAAATATTCTTATTTCAATGAGTAATAAATCAGCATGTGGCTAAAATATTATTTATCGAATGAAGGAAAGAATTTTAAAAAATTCCTCCAGGGGTAAGGCTGTATACCCTACCGATTCATTTAGTGACCTCATCCATCTAATGAACGATATGTGGACCAGTACTAGGACATGGTGTCATAGTGTCACGATGTCATGAATCATAGAGAGGATTGCATCCTTAGTGAAAAAGGAAGTATTCTTGGGAAGTTTTGTGCAGAACCTATGTCACAGGAGCAATGTTGGGAAAGGCAGTAAGTATTTTCTCAGCATGGAGAGAATCTGTCACGTTCATATATGGACAGCTCCCAGAAAATAATGAACTTTGGCCATCTCCCATCACTTTGGCGATGATTACAGACATTTATTCTTAGAAAAGAAACTTCTCCATCAGCTTGTCATGCCCTTCAGCGTCCTCCAGAAACGGAAGTCTGAGCTTTGCTTTTTGGCATCATAAGCCACTTCTATGGAAATTGCCCTGGTGTGCTAAATTCAGCATTAGAACAGCACTCCTGGGGATCTTGGCTGTATCTGCAGTCGCTTGTTCCAGACCGAAAGAACAAGAATGTGAGTACCGCTAGAATAACGTGTATGCACTCACGCCATGCACACATGGGCTATTTCTGTACATGGAACAACAAGCAAAGGAGTAGAACCAGCAAAGTGGTAGTCACCTTTACTGACTGACAAATAGGACAAGAAGGAAATACAGAAATTACTCCTTTCTATTTTTATGAATATATATATATTCTATATGTATGTCAAATTGAACCCCTGGTTTTTCATTTTGGAGTTTTTCCTGTTGCCTTGTGTATAGTAAACTCCAAGACGATAAGGAACAGCCTCACCTTGGTCACTTCCTGTGGCCTGCACCTAACACCTAAGACAATGCTTAGCACATAGTAGGCACTCAATAAATGCATGATAAATGAAGTGCTCAGTTTCTCACCCATCTCTTGGTTATTAAATAGAAACTGGGATTTTTTTGGTTCCTTTAACCATAGTCCTGGGACTTAGCAGCTTTATTAGAGAAACTGTGGAGAGTCAGCTCATACAAGAGAAAATATTCTTATTTCAATGAGTAATAAATCAGCATGTGGCTAAAATATTATTTATCGAATGAAGGAAAGAATTTTAAAAAATTCCTCCAGGGGTAAGGCTGTATACCCTACCGATTCATTTAGTGACCTCATCCATCTAATGAACGATATGTGGACCAGTACTAGGACATGGTGTCATAGTGTCACGATGTCATGAATCATAGAGAGGATTGCATCCTTAGTGAAAAAGGAAGTATTCTTGGGAAGTTTTGTGCAGAACCTATGTCACAGGAGCAATGTTGGGAAAGGCAGTAAGTATTTTCTCAGCATGGAGAGAATCTGTCACGTTCATATATGGACAGCTCCCAGAAAATAATGAACTTTGGCCATCTCCCATCACTTTGGCGATGATTACAGACATTTATTCTTAGAAAAGAAACTTCTCCATCAGCTTGTCATGCCCTTCAGCGTCCTCCAGAAACGGAAGTCTGAGCTTTGCTTTTTGGCATCATAAGCCACTTCTATGGAAATTGCCCTGGTGTGCTAAATTCAGCATTAGAACAGCACTCCTGGGGATCTTGGCTGTATCTGCAGTCGCTTGTTCCAGACCGAAAGAACAAGAATGTGAGTACCGCTAGAATAACGTGTATGCACTCACGCCATGCACACATGGGCTATTTCTGTACATGGAACAACAAGCAAAGGAGTAGAACCAGCAAAGTGGTAGTCACCTTTACTGACTGACAAATAGGACAAGAAGGAAATACAGAAATTAATCCTTTCTATTTTTATGAATATATATATATTCTATATGTATGTCAAATTGAATGAACCTATTTACAGTGACTGATAGCTTTGAAGTTTATGGAAATGGATTTTTAAATAACTGCATTTCTGTATTAAATATATCACATGGCTGTTAGTAACCAGTGCAGTTTTCCGAATGAAGCCTTGGCAGAAATCCTGTGACTGATTTTCCTCCACTTGAGGACTGTGTGAGTTTGGTGAAATCTCTTACCCTTTCTAGTCTCACTTTCATTGCCCCTTAAATGGACAAACTCTGCCAATACCACTGGGTGATATAAATAAAGAGCCAAGGCTGCCCATCTCGGGGGAAAACAGGCTACACACACAGTGGATTATGTTGATGAGAGAGAGGGCAGGAGAAAAATTAAACTCAATAACCTGAGATTAGACTCAAAGCCAATAATAAAGAACAGCTAAGATAAAAATTATGAACTGCTATAATGAGAGAACCTAAGAACTCACACCCTGAACAGCCCAGGAGGGGAAATTCCCACTGTGATCTTTTATACAACAACATTGGCAACAAGCGCTGGTGAATGCTTCCTAGGTACAGGCACCGTGCCGAGTGCTTTTCCTAGCTCATGCATTTATCTAGCATCAAATATTCATTGAGCACCTCCTACATGCCGTGAACAGTTCATTGTCTCACCTCACAACAACCTTGTGAAGATATCCATTATTACATAGTCACTTAACAAATAAGAACATTCAGCCTGTGTGGGTCAGTAACCTGCTTGAAGTTTTACAGCCAGTAGGAGGAGGCTCTGGGCCTCCACTCCAATCCAGACTGCGAAGCCTGAGCTCTTAACCATTATACTGTGCCATACTCCTGAGCTTTACCTACAGTTTAGATGGTCACGCCTTTAACAGCAGGTGGTAAGGAACCTGGAAGACAGAGAGGCAAAGGCAGACATTATGGCAAACCTCTGTTTAACGGGCACTGTGGAGTTTTGCTATGTGATTTCAGTCATACACAGCAGCAGATAGCAGCAAAGTAGTCACCTTTACTGACTGACAAATAGGACAAGAAGGAAATACAGAAATTAATCCTTTCTATTTTTATGAATATATATATATTCTATATGTATGTCAAATTGAATGAACCTATTTACAGTGACTGATAGCTTTGAAGTTTATGGAAATGGATTTTTAAATAACTGCATTTCTGTATTAAATATATCACATGGCTGTTAGTAACCAGTGCAGTTTTCCGAATGAAGCCTTGGCAGAAATCCTGTGACTGATTTTCCTCCACTTGAGGACTGTGTGAGTTTGGTGAAATCTCTTACCCTTTCTAGTCTCACTTTCATTGCCCCTTAAATGGACAAACTCTGCCAATACCACTGGGTGATATAAATAAAGAGCCAAGGCTGCCCATCTCGGGGGAAAACAGGCTACACACACAGTGGATTATGTTGATGAGAGAGAGGGCAGGAGAAAAATTAAACTCAATAACCTGAGATTAGACTCAAAGCCAATAATAAAGAACAGCTAAGATAAAAATTATGAACTGCTATAATGAGAGAACCTAAGAACTCACACCCTGAACAGCCCAGGAGGGAACTTCCCACTGTGATCTTTTATACAACAACATTGGCAACAAGCGCTGGTGAATGCTTCCTAGGTACAGGCACCGTGCCGAGTGCTTTTCCTAGCTCATGCATTTATCTAGCATCAAATATTCATTGAGCACCTCCTACATGCCGTGAACAGTTCATTGTCTCACCTCACAACAACCTTGTGAAGATATCCATTATTACATAGTCACTTAACAAATAAGAACATTCAGCCTGTGTGGGTCAGTAACCTGCTTGAAGTTTTACAGCCAGTAGGAGGAGGCTCTGGGCCTCCACTCCAATCCAGACTGCGAAGCCTGAGCTCTTAACCATTATACTGTGCCATACTCCTGAGCTTTACCTACAGTTTAGATGGTCACGCCTTTAACAGCAGGTGGTAAGGAACCTGGAAGACAGAGAGGCAAAGGCAGACATTATGGCAAACCTCTGTTTAACGGGCACTGTGGAGTTTTGCTATATGTGATTTCAGTTCATACACAGCACAGACCTGCACGCTACTTTTTAGAGTTCATTTGAAAGATGAGAAGATAGGCTCATAGAGTTGGAATGATGGCATTCCAAAGGCCCATGGCTGAGAAATGGTGGTGTTAAAACTAAATCCCGATTCCAGTTCCTGTTTCCTTTCCCTTAGGCCTTTGCTGCTCCCCCAGAATGACCCAGGGGAGGAAATTGTACAAGGAAACATAAATGGGGTTGGGACGGCATAACCTAGAGAGAGGAAGAAGGCTAAATGGCACGATGTTTTCCCCTATCGAAGAGTTTAAGTGAGAATGAGTCATGCATGTGTGGTACCATTGAGGAAGAGTGTCTTCATTTTTGAAAATATTTGTTTCTTTGGCTGCATCAGCTCTTGGTTGCACAGGCTCAGTAGTTGAGGACTGCAGGCTTAGTTGCCCTGTGGCATGTGGGGTCTTAGTTCCCCAACCAGTGATTAAACCCATGCCCTCTACAATGGAAAGGCAGATTTTTAACTATAGGACCACCAGGAAAGTCCCAAGGGAGAGTATACTGACTCTAAAATATTGAAGCGTGTTTCTATAAGGAGTCTTGAGGACTTACCTAAACTGGAGAACAAACGCTTCCTGCCCCAGGTAAACCAAGAGAGTCACTGGCCTACTGGGTACCCTGTAGAGTCTTATGTAAGAGAGGATTGTTATCAGCAGTGGGGAGCTTGGAGTGCTATGGGTCTGGAAATCAAAGAACTGTGTGCCTTGGCCTGAGTCTCTCTGGCTTAGACACTGCTTCACCTGCAGGGATGGATTCCTTCCAGAGATTCTCTCCAGTTCATCAGTTATGTGTCTGAATGTCTGCTCTTGTTCGAAATGTGTAGCTCAACCGTTTCCATCAGATAGCAGGGAGTGACTGCTGGGGGCGCAGGGTGTGTGTGTGTATGTTTGGCAATGTGCACGAGTGTGTGTGTACCTGTCCTGTTGCAAGCATGACGTTTTTTGAGTTTCTCATGCTTTGCTGTAAAACTTAATGCAAATTTAATTTTTCTTTCATAATATTCTGTACTGTTGGGGTTTGTTAAAAATTAAAATAATATGTTAAGGCTTCCCTGGTGGCCCACTGGGCAACGCAGAGGGCACCGGTCTGATCCCTGGCCTGGGAAGATCTCAGGTGCCGCCAAGTGACTGGGCTGGTGTGTCCAATTATGAGCCAGCACTCTGGAGCACATGCGCCCCGAGCGGGTGCTCTGTGATGAGAGAGGCCACTGCAATGGGAGGCCCACACAGGTCAAAGAATAAAGACGCATGAAAATGAGTAAATAAATAAATTTAAAAAAATAAAAATGTAAAAAAATTAAAATATGTTTTACTTTACCTATAAAATGAAATTAGTACTGATCCTGTGGTATCCTGACTGGCTACAAGTAGTCCAGTGTGAGTAGCATAGGACTGCATGGTCATGAAGTTTCTGATTCTGATGATCTTACCTTAACCCATGATTTTTGTCATATGTAGTTGTGTGACATAGTTTCTTAATTTCCCCCTGATCTCATGGTTCAGTAGGGGCACTGGGTTAAATGTAGGGGAGGAGTTGTGGGTTTCAGAGCTATAATGGATAATCAATGAATTCCTGACTGATGACTTGTACAGAACTCTTCCTCAGCATTTTACAGCATTTTCAGGGAAATGGTTACAGTTAACATTTATTGAGCATTTAGTATATGTCAGGTAGTTTGTAGTTTTTCAATCTAGCAATATATCCTTAAATTGTAACTGAGAAAGGTTCTATTATTATGGTCCCATCTTATAGAGCAAGAAAGGGAGATACAGAATAACTTGCCCAAGTTTACACAGCCAGCAGATAGTGGAGCTGAAATTTGCACTCAGCCTTGTCTTGCCTACTTCCTATTGGCTGTGGGGGCTCAGAGAACACTCCCAAAATTCATAGCCTTTTATTTCATTTAGCAGGTGTGTGAGTCACCTTCGCCTAATGGAGCTTGATGTGGGATTAAAGGTCAGAGCAGCGTCTACTCATCCAAGTTCAGGGGGCATTGATAAAATGGGATGGGTGAAGACAGGAGAGGGCAAAGCCCCCTTTGCCAGCCCAGGGCTGATAAGGAAGAATGCAGCCTTCTTCTGACGTGGTCAATTCCTTGTAGCTCTTGGCAGCAGACTCGGATGCAGGGAGGGCAGGGGTGCAGGCAGCCACACAAGTGGGGCTTTTTTGTTTTTCTGTTTTTGTTTTTTTTTTTTTTTATACACAGGTGGTTTTTAAAGAAGCTGTTTTGTCAGAATACACAGGGCTCCTGGGTCCTGTAGAAAACTAGTAAAGCTCCCACACCTTCACTTCTCAGGTTGTGGTAAGAGCATCCGCTGAGGATTGGCATGGGTAGCTTGTGTTGCCTGTGCCAGGCTAATTGTCTCTGGCCCATGGACTGTGTTTTCCTGGCATGCGTCCTTCCTGATAATGGAACTGCTGACAGGCATATGCTGCTCGGCCTCTCACCTGCCACCCAACTCTCCTGAAGAAAGAGGTTAAACCCTTGGCGGCCAATCCCTGGCTGAGGCCATAAACTCCATGTCTCCAAGGCTGGCTCCTGGGGCTGGCTTTGCTGGAGTCAAGAGGCTGCTCTGCACTAAACCTACATCCCCCACCTGCCCTCTGCCGCCATCTCCTTCCTGGAACCAGAGCTATAAGATGCTAGCTGACTAAAAAGCACCTCGGATGTTTTTGGAAAGGCAGGGGTAGGCATTATCCAGTCATTCCTCTTTAACTAGGGGTTTTCATTTTGAATCATGGTTGAATGTTTTTCTTTCACTGTCTTATTGGACCTAAATACTCTTAGGTATTTCTGGGAACCTCACTTTAACAAGGTATGCAGAGAATTTGTGTTTCTGTCTCACATATGGCTTACATATCATCCCTTCAGCCACTCTCTGGTCATTCCTTTATTACTTTCTGTAGGATCTCCCTGTTAGAGTTTAAATCTATACTCAGGCTGAGAAAACTACTGGAAACAACCTACAGCAAGACCACTGCTGCTCTACATTTCAGAGGTTCATTCATTGATTAATAAAATCTTTATCAAGCTTTTGCTACACACCCGGTGCTGTGGTGGGCACTGTGGTCATGGCACAGACAAAACCACAGATGTTCAGGACCAAACTACCACCCCTTGATGTTTTCATTGATAAAATGGGATGGGTGAAGACAGGAGAGGCAAAGCCCCCTTTGCCAGCCCAGGGATGATAAGGAAGAATGCAGCCTTCTTCTGACGTGGTCAATTCCTTGTAGCTCTTGGCAGCAGACTCGGATGCAGGGAGGGCAGGGGTGCAGGCAGCCACACAAGTGGGGCTTTTTTGTTTTTCTGGCTTGTTTTTTTTTTTATACACAGGTGGTTTTTAAAGAAGCTGTTTTGTCAGAATACACAGGGCTCCTGGGTCCTGTAGAAAACTAGTAAAGCTCCCACACCTTCACTTCTCAGGTTGTGGTAAGAGCATCCGCTGAGGATTGGCATGGGTAGCTTGTGTTGCCTGTGCCAGGCTAATTGTCTCTGGCCCATGGACTGTGTTTTCCTGGCATGCGTCCTTCCTGATAATGGAACTGCTGACAGGCATATGCTGCTCGGCCTCTCACCTGCCACCCAACTCTCCTGAAGAAAGAGGTTAAACCCTTGGCGGCCAATCCCTGGCTGAGGCCATAAACTCCATGTCTCCAAGGCTGGCTCCTGGGGCTGGCTTTGCTGGAGTCAAGAGGCTGCTCTGCACTAAACCTACATCCCCCACCTGCCCTCTGCCGCCATCTCCTTCCTGGAACCAGAGCTATAAGATGCTAGCTGACTAAAAAGCACCTCGGATGTTTTTGGAAAGGCAGGGGTAGGCATTATCCAGTCATTCCTCTTTAACTAGGGGTTTTCATTTTGAATCATGGTTGAATGTTTTTCTTTCACTGTCTTATTGGACCTAAATACTCTTAGGTATTTCTGGGAACCTCACTTTAACAAGGTATGCAGAGAATTTGTGTTTCTGTCTCACATATGGCTTACATATCATCCCTTCAGCCACTCTCTGGTCATTCCTTTATTACTTTCTGTAGGATCTCCCTGTTAGAGTTTAAATCTATACTCAGGCTGAGAAAACTACTGGAAACAACCTACAGCAAGACCACTGCTGCTCTACATTTCAGAGGTTCATTCATTGATTAATAAAATCTTTATCAAGCTTTTGCTACACACCCGGTGCTGTGGTGGGCACTGTGGTCATGGCACAGACAAAACCACAGATGTTCAGGCTACCCATGGAGCTTCACATCTGTCTATGGGTTTCATAACAGCTGCACTTCCTTGCTACTGGTTCCTCTGAAGCTATGTTCCTAGTTAGAGCCCACTGTTGTTTTTCCACACTGGCCTAGCCAAACCTTCATTACGTTTCTCAGGTCTGTCACTAAACACTCACCCTGATCTCTAGCAACCTGCTCAGCAGAGAAGTCTCAGTATCTAGTCCCTTTCTGTACAAACTTGCCTCATCCAAGCCCATCGTCACCCACTTTATCTCTTTCTTGGAGCAAGAGATACGCTTCCTCTTAGCTAGGCTAAACTTTCTCTCATATACACCCATGGGACCAGCCTCTTTTAAGATTTATTCCTTCAGTAATTGTATTGCCTCTCTCTGTATCTCTGGTCTCCATACGAATGAAGCTCTCTCATATAGCTCTCTTTCATGGTGTCCGCTCTAAATCAACTCTTCAACCCTGAGTGCTTCATAGTTGCTCTGACTTTTGTCCCCTTTTCTTCTCACCCAGGCTTCTTGAAAGAGTAGTCTACCTTCTGTCTCCTTTTCCTTTTCCTTTGCAGCATAAATGATTTCTGTGTCTAATTCATCACTCCCTTGACTATAGTTGTGTTGACATTGTTTATGTCGTGATCATCGCGCCTGCTCATGGGTAAAGCCAGCGTGGGGAGAACACTTTCACTGTTGCCTCTCTCGATGTCTCTCTGACATTTGGCATACCCACTTCTGAAGCCATCAGCTCCCCTGGCTTCTGGGACACCATCCTCTCCTGGCTTTCTGCCCACCTTCTGGTGTTTCATTACTGTCTTTCACTGTGTCCAGCTTTTCAATGTTGGTATTCCTCAGAGCTGCTTCCTAGAACTTGTCTTCTAACTCCAAGCATTTCCTAGTTGGTACTATCCTTGCCTGGGGCTTCAGTCTCCTCATCTTTCTCCCTATACCCCTTTCTTAGGTCTGTACTCTTTTTAAAAAATATTTATTTACTTATTTATTTTTCAAGCTTTTGCTACACACCCGGTGCTGTGGTGGGCACTGTGGTCATGGCACAGACAAAACCACAGATGTTCAGGCTACCCATGGAGCTTCACATCTGTCTATGGGTTTCATAACAGCTGCACTTCCTTGCTACTGGTTCCTCTGAAGCTATGTTCCTAGTTAGAGCCCACTGTTGTTTTTCCACACTGGCCTAGCCAAACCTTCATTACGTTTCTCAGGTCTGTCACTAAACACTCACCCTGATCTCTAGCAACCTGCTCAGCAGAGAAGTCTCAGTATCTAGTCCCTTTCTGTACAAACTTGCCTCATCCAAGCCCATCGTCACCCACTTTATCTCTTTCTTGGAGCAAGAGATACGCTTCCTCTTAGCTAGGCTAAACTTTCTCTCATATACACCCATGGGACCAGCCTCTTTTAAGATTTATTCCTTCAGTAATTGTATTGCCTCTCTCTGTATCTCTGGTCTCCATACGAATGAAGCTCTCTCATATAGCTCTCTTTCATGGTGTCCGCTCTAAATCAACTCTTCAACCCTGAGTGCTTCATAGTTGCTCTGACTTTTGTCCCCTTTTCTTCTCACCCAGGCTTCTTGAAAGAGTAGTCTACCTTCTGTCTCCTTTTCCTTTTCCTTTGCAGCATAAATGATTTCTGTGTCTAATTCATCACTCCCTTGACTATAGTTGTGTTGACATTGTTTATGTCGTGATCATCGCGCCTGCTCATGGGTAAAGCCAGCGTGGGGAGAACACTTTCACTGTTGCCTCTCTCGATGTCTCTCTGACATTTGGCATACCCACTTCTGAAGCCATCAGCTCCCCTGGCTTCTGGGACACCATCCTCTCCTGGCTTTCTGCCCACCTTCTGGTGTTTCATTACTGTCTTTCACTGTGTCCAGCTTTTCAATGTTGGTATTCCTCAGAGCTGCTTCCTAGAACTTGTCTTCTAACTCCAAGCATTTCCTAGTTGGTACTATCCTTGCCTGGGGCTTCAGTCTCCTCATCTTTCTCCCTATACCCCTTTCTTAGGTCTGTACTCTTTTTTAAAAAAAATATTTATTTACTTATTTATTTTGGGGGGGATGGGGTGGGGAGGGGGGGCCAGGCGGGCCGCCACTGCTATTAGTCTTTCATTTATTTGTTTTCATCCATCTTTGTTCTTTGGCCTGTGTGGGCCTCCCATCGCAGTGGCCTCTGTTGTCGCAGAGCACCGGCTCTGGGCGCATGTGCTCCAGAGCTCCGGCTCGGTAATTGGACACATTGGTCCAGCCGCTCAGTGACACATGGGATCTTCCCAGGCCAGGGATCGAACCGGCGCCCCCTGCATTGTAAGGTGGTGTCCTTACCCACTGGACCACCAGGGAAGTCCAGCTCTGTACTCTTATAAACGCCCCTTTATTGACCACACTTACCTCCATCCCACAGTTAGTATGTCCAGAGCTGAAGTTCTCATCTTCCTCCACCAAATGGGCTTCTCTTTCAAGACAATTATTCAAAAAAGTAGCAGTGCGGTCCCACCAGCCGCTGTAGCCAGAACATGTGGGATTGCCCTTGACTTTTCCTTCTTTGTTTTCTACACTTCACAGAGTATAAGTTCATGTTGATTCCCTTATATATATCTATCCCTTTTCATCCAACTTCTTTGTAGTTGAGGTATTCATTAGTATTGTCTAATTGTGGACTAACCTTGAACAGCAATATCCCCTTTTCTGGTCTTATATCTTCCCCTGTGCTCCCTCCCATTGAAAAAGTCAATGATTTACATATTAGAATAATTATTGTGTTGCATTATGATTGCATATTTGAATATCTACTGCTACAGTGAACTGAAAGGTTCTTTAGAGCAAGGATTATGTTATGAAACTCAATATCCCCAGGGGGCAAGTGACAATGCTGGGCATATAATGGATGTTCAATTAACATTTGTTTAGTGAATATGTGACTTCCAGGATCATCTTTCCAGAAGAGCAGACCAAGCACCGTCAACCCATCTGGGATGCTTTGGGGACTCACTGCTCCATTTTAGCAACTCGGGTAAATAATTAATTACTGCTATGACAGCACCATGACAGCATTATATTTGGATATAATATTGATCAAAAATAATGTTGACTTTGTCGGGTAAATAAAATTACTGCTATGACCTTGGGTGAGGTCTGTACTCTTTTTAAAAATATTTATTTACTTATTTATTTTGGGGGATGGGGTGGGGAGGGGGGTGGGCGGGTCACTTCCATTGGTCTTTCATTTATCTATTTTCATCCATCTTTGTTCTTTGGCCTGTGTGGGCCTCCCATCGCAGTGGCCTCTGTTGTCGCAGAGCACCGGCTCTGGGCGCATGTGCTCCAGAGCTCCGGCTCGGTAATTGGACACATTGGTCCAGCCGCTCAGTGACACATGGGATCTTCCCAGGCCAGGGATCGAACCGGCGCCCCCTGCATTGTAAGGTGGTGTCCTTACCCACTGGACCACCAGGGAAGTCCAGCTCTGTACTCTTATAAACGCCCCTTTATTGACCACACTTACCTCCATCCCACAGTTAGTATGTCCAGAGCTGAAGTTCTCATCTTCCTCCACCAAATGGGCTTCTCTTTCAAGACAATTATTCAAAAAAGTAGCAGTGCGGTCCCACCAGCCGCTGTAGCCAGAACATGTGGGATTGCCCTTGACTTTTCCTTCTTTGTTTTCTACACTTCACAGAGTATAAGTTCATGTTGATTCCCTTATATATATCTATCCCTTTTCATCCAACTTCTTTGTAGTTGAGGTATTCATTAGTATTGTCTAATTGTGGACTAACCTTGAACAGCAATATCCCCTTTTCTGGTCTTATATCTTCCCCTGTGCTCCCTCCCATTGAAAAAGTCAATGATTTACATATTAGAATAATTATTGTGTTGCATTATGATTGCATATTTGAATATCTACTGCAACAGTGAACTGAAAGGTTCTTTAGAGCAAGGATTATGTTATGAAACTCAATATCCCCAGGGGGCAAGTGACAATGCTGGGCATATAATGGATGTTCAATTAACATTTGTTTAGTGAATATGTGACTTCCAGGATCATCTTTCCAGAAGAGCAGACCAAGCACCGTCAACCCATCTGGGATGCTTTGGGGACTCACTGCTCCATTTTAGCAACTCGGGTAAATAATTAATTACTGCTATGACAGCACCATGACAGCATTATATTTGGATATAATATTGATCAAAAATAATGTTGACTTTGTCTTTGAAAAAAAGTTTATTGTAGACAAGCTAGAAAATATGGACAACCAGAAGAGAAAAAATTATCCATCATCCCACTACCTAGACAAGTAATTTCTGGTCATCTGTTGACATAAGGCCTCTCAGTTTGTTTCTTAAAATTTTACTTTCAGTAAAGAAATGGGGTCAGGTGTGGGGGATATCTCAGCTGCTGAGCTGTCCCTTGCAGGTGTCACTGGTCATTAAATCCTAGTGCTCAGGAATTCATGGCAAACCTGACCTGGCTCTAGGTGGGTGTTCCCATCTGTCAGCAGTATTCTGGTGGGAAGAGATTAGCAGCATTATTAGCCATGATGATGCTTTTGTGAGAGAGATGTCAGACTAGTTTAGTTGCTCGTGGTTGAAGCAAGATCCTCTTAGTGGTTTGGCATCTGGAAAGGAAGGCAAGGAAAGGCAATTCACAACAATTAGCAGTTGACCGTGGTTCTAGCTCCAGTGGATATGTGGAATTCAGAGTAGGAATTGGACACGAAGACAAGACACTTGGGGAGGTGAAAATGTGAAGACTCTAACTGCTCCAGCCTGTCAGAGCCTCTGGGATCTGGGGAGGGCACTGCCATCAGGACAGGAGATAACAATTTTAGCCCAACTCCTGCTGGGGATGAGTTGCTCATGTACTGTCAGACTGAGTGAATTTTGTCAGAAACCAGGAAGGCTTGAGATGTCAGGCTGAAGAACTTAGTAACTGTTGATGTATGGGGCTAGAGAAGGCAGGGACTGATAAATCCCAAACCTTTTGGAGTGGTAAGATCCCACATGGTCTGTTTCACTTCATGACCCATGTAACTGTGGTGTGCCATATGTCTATATACAATAATTAAAGCTAATTAAAATTAATTTGGGGTGGGTAAATGTTTGAAGAGTTTCATAATAACTCTTGAGATGATTAGAGATGCTTTGGGATGTCACAGAAGGAGCATTTGAAATAATAGGGCTAGATGTTTAAACCAGAGATACAAGATGAAGGCTAGTAACAGAATGACAATTCTGTGGTTGAAAGGATGCTGGAGTAGGAGATGGAGTTACGAGCTGTAATCATTGTGTTGGGAAAGTGATTATCTGAAAACAGCAACAACCTGGCATTGTAGCCCTTGCCAGTTTCTGTGGTGTAAATACTCCCACTGTGGTGTATTTCAAATTATTAACAATTTTTCTATTGGCTCATATAATTCCTGAGTATTTAAAATCAGCTCTGGTAAGCCTGATGCAAGATGTCCAGCAAAGCAGTATAATCTTAACTGAGGTTCTATCCAGCTTTGTGGTGTTGAGCAAATCACTTCATCTCTCTGGATCTTGGTTTTATCACCAACAGAATGAAGTTGCTCAAATCATCTATAAATTCCCTTCCAAAGTTAACATTTCGATAATGGAGCTATGTTATAGGGCAGGGCTAACATCACATCATAAACCCAAAGAGTTAACATCAGGTTTTCATGAATATTACTGTGAGATATTGGGACACATACTTTGATATCAACCATGTTCTGATTCCTGCTGTCAGTGTGTGTCTTTCTCTGGTACCTCTTCCCAGAAGGATTAAAAATGACGGTGTAGCTATTTGTGAGCCAAATCTCGCAGCCCACCAATGGAGTAAGAAACCATGAAGCAGTGTCAGAGAATCCTACATTCAGCTGTCAAGTTGAAGGGCTGTGAGGAAATTTTTAAATTAATTAATTAGGCTGTGTCACGTCTTCATTGTGGCACGTGGGATCTTTGTCATAGCGCACAGACTCCCTAGTTGTTGCCCTCGGGTTCTGGAGCATGCAGGCTCATTTGCTCCATGGCATGTGGGATCTTAGCTCCCAACCATCGACTGAACCTGAGTCCCCAGCCTTGCAAGGTGGATTCTTAACCACTGGACCACCACGGAAGTCCCTTGTTATAAAATCTTATAGCTTAGGCACCTTGGCCTATTTGACCATGAAACTAGCCATGGTGGTCTTCCCTGGATTGATGAGCAACATGAGAGGTCGATTTGCTCGAAGCTTTTTGAAGACAAGGGCTGTGTCCTTCATATCCATGTGTGTCAAATCTTCACACATAATAAGGGCTCAGTATGTGTTTGTTGAAAGAGAGGGTAAACGATCTGAGCCTTTTTAGAGCAAATTCTGAATTTTATTTATATTGTCTCTCAGCTTTAGTGATGTAGAATTGATGTATAACATTGGGTAAATTTAAGGTACACAGGATGATGATTTGCTGAATTTTAAAATATTAATTCAAAAGTAGACATGACCTTCTTTGTGTTCACCTGAAGAAATTTATTTTTCAAATGAAAGAAATTATTTTCTGGCTGTAGTAGAAAACTTCTCAGTGCCTTCAATTCAGTACCAAACATTTAAATTTGCCTTCCATCTAGATCAAACAACTGATGCACAGTCAGAATCCAATGGAAACTTGAATGAGAAAAACCCAAGCCAGGCATTTATTACCCACCAGTAAGTACTCTGCCTACCTCAGCCAGTAGAGTTAGCCCAGCTCTTACGAAAGGAAACAATAATATTTATTTATAAAGCATACCTAATTATATATCATTACCAACATTTAAAGGCATAGCTCATTTTAAATCGCTTCACTTTATTGTGTTCTTACAACGTGAAGGTCTGTGGCAAAGCTGCATCGAGCAAGTCTTTCGGTATCACTTTCCCAATAGCACAGGCTCACTTTGTGTCTCTGTGTCACGTTTTGGTAATTGTGGCAATATTTCCTTTTCTTTTTCTTTTTGTACTCTGGCATTATTTCAGACTTTTCCACGATGATTATATTTGTTATGGTGACCTGTGATCAGTTATGCTTGATATTACTATTGTAATTGTTTTGACAGTTTTTAGCAATAGAATATTTTGTATTTATTTATTTGTATTTGGCTGTGTCAGGTCAAAGTTGTGACTCATGGGGCTCAGTAGCTGTGGCATTTGGACTTAATTGCAATGCAGCATGTGGGGCACGCTTAGTCCCCTGACCAGGGATCGAACCTGTGCCCCCTGCATTGGAAGGCAGAGTATTAACCACTGGGCCAGCAGAGAAGTCCCTGTGTATTTTAAAATTAAGGTACACCCACTGGGTTTTTAAATTTTTATTATTTATTTGTTGACTGCACTGAGACTTTGTTGCTGTGTGTGGGCTTTCTCTAGTTGCAGCGAGCAGGATCTACTCTCTAGGTGCAGTGAGTAGCCTTCTCATTGCAGGCTCAGTAGCTGTGGCATATGGGCTTAGTCACCCCGTGGCAAGTAGACTCTTCCTAGACCGGGGATAATACCCATGTCCCCTCCATTGGCAGGCAAATTCCCAACCACTGGACCAGAAAAGTCATACCTTGTTTTTTTTTTAGATATACAGCTATTGCACAAAATACAACACGGTATCACGTAAACATAACTTTTATATGCACCAGGAAACCAAAAAATCGTATGACTCGCTTTGTTCCAGTGGTCTGGAACTCAGCTTGCAATAACGTCAGCCTGTAGTCCTCACAATGACCCTCGTAAATTAAACAACCCATAGGTGGCGCTCTTCTCCCCAGGCCAGGCTGCCTCCCGGCTTTCTGCACTTCCTCTCGCTTGGGTCTCTGTTCCTTGTTTGCCGTGGAGGTTTGGATTCTTTCACATATGCGTGAACCTGGCTCAGCCCACTACCAGGCAAACAGAAGCGGCAGCCTCTGACGGGGTTCTGGGCAAACACGCCAAGCCGGGTCTGGCCGAAGGAGGGAGTTGGGCTGTACTTTGCCCTCGTGAATCAGCTCCATGGAGGCTGGGCAGTTGCAGAGGGAGCTGACAGGCTGCAGAGCTGAGAGCCGGGTAAGTCTTGGTAGATGTGGCACCTGGACTTTGACAGTGTCCAGGAGGGAAACAGACATTCCCGGAGCGTGCGGAGGGAAGGTGGCGGCTGTCAGAGCAGGTGTGTGGGGACGCCAGCACCTTGTGGGCTTTGTCTTGGCTGTGTTTGCTGTGCTGTCCAATTAGGAAAGGCTATATTGGCCTTAGTGGGGCCAGGGAAGGTCGTTTATGTGGATGTATGAGTATGACTTGTCCCTGTTGATGTAATACCTTCATTTGGAGAATCTTATGGGCTTTACTTTTGGGTCCTTAATTGTAACCTGAGCCCTAAACTGCTGGTATTGATATCTTGGCAACAAAGATCAACTGGAGTTGTCTTTGGCAAAGAGAGTGGGTATTGGGCCTTTGCAGTCGGAAAATATCCAGGGACAGGATGGAAGAGGATTTCTTCTTTTTCTTTTTAAAGATTTATTTTGATGTGGACCAGTTTTAAAGTCTTTATTGAATTTGTTACAATGTTGTTCCTGTTAATTTGGGGCTTTTATTTTTGGCCATGGGGCAGGTGGGATCTTAGCTGCATGACCAGGGACTGAACCCCGATCCCCTGTATTAGAAGGTGAAGCCTTAACCACTGACCACCAGAGAAATCCCGAGACTGTCTTCTTGTTGAGCTTGCGTGTGTTCAAATGCTATCGAGTTCCCTGGGTCTTCAGGAAAGGCTCAGCTAGACTTTGACTATGTCTGGGGCGTTTGACCTTTGCTGGGATTTGCTGGAAGAGGCTCTCTTTACACCTGGCTTTTTCAAGGAAGTGGGCTAACGTGGGAAGAAAGGTGCAAGCTTTCCTGAGCTGTGGTTGTTCTGGAAGCAGAAGGCTTTTCTGCATCTTGTTCTTTTGGTGCATTCTCTTACAGCTCTCGGGTCATAGCTGTGGACCCTGGCTCCACGGCATTCGAGCAGGGTGACAACTTGATTTCAACATGCACCCTTTGACCTTTTGTTCTGATACTCATTCTTATATTGGGTTGAGCGTTTCAGGAGTGGGAGCAAGTTGTGAATCCCAGCATTTCAACTGAACATAGTTCCCAAGGGAGAGGGAACGTGGGGTCTGAGGGAGCCCTGTATCCTCCAGGCCTAAGAGACTTCTGAGCAGCAGTAAGGGATGATGTGTGCTTTTTCTCTGGAGGCAGTTGGGTGCAGGTGCTGCTCTGTGATGCAAGCAGAGCGGCTTGGAAGGTAACTTGTCTTCGGGAGCTATATCCTGTTTTGAAGATTGAGTGGGGAAACCCAGCTTGATGCAGGAAAGACTTCCAGCTTTCAACATCTCCAGCCAGGAGGGTTACTGAGGCACGGCTTTCTAGTTTGTCATGGAAGCAATCCCCAACCTGCATCTCATCGCCTCCCCTGGGGGAGGGGCAGGCATGGCCAGATGATAGGGCTTAGTTCTCCTAAGACTTTAAGGATTTTGAAAAGATGTCTCTTCAAGTCACTTTAAGCTTCTTCTTCTTTTTTAACGTTTATTTATTTGATTGTGTTGGGTCTTCGTTGAGGCATGTATAATCTTTGTTGCAGAGTGAGGGCTCCGGAGCAAGTAGCCTTCAGTAGTTGTGGTGCATGGGCTTAGTTGCGTGCCTTAACCCCAAGGCATGTGGGTTATTTCTAGATCAGGGATCAAACCTGTGTCCCCTGCATGGCAAGAGGATTACTCACCACTGGATCACCAGGGAAGTCTCCAAACTCTCTTTTATTTAGGAAATCTTTTCAGCTACTCATACTACCCTAATCACTATCGCTGATAACACCGTTGTTTATTGAACAACTACGACCTACCAGGCAGAGTGTTCAGCACTTTACCTAAGTACGTCTAACTCTGACAGTGACCCTGTCTGCTAGTTATTACAGTCTTCATTTTATAGGTGAGGGAATTAATGCTGGAGAAATTTAGTAAGTGGATTTAGGCGGAGTTAGGATTTTTTTTTTTAATTGTTTTTTTATTGGCTATGCCATACAGCATGTGGAATCTTAGTTCCCTGACCAGGGACTGAACCCATGCCCCTGGCATTGGAAACACAGAGTCTTAACCACTGGACTACCAGGGAAGTCCCAGGATTTTTTTTTTTTAACTTAAAAATAATAATGTATTTTTTGGTTGTGCTGAGTCTTTGCTTCTGTTTGTGGACTTTAGTTTCAGAGAGCAGGGGTTGTTCTCTAGCTGTCCACGGGCTTCTCATTGCAGTGGCTTCTCTTGTTGTGGAGCACAGGCTCTAGGTGCACGGGCTTCAGTAGTTGCAGCACGTGAGCTCTTTAGTTGTGGCTCTTGGGCTTTGCCTGCTCCTTGGCATGTGGGATCTTCCCCGGCCAGGGATTAAATGTGTATCCTCTGTGTTGGCAGGTGGATTCTGATCCACTGGGAAGTCCAGGGCTAGGAGCTGAACTGCGGTCTAGGTCTGTCTAAGGCCGACTTTGTTTCTATGACAACATAGGGACTCCTGAATAAATATTTGTTGGTGGACTATGTGAGCATACCTGTATTTAATTATAATACTTTGATTGTATTTTGGACCTTTTTCTCTTATTGTTCTCTCTCCCAGGCTTCCCACATCTATTGTTGCTCCAAGTATACTTCTAAATTTATATGGAAACATCAATATTATTGTCTAGACAGTTATTTATTTCAAGTATCTGCTTGATACTTTTTCAAATATCTCTATATTAGTGCCCATGTGGTTTATTTTAGACAGACAATTTTGAAGTGCCTCTTTCACAAAACCTAATTAAGCATCGTGTTTGGATATCGGCCTAAAGTGATGATAATTTGTTCTCTTTTTGTTTTGTCTGCAGGAAGATAAAATAACTACACAATTGAGTCAAAACACTAGAGAAATTCAGAAGGCCCAGGATGGAACCTTGGGTTCCCCAGAGACTACCTGAGCCAGGGAGGCCCCCAGCACCATCAAAGGATCCAGACCGTGGGCTTCGGAGAGATAGATATTACCGGCCTATTTCTCACTCTTGGCATAATGGAGAGAGGGTCTATCAAAGGCAAGACATGGGCAGGAGCCCCCAGCCCCAGCAAGACCCCAGGGAAGACCACCAGCAACTTCATTATGCATCCAGGCCTGGGGAATGGCATCAGCCTCTGTCTGATGTTGACTATTACGAAGGTGGTTATTCCGGTCAATTGTATTCAAGGTATGAGTTTAAAGCTTGGACGTGACCCAGCTCTCTCAAGTGCTTATGAACAGATTGTTCTTTTCCTTCTTCCTTTTATTTCTCCTCTTCTTTTTCCTCCTCCCCTCTACTATATAGACTTAGCTAAACCCTTTCTTCTCCCAGGTTGGATTTTGGTGACTGAAAATACAATATTTCCCTTTGTTAATCCCTAGAGGAGCTTCTTAAAGAAGCCATCACAATGTGATTGAGTGTTGAGGGTGCAGAGGAGAGAGTAGAAAAAATGATGCAATTCCACACAGTAGATGAGATCCTCTTCTGCTCTGGGATCACAAGAGGCAGTATTTGTAGACTATGGAAAAGCTTTTCCTATGAATCTCTATGAAACATTCCTTATCTTCTTTGATGACTCTGACCCAGGGTTAGCACTGACCTCACCAGCATCAAGAGAGCCTACACACAGAAAATCCTATACATTGAGTGAATGAATGGGAACTTCAAAAAATCAGGGAAATCAGATAGAAGCTTGTAGTCTCCAAGGTCAGAATAAAGAATTCTCTGTGAGGTAATTCTGGGAGAATCTGGAATTCCTGCACCTGTACTTCATAATTTATGGTATGTTGCAAGCTGTCTATTTTCTACTTTAGCTTTTTCAGATGAGATGATGTTTTCCTGCCTCTAGGTTTAAGGTTGAAATTGTGACAATTATTGGAAAGAGTTTTGTCCCTATGAAATAGTAAAGAATTACTAATTGATGAAGATATGAACAATAGGATGTTCCTTTGTTGAATTCCTTTTTAAAAAAAATTTTTATATATTTGTCTGTGTTGAGTCTTGTAGCGTGCATGGACTCTTTGTTGCAGCAGGCGGGCTTCTCTGTAGCTGTGGCTGGTGGACTCAGTAGCCCTTCAGCATGTGGGATCTTAGTTCCCTGACCAGATATTGAACCGGTGTCCCCTGCATTGAAAGATGGATTCTTAACCACTGAACCACTAGGGAAGTCCCCCTCTGGTGAATTCTTAAAGGAATGTCTATTAAGAATAGAGACAGGGCTTCCCTGGTGGTCCAGTGGGTAAAGAGTCTGCCTTACAGTGCTGGGGACACTGGTTCGATCCCTGGCCCGGGAAGATCCCATGTGCTGCGGAGCGGCTGGACTAGTGTGTCCATTTACAAGTCAGCTCTCTGGAGCACGTGTGCCCAGAGCTGGTACCCTGCAGCAGGGGAGGCTACTGCAATGGGAGACCCACACAGGCCAAAGAATAAAGATGGATGAAAATAAATAAATAAAAAGCCAATAAAAGAGGTCAAAAAAATTTTTTAAAAAAGAATAGAGATAATAAAAGCAGTCAGATTTAAGATGGTCCAGCTTGACTTTTCCAACTCATTTCCATCCATAATATGCATGAGAATTACAGTACATAGTCATCTAGGGAAGGGGTTTCCTTAGGTGGTTTCTTAAACACAGGGCAGAGTTTTCTTAAAACAGGGCAGGGTTTTCTTAGATTGTATTTCGTGTTGTTGGATATGCGTATTGGAGGAGTGAGAGATCACGGGGAAGGAGACGGAGATACTTGGCTATGGTTTTGCTATAACAATGTCAGCCTTGTTCGGACACAATGGTCCTACTCCTGCTCTGAGTCTAGATTTTCCAGTTGTGGGATGAACCATGACTTTAGTGCAGATTCTAGATTAGGATCACAATTCTGTTCTCTGAACTTGTTTTGTCTGTCAGGTCTTCCATTGTTATTTATTTTTTTTTTTTGGCTGCTGCATTTCAGTTGCGGCCCTCTGGATATTTGATCTTTGTTGCCTATGTGGTATCTTTAGTTGCAGCATGTGGGATCTAGTTCCCTGACCAGGCATCTAACCCGGGCCCCCTGCATCGGGAGCGTGAAGTCTTAGCCACTGGACCACCAGGAAAGTCCCCCTCCACTGGTTTATCTCTTTGCCACGCTCATCCTTGCACGACGGCCCTTCTTTGTGATTCTTTAGGCCGGGTATTGAGGATCTCTATCAGAGCTACTACTCTCCAGCCCTAAGGGAGGAATATGCTTATGGAAGTTATTACTACTGTGGACACCTACAGATGCTTCATGAAGGAAGAGGTATGGAACAATCTCCAAGAAGCCTTTGGGGTGGTACTGCTGACAGGGCAGAGGCCTAAAGGGCCATGCTCTGAGCCTCATCCCGGGCCCCTGTCCACACCCCCACCTGCTGCTTTCTTGGCCAGATGAGGTCACACAAAGACACTGCTGCTAGGTGTCTCTAGAAGAGATAGAGAAGAGTCATTTTTCTTTGTATGTGTAGGTGTAAAGGATGGTACTGAAACTATGACTGTGTTACTAGTATTACAGATAGTTTGTCCTTCATCCATTTTTTTTTTTTTTTACTGCTCATTATAGCCAAGAGTATAATCTCTTTCTGACCAAGTAACAGTGAAGTCAGTACTTAACTGTGAAGTTATCAGGTGTGTGACTGGGCTGTAATGAATCTGACCATCAGAGGATGGTAGATATGCACAAAAAGGAATTTGTACCTTATACCAATAGTAAGGATTTAGGTATGTGCTGATGACAGCTTCTGAACTACTAGCAAAGAGAGATCTGTTTCAATATTAAAACACAACACACACACACACAGAAGACTGAGCGGCATCTCAGGACTTTCACTGTTGGCCTTCACTCATCAACTTCATTCAGATTGGCAAATGCAGTCAGCCCTCTGAATCTGTGAGTCTGACTCCAACTGATCAAAAATATTTGAAAAAAAGAAGATTGCATAAAATGTCCATAAACAAAACTTGAATGTGTTGCTTGTAGACAACTATTTACATAACACCTATGTTGTATTTACAACTATTTGCATAGTGTTTATGTGGTATGATTTGTATTAAAAGTCATCTGGAGATGATTTAAAGTTTATGGAGGGTATGCATAGATTATATACAAATAGTGCATAATTTTATTAATATATAAGGGCTTTTAATTTTTCTAGGTCCTGAAACCAACCCCTCCATGGATATGGAAGGATGACTGTGTGCCTTTACACCTTCTAGGCTCCAGTAACTCAGCTTTACAACTTGCTAGTATCTTTTCAAACTTATAGGAATAGGAAATGACCTGTCTTTATTTTGGACTTCCCAGGTGGCTCAGACAGCAAAGAATCCACCTGCAATGCAGGAAACCCAGGTTCGATCCCTGAGTCAGGAAGGTTCCCTGGAGAAGGGCATGGCGACCCACTCCAGTATTCTTGCCTGGAGAATCCCACAGACAGAGGAACCTGGTGGGCTGTAGGCCATGGTGTTGCAGAGTCAGACACCACTGACGGACTAACACTTTCACTTTCTTGTCTTTATTTTGTTTTTTTCTGAGGGTGCAGTGCCAAGGCAAGGGAGTCCTTATATCTGGCATGAAGATCATCAAGATCAACAGTACTCCAGTGAATATCAGCATGAAAACCAGAATAGTCCATTTGGAACAAATAGGGAGACCCAGTTCCAGTAAGTGTGAAAGTAGAGGCTGGTCCAACATCATTCAGCCAAATTGAGACTACGTTTGGGAAATTTTATGTTACCTCTTGCTGATCCCTCATCTTCAGAAGCTTCTGGTAGGGATTATGCACAAAAAGGAATTTGTACCTTATACCAATAGTAAGGATTTAGGTATGTGCTGATGACAGCTTCTGAACTACTAGCAAAGAGAGATCTGTTTCAATATTAAAACACAACACACACACACACAGAAGACTGAGCGGCATCTCAGGACTTTCACTGTTGGCCTTCACTCATCAACTTCATTCAGATTGGCAAATGCAGTCAGCCCTCTGAATCTGTGAGTCTGACTCCAACTGATCAAAAATATTTGAAAAAAAGAAGATTGCATAAAATGTCCATAAACAAAACTTGAATGTGTTGCTTGTAGACAACTATTTACATAACACCTATGTTGTATTTACAACTATTTGCATAGTGTTTATGTGGTATGATTTGTATTAAAAGTCATCTGGAGATGATTTAAAGTTTATGGAGGGTATGCATAGATTATATACAAATAGTGCATAATTTTATTAATATATAAGGGCTTTTAATTTTTCTAGGTCCTGAAACCAACCCCTCCATGGATATGGAAGGATGACTGTGTGCCTTTACACCTTCTAGGCTCCAGTAACTCAGCTTTACAACTTGCTAGTATCTTTTCAAACTTATAGGAATAGGAAATGACCTGTCTTTATTTTGGACTTCCCAGGTGGCTCAGACAGCAAAGAATCCACCTGCAATGCAGGAAACCCAGGTTCGATCCCTGAGTCAGGAAGGTTCCCTGGAGAAGGGCATGGCGACCCACTCCAGTATTCTTGCCTGGAGAATCCCACAGACAGAGGAACCTGGTGGGCTGTAGGCCATGGTGTTGCAGAGTCAGACACCACTGACGGACTAACACTTTCACTTTCTTGTCTTTATTTTGTTTTTTTCTGAGGGTGCAGTGCCAAGGCAAGGGAGTCCTTATATCTGGCATGAAGATCATCAAGATCAACAGTACTCCAGTGAATATCAGCATGAAAACCAGAATAGTCCATTTGGAACAAATAGGGAGACCCAGTTCCAGTAAGTGTGAAAGTAGAGGCTGGTCCAACATCATTCAGCCAAATTGAGACTACGTTTGGGAAATTTTATGTTACCTCTTGCTGATCCCTCATCTTCAGAAGCCTAACTGCTTTTGTTCTGGTCACAGGGATGGAGTCCAGGGTGGCCCAGGCCCACTATTTACAAGGCCTGGGGCCAGGGAGCTTCTCCTCTTCCCAGTCCTGCATCCTAAGAATAGACTCTCCCCTGGGACAAGATGAACAAGGGAGAGCATTCTGTACACACACCAGTCTGGTGTCCTTAGGCCTTTCCCCTTCTTGGAGCTCATCAGCCCACCTACTCTAAGTCATTCCGGAATGTCAAGTCACAGAACCCCCAGCCTTCTGTGCAGGGTTTGGGGCTATTTCTAGTAACTGTATGATGAACCCCATGAGTTCCTGTTTTTCTGATTTAATAATCTGAGGTAACAAAAGGGAGGACAAGGCTCTTCCCTATGGCCCATGGGCCAACCTGACACCTGCCCATGCGTCGCATAGAAACAGCCTCCAGCAGACAGCAGCTCAGCTCTGGTGGCCTGCCCTGGACGCCCTCTCACCTGCTTCTGTCATCTTGCTGCAGATCTAAGAGTCGGAATCCTTATACAGACAGTCCTGCTTCTAACACTGGACACGAGAGGCCTGGGGACCTATTTACGGAGAGTCTGCCAACTTCAGCCCAGAAAAACAAGGTAACCTGAAGTGACATGGGACTGTGACAGTACATCACAACTGACCTCATCAGCAGTGACAGGGCAGGGCCTGGGGACGGGAGTGCAGTCCCCAGTAGCCAGGAGTCTAAGAGGTACCATTCCTTGCCTCCTGGTGGGGCCTCCACGCCCCCTTCTCCTTTTCCTGCTCCCTGTTTCAGTCTTCTGGGTCTGGGGCCCTGATCTAGCCCCTTTTCTTTCTTTCTTTCTTTTTTTTTTTTAGCCAAGTTAGCTGTCAGGAAATATCACCCAAGTGACTCCAAGGTGGGAAAGAGAAGAGGTGTTACTGGGACCCAGTGGACTAGAAATTTGGTTTACGCAAGAAGTGGGAAGTTGCTAGCATCTTTTTTTTTTTTCCAGTGCAATAAAAAGTTTGTTAAAGAAAAAAGAGGTAGAGAAAGCCTCCAGCTAAAGGCACTGGAAGGGGGATAGAGAAGTACCCCTAGAAGCTAACATCTTTTAATTCAGGTCTGAAAAGCAGAGTTTGAAACCTTTCTCGACTCTTCCATCTCTCTGTTCTAAAATCTTCCTGTGTGTACCAGTTGGGCTATGGAATGGAGCTCTTGAATTTTTTAAACTTTTAATTTTGGAATAACTTTTTATTTATGGAAAAGTTACAAATGTCTACAGAGACAAGCTCTTAATTTTCGACAGTCTTATATGAATTTTGAATCTGATTAGATTTGTATTATCTGGGGGGACAGTTTCTTCTGTACACCTGATGCTTAATAGATCAGGGCACCTTTTAAGACTAACAGTAACAACCTAATAACAGCAGCCATACATGAGTATAGTACTTTACAGTGTGGACAAAGAGCTTTTGTATTCATTGTTTGACTCTATTGTTTTACAGACCTCCCAGGATGTAAGTTCTGTGAATTTCTTCTTCTTTTTTTTTTTTAACATTTATTTGGCTGTGTTGGGTCTTAGCTGTGGCATGTGGGATCTTCGATTTTCATTGCAACATGTAGGGTCTTTTTGATTGCAGCATGTGCAATCTTTTAGTTGTGCATGTAAATTCTTAGCCGTGTCATGTGGGATCTACTTCCCCCACCAGAGATGGAACCTGGGCCCCCTGCATTGGGAGCACAGAATCTTAACCACTGAACCATCAGGGAAGTAATTTTACACCTGTATCCTTAGGGAAAGCATTGCACCTGGACATAGTAAGTGCTCATCGAACAGTTGGTGAATGAACGCAAGAGTAAGCACTTGAATTATGTAGAGTAGGTATAATTATCCACATTACAGATGAAGGTACTGAGCTCAGAGAGTCCAAGTCACTTGTTTGAAGTAAAAGTGCCTGGTATTAACAAAACTGAGATTTGAATTTAAGCCCCCTGGCCCCAGGACCTGTATTCTTCCCACTAGGCTGTCTTGAATCCTTTAGTAAACACCTGTCAGTTGAATGATCTCGTGTTTTCCTTTCAATATGTCCACATTCATCACATTTATTTGAAAGTTTGAATATCTTTGCTTTGAAGAAATACTTTGGAGGACCATTTCTCTGAAAGTGCCTCTGATTCTTCCCATGTGCTTTTTGTTGCTTTTAACTTCCAGCCACCGCTGACCGAGGAGTCCAACCTTCTCCAGCAGCACGAGTCTGGTCTCACCTCCAGCACCTACGAGCTCAGCCAGTACATGGCAGATGCTTCCGAGATGTATGACCCCATGGGTTCAGCAGCGTGGAGTCCCGCTCAGGCTGGTGGGTACTGATGTGATTAAAGGAGTTGCATGAGCCTGGTGAGAAGAAGACTGGGCGACACATCTCTTGGAAGGTCTCTTTTACCCTGCGTTTCCAAGGGCAGATCCTTTGTCTGCCTCATATGTGTATGTAGGGCTCCTGGGCAGAGTGGCCAGCTTTGGCTCCATTCCCCACCTTTTCTTTTGTCCTGGAGATTGCATCATAGCTGATTCTTGGAAGGGAACGCTGCCTCTAGCCAATAGTTCCATTTTTAGTTTTTTAAGGAAGCTCTACACAGTTCTTCATAGTTGCTATACAAACCCACATTCTTTTTTTTTTTTCCTTTATTTTAAAGGTTTTACAGAGTTTTGTTGTTCACAGACATGTATGTTCCCAGATCAGTCATATGCATATCCATGGTCCCCACCCCCCCAGTTCCCCCCATCCCATCCCTCCAGACCATCACCCCAAGCCGTTGTAAGCACTCCTATTCCCTTAGCACAATGACACTAGCTGTCTTTTCCACACAGGATAGTATAGGTTTCCATGTTACTCCCTCCATGCTTCCCCCTCCCTATTTCTTCCCCACAATGTCCCTATGTCTGTGCTCTGTCTGTTTTTCCATGTGTTCACTGTGTGTGTTATCAAGACTATCCTACTAGATTCCATATATGTGTGTTAGTATGCTGTATTTGTCTTTCTCTTTTTGACTTACTTCACTTTTTATGATAGGTTCTAGAGCCAGCCACTTCATTAGGACTGAGTCTTCTGCATTTCTTTTAACAGCTGAGTAGTATTCCATTGTAAATATGTACCAGAGCTTCTGTATCCATTCATTCATCGATCAAACCCACATTCTTACCAACACTGTAAGAGGGTTCCCTTTTCTCCACACCCTCTCCAACATTTTATTGTTTGTAGATGTTTTGATGATGGCCATTTAAACCAGTGTGAGGTGGTACCTCACTGTAGTTTTGGTTTGCATTTCTCTAATAATTAGTGATGTTGAGTATCTTATCATGTGCCTCTTGACCATGTGTATGCTTTCTTTGGAGGAATGCCTATTTAAGACTTTCATTCATTTTTTAAATTTTTTTATTTTTATTTTTTGAGGGGGCGAGTTGGGGAGGGGGACGGGCGGGCCACTTCTATTGGTCCTTCATTTATCTATTTTCATCCGTCTTTGTTCTTTGGCTCCTATGGGCCTCCCATCGCAGTGGCCTCTGTTGTCGCAGAGCGCCGGCTCTGGGCGCATGCGCTCCAGAGCTCTGGCTCGGTAATTGGACACGTCGGTCCAGCTGCTCCGCAGCACGTGGGATCTTCCCAGGCCAGGGATCGAACTGGCGCCCCTTGCATTGCAAGGCGGTGTCCTTACCCACTGGACCACCAGGGAAGCCCTTTCATTCATTATTTGATTGGGTTGTTTGTTGTTTTGATATTGAGCTGCAGGAACTGTTTATATATTTTGGAGGTCAGTCCCTTGTCAGTTGTTTTATTTGCAAATATTTTCTCCCATTCTGAGTGTTTTCGTTTTGTCTTGTTTATGGATTCCTTTGTTGTGCAAAAGCTTTTAAGTTTAATTAGGTACCATTTTCCAATCCTGTACCTCCTATTCCCTTACACAATGACACTAGCTGTCTTTTCCACACAGGATAGTATAGGTTTCCATGTTACTCCCTCCATGCTTCCCCCTCCCTATTTCTTCCCCACAATGTCCCTATGTCTGTGCTCTGTCTGTTTTTCCATGTGTTCACTGTGTGTGTTATCAAGACTATCCTACTAGATTCCATATATGTGTGTTAGTATGCTGTATTTGTCTTTCTCTTTTTGACTTACTTCACTTTTTATGATAGGTTCTAGAGCCAGCCACTTCATTAGGACTGAGTCTTCTGCATTTCTTTTAACAGCTGAGTAGTATTCCATTGTAAATATGTACCAGAGCTTCTGTATCCATTCATTCATCGATCAAACCCACATTCTTACCAACACTGTAAGAGGGTTCCCTTTTCTCCACACCCTCTCCAACATTTTATTGTTTGTAGATGTTTTGATGATGGCCATTTAAACCAGTGTGAGGTGGTACCTCACTGTAGTTTTGGTTTGCATTTCTCTAATAATTAGTGATGTTGAGTATCTTATCATGTGCCTCTTGACCATGTGTATGCTTTCTTTGGAGGAATGCCTATTTAAGACTTTCATTCATTTTTTAAATTTTTTTATTTTTATTTTTTTGAGGGGGGGGCGAGTTGGGGAGGGGGACGGGCGGGCCACTTCTATTGGTCCTTCATTTATCTATTTTCATCCGTCTTTGTTCTTTGGCTCCTATGGGCCTCCCATCGCAGTGGCCTCTGTTGTCGCAGAGCGCCGGCTCTGGGCGCATGCGCTCCAGAGCTCTGGCTCGGTAATTGGACACGTCGGTCCAGCTGCTCCGCAGCACGTGGGATCTTCCCAGGCCAGGGATCGAACTGGCGCCCCTTGCATTGCAAGGCGGTGTCCTTACCCACTGGACCACCAGGGAAGCCCTTTCATTCATTATTTGATTGGGTTGTTTGTTGTTTTGATATTGAGCTGCAGGAACTGTTTATATATTTTGGAGGTCAGTCCCTTGTCAGTTGTTTTATTTGCAAATATTTTCTCCCATTCTGAGTGTTTTCTTTTTGTCTTGTTTATGGATTCCTTTGTTGTGCAAAAGCTTTTAAGTTTAATTAGGTACCATTTGTTTACTTTTGTTTTTGTTTTCGTTACTCTAGGAGATGGGTCAAAAAAGATCATGCTGCCATTTATGTTAAAGAGTGTTCTGCCCTGTTTTCTTCTAAGTTTTATAGTGTCAACCGTACATTTAGGTCTTTAATCCATTTTCAGTTTATTTTTGTGTATGATGGTAGGGAGTGTTCTAATTTCATTCTTTTACATGGGCTGTTCAGTTTTCCCAGCGCCACCATTGAAGAGATTGTCTTTTCTCCATTGTCAAAGATGAAGTAATCATAGGTGTGTGTTTTTATCTCTGGGCTTTCTATCCTGTTCCACTGATATATATATTTCTGTTTCTGTGCCAGTACCTTGCTGTCTTGATTACTGCAGTTTTGTAGTATAGCCTAAAGTTAGGGAGCCTGATTCTTCCAGCTCCATTTTTCTTTATCCTAATTGTTTTGGCTATTCAGGGCTTTTTGTGCTTCCACACAAATTGTAAAATATCCTATTCTAGTTCTGTGAAAAATCCTGTTGGTAATTTGACAGGAATTGCACTGAATCTGTAGATTGCTTTGGATAGTATAGTTACTTTCACAATATTGATTCTTCCAGTCTGAGAGCATGGTATATCTCTCAATCTCTTTGTGCCATCTTTGATATCTTTCATCAGTATTTTGTAGTTTTCTGATTATAGATCTTTTGCCATCTTAGGTAGGCTTCTTCCTAGGTATTTTATTTGTTTTGTTGCAATGGTAAATGGAATTGCTTTAATTTCTCTTTCTGATCTTTTCTTGTTAGTGGGTAGGAATGCAAAAGATTTCTGTGGATTGATTTTGTATACTACAACTTTACCAAATTCATTGATTAGCACCAATACTTTGTGGTGGCCTTTTTAGGGTTTTCTGTGTTTAGTATCGTGTCATCTGCAAACAGTGACACTTTAACTTCTCCTTTTCAAATTTGGATTCCTTTTACTTCTTTTTCTTCTCTAATTGCCATGGCAAGGATTTCTAAAATTTTGTTGAGTAATAGTGGTGAGAGTGGACATCCTTGTCTTGTTCCTGATCATAGAGGATGTGCTTTCAGTTTTTCACCCTTGAGAAGGATGTTTGCTATGGGTTTGTCATGTGTGGCCTTTATTATGTTGAGGTAGGTTCCCTCAATGCCCACTTTCTAGAGAGTTGTTTTTTTAAATTTTTGTATTTGGCTGTACTGAGTCTTAACTGTGGCTCAGAGAGTCTTTAGTTGCATGTGTGAACTCTTAGTTTAGGCATGTGGGATTTAGTTCTCTAACCAGGGATTGAATCCACACCCCTTGCACTGGGAATGCAGTCTTAGCCACTGGACCACCAGGGAAGTCCCTGAAGAGGTTTTTTAACACTCATAAATGGGTGTTGAATTTTGTCAAAAGTTTGTTCTGTATCTGTTGAGAGGATCACATGGTTTTTATACTTTGTTAATGTGGTATATCACATCGAATGATTTGCATATATTGAGGAATCCTTACATCCTTGGGATAAATCGCACTTAATTATTGTGTATGTTTTTAATATGTTGTTGGATTCAGCATTATATTCTGACACATTCTTAAAGGCACAAACCTGATTTGGAGCATATACTTCTCCTAATTATATAACCCATCCAGAATCTTGGTCCCAGGTGAAATTTGGAAAGAAATGTGTCTGTGGAGTATTTCTTAAGCAAAGCAGTGGCAGTAATGCTAACCGTGTCCACCTGTGTCTGTTGGTCAGAGGACATCTTGGCGGCTAGCCCCAAGGCACCCATGAAGTTCTACGTCCCTCACACGCCTGTGAGTTTTGGGCCAGGAGGTCAGCTTGTGTGTGTGAGTCCCAGCTCTCCCAGTGATGGACAGACTGCCGTTGTTGAACTGCATAGCATGGAGGTAAACAAGATTCTGTGGTCCCGGAATGTCGCACATTACTCCCTGCTTCCCTTTGCTTGAGCCCTGGTATCTCCAGGAATAGAGTGCTTTTGAAGGGGACTAGGCCATGTATCCTGTGGATTGGGGTGTGTGTGTGTGTGTGCGTGTGTGTGAAGGAATAGGTGGGACTCTTCTCTGAAAGAAGTAATGCTAGACTGATGTCTTACCTCTGATGCTGTTGGTTCCTATTCAGCACCTAGAGAGTCATTTTTGTCCTTCTGTTTTCTCCATAAGGCCCTGAGCCACATCCTAGGACCACAGTTCTGGGTTCTGATGCTGGATTCAGCTGAGGAATGGGGCATTGGGGAGCATAGTCTTGTAGCTGAAACTTGATTTTTTTGTTCCAGGTTATTCTTAATGATTCTGAGGAGCAAGAGGAGATGAGGGCTTTCTCAGGACCCCTGATCAGGTAAATCACCATTAAGAACTGCCCAGTGAGGACTTTTGAAGCCTATGAAATCTTCCTGCCCAAATCAGCATTTGAGGTCTTGACTTCCCTGAAAAAAAATGTCTGTTCCCACTGGAATGGAGCCTTTGTGCTACACGTTGGGGCCAAATGTGGCCTGAGCCATTTTGACAAGCAATTTGAGTGTTGAAAGGCAGGAAGAAACATCAGTTTTAAAAATCTGAAATTAGTTCTATTTTAGAAAGGCTACACAGTAGGCGGTTTTAACATTCTGTGTACTTAATAGTACTTAAACTGATAGAAAAGTGGAGCGCAGCCTGGGAATCAGGCAAATTGATCTTGTGGAAAACAATTTTCTGAAGAGATAAATAATACAGCCAGCCTGTGAATGACTAGACCGTGTGCAAGTCTGCCCTCTGCAGGATTGAGCTAGAACTTCTTTTACATTCCTAGTTATGTTTCTGATAAATACTGAGAAGGCTCTTTGTTGTGGAGAGGAGACCTTGGGTTGGGGTCAAAGGTGAGATATCACACACTAGAGTCCTTTAAATATCATCTCGTCTATACAAATGTGTGCTTATCCTGAAGCTTCCCCTCCAAGAAAATTCCAAGTGTTCTGACGGTTCCTTCAAGTGAAAATGAATGTTCTCTCCATATACACAGGTGTATGGATGTGGCCCAGAACACTGAGCAGGGTGTCTGGACCCTTAGGGTACTGATCCCAGTTTGATTTCATTTAATTATCTCAAGGAGATGATAATTCCTATTTACTGAGCACTTACAGATGCTACATAATTGGCTGATGCCTTTTTGTATGGAGGTAGACTTAATCCTTTTTTTTTTTTTAATCAAGTATAGTGGATTTACTGTGTTAATTTTAGGTATACAGCAAAGTGATTCAGTTATATGTAAATATATTCTCTTTCAGTCTTTACCATTATAGGTTATTACAAGATATTGAGATAGAAGTAGGCTTTTAAAAAACATTTTTTTAAATTTTTTTTTAAACCTTTATTTTACTTTTAACTTTTACAGAGTTTTGTTGTTCACAGACATGCATGTTCTCAGATTAGTCACATGTATATCCCCCCCTTCCCTCCCCTCCCGACCATCACACAGCACCCTGAAGGATCCCTTTTCTCACAGAGCAATGACTATAGCTATTTTCTTCACTTATGATAGTACAGGCCTTCATGCTACTTCCTTTACGCCTCTCACCCACTGTTCCTTCCCCATAAAAAACATTTTATTTATGTATGTATTTATTTATTTATTTTCAGGAATTATAGTATATTATATAAGACATGATGTTTAGGGTTTAAAAAACCCATGACAAGGTTTCCGTCATAATTACTACTCATTGTATTGGGAAAATAAGAGAAATGTCCAAACTAGAACGTTAATACTATGCCCCAAGTGGAACATACACATTTTAAATGATAAGAATATAAATT
Organism: Tragulus kanchil; assembly: GCA_022376925.1. Classification (NCBI taxonomy): domain Eukaryota; kingdom Metazoa; phylum Chordata; class Mammalia; order Artiodactyla; family Tragulidae; genus Tragulus; species Tragulus kanchil. Next base: position 26,527,646 of record JAIOJX010000024.1, read on the forward strand.
GTTGAAACATAAGAAAATGCTTCTGAGGCTCTTTGGAAAATTTTGGGTTGGCCAGACTAGGTAAGTCCCTCTGCAGGATTGAGCTAGAACTTCTTTACATTCCTAGTTATGTTTCTGATAAATACTGAGAAGGCTCTTTGTTGTGGAGAGGAGACCTTGGGTTGGGGTCAAAGGTGAGATATCACACACTAGAGTCCTTTAAATATCATCTCGTCTATACAAATGTGTGCTTATCCTGAAGCTTCCCCTCCAAGAAAATTCCAAGTGTTCTGACGGTTCCTTCAAGTGAAAATGAATGTTCTCTCCATATACACAGGTGTATGGATGTGGCCCAGAACACTGAGCAGGGTGTCTGGACCCTTAGGGTACTGATCCCAGTTTGATTTCATTTAATTATCTCAAGGAGATGATAATTCCTATTTACTGAGCACTTACAGATGCTACATAATTGGCTGATGCCTTTTTGTATGGAGGTAGACTTAATCCTTTTTTTTTTTTTTTTAATCAAGTATAGTGGATTTACTGTGTTAATTTTAGGTATACAGCAAAGTGATTCAGTTATATGTAAATATATTCTCTTTCAGTCTTTACCATTATAGGTTATTACAAGATATTGAGATAGAAGTAGGCTTTTAAAAAACATTTTTTTAAATTTTTTTTTAAACCTTTATTTTACTTTTAACTTTTACAGAGTTTTGTTGTTCACAGACATGCATGTTCTCAGATTAGTCACATGTATATCCCCCCCTTCCCTCCCCTCCCGACCATCACACAGCACCCCTGAAGGATCCCCTTTTCTCACAGAGCAATGACTATAGCTATTTTCTTCACTTATGATAGTACAGGCCTTCATGCTACTTCCTTTACGCCTCTCACCCACTGTTCCTTCCCCATAAAAAACATTTTATTTATGTATGTATTTATTTATTTATTTTCAGGAATTATAGTATATTATATAAGACATGATGTTTAGGGTTTAAAAAACCCATGACAAGGTTTCCGTCATAATTACTACTCATTGTATTGGGAAAATAAGAGAAATGTCCAAACTAGAACGTTAATACTATGCCCCAAGTGGAACATACACATTTTAAATGATAAGAATATAAATTGTTGAAACATAAGAAAATGCTTCCAAAATAGTATGAAAAATAAAAATCTATGTTCAACTTAGCAAGTATCCATGAATTAACATTTTATTTATTTATTTATTTTGGCTGCACTGGATCTTCGTGGCTCCACGCGGGCTTCCTCTGGTTGCAGCAGGCAGGGGCTACTCTTTGTTGGGGTGCTCAGGCTCCTCACTCTGGTGGCTTTTCTTGCTGTGGAGCACAGGCTCTAGGCATGCAGGCTTCAGTAGTTGCAGCGTGAGAGCTCATTAGTGATGGCACACTGGCTTAGTTGTGCCACAGCGTGTGGAATCTTACCAGACCAGGGATGGAACCTGTGTCCTCCATATTGGCAGGTGGATTCTTTGCTTTTCTTCTTTTTTCTTTTGCCTCTAGGTCATCACTTATTTTTCATTCATCTTTATTCATTGGGCTGCGTGGGCCTCCCATTGCCGTGGCCTCTCTTGCTGCAGAGCACTGGCTCTGAGCACATGCGCTCCAGAGCTCTGTCTTGGAATTGGACACACCGGCCCAGCCATTCCTTGGCACATGGGATCTTCCCGGGCCAGGGATCAAACCGGTGCCTTGCACTGTAAGGCAGACTCTTTACCCACTGGACTACCAGGGAAGCCCGACAGGTGGATTCTTACATAGCTGTACCACCAGGAAGTCCCAGAGGTAGACATTTTAGTTACCCTGTTTTATCAGAAAGAGCTAAGGCTCAGAGGAGATAAAGACACTTGTGTAGACTGAGAAGTTCAGGCTACATTTATATCCCCCTTCCCTCCTCCCGACCATCACACAGCACCCCTGAAGGATCCCCTTTTCTCACAGAGCAATGACTATAGCTATTTTCTTCACTTATGATAGTACAGGCCTTGATGCTACTTCCTTTACGCCTCTCACCCACTGTTCCTTCCCCATAAAAAACATTTTATTTATGTATGTATTTATTTATTTATTTTCAGGAATTATAGTATATTATATAAGACATGATGTTTAGGGTTTAAAAAACCCATGACAAGGTTTCCGTCATAATTACTACTCATTGTATTGGGAAAATAAGAGAAATGTCCAAACTAGAACGTTAATACTATGCCCCAAGTGGAACATACACATTTTAAATGATAAGAATATAAATTGTTGAAACATAAGAAAATGCTTCCAAAATAGTATGAAAAATAAAAATCTATGTTCAACTTAGCAAGTATCCATGAATTAACATTTTATTTATTTATTTATTTTGGCTGCACTGGATCTTCGTGGCTCCACGCGGGCTTCCTCTGGTTGCAGCAGGCAGGGGCTACTCTTTGTTGGGGTGCTCAGGCTCCTCACTCTGGTGGCTTTTCTTGCTGTGGAGCACAGGCTCTAGGCATGCAGGCTTCAGTAGTTGCAGCGTGAGAGCTCATTAGTGATGGCACACTGGCTTAGTTGTGCCACAGCGTGTGGAATCTTACCAGACCAGGGATGGAACCTGTGTCCTCCATATTGGCAGGTGGATTCTTTGCTTTTCTTCTTTTTTCTTTTGCCTCTAGGTCATCACTTATTTTTCATTCATCTTTATTCATTGGGCTGCGTGGGCCTCCCATTGCCGTGGCCTCTCTTGCTGCAGAGCACTGGCTCTGAGCACATGCGCTCCAGAGCTCTGTCTTGGAATTGGACACACCGGCCCAGCCATTCCTTGGCACATGGGATCTTCCCGGGCCAGGGATCAAACCGGTGCCTTGCACTGTAAGGCAGACTCTTTACCCACTGGACTACCAGGGAAGCCCGACAGGTGGATTCTTACATAGCTGTACCACCAGGGAAGTCCCAGAGGTAGACATTTTAGTTACCCCTGTTTTATCAGAAAGAGCTAAGGCTCAGAGGAGATAAAGACACTTGTGTAGACTGAGAAGTTCAGGCTACATTTAAACCTTGGGTGGTCTGGCCCCAAACTCCGTGCTTTTATCTGCACCCATCCAATCATTTCCAGTGTCAGGGCCTCAGTTTCCTCCTCTAAAATAGAGATGGTGGTGAGGGCGTCTCTGAGGTTGCTTCCTGCTCTACAGGGTAACAGCTCTCCTATGACTACAGACTCACTGCACCCATCCTGGGTTGTCTCATTTCTGTTAATATCTCAGCCCCAGCCCAGGCAGCCCCTCATACTGTAGGAGGAACCTGGGGTCCTGCTTGGGGAGAAGTCTGTCCTTCACTCTTTGCTCTTTGAAATCTCTCCCTAGGGAAGATGTACACAAAGTGGACATCATGATGTTTTGCCAGCAGAAAGCAGCACAGAGCCGCAAATTTGAGACACCAGGGAGCAGAGACTCGATTCTTCTGTGGCAGCTGTTGGTTCTCCTTTGTCGGCAGAATGGGGTCAGTATTACCACGCTGGAGGGTGGGCAGGTGTGGACTGGATTGGAATTTAAGTTTTCCTGGGAGAGAGGAGATTCGGTTTATGGCATGATTGTAAAAGGTAACATTAAAGAAGCAACACATGGCCCCAAGAGAAGAAACTGTTCAGAGGTCAGTGCCTGTTTGCGAATGCGAACCTTTCCCCTGCCCTTCTCTGCTAGCCTCGGGTGATCGCTCAGTTCTTGGGTTACTGCACCAAGCAAATAACACACCTATGAGAGTGTAGATTTCTGGTCATCTTTTTTTTTTTTTTTTTTTTTTTAAAGATTTATTTATTTATTTATTTAGGGCGGGCGTTGGGTTGGGAGGGGAGCGGGCGGGCCACTTCCATTGGTCTTTCATCTCTCTGTTTTCATCCGTCTTTGTTCTTTGGCTCCTGCGGGCCTCCCATCCCGGCGGCGTCTGTCGTGGCAGAGCTCCGGCTCTGGGCGCATGCGCTCCAGAGCTCCGGCTTGGTAATTGAACACATGGGTCCAGCCGCTCCGCGGCACGTGGGATCTTCCCAGGCCAGGGATCGAACCGGCGCCCCTTGTACTGCAAGGCGGTGTCCTTACCCACTGCGCCACCAGGGGAAGCCCTCTGGTCATCTTTTTGGTTCCTAACAGGCGGAAAATAATCATGGGAGGGAGGCTGAAGTTTGAACTACACCAATCCAAAAAAGAGAAGGAAATGGAGAAGGAAATGGCCACCCACTCCAGTATTCCTGCCTGGGGAATTCCATAGACAGAGAAGACTGGCTGGCTACAGTTCATGGGTCCACTAAGAGTCAGGCATGACTAAGCGACTAACACAATCCGAGAAAAGCTCCTCTTGTGTTTGCATTGTCAGCCTCCTCCTGAGGAGGGCGGGTGCTCTGGTGCCTTCCTTCTGCAGCCTGGGGTACCCGCATGGGAACAAATGGGGTTCTCGCTCAGGGAATGGGCCTCTCTTTCCCTCGCAGTCCATGGTGGGGTCTGACATCGCTGAGCTGCTGATGCAGGACTGCAGGAATCTGGAGAAGTACAAGCGGCAGCCGCCTGTGGCCAACCTCATCAACCTGACGGACGAGGACTGGCCAGTGCTGAGCTCGGGGACCCGGAACCTGCTCACGGGGGAGATTCCCCCCAGCGTGGAGACGCCTGCGCAGACTGTGGAGAAATTCACTAAGCTGCTCTACTATGGAAGGAAGAAGGCAAGTGCTGCCCCGGCTGCAGCTTAAAAAGGTCACCAGCAGCCCTGTCACTCAGCCCTCCCCCAGTGATAGGTGTGACCTGTTCTCATTTTATAGCACTGAAGTTCAGAAAGGTACAGAGAAAAAAACCCCAAAGTCCTACCATTAAAAGATAATACCTGTTAACACTTTGATATATTTACCTGCAGTATTTTCTATGCATATATATCAATATTAAAAATCAAATTGAGGGGCTTCCCTGGTGGTCCAGTGGGTAAAGAGTCCGCCTTGCAGTACAAGGGGCTCTGGTTCAATCCCTGGCCCAGGAAGATCCCATGTGCCGTGGAGCAGCAGGACCGGCGTGTGCAGTTACCAGCCAGCGCTCTGGAGTGCATGCGCCCAGAGCCGGTGCTCTGCAGCGAGGGGGCCACTGCAATGGGAGGCCCACACAGGCCGAAGAGTAAAGATGGATGAAAATAAATGAATAGAAAACCAATAAAAGAGGCCAAAATTAAAAAAAAAAATCAAACTGAGTTACATATACAACTCTTTTCTTTTTTTCTCTTAAGATTATGGTGAAATCCTCTCATGGCATTAAACTGTACCATTTAAAACTAGATTATATTCTATTAAATGACTGTATCATTTATTTTATCTAACCAATTCATTGTTGTTGAATATAGAGGCCATGTACAATTTTGTCACCCAGTATAAATTGTACAATTCAAATATTTTGTTATATAAACCTTTGGCTGATCTTTTCATTATGTTTTAGGTTAGATTCCTAGAAGTGGAACTATTGAGTTAAACGTATGTGCTTTTAAAAGGCTGTTCACATAGACACAAATTTATTTTCCAGACAGTGTTTTACAAATGATAGCCCTATCAACTACATCTAAAGTATATGTATCAATACTGAATACTTTAATTCCACGGATGAAGTAAAGCCTTGTATGTTTTTGATATGTAAATTAGGCTATAGGATTTTGATGTTATTTAATTTTAGATACAGATATATTTGACATATAAAATCGTAAGACAAAGTACACAGTATGATGATCTGATACAATATACATTGTGAAAGAATTCCCCCATTAAGTTATTAACATGTACCTCACCTCCTGTATTTCCCTATTATTTGATGCCTTAATTTTGAAGCTGAACTTACATTTTACCAAAGTCCAAAAGTAAACAAAATTTAATATATTTAAGAGCCCTCGCCTCAGACTGTGGAGAAATTCACTAAGCTGCTCTACTATGGAAGGAAGAAGGCAAGTGCTGCCCCGGCTGCAGCTTAAAAAGGTCACCAGCAGCCCTGTCACTCAGCCCTCCCCCAGTGATAGGTGTGACCTGTTCTCATTTTATAGCACTGAAGTTCAGAAAGGTACAGAGAAAAACCCCAAAGTCCTACCATTAAAAGATAATACCTGTTAACACTTTGATATATTTACCTGCAGTATTTTCTATGCATATATATCAATATTAAAAATCAAATTGAGGGGCTTCCCTGGTGGTCCAGTGGGTAAAGAGTCCGCCTTGCAGTACAAGGGGCTCTGGTTCAATCCCTGGCCCAGGAAGATCCCATGTGCCGGGGAGCAGCAGGACCCGCGCGTGCAGTTACCAGCCAGCTCTGGAGCGCACACGCCCAGAGCCGGTGCTCTGCAGCGAGGGGGCCACTGCAATGGGAGGCCCACACAGGCCGAAGAGTAAAGATGGATGAAAATAAATGAATAGAAAACCAATAAAAGAGGCCAAAATTAAAAAAAAAAATCAAACTGAGTTACATATACAACTCTTTTCTTTTTTTCTCTTAAGATTATGGTGAAATCCTCTCATGGCATTAAACTGTACCATTTAAAACTAGATTATATTCTATTAAATGACTGTATCATTTATTTTATCTAACCAATTCATTGTTGTTGAATATAGAGGCCATGTACAATTTTGTCACCCAGTATAAATTGTACAATTCAAATATTTTGTTATATAAACCTTTGGCTGATCTTTTCATTATGTTTTAGGTTAGATTCCTAGAAGTGGAACTATTGAGTTAAACGTATGTGCTTTTAAAAGGCTGTTCACATAGACACAAATTTATTTTCCAGACAGTGTTTTACAAATGATAGCCCTATCAACTACATCTAAAGTATATGTATCAATACTGAATACTTTAATTCCACGGATGAAGTAAAGCCTTGTATGTTTTTGATATGTAAATTAGGCTATAGCATTTTTATATTATTTAATTTTAAATACAGATATATTTGACATATAAAATCGTAAGACAAAGTACACAGTATGATGATCTGATACAATATACATTGTGAAAGAATTCCCCCATTAAGTTATTAACATGTACCTCACCTCCTGTATTTCCCTATTATTTGATGCCTTAATTTTGAAGCTGAACTTACATTTTACCAAAGTCCAAAAGTAAACTTAAATATTTGAATATATGGTTGAAATCAACATGAATCAATTTAATTAAAAAATCGAAAGATAAAAGGGATATAATGGGAGAAATGATGTTGTCCCCTGCTCCCTCTGAGCTACACAATTTGTCTCTCTCAAATATCCAGAGGTATTTCCTGTGTTTATAGCTATTTCCTTCCTCTTTCCCTTTATAGCATATTACATACCCTGTCTTCACCTTCCTTTTGTCATTTAAGAAAATATTTTAGGAAACACTCCATATGGGAGTTAGTAAATTTTTTCTGTAAAGGGACAGACAGTAAATATTTTCAGCTTTGCACGCTTTGTTCTACTCAGTTCTGCTGTTATCATGTGAAAGCAGCCATGAATAATCTGCAGGTAAATGGGTGTGGCTCTGTTTCAGTTATCTATGGACCTACAGATTTGAATTATATATCACTTTCATATGTAATGAAATGTTATTCTTTTTTGACTTTTTCCAATCATTTAAAGAAGTAAGAAGTATTCTTAGCTTGCAAGCTGTACCAAAACAGGCAATGGACTAAACTGGGTCATAGATGTGTCCAACTCTTTTGTGACCCAACGGACTATAGCAGCTCCTATGCTAGGCTCTTCTGTTCGTGGGATTCTCCAGGCAAGAATGCTGAAGTGGGTGTCCATTTACTCCTTCATGGGATCTTACTGACCCAGGGATCCAACCTGTATCTCGTGTGTATCTTGCACTGACAGGCGCATTCTTTGCCATTCAACCTTTACGTATAAATTAAACCCTTACTAAATGGTTTTGAAGCTTAAAGGATGAAGTGAATGTGTGTGTGTGTGTGTGTTTAAGTTTGCAGCTTCTAACCCATGTCATCAAGTGAATGGTGTCATTAATTTGATGTATGATGTTGACTGGTCAACTAACAAGTGCTTGATAGTTATAGGCAGTTATTTGTAGTATTAGATGGGGTAGGTTAATGGCTGGGTATACTGGCTTAAATATAAAAGCAGCCTTTTTCTCTTTGTGAAGAGTGCTGAGCAGGTAAACTGACCAGGCGGCAGCCCTCCTCCATGAGTCACCCGGACGCAGCTGTAGGAGGCTCCGCCTCTTCAGCACAGAGTCTCTGATGCTCCCGGTGCCATCTTCATCCCAGCCAGGTGGGGAAGAGGCCACCGAGGATTCAGCACGGGGGTTCTCTGGGTCAGACCTGGAGGCTGCACGCACCACTTCCATCCCCATCTGACAGCTTAGAACTCAGCCACACCTTGGTGCCAGGGAGGACAGAAATGCAGTCCAGCTCTTGGCCCAGGCAGGAGAGTGCAGATTTGGGTGAGGAATGAGGTGTCTCTGGCACAGTTGATAAAGAAACCGTTCCTGTACCATGCCCCATGAACACCATCTTGCAAAACTCATCTTTGGAGACTTAATCCTTGGGGAGAGATGCTTCTCTCATTCTTGGTGCTCAGGCTAATAAAATTATTGTGTGACATTTGCTCAAGAGATAAAGCTAACTGGTAGTCATGTTTGTCGGGGAGCTCATGAAGTCAGGTAATGAGTTCTGATAACATGAAAGCTGGAGAAAAGGACGTCGGAGTGAGAAATACCAGTCAGTTAAAGCCATTTCCTTATTCTTTCTCTCTCACATTCACATGGGAGGCTCTGCAGCTCAGGGGGCAGCCATACCCAAAACTTCTTGTTAGCAAATTTGTGCAAGTCCCGGGTTCTGTTCGTGGGATTCTCCAGGCAAGAATGCTGAAGTGGGTGTCCATTTACTCCTTCATGGGATCTTACTGACCCAGGGATCCAACCTGTATCTCGTGTGTATCTTGCACTGACAGGCGCATTCTTTGCCATTCAACCTTTACGTATAAATTAAACCCTTACTAAATGGTTTTGAAGCTTAAAGGATGAAGTGAATGTGTGTGTGTGTGTGTGTTTAAGTTTGCAGCTTCTAACCCATGTCATCAAGTGAATGGTGTCATTAATTTGATGTATGATGTTGACTGGTCAACTAACAAGTGCTTGATAGTTATAGGCAGTTATTTGTAGTATTAGATGGGGTAGGTTAATGGCTGGGTATACTGGCTTAAATATAAAAGCAGCCTTTTTCTCTTTGTGAAGAGTGCTGAGCAGGTAAACTGACCAGGCGGCAGCCCTCCTCCATGAGTCACCCCGGGACGCTGCTGTAGGAGGCTCCGCCTCTTCAGCACAGAGTCTCTGATGCTCCCCGGTGCCATCTTCATCCCAGCCAGGTGGGGAAGAGGCCACCGAGGATTCAGCACGGGGGTTCTCTGGGTCAGACCTGGAGGCTGCACGCACCACTTCCATCCCCATCTGACAGCTTAGAACTCAGCCACACCTTGGTGCCAGGGAGGACAGAAATGCAGTCCAGCTCTTGGCCCAGGCAGGAGAGTGCAGATTTGGGTGAGGAATGAGGTGTCTCTGGCACAGTTGATAAAGAAACCGTTCCTGTACCATGCCCCATGAACACCATCTTGCAAAACTCATCTTTGGAGACTTAATCCTTGGGGAGAGATGCTTCTCTCATTCTTGGTGCTCAGGCTAATAAAATTATTGTGTGACATTTGCTCAAGAGATAAAGCTAACTGGTAGTCATGTTTGTCGGGGAGCTCATGAAGTCAGGTAATGAGTTCTGATAACATGAAAGCTGGAGAAAAGGACGTCGGAGTGAGAAATACCAGTCAGTTAAAGCCATTTCCTTATTCTTTCTCTCTCACATTCACATGGGAGGCTCTGCAGCTCAGGGGGCAGCCATACCCAAACACAGCTGTCGGCTGCTGTGTTCAAGGAAGGGGACCAAAGCAGTACTGAAGGTGATGTCTGTGTTTTCAGGAAGCCTTGGAGTGGGCCATGAAGAACCATTTGTGGGGCCATGCTTTGTTCCTCTCCAGCAAGATGGACCCAAGGACCTACAGCTGGGTCATGAGTAGGTGAGTTGGAGACTGAAACAAGGAGAGACCAGTGGAGCAGAATGACCTCCCCTCCAACTGTGAGGTTGAGGGTGGGGAGAAATGCAAGGTGCACTGAAAAGCTCAACCCTCCAAGCATCTTTCCAATTCTGAGTTGGGCATAGCCTTTCTCTTTTCCAGATTCTTATAGCCTAGACACAGACACATTCTTTTTAGCTGCTAAAATGAAGAAAGCATTTTACTAAGATTTTCCCAGGGTAAGAGCTTTCAAAGGTTAAATAGGATTCTGTATTGCAATAGCCTTCTCTCATTGGGAGGGGCTAGTCTAGAGAGTTCCATCGCCAAGGGGTGGTTCACTTAAAAGTGACTGACAGGGCTTCCCTGGTGGTCCAGTGGGTAAGGACACCGCCTTGTAGTGCAAGGGGCGCCAGTTCAATCCCTGGCCTGGGAAGATCCCATATGCCGCGGAGCGGCCGGACTGATGTGTCCAATTACCGAGCCGGAGCTCTGGAGTGCGTGCGCCCAGAGCCAATGCTCTGCGACAACAGAGGCCACCGCGATGGGAGGCCCACACAGGCCAAAGAACAAAGATAGATGAAAATAGACAAATGAAAGACCAATAGAAGTAGCCCACCTGCTCCCCTCCCTCCCCATCCCACCCCTCCAAAATAAATAAATAAATAAATCTTTAAAAAAAAAAAGAGAGTGACTGACAGAGCCTGAGGACTGAGAGTTAGCAATTTATTGTTTCGTCTTCCAGTGGGGGTGTGGGTGCTGAGAAGTTGGGAGGAATACAGAGTAGCAGGACTGCGAGCTGCAGAAGGGGGTTTATAGGACTGGAAATTAGATACAGAAAACTTTGTCTGATGGGAGATGTCAAGACGGAAGGGATGCCCTCAATCAGAGGCTGCACCAGCACGCCAGTATTCGGGTGCCAGGGAGTACTGGGAAGAATGCCCAAACCAGGACAGAATAGAAATGGAGGTGCGAGGACATAGCCAGGAGTTTAGAACAAGGGCAGTGAAACAGTTAGAGAGACTCAGGGTCAAACGGCGGTAGCGGGTATAGTGGGTGCTGGGGTTAGTTTCAGGCTGCAGTTAGCATAGCATCCATGGGTTGTTGGGGACAGATGTGTGGCAGGGATGGGATGGGAGGGGCCCTCCTAGAGGGAGCAGGCTTGGGTTAAGTTGGGCGTTAACTCAAAATTTATCTTCTCATGTTGGTTAAAGCCTTGAAGCTACCTTTCCAGCTTGTTGTTGCTTAGTCACTCAGTCGTGTCGGACTCTTTTGCAACCTCGTGGACTGTAGGCCACCAGGCTCCTCTGTTCATGGAATTTCCCAGGCAGCAATACTGGAGTGGGTTCCCATTTCCTCCTCCAGAAGATCTTTCGACGCAGGGATGGAACTTGAGTCTCTTGTATCGGCAAGCAGATCTTCCTGCTAAGCCACCAGGGAAGCATTATCTTATATTTAGAATGGCCATAAATCCTGTTGGGCCGAGAGTTGTATAAGAAGACGGAGTCCGTCACTTTAAGTTCGTCTGTGGGGCTTACCAGCCTGGTCACACTGCCTGGGAGCCCATTCTCCAATGTGGCCCTACTGAGTCTCTTTGTTACTCTGTCCCTCACTCTTCCCAGCAAATATTGACACTATTTGCGGCATATGTCATTATGTTCAGAGGGAGGAGAACTGCACTTCTGTGAGAAGAAGCATTCCGATCTCTGGAAGAAGGACGTTGTTAAAAAAAGACAGTGTTCTGAGGAATGAGTTTCCTTTAGGTTTTGGAAACGAACACCTCACAACCCCACGCTGTAGCATACATCTCCGCTCCAGATATCTGCCCTGGGCCATTGGTATTTGATGGGGCCCAGTGAATCATGAAAAATCTCTCTTACGGAGTATGCTTAAACCTCAAATCAGCCATAGCGCTTATTATATCCTTGTTAAGCAGATCCCATGGTTTGTCATCAGCAGGATCATTTCTAGCCCTTGCTCTATGCCTCTTGTTACTGAAAATGACTATTCAGTGCTTGTGAGCAAAAGCGCGAGAGACCCAGGATGGCAATGAGCCCCCAAAACAGTACTGAGGGCTGTGGACTCCGCCTGAAAGAAGGATGCCCCCAGGCAGTGGGTGTGGATGGTGACTGGGGAGGAAGGGCCCAGAAAGAAGAGATTCAAGGTCACTGTTGGACTCTCAGGGATCATTGACTTATTTGTATCTCATCTCCATCTGTGATGGACAGAGGTCTATAAACATGGTTACTCAAGGGCTAGGGCATCAGTGCTGACATGCAGAAGGTCTCTGGCAATGAGATCTGTTTGGGATGTTTAGTGGGATGGGCATCTGAAAGCGGGGTGGAGCAGAGGCTCAACCGAAAAGCAGAGAGATGCTCAAGTTCCAGAAGAAGCCACTGCAAGGCAATGGGTTAAAGGTTCTCTGCACTGGGTCCCCACTGATGGTCGGTCCCCTCTCTCTGCAGCTTCACCAGCACGCTGGCGCTCAACGACCCACTGCAGACCCTCTTCCAGTTCATGTCGGGGAGGATCCCACAGGCAGCCACGGTACCCTTTGTGACAGGACCCCAGCGTCCTAAGGGTTTGGTGGGTGGGGACTGCTCGGGCATGAGTGATGGTTTTAGAGACAAAAGATACTGAAGAACTGTCTGTTAATCACTTCCCACATGCCTGGCCCTGTGCTCAGCACTGTGATGTGTATTATTTCATTTAATGCATGGAGGTAGGGATTATTAGCCCTGTAGTTGCCGATGTGAAATCTGAGATGCAACGGTGTCAGATGACCCAAGAGCACAGAGCTAGGGGCAGGGGGTCAAGATCCACCCCAGGTCTGTCTGATTCCCACGGTCTTGCCCTTTCCAAGATCCACGGCTGCCTGCCGAGTGGAGGAGAGCGAGGGAAGCCGAGGCTGCTCTCCCCACTCCCCACAGCCGGGCTTCCTTTCTCCCCATCACCCCACATCACCCTTCCAAGTGGGACACACTAGATTGTACGGTCGTCAGTGTGGGGTGCGCTTCAGGAGAGCCCTGAGGTCCCCTTGATAGTTTTCGCATTGTAAGACACTTGATCCCTTTGTGCCAACCTGTTCCTGCCTTATCCTCGAAGTCCCATAACTCTGATAAATCTTGCTGTTGACCATCTGTGTCGGTTTTAGGGGGACAGAGCACATTCTTTTAATACGTGTATCTGTATCTTTCTTTCCTGTATGTGCATTCATACAGTTCAGGATAAATTTCTTGAATTATATCTTTCAGTATTTGTTCTCTTATTCTGGTTTTCTTTTCAGGAACTCCCTCTATATTCTCTCTCTCTCTCTCTCTCTCTCTCTATATATATATATATATACATATATATATATATATATATATATATACTCTCTATAAATGTACATGTGAACTATATATATAAATATATAGTTTTCTCTTTAATTAAAATTGTTTCAGTTCTTTCTTTCCTTCTTTTTTGCTGTGTGTCCATCCTGTGTGTCTCTTACCATGTTTTCAGCAGTGTCTCTTTGGTTTCTGTGCTCTTTGCATCTTTGTCTTGCACTGGGTCCCCACTGATGGTCGGTCCCCTCTCTGCAGCTTCACCAGCACGCTGGCGCTCACGACCCACTGCAGACCCTCTTCCAGTTCATGTCGGGGAGGATCCCACAGGCAGCCACGGTACCCTTTGTGACAGGACCCCAGCGTCCTAAGGGTTTGGTGGGTGGGGACTGCTCGGGCATGAGTGATGGTTTTAGAGACAAAAGATACTGAAGAACTGTCTGTTAATCACTTCCCACATGCCTGGCCCTGTGCTCAGCACTGTGATGTGTATTATTTCATTTAATGCATGGAGGTAGGGATTATTAGCCCTGTAGTTGCCGATGTGAAATCTGAGATGCAACGGTGTCAGATGACCCAAGAGCACAGAGCTAGGGGCAGGGGGTCAAGATCCACCCCAGGTCTGTCTGATTCCCACGGTCTTGCCCTTTCCAAGATCCACGGCTGCCTGCCGAGTGGAGGAGAGCGAGGGAAGCCGAGGCTGCTCTCCCCACTCCCCACAGCCGGGCTTCCTTTCTCCCCATCACCCCACATCACCCTTCCAAGTGGGACACACTAGATTGTACGGTCGTCAGTGTGGGGTGCGCTTCAGGAGAGCCCTGAGGTCCCCTTGATAGTTTTCGCATTGTAAGACACTTGATCCCTTTGTGCCAACCTGTTCCTGCCTTATCCTCGAAGTCCCATAACTCTGATAAATCTTGCTGTTGACCATCTGTGTCGGTTTTAGGGGGACAGAGCACATTCTTTTAATACGTGTATCTGTATCTTTCTTTCCTGTATGTGCATTCATACAGTTCAGGATAAATTTCTTGAATTATATCTTTCAGTATTTGTTCTCTTATTCTGGTTTTCTTTTCAGGAACTCCCTCTATATTCTCTCTCTCTCTCTCTCTCTCTCTATATATATATATATATATACATATATATATATATATATATATACTCTCTATAAATGTACATGTGAACTATATATATAAATATATAGTTTTCTCTTTAATTAAAATTGTTTCAGTTCTTTCTTTCCTTCTTTTTTGCTGTGTGTCCATCCTGTGTGTCTCTTACCATGTTTTCAGCAGTGTCTCTTTGGTTTCTGTGCTCTTTGCATCTTTGTCTTTTCTAAAAATTTATTCATTCATTTATTTATTTGGCTGTGTCAGGTCTTAGTTGTGGTGCCTCGGTTCTTTGTCGTGGTGTGCGGGCTTCTCTCTAGCTATGGTCTGTGGCCTCTGGAGCACGCCAGTGCAGCAGTTGTGGCATGTGACCTTAGTTGCCCCGTGACACATGGGATCTTGGTTTCCTGACTGAGGATCGAACCCGTGTCCCCTGCATTGGAAGGTGGATCCTTAATCACTGCACCACCAGAGAAGTCTCCTCTGTTTTTGTCTTAATTTCTTTGATTTTCCTCCCCCTTCTCTCCTGAGCTTTGCAGGTCAGCTTTACTCCTCCTGTTCTCCACCATCTCTTTTCCTGGCTCCTATAACTTAGCTTTAGGCCCTTGCTTCATAAAAGAAATTGTATGATTATTTTACTTACATTCATGATGAAATGCTTGGTGAGAATTCTTTGTTTTGTGATATCATTTTTTTCTCTACGTACCCCCTCCTTTTATCTTGATGGTATATTTGTACAAATTCTGTACCTGTTCCTTCACAGGCTTCAAGTCTTCCCTGGACCCGTTATTTATGGGAGGTTTGAGCTGGGGAGATGCCAGGGCCATGTTCCAGGCCAACTGGCATTTCCACACGACCTGGTATTTTCTATGAGCATCTTTGCTTCTCTCTAGTCAACGAATGGTGTGGGATCCCCTCCCTCTGGAGTTCTTTCTGTCTCCTAAACCCACCTCTGTTCAGTCTCCATTACTTCTGGAAGCCTTTTCTTGTATTTAGAGGATTGGGTTTTGGCTGACGTTTAGTTTGCAAGAAAATAGACTTCACCCTTTTGCTTTTTTGTCCTTATTGCTTGTGGACAATTTTAAAAAAAGAAAAGAGAAATACTGACGTTCACGCCCTGTTGTCAAATGAACTGGCTATATTAGAATGAGGAGACACCTCACAGATCTGCTGAGTGCATGTGCTCTGCAATAAAACTGAACCATGTCATGAGGCACTAAATGCAGGACATGATGTAATCAACGTACAGCCCTTTGGGTCTCATTGCACTGGTAGTTTGCTAAGTGATCCTTGCTTTGAGGTGAGAAAACCAAGGAGCCAGAGGCAATACGCCAATGTGGTACTTGACACTAACGCTTTGTTTCTGTGCTCTTTGCATCTTTGTTTTGTAAAAATTTATTCATTCAT
Organism: Tragulus kanchil; assembly: GCA_022376925.1. NCBI lineage: Eukaryota > Metazoa > Chordata > Mammalia > Artiodactyla > Tragulidae > Tragulus > Tragulus kanchil. Next base: position 26,543,505 of record JAIOJX010000024.1, read on the forward strand.
TTATTTATTTGGCTGTGTCAGGTCTTAGTTGTGGTGCCTCGGTTCTTTGTCGTGGTGTGCGGGCTTCTCTCTAGCTATGGTCTGTGGCCTCTGGAGCACGCCAGTGCAGCAGTTGTGGCATGTGACCTTAGTTGCCCCGTGACACATGGGATCTTGGTTTCCTGACTGAGGATCGAACCCGTGTCCCCTGCATTGGAAGGTGGATCCTTAATCACTGCACCACCAGAGAAGTCTCCTCTGTTTTTGTCTTAATTTCTTTGATTTTCCTCCCCCTTCTCTCCTGAGCTTTGCAGGTCAGCTTTACTCCTCCTGTTCTCCACCATCTCTTTTCCTGGCTCCTATAACTTAGCTTTAGGCCCTTGCTTCATAAAAGAAATTGTATGATTATTTTACTTACATTCATGATGAAATGCTTGGTGAGAATTCTTTGTTTTGTGATATCATTTTTTCTCTACGTACCCCCTCCTTTTATCTTGATGGTATATTTGTACAAATTCTGTACCTGTTCCTTCACAGGCTTCAAGTCTTCCCTGGACCCGTTATTTATGGGAGGTTTGAGCTGGGGAGATGCCAGGGCCATGTTCCAGGCCAACTGGCATTTCCACACGACCTGGTATTTTCTATGAGCATCTTTGCTTCTCTCTAGTCAACGAATGGTGTGGGATCCCCTCCCTCTGGAGTTCTTTCTGTCTCCTAAACCCACCTCTGTTCAGTCTCCATTACTTCTGGAAGCCTTTTCTTGTATTTAGAGGATTGGGTTTTGGCTGACGTTTAGTTTGCAAGAAAATAGACTTCACCCTTTTGCTTTTTTGTCCTTATTGCTTGTGGACAATTTTAAAAAAAGAAAAGAGAAATACTGACGTTCACGCCCTGTTGTCAAATGAACTGGCTATATTAGAATGAGGAGACACCTCACAGATCTGCTGAGTGCATGTGCTCTGCAATAAAACTGAACCATGTCATGAGGCACTAAATGCAGGACATGATGTAATCAACGTACAGCCCTTTGGGTCTCATTGCACTGGTAGTTTGCTAAGTGATCCTTGCTTTGAGGTGAGAAAACCAAGGAGCCAGAGGCAATACGCCAATGTGGTACTTGACACTAACGTTGGAGACTTTCCTAGCACTGGAACAGCCAGTGAAATGCTAGACTTTGGTACTTAGAATAAGAGGTGAAGCAGACAAAGCTTGGCAGCTGGAAAACACAGACACGGGCTTAACCTAGACTCCGTCACAGGCTTAACCTAGACTCTGCTCCTCACTAACATGAAGTGGGTCTTGCTACTTCGTCTCAGAGCCTCAACTTTTCATCTTTGTGGGCATTTTGATGCCTAACAGAGTTATTGTAAAAATTAAAGGAGAGAGAATATCTGAATGTATTAATGACCATGCTTGGTCCATTGAAGTCAGTTAATAAGTGTTCTCTTTCTCTCCCTCCATAGACCTTCTTTACAGCAATTTTTTCCCCCAAATCACCTGGGGAGGAGACAGAAGAATTGCTTCTAAGTTTTTGTTCTTATAGCGAGAGCTTTTCTGTTACTGGTTCCCTTAGTTCTAGCAAGAAAGAGCCTGGCTCACATGTTAAAATGGGGATAATAATAGTCCTTAATGCATGTGATTGTTCCTAGGAGAAATGCTTAGCACAGGCTGCGGCCCAGGGTCAGAGTGCAATCAGTGAGAACTGCTATTATTTTGTGATTTATTATCCTCCTCCTCCTCATTCACACTGCATGGCCCAGATAAACAAAGAGTAACTAGCAAATGGAGTTGGATAAAGCAGCTTTTGTTCTGTGGGATAATTACAAATACAATACCAAATAATTGCGAATTGTTTTGACCTCCAGATCTTAGCTATTACTGTCAATCTCCTATTCTGTCCAGTCCGTGTAACAAATTGGAGGACAGACTCGTCTGCCAGTCACCACTTTTCTCTGCTGCGCTTCTGTGTGTGTGGTGTGTGTATTTACATCTACATGTAATTTATAAAGTGCAAACCAAGAGCACGGCACTGTGCTATGGGTGTTACGTATCTTACTTGATTGTCAACAATAAGACATGAGGAAACAAGGCTTCAAAGGCATTAAGAAACTTGCTCAAGAGGCAAGACCCTCCTTGAATCCAGAGCCTGTGTGCTTCTGTGACCTTATTTTGTTTCTCTATTGCTATTTCCTGCCCTGAAATTCCCCTTCATTCAGAAAAAAGGACAGCCCTTTGTTCTCGAGGGGTTTCTGCCGGCTTCCACTTCTCTGACTCCTCTCTACCGCCCCCTCGTGGAGCTCTGCTGCCCCTGCATGGTCACCTGAGGGCGGAGACAATACTGCCGGCTGGGCCACTGGCCTGGCTTTCACACCTCAAGAGGCGAAAGGAATTAGGCTTCACAACGTTGTTGTGAAGATGAAAGCAGCGGACGCGTAGGAGAGGACTTTGTAAAGCCAGGAAACGTCATCCATTTGGTAAAATATTAGGGAGCCCAGTGTTTCCCTGTTTTCTAGCAAGGTAGTGCGAACTCTTCTCATGTTCTCCCATGGAAACGTCAGGATTTTTTTTTTTTTTAAACTTTGTCCCTAGCTATTGCAGTCCAGGGCACCGGGGTGAAATTTGAAAATTCGTGATCAGTAGTGTGATCTTATTTAAATACACCCCAATATCCCTGTGTATGTATGTATGGCACGTGTCTGCCTACTCATCCCTCTGAGAGTTTTGTTTTTTTAAAAAGAAAGCGCAAAATCAATGAGTGTCCACACGACAGGCTGCATAGCGTGTGTTCCCAGCAATTCGGTAGACAGACCACAGCCTTCCTTACCCGTGTTCTAGCTGGGGTTGTATTACTTAGCCACTGTTCAATTCTTCTGCTGATTTTCAGTGCTGCGGGGACAAGCAGTGGGGAGACTGGAGGTCGCACTTGGCTGTGATTCTGTCCAATCAGGGCGGGGACCCGGAGCTGTACCAGCGCACCATTGTCACCATGGGGGACACCCTGGGTAAGCAGGGACCAGCGCGGCACCCTCCCCTCCTCTGTCTCCAGGCAGCTTTAAACCCCCTCTGCTTAGACTCTTAGGCTCTGTGCTGGGCCTGCGTCTACACCCCAGGTGTTCCTTCGACCCAGGTGTCTCGGGGACAGAAACTCCAGGGGAAAGAGTGTCCTTCTTGCTTTTCTGTTTCCCAGATTTCTGCTGTGAGTGAGCACAGGCCAGGTCCTCGAGGCCCCGGTGTCCTGCTGCTGCAGGAGGCTGCCCGGAGGGGTCAATTGCTGTGTCCAGGCTCAGAATCCCCTGCAGACGGAGTTGGCACCTGGGGCAAATCCCCGGCTGTTGTCATTAACCCCCAGTGACCCAGCTCAACCAGACAGGAAAATCTGTATTTGCCTGAGCTCCCCTGGATAACTGTGTCGTCTTTATTTCTCTCATCTCTCTGTGAATATGGCCTTTTAAACACTTAGGGGCTGTTGGATGTTACAGATCAGTGGTTCTCACATTGGGTCAAGGCACAGAATATTTAGAAATCATTGCTTTGTGGCACTTCATGAAGTACAGCTCTGCTAGCCTTAAAATAGCTATGGGTAAAGTTGTGCTCAGCCAAATGACAAGTTCTTCAGCGCCTGGGGAGAAAGAACTAACTTGTGTTGAACCTTCCTGGGTGCTGGGCTAATTATTCTAGCTATTTGAATTAACTCACTGTTGAAATAATGAAAAATGTATGGGAGAACTTTTAAAAAGGTTCTTACCCACGTCTTACCCATTTCTCCCCATCCAGAAGGACTAAAATGCTTACAAGTGTATTCAACACATAGGGATTTTGAGGATGTGAAATAGTGCCTTATTCTGGCTCAAATGAGTGTCCACGACAGGCTGCATAGCGTGTGTTCCCAGCACGGTAGACAGACCACAGCCTTCCTTACCCGTGTTCTAGCTGGGGTTGTATTACTTAGCCACTGTTCAATTCTTCTGCTGATTTTCAGTGCTGCGGGGACAAGCAGTGGGGAGACTGGAGGTCGCACTTGGCTGTGATTCTGTCCAATCAGGGCGGGGACCCGGAGCTGTACCAGCGCACCATTGTCACCATGGGGGACACCCTGGGTAAGCAGGGACCAGCGCGGCACCCTCCCCTCCTCTGTCTCCAGGCAGCTTTAAACCCCCTCTGCTTAGACTCTTAGGCTCTGTGCTGGGCCTGCGTCTACACCCCAGGTGTTCCTTCGACCCAGGTGTCTCGGGGACAGAAACTCCAGGGGAAAGAGTGTCCTTCTTGCTTTTCTGTTTCCCAGATTTCTGCTGTGAGTGAGCACAGGCCAGGTCCTCGAGGCCCCGGTGTCCTGCTGCTGCAGGAGGCTGCCCGGAGGGGTCAATTGCTGTGTCCAGGCTCAGAATCCCCTGCAGACGGAGTTGGCACCTGGGGCAAATCCCCGGCTGTTGTCATTAACCCCCAGTGACCCAGCTCAACCAGACAGGAAAATCTGTATTTGCCTGAGCTCCCCTGGATAACTGTGTCGTCTTTATTTCTCTCATCTCTCTGTGAATATGGCCTTTTAAACACTTAGGGGCTGTTGGATGTTACAGATCAGTGGTTCTCACATTGGGTCAAGGCACAGAATATTTAGAAATCATTGCTTTGTGGCACTTCATGAAGTACAGCTCTGCTAGCCTTAAAATAGCTATGGGTAAAGTTGTGCTCAGCCAAATGACAAGTTCTTCAGCGCCTGGGGAGAAAGAACTAACTTGTGTTGAACCTTCCTGGGTGCTGGGCTAATTATTCTAGCTATTTGAATTAACTCACTGTTGAAATAATGAAAAATGTATGGGAGAACTTTTAAAAAGGTTCTTACCCACGTCTTACCCATTTCTCCCCATCCAGAAGGACTAAAATGCTTACAAGTGTATTCAACACATAGGGATTTTGAGGGGATGTGAAATAGTGCCTTATTCTGGCTGAAGAGCAGTGAAAGGTAACGCTGGAGGCCAGCAGTGGGTGGGACAGGGAATGGGGTTTGGGGTCTGTGGCTCACGATACGGAGTCCTTGTTCCTTGATTCCCATGAGGCTCTCTGCTCTGCCCTGGGAGCGCCTCTGCAGCCCTCTCCCCTCCCACCTGCATGGAGGGCCCTCCGGGTGTGGGCGTGTCCCCTGACCCCGGCTGGGTCTCTTCCGGCAGCTGGGAAGGGGCTGGTGGAGGCCGCTCACTTCTGCTACCTCATGGCTCACGTGCCCTTCGGCTACTACACCGTGAAGACAGACCCCCTGGCCTTGCTGGGAAGTAGCCACAGGTATGCGAGGGGCGGGCAGTGGGAAGAACGTCTTCCGGGGATCGGTTTCATGGACCCATTTTTCCCTTGTCTCGTGTGAATTTCAGCTACTGCTGATGGTTTTCAGCAGAGGGAGGCTCTGGGCTGGAACATGCCTGGAGAGTTGCCGCGTCGCACCGCCAGGGGTCCTCAGGCCCAGGCCTGGCTCCTGGAAGCTGTGAGCGGGAGCCCGCCGGTTGAAGTGTGCCTCGCTGGCCACTAGGTGGCGCCCTGGCTCCATGACCGGAGACGGACTCTTGGAAAATGCTAATGTGAGTGCAGTGGCTGGAGGCTTAGGCAGCCCTGGACCTGTTTTCAGAGCCCGCCTTGGGCAAAACCCGAAAGTGGAAGAAGTTTGTGTTTCACCCCGACACCTTACTCTGACCTGGCACACAAGCTCCTCAGAGTCAGGCCTATGACTTATTCCCTGCTGGCTGATAACATTAGACTCTTCACACAGAAGGACCTTAATAAGCCCTTAGTCAATGAACAAATGGATGAAAAGACCAATTTGTTCTCTAGACATCCTCCACCTTCTGGATCTCTCTTTCTCTCTCCCTGTGATCGTTAGGATTTCCTAAGCTCTGACATTGTGCCAGCCGTTTTATTTGCACTATTTCCTCTAATCATTACACTTTTACCCTGTGAAGAAAGTATATTTTTGCTCTTCCCTTCATAGAGAAGAGTGGAGAGGGAAATGGCAACCCACTCCAGTATTCTTTCCTGGAGAATTCCATGCACAGAGGAGCCTGGCCGGCAGCAGTCCATGGTCACACAGAGTTGGGCACAACCGGAGTGACTAAGCCAGCAGCATAGAGAAGGGAGGTCGGGGCACAGAGAGGTGAAGCGACTTGCCCGAGAGAATACCGCTAGTGCGGATTCGGGGTGGACTTCGGAATCCAGACGGCCAGGCTTTTCTTTGTAGAAACGCATCTTCTCATGGCCTGTGTGTCAAGGTCAGGGACGCTGATAGCGCCTCGTTAGCTTGTCAGTGAAGCCCATCTAGGCCAAATGTGACAAATAAAATGGGTGAAGCAGCGTCCCCAACACTTTGGACACCAGGGACTGGTTTCGTGGAAGACAACGTTTCCACAGATTGAGGTTGGTGAGAAAAAAAAAAAGCCCTGTATGGTTTACTTTAGGGATGATTCACGTGTATTCCATTTATTGTGTCCTTTATTTCTGTTATTATCACATCAGCTCCACCTTGGATCATCCAACCTTGGATCCTGGAGGTTGGGGACCCCGGGGTTAAGGTATCTCCTTCCCGAGTATTTGCGTGAGGATGTTTCTGGAGATACAGCCCTGACCCCAGGGGTAGCCCTGATGATTGTGATTTCACGCCTCGTGGAAGCTGTTTTGGGGACTCCTGGGGACTCTGAGGGCCACTCAGATCACGTTTACTCAGTCTGCTTTCTTACCGGAAGGAGCATCCAATGTAGGGACTCTCATTGGACTTTTGGCTCCGCAGTGTTACCCTCTCTCTGCCCAGCCTTCTTGCTTCCATGTCCCCGGGCTGTCATGTGGCCTCCTCTTCCCGGCTCTTCTGCTCCGGCTGGGTGGCTTCTCCCAGACGCCCACTCTGGGCTCTCAGAGCACTGGGGCCGTTGTTCAGCATGCTTATGGGGAGGACACAGTGCCCCACCGAGCTGGCCGTGAGAGCAGCTGGCCTTAAGTGACCCTCCACCAAAGATGGCGGGAGCCCTCTACTCCCTGCCGTCTCCCCGCCCCTTGCCTCCGCCTCCCCCAGAGCCTTTGGGAGCACAGATTCCCCTTCTTCCCTGGAGTGGCCCCAGGGATCAGCCCAGGACAGAAGCTCGGCTGTGAATGGATGCAGCTGGTGTTTGGCTAAGAGGAGTGAAATCTGTCCCCACCCCTCGCGACCTCAATCTCTTGTATTGTTATTTCCCTGGCTTTAGTCAAGAGTTTTTGAAATTTGCAACAACTGAGGCGATCCAGAGGACGGAAATCTTCGAGTACTGTCAGATGCTGGGCCGCCCCCAGTCCTTCATCCCTTCTTTCCAGGTAACTGAGCCCTCCGGCAGCCACCGCCTTTCCTGCATCCAAAGGCTGTGGGCGGCTGGATTCTCAGCCTGACTCTCTGGCACATCGTGGCTGGGGGGTGAAGCAGCGCCCCAACACTTTGGACACCAGGGACTGGTTTCGTGGAAGACAACGTTTCCACAGATTGAGGTTGGTGAGAAAAAAAGCCCTGTATGGTTTACTTTAGGGATGATTCACGTGTATTCCATTTATTGTGTCCTTTATTTCTGTTATTATCACATCAGCTCCACCTTGGATCATCCAACCTTGGATCCTGGAGGTTGGGGACCCCGGGGTTAAGGTATCTCCTTCCCGAGTATTTGCGTGAGGATGTTTCTGGAGATACAGCCCTGACCCCAGGGGTAGCCCTGATGATTGTGATTTCACGCCTCGTGGAAGCTGTTTTGGGGACTCCTGGGGACTCTGAGGGCCACTCAGATCACGTTTACTCAGTCTGCTTTCTTACCGGAAGGAGCATCCAATGTAGGGACTCTCATTGGACTTTTGGCTCCGCAGTGTTACCCTCTCTCTGCCCAGCCTTCTTGCTTCCATGTCCCCGGGCTGTCATGTGGCCTCCTCTTCCCGGCTCTTCTGCTCCGGCTGGGTGGCTTCTCCCAGACGCCCACTCTGGGCTCTCAGAGCACTGGGGCCGTTGTTCAGCATGCTTATGGGGAGGACACAGTGCCCCACCGAGCTGGCCGTGAGAGCAGCTGGCCTTAAGTGACCCTCCACCAAAGATGGCGGGAGCCCTCTACTCCCTGCCGTCTCCCCGCCCCTTGCCTCCGCCTCCCCCAGAGCCTTTGGGAGCACAGATTCCCCTTCTTCCCTGGAGTGGCCCCAGGGATCAGCCCAGGACAGAAGCTCGGCTGTGAATGGATGCAGCTGGTGTTTGGCTAAGAGGAGTGAAATCTGTCCCCACCCCTCGCGACCTCAATCTCTTGTATTGTTATTTCCCTGGCTTTAGTCAAGAGTTTTTGAAATTTGCAACAACTGAGGCGATCCAGAGGACGGAAATCTTCGAGTACTGTCAGATGCTGGGCCGCCCCCAGTCCTTCATCCCTTCTTTCCAGGTAACTGAGCCCTCCGGCAGCCACCGCCTTTCCTGCATCCAAAGGCTGTGGGCGGCTGGATTCTCAGCCTGACTCTCTGGCACATCGTGGCTGGGCAGAGTCATCCACTGGACTTTTCCTCTTGAGCTGGACTGTGGGAAGGGTGAGGATTTTTTCGAGGTCCCCTCAAGGTTTGCATTTTATGATAGGAAAGCAAAACACTGCAGCAGCCTCTGTGCTGGGGGCTCCTGCCTCCCTCCTGACAAATGAGAATCAGGCAGGCGTCCCTGGGCCCCCACCTACCATCTGCGTCTCCTTCTGCTCTTGTATCTCCTGACTAGAGATCTTCTCCATCTTCTCAGCTCCTTGATCATCCTGCCAGGAGTGGCCCCATGGGGGGCTGCTCACCATTCTCCCTCTGCTCTGACCTGCCTTCTCTTTTGGATGCCTGAGCCTTTAACTCTGGAATTCCTCCCTGTTCTGCCTTTGGCCCCGCCCTTCTTTCTTCCCGGAGGGCTGTCGATGGGCAGGCAGCATCCACATCCAGGTTCTGACCTCTTAGCCTCTCTGCTGGATGCCCTTAAATCCACAATGATTCCTTCACTGCCTGTGGTCACACACACACACACACACAGCCTTCGTTTTACCAAAGACCCATCTTCTTTAGGCCAGCTCTGCCCGACCAGCAGCTTTGGGTCCAGGCAGGCCTTCCTGTGGACGGATAGCCGTGAGATTAGCTGTTTGTTTGTGTTTTTTAAAATATTTATTTATTTATTTATTTTGGGGGCAGGGAGGGGTGGGGTGAGGCGGGAGGGAGTGGACGGGTGAGCCGCTTCTATTGGTCTTTCATTTGTCCATTTTCATCCGTCTTTGTTCTTTGGCTCTTGGGTCCCATCGCGGTGGCCTCTGTCGTTGCAGAGCACCGGCTCTGGGCACACGTGCTCCAGAGCTCCGGCTCGGTAATTGGACAGGCGAAATCCCCCCCATTGATTATTTCCCTGGCTTTAGTCAAGAGTTTTGAAATTTGCAACAACTGAGGCGATCCAGAGGACGGAAATCTTCGAGTACTGTCAGATGCTGGGCCGCCCCCAGTCCTTCATCCCTTCTTTCCAGGTAACTGAGCCCTCCGGCAGCCACCGCCTTTCCTGCATCCAAAGGCTGTGGGCGGCTGGATTCTCAGCCTGATTCTCTGGCACATCGTGGCTGGGCAGAGTCATCCACTGGACTTTTCCTCTTGAGCTGGACTGTGGGAAGGGTGAGGATTTTTTCGAGGTCCCCTCAAGGTTTGCATTTTATGATAGGAAAGCAAAACACTGCAGCAGCCTCTGTGCTGGGGGCTCCTGCCTCCCTCCTGACAAATGAGAATCAGGCAGGCGTCCCTGGGCCCCCACCTACCATCTGCGTCTCCTTCTGCTCTTGTATCTCCTGAAGAGAGATCTTCTCCATCTTCTCAGCTCCTTGATCATCCTGCCAGGAGTGGCCCCATGGGGGGCTGCTCACCATTCTCCCTCTGCTCTGACCTGCCTTCTCTTTTGGATGCCTGAGCCTTTAACTCTGGAATTCCTCCCTGTTCTGCCTTTGGCCCCGCCCTTCTTTCTTCCCGGAGGGCTGTCGATGGGCAGGCAGCATCCACATCCAGGTTCTGACCTCTTAGCCTCTCTGCTGGATGCCCTTAAATCCACAATGATTCCTTCACTGCCTGTGGTCACACACACACACACACACAGCCTTCGTTTTACCAAAGACCCATCTTCTTTAGGCCAGCTCTGCCCGACCAGCAGCTTTGGGTCCAGGCAGGCCTTCCTGTGGACGGATAGCCGTGAGATTAGCTGTTTGTTTGTGTTTTTTAAAATATTTATTTATTTATTTATTTTGGGGCGGCAGGGAGGGGGTGGGGTGAGGCGGGGAGGGAGTGGACGGGTGAGCCGCTTCTATTGGTCTTTCATTTGTCCATTTTCATCCGTCTTTGTTCTTTGGCTCCTGTGGGCCTCCCATCGCGGTGGCCTCTGTCGTCGCAGAGCACCGGCTCTGGGCACACGTGCTCCAGAGCTCCGGCTCAGTAATTGGACACATCGGTCCAGCCGCTCCGCGGTACGTGGGATCTTCCCAGGCCAGGGCTCGAACCGGCGCCCCTTGCACTGCAAGGCGGTGTCCTTACCCACTGGACCACCAGGGAAGCCCAGAGATTAGCTGTTTTAAGGGAAAGCATTCTACGCACCTGGCACTGTGCTGTGATACCATGAATGATTTCTCATTCTGTGCGGGAGGCATGCTTACCCTCTTCTTGCAATTATAAGACATGGCTCACGTCTCTTGGGTACCATTTGGTCTAAGGACTTTGCCTGGAGTATCTCATTGGGTCTTTCTAGTGACCAAGGGGTAGATGGCAGTACTGTCTTATACGAGCGTGAGGAAACCAAGGTGCAGACAGGAGGTGGGGTAACTAGCTCCCTGTTCCCCACGCAGCGTGGAGCTGTGGTTTGAACTCGGGTCTGTCCGTTTCCCCGCCCCCTCATGCTCCATCCTTCACTCATGTGTCTCTGCACCCTCATCTTTATCCATCTGTACTCTCCCTAAGGCTTGAAGCCTCTTCCACTGCAGTCATTTTTTCCTTCTTTTATCTGTGCCCCTGGCACCTGGTCCTGTGCCCCACAAAAGACCAGGTTTCCCAGAGATGCAGGCTGCCTGATAGGAAGTAGAGAGGCTGCTGCATTTCCGTGGTGACCACCACCTGTAGAGAGTCAGCTGATTTGTGCCCTCGACCCCTTTCTCTGTAATAACGGAACTGCAGGCTGGATTTGGAGCTGTGCCCATCCACAGATAGAAGGCCCCAGATGGCACAAGGCCCTCTTTCCTAGTTGGACCCAGAGTTAGAGGAAGCTGGCAGTCCTCTGACTTCCAAGAAGTCTTATCTCCGCCTCTCTCTTCCTGGCCCAGCTCGGCTGGCCTCATCACTGGCCCCGCTCCTCTTTGCAGGTGTATAAGCTCCTTTACGCTTCCCGTCTGGCAGATTACGGCCTCACGTCCCAGGCCTTGCATTACTGCGAAGCCGTTGGCACGGCCCTCCTGAGCCAGGGAGAGAGCAGTCACCCTGTGCTATTAGTGGAACTCATCAAGGTGAGTTTCTCAAAGGGTTCTCTGCAGGTGTGTTATCTTCCGTGTTCAGAGAAAGCTATTGTGAGGTGGTGCAGACGCCCCGTTTCATCTTCTTTGAACATGCTATAAAATTGGAGCCTGGGGCTGTCTTTGACCACATGTGCATGCCCAGATGTGATAAGCAGAAGCCTGACACTGCATAAAGAAGGATGCTGGGGGTGGGAGGAGTGGAGGCGGGGGAGGTGGGTTTGAAAGAGGGAGACTGGAAACCAGGCATGTGCTGTGCAAGGAATTCATTCTTGCTTCTGCCTTTTTTGGCACAGGAAGAATACTGCATGTGATGGCGGACCATTCTAATGATAAAAGCTGGGCTTAGAAAATATATGTTAGTGATTAAAACAGGAAATGATCCTTATTAAAATGCTTTTAAATGCATGGAATATTTTATCACATGTGAGATACATTCAAAAAGAGAAAACAAAAACATCAACTTTTAGTTCCCGGGAAAGAAAACAATCAGGCAAATAGTTGTTCCAATTAATTGAAGAAAAATCCATTAGCTGCTAGTAAAAAAGGCAGCCTACCGTCGATTTTTGTTTTGCTTTAAATGAGGCCCCAGTGTTGGATTCTGTAGGCAACAAAATTTGTGCTCCTGAGCACCCTTCATGGCAAATGTCTGCCCAACAGAATGATGACTGTAGGGAGCTCAGAACCCAGAAGGTGGAGGAGGAAAATTTGGGGACTTAATGATGGAGTGTTGTTCAGTTGCTAAGTTGTGTCTGACTGTGACCCCATGGACTGAGGCCTGCCGGGCTCCTCTGTCCATGGAATTCTCCAGGGAAGAATACGGGAGTGGGTTGCCATTTCTTTCTTCAGGGGATCTTCCCAACCCAGCAATCAAGCCCACTCCTGCAATGGCAGGCAGATTCTTTACCACTTGAGCCACCAAGAACAATGGAACAGTCTTGCAATTTAAGCAATCCCCTGACCAGCAGCAAGGGCATCGCCTTGTAGGGAGCTTGTCAGAAATGCAGAACCTCAGGCCCCACAGACTTCTAGGAATTAGCATTTTAACAAGGTCCCATGGTGCCTACCGGCCCTGAAGTTTGAGAAGCCCTGCTCCCGAGGACAGCTTTGCAGAGACATAGAGCAGAGTAGCAGTGTCTCCACATATTTTATTTACTATCTAACACCAGGATGATTTTCTCGATGGCTCAGATGGTAAAGAATCTACTTGCAATGTGGGGGACCCAGGTTCTATCCCTGGGTCAGGAAGTTCCCCTGGAGAAAGGAATGGCGACCCACTCCAGGACTCTTGCCTGGAGAATGCCGTGGACAGAGGAGGCTGGTCGGCTGTAGTTCATGGGGTCGCGAAGAGGCTATCATGACTGAGCGACTCATACTTTCAACACCAGGAGGGTTTAACCATTTACGCTGCGATTCACGGACTATTTTCTGCTACATTTGCTATCTGGCAGTTCTTCTTTGTAATCATGTTAACAAGGGAGCGAAGGCTTCCTGTCTTCTTTTTCTTGTGGCTTCTCCCCATGGTCTGTTTTGCCTTCGTCTCTCTCTGACTGGCTGCAAACCGGGCACAGCTGGCGGACAGACTGAAGCTGTCAGATCCTCTGGTTTTGGAACGCCACCGCCACCAACGAGACAGGGACCTGGAGCCCAGCTGGCTGGTGCACCTTCGGGAGCATCGCAGGGAGCTGCAGGTGAGTGGGGGGGCGGTCATCCGGATGGGCCTCTGCTTCCCTCTTGGCTCCTCTAGACACAGAGTAGGCGGGCACCGACCTCGGCAAGTCCCCAACACCGTGGAGGGCCATGGGGTGCCCCCTGTCCCCCAGGAAGCACAGTGTGACGGGGGAGGGGGAACACTCTGCCTCCCCGCCCCCTGCTGACCCCGTCCTCTCCTGAGTGGAGACCTTTTCCCGTGTTCGCATATGAAACAGGGGGGCCCTCGCCCGCGTCTCCCGGTCACCCTTTTCTGTGGTCGCAGAAAATACATCTTATGACTATCAAAGCTTCCGTCTCTTTCTGTGAGGAACAGTGGCTCGCAGTGGCCCTGTGTCACTTTCATGTAATGTAGGGCAATTGCTTAAAAGACTTCCGGGCCTTTCCTTTTGTGTTGTTCTGACAATGGCGAAAGCGGCTGGTAGTAATTGTCACAGTAATTGGAACAGGGCCTCCTCCATTTTCTTTCTGCCTCTGTCTCGGCCAAAGGGCAGGTGGATTTGTCTTAGACGCACGCGACCCTTGCTTCCTGCATGGGCGGTGGGCTCTGGGGCCCACGGTTTCGTCCCCGCCTCCTGCCCCTTCCTCTGGGAGAGGAGGACGCCCCGCTCTTTCTGAACAGAGCTGCGAAGGAGGAGGGGCCGAGGCCCCCCCCTGCTCCGCCCCACTCCACAGCCCCCGCGGTCACCTGAGGCTCCCTCGCCTCGTCGCTGTTGAAGTTTCTTCTTGACTGTTCATTGTTTATGGTTTTCTTTGTGTCACTTAAGAGGGTTTTACTTTATCTTTATAGCAAAAGGGAGCAGAAGATGTTGGGGATCTTCACTCTGCTCACTCAGGAATTTCAGGAGCCAGAGAAACTACAGGTATCTACGCCAGTGCACTGAGTGTATGAATAGCTGATTCTTGGGATCTGATGACAGGAGATAACCTAACAAAGAACTCTCCCCCTTTCCTGCCTGGAGGGCCTTCTTTGCCCATGTCAATCTGACCCGTGGTCCGTCCTCACGTGGCCCAGCCGGCCACAGGCTTCCCCGGTCCTTCGGCTCCTGCACTGTTAGAGTGTTTGCTTCACATTCAGGTTGTGTTGTGCTGGGTGGTTATACAGTTGCTTCCCTTGTGTCGGACTATCTCCCCAGCTGGATATGTTGCTTTATGCCTGGGGTGGTGGATTACCTGTCTTTCATGGTAGTGGTAGGGGCATTAGAAGCACCCATGGTATTTGAACATCAGTTGCTGCATATGTGAAATAGGCTGCAGAGTGTTTTCAGCAGGTCCCTCCTTTTGCCTCAGGATGCCTCAAGTGTTGGGACAGGCAGGCATTATTACCCCAGCTAATTCCTAGCCCTTTTCCCAAACAGCACTCACTGGTGGGGTCACAGTGGGGCCTCATGGCTTTACTTCCGGCTGGTTCCCAGCCCTTTGTGCCTCCTTTAGGGATAATTGAGGGGATGGCAAGGAAGGGCGGGCTGTGGTCTCTGTTTCCCAGCTTTGCTGCTGGGCCCCAGCATCTATGAGGGGGAAGGGCTGCTGGGGCGCAGGCCGCGTGCTCCCGAGTGGTCACTTCTGGGAAACAGCCACGTCTGCTGTCGCCCATTCGAGCAGGTGGGTGGGTCCACCTCACCGTTCCCATAACACTGGACCAGCCATTGTCCACATCTACACCTTGGTTTGGATCATCAGCAACACAGCGGCCCAGAGAGAATACCTCAAAGGTCCCTTGCCAGGCCAAGACTCTGTTTCTTTCAAAGCAAAGCCGTCCTCTCAGTAGGGTGTTAAGTGGAAACTTTCTAAGTTTCGAGTACCCAAGTTCCTGGTTCTCGTTTAGTTGCTAAGTCGCGTCCAACTCTTCTGTGATCCTCATGGACTGTAGCCCACCAGGCTTCTCTGTCCATGGGGATTTTCCAGTCAAGAATACTGGAGTGGACAGCCGTTTCCTTCTCCAAGGGATCTTCCCAGTCCAGGGATTGAACCTGCGTCTCCTGCATTGGCTGGCAGGTTCTTCACCACTGAGCTGCCAGGGAAGCCCACCCAAGTCTGTTAGGACAATGATAAAGAAGAAAGTTTATCCACTAAGAAATCCATGAAATGCTGAAAAAGCGTAGAGTGAAATGGGATGGTAATTTCTGCCCTCCCAACCCACTGGTTTAAGGCTCAGAGTTCACACAAGCTATGAGGGAAATAGTTTTGGAAACTCCTAAGTCGTCGGTGGTGGGAAGTGGTACAGTGGCTGCTGTGTTGCACTTGTTGTCAGTCCACGAGCCTGTCCCCGTCGCTGCTTTCCAAAGACTCGGCCCGCTCCTGGTGGTTAGTCCACGCAAAGGCCACATCCCAGCCCTCATTCTTCGTCTTTGTCCTGTGTCCTTAGGAAACGCTTTCCGTCGGGATCTTTCTGGAATTCAAGGCAACTCCAAAGCCCATGGGGACTGCTCAGCGCCGTGGCCCACACCGGAGCAGACGGGCCCATCCCCCCCCATCCCACAGCAGCTCGCTTTCCTCCAGCCCGGCTCCTGCCCCGTAGGCGGAGGTTCCGGGCAGATGGGGGTCCCGGGGCCTCTCTACGCAGTTCCCGAGCCCCATCTGCTGGGGACCAGTGGCAGCGAGGCAGGGACAGGAGCTCCTGCAGGAAGAGCCTGGGAGGAAGCCCAGCAGATACACCTGCCTCTCAGTAAGAGCTGCCAGCGAAGCAGCCAGCCTTGGTGGGGAGGCGTGGAGGGGAGCAAGCTGAGGGCCACACAGGGGCCAGTGCGGGATGTCGGGAGCTGGCAAAGCCCTGAGTGGCGGGTGTGAACATGATGGAGCGCTTCCTGGCGTCAGCCCTGGGCTGGGTGCTTCACGTTCATCACAAGGAGACGGCTCTCTCCCATCCCAGCCCGCCTCTCTGTTGGGACACGTGTAGCACAGCCTCCAGCATCCACTCCGGCCCTCCTCTTGGATTCCGAAGTTTCTAGAAGAGAGGCAGTAGGAGGCAAGCCCCTGTCCCCTGTGCCTCTAGGGGCATTTTAGGCCAGGTCCTCTCTCTGCAGTTGTCAGTGTCAGGGACCTTGGGTGGAGGCGCATGCTTCTGACCGGTCCTATCAGGTCTTGGATCACAGGGGCTGAGCGTCGGCGAGCCTTGCTGAGTGGTGCTGGGGAAATGCTGGACACCAAACAGAACGATCGGATCGTAGGCCTTCTAAGACGAGGCCCCATCCAAGACGGGAGACTCACACCACGGGGAAGGCTGGGAAGGTCCCTGTGAGCCCACCTGACCCGGCCCTGATGGCCTGGGTTCGGGGTGGAGGCCGGGTGAACGGCATGTCCTTTGGTGGCCGGAATTGAGAGGCTTGTGCAAATGGACTTCACATTTACGGTGATGAACTCGGGGCTATGGGCTCAGAGCCCCAGATGCTCTGCAGTCAGGAAAGCTAGCTGTGTCCTCATTGCCTTTCTTCAGGATGGAAGGGAAAGGCCCAACTTCACATTCCCTATTTCTGTTGTGTTTTGTGCCCTAGGAGAGAGCCCCGTGTCTCCAGAAACCCTGCACCATCCTGATGGGCAGAAGGTTGTTTCCAAACCGCAGGTGAGAGGAGAGAACCCCCTGATGACAGCACCCCCTCTGAACCACGAGTGTCTCCAAGGGCCCTAATTTCTCAGCCACCTGCGGGTGCCCTCCAAAGCCTTGCGGTAGCCTTCTCTCCCACATTGTGCCTTGCCTCTTCCTGTACCAGATCCAGAGAGATGGAGAAGAGATTCAGTCTTGTTCATGTTCAGTCCTGCTCACCTGTGCCTTTTACTCATTTAGCAGAAATTCCAAGAAAGAAGATCACATTGCTTAGGTTTGAATCCTTGCTCTGCTGTTAACTAGCTGTGTGACCTTATACAGGTTGCTTAACCTTTCTGTGTCTTAGTGTTCTCTTGTGTTCAGTGGGATGATGACAGCAGTACCTTCATAAACAGGATAATTGTAAGGATTAAATGACTCATTGTACACAAAATGTTTAAAATACTACTTGGTATCTAGTAGGTTCTCTAGTCATTAGTACAAAAACTAAAACTTTTTCTATATTTGCGGAAGTGTTTTTTTTGAAAGGGTATACCAATTATCATTTTCTGAGAGTGCAAATCGTACATATAACGCAAAAGGACAAATACTGTATGATTCCACTCATACAAGGCATCCAGAATAGGCAAACTGATACAGAAAGAAAGAGTAGAGGTTGTCAGGGGCCAGGGGGAGGGAGAAACGCAGAGTTAGCTTTCATTGGAACAGAGTTCCTGTTGCAGTTAATGCAAATTTCTGGAAATGGAGAGCAGCGATGGTTATACACCATCATGAATATACTAATGCACTGAAATGTACACTCCAGTGGTTAAATGGGTAAACTTTACGCGGCGTATTGGGTTGGCCAAAAAGTTTGTTCGGGTCATTTCCGTAGATTTTTCAGCCAACCGGATATATTTTTACCTGCCTCCCCGCCCCGCCCCCTGCAAAAGTAATACAGAAGGACATGGGTGTATTTTATTCCCCTCTGGTGCAACTGCTCATGATTCATCTTGAGTAAGTCAGCTGGGAAGTGAGGTCTGGGATGAGCCAGGTTCCGTGCTGTCCCCATCCCTGTCCTTTGCCTTTGGGGGTCCCTGGGCCTCTCTGTCTCCAGGCCTTGGTAGAGGTCTGGAAAGCTGATGCTCCTGGGGACTAGTAGCACAGTGGCCCGAATCCTGTGGGGTTAAGGGTCACCTGAAGATCGGGACTGGCCTCGGCTTGTCCTGAGACCTTTGGTGAGTCATTTCTCATGGCTAAGCCCTGGCTCCTTATCCTACCTAGTAAAATATGATTCCATAAGGCTATCCCCAGTGATTCAGGGAACAGGTACGTGTACATGTGCCTTTGTAAACTGTTAAGGGCGATAAAGATGTTCCTTCTCTTTTCTCTAATGCCAGGCCCCACCGATTCCCAGGGCTCGAAGCGTTTCGGAGAGTTCCACTGTCTCCGTCAAGGAGGACGAGGAGGAATCCTCCGTCGAGGCTGACAAAACATCTTCCCAGAATCCCGTCCAGAGAGAAAAGCTCGGAGACGTGAAGGAGAACACAAAGGTGGGGGGATCTTTCTGTTCCCCGACGGTGGAGGGGAGCTGGGACTCTGGGCTCTGGTGGGAATCTCCCCTCCGGCCGTGTCTCTCATACCACAGAGTGTGTGTGTGTGTGTGTGTGCATGGCGGGGGTGGTCGATCTCGCGTGTAGAGGGCGAGGCCACCTGCAGACCGCAGAGCTCCCCCTCCCCCTTCCAGAGCTCAGGGTTCGGCTGGTTCCGCTGGTTCCGCTCGAAGCCCGCCCGCAGTGCGTCCCCCTCTGGAGACGAAGACTCATCCGACAGCCCCGATTCGGAGGTAGCCTCGGTGTGCGTGGCGGGGCGGGAACGCTCCCTCCTCTCTGGGCCTTTCTGAGGAGGTGTCCTCGACTCCCAGGGGGCCGGGAGCTGGCATCACTACCCTGGTCTGGATGAAACTGGGCTTATGATGGGCGGTCATGGGGGACATCTTGGTCCAGTGAGGGGAACGGCAGATGATGAAAGGCCTGAAGAGATAGGAGGAAGAATTTTAACTCTCACGAACCAGCAGAGACATGGCTTCCTGAGCAGAGGAGTGGCGTGAAGAGCATGAGTTTGGGGGAGAGAAGACCAGCACCCGTGGAGGGTGGAGGCCACTGTGCCTGCTGCAGGAAGGTGAGGATGGACGTGCTGACCACCAGTACCACTCTCCTTTCTCCACTGAGCAGGAAACGCCCAGAGGACTGTCCCCTCCCCAGCCCAGCCCGGGTCTCTCACTAACGCCTTCCCCAGAGCCCCGGTCTCTGCCGGGTGCCAGTACCTTCTCCGGGGACACAGGTATGCCAACCTCGCGTCTCCTGGGCCAGCTGTGGTCCCGTCGGCACTCTCCAGGGGTGGGTGGAGGGGCCTGTGGGGAGTGGGGACTCCTCTGTTGTGAGCAGTGGGCACAGGCCTATTCCTTACTTCCTAGATGGGGGTGACGTCCCAGGACCAGCGTCTGGTGCGGGGACAGCTGAGGGCACGGGGAGTGGAGGCTTGTCGGGACCTGAGGTGAGCAGCGCATCTGCATGTGAACTGAACTTGCAGGAAGGCCTGACTCATGGAGAAGGTGCAGAAAACTTTATAGCAGTCTGCTTGGTCGGCCAGCACAAGGTGTCATAAACAATGCCATGTATATACCAGACTCATACCTCCTCACACTTCTGGAGGCTCGAGAGCAAAGATGGAGATGTGAGCGGGGTGGATTTCTCCTTGGTTTGTAGACGGTCATGTCCTCCCCATGGTCTTCCCTTGGTGTGTGTCTCTGTCCGAATTTCCCCTTCATATAAGAACACAAGACATAATGAGTCAGCTGACTCTAATGACCTGATTTTACTTTAATCACTTCTCTTTGTTTAAATAATTTTTATTGCATATAGTTCTTTTACAATGTTGTGCTGGTTTCTTCTGTACAGCAAAGTGCATCAGCCGTATGTATACGTATAGCCCTTCTTTTCTGGATTTCCTTCCCATTTAGACCACCGCGGAGCACCGAGTAGAGTGCCCTGAGCTGTACAGAAGTTAATCGCCTCTTTAAAGACCCTCTCTCCGAATACATTCTAAGGTGGCTGGGTTAAGACTTCAGCACAGGAAGTGTTGGGGAGAATATGAGTTGGCCCATAGCTGCTCCCTTGAGTGATGTCTAGAGAATGGGCTCGGGACCTCCCTGGCCGCCAGCGGTTAAGACCTTGTGCTTCCACAACAGGGGGTGCAGGTTCCATCCCTGGTTGAGGAGCTGACCACTCCATCCCTTTCTCCACTGAGCAGGAAACGCCCAGAGGACTGTCCCCTCCCCAGCCCAGCCCGGGTCTCTCACTAACGCCTTCCCCAGAGCCCCGGTCTCTGCCGGGTGCCAGTACCTTCTCCGGGGACACAGGTATGCCAACCTCGCGTCTCCTGGGCCAGCTGTGGTCCCGTCGGCACTCTCCAGGGGTGGGTGGAGGGGCCTGTGGGGAGTGGGGACTCCTCTGTTGTGAGCAGTGGGCACAGGCCTATTCCTTACTTCCTAGATGGGGGTGACGTCCCAGGACCAGCGTCTGGTGCGGGGACAGCTGAGGGCACGGGGAGTGGAGGCTTGTCGGGACCTGAGGTGAGCAGCGCATCTGCATGTGAACTGAACTTGCAGGAAGGCCTGACTCATGGAGAAGGTGCAGAAAACTTTATAGCAGTCTGCTTGGTCGGCCAGCACAAGGTGTCATAAACAATGCCATGTATATACCAGACTCATACCTCCTCACACTTCTGGAGGCTCGAGAGCAAAGATGGAGATGTGAGCGGGGTGGATTTCTCCTTGGTTTGTAGACGGTCATGTCCTCCCCATGGTCTTCCCTTGGTGTGTGTCTCTGTCCGAATTTCCCCTTCATATAAGAACACAAGACATAATGAGTCAGCTGACTCTAATGACCTGATTTTACTTTAATCACTTCTCTTTGTTTAAATAATTTTTATTGCATATAGTTCTTTTACAATGTTGTGCTGGTTTCTTCTGTACAGCAAAGTGCATCAGCCGTATGTATACGTATAGCCCTTCTTTTCTGGATTTCCTTCCCATTTAGACCACCGCGGAGCACCGAGTAGAGTGCCCTGAGCTGTACAGAAGTTAATCGCCTCTTTAAAGACCCTCTCTCCGAATACATTCTAAGGTGGCTGGGTTAAGACTTCAGCACAGGAAGTGTTGGGGAGAATATGAGTTGGCCCATAGCTGCTCCCTTGAGTGATGTCTAGAGAATGGGCTCGGGACCTCCCTGGCCGTCCAGCGGTTAAGACCTTGTGCTTCCACAACAGGGGGGTGCAGGTTCCATCCCTGGTTGAGGAGCTAAGATCCCACATGTCAAAAAAAAAATTGAAATAAAAAAGGGAACGTCCTCTTTCCCTGTCCTAGTAGGAGCTAGAGTTCACCAGTACGTTTTGCAAGGGTTGTGATAAAGCCTTGATGAACGGTCCACACCATTGTGGATTTCATGCCAGTTGCTAGGAAAACATTTGTATTTCTTTTGGCCTGGTGACAGCACTCTTGTAGTACTTCAGACCTTTCAGGAACTAGGAGGTTACTTTTCATGATGCCATTAATACATTTACTGTGGCCTTTTCTTCTTTTCTTCTGATGCCTCTGCAACCCGAGCCTCTCTGATGCTTCCCTAGACCCGGTGGGGCGGGGGTGGTTCTGCCCCCACGAACCATGTGTGTTTGCTCAGGATTCCCTAGGCTCTATCACACCTGCATCTCTCTTTTTAAAACAATTTTTATTGATTTGGTATTTATTTATTTAAAACGTGCTGCGTCTTTGCTGTCTCGCAGTCTTTTCTCTCATTGCGGCAAGTGGGGGCTACTCTCTTGTTGCAGTGCACGGGCTTCTCGTTGCAGTGGCTTCTCTTGTTGGAGAGCACAGGCTCTGGGCCCCCCGGGGCTCTGTAGATGTGGGCACATGGGCTGAGTGGCTTATGGAATCTTCCCAGGCCAGGAATCGAACCCCTGGCCCCTGCATTGGCAGGCAGATTCCCATCCACTGTGCTACCAGGGAAGTCCATAGCTGCATCTCTTGACCAGTTTGATGCTTGGAAGCCCTTGGCTCTAGAATCAAAGAAGTGGTGACTAAGAGGATTGTCTGTTGTTTCTCATTACAGGGTGTCTCCTCTGAGCTCTACTTAGGCTCTGGTGTTCTGCTTCCCCCAGCCCCTGTGACAGGGAGTGTTCCTCTCTACAACCCATCTCAGGTCGCCCAGGTAAGGAGGCCCTGAGGGAGAGGGATTGGGAGCCTGTGTTCTGGACAAAGGAGACCAGGTATATAACTTACTGATCGCAACTTTCCACACCTGTGTTCTGTAAGTCTCAGTTTCCTCATCTGTAAAATGGGGTGAGCAGTGACTCCCTCTCAATCAGAGCATGTACGTGAGGCGCTGGCACTCTGAAAATGGTCAGTCTGGGTCATTGTTATTAATACTGCTCATGACCTTTCCTAAGTCTTGTGACTCAAGAGAGACCATCAGTATCATTGTCGATGGTGTGGTTGCACCAGCTCAGTGTCCTGAGGGTGAGGGGATCACTGTAATCTTTGACTAGCGCTCACCTCTCTGCTTCTGCATCATCTGGGGCAGACTGCTCGCTCGAATGCATTATTGGCTTCCCTTCTTTATAAAATCGATTTTCTTCTCCTTACTTAAGAGGTGAAGGTGTTGTGTGAAAGTGAGTAATGAGAATACCACACGGGAAGCCGAAGGCTACGGAAAGGTTCTAGACTCTCAGGATGCCTAAGCTCAGTCCAGCCAGTCATCCCTGGTCAGGGGCATGCTTGAGACTATAACCTACTGCTTTTTTTTTATCTTTCTCCAGCTTTCCACGGCTACCAGCCTGAACCGGCCAAGTCGCCTAGCTCAGCGCCGCTATCCAACACAGTCCTGATGAGAAGGACCACCCATCCCAGGCTGGTCTTTCTGAAGCACGACTGTTATGTTCTAGTTACTTAGTCTCCCAGCCCCTCTGCCATGTTGGAGCCCCCAGGAGGGTTGCGCTAGCCAGGAGTAGCCTCCACTGGGTATGGAGCAGGCAAGGATCTCCCAGGATATGGCTCAGTTCAGTCTCTTAAGATTAGCTTCATTCAGTGATGGTTGAAATGACTTCATCAGGTGGAAAATCTGGGTGTAACATCAGACTGGAGGTGAGTAGCATGCCATGGCAGCAGCGTGAGGACGTGGCCATAGATCCTTGGGAAAATGAGGGCCCAAGAATCCTACTGCCGGAGTCAACAATGGCACCACTGAGCTCTGCAGCAGCAATTACTGAGGGGAGAGGCACTCAGCAATATTCTAACTTTGTTTCATTCCACAGCCTTAGTTACAGACCAATTCATGGCTCTAGTTAGCAAAAGATTTTTCAATCTTGGAAACTTGATCATCGTTTCCTGTCATCCTTCTCTCTTGGGTGACATTTCGGCAGTTTCCCTCTTGGTTTTGGTTTGTGCACATTTTTATATGTGGTTCAGATTAATTATATTTCTCTCACTTTCTTAGCTGGTCCTATTTTTTCACATTCTGGCATCTGGCTATCAAGTTAGATTGCTGTAGGCATCATATTGTCATGGTAACTACTGAACCTAATGATGCAGATGGATGGAACATCAGTGTAATAAAGGATGGAAAATGTTCCCTAAAAATTCACCCCATCCGTAAGAATGAGTGTCTGAGGCTGTTAATACTTCCCTTCCTCCCTCAGGCCTTTGCAAATGGATGTTCAGAGGGTCAGAGAAGCCAGAGGGAGGAGGGGGACATGTTGGAAATTTCCATTTCTCCTTTCAGTGCCCAGTAGGAATGATTCTTGCTGTTTGTTGGATTTATTGAAAATTGCTCCTCACCAAGAGCATTTCTTTTATATTTAATTGTACATACAGGTTTTGTACTCTAATGTACCTCAGTTCTGATGTTGATAGCGATTAAACCAGATAATTTTATGGCAGATGCTTGTCTCTGGCTGATTTTTGCAGAGGGAGAAGACTTGCTGAGTGGTCTCTTCCCTGAGGTCTTTCTCATAATGGTTTCATTGTGTGATAAGGTGTGCACAGCTGGAACAAGCCCTTAGTTACTGAAGACTGGAGGGACCGATCCTCTTAACTTCTGAGTCTCCCGTTATTTTTACAATTAAGAAAAATGAACAAACCTTGTCTCATGCAAAGAAGTTACTCCGTTAGCTAAATATTGCACACTCTGTTCTCTAAGAAATTTATTCATCTCTCAAATTAAGAAATATATGCATAAGCATTTTGCACTTAGAAGGCCCTCAGTGAGTGCTGTTTCCTTTTTTCCCAAAAGACTGTGTCCCCTTTGGTTTGGTATGCTGACACCCAGGGGCAGTATAATGTCAGTAGAAGCTAAGTTTCAGAGGCACCAGACTGTTTAGACTTGAATTCTAGCTCATCCACAGTTCATCTTGTAATCTTTATTCTTTTTTAAAAGTGTTATTTATTTGTTTATTTATTTTGGCTCTTCTGGGTTTTCACTGCTGCTGCAGGCTCTCCTCTAGTTGCAGGGAGTGGGGGCTACTCTCTAGCTGAGGTGAGCAGGCTTCTTGTTGAGGTGACTTCTCTTATTGTGGAACTCAGGTTCTGGGGCACACGGGTTTCAGTAGTTGCGACATGTGGGCTCAATAGTTGCGGCTCCGAGGCTCTAGAGCACAGACTCAATAGTTATGGCTCATGGGCTTAGTTGCTCCACAGCATGAGGGATCTTCCCGGATCAGAGATGGAACCCATGTCTCCTGCATTGGCAGGCGAACTCCTTACCACTGAGCTACCAGGGAAGCCCTCACTTTGTAATCTTGGACAGGGTTATCTAAACTGTTTTGAGTTTTACTTCCCTAATCTATAAAATGGGGATAATAATTGCTATTGTATATTGTAATATTATTATTATTACAATAGTAATACAATGCAAGAATTGAGTCAAACTCTTAAAAAAAGTACCTAGTACATGCTATGCATTATATGTGTGCGTTTCTAAAAAAGTATTAGTATACAATCTAATAAGTAAAATTGCTTTATCTTATTGCCTACCAGATTAAACTGTGGATTTTCATTCACTTAAAAAAATTTATTGGGCTTCCCTGGTGGTCCAGTGGATAGGGACACCACCTTGCAGTGCAAGGGGCACTGGTTCGATCCCTGGCCTGGGAGGATCCCATGTGCCACGGAGTGGCTGGACTGATGTGTCCAAATACCGAGCCGGAGCTCTGGAGCGCATGCACCCAGAGCCGGTGCTCTGTGACAACAGAGGCCACCGCGATGGGAGGCCCACATGGGCCAAAGAGCAAAGATGGATGAAAAGTAGGTAAGTGAAAGACCAATAGAAGTGGCCTGCGCACCCCCCTCCCTCCCCAACCCGCCCTCCCCCCCACAAAAATTTATTGAAGTCTAGTTGATTTTCAATGTTGTGTTAATTTCTAGTGTACAGCAGAGTGATTCAGTTACATATATGTGTATGTTTACACACATACATTCTTTTTCATATTCTTTTCCATTATGATTTATCACAATATATTGAATACAGTTTTCTGTGCTACACAGTAGGATTTTGTTGTTTATCCATTCTCTATATAATAGTTTTCATCTGCTAATCCCAAGATGCTAATCCATTTCTCCCTACCCACTTTCTCCTTGGCAACCACAAGTGTCTGTTCTCTATGTTTGTGAGTCTGTTTGTGTTTCATAAATAAGTTCATTTGTGTTATATTTTAGGTTTCACATATATAGGACATCATATGGTATTTGTTTTTGTCTATTTGACTTACTTCACTTAGTATGATCACCTCTAGGTCCATCCATGTCATTGAAAATGGCATTATTTCATTCTCTTTTATGACAGTGGTATCTCATCGTATATATGTACCACCTCTCCCTTCTCCATTCATTTAGGTTGTTTCCATTGTCAATACCTTGGCTATTATAAATAGTGAACACTGTGCATGAATCTTTTTGAATTATAATTTTCATGGACATATGCCCAGAAATAGAATTGCAAGATCATATGGCAACTCTAGTGCTAGGTGTTTCTTTTTTTTTTTTTTTTAATATTTATGTATTTGGCTTCTCTGGGTCTTATAGTTGCTGCTTGCAAACTCTAGTATGGCATGTGGGATCTAGTTCCCTGACCAGTGATCGAACCCAGGCTTCCTGCACTGGGAGCATGGCATCTTCACCACTGGACCACCAGGGAAGTCCCCGGTGCTAGGTTTTTTGAGGCACCTCTATACTGTTTTCCATAGTGGTTGCATCAGTTTCCATTCCCACCTACAGGGTAGGAGAGTTCCTTTTTCTCCACACCCTCTCCAGCTTTTGTTGTTCGTAGGATTTGTTTTAATGATGGCCATGCTGACCAACCATCTGATTATTTTCTAATAATTGCTGATGTTGAGCATCTTTTCATGTGCCTGCTGGCCATCTCTATGAGATTTTTCTTTCCTGAAACAGGTATGCAATGGAAAGAATAAATTAAAATAGTTTTTAATAGGTATTCTTATGACTAAGCCAGTTTCTCTCCCTGTATTCTATCCACCACCAGGGTTAGGCCATATGGCTTAGTGTCCCTGGGAACAAGGACTTTATGGGAAGTCCTACCCCACAGAAAGAAGCACTTTGAGGAGGAGACTGTGATTGCTAAGTTGCTTCAGTCGTGTCCTATTCTTTGCGACCCCGTAGTCTAGAAACTGCCAGGCTCCTTTGTCCATGGAAGAATTCTGGAAGATTCCAGGCAAGCATTGGTTGCCCACTCCAGGCAACCCACTGGAGTGGGTTGTCATTCCCTTCTCCAGGGGATCTTCCTGACCCAGGAATTGAACCCAGGTCTCCTGTACTGCAGGCAAATTCTTTACCGTCTGAGTCACCAGGGAAGTGTGAAGACCAAAGAGGAAGGCAAAGATGCCCATGTTTTCACTTCCACCACCTGTTGGGATGATTCATGGACAACCAGTGACTACAGTGTCCACAAAGCAGGCCCTGAGCTTAGTTACTTTCCAAAATTCCACCACCTGTTGGGATGAATGGACACCAGCAGGTCACTGTGCATGAATCTTTTTGAATTATAATTTTCATGGACATATGCCCAGAAATAGAATTGCAAGATCATATGGCAACTCTAGTGCTAGGTGTTTCTTTTTTTTTTTTTTTTAATATTTATGTATTTGGCTTCTCTGGGTCTTATAGTTGCTGCTTGCAAACTCTAGTATGGCATGTGGGATCTAGTTCCCTGACCAGTGATCGAACCCAGGCTTCCTGCACTGGGAGCATGGCATCTTCACCACTGGACCACCAGGGAAGTCCCCGGTGCTAGGTTTTTTGAGGCACCTCTATACTGTTTTCCATAGTGGTTGCATCAGTTTCCATTCCCACCTACAGGGTAGGAGAGTTCCTTTTTCTCCACACCCTCTCCAGCTTTTGTTGTTCGTAGGATTTGTTTTAATGATGGCCATGCTGACCAACCATCTGATTATTTTCTAATAATTGCTGATGTTGAGCATCTTTTCATGTGCCTGCTGGCCATCTCTATGAGATTTTTCTTTCCTGAAACAGGTATGCAATGGAAAGAATAAATTAAAATAGTTTTTAATAGGTATTCTTATGACTAAGCCAGTTTCTCTCCCTGTATTCTATCCACCACCAGGGTTAGGCCATATGGCTTAGTGTCCCTGGGAACAAGGACTTTATGGGAAGTCCTACCCCACAGAAAGAAGCACTTTGAGGAGGAGACTGTGATTGCTAAGTTGCTTCAGTCGTGTCCTATTCTTTGCGACCCCGTAGTCTAGAAACTGCCAGGCTCCTTTGTCCATGGAAGAATTCTGGAAGATTCCAGGCAAGCATTGGTTGCCCACTCCAGGCAACCCACTGGAGTGGGTTGTCATTCCCTTCTCCAGGGGATCTTCCTGACCCAGGAATTGAACCCAGGTCTCCTGTACTGCAGGCAAATTCTTTACCGTCTGAGTCACCAGGGAAGTGTGAAGACCAAAGAGGAAGGCAAAGATGCCCATGTTTTCACTTCCACCACCTGTTGGGATGATTCATGGACAACCAGTGACTACAGTGTCCACAAAGCAGGCCCTGAGCTTAGTTACTTTCCAGGCAAAGGAAGCAGTAGGTACAGCAGTAGACACATTTTCTGAGGGGAAGATCAGAGAGTTGTATGCAGTAGAAAGGGAGGAGGCCACGGCATTTATGCTAATCCGTGATTGGAAGCTTGGACTCCAGCAGAGTCAGGATACGTCCGTTCTTTGGTGTGTGGTTGGTTAAAACAAGTCCTGTTGTTCATTCGTCAGGAAAGAGCCTTCAGTGGAGCCCAGTCAGGGTCTGATGAACTGGGGTTACTCAGAGTTCTCAGTCGTTCATCAGCTTTTATTAATGGTGGTGATGGTGGTGAGGTTGCTGAAGGTCATGGCTGTTTTAGAGTTTTAGCAGTGAAACCCAGTTGTGGGGAAACAAAGCAAATGCAGCTGTAGGAAGAAAATAGTTTCTTCCTCCTTTATAAGGTAGAAGCTTGAGGATATAAAGCAGGCTGTGCTAGAATGACTCTGCTGGGAATGGGAAGCTGAGCACACTGGGGCTCGGGGCCTCTTTCCTCCGGACGCTGCAGGCCAAGGAGACGCTGGCTTCAACGTGGGAGCTGGAGCGTCTTGACCTGGAGATGACCATGGTCTGAGTCAGAGTCTCCAGGTCCCTGCAGCCTGGTGTATGTGGACTCTTCCAGGCAATGATGGCACGGCGTCCCAAAGGTCACAAGGGACCAGTTGTGCCCAACAGACACCAGGTAAGGAAGGGCTGGGCCAGATCAGCCTCCTACGAGGAGAGGGACTGACTGCGCCAGCCACAGGCCTTCTCTCTCATCACCATCAGCCATTTGGGGGAGAAGAAATAAACAGAAATCTCTCTCTTTTTTAAAAAAGGACGTATCCAAACACA
This sequence comes from Tragulus kanchil, assembly GCA_022376925.1. Taxonomy (NCBI): domain Eukaryota; kingdom Metazoa; phylum Chordata; class Mammalia; order Artiodactyla; family Tragulidae; genus Tragulus; species Tragulus kanchil. Next base: position 26,572,201 of record JAIOJX010000024.1, read on the forward strand.
TTGTTTAAAAAGGGAAGAGACTGAGATCTTAACTGACAAGTTTGTTTTTGCCCCTACTCCTCAATGGGGTGTGAGTTTGGAAGAAGAATAGTAATAAGAAATAAAGAGGCTATATTTTCCTTAAAAAACTGAGTGGTAATGTGCAAATTTGCAATCCTGCTATATACATATAATTTAATATTTATATGGAAACATTTAAGCCTAATGTTTAGCAATTTGGAAGAGAATAAACCGTTAAATTCCATTTAAGTGTCTTTATCACATATCACCATTCCTGCCTTCTGTCTAATCCACTTAAGTGGCTATAAAACTGCAAACAAGCCTTGCGTCCTTAGTCACCTATACATCCTCCTCTTTCAGGCCTAACTCAGGCTTCAGGTTGCTCAGGATCAAAGCCTCTGCTAGCTTTTTTTTTTTTTTTTTAACCCTAGAACTCTCCTTTCTCTTTGGTTTCTTCCTTTGAGCCACCAAGAATAGCAAGAGACTGCGTCTAACTCTTCACTAAAATCAGAATATTTTCTTCCAAGAAAAAATATGCAAAACACTCCTGCACTTGGAAAGAATAGGTGTGTAATTTGAGTCTCCCCACTCACAGGGGTTTTTCTGACACTTTCTCTGCCAAGAGAGCGGAATGTAAGTGCCTTTCCCTTCTTGTTTTTGCCATCTTAAGCTGGAAATCGCATATGGGATGGTCTGCACATGAGAGGCGATAAGGTACTTACCTGCGTTTGTCTCAAACATGACACTCCACACTACCTTCTCTCATGAAGTACTCACACCAGGCACCATTCATTCAGATCCTTCGGAAACAGTTTCTTAATGAGATTTAAAATTATTTTGAATCAGGATTCTGAGCATGTTCAACTGTTTTCATTGCAGTCTCACTAAGTAGAGGAATCTGCTTCCCATATTCTTTCTTTTTATATGTATCACCAGGAAATGGTACTTCACGGGAACTAGGTCACCCACAGTGTAACTCAAATTTGACTGACCCATGCAAACTGCTTGTTATTTTAATGTGAGGTGCTTTTCTGGCCTTTATCCAACTTAGAGCCGATCCAGTGTTCCAGTTTTAAAGACTCTCAAGAGAGAAGGATTCCATGGCTTCCCTTGAGGTTTCAGCATAGGGTTTCACACTCTCCAACATTAGAAAGCTATTCCTAGTACTTTGTGCCCAAATCACTCATGTGGCTCTTTAAGACTCTCAGCTGGTCCTCAGCAGAGATGCAAAACAGCTGCTCACCACCACCTGTGCCTGGAACGTTTCCACGTTTTGGAAGCCCATTAAATCATGTCTCAGCTTGTGAAATGAAGGCTTACAAAATGGGGTTTTCTTGATTAGAGTTGGGGATTAAACCAGCTAAATGCTTGGAATCATTTGGTAGCTATGATGACCGGACATTCTGCATTGCAGCAACAACAGAAATATATTTATTGAGTACTTGTAATAGGGGTGGAACCAGGATGCAGCAGTTAACCTGTGATTGTTCTCGCGAGATCTTGAGCGAGGTTTCCCAGTGGTCATTGCGCTAAGAGTGTGGGGAGAGGCGGCTTCGGGCCTTCCAGACCATCCAGCCTCAGGGCTGGTGGGTGAGCTGGAGAACCTGGGGACAGGCTGAGGGTGTGTCCTGAAGAGCTCCAGAGCCCTTGCCACGGCCGGGCTCAGGCCTGGAAGCAGCAGAGAATCTCTCCTCTTATCTCTGCCGTCCATGAAGGCCTCAGCAACTGGAGTAAATGGACCCGGCCTTTAAGGTAACAGCGTCTTCTCTTTTCAGCCTCTCCATTCAAATTGCAAAAACTGATCCAGCTTAGACCAGTTATCTCCCACTAGGAGGTGGCCAGAGGTCAGGCTTAAGTTGGAAGGACATTGTATTTCAGGTCCATCTCCATGGTTGGGGTTATTCTGAAAGAGAGGCGATTGTTGGGAACTGGGGATTAACCTGAGTGGTATTTTCTACCGCATTTATTTCTGTTGGTCCTATGCAAAGGACTCTCGCCAGTTTAAAGGAAAAGCCCGAGCGCTGGCTGGGTTCTGGGCCCTTGACTCCTGCTGTAATGGTGGCTGGGCAGGGTCTGCGGGCCTGGCCTAGACGGTGCTGCCAGTTGAGATAGGTGCCTTCAGCCAGACCTGGGCACTGGGCGGAAGGCCAAGACGGGCTATTCCCGGGCAGGGTAGCTGGCCTGCTTGGGAACTCCTCCACTCAGTCAGGGCCTGGACCTGGGGGAGTGAAAGTTGAAATTGAGGACCTTGCCTGTTCTCATTAGAACAGAAAATAACATTTGTTTTGGTGGAGGTTTACAGGAACGTCGTGACCCGACCTCAAGAACAAAGAATCTGACCCCAAGAAGTCTATATAACAACTAACTATACCCCTCCCTCACCTTTCCTATAAAAGGGCTTTGCTGAAAGTTTTCAAGGAGTTTGGGGTTTTTAAGGCAGAAACTGCCCATTTCCTTACATAAACCCTTTTATAAAAACCCTGCAATAGACCTTTCTTTGCTGCAAACCCTGCTGTTTTGATATTGTTTGGCCTCACTGTGGGTTGCACACATGGACTTGCATTTGATAACATGTACTCTGTGTGTGTGTGTGTGTGTGTGTGTGTGTGTGCGTGCGTGCGTGTGTGCGTGCATGTGCATGCGTGTGCTCAGCTGTGTCCTATAGAGTTGTATTGCAACACTGTATTAATGGGGAATTTGAAAACTCAAGAGAGAGTTTAAGCAATGTATCCAAGGTCAACCAGCGCATAAGGATGGAGCTGGAATTAGACTCCAGTCTCAGAATCTGGGCGTTGAGGTCCTTTGTAATTGTAAATAATATGTACAATAATTTGTTCAATTATTCATCAGATATTAATTGGATGGTGTGTCAGGCATTCCACGGCTTTCCCGACAAGATAGTCTTCACACTAAAAATACTCACGGTCTAGTGAGGGAGACAGATGCATGAACAACAAAATTACTGCCTAATGTGAGAACCGTTGTACTTAAAAATATATTCAAAGAATGTAATTACCTTGATATCCTTAATAATAAGGAGCTTCATCTATTTATATAATTTAAGAGCTAGTATGTAACATGTTCAAATTGTGCCATCTGTTGTTGGTTGAGATCAAGGTGAAGTTTATTGCTAGTGGGCGGAATGACACATTTAAACTTTTGGGCCCGAGTTTAAAGTGTCATTACACTGCTGTGGTTGGGGGTAGGAAGAAGCCTGAAGGGACAGGGGTCTTAGTGCGCCATGATGACAAGGACAAGGAGCAGTGGCCTTGGAAAGGAGGATGGCCTGACTTAGGTGTGCCAAAGTACCATCACAGAATACCTGCCTTTTCCAGGATCTTGAGGCCAAAAAAGACTGATCATTGCAGTGCAACTCTCTTAGGAAAGGGTCTAGGGTGAGGAGAGTGTGTGTCTTTTCACCTTTTCTCTCATCTAGACTTTTGTTTCCTCGGCAAAATGACCACTTGTTTGAAAGACAGCCTTCCCATTAAGCATCTTCCAAGTGGCTGATACTATGTAGCTATTCATGAAGTTCAATTTGTCAGAATAGGCTATGACAGATCCTAGGTCAGTAAATCCAGTCTTAATGGCTAGAAAACTGTAGCTAGCTTGTTATGTTTCCCCAGTCTGGCTTCTTAGACATCTGGACTTATAATACTTATCTCTGAGTTCTAAGAGCCCATTTTGAAACATAAAGAATGATCACTGTTTTGTCTGGTGGTGTTTTTTTTTTTTTTTTAAACTCTCCTTGTGTTCTACAATCATGATTGGGGACCTCCCTGTCCTGGAGTAGACATAATTTGAGTTTGGGGCTGCAAGATTTTGTTCCTAATACTTCTCTGAGTATCTGGACAAAAACTCATGAGCTGAGAACAAATCAGAACCTTACACTCATGACGTTTTCATGTAATTTTTCAGCTGCTTCTCCTTGAAGAACAAACCAGCCCCAACCTCACAGATGGTGTTTGTCGTTCTGATAATGTACCTCAGTTACTATCTCAAGCTGGGATCCAGCTGCACTTACTTGCTTTGTGAAACAGGTACTTGAACAACAAGCTGTAGATACACTGACATTTGCTAAATCAGATTAGTTTTAAAATGTATTGGAGTGGCTTGCAATTTGAAGGTAATTGATGTGAAAACCCTAAAATAAAAAAAAAAAAGGTTTGCAAAGAAAATGATCACTTTAAATGAATCACTCAGTTGATTGAGGCCAACTTTGTGGTCTTGGGGAAGATACCACAATGAAAGAAGACTTCTGGTTCTTGGCTCACATCTCCCACTGGCTAAACTGGTGATTTTAAGTAAATTAACTGAATTTCTCAGTGTTCCCAAACTTCTTAGCTAAAAACTAGGATTTTTTTTCATTCAACAAAGAAATCAGAACCTCTCATGGGATGGACAGGTGAAAACAAGGATTAGCTCAAAGAGCTCATGGGCAGGATGGGAAATCAAATGAACTAGTATATTTCAAGACAGCTGTTGCTCGAGGCTAGCAATGTACTGCAGGGGCTCCTGATGCGGCCTACCAGGGAAGGAGGTGAGTGGAAGGTACCCAAGAAGATAACTTTATTGATAAAAGACCATGGCCTGGAGAGGTTAGTCAGTTGTCCTGTGTGTGTTTGGGCTCACTTGTGCCTGACTCCTTGCGACTCTTTGCATGGACTGTAGTCCACCAGGCTCCTCTGTCCGTGGGATTTTGGGATTTCCCCCAGAAGAATACTAGAGTGGGTTGCTACTTTCTCCTTCAGGGGGTCTTCCCAACCCAGCAATTGAATTCCTGACTACTGTGTCTCTTGCATAGCAGGGAGATTCTCTACCATTAACGCCACTTGAAAAGTGAAGGTGAAGTTACCCAGTCATGTCTGATTCTTTGCAACCTATGGAATTCTCCAGGCAAGAATACTGGAGTGGGTAGCCTTTCCCATCTCCAGAGGATGTTCCCAAACCAGGAATGGAATCCAGGTCTCCCATACTGCAGGTGGATTCTTTACTCTCTGAGCCACCAGGGAAGCCCAAGAATACGGGAGTGTGTATCCTATCCCTTCTGCAGGCGATCTTCCTGACCCAGGGATTGAACCGAGGTCTCCTGCATTGCAGGCAGATTCTTTTACCAGCTGAGCTACAAAGGCATCCCAGTGCCACTTAAGAAGCCCTTAATTTGATTCCAGGCTGATGGCCTTTTCCTTTGAATATGAGAACATAATTTAAAACATAAAGCTTTTCTATTACTACATTAAGAGTGTGTTTATAGTAATAGAAACATCAATAATAATAACTAAGATTTGGTGCTAAGCATTGTTTCCAGAGTTGACGTGTTTACATTCGTTAAATTCTCTTAACGTAAATGGTATTTTGAAGAAATTAAGCATGGGGTCTCAAAGAGTCAGACACGACTGAAATGACTTAGTGCGTGCACACACACACACACACACACATGTGCGCACGTGCAGAGTTCAGATAACATGCACAGCCCTGCACAGCTAATGGTGGAGCTGGGAAGGCATTGTGCTAGATGCTTTTTGTATGTTGCCTTCTTTAGTTTTTAAGATGACTCAAGCCAGGTGGCTTTATTTAGCCTCCCTTCACAGTTCAGAAAATGAAGGCACCGAGAGTTAACTTCCCCAAGTTCACACAGTATTTTGAGAGGGATGGGTTTAAACCGATGCAGTCTGGCCCCATAGTCTAGACCCTTACGTTCTGTTTACTTAAAGTGGTTGAATCTGTTCTGCAAACTTGAGCAAGACCACTGAGCCTTATTCCCAGCTGACACTGCTGTCGCTTCTAGGTTGAATCTCTGTTCCTCAGTTTCTCATCTGTAACTGAGGAGCATTACTCATGATCTTAAGTGTTCAGGCATAGAGTGTTCAGGCATAGGTCTATTTTTTCCATTAGACTTCTCAGGGGCAGAGCTGATATAACTTACATTATGTTTCCAGCACCTTTCACAGTATCTATGCCTAGTAAAGGCTCAGTATTCAAAGTAGACCTAACTGAATAATTTCGCATTGTGAGGACTTGTAAACTGTTTGCAAGAAAATGTTCACAGGGCTTCTGTGGTGGTCCAGTGGGTATGGACACTGTCTTGCAGTGTAGGGGGCACTGGTTAGATCCCTGGCCTGGGAAGATCCTGCGTGCCGTGGAGCAGCTGGACCGATATGTCCAATTACTGCGCCGGAGCTCCGGAGCGCATGCGCCCAGAGCTGGTGCTCTGCAACGAGACAGGCCACTGCGATGCGAGGCCCACACAGGCCAAAGAACAAACAGAGAAGTGAAAGACCATAGAAGTGGCCAAAAAAAAGAAAATGTTGACGAATTATTTCTGGCTTAGAGGTTACCATGCTGGGTCGTCGTATTGTTAGAATCTGATCCATCTCCAGGAAGATCCCCTGGAAAAAGAATGGCTACGCACTCCAGTGCTCTTGCCTGCAGAATCCCACAGACAGAGGAGCCTGGTGGGCTACAGTCCATGGGGTCTCAAAGAGTCGGACACGACTGAGCCACTAATACTCAGTGCACTGTTAGGAGCTGAGACAGGTCTCAGCATATAGAAAACACTAAAAAATCTCCATGAATAGATGATGACTTAGTAAGGGTGGATAGGGGTGCACCTAAGAAATATGGCAAGTTTTGGGAACTGTCCATGGGAGAGGTGACAGAGATGCTGGGAGGGGAACCAGGCTCTTTGCAGAGACCCCAGCAGGCAGCCGTCGTGGCAGCTGATGGAAGGGACGTGCCCGCTTGAGGTCAAGGCAAGTGGTAATCTGCACTGACAGCTGCTCCTCTGACCTTCAGGGGCGCATGTTTCTGGCAGAAGCATTTCTTGGTTTTAGAAGGCACTCCCCGCCCCCGCCCTGCCCCGCCCTTACAACCTGTGTAATTGCTATTGGAATACTTTGCCCTGGACATGTCTTAAGTAGGTCAAATTTTATACCAAGGGCTTTAATTTAACGCTGCCTTTGCCATTCTAAGAACCACCCCTCTACTCTTGGCAATGCCAGGTAACGCTCACATTTTCTATACATGGCAGCAGCCTGACCCAGAGCTTGCTTTTTGCATTCTTTCGCGCAGTGGGGTAGGGATGGGAGCCAGGCGGAAGGAGACGCACATGTCAGGAAATCATCTAGATGCTTCTAGGAAGGAAAACCTGTCTCTAAGTTGCCCTGCTCCAAGTGCTGCCTGGAAGGAGATGGCTTGGCTAATTGCAGGATCCCAGGCTTTGTGTTTAGTTAAATTACATAGTCTTGCTCTCTGTGGGTTTTCCAATTACTGCGCCGGAGCTCCGAGCGCATGTGCCCAGAGCTGGTGCTCCGCAACGAGACAGGCCACTGTAATGAGAGGCCCACACATGCCAAAGAATAAACAGAGAAGTGAAAGACCATAGAAGTGGCCAAAAAAGAAAATGTTGACGAATTATTTCTGGCTTAGAGGTTACCATGCTGGGTCGTCGTATTGTTAGAATCTGATCCATCTCCAGGAAGATCCCCTGGAAAAAGAATGGCTACGCACTCCAGTGCTCTTGCCTGCAGAATCCCACAGACAGAGGAGCCTGGTGGGCTACAGTCCATGGGGTCTCAAAGAGTCGGACACGACTGAGCCACTAATACTCAGTGCACTGTTAGGAGCTGAGACAGGTCTCAGCATATAGAAAACACTAAAAAATCTCCATGAATAGATGATGACTTAGTAAGGGTGGATAGGGGTGCACCTAAGAAATATGGCAAGTTTTGGGAACTGTCCATGGGAGAGGTGACAGAGATGCTGGGAGGGGAACCAGGCTCTTTGCAGAGACCCCAGCAGGCAGCCGTCGTGGCAGCTGATGGAAGGGACGTGCCCGCTTGAGGTCAAGGCAAGTGGTAATCTGCACTGACAGCTGCTCCTCTGACCTTCAGGGGCGCATGTTTCTGGCAGAAGCATTTCTTGGTTTTAGAAGGCACTCCCCGCCCCCGCCCTGCCCCGCCCTTACAACCTGTGTAATTGCTATTGGAATACTTTGCCCTGGACATGTCTTAAGTAGGTCAAATTTTATACCAAGGGCTTTAATTTAACGCTGCCTTTGCCATTCTAAGAACCACCCCTCTACTCTTGGCAATGCCAGGTAACGCTCACATTTTCTATACATGGCAGCAGCCTGACCCAGAGCTTGCTTTTTGCATTCTTTCGCGCAGTGGGGTAGGGATGGGAGCCAGGCGGAAGGAGACGCACATGTCAGGAGAATCATCTAGATGCTTCTAGGAAGAAAAGCCTGTCTCTAAGTTGCCCTGCTCCAAGTGCTGCCTGGAAGGAGATGGCTTGGCTAATTGCAGGATCCCAGGCTTTGTGTTTAGTTAAATTACATAGTCTTGCTCTCTGTGGGTTTTACAAAAAAGCCACCTTTTTATTATCTGCCTTTCATCAAGTGGAACACGCCCCTAGAGTTACACCCTGCCTCTCCCCTCCATGCCACCCCAATAATGAGAAGGAAGCCATCTGCCAAGAAAATAAACAATATAAAAATTACACAAATACATAATCCCCAACCCAGAAGGAAAGGAGCAGCTGCCACCTGGTCCAAACAGAAAACAGTTTAATATTTATCCAGAAGAGAAGGGTCCCCAGCAGGCCGTAATTCCTCTTTGGGGTGGGGGCGGATGAGGAGAGGCCAGGGATGGAAATCACCTCCAAGGTCAGGGTCCAAGCAGGGACAAGGTGGGAGTCAGTTCATTAAGCTCAGTGTTGCTGTCCCCTGTCATGGCGTACATTCAGGAGGCACCTGGGGAGGCCATCAATCTGTCGCGGGAAAGGGATTGGAGGGGGGAGAAAGGAGGCAATTGGAAATGAGTGTCACTGGGGACGTTTCCTCCAGCTGGAAGTGTTGCTTCAGAAATATGGAGCAGAGCCATCCCCAAGGTGAGGTAAACGGGGCTTTTGCCCCTGGCCTTGGGGTGCAGTGCCTGGAAGAGGCAAGAATTTCTGCTATCGCATTTCAGACAAGCCTGGCTCCTTGCTCCAGATCTGGTCCTGGGTCTGGATACAGTTTTACTCCCCTCCCCGAGGAAATGCATTTTCCAGTGTTTCAGTCGACTCAGGGCTTGCACTGATTTATATATAACTTGTATCTAATTCCTTAATCAAATGCTCTCCGACTGAATAGAAATGCAGTTATTAGAAACTGTGCATTGCATGGAAGTGAGGCAATCTTCCGTTTTATTGATAAATCGGGATGTTAAAACAACGCTGCCAGACGACATGGCAGTTCTTTCTAAGGAAGAGGCAGTTTACAGAGCTGTGTAAATCAGGAGTGTCCTTAACCTGTGGTTGGGGAGACATGATATGGCAAAATGTCTACCAATAACATGGAGTATTACAGCACATTACCCAGTTTATATATGCGGGCGAAGCTTCGCTTCTCGTGCCGTGTTCGAGAGCCAATAAAGCTTGCAAATGTGATGGGAGCCACTATTTCTGCCTCTGTGCACCTGTTTATCAGCAGCTTTTTAACACATTTGCACATATTAATGAGGTGGCATAGCCGTTCCAGAATTAGAGCAGTGGGATGTATCATGGTCTGCCTTATCGGAAGACACGCCTACGGGCAGCATCATTGCCATGGTGTGTACCATGGAAGATGGAAATTTTGGTGGATGAAGCACGAGCATGGTACCCCTCAACCCAGCTCCTCTTCCCTGTGCCCCAAGCCCAACCCCAGTTTCTCCAGCATACCTGCATGAGCCCTGGCACTGCTGTTTGCCAGTCTTCCTGCATTTTGCAACTTAGCCCTTTTGTTTCATTTTTTGTTCTTTTTCTTTAACTGAAGTATCATGGTATTATTAGTTTCAGGTGTAAAACAGTGATTCAATTTTTTTAAAAAATGTGGCCTCTTTTATTGGCTTTTTATTTATCTATTTTCATCCATCATCATTTTTTGGCCTCTGTGGGCCTCCCATCGCAGTGGCCTCTCTTGCCGCAGAGCGCTGGCTCTGGGCGCATGCGCTCCAGAGCGCTGGTTTGCCATTGGACGCACCCATCCAGCTGCTCCGTGGCACGTGGGATCTTCCTGGGCCAGGGATCGAATGGGTGCCCCCTGCATGGCAAGACAGACTCTGGACCACCAGGGAAGCCTCGACGCAGTATTTTTATACCTTATAAAATGGTCACCGTGATAAACCTAGTTGCAACCTGTTGCCATACAAAGTTATTTCAGTATTACTGGGTATATTCCCCATGCCATAGATTACATCCTGTGACTTTTTAGTTTATAACTGGAAGTCTGTACCTCTTCATTGGCTTCACCTATTTCACTCATCCTTTATCCCCTCTCCCACCCACTAGCAATCGCTGGTTTGTTCTGTCTGTAAGTCAGTGTCTGTTATGTTTTGCTTTCTTTTGTAGATTCCACATACAAGTGAAATCAGATGGTATCAGTATTTGTCTTTTTCTATGTGACTTATTTCACTTCACAAAATACCATCTAGGTCCACCCAGGTTGCTGCAAATGGCAAGACTTTTTTATGGTATTCTTTTTTATGATGACTAATATTCCATTATTTTTATCTAATAATATAATATTTTGTATCTATATCCTATCTTCTTTATCCACACTATTGATGATACTTAGGTTGCTTTCATATATTGGCTATTGTAAATAATGCTACAATGAATATTGTTGCATGATTTATGTGTCAATATGGCTTGCAAATTCTTCTTTGCTCTCTGTTTGTAAAACAATCCCTACTGTTTTAGTAGGTGCTGGCGGTGGTTTAGTCGTTAAGTCCTGTCTGACTCTTGTAAGTTCATAGACTGAACCCCACCAGGCTCCTCTGTGCATGAGATTTCCCAGGCAAGAATACTGGAGTGGGTTGCCATTTCCTTCTCCAGGGGATCTTCCTGACTCAGGGATTGAACCCACATTGCCTGCATTGTAGGCAGTCTCCTGCATTGCAGGCAGATTCTTTATCACAAAACAGTGATTCAATTTTAAAAAATGTGGCCTCTTTTATTGGCTTTTTATTTATCTATTTTCATCCATCATCATTTTTTGGCCTCTGTGGGCCTCCCATCACAGTGGCCTCTCTTGCCGCAGAGCGCTGGCTCTGGGCGCATGCGCTCCAGAGCGCTGGTTTGCCATTGGACGCACCCATCCAGCTGCTCCGTGGCACGTGGGATCTTCCTGGGCCAGGGATCGAATGGGTGCCCCCTGCATGGCAAGACAGACTCTGGACCACCAGGGAAGCCTCGACGCAGTATTTTTATACCTTATAAAATGGTCACCGTGATAAACCTAGTTGCAACCTGTTGCCATACAAAGTTATTTCAATATTACTGGGTATATTCCCCATGCCATAGATTACATCCTGTGACTTTTTAGTTTATAACTGGAAGTCTGTACCTCTTCATTGGCTTCACCTATTTCACTCATCCTTTATCCCCTCTCCCACCCACTAGCAATCGCTGGTTTGTTCTGTCTGTAAGTCAGTGTCTGTTATGTTTTGCTTTCTTTTGTAGATTCCACATACAAGTGAAATCAGATGGTATCAGTATTTGTCTTTTTCTATGTGACTTATTTCACTTCACAAAATACCATTTAGGTCCACCCAGGTTGCTGCAAATGGCAAGACTTTTTTATGGTATTTTTTTTTATGATGACTAATATTCCATTATTTTTATCTAATAATATAATATTTTGTATTATATCCTATCTTCTTTATCCACACTATTGATGATACTTAGGTTGCTTTCATATATTGGCTATTGTAAATAATGCTACAATGAATATTGTTGCATGATTTATGTGTCAATATGGCTTGCAAATTCTTTGCTCTCTGTTTGTAAAACAATCCCTACTGTTTTAGTAGGTGCTGGCGGTGGTTTAGTCGTTAAGTCCTGTCTGACTCTTGTAAGTTCATAGACTGAACCCCACCAGGCTCCTCTGTGCATGAGATTTCCCAGGCAAGAATACTGGAGTGGGTTGCCATTTCCTTCTCCAGGGGATCTTCCTGACTCAGGGATTGAACCCACATTGCCTGCATTGTAGGCAGTCTCCTGCATTGCAGGCAGATTCTTTATCACTGAGCCACCAGGGAAGCCCTGTTTAGTAAGTACTCCATAAATATTTAATAAACAAATGAATGAGTAGGGTAGGTGGATGGATGAAAGTGTTTGTTCCCTCAGAGACTAATTTCTGCAGGCAGCATACCTGTCACTGTGGTTTCAAAAAGCAAAACAGGTATGTGGCATGGTTTTCCTTGAATCTGCAGACAAATGGAAAATGGCAAATGAGATATCTGAACTAAGAGCCATGATGGAACTTAAAAGTTCCATCTCTTTACCCTGGAGATGTCCAAACACAGCCGGGGCCTAAACACTGCAAACTCTGCACCAGTGTGCAGTGAGACAAGAAAACAAGAATGTAGTGAGAATTCATAGATCTACATGAATTCTCTGCTAGATTTCTAAGATTAGATGTTTCTACTTTATTTGGCAGTTTTTCTTTTGTAAAATGATGGTAATAGTGGATGTTCACCTTTACTTGGCAAAACAAAAAGATCCTAACGTCCCCGCATTTGGGGAGGGTGGAGAGGGGAAGTTTAATTAGTCTGTGAAATCCCAAAAAATCCCATGGTTTAACTCATCCCTGTCTTTTGGAAAAAAAAAAAAAGTCATTGAAATCACCCTGTTGGGTTTTTTTTTTAATTTTATTTATTTATTTATTTTTGGCTATTCTGGGTTTTCAGTGCTGCCACGGGCTCTTCTCTAGTTGCAGGGAGTGGGGGCTACTCTCTAGTTGAGATGAGCAGGCTTCTTGTTGTGGTGACTTCTCTTGTTGTGGCACTCGGGCTCTAGGGCACAGGGCTTCAGTAGGTGTGGCACATGGGCTCAATAGTTGCATCTCTCAGGCTCTAGAGCACAGGCTCAGTAGTTGTGGCTCATGGGGTTAGTTGCTCTGCAGCATGCAGGATCTTCCCAGATCAGGGATCAAACCCATGGCTCCTGCATTGGCAGGCGAATTCTTTACCACTGAGCTACCAGGGAAGCCCACCCTGTTGGTTTTGAGTGAGACACTGGGCTGCTTAAAAGAATCAGCTTGTTTCAGCAAATGATAAGATGCCTAAAGCCCTAGGGGCACCTCTCTGTCTTGCCTCTTCAGAGCAGGGGTCCAGGCCAGGCCACATGGGTCACGCAGCAATGCCAAGACTAGGCTCTAGCAGGCTCCTTACCTTAGGGTCTGTCCCTGTAACAGGGGCACAGATGTCAACACATTGATGTCTGGTACATTTTCTTCTGCTGCAGACGTCGTTGTTGCTTTGTCTTTGGGTGCAACATGTATGTGTTCCAACCATGTAAATCCAGAGCTCCTCCCTGAGCTACAAGAATTCTAATCGGTGTGGGGGAAAAAGACCCTTTACAGACCCATCTGCACAATCAGGTCTCCTTTCTCTGAGTACCCGCAGCACTTAGTGTCTGTGCCACACTTGGTTTACGACCCTTGGTTTTCACATTGTCGTCTGGGCTCTGTTTACTATTCACGAGTTTTATCTACCTAAAGAAAGGGAGCACTCTATTTGCATCCTGTTATTAATTGGTACCTTTACTTTGGGCCACACAGTCTTTTTCTGGAGGCTGTTGGCTGCTCATGGTTCTATGTATGTTAGAGAGATCAGAGATACTGTTGGCCTGATTTCCAGCCCTGGCCCTGTGACTGATGGTTGACAAGTGTCTGAGGAAGCACTTAAACCTGTAGCACCTGGGTCCCTGTCACTGAAGGGAATCACGGTACTGACCTGTCTCATGCAGTGAAGTGTCATACGCATTAACTGCCTAATGATGCTAGAGCTCTTTGAGCATGTAAACGTGATACATTATCCTTATGGTTAATGCTAGTCTTCAGCGTGGAGGTTTTTTCTTTCCTCAAAGAGGAGAGGCAGAAGGATTATTTAAAGAAGTACTGAACAGAAGGCTACAGTTTGTTCTTAATTCGCGACTGACTTTGATCAGAATGGCATAAACAGTGGGAATGAGGTCTCGAAGTCCTGAAGGTAATGATTTCTACTTCAGGGCATGAAGACTTCTCTTTCTCCTCCTCCCATCAAGGAAAAAAGAAAGAAAGAGAAAGCTTGGAAAACCAACGCTCTTAAAAAATAAGACAAGTTCCATATGTCAGGTCTGGAAATAGCATTTCCTAAAACTCCTGCTACAAAAGAGGCCAAGCTGAGGAGACAGAGCTGGACTCAGCCTTGAGCATCTTGCCGTGGAAGGACCCAGAAGCAGGAGAGGCTGCAGTGAGTCTTTTTTTTGTTGTTTAAACCCCTACAGTTTTGTTTTTAGAATTTCAAGAGAGAAAGGATTCTTGGAGGTATCCAATATCCTTGTCTAGCGCCCTTTCCATTTGTGACAGGTGTTGGTGAATCCCAGTGGTGTAAGTCTCCTACTGCTGTTACAAGTGGTCACAAGCTTAGTGACTTGCAGCAACACAAATTTGTTATCTTGCAATTCTGGAGGCCACAAATCTGAAAAGAGTCTTAAGGAGCTAAAATGAAGGTGTTAGCAGGGCTGGTTCCTTCTGGAGGATCCTGGGGAGACTGTTCCTTGCCTCTTTCAACTCTGGTGGCCCACATTCCTTGGCTTGTGGCCACATCACTGCAATGTTTGCTTCCTTCATCACATGACCTTCTCCTCTTCAATAATCTCCCTCTTCCTCCCTCTTAGAAAGGACCTTTTGATGACATTGACCCACCTGAATAATCCAGGATAATGTGCACATCTAGAGATCCAAGCTAAGGGAGCAGTGTGTGTCAGGGTCCCAAGATACAGTATGCATGGTGTGTAACAGCCATGAGGTCAGCATACTGTGGGTGATGCAGGGAGAGATAGTGGAAGGAGAAGAGCTCATTGAACTCGGGAGGCAGATCACATAGGATGTAGGGGCCATGGTAAGGATTTTGGTCTTTAAGTGAGAGGGAAACTGCCGTTGGGTTTTGAGCTGAGGAGCAACTGACATGATCCGATTTACATTTTTCAAGGATTGCTTTGGCTTCTGGGTGGAGACGAGACTGGGTGGGAGACAGGAGGCTCCTGAAGCAATCAGTCATGGTGGTTGGATCAAAATGGTGGGAAGTGGTCACATTCTGGATATTTTCTCAAAGTTGAGCTGTTAGAAACTGCTGGTGGATTGGCTGTGGGGGGTGAGAGAAGTACAGGAGTAAACGACTCCTAGGTTTGGGATTTTAGCCGTGAACAAATGGGGAAAACTGCAGGAAGAGAGATGTGGGCAGACGATGGAGACTGTGGTTTGGACGTATTAGGATCTGAGAATTACAGGTGGAGATGTGCCGAGCCTCGCCACTGGACTTGCTCGTCTAGAGTTCAAGGGAGAGGCAGGGTAAGTCTTCAGAAAAGACTCAAAGCCTGTAACATCTGCTTACTTGTTAGAGGATGAAGGCCAAGCCCTTGAATATGGCATTTAAGGTTTCCTATGGGTTGGTCTCAACCTCATCTCTCATTGAGCTGCTACACCTAAGGCTTCAGTGACTGATATTTTTCAAAACCCTTTGCCCTCTCCTGCTTCAATCTCTGCTCGTGTTGTTCCCTGGACTCAGAATATGCACCTCTCCCTTGCCGTCAAAGTCCTGTTCATCCTTCAAGCCCTGTGAGATTCTCCTGATTTTTGCTTCCTCGGCTCCTATGAATTTTCACTCCTCAGAATCACTTGCGGGCCCACATTCCTTGGCTTGTGGCCACATCACTGCAATGTTTGCTTCCTTCATCACATGACCTTCTCCTCTTCAATAATCTCCCTCTTCCTCCCTCTTAGAAAGGACCTTTTGATGACATTGACCCACCTGAATAATCCAGGATAATGTGCACATCTAGAGATCCAAGCTAAGGGAGCAGTGTGTGTCAGGGTCCCAAGATACAGTATGCATGGTGTGTAACAGCCATGAGGTCAGCATACTGTGGGTGATGCAGGGAGAGATAGTGGAAGGAGAAGAGCTCATTGAACTCGGGAGGCAGATCACATAGGATGTAGGGGCCATGGTAAGGATTTTGGTCTTTAAGTGAGAGGGAAACTGCCGTTGGGTTTTGAGCTGAGGAGCAACTGACATGATCCGATTTACATTTTTCAAGGATTGCTTTGGCTTCTGGGTGGAGACGAGACTGGGTGGGAGACAGGAGGCTCCTGAAGCAATCAGTCATGGTGGTTGGATCAAAATGGTGGGAAGTGGTCACATTCTGGATATTTTCTCAAAGTTGAGCTGTTAGAAACTGCTGGTGGATTGGCTGTGGGGTGTGAGAGAAGTACAGGAGTAAACGACTCCTAGGTTTGGGATTTTAGCCGTGAACAAATGGGGAAAACTGCAGGAAGAGAGATGTGGGCAGACGATGGAGACTGTGGTTTGGACGTATTAGGATCTGAGAATTACAGGTGGAGATGTGCCGAGCCTCGCCACTGGACTTGCTCGTCTAGAGTTCAAGGGAGAGGCAGGGTAAGTCTTCAGAAAAGACTCAAAGCCTGTAACATCTGCTTACTTGTTAGAGGATGAAGGCCAAGCCCTTGAATATGGCATTTAAGGTTTCCTATGGGTTGGTCTCAACCTCATCTCTCATTGAGCTGCTACACCTAAGGCTTCAGTGACTGATATTTTTCAAAACCCTTTGCCCTCTCCTGCTTCAATCTCTGCTCGTGTTGTTCCCTGGACTCAGAATATGCACCTCTCCCTTGCCGTCAAAGTCCTGTTCATCCTTCAAGCCCTGTGAGATTCTCCTGATGGCTTTCGTTGAAATCCATCAGGCCCTCCTCTGTGCTCCTAGATAGACAGATGGCGTGTTCTCCATCTCCCCGACATCCTGAGTAGAGTTCCTCCAGGATAGGGAAGCACCATGGTTCATTGGTCCTTATGTCTCTAAGACGTCTTCAAGATGGAGACAGGGGTGAGATCCTGAAAATCAGAGCCCTCAATCCATCAGTTTACCACAACTGGTTTTGAGGTAGAAATACATGGAGGCCATGCCAAACAAAAGTATAATATTGATGACTGCACGGTGTTGGCTGAAATTCCCATGGGGAACCCATAGCCCAGGGAGCTGACGTCCCCGTGTGTGAGTCACAGTTTCTCCTTGGCCTCCTGAGGAGCTCAAGGACCAGACTGAAAAACTGGCTTCCTTGGTCCCTCTCTCACACCCAAGCTTTGACCACTCTGTGAAGTCAGGAGGGCATGGACAGCGGAATCTGACAGGGAGATGCGCCCGGGGAAATACTGTCTAGAGCAGAGCTGGCCTGTGTTAACCCCTGAGGCATTGGTGGTAGGAAGCCAAAGGCTTAACTTATCGCACTAACTGAAGAGAGGAACACAGTCTGGAAATTAAGTGAGGGACTAGATAGAGCAGAGAGCAGGGCAGAGATGCAAGAGTCTTTGACTTTTTTTAAAAAATAATTTCTGTTAATTTTGTTTACGGCCATGCTGGGTATTTGTTGCTTTGTTGGCTTTTCTGTGGTTGTCGTGAGTGGAGGCCACTCTCTGGTTGCTGTGCTTGGACTTCTCATTGCTCTGGCTTCTCTTATGGCGGAATATGGGCTCTAAGGCGCTTGGGCTTCAGTAGTTGTGGCTCCTGGGCTCTAGAATGCAGGCTTAGGGGTTGTGGCGCACAGGCTTCATTGCTCCTTGCCATGTGGGCTGTTCTCTGACCGGGAGTCAAACCCATGTTTCCTGAATTGGTAGGTGGATTCTTTACCATGGAGCCATCAGGGAAGCCCTGACTTGTTTATTGCACAGAATATCCCACCCTGCATCACGGCCCAGCGGTGCTCTCAGCAGTGTCCCTCACCAGTGCACCTCCTCCTGGGCAGTGAGGTGCGGCCAGGAAAGCCTGACACCCACCTCCAGGTGGAGATTGCCCCTGAATCTGGCCCTAATTTTCACTAAGCAGGTGTTGAATAAGGTTTCACTGGACTTGCTGAATCAGGTAAATTCTCAGGAACTCACCTGTATTCCCAATGGAAAGACTTAGGGGTTACTTTGTGTCAATGATAGAAAGTGAGATAAACATCTAAGGTTGGGCTTCTCTGGTGGTCCAGTGGATAAAGAGCCCCCCTTGCAGTGCAAGGGGCACCAGTTTGATCCCTGGCCTGAGAAGATCCTATGTGCCGCGGAGGGGCTGGACTGGTGTGTCCAATTACAAGCCAGCGCTCTGGAGTACATGTGCCCAGAGCTGGTGCTCTGCAATGGGAGTGGTCACTGCAATGGGAGGCCCACATAGACTGAAAGAATTAAGGTGGGTGAAAATAAATAAATGAAGGACCAATGAAAGAGGCTCCCCCCCCTCAAAAAAAATTAAAAAACATCTAAGGCTCTCCTGGAATCCAAGTGTAAGAGTATAGCGTAGTGGGTAAGAGTGAGGGCTCTGTAGTTGTGTGATCTCAGACAGGCTAACCTTCCAGGTCTCAGTTTCCTCATGCATAAAATGGGAGTAATGATATGTCTCACCTCATAGATTTTTTTTTTTTTTGGCATTGATTAAATGAGTTAAAACTTGTAACAGAGCTGGGCACATAGTGAATGTTGGGTATGTTTTAGCTGTAAGTGTGGCTTAGTTATAAAATGTCAGAGTTGTATGTTAGAGGATGTGTCTAGTTCTTTGTTTTAAGGAGGTTTGACATTTCTGAGGAATAAAGATTTAGATTTTATCAGACCATCAGTCTCTTTTACCTGAATATTTTGCCCGAGTAGGCAACTCCTATCCTGGCAGCAAAAATGACTTCTTGTCCAGAGGTACCCCCTTACGGGAGCTAGTTGTCGGGCTGTTATTTAGGCAGCTGCTTTTTGGCGTGATCCCAGGTGAAATGTTTGAGCTGGCTCTTAGGCTCAGAAGTCACCGGGCAAATGTGAACTTCAGTGGTCCTGGGATGTTCAGCTGGATCTCTGGCTTGCATCACACCAAGCAGGTGGTCTGAGACCAAAGGGACAGTAATTGGTGACAGTGGTTGTTGGACGGTTACCAAGGCATGACCGGGAATGTTCTCATCAGCTCTGTGAGTGAGTGTGGTGTCTTCAGACCTGTAAAAAGGGTCTTGCGGCATGCATGCCCAGTCATGTCCAAGTCTTTGAGACCCTATGGACTGTAGCCCACCAGGCTCCTCTGTCCATGGAATTTTCTAGGCAAGAATACTGAGGCGATTGCCATTTCTAACTCCAGGAAATCTTCCCAACCCAGGGACTGAACCAACTGGGCCACCTGGAAAGGCCCGAAAAGGGTCTTACTAGAAATCTTTGAAGCTGTATTTTCTTCTGAGCTTTCCTGGATTTCATTGTTTGGAATTTCATTTTTGTCTTGGTAGTTTGAGGATCTTTTCAGTATAGCTTTCTGATCTTTACTCCCTTCTATTAATATTGTCTGGCCAGTTAGAATGACCTGAGAAGCCTGCTTGCCTTTCTGACCTTTTAGCACTTTTCCTTACCTTTTAAAACTGCATTTTCCCCCATTTCTGAGGATCCTCCTTGAGCAGTAAAAACTTCATGGTAAGAGACACCTGGCAGTGGGCAGATGGACTCTTAGGTAAACAAAGACTTCTGTTTTGCTGTCTGATTAATTAAACTTCCCTTCTCCCCATATTCCAGTGTCAATAACTCCTGTCACTTTCTGAATCCCAAGAGAAGGATTTACTTTTGAAATCAGAAAAAAAAATCAATATGTTTTAGCTGTAAGTGTGGCTTAGTTATAAAATGTCAGAGTTGTATGTTAGAGGATGTGTCTAGTTCTTTGTTTTAAGGAGGTTTGACATTTCTGAGGAATAAAGATTTAGATTTTATCAGACCATCAGTCTCTTTTACCTGAATATTTTGCCCGAGTAGGCAACTCCTATCCTGGCAGCAAAAATGACTTCTTGTCCAGAGGTAACCCCTTACGAGAGCTAGTTGTCGGGCTGTTATTTAGGCAGCTGCTTTTTGGCGTGATCCCAGGTGAAATGTTTGAGCTGGCTCTTAGGCTCAGAAGTCACCGGGCAAATGTGAACTTCAGTGGTCCTGGGATGTTCAGCTGGATCTCTGGCTTGCATCACACCAAGCAGGTGGTCTGAGACCAAAGGGACAGTAATTGGTGACAGTGGTTGTTGGACGGTTACCAAGGCATGACCGGGAATGTTCTCATCAGCTCTGTGAGTGAGTGTGGTGTCTTCAGACCTGTAAAAAGGGTCTTGCGGCATGCATGCCCAGTCATGTCCAAGTCTTTGAGACCCTATGGACTGTAGCCCACCAGGCTCCTCTGTCCATGGAATTTTCTAGGCAAGAATACTGAGGCGATTGCCATTTCTAACTCCAGGAAATCTTCCCAACCCAGGGACTGAACCAACTGGGCCACCTGGAAAGGCCCGAAAAGGGTCTTACTAGAAATCTTTGAAGCTGTATTTTCTTCTGAGCTTTCCTGGATTTCATTGTTTGGAATTTCATTTTTGTCTTGGTAGTTTGAGGATCTTTTCAGTATAGCTTTCTGATCTTTACTCCCTTCTATTAATATTGTCTGGCCAGTTAGAATGACCTGAGAAGCCTGCTTGCCTTTCTGACCTTTTAGCACTTTTCCTTACCTTTTAAAACTGCATTTTCCCCCATTTCTGAGGATCCTCCTTGAGCAGTAAAAACTTCATGGTAAGAGACACCTGGCAGTGGGCAGATGGACTCTTAGGTAAACAAAGACTTCTGTTTTGCTGTCTGATTAATTAAACTTCCCTTCTCCCCATATTCCAGTGTCAATAACTCCTGTCACTTTCTGAATCCCAAGAGAAGGATTTACTTTTGAAATCAGAAAAAAAAAAAATCAATACTTCAAGCCTTCTCTTTTTTTGAACCCTATTTATTTAGTTAGATCAGTTATGATCTTTTATTTCCCATGATAGATTTTACACACGAATATTCAGTCAAGAAATATTAACTAAGCGTCTGTTGGGGCAAGACCCAGTTCTAGCATTGAAGGGGAATATAAATACATAATATGTTTCTAACTGTCTACACATAAGACATAGATTATACCCT
Source organism: Tragulus kanchil (assembly GCA_022376925.1). NCBI lineage: Eukaryota > Metazoa > Chordata > Mammalia > Artiodactyla > Tragulidae > Tragulus > Tragulus kanchil. The sequence continues at coordinate 26,593,200 of JAIOJX010000024.1, forward strand.
AGCGAGGAGAGACAAAGAATGCAAAAGTGGGGGGCTGTGTGAAGAGGAAGTTGAGAAACAGTGCTGTAGGAGCTTATGACTTTGGTTTGTTACAAAGAATCGTTTGTTTCTTCTTACGGGGAAGGCACAATTCTGATGTCACTGAAATGTGTGCAGAGTCATTCATTCCTGAGGGTGTGCGATCACAGAGGTGTCCACACTTCAGCTCTTCCCAGCACGATGTTGCTCATGGCGCACGAGCCCTTTGGGACGTGCTTCGTGACTGCCTGCGCAGCCATGTGCCCTCTTCTGAGAGGAGGCAGCTCAGTGTGAGGCAGACCCAGGTTCTGTTCTCTACTCCTCCTGGCGGTCTGCCTTCGGTCGAGTTGCTCAGCTTCTCTGAATCTCTGATTGTCTGCCAAGAGTGGCACCTACCTCATGATGTAACAATTCAAGTGAGGTTGTAGATATATCATACATGGTACCTAGAAAGTGAGCAGTTCATGTAAACTCCCTCTATTCTTATATCAAGATTTACATTTTCTTATCTTTTTTCCTTCTCTTTTCCTTTTCTCCTATAGCAGGGGTGAATGGCCCAAATCACTTCAATTAGTCTCTCTGGGTTCCAGGCATATCTGAGATTAAGATCGGCCAGAACTTGAGCATCATTGCCAAAACATGAGCTCCTTAGGCTGATGCGTGGACCGCATGAAGAGACTTTTTTCTCAGTGCTAGGTGATGCTAATTGCCATCTGATCTGAAGCCAGAGTTGCTTTCCTTTGTTTAATAATTTATATCTTCCCTGAGAACACTGAACTAAAGTTTAAAACTACAGAAAGAAATGATTTATCTAAATGCCAACAAAGCTAAATGCACTGAAATCACCCCATTTCCCTTTGTGGGCTGCTTCACATGCACCTCCCCAAACAGCAGGTGGCATCTGAGAGAGTGTGCCTGTGGGATGGCAAGAGGGGTGAGCTCCTGAGGTGTCAGATCCTGGTCCAGCTCCTACAGGTGTGGCCACGCTGGCTGAGAAGCTGCAGGCCGCATGGAAAATGGTGGCTGCATAAGGAATATAATACATAATATGTTTCTAACTGTCTACACATAAGACATAGATTATACCCTAGCGAGGAGAGACAAAGAATGCAAAAGTGGGGGGCTGTGTGAAGAGGAAGTTGAGAAACAGTGCTGTAGGAGCTTATGACTTTGGTTTGTTACAAAGAATCGTTTGTTTCTTCTTACGGGGAAGGCACAATTCTGATGTCACTGAAATGTGTGCAGAGTCATTCATTCCTGAGGGTGTGCGATCACAGAGGTGTCCACACTTCAGCTCTTCCCAGCACGATGTTGCTCATGGCGCACGAGCCCTTTGGGACGTGCTTCGTGACTGCCTGCGCAGCCATGTGCCCTCTTCTGAGAGGAGGCAGCTCAGTGTGAGGCAGACCCAGGTTCTGTTCTCTACTCCTCCTGGCGGTCTGCCTTCGGTCGAGTTGCTCAGCTTCTCTGAATCTCTGATTGTCTGCCAAGAGTGGCACCTACCTCATGATGTAACAATTCAAGTGAGGTTGTAGATATATCATACATGGTACCTAGAAAGTGAGCAGTTCATGTAAACTCCCTCTATTCTTATATCAAGATTTACATTTTCTTATCTTTTTTCCTTCTCTTTTCCTTTTCTCCTATAGCAGGGGTGAATGGCCCAAATCACTTCAATTAGTCTCTCTGGGTTCCAGGCATATCTGAGATTAAGATCGGCCAGAACTTGAGCATCATTGCCAAAACATGAGCTCCTTAGGCTGATGCGTGGACCGCATGAAGAGACTTTTTTCTCAGTGCTAGGTGATGCTAATTGCCATCTGATCTGAAGCCAGAGTTGCTTTCCTTTGTTTAATAATTTATATCTTCCCTGAGAACACTGAACTAAAGTTTAAAACTACAGAAAGAAATGATTTATCTAAATGCCAACAAAGCTAAATGCACTGAAATCACCCCATTTCCCTTTGTGGGCTGCTTCACATGCACCTCCCCAAACAGCAGGTGGCATCTGAGAGAGTGTGCCTGTGGGATGGCAAGAGGGGTGAGCTCCTGAGGTGTCAGATCCTGGTCCAGCGACGCTCCTACAGGTGTGGCCAGCTCAGGCTGGCTGAGAAGCTGCAGGCCGCATGGAAAATGGTGGACTGCAGTCCCGAGGCCCATGGCACAGGGCTGCACTGTATTTTCATTCATTCTTTCATCAAGCATTTGTTGAATACCTACTAGGCGCCAGGTCATCTGCTCGGCACTGGGCAGAGTTATGAAGCTGGAGATGACCTCTCTCAGGTGCTCACTCACAGTCTGTTGCAAAAAAATGTCCACTAATAGTTATCCTGTTCTCCTCCCTGGTCACCCATGTTTCCTGAGGAGCAACAGAGTAACAACGTCCTCCAGTATTTTTTCTTCTTAGTGGCATTGTTCTTCTTAGTGGGATTTGGGGAGGGTGAGGGAAGAAGACTAGAATAACAGTGACTGTTATTCTATTCATTCAGTCACGTTTGACTCTTTGAAATCCTGTAGACTGTAGCCCACCAGGCTCCTCTGTCCCTAGGGATTCTCTAGGTAAGAATACTGGAGGGGGTTGCCATGCCCTCCTCCAGGCGATCTTCCCAACCCAGGGATCAAACTCAGGTCTCCTGCATTTCAGGCAGATTCTTTACCATCTGACTCACCAGGGAAGCCCAAGAATGCTGGAGTGGGCAGCCCATCCCTTCTCCAGGGGATCTTCCCAACCCAGGAATCAAACTGGAGTCTTTTGGATTGCAGGCAGATTCTTTGCCAGCTGAGCTACCAGGGTAGCCTGTAATATCCATTTAAAGCAATTGTGATGTGCCACGTGTAGCACTAGGCATTTTATATCTAGTATCTCATTGAACAGCTATATCCAAAAGGAAATGAAATTTGTAATACATAGGTAAGATCAGATCTGGAATTGTCAGGAGTGTCCCTTTCTGATCAGATGGAGAGATCCAATTTCACTTTACAAATGCACAGTAGTTCATAAAGGACTGTCACTGATGGTGCTTTGACTTTGTGGAAAACTCGGTACCCTAAGCTGGCCCTGAACACTCAGGGGTTGGAGGGAACCCTCTCCATTATAAGTGGAAAAAGTGAGAGTCAACTCACTCTGCTGTGTCTGATGCTTTGCCACCCCACGAATGAGCCATAGAATTCTCCAGGCAAGAATACTGGAGTGGGTAGCCTATCCCTTCTCCAGGAGGATCTTCCCAACAGAGGGATTGAACCCAGGTCTCTCACGATGCAGGTGGATTCTCTGCTGTCTGAGTCACCAGGGAAGGCTATGATACCGGTCACTGAGGTGTGACCGGTCAGAGCACAGTAGATACAAACAGATCATGGTTCCTTGGTTTCCTCTAACCTGAAGTCTCTCCCCCTACATTCACCTGGCAGGCTCCTCACCTCCTTGGCCCACTGCAGGACCCCTCTTCTCCAGCGAATTTCCCTCAGCACTGTCATTACACAGGCACCGCTGATACCAGGCTTTTTTTTTTTTTTTAATTTAATGGTATTATTATTTTTGGCTGAGATGGGTCTTCATTGCAGCACATACACTTTCCCTAGTTGTGGCACAGGGATGCTTCTAGTTGTGGGACATGGGCTCCGTTGCCCTTTGGTACGTGAGCTCTTGGTTTCCTGATAAGGACTGAACCTGCATCACCTGCAGTGGAAGGCAGATTCTAACCACTGAGCAACCGGGAAAGTCCTCTGCTCCATGACATCTATTTTTTTCTTTTTTTCCAATTTTAACTGTAGGATAATTGCTGTACAACATTGTGTTGGTTTCTGCCATACAACAACACAAATCACTCGTAATGATATATATACCTCTCTATATTTCTCTTCTGTCTTGAGCCCCCCTCCCCTCCCATACCACTCCTCTAGGTCATCACAGAGCGCCAGGCTGGGCTTCCTGTGTTACACAGCAGCTTCCCACATTGTTACGGTTCAGCTTTTCTCCACAGCACAGAGAGTCACCAAACAGAACACATGTTACTTCTTTTTTTCATTTGTCTCCTTCCCCCCCCACCCCCAAAAGGTGAGTTCCACAAGGCCTGACAGTCTTGCCATTTCTGTTTCCCTGCTACAGTCTCAGCACCCGGAATGGCACCTGGCCCAGAGAAGGCGATTGATATGTATCTGTTGAATGAATCAGTGACCTGGTGCTATTCATATTAGGGAGAAATGACTTCAGGAAGCCTAAATGGAGAGTGCGGCCTTTCCTGCAATGACAGGATCAGGAAATGTACCTTTCATTCCTTGATTCATTCATTCAGTAACAATTTACTGTGCAGTGAAGTTGTGCCTGGCCCAGTGCTGGGCTTTGGGGCAATGAATGTAATGAGACACGGTTTCTGCTCCCAGTAGAAACCAAAATAGACTGGTTTCTACTCAGTCTATTGAAGGAAATGAACCCTTAAATAATATTAATGGTGATAATGATGATGACTTGCTTTTAATGGAGTGTGCTACAGGCCAGGTGCGTTTCTATGTTATGTGCATTAACTCTTCTAATTCTTACAACAAAATGAGGTCGGTATGACTCTTGGGCCCAATTTACAGATGAGGAAACAGAGGCACCTAGTCCACGCATTCTGAGCTGTGGATGGCGTGTGAAAACAGCTCACATTGTAACTGGGCCTTCTGCAGCATGGAGAGGGGCTGGTGGGCAGCTCTGAGAGGCTGGTGGGTAATAATCCCTCTCCTGCGCCCATCCCCACTTACTGGGTCTAATAGTTGCAGCACAGTTCTCCCTCCCTCCCTCAGTCCTTGCTGCTCTGTACCTGGTCTCCCCTGACCCTCACCATTCCTTGTTCTGTTGATCCTAAGTCTTCAGGCCCCCCCAGGGCCCTAGAGCAGGCAGGAGGGCTCATCCCACATCCCAATTCCACACTCTGTTCTCTCAAAGCTTGACCTCAGACATCCCACATGGGGTCCTGCTGTCCTCTGGGGAAGGGGAGACACGGTGGCCATTCCTCAGATTCCAGCCCCGGATGCCACTCACTCTGCAGGGGTCCATGGAGGTCCACCTCCACCAAGAGAGTCTTTTGGGAGCCTCCCCTCTCACCTTGTCTGCCCTCACCGTAGTCCCTTGTGAGCCTTGGGTGACCACCCTTTGGCCCGCAATCAGAAAACTCTAGGGGTCATGCCACAAGGCCCTGACAGTCTTGCCATTTCTGTTTCCCTGCTACAGTCTCAGCACCCGGAATGGCACCTGGCCCAGAGAAGGCGATTGATATGTATCTGTTGAATGAATCAGTGACCTGGTGCTATTCATATTAGGGAGAAATGACTTCAGGAAGCCTAAATGGAGAGTGCGGCCTTTCCTGCAATGACAGGATCAGGAAATGTACCTTTCATTCCTTGATTCATTCATTCAGTAACAATTTACTGTGCAGTGAAGTTGTGCCTGGCCCAGTGCTGGGCTTTGGGGCAATGAATGTAATGAGACACGGTTTCTGCTCCCAGTAGAAACCAAAATAGACTGGTTTCTACTCAGTCTATTGAAGGAAATGAACCCTTAAATAATATTAATGGTGATAATGATGATGACTTGCTTTTAATGGAGTGTGCTACAGGCCAGGTGCGTTTCTATGTTATGTGCATTAACTCTTCTAATTCTTACAACAAAATGAGGTCGGTATGACTCTTGGGCCCAATTTACAGATGAGGAAACAGAGGCACCTAGTCCACGCATTCTGAGCTGTGGATGGCGTGTGAAAACAGCTCACATTGTAACTGGGCCTTCTGCAGCATGGAGAGGGGCTGGTGGGCAGCTCTGAGAGGCTGGTGGGTAATAATCCCTCTCCTGCGCCCATCCCCACTTACTGGGTCTAATAGTTGCAGCACAGTTCTCCCTCCCTCCCTCAGTCCTTGCTGCTCTGTACCTGGTCTCCCCTGACCCTCACCATTCCTTGTTCTGTTGATCCTAAGTCTTCAGGCCCCTCCAGGGCCCTAGAGCAGGCAGGAGGGCTCATCCCACATCCCAATTCCACACTCTGTTCTCTCAAAGCTTGACCTCAGACATCCCACATGGGGTCCTGCTGTCCTCTGGGGAAGGGGAGACACGGTGGCCATTCCTCAGATTCCAGCCCCGGATGCCACTCACTCTGCAGGGGTCCATGGAGGTCCACCTCCACCAAGAGAGTCTTTTGGGAGCCTCCCCTCTCACCTTGTCTGCCCTCACCGTAGTCCCTTGTGAGCCTTGGGTGACCACCCTTTGCGCATCAGAACTCTAGGAGGTCACTTATCTTCCTTGCCTAATGATGTGTTACAGAAAACAAGCTTCCATTACTTGCCAAAGTGTGATGGGAACATGAATATTAATAACTCCCATGGGTTTCCTGCAAACATTCATCACTGTGGCTTAGAGGGCTTGTTCAGGCTTGCTTGGCATGGGGGTAACTGCTCAGCAGAACAATAATAAAGCATTCATGAACCCGGCTCAGGCGGAGTGCTTCCTGGGGCTTCAAACCACTGTGCTCCTGCAGGGCTGAGGCGGAAGGATGTGTTCCCTCCCACCTGGGCGGGTTTCAGCAGGAACATGCCTGACGTTGGTCGGGGACAGGACTTGGCAGCTGCCGCAGGATTCAGGGGCACTGCACTGGGGCTTTTGATCAAAAGGGAAGGTCTCTTTGGTAACAGCATCTTGGTGAGCAGGTGCATTAGATCTAAGCTAAGTCAGGTTGGAGAGATGCTGGAATACAGAGCTGGTCCAGCACTGACTCATAGAACTTCCGGGCTCTGTGACCGTTAATGTGGATCCACAGAGGCCACAAGAAGCAGGAGAAAAATCAGCAGCAGGGCCAAGAGGAAAAAGCCTGGAGAGGGATGTTCCTTTGGAGAGAATTCTGGAGAAGGGCCATCAGGATCATGTTGCTCTTTGCTACATTCAGAGTTTCCTCGTAAAGTCTGCGGACGTAGTTTTCTCAGCAGAAGTCCTTTTCTCCAGGGAATCTTCAAGTCTATGCCATCTCCTGCTCCCAGGGTCTCTGGATGCCTATTAGGATCCCAGAGTTGACTCATCTGTGGTAGGCAGAACTCCTGGGTTTCCCATTCAAGGCAGTGCTGTGTGAATAACAAGTGCTCCCAGGATCTGAAGGGAACTCCCGGCAGGACTAGAGAATGGCTAGATTACAGGGAGACGGGGTTGAGAAACGTAACCTCCCTGTTTCTTGGGTTTTGTTGTCCTGGGAACCCCATGAGATCTTAAGGATTTAAGCACCTAGGTTGATGGCTGCTCAAGAACACTATAGCCTGGGTCCCCTAGTTGAAAAGTCCTGTTGAAATTTATTTTAATGTATACTGTGTGTGCTTTTCTTTTTTTAAAACACATTTGTTATTGTTGTTCAGTTGATAAGTCATGTTTGACTCTTTGCCACGCCATAGGCTGTAACACGCCACCAGGCTTCCCTGTCCTTCACTATCTCCCAGAGTTTGCTGAAACTCATGTCCATTGAACCTGTGATGCTATTCAGCCATCTCCTTCTCTGTCATCCTCCTTTCCTTTTGCCTTCAGTCTTTCCCAGCGTCAGGATCTTCTCTAATGAGTCTGCTCTTCTCAGCAGACAGCCAAATATTAGACTTCGACCTCAGCATCAGTCCTTCCAGGGAAGGTTCAGGGTTGATTTCCTTTAGGACTGACTGGTTTCATGTCCTTGCAGTCCAGCAGACTCTCAAGAATCTTCTTCAGCACTGCAGTTCAAAAGCATTGATTCAAAGCTATTCATGTTTCTAGCTCACAAAAATGAAAAAAAAAAATCATTTGGATTTTCTAGAGAAAAATATCTCCTTAAGTAATTTCAATGTGATTAGGATAGTATCTCTTTTGCTGAACTTGAGAGCAATCATTAAATCTGTGGTATTAATGAAAATGCTCATTTTCTTGGGCAGCAGCATGCAAGATCTCTATACTGTTCACTTAAGAAGCGAAAAGCCCTGGAGAGGGATGTTCCTTTGGAGAGAATTCTGGAGAAGGGCCATCAGGATCATGTTGCTCTTTGCTACATTCAGAGTTTCCTCGTAAAGTCTGCGGACGTAGTTTTCTCAGCAGAAGTCCTTTTCTCCAGGGAATCTTCAAGTCTATGCCATCTCCTGCTCCCAGGGTCTCTGGATGCCTATTAGGATCCCAGAGTTGACTCATCTGTGGTAGGCAGAACTCCTGGGTTTCCCATTCAAGGCAGTGCTGTGTGAATAACAAGTGCTCCCAGGATCTGAAGGGAACTCCCGGCAGGACTAGAGAATGGCTAGATTACAGGGAGACGGGGTTGAGAAACGTAACCTCCCTGTTTCTTGGGTTTTGTTGTCCTGGGAACCCCATGAGATCTTAAGGATTTAAGCACCTAGGTTGATGGCTGCTCAAGAACACTATAGCCTGGGTCCCCTAGTTGAAAAGTCCTGTTGAAATTTATTTTAATGTATACTGTGTGTGCTTTTCTTTTTTTAAAACACATTTGTTATTGTTGTTCAGTTGATAAGTCATGTTTGACTCTTTGCCACGCCATAGGCTGTAACACGCCACCAGGCTTCCCTGTCCTTCACTATCTCCCAGAGTTTGCTGAAACTCATGTCCATTGAACCTGTGATGCTATTCAGCCATCTCCTTCTCTGTCATCCTCCTTTCCTTTTGCCTTCAGTCTTTCCCAGCGTCAGGATCTTCTCTAATGAGTCTGCTCTTCTCAGCAGACAGCCAAATATTGGAGCTTCGACCTCAGCGTCAGTCCTTCCAGGGAAGGTTCAGGGTTGATTTCCTTTAGGACTGACTGGTTTCATGTCCTTGCAGTCCAGCAGACTCTCAAGAATCTTCTTCAGCACTGCAGTTCAAAAGCATTGATTCAAAGCTATTCATGTTTCTAGCTCACAAAAATGAAAAAAAAAAATCATTTGGATTTTCTAGAGAAAAATATCTCCTTAAGTAATTTCAATGTGATTAGGATAGTATCTCTTTTGCTGAACTTGAGAGCAATCATTAAATCTGTGGTATTAATGAAAATGCTCATTTTCTTGGGCAGCAGCATGCAAGATCTCTATACTGTTCACTTAACAGTGGTAGGAAGATCTCTGCCATTTCTTCTAGCTGTCAGATTTTGTTGTAGTTGGAATTCCATTGTTTCCCATCACAGCAGGCCATGCAGGTGTAAGTTATGGAAATAACCATGGCTTTCATCCTAATAGGCTTTCTTGTAGATCATTGTCCCGCAGAGTTCTGACATTGGGTGCGTTGAATCACAGTGACCTCTGCCCAGAGATGTTTACGTGGGAGAAAGCATGGTATCATCAAGGAAGGAGTAAAAGAGTGGAAGCCAGAAGATCTATAACGTGAGTGCTGGCTCTAAAATTTGCTAGCTGTGTGATTCTGCTCTTTCTGAGCTTCAGTTTTCCCATCTGTAAAATGAAAATAAAAATAACAACTGCTCTTTCTACTTTATGAAATTATCCTGAGGATAATATGAAACCCTTTTATGGGAAATAGTTCTGAAGACTGTGTTGCTAAAGGGTTGTTGTTTTTGTTGGATATTGTATAGAAATAGAGTCAGACTTTTTCCAAGAATACCCCCGAAACACTATTTGAACTACTGTAAAGTGGTTGCCAGGCATGTACAATAAAAGCATATACTGTGGAAAAGCTACTTTTCCAGTCAAAAAGGAAAAAAAAAAAACTTTTTGACTTGGTGATTGTAGCAGATAACGTTGGCTATCTGTTCAATATCTGTTCTTATAACACTCCTTTCTCCTTTGTACAAGAGCCCTGATTTTGGTGTGTGTCCATCCTTACCATGATTACATGTTTCAAGGGAGGCAGGCTTTAGCCAGAAGCAGGCCTAGACTGGTCTAAGCCAGTGGTCCCTAAACTTTCATTGACATTAGAATGGCGTGGAACACTTGTTAAAACACCAGTTGCTGGGCTCCAGCCCTCACATACTAGGTCCGGGTGTTGTCAGATAATTTGTATCGGGTGACGCTGGTACAGATGGTCCGAAGACCATGCTTTGAGAGCCAGTGTCTGAGCCCGCCCTGGTGGACCCATCCTCCTCACCAGTTGTTGTTCAGTCACTACGTCATGTCTGAGTCTTTATGACCCCAGGGACTGCAGCACGCCAGGCTTCCCCATCCTTCAGCATCTCCCAGAGTTTGCTCAAACTCATGTCCATTGAGTCGGTGATGCCAACCCTCCAACCATTTCGTCCTCTCTTGTCTCCTTCTCCTCCTTACCAGTCAGTGGCTAGGTACAGATACAAGGAGCAGCTCTTCCCAATGAGATGTGGCAAGTCTGCTGGGGGCTTATGGAAAAGGGGTTCTCACTTTTCAGATGAGACACAGAGAAGAGGTGGCTCCTTGTCCACCTGCAGCCCGTGTGTCTGGACGGAGCCCCTGGGACTGCTGTAGATTTTATGGGACTACGAAGGGGGCAACACTAAAGATAAAGTGGATGCTCTGAGAATGACCAAGTAAAAATGATGTAAAACAGTGTTACCCAACCTTTTTGGCTCCAGAGACTGGTTTTGTGAAAGATAGTTTTTCCACAGTCTGGGGTGGAGGTGGGGGTAGGGGTAGGGATGGTTTTGGTTTTGCCTGCCCCTCACCTCCTCCTGGCTCAGATGGTAAGGAATCTGACTGCAATGCAGGAGACCTGGGTTCAATCCCTGTGTTGGAAAAATCCCCTGGAGGGGGAAATGGCAACCCACTCCAGTATTCTTGCCTGGGAAATCACATGGGCAGAGGAGCCTGGTAGGTGACAGTTCCTGGGATCACACTTAGGCAGGACCAAGTGATAACACGTTTCACTTTGACCTTTTGCTCTGTGGCTCAGTTCCTAAGAGGGCACGAACCTGTATTCTGGGGAATCCCTGATATAAACCACTGGAGTCCTTAATGATGTCCTGAGATTACCTAGTTATATGTGGAGTTGCCTACCTTACTTGTTACGGCATTTTGAGTTGGAGTTCACTGATACTTTCCGTCAAAGACAACTGAATAAAGTCATAATGTTAAAATTTTTTTCCTGACATGAGGACATTGGGGCAGGTTGTGGAACAGGATCCCCGAGCCTTACTGGGGGCAGTGAGAGATGTCTGGCATTAGAGAATGCACTCAGCCATGAACCATGCACTTTCATTAAGGTCTAACCATCAGAAGAAGGTTCAGGAAGAACCAGTGGAAGAAGAACTGGAGGTGGTGAGCAAGTCAGGGTGTGAGTAGGGTTCCCACCCAACCGGGGAGATGTGGCCATATTACAATAGGTTGGGAGCATGTAGTGGGCAGAAAGGTAGGCTGTGTGTCTTACCAGCAGCAAGCTTCTGAGGATTTTGTGGTCAGATAGGTGGGAATGGGAACCCAGGATTGGAAAGAGCAACTGAGGAAAGACAGACTAAGAGAATTAGAATTGGAAAGTAGAAAATAAACAAGTGTCAAAGGGACTTGGGAGCTTGTATGGTGATTGAGATATTATGTCCCCAAATGATGCATTATTTCCCACTGTTTTGACATGGGTAAAGCTGTTCTCAGCTAAAAGACAACATGGGTTCCTGAAGTGGACGTTATCCAGTGGTTAGTACGCCATCAGGGCCAGCTGGTGGTTTCACAGTAGTTACTTAGAACTGTCTTTCCCTCAAACTCTAGGACTGTTGCAGCTGTGTTCTAGCTCCTGTGGGCCTGATCTCTGGCCTTCCGGTGTTTATCCCATTTCCTTCCTGTTACCCGAGTGTCTTCAGTGGACCGCTACCTACCAGCCCTACCTGCAGGCCTTATGGGCTGTGATTCTGCCCTGGCTCCTCTGTTCTGTGCCAGGCCCGGGGGGTCCCTGCTCTCAACACGGGTGATGCAGCAATGAAGAGGCCGAGCCTGGATCTCGGGATGCTTAGGCTAGCGCAGCAGTGGCCAGCATAAACACAATACAAGCCACAGGTCTAGTTTAATTTCTCAAGTGACTGCATTTAAAAAAACATAAAAGGAAATAATGATATTAATTTTAATAGTACATTTTATTTATCCCAGTAGTTCTCAGCCAGGGAAGATGTTGTCTCTTGGGGGCGTTTGGCAATGTCTGCCAATGTTACGTGGCCGTGTCGTTAGGCAGTTTTTGGTTGTCACAACTGGGAGTATGCTGGTGGCATTTAATGGGTGGAAGCCAGAGATGCAGCTAAACATCTACAACATACAGGGGACAGCCTTCCACAACAAAAAACCACATAGCTCCAAATGTCCGTGGTACTGAGGTTGAAAAATCCTGATTTAACTCAATATATTGGGAACATTTCATTTCAACATGTTATCAAATGCAGAAAAATTATTAATTTGATATTTTACATTTTTGAAAATTCCAAGTTTTAAAGTCTGGTATGTATTTTACATTTACAGGACATCTCCATTCAGGTCAGCCATGTTGCAGCTGCTCGATTGCTGGATGTGGCTAGCAGCTACAGCCCAGGCACAGGGAACATGTACTGAGAGCCCAGGAAGCTCTTTGTGATCCGTTTCCTGGGCACAGAAAATACGGTGAGACGCAAAGCCCTACTGCCTTTGTGAGACCAACTTAATAAGGAATTGGGATAAAAGGATTGCACAGGGTCTGTCTGATCACTAAACTAGGTTAAGAATGCAGATACATTCAAAACAACATGCGTCTAGCCTCTTGCATTATTTCCCTGCAAATTTGTCATCAAGTGATTGTAATCTCTTATTCCCTTAAGGCAAAGGTCAGCATACCCCGTTGGGAAGATTACGAAGAAGGTGATAGCTTCCATGCAGCTCTGAGGATTTAGATATTGATCACTAAGGCTTTCATGCAGCTAAAACAAACAACCAAGCAACACCCTTTGCCTCTTGCAAAACAACCCCTAGCTTTTTCCTTTTGAACAATGAAAAATAAAAGTTTCAGGTTAAAAAGAAGGTGATCATGTAGTAATCAGAGCTTTAGAGCCATCCAAACCGACCTCGGTGCCACACGCTGCACTTGGTAATCCCCAGTTTGAAGGCTTCGTAGTATCTCATTAGTCTGGAGTTGCAGCGCAGTTACTCTGTGTTGAGTGAGTAATTAAATGTGACACAGAAGCAGGTGACTGGATTAGTGACACATCCAGGGGTTCCTCTGAGGAGGCCTTTCCTGCCTCTGCCCTCGAGGGAAGCTGCAGAGAGGCTTAGCCAAGCGCCTGCAAGGAGGATCCTGGTGCAAAGGCAGAGTGAGATTCCTCGCATTATCTGCGGGCCAGGGCAACGTGCCAGCCAGCGTGGGGATAGGCCCTTCTGGAAGACAGGCCTCGTCTATGAAGCGACAGGGTCACCTCTGTGGTGCTGCCGGTCCTTTCCCTGCTGATTCTGGGAATCCATCTTCAGCTTTTCTGAGCAAACTGTTCATTCTGTCTTTATAGAAGAAGGGCCTGCGTGTTTACTTGAAGTCAGAGTGAAGAATGCTTCCCATTCCTCCAGGGCCCTCTGAAACCAGAGCGTATCTGACACAGCCAGGCTTTGTCTAGAATGAATAAAAATAAAAAGAGCATTTTCTCATTTTTACAGTGTCAACATGGCCCTTAGTTCCATGGAATCGAAAGTTTGGAAGGAGACTCACATCACTTACTTCTCTGCTTCCAGAAAAGCTTTCATTCAAGCTTCCCACACACCTGAAAAATCTACCCTATTTTTCTAAGTCTGCCAGGGAAGGAGGTTTTTTAAAAAAATCTTTTGGGGAACAAATTCTGGTTCTCGTCAGCCCGCAATGAGCATATATAGAGCACTGGCTCCAAGCAAGGAATTATTTAGGAGCCAAGAGATTAAAGGAAAGAGAAGACAGCTTCTCTTTTGAAGGAACTCACGAGCAAGACATAAAAAGGCAAGGGGTAACAAGCGCCAAAGGAATGGCAGGGCCATGAAGGCAGACAGGACTGAGACGAGGAGACTGATGTGGGGCTGGGTGAGGTCCAGCTGGTCTTCTGGGACTGGAGAGTGGGGAAGAGCCTGGCATGAGGAAGTGCCATCTCATGCTCTCCTGTCCCCTGTTTAAAGCAACAGCAACGTGTCCCCAGCAACGTGACATCAGCCACGTAGGAACCAGAGCCACAAGACAAATCAGGCTTGTTTCCAGCCTCTAGGAACTCACAGTGACTAATGCAGATTTTCAGTTCTTTCATAAACACGTGACTCTTGCTCACTCATTTAACAAGTATTTACTGGTCATCTGTTCTGTGCCTGGTCCTGTTCTTAATGTTGAGGATACAGTGGGAAACAAAGCAGCTTTAAGCCCTGCTTTATAAAGTTCATAAAGGGGTGAAAAACAACAAACACATACTTACTAGTGTGATGAGAATTATAAAAAGGGGGTAGTGAGTGTGATAGGAGTATATATCAGGTATTCATCTGATCTGAGAAGAGAAGGCTTCCCTTGGGAAGTGCGGTTTAAGCTCTAATAGGAAAGGACAGATCTGACTCTATGGTGGATGTTTCTGTTACTTAAGCTTTGTATTCTATTACTTTTGCTGCAACAATGTTGCCTATAGTTTGAAATATACAAGATAACCCATTCTCAAGTCTCTGGCTTTTAAAGAGCCCACACTTTCCTATTCTTAGAGAGTTAAAAAGTTGCAGAGAAGAGAATGGGCCACATTTGTCCTGTAGGAGGTTTACAGGGATCTCATGACATGACCTATGGGGACAGCTGCAAGTACAAAGGATTCTGATACTAAGAAGTTTGTAACAACCAACTACATCCCCTCTACTTCTAATATAAAAGAAGCCTGCAAGCTAATTTGAGGAAGATGGTTCATCTTTAGGACACTTTTTAGCTTCTTACTGGACTTCGCCGCAATGAGCATATATAGAGCACTGGCTCCAAGCAAGGAATTATTTAGGAGCCAAGAGATTAAAGGAAAGAGAAGACAGCTTCTCTTTTGAAGGAACTCACGAGCAAGACATAAAAAGGCAAGGGGTAACAAGCGCCAAAGGAATGGCAGGGCCATGAAGGCAGACAGGACTGAGACGAGGAGACTGATGTGGGGCTGGGTGAGGTCCAGCTGGTCTTCTGGGACTGGAGAGTGGGGAAGAGCCTGGCATGAGGAAGTGCCATCTCATGCTCTCCTGTCCCCTGTTTAAAGCAACAGCAACGTGTCCCCAGCAACGTGACATCAGCCACGTAGGAACCAGAGCCACAAGACAAATCAGGCTTGTTTCCAGCCTCTAGGAACTCACAGTGACTAATGCAGATTTTCAGTTCTTTCATAAACACGTGACTCTTGCTCACTCATTTAACAAGTATTTACTGGTCATCTGTTCTGTGCCTGGTCCTGTTCTTAATGTTGAGGATACAGTGGGAAACAAAGCAGCTTTAAGCCCTGCTTTATAAAGTTCATAAAGGGGTGAAAAACAACAAACACATACTTACTAGTGTGATGAGAATTATAAAAAGGGGGTAGTGAGTGTGATAGGAGTATATATCAGGTATTCATCTGATCTGAGAAGAGAAGGCTTCCCTTGGGAAGTGCGGTTTAAGCTCTAATAGGAAAGGACAGAT
This sequence comes from Tragulus kanchil, assembly GCA_022376925.1. Taxonomy (NCBI): domain Eukaryota; kingdom Metazoa; phylum Chordata; class Mammalia; order Artiodactyla; family Tragulidae; genus Tragulus; species Tragulus kanchil. The sequence continues at coordinate 26,608,732 of JAIOJX010000024.1, forward strand.
CTGACTCTATGGTGGATGTTTCTGTTACTTAAGCTTTGTATTCTATTACTTTTGCTGCAACAATGTTGCCTATAGTTTGAAATATACAAGATAACCCATTCTCAAGTCTCTGGCTTTTAAAGAGCCCACACTTTCCTATTCTTAGAGAGTTAAAAAGTTGCAGAGAAGAGAATGGGCCACATTTGTCCTGTAGGAGGTTTACAGGGATCTCATGACATGACCTATGGGGACAGCTGCAAGTACAAAGGATTCTGATACTAAGAAGTTTGTAACAACCAACTACATCCCCTCTACTTCTAATATAAAAGAAGCCTGCAAGCTAATTTGAGGAAGATGGTTCATCTTTAGGACACTAGTCTTCTGTCTTCCTGTTGATTGACTTTCCAAATACAGTCACTATTCCTTGCCCCAACAGCCCATTGTTTGATTCATTGACCTGTCATGTGGTGAGCCGTATGAGCTTGGACCCTGTAACAAAGCCAACAGATGAGTGAAGACTTGAGTAAACCAGGTGAAGAAGGACAGAGGAACAAGGGGAGAAGAATGTGCCTGTCAGAAGGAGAAGACTCCAGAATATCCAAAGTGGAGAAAATGTGCTGCTTTTTGAGGAACAGAAAAATGTTGGAGATAATGGCAGCAAGAATAGAGATGAAGCCCAAGAGTTAGGGCAGGTCCTTCCTGGGCTGGACCATGATCACGTGTGCCTGGGCACAATGGCCAAAACAAATTAAAGCTAAAACAAACTTCCTGCTTTGTCTCTCACTGACAGGTGTGCAGAGGAGGCTGCCACGTTGCACAGTTTTGGACAACGGTGGCGACCCTGTGTATCTTGACTAGGAGAGTCTCTGCCCTGATCCCTGCACCTGCTGCCTCCCCGCCTGCCCCACCAGCCTTTGGACGCAGGACTCACGGATGCTCTCTACCCTTAAGCTCTGCTACACAGGTCCCCCGTTCCTTCTGACTGAAGAAATTGCTGGGAGGGTGAGTTCTCAAGTATCTGGCACCCAGTCCGCTCAGTGAGTGTGTGCTCCTGCTGTCCCAGGAGGGGTACCTGGTATTCAGTCCTTTCTTCTGCTGGTTAAGCACCAAACGCTGAGACAGTTTCAGGCAGCAGTCTCTAAAATGTCACTGAGTTAGTTCATCGCTGGGCTCCTGCCTCAGTCTCTCTGCTCCTGTTCCAACTACCTGCTGAGGCTGGAGGTCTGCCCCGAAACCCCAGTCCCCAGTGTTTACTGAGTACCTGAGACAGTGACAAAATGCTGAGGATGGTATAAAAAAAAAAAAAACCGCAGCAGAACAACTGGCCCATGATCACACACATTCAAGTGTTTGTAATAATTTAATGTGTTGAATTATCATTAGTATTTTGAAAATGTGAAAATCTTCTTTTTCATTACTTCAAAGGAGAAGATGATTCTTATTATAAATACGACACTTAAGTAATTTCATCCTTTTTAAAAAATTTTGATCTTCTAGGTGCCAACAATTGCTTCTTTCTTTTTTCAGTTGACAGATAGCAGTTTTAATATTCTTTACATTTTTATGTTACAAAATCCGCATGAGGTAAAAACTGGCACTGGTTCCAGAGATGGAACAGAGTCCAAAGTTGTTAACTTGATGTTTGAGAGCCTCTCACCATCCAGCTCCTGCCTCCTGCTGCTGGTCCTTTCCGCTGACCACCCTTAGGCTCTCTCCTCCATGTTGTGCTCAGGCAGCCCCTCTGACTGGAATGTTCTTCCCCTTCCCCTCCACATGCCCTCATCCTTGTCCATGAAAACCTCTTCTCTTCCACTGCTGCTGGATCGCCCCTTTCCCCCTCCAGCACTGATTTCTTCCTCTACCCTTGGGTCCTCTTTTTTCATCTTCTTCTTTATCGTTTTTCACTTGGACCCTGACTCAGACACATGCTCTGATGTGTATAGATAACATTGATTTTTGAGGTCTAGCCTAGAAAGCTAATGACAACATATCTCCCTGATTGTATAATACAATTAAAATTGTTTCTTTTTAAATGCAGGAAATATAGAATATGAAGACTGTAGGGCTTTCCAGATGACATTAGTGGTAAAGAACCCGCTTGCCAGTGCAGGAGACACAAGAGAGGAAGGTTAAATTCCTGGGTCAGGGAGATCCCCGGGAGAAGGGCATGGATACCCACTCTAGTATTCTTGCCTGGAGAATCCCATGGACAGAGGAGCCTGGTGGGCTACAGTTCATAGGGTCACAGACAGTTGGACATGACTGAAACGACTGAGCATGCATGCCTGCATTTGGGAGCTATTATTATTAGAATAACCATGGTAACATTTTCAAACTCTTATTTATACTATTCTATTAAAAGTACTTTGCAAATTCAGCGGTCTTTCAGGAAAAATCCAGATCCATTCCATTTTCAAGCTGTGGGCTGCGTCTTCTCTTAGGATAGAGAAGTGACCTGCCTTCCATCCCAGAAGCATTCACAGGTGTCACCAGGAAGTGGAACAAACAGGCTTGACTCTCTGGTCTGTACCTTCAGAGCGTGTGCAGCAGCTGAACAGTCACTTTGGTGTGAAACCAACAGAAGGTGAGGGTTCAGTCGCTTGACTCCAATAACAGGTGCTGTTTATAGCACTCAAGCTCTTTCCTGGAAGCATTTCACGTTTGTGACATGCACCATGTGTGAAGAGTGCACACATTCCACATTTGGTCACAACACGACAACCGATGGTTGGCATGGCCTTCGGTTTCGACAACCAGATGGAGCCCTCCGGGTTGAGGGTGGTCTCTTCCTCATCTCACCCACCCTTCCTCCCTGGGCAGCCTTGACAGCCTGAAGGCTATCAGGATAACTGCTCATATCCTTTTAGGGGGAATTACCATGATCACTAATGGGGAGCCAGGGACAGCCTTCCAGCACTTTCATGGGCCAGGAAAACTAGAGAGTAAATGATCATTTATCAGTCACTCACTTAGAGGATGCCACATGGAACGACATGCCAGCACTTCGAAATGCATAGAAGCCATATATCATAATAGAGCATAAAAGTTATGCGCGAACAGGTTATAAAACTGAACAACTGTTTACCTCGGTGAAGGTTTTATTTACATGCCCTCCGGCAGACACTTAAAAGTGCTTCATATGGGGCTGCTGTTCACGGCTCCCAGCAGAGCCTGGGTTAAGCAGAGACACCTTGGGTAGATACCAATTGCCCTGTGATTTCAGGGGTCTGGGAAAAGGCCTCTTTAGCTCCCTCTAAAACTCTGCCTGCTTGTAAAAATTTCTTGAAATCAAAGGTTTATTTCTATAATTATTACAGAAGATTTAATTTGAAAAGTTCACCATTGGATTCAATATGAAATACCACGGAAGGCACAAATAGCCACTGTTTGTAGTGCTGTGTTCTTTATAGAGCACATCCACATGTGGAATCTGCTTTATGCTCCAGCACTCCAGTAGGTTAAAGCATTGCCCACAGTTATGAGGCGGGACCTGTGACTTGGAGAAGTTCAATGATTTGTCCCAGAACACATGCAAGTCACAAGAGGGCCGGGATTGGAATCTAGTGCTTCGGAAGTTGTCTCCTTAAAGCACTTTCCACGAGAGCAGGCTCTTACATTAAATACCCTACAGAGAAAGTTCTTGACTTAAATTTATGCGACCCTGAGAGCCAGTTTTTTAAGAAGGAGGTGCGGATGAGAGAGTGGGATCAGCGGTCTTCCTGGAGCCTGCTCGGCTGGGGCATGCCTGGAGGTCCCCTCTTCTTTGATGCCCACTCCAGGGATGATCCTGCCCAGTCTGATGGTGAGCGTGCACACACTTCCTTTAAGCTCTGCTGAGTTGATCCCATTCCACACTTGCATTCCCTGCTGAAATTGGAGCCCTGTTCAGATTCCTAGTCTGCTTGACCGAAGTCCTGAAAACTTGCTACCTCCTTGCTGGTTCTCTGTCGCCAGAAGCTATGCTCTCTCTGTCCCTTCTGCTCCACCCTTAGCTGAGGTTTTGTTCCTCTGCACAGACCTGTCAGAACTGGATGCTGATTGCTGTTGATTTTTTTCTCTGACTGTTGCCAGAACTTCCAATTGTTCATTATTCCTTCGATCGTTGAACATGTTTTTATAAACCACCCAGGACAGACAAGTCACAGCCCAGAGTCAATTCCCATCAGCTTCTTTTTTTAAATTGTGGCCTATTTTATTATTTTATTTTTTAGTTTATTTATGTTCATCCATCTTTATTCTTTGGCCTGTGTGGGCCTCCCATTGCAGTGGCCTCTCTTCATTGCAGAGCACCAGCTCTGGGCGCATGCGCTCCGGAGCCCTGGTTTGTAATTGGACACACTGGTCCAGCCGCTCGGCGGCACGTGGGATCCTCCCAAACCAGGGATCGAACCAGTGCCCCTTGCACTGCAAGTGGACCCTTTACCCACTGGACCACCAGGGAAGTCCTTCCCATCAGCTTTTATGGTAATCCTAATGAAGCAGGAATTTGCCACACGTCTTTAGAGGCTATATGAAGCGCTGTTGTTGACTAGCTCACCAGATGCCCTAAAACTGGATCTCTAAATCTCTGAATATCTTCTGTCAGTCACAAGAACTGAAGGCTTAGTGGGGGCACTGAAGGGGCTGGAAGAAAGGCTGGGTCATGGCTGGGGTCAGAACATGGGAAATGGGTTCCAGGAGACCTTTAAGACCACATGGAAATTAAAAATTTATCAAGGTATAGTTGCTTTAACCCACTCCAGTATTCTTGTCTGAGAAATCCCATGGACAGAGGAGCCCATAGGATCATAGAGTGATACACGTCTGAGGGACAGAGAAGAGCATAGCACACGCAGCTGCTTTCCAGTGCTGGCTTCTGCTGTGTAATGAATCAGCTCTTTGTAGATACGTATCCCCTCCCTCATGGGCCTCCTCCCACTCCCACCCCTTTAGGTCATCACATAGCAGGGAGCTGGGCTCCCTGTGCTATACAGCAAGACAGCATGGGAGTTTCTTAGTATCAACAAGGTCTGGCTGGCCCTGGCTCCAGGAATCTGTGAGTGAATGGCTCTGCTGAGTGACAGTCAATGAGCCGCAGGGGAAGTGGGGTCATTTATAGAAAAGGGTGACTTTGAAGGGATGACCTTCAGCATCTTTGTTTAATAACGTTACCTTCACAAGCTGCACTCCTTCAGTTTCACAGAGACCAGTGGCAAGACTTGAATGAATTTTATCTGTATTTCTGCTTTCTTTATTTCCCTGCTAGCTTCATTTCTAAAATCACCTTTGCTGAATGACAACTCAATCAATTCAATAACATGCAATTTTACACAGTAGGAACCTATTCCCATACCCCCCCTTCATACTTAAAATTGTTGGCTGCTTCCTTGAATAGCCCATGTGTGTTTCAAAGACAAGTTATTTTCATCTCCGGACCCCCCCCACCGCCACCGGTGGAATGACACCGAGAGACGGACAGAGTCCTGACTTAAGGCTGAAGATGTTCCCCTCTCCCCGCTTCTTTCACATGCATCTCTTGTTCATCACAGCCTGAACTGCCAGCTCACGTTCAGCTTCCCATCAATTCAGTTGTGTTAAGGAATCATCGCCCTGATGGGCTTCATTTTAGACGATTTCTGAGATGCTTGGTTTTTTTTGTTTGCTTTGTTTCCCATGTTTTTGGAACCTTGCCAAAGTAAATGAAGGTAAAATGAACATGTGTATTTTGGCTTTGTTTTCCAGGGCCGGGTGAAGTGATGGACAGGATTATATTACTAAAGGAATTAAGGAGAAGATGGGCTGCACACATTGGTTGATCCACAGAGTCTGTGGGTAATCAACCGGAAAAAAACCTGCTGATTGAAAGTTTGAATCATTAAAAGCTTTCAGATCAACAGCTTCTTTAAGAATTTCAGTTTTCCATGATTTGCTTAAAGTCAGTGCTGCAGCGGTCTGAGCCACAGGCCATACTGTCAATCACAATGAGCAGGGTTTGCTCATGGCCTCGGTTGTTTCAGAGATTATATCAAATACACCAAGAAGCTGCAGTAACTCTTCCAGGGCACTGGCGTGGTCATCATGGTGTAGGGCTCCCTGGACTTTCATTGATTTAGAATTTGCATTTTCCATTATTTGCAAATAACCCTCCAGGTTCAAAATATGTTATACTTTGTATTCTTATTGAAGCATGAACTAGAATTCCACTAGCTGACTGGGATGCTGGGGTGCAGTGGTGGATGACATGGCTGGTCTAATGCTTTGCCCCTTGCCAATGAAAGAGAAACATTTTTTTCGCACGTTATATGTACCTATTGTGGGGGAAATGATGTAATATAGTGGTTCTTTGTGAATTGGGAGGATTCCTAGGGACATTGGAAAGAATTACTCATGTGTGTCAGGTTGTACTGTTGGTATATCTTATTGTAATGAAATCAAGTACAGCAATGCTTTTCTCATCTGTGGATGACTTATCTGGACATTAAGAAATAACTTATTTTGTAATCAGTGTGTAAAGAAAAGGGCTGCTGAGAAGACAATATAGATGTTCCCACATCAACCCACACCAAAACTCATGCCTTTAGTTCAAAGGTGACCTCGTCAAGCCCATATCCAGAGCTTCGATTTCATCCAGAACTACCGTCTGCCCTCTTTGATTTAGATTTGACCTCAGGTGCAAATAATTGATCCTGAGACGCTCGTGGCATCTACCTCCTCTTTGTGGCTCACGTGGGTTAGTTTCAGTATTTCCCCCTTCATACCCATCCCTATGCCTGTTATCTTTCTCCTATTTATCTAGTAAACATGCAGATTCATGTATTTAGACTGTATTATTGAAATGCATGAATTGAGATTTATATAATGGTATTTTAGAATATGTCTTTTATTTCTTCTTACTGTTTCCACTCAGCATAATTTTTCAGGATTCATCCATGTCAGTGAGTGTGCATGTGGTTCATTCTTCCACTGCATTGGCTTCCAGAGTATGTGTCCACTTTGTTTTACTCACAGTTCCAGTTATAGATGCCTCTTTATACTGTTGGCTCATTGCCTTGCTGTCTCAAACAGTGCTGTGAAGACCATCCTTTCTATACCCCTGAGTGTTCCTGGGGTGGTAGCGCTAGAGTGGGATTATAGGTTACAGGGTAACTGGACACTTCATCTCACACGGTACTCTCTGGAGGACGGTTTCACTTTTTTCTTCTACAGGAGTGAACTAGGCTTCCTATATCCCCCCATTCTCATCCATATAAATTAGCATATTTCTGGGTATTAGTGAGGTACAGCACATCTTCATGTATTTACTAGTAGTCATATCCTTGTCTGTTATACTAGTGGGTTTCTTGTCTTTCTCATTAATTTGTTGGAATTCCATGTTTATTTTAGATATTAATCTTTTTCAGTTTTAGTTGATGCAATTTTCTTTTGATATCTTTTGTTGAAGAGAAATTATTTTTTTTTATGTGAAAAATGTTTTACTATGGCAGAATTTCAGATTTACAGAAAAGTTGTAAGGATACTACAGAGTGTTCCCATAGCACCTTATCTGTAGTGTTAACATGTTATTTATTTTAAAAATAGTTATTCACTTATTTGGCTGCACAGGTCTTTACTGCAGCGCTAAGATCTTTGTGGCATACAGGTTATTTACGTTGTGTGGCACCTGGGATCTAGTTCCCTGACTAGGGATCAAACCCGTCTCATTGCATTGGGAGCACGGAGTCTTAGCCACTGGACCACCAGGGAAGTCCTCCTAATGTTGACATCTTACCTAACTTGGCATACTTGTGAAAACCAAGAAATGAACATTGGCTTAAGAACATTAATTAAATCACAGATTTATTCAGATTTCACTATTCTTTCCTTTGATGTTCTTTTACTGTTCCAGGATCTAATCCAAGATACTCTGTTGCATTAAGTTGCTGTGTTCTTAGTCTTTGATCTGTGCTAGTTTCTCAGTCTTTCCTTGCTTTTCATGACCTTTTCAGTTTTAAAGAGTACTCGTCAAGTATTTTGTAGAACGTCTCTCAATTTGGGTTTGACTGCTGTTTTCTTGTTATTAGAATGGGCTTACACATTTTTTTTTGAAAGAAATGTAGTGTGTTTCTTATCACATCAGTTGAAGGGGTACATAATATCAATGTGACGTTATCACTGGTGATGTTAATCTTGAACACTTGATTAAACTGATATCAGCCACTTTTCTCCACTGTCAAGTTGATTTTTTTTTTCCTTTCCATACTCTATTCTTGGAAATGAGTCAGTAGGTTCAGCCCACACTCAAGGGAAGGGGAGTCAAACTTCACCTTCTGGACAAGGAAGTAACTCCATATGTTATTTAGAATTCGTTAAGGGAGAATAAATCCTTAATTGTAATGTTATCGAAGTTGCCAGTTTTTTACCATATGGCTTGTGCTTTTGAGGGCTTGTTTCCTATGCCAAAGACCACAAAGATGTTCTTTAATACTTGCTTTACACATACACATACATACACCAGTATAATATTCATCTTTAATGTTTGGGTTTTTAATCCATCTGGCTTTTACCTTCATGTAAGGTATAAAGTAGGGCCTAAGTTAAAGTGTTCTCGCTCTTTATCTCTTTTTCTTATGCTATCTCCCCCCACCCGATTTATCATGTCAGCCATCTATGTATCCAGTTTCCAACTTGAGAGTCTTTCTGGGCTCTGTTTTGCCCAATGGTCTATTCTGTTATTGGGCCAGTAGGTAATAGTTGTACTATGATCTTATAATATGCCTTCATATCTGATAGGGTAAGTATGAGAGTTGAATAGTGGCCCCAAAAGATATGAAAAAGTGAATGTGTGGGAATCTAGTTCCTGACTAGGGATCCCGTCTCAATGGACACGGAGTCTTAGCCACTGGACCACCAGAAGTTTGGCTTAAGAACAAAAATTTAAATTAAATCACAGATTTATTCAGATTTCACTATTCTTTCCTTTGATGTTCTTTTACTGTTCCAGGATCTAATCCAAGATACTCTGTTGCATTAAGTTGCTGTGTTCTTAGTCTTTGATCTGTGCTAGTTTCTCAGTCTTTCCTTGCTTTTCATGACCTTTTCAGTTTTAAAGAGTACTCGTCAAGTATTTTGTAGAACGTCTCTCAATTTGGGTTTGACTGCTGTTTTCTTGTTATTAGAATGGGCTTACACATTTTTTTTTGAAAGAAATGTAGTGTGTTTCTTATCACATCAGTTGAAGGGGTACATAATATCAATGTGACGTTATCACTGGTGATGTTAATCTTGAACACTTGATTAAACTGATATCAGCCACTTTTCTCCACTGTCAAGTTGATTTTTTTTTTCCTTTCCATACTCTATTCTTGGAAATGAGTCAGTAGGTTCAGCCCACACTCAAGGGAAGGGGAGTCAAACTTCACCTTCTGGACAAGGAAGTAACTCCATATGTTATTTAGAATTCGTTAAGGGAGAATAAATCCTTAATTGTAATGTTATCGAAGTTGCCAGTTTTTTACCATATGGCTTGTGCTTTTGAGGGCTTGTTTCCTATGCCAAAGACCACAAAGATGTTCTTTAATACTTGCTTTACACATACACATACATACACCAGTATAATATTCATCTTTAATGTTTGGGTTTTTAATCCATCTGGCTTTTACCTTCATGTAAGGTATAAAGTAGGGCCTAAGTTAAAGTGTTCTCGCTCTTTATCTCTTTTTCTTATGCTATCTCCCCCCACCCGATTTATCATGTCAGCCATCTATGTATCCAGTTTCCAACTTGAGAGTCTTTCTGGGCTCTGTTTTCGCCCAATGGTCTATTCTGTTATTGGGCCAGTAGGTAATAGTTGTACTATGATCTTATAATATGCCTTCATATCTGATAGGGTAAGTATGAGAGTTGAATAGTGGCCCCCAAAAAGATATGAAAAAAAGTGAATGTGTTAGTCACTCAGTCATATCCGACTCTTTGCCACCTCAGGAACAGTAGCCTACCAGGATTCTCTGTCTATGCAGTTCTCCAGGGAAGAATACTGGAGTGGGTTGCTATTTCTGTCTCTAGGGGATATTCCTAACCCAGGGATCGAACCCTAGTCTCCTGCATTGCAGGTGGATTCTGTACTGTCTGAGCCACAAGGGGATCCAAAAAGGTAACTCCACATTCCAAATCCTTAGAACCTGTGACTATCACTTTGTTTGGGGAAAAAAGTCGTTACATATGTAAGTGAATTAAGGTATTTGAGATGAAATGAGCCCGATTACCGAATAGCTCCTGAATCCAATGGCATGAGACAGAAGAAGGAAAACACAGATACAGAAAGACACAAAAAAGAAGGCTGAGGTGAAGATAAAGACAGAAATTGGAGACAGACAGACAGACACAGGTCAAGAACCCCAAGGACTGCTGGTATTCGACAGAAAGTCCTCCAGCAGGGGGCCCCAAGCAGGGTCTGCCCTAGAGCTCCTAGAGTGGTATGGCTCTGCCAGCATCTTCATTTTGGATATCTAGCTTCCAAAACTGAGAGAGAATGTGTTTCTGCTGTTTTACGCCACCAGGAAACTGTAAACTACAGTGACTAACTGCTTCTTTCCCTTGTTTTTCTAAATTGTCTTTTTTATTCGTGGACTTTTACTCTTCCACCCTCATTTTTGACAATTTGATGAGATGTTAAAATTCTACTGAAATTTTGTTTGTAGTTCCATTAACTTTATAAAATTTCAGAGAATTTATATCTTTAATGTTTGGGTTTTAATCCATCTGGCTTTTACCTTCATGTAAGGTATAAAGTAGGGCCTAAGTTAAAGTGTTCTCGCTCTTTATCTCTTTTTCTTATGCTATCTCCCCCCACCCGATTTATCATGTCAGCCATCTATGTATCCAGTTTCCAACTTGAGAGTCTTTCTGGGCTCTGTTTTCGCCCAATGGTCTATTCTGTTATTGGGCCAGTAGGTAATAGTTGTACTATGATCTTATAATATGCCTTCATATCTGATAGGGTAAGTATGAGAGTTGAATAGTGGCCCCCAAAAAGATATGAAAAAAAGTGAATGTGTTAGTCACTCAGTCATATCCGACTCTTTGCCACCTCAGGAACAGTAGCCTACCAGGATTCTCTGTCTATGCAGTTCTCCAGGGAAGAATACTGGAGTGGGTTGCTATTTCTGTCTCTAGGGGATATTCCTAACCCAGGGATCGAACCCTAGTCTCCTGCATTGCAGGTGGATTCTGTACTGTCTGAGCCACAAGGGGATCCAAAAAGGTAACTCCACATTCCAAATCCTTAGAACCTGTGACTATCACTTTGTTTGGGGAAAAAAGTCGTTACATATGTAAGTGAATTAAGGTATTTGAGATGAAATGAGCCCGATTACCCGAATAGCTCCTGAATCCAATGGCATGAGACAGAAGAAGGAAAACACAGATACAGAAAGACACAAAAAAGAAGGCTGAGGTGAAGATAAAGACAGAAATTGGAGACAGACAGACAGACACAGGTCAAGAACCCCAAGGACTGCTGGTATTCGACAGAAAGTCCTCCAGCAGGGGGCCCCAAGCAGGGTCTGCCCTAGAGCTCCTAGAGTGGTATGGCTCTGCCAGCATCTTCATTTTGGATATCTAGCTTCCAAAACTGAGAGAGAATGTGTTTCTGCTGTTTTACGCCACCAGGAAACTGTAAACTACAGTGACTAACTGCTTCTTTCCCTTGTTTTTCTAAATTGTCTTTTTTATTCGTGGACTTTTACTCTTCCACCCTCATTTTTGACAATTTGATGAGATGTTAAAAAAAATTCTACTGAAATTTTGTTTGTAGTTCCATTAACTTTATAAATTAATTTGGCAGAGAATTTATATCTTTATAGGATTAAATAATCTCATTCAAGAGCATTGGATTTTTCTCCATTAATTTGAACTTATATGACCTAAGGGCTTTAAGATTTTCTCTATAAAATTCGTATATATTCTTTGTTATTTCTGAACAACAACAGTTGTGCTTTTCCCTGGCAATCTTCCTGTCTCATTGCACTGGCCAGGATATTGAGGGCTATGTCAGGAAGCTGCAATAACAGTTAGCACCTTTATCTTATGCTGGTGTAAAAGGGGATGAATTTAAAATGTATTGATTACATGTGAGGTTTCCTGTGGGTGTTTTGGCAGATCTTCTGTCTTCTTTAACAACTTAAGGAATGTTTTTTTTTTTCTGATTCAAAGGGCTGGGAAAATAGACCCCATGTCTCTCTCTCTTTTTGTTTTGTTTTGTTTTATTTTCACAATCCCAAGTCTTTTTATTTTGCCTTCTTGATTTTACAGAGTTTTGTTGCTTACAGATATGTATAATTCCAGATTAGTTATATATATATCCCATTCCCCCCCATCCCACCTCTCTGGGCCGTCACATAGCCCCCATGTATGATCCCTTAGACCTACAGTACTTTGACAGTAGTTAACTCTTTTACATAAGATGGTTCCGTGTTGTTCTTTCCATATCTCTCACCCACTTTTGTCTCTCACCAGTGTCCATAACTCTGTTCTCTATGAGTGTTTTTTCCCTCGATGCTCTGAGTGTGTATTTATCAGTATGAACTTACTAGATTCCATATATATGTGTTAGTATACTGTATTTGTCCTTCTCTTTTTGACTTACTTCACTTTGTAGGTTCTTAATAGGGGCAGATATAAAGTTATATTGCAAATGTGCTGGACAAAGTGATGAGAGGAAAATTGCGACCATTTTTGCCCTTTTGCTTCCACTGGGTAAGTTACTGGTTGTATCTCTCATAGAGAATTTCTGATTGGAAGACCATTGGGAGTTAGGGGCTTCTTTGTCACGAAAGAAGTATCCATGACTAGGAGGTGGGTATTGATGAATTGAAAATTTAACTTTCAAAAATTTGTGACTCTTTTTTTGTTTTTCTAAATTGTCTTTTTTATTCGTGGACTTTTACTCTTCCACCCTCATTTTTGACAATTTGATGCGATGTTAAAAACAATTCTACTGAAATTTTGTTTGTAGTTCCATTAACTTTATAAATTAATTTGGCAGAGAATTTATATCTTTATAGGATTAAATAATCTCATTCAAGAGCATTGGATTTTTCTCCATTAATTTGAACTTATATGACCTAAGGGCTTTAAGATTTTCTCTATAAAATTCGTATATATTCTTTGTTATTTCTGAACAACAACAGTTGTGCTTTTCCCTGGCAATCTTCCTGTCTCATTGCACTGGCCAGGATATTGAGGGCTATGTCAGGAAGCTGCAATAACAGTTAGCACCTTTATCTTATGCTGGTGTAAAAGGGGATGAATTTAAAATGTATTGATTACATGTGAGGTTTCCTGTGGGTGTTTTGGCAGATCTTCTGTCTTCTTTAACAACTTAAGGAATGTTTTTTTTTTTCTGATTCAAAGGGCTGGGAAAATAGACCCCATGTCTCTCTCTCTTTTTGTTTTGTTTTGTTTTATTTTCACAATCCCAAGTCTTTTTATTTTGCCTTCTTGATTTTACAGAGTTTTGTTGCTTACAGATATGTATAATTCCAGATTAGTTATATATATATCCCATTCCCCCCCATCCCACCTCTCTGGGCCGTCACATAGCCCCCATGTATGATCCCTTAGACCTACAGTACTTTGACAGTAGTTAACTCTTTTACATAAGATGGTTCCGTGTTGTTCTTTCCATATCTCTCACCCACTTTTGTCTCTCACCAGTGTCCATAACTCTGTTCTCTATGAGTGTTTTTCCATCGATGCTCTGAGTGTGTATTTATCAGTATGAACTTACTAGATTCCATATATATGTGTTAGTATACTGTATTTGTCCTTCTCTTTTTGACTTACTTCACTTTGTAGGTTCTTAATAGGGGCAGATATAAAGTTATATTGCAAATGTGCTGGACAAAGTGATGAGAGGAAAATTGCGACCATTTTTGCCCTTTTGCTTCCACTGGGTAAGTTACTGGTTGTATCTCTCATAGAGAATTTCTGATTGGAAGACCATTGGGGAGTTAGGGGCTTCTTTGTCACGAAAGAAGTATCCATGACTAGGAGGTGGGTATTGATGAATTGAAAATTTAACTTTCAAAAATTTCAACAGAGACAACAAAGGGGAAGAATACTGAAGAAAAAAAGCAGTAATGTCTTATGAAGAATTTTTTTTTTTTTTTTTTTGACCATGTGGTATGGGGGATCTTAGTTCCCTGACTAGGGATCAAACCCATGCCTCTGCAGTGGAAGTGCACAGTCTTAACCACTGGACTACTAGAGAAGTCCCCAAGATTTTTTTCAAAGAGTAAATTTCCAATAGGTACAACCATCCACTTGATCACCAGTTCATCAACAACATTAAGTCAATATTAAGTCAGTATGATAGACCAAACACTGTCGTAGTGAACAGAGGAGTATCTAAAAGGAGACAGTTTGCCCTCAAAACACTTTCAGTTTATTAGGATGAGGAAGCTATGTTAGTCCTACACAGAGGGCCAGTAATACAAGATAAAATGTAACAGACATCAAAAGAGAGGCTCAAGGAGATGGCAATAAAGCATTCATCTCTTTAAAGAGATTAAGAATATGAATATATCTTCAATAATATAATAAAAACCAGTGGAGGAGATTCGCTTTTCAAACTAGGCCACAAAAGTATTTAAATTCCAAAAGCAAGGGATGCTTATATTAAAATTTTTTCACAAATAACAGCCTCTTAAGTAAATTTCATAGAGGTTTGAAAGAATTACTGTAAGTTACTGAAAATAACTTCCCACAGTCTGACTCTGAATTAAATAAAGAAGACAGCAACAGGTTTCCATATCTGTACTGGAGCCTCTGCACTTACAAACCACTAATATCAAAACTACCTTGAAGTATGTGTTGACATGAGAATTAGCTAGTAGAAACCGCTGTGGAAATCTTAAATGCTGTGGAACGAGGTCAGTAATGGACGTTGGCTTGCCTCCAGTTGCGCCTGAAAGGAAGGAGTTCGATGACAGCTGAGTGACCATTTAACCTGCTCTTCAGGCAGCTTGGCTGGCAGGATGCCAGGCGATCAGCAGAAGAAAATTAACAGAAGACAAAAGCAGGAGCAGTGAGAGAGATCAGATACCATGCTTCTCATCCCAGGCACTGCACATACTCTGAACAGGACAGGTCTTTACTGTACAAGACTGCTGGCGTGTTGAGGCATTTGCCAGTTCAACCTTGCTGATGGCTGAACATCAGCGAGGCTTTCCCGGTGGCTCGTGGGAAAGCATCCGCCTGCCAATGCGGGAGACGTGGATTCAGTCTCTGAGTAGGGAAGATCACCTGGAGAAGGAAATGGCAACTCACTCCAGTATTCTTGCCTGGAGAATCCCACAGACAGAGGAGCCTGGTAGGTTACAGTCCATAGGGTTGCAGAGGCAGAAACAACTGAGCACACACACACTGGTTGAATATTACTGAGACAGAGAGCTAGGAACCCTTAGGAAACAATATTGCCAGGGGGCTTAGAGGGAGCAGAGTTTGAAGGTGCAGTTAATGAAGAAACTGAGAGATTTAATAAGAACGAGAGCAATACGTTAGTATTTGAGTGGATTTCAGTCAAGTTAATCCATTTTGCAGGAGACTTCCAGATCATATATTTTTGACTGCACCATTTGGCTTGTAGGATCTCAGCTCTCCGACCCACGTCAGTGAAAGCCCTGAATGTTAACCACCAGGCCACCAGGGAACTCCCCCAGACTGTCCTTAAAAGGTTGCTTTCCTTGTATCATGGCTCAGTTCTAAAACCTTCAGTGATTCCCTATGACTTACAAATGAACACATTCTTAGGCTTGACAATTGCCTTCCCTCCAAAACTCATTTCTAACCCGTATCTTCCATTTTCTTAAGTGGACTTTTCCAGTTCTAGTTACAGAGCCCGAAAACAGAATTTTGAATGATCCAGAATGCTCTAGATGGGCAGTGAATTAATGTTGAAGTCTCTTGTGGCTGAAAATGAAGGGCTTCCAGTGGGGTCAACACCAAGTTAGTCTCTGTTGCTCTGATATGGCTATTTGTTAACAATAGCATCCTCATGTTGCAGGCGTTATCTTTCTTTTTGTAGTTTCCCAACTTAAAATCACCTCTCCAGTGTTGTTCTGGTCACAGTTCTTCTATCTTGACCACAGACTTTTGTCCTGTACCTAAGTTTTCTCTTCTGTATGTTTTCACACCTTTCATCTAGTCTTCTTTGTATGGACTGTCATTTCAAGGAGGCTGAACCTCAGAAGAGGTGCTTCAATTAGATACAAGGTCTGTTGTTACCCTACCAAACTGTCCATTTGAGGGTTCATGGTCAGGAATTGTTTTCTTTGTGATCTAGTTGGTGTGATTAAACTTCTTTTTAGCATTGTCTTAAAATTAACTTATCTGTTATGTTGCACAGGAAAACTGTTGTATAAATCCAAATGCTTTTAGGATTTCTGGTGCATAAATCAAAATGTGATGTTTCATTTATGATAGAAATCTGGGACTCATTCATCTTTGTCTCTTCTCCCTTTTATTCCCTAACCAGTCCCACAACTTGATGACCTTACATTCTAGAGTTCTGGAATGAACTAGAAACTCTTTGAATCCTACTGACAGGTCTTCAGTTCAGATTCTTACCATCTCTCACTTCTTACCATCTCTCTTATTTATTATAAATAACCACTAAATGCTCTCTGCTTCTAGACACTTCTCCCTTGCCTTGCCTGCCCTACCACTTCTACCCAAATTCAAATTTTGTTACTGTTCTGCTAGAACCTTTAAATGTTTCCTCTTTTGTTCCAGGACAATATTGAAAAGACTAGTTCTTTCACGGTCTAGAACCTGCTTATCTTCCACCTCATTTCCTACACTACCTCCTTACCCTGCGTCCTCTCGTGCATGTGTGTGTGTGTGCTCAGTTGGGTCCAACTCTGTGTGAACCTATGGACTGTAGCCTGCCAGGCTTCTCTGTCCATGGTACTTTCCAGGCAAGAATACTGGAGTGGGTTGCCAATTCCTACTCCAGGGAATCTTCCTGACCTTGGGATCAATCCCAGATCTCCTGCGTTTCCTGCATTGGCAGGCAGATTCTTCACCGCTTACCGTCTGGTAAGTCTTCTGTGCCCTTTAGTGGTTCCAAATGACCATAGTTACAAAAATAACCCTGTATTTTTTATGCCTGTATGGTTTTT
Source organism: Tragulus kanchil (assembly GCA_022376925.1). Lineage (NCBI taxonomy): Eukaryota > Metazoa > Chordata > Mammalia > Artiodactyla > Tragulidae > Tragulus > Tragulus kanchil. The sequence goes on from JAIOJX010000024.1 coordinate 26,625,849, forward strand.
TGATATTTTACTTATTTTGTCAAATCAGTTATTTGTCACAGATCTGCAAAGAGGCCTTCCCTGCTTCAGTTAGGTAAGAGAGAAATAGATGATCATATCTATGCATCTTTTCACTTGGCGGAGGTAAGAAAAACACTGTCGTTTTTATTTTTCCCTTTATTATTTCTAACTGGTTAATATTAATTTTATGTGAGTTATCATACTATTAGAAATGAAATTCTCCCTCTCTCATCCAGTCTCTCCCTAGAGATTTACATTTACTTGTTTTCCCACCAGGTATTATTTCAGTCAGTTATAGGAATTATGCACAAACAACCTTCCTTAGCTCTGGCACTTTTTCTAGCCTGACATTTTTAAAATGTAATTTTTGTTGGAGTATAGTTGCTTTATAGTATTAGGTTACTTTCTACTGTATAACAAAGTGCATCAGCTTTAAGTGTGCATGTATTTCCTTGTTTTGGGATTTCCTTCCCATTTAGGTCATCACAGTGTACTGAATAGAATTCCGTAACCCATGCAGTAGGTTCTCATTAGTTATCTGTTTTATACATAGTATAAAAAGTATGTATGTGTGTCAATCTCATTCTCTCAATTTATCTCCCACCCCTATTCCTGATTGGTATCCATATGTTTGTTTTCTACATCTATGCCTCTATTTCTGTTTCGCAGATAAGATTATCAATACCATTCTTCTAGATTCTACATACATGCATTAATAGACAGTATTTGTTCTCCACTTTCTGGCTTACTTCACTCTGTATGAGACTCTCTAGGTTCATCCACATCTCTCCAAATGACCCAGTTTCAGTTCTTTTTAGGCCTATTTGCTTGAAAAATGCTATTCCTTTTTTGTTTGTTTTATTTTGAAAGATAGTCACATAGATATTATTATTCCCACAAGTTTGAAGATATGCACTTATTTCAGAATACAATCATATAAAATTAACAGGTTGCTTTTTCATAATGAATGGGAAATATTTACTCATGCTTATCCTTCCCAAACACTGATTTTTCCACCCCAGATTTCTTTAATATATCATACTCAGCAAAATTTATATAGATTGAAAGAAAACCTTAGTTTGCTACAGCCCTTATTTCATTTAGACTCTTTTAGAGTCTAAATCCCAGCCAATATTTTCTTTCATGCTTGTTCTGTGTTGCCAGTGTCTTGGAAATAGTCGTCTTCTTGTTGACTCTTGACCAATGAGATTGCCATACACAAGTATAGAGTCATTTCCTGGGTGCATTTGAAGTTCTGATATGCTTTCATCTTTGGTATGCTATACGCTATGAATATAAGAACTTCTTTAAAATTTTTATTTATTTGTTTATTTTTGCTTTTGGCTGCCCTAGGTCTTCATCACTTGGGCTTTCTCTAATTGCAGCAAATGAGGGCTCCTCTCTAGTTGGGGTGCCTTGGTATCTGATTTCAGTGGTTTCTCTTGCTGCAGAGCACAGGTTCTAGGTGCATGAGCTTCAGTAGTTGCAGTGTACAGGCTTAGTTGCCCGTCAGCATGTGGAATCTTCCCAGGCCAGGGATCCAGTCTGTGCCCCCTGTATTGGCAGGTGAATTCTTAACTATTGAACCACCAGGGAAGCCCCATAAGCACTTTTTTTTTTTTTTTTACAGAGTTTTGTCCTTTACTGCCACACATCAACCTGAATCTGCCACAGGTATACTTATATCCACTCCCCACCCCCAAACCTCCCCGCCATCTCCCTCCCCTCCCACCCCTCCAGGTCGCCACAGAGCCCCTGTCTGAGATCCCCTAGTCAGTCCCGCAACATATTTCCCTCCCTCACCCCAGTGTCCATCAGACTGTTCTGCCTGTTTATCCATTGCTGCTCTGCATATACGTTTATCAGTATCATCTTTCTAGATTCCACATGCGTGTGTCAGTATATAATATTTATCTTTCTCTTTCTGACTTACTTCACTCTGTATAATAGGTTCTAGATTCATCCACCTCATCAGAACTGACTCAAATTTATAAAAATGCAATTCTTGGGCTTCCCTGGTGGTCCAGTGGGTAAGGACACTGCCTTGCAGTATAAGGGGAACTGGTTTGATCCCTGGCTTGGGAAGATTCCCATGTGCTGCGGAGCAGCTGGACCAATGTGTCCAACAACTGAGCTGGAGCTCTGCAATGAGAGAGGCCACTGAGATGGGAGGCCCACACAGGCCGAAGAACAAAGATGGATGGAAATAAATAAATGAAAGATCAATAGAAGTGGCCAAAAAAATTTTTTTTAAAAAAATGCTATTCTTTTGTTAATGACTCTTCACCCTTTGAGAGGCATCTCTGGAGTCACCCTCCCCTGGCAGTCTTTCCTGATCCACCTGTCCGGGTTGGATGTCTCCTCTGCATTCTCTGTAAGCTCCCTGTGCACTTTTCCGCCTGCATGTGTATCACACTGCATTGACACAGTCTGCCCAGCTGCCTGTCTTCCCCTCTTGACTGTAACCCGAGACCTAAAGTCTGTCTCTGATTCATTCATATATCTGCAGTCCCCAGCACAGTGCATGGCATAAAGCTGATGCTCAGTCAATATTTTCTGAAAGGTTGAACTCAAATATGGAAACTTTCCGAGTAAGGCCAAAGAAAAGTGAAGTTGAGGCGATACTGACAAGTCAGACATTTCGGGCCAAAAGATGTCAATTTTTATGATCTCTCTCTCAACAAAGGATTGGACCAGACGACTCCATGTGACCTCTGATCTCCCTCTCGCTGACCTGGGAGAATTGAAGGCAGATCGAGGATACTGCTGGGAGCTGACTTAAACTTAGATTCGTCAGGAGATAATGGAGAGCAGTGCTTGTTACTGAAGGCTCCGGGGAATCAGTGTTCTCTTGCCTCAGGGTAGGTACTGCTGAAGGCTGTGTGTGTATATGTGTGTGTACTGCATGTGGGCACACGGTGGTCATGACAACAAACAGCGTGTTTTGAAGAAGCCCCAGGGTGAGCAGGGAGCCGTCTTAACCAGCCTGATTGTAAGGCACCTGCACATTGTAAGGTGCAGGGCCCAGCACTCCTTGTGGGGCTGGACGGAGGATTCGTGGGGCAGCTGTGGATGCATAGCCGACCGGGGGCTGTGAGGGTCACCTGTGGAGACCCTGTGCATCAGCAAGGGCATGGAATCTGGAAGGCCAAGGGCACTCATAGCATATTGTTGAGACGAACACTGATGAAATCAGTATTTTATATTCTGGAGTCACGTGCATGTTGGACGCAGAGATGGACAGGGTGGGGGAGAGACTTAGGTAGGAGGCCCTACAGGGATGGAGACCATGTAATATGGGGGTGAAATTAGATGAGGGAGCAAGGATGGGAAGTCAGGGGCAGGTAGAAAAGGCATTAAGATGCTACAAAGAAGGAGTCATGCCGTGGGGTGAGAAATAGAAAGCATTGTAACAGAACTGGGAGAATTAGAAACAGGAGCTTCATTTGGGGCGTAAAGCATTTATTTTTGACAATTTTTAGCATGTTTGATTTTTAGGGGCTATTTTGAAAAGGATCTGGCTGGAAATGCCTGTATCACAGAGACCATCCTTGTCTTTCAGAGACACTGTAATTTGGGAAATGTGAATCTCTTACCCATCTCTTCAGGACTGCTGAAGACAGAGATAAGCCTTCTGTTTCCAGTGATCGTGGGCCCAGGGAAGCCAGCCTCAGGATAATAAAACAGGTAATTATCTCCATCCTTGCCATGACAATAATGGTGTCGAGGCAGGCAAGGATTCATCAGACGCAGCCTCGCACGCAAGCCCCAGGGAGACTTGCGATAAAGGGGCTGATTGTCAGAATCCACCACTGCCGTGTTACCCACCAGGGGGTGTGATGACCGCCAGGGGCCACACTGTGCATCCAGAGTGGAGATCGGTGGAGATGAAAAGCAGAAAGACACCTACCTCCTTGCATGGTACCCCACCAAGTCTGCGTGGATGGTCCGGATCAGTAATTAGAAACAGAGCAATAAATATTGACAGAAACTTCTGTAAACATTCTAGAGGACAGTGAAATTAGAAATAATAAGCAGATGGGCTTTTATTCAAGGCAAATCTTGCCAGATGGACTCAGCACCTCCTTCTCTATTTTTTTGGATAAAAGTACAAGGTTGGTGGATGAAGGGAAAATGGCACGTTTGATGTCTTATGTTTGAAGATGGTTTAAAACATTTGAGTCTTCCAAGAAGTCTGATTTGCAGAATTGGCTGAGAATGACTGAAATAGAAGCGCATACCTGACAAAAAAGTTGGGATAAATGCTACTAATTGGGCCGTAGAAAGTGCTGGAACTCTGGCTGGCAGAGCAGCCTCAGGAGTGGTCTTCCAAGGGACCATTAGACTTTGGAACCTGAAGGGACCTTAAAGATCATCAGTTCCAACCCTCTTACTTAAGGGCAAGGAAGCTCAATCTAAAGGAGACATGGCTTCACACAGCCAGGGCTAGGGCAAGGGTGCCTTGACAATTAGATCTGCAGAGTGAGTGCCAAGTCTCCTCTCTACCCAGCATCTCTCTTCTCTAGGAAAGAAAATCAACATGTTCAAGTACATTCTGAAAAGATTATAAATACAGAGATGAAATTATTGGACCCCAAGCAAACAAATGCGTATGTGTATGTTCAGCTGCCCGGTTGTGTCCAACTCTTTGAGACTCCATGGACTGCAGCCTGCTGGGCTCCTATGTCCATGGGATTCTCCAGACAAGAAACTGGAGTGGGTTGCCATTTTCTCCATCAGGGGAATCGTCCAGAGCCAGGGATCGAACCTGCGTCTTCTGTGTCTTCTACATTGGCAAGCGGATTCTTTACCACTAACGCCACCTAGGAAGCAAACAAAGCCTGAAATATTCATCTGTTTTGTCAAAAGTTTTACTTCTGTTTTAGGTTGGAAGGATTCGTTTACAAAAGAAACCACTTGTTACATGCACAGTGAACAGTTTCTATATTTAGTAGAGAATTATTTGACTTAATTTCAATATCTAGTCATTAAAAGAACACAAATAGAAGCAGTAGAGAGAGGTATTAGGTCCCCAAATTGGGCCAAAACCTACATCTTGACTTGAGCAGCGCCAGGAAGCCCCAAGAAACAGCAATCTGGAATGCCAATTGGGAAGAGGTCCTGGTTAATACGTCCACTCAACAAGTGAGCTTCAAATTACAGTTTCGAGATTATAAGGCTCCTGCTTATAACCTCAGGCTGCAAACTGATCTCATCATCTACTTGCATGCAACAATGCAGCTCTGTTTTTTAACTTTTACAAGACTATCTCACCTTGTGAATCACAAGATTTTTGCAGATCTCAGAGAACAGGCCAGGTCCTCAAGGCTCAAGACATTCCAAAACCCTCTCCTTTTCTTATTTAAAGTGCCATGTGACTGGCTGATAGCAACGGGTGTGCTTGCAGGCCGGTACACAGTCCAGGCAGGGTCAGAAATTAGTCAGAGGCCTGCTCTCATACTTGAGAAGCCCAAACAAGACTTCCTCCATTCAATTTCTCTAAAAGATCACATCCCCTGAAGAGAGTAGGGCCTCAGACAAAGTGGGGAGATGGTGGTTGAGAAACACAGGGGAAGCTTCAGTCCAGGCCATGCTCCTGAGATGCCTGTGTGGCATTCAGGCCACTTTTGGGGACGCTAACTCATCATTGCTGTGAAGCAAATACCATCCATTTTCCAAGTGAGAGAATGACAAAAGTTTAAGGAGGTTTGGTCCAACTAAAGACCAACAGCAGGTGTGGAGCAGAGCTCGGATGAAAGCTGATGTCCTCTGATTCCAATCAGGCTCTCTCTCCCCGACATTTTACCTTTAGTAAAGTTCTAGTGGAGGACCAGTCCTGCCTGACTCCATTATTACTCCAGGAAACTCCCTTCTTCCTGTGTTGGGCCCTTTCTCAACTGGTCTTTTTGCCCCTCTTCAGTTCCCCAGGCATCCAACCTTCTTGACTTTACTGAATTCTCCCCATCTCTATCAGAATGTATCCATCTCCTTTCTCATTTCTGCCAAGCCCTGTGCTCAGCCTTCTGTCACCCTGAAAACTAATGTCCCCCACTGTCTTTACAGATGATGGTTTCACCTCCCAAGTGTGCTTCCTCATCTAAAAAACAAAACACACAGGGCTTCCCTGGTGGTCCAGTCGGTAAAGAGTCTGCCTTACAGTGCAAGGGGCACTGGTTCGATCCCTGGTCCGGGAAGATCCCACGGGCTGTGGAGCGGTTGGACCAGTGTGTCCAATTACGAGCCAGTGCTCTGCAACAAGAGAGGCCACTGCAATGGGAGGTCCACACAGTCCGAAGAATAAAGATGGATGAAAATAAATCAAAATATTAAAAAAAAAAAAACACACACAGCGGCACCTAGTGTATTGTGACCTCCAGGGAAGGAGCATGTCTGAGCACCATCAAGCCAATGCCTAAGAAGTAGACACTCTGTTTATGGGGAGGATTGTGGACTGGGATCTTTCCTCAGGACTCTACTCAATAGTTCTTCTTTTCTTATGCAGAGTAATTTATTTCCCCCAGATCCATATCTGAGCACCCTGACTGTGTACACATTCAATGGAGGACCCTGCAGGTATCAGGATTAGTCATTTGGGTGGGTGGCAGGTTGAATGGGGAGGGGATGTTAAAGAGTGATTTTGTTCCATTCACAGATAATTTTTATCCTGTCAAGGTGTAGAAGAGTTTTAGCAATAGGTGTTTTTTGGATTTTTTTTTTTTGAAAGAAAAGTCATTATGATAAAGGAAAAAAGTGCAAGCCTGTCTGTATTTCCGACTGCTGAAAAATAGGTCCTTGGCCTTCAGTGGTTCAGACTTTCTGCTCTGGGCAACCCAAGGGGGCAACGCTGTTAAATATAATTGTTGAACTTCGTTTTTACCCCTTTTTGGGGAAAAAGTCCTCAATACATCTATACTAGGAAGCACCCTATGTATTATCAGCTGTGAATTGAATATTTGTGTTTGCTCAATATTCACAGGTTGAAATCCTAACCCCCAAAGTAACCGTATTCAGAGATGGGGACCTTAGGGGGTGATTAGATCAGGAGAGTGAAGCCCTCATCAACGGGATGACTGCTCATCTCTAGGAGATCCCAGAGGGAACCCTCCTCCCTGTGCCAAGTGCAGACACAGCCAAAAAGCAGCCGTCTGTGAACCAGGAGCTGTGTCCTCACCAGACACTGCATCTCTTGACACCTTGGTCTTGGACCTCCCAGCCTCCAGAACAGTGAGAAATAAATTTCTGTGGTTTCCAGACCACCCAGTTGATGTGTATTGTTATGTCTGCCCAAACAGACTAAAACTTCATCTAAGGATTACAGTATTTCTTTTCTCTTTTACTTCCGATGGGAACTTGCAACAAGAGAGGCCACTGCAATGGGAGGTCCACACAGTCCGAAGAATAAAGATGGATGAAAATAAATCAAAATATTAAAAAAAAAAAAACACACACAGCGGCACCTAGTGTATTGTGACCTCCAGGGAAGGAGCATGTCTGAGCACCATCAAGCCAATGCCTAAGAAGTAGACACTCTGTTTATGGGGAGGATTGTGGACTGGGATCTTTCCTCAGGACTCTACTCAATAGTTCTTCTTTTCTTATGCAGAGTAATTTATTTCCCCCAGATCCATATCTGAGCACCCTGACTGTGTACACATTCAATGGAGGACCCTGCAGGTATCAGGATTAGTCATTTGGGTGGGTGGCAGGTTGAATGGGGAGGGGATGTTAAAGAGTGATTTTGTTCCATTCACAGATAATTTTTATCCTGTCAAGGTGTAGAAGAGTTTTAGCAATAGGTGTTTTTTGGATTTTTTTTTTTTGAAAGAAAAGTCATTATGATAAAGGAAAAAAGTGCAAGCCTGTCTGTATTTCCGACTGCTGAAAAATAGGTCCTTGGCCTTCAGTGGTTCAGACTTTCTGCTCTGGGCAACCCAAGGGGGCAACGCTGTTAAATATAATTGTTGAACTTCGTTTTTACCCCTTTTTGGGGAAAAAGTCCTCAATACATCTATACTAGGAAGCACCCTATGTATTATCAGCTGTGAATTGAATATTTGTGTTTGCTCAATATTCACAGGTTGAAATCCTAACCCCCAAAGTAACCGTATTCAGAGATGGGGACCTTAGGGGGTGATTAGATCAGGAGAGTGAAGCCCTCATCAACGGGATGACTGCTCATCTCTAGGAGATCCCAGAGGGAACCCTCCTCCCTGTGCCAAGTGCAGACACAGCCAAAAAGCAGCCGTCTGTGAACCAGGAGCTGTGTCCTCACCAGACACTGCATCTCTTGACACCTTGGTCTTGGACCTCCCAGCCTCCAGAACAGTGAGAAATAAATTTCTGTGGTTTCCAGACCACCCAGTTGATGTGTATTGTTATGTCTGCCCAAACAGACTAAAACTTCATCTAAGGATTACAGTATTTCTTTTCTCTTTTACTTACCTTCCGTGCAGGGTGGTAGAGCACTAAAGAAATATGCCTTTTCCCTTCCTCATGGAGTGTGAGCTACTGGGAAGACCAGTATCTAGGCATCACTAGACTTGTATTTTTATCCTACTTCTGTCACATGGGAGACTTGGGCACATGTCTTCACCTCTCTGTGCTGTGCCCACTCCTTGTTACTGCTGTTGTTCAGTCCCTCAGTTGTGTCCAACTCTGTGACTCCATGGACTGCAGCATACCAGGCAACCACTCCCGGGTCTATTGATTCAGTGCACTGTGACCTCCCTGAAGACAGGAAATATACCTGTGTATCTTCATAGGCCTTGACACTGCAGGAACAAATTTAGTAAACATTTGGGACTCTTACCTCTAAAAGTGCTGAAACACATTGTCACACAGATCCATCCCTAACACATATCCCTCGATATGGTGCTAAACACGTGCCTTTCACTACTCAGTCGCATCACCACAATTCCGCAACACAGGTATTATCATTATTTTGCAGAAAAGAGAACTGAGGTATGGAGAGAGATTAAGTGACTCCCCTCTTTGCTAGTTGGTAGCCAAGTCAGGGATTTGAGCTCAGGTTCCTCTGCCTTTGTTCTCCTCATCTGCAGTCAGAACCTGTGCTCTTTGTTTAATAACAATACAATTGCAGAGAGCTTTGGACTTTTAAAATGTAACCATCAAGAGGCTTCTTTGCTCCAAGACACAGTAAGGAGAAGTCACAGATTGTGAAAAGGAAGACTGGCAAGGAGGAGCGGAATCTTGTCCTTGAATGTTTTTCCCCAGGACTGTCCGTCGAGGCTCCGTCTCTCCCCCAGAACTTGACCTGCTTTACCTTGGCTGGTGGGCAATCTCAGGGTTTGCCTCCCTTCTCGGGTCAGATGCTCTATTTCTTCCGCTCAGCTATTGCCCTCTCGCTGAGTGAAAGAAGCTATTGAGCCCTTCTATGTTCCACATGTTATACTGACCCTGAGTGTGCCCTGTGAACACATGGCTTTTCTGTTTCTTTTAGGAAATCACATGCTGGTCGGGGAGCTGGAGAAGTAAACAGGCAGTTTCTATGACTGTGAGGTGAGGATGGGAAGCTGCCCAAGGTCATGGGATCACATGACTGCCTTGGGAGCTTGCAGGCTGCAGGAAGTGGCCTCTGGGTATGGACCACAGGGTGAGCAGGAGGCTAGCTTGGGGTAGGAACAACCTACACAAAGACCTGGAGACTAGAAAGAGCATTTTACAGTTAGAGACTAAATTTTGCATTACTTTCTTTTGATCCACAGCCGCAATAGTTCAGGAAAATTGCACCCCTCCCACCATGGCCCAGTTTCATTTCAATATTGTCATCGTACATGTTTTCTGGCTCCATGGTCGGACAAACCAGCTCCCTCCCCAGACCCTTCTGGTGGTGTGTGCTGGGGTCCAGGCCTCTCAGGACTCTGGGATGAGCTCATCTGCGCAACTGAAGGACTCAATGCCACACCCACTTCATGTAAAATTCAGTCTCAGAGCAAGTCGTGTTATTCGATAGGGCAGTTCTACTCAGTCGCATCACCACAATTCCGAACACAGGTATTATCATTATTTTGCAGAAAAGAGAACTGAGGTATGGAGAGAGATTAAGTGACTCCCCTCTTTGCTAGTTGGTAGCCAAGTCAGGGATTTGAGCTCAGGTTCCTCTGCCTTTGTTCTCCTCATCTGCAGTCAGAACCTGTGCTCTTTGTTTAATAACAATACAATTGCAGAGAGCTTTGGACTTTTAAAATGTAACCATCAAGAGGCTTCTTTGCTCCAAGACACAGTAAGGAGAAGTCACAGATTGTGAAAAGGAAGACTGGCAAGGAGGAGCGGAATCTTGTCCTTGAATGTTTTTCCCCAGGACTGTCCGTCGAGGCTCCGTCTCTCCCCCAGAACTTGACCTGCTTTACCTTGGCTGGTGGGCAATCTCAGGGTTTGCCTCCCTTCTCGGGTCAGATGCTCTATTTCTTCCGCTCAGCTATTGCCCTCTCGCTGAGTGAAAGAAGCTATTGAGCCCTTCTATGTTCCACATGTTATACTGACCCTGAGTGTGCCCTGTGAACACATGGCTTTTCTGTTTCTTTTAGGAAATCACATGCTGGTCGGGGAGCTGGAGAAGTAAACAGGCAGTTTCTATGACTGTGAGGTGAGGATGGGAAGCTGCCCAAGGTCATGGGATCACATGACTGCCTTGGGAGCTTGCAGGCTGCAGGAAGTGGCCTCTGGGTATGGACCACAGGGTGAGCAGGAGGCTAGCTTGGGGTAGGAACAACCTACACAAAGACCTGGAGACTAGAAAGAGCATTTTACAGTTAGAGACTAAATTTTGCATTACTTTCTTTTGATCCACAGCCGCAATAGTTCAGGAAAAATTTCACCCCTCCCACCATGGCCCAGTTTCATTTCAATATTGTCATCGTACATGTTTTCTGGCTCCATGGTCGGACAAACCAGCTCCCTCCCCAGACCCTTCTGGTGGTGTGTGCTGGGGTCCAGGCCTCTCAGGACTCTGGGATGAGCTCATCTGCGCAACTGAAGGACTCAATGCCACACCCACTTCATGTAAAATTCAGTCTCAGAGCAAGTCGTGTTACATCTGAGAGCTGTCAGGGTATTTATCTGACATACATTTTTACTCAGTGACAAGTACGTGCTTAGAAGCAGGTTCTGATACTCAGTCTACATTTTTTTTTTTTTTTGGTGTATGAAATGCATATAAAACATCCCAAGTGACTTTTACTCACTTAATTATTGTTTCCTCTTAACCTTCCCATGGCTAATAGTAAGCAAATCCTTTTCTCTCTCTCTCTCTCTTAAATCTTTCCTTGTAATCCCTAGTTGAAAGTTTGTCTTTTTTCTTTTTTTGGTACTTCTTTGATAGGTTTGATTAATGTCTTTAGAGAAAGAAAAGATTAGTTTTTCTTACCCCGTCATTAGCATTACTGCCGAGAGAGGCAGAAACCAGAGCTGGTGGAAGAGAGCCGGGGATGGTGGGTTCGTCTCCTGTGTGCGACCCCCACCGCCATGGGGAGCTGGCAACAACGGGGCAGCCTCGCTTGCATTCCGTCTTCAAGTCTCCCCTCTTACTGTTCCGAGGTGAAGGATAGAAATCCTCCTGTTTTCTCATAAACTAGGAGAGGTGTCTCCAAACATCCTGGCTGTTGTCCCCAAAGCAAATTCACTCACAGTGTGAAATATTGCATGTACAGCTTTTTCTGTTTTTTTTTTTTTTTCTTCCCCCAGGTTTTGCAAAGTAACCCTGAAACCAACTCAGTGGATTGAATCTGCCCAAGGAATATTTTTTACCCTGAATTACAAGAACTCCCCAAAGACTGGATATTTTTTTTTTTGCAGAGCTGTATTATTGCAAAGTAACCCTGAAACTCAGTGGGCTGAAGGAAGTACTTGGGATAAAGCTTTTCATCTTTGCATTACTTTCTTTTGATCCACAGCCGCAATAGTTCAGGAAAATTTCACCCCTCCCACCATGGCCCAGTTTCATTTCAATATTGTCATCGTACATGTTTTCTGGCTCCATGGTCGGACAAACCAGCTCCTCCCAGACCCTTCTGGTGGTGTGTGCTGGGGTCCAGGCCTCTCAGGACTCTGGGATGAGCTCATCTGCGCAACTGAAGGACTCAATGCCACACCCACTTCATGTAAAATTCAGTCTCAGAGCAAGTCGTGTTACATCTGAGAGCTGTCAGGGTATTTATCTGACATACATTTTTACTCAGTGACAAGTACGTGCTTAGAAGCAGGTTCTGATACTCAGTCTACATTTTTTTTTTTTTTTTTTTGGTGTATGAAATGCATATAAAACATCCCAAGTGACTTTTACTCACTTAATTATTGTTTCCTCTTAACCTTCCCATGGCTAATAGTAAGCAAATCCTTTTCTCTCTCTCTCTCTCTTAAATCTTTCCTTGTAATCCCTAGTTGAAAGTTTGTCTTTTTTCTTTTTTTGGTACTTCTTTGATAGGTTTGATTAATGTCTTTAGAGAAAGAAAAGATTAGTTTTTCTTACCCCGTCATTAGCATTACTGCCGAGAGAGGCAGAAACCAGAGCTGGTGGAAGAGAGCCGGGGATGGTGGGTTCGTCTCCTGTGTGCGACCCCCACCGCCATGGGGAGCTGGCAACAACGGGGCAGCCTCGCTTGCATTCCGTCTTCAAGTCTCCCCTCTTACTGTTCCGAGGTGAAGGATAGAAATCCTCCTGTTTTCTCATAAACTAGGAGAGGTGTCTCCAAACATCCTGGCTGTTGTCCCCAAAGCAAATTCACTCACAGTGTGAAATATTGCATGTACAGCTTTTTCTGTTTTTTTTTTTTTTCTTCCCCCAGGTTTTGCAAAGTAACCCTGAAACCAACTCAGTGGATTGAATCTGCCCAAGGAATATTTTTTACCCTGAATTACAAGAACTCCCCAAAGACTGGAAATTTCTTTTTTTGCAGAGCTGTATTATTGTTACTTGGGACTGATGGACTGTCAACCTTTTCTGCCAGAAACAGAAATGCTAGTCAAGTCTTTAGCACGGTGGGACTGGGGACCCACACGTCTGTACAGTGCTCAGACCCACGTGGAGGGCTGTTTTGCTGACTCTCTCTTTCATAGGTCTTTCTGGAGATGTGGCCTGTAAGAAACTCTAGCAATCTAGACGATGTTGTTCTAACTGAGCTCATTGTAGTACATTTTTCACCAAATTACATTAGCATAGAAAACTTGGATTATTGATTTCTTCTTGTTGTAGTTTCTGGGCAAAAGTCCAGTTTATAGAAGCAAAAAGAATATACATTCATGAGTTGAGAGTCGTCTGTTTATTCTTTATTTTAGAAACCTGGGACATGACTCAGAGAGGTGGTATGACTTTGTACTCTGATTTTCTCTACCTAACACCTCCGTTAGGTGGCACTCAGACTTTCCATGGCACAGGGATTATATTTTGAATCCAAACTGGGGAGGGAGGAGCAGACAGGGGACCATTTATCAGGGACAACAGAGTACCTTTTGCAATGCACCTACTGGGTGTCAGGCTGTGATGACCCTGTGCTTATGATACCTCCTCAGGGAGATCATCTTCATTTTACAGATAAGGAAATTCAAGCTTAGTGAGGTGAAGTGACTTATTTCAGGTCACCTAGAAGCAAGTGCAAGATGAGTGACTATTCACTTTAGAGAACAGTCTGGCAGTTCCTCAAAAGGTTAAACCTAGAGTTCCTGTGCGTGCATGCTCAGCCGCTCAGTTGTGCTCAACTCTTTGCAACCCCCTTGGACAGTACCCACCAGGCTCCTCTGTGTGTGGAATTCTGGCAAGAATACTGGAGCGAGTTGACATTTTCCAGTCACCGTATGACCCAGCAATTTTATTTTTAAGTATGTACCTGAGAGAAGTGAAGACATATGTCCACACAAAAACTTATACATCAATGTTCACAGCAGCATTATTCATAGCAGTGATAAGTAGAAACAACCCAAATATTCATCAACTAGTGGATGGATAAAGAAAATGTGGTCCATTCATATAATGGAATATTACTTGACTGTAAAAAGAAATGAAATTTTGATACAAGCCGAGCCTGGATGAACCTTGAACACATTTTGTTAAGTGAAAGAAGTCAGTCATGAAGGAACATGTATTGCATGATTCTGTTTACACAACATGTCCCAAATGTAGAGAAAATAGATTAGTGCTTGTCAGTGGCTGTGGGGAGAGAGCTTGGGGGAAATGGAGAGTGACTGATTATGGTTCCAGAGTTTCAGTTTTGGGTGATAAAAAAAATTCCCTGGAATGGGTTCTGTTTGCCTCCAAATTGCTTCTAAATTGGCTTTAAAATTGATTGTGATGACAGTTGTACAGCTCTGTGAGTGTACTAAAAACTATGGAATTATACACTTTAAATGGGTGAATGGATGTGAATAATATCTAAATAAAGTTATAGAAAAATCAGAGGCTACTGCCCACCTCACAACTCAGACTGGGGAGTAACCTGAGATATTTCTACTAACAGAGACCCAGGTACCAAACAGCAGCAGCAGCACGTCTAGCTTTTAAAGTATTTACAAAGTACCTGACATGGTGCTAAGCACCTTAGATATGATACCTGATTTCATCATCACACTAACCCCGTGAGCTTTGTGTTACTCTTATTTTTCTAGGAGGAAATTGAGACTTAGAGAGGCTTGGCAATTTTCTCAAGGTCACCTATCTATTAAGTACTACAGCTGCCTCTACTGTATAAAGACCTTGGAAATAACTGTGTTGTTTTTACCTATCTAAAATTAAGGTACTACAGGGCTGCCTCTAGTATAAATGACCATATCTGTCAGCCAGCTCAGTTGTGCTCAACTCTTTGCAACCCCCTTGGACAGTACCCACCAGGCTCCTCTGTGTGTGGAATTCTGGCAAGAATACTGGAGCGAGTTGACATTTTCCAGTCACCGTATGACCCAGCAATTTTATTTTTAAGTATGTACCTGAGAGAAGTGAAGACATATGTCCACACAAAAACTTATACATCAATGTTCACAGCAGCATTATTCATAGCAGTGATAAGTAGAAACAACCCAAATATTCATCAACTAGTGGATGGATAAAGAAAATGTGGTCCATTCATATAATGGAATATTACTTGACTGTAAAAAGAAATGAAATTTTGATACAAGCCGAGCCTGGATGAACCTTGAACACATTTTGTTAAGTGAAAGAAGTCAGTCATGAAGGAACATGTATTGCATGATTCTGTTTACACAACATGTCCCAAATGTAGAGAAAATAGATTAGTGCTTGTCAGTGGCTGTGGGGAGAGAGCTTGGGGGAAATGGAGAGTGACTGATTATGGTTCCAGAGTTTCAGTTTTGGGTGATAAAAAAAATTCCCTGGAATGGGTTCTGTTTGCCTCCAAATTGCTTCTAAATTGGCTTTAAAATTGATTGTGATGACAGTTGTACAGCTCTGTGAGTGTACTAAAAACTATGGAATTATACACTTTAAATGGGTGAATGGATGTGAATAATATCTAAATAAAGTTATAGAAAAATCAGAGGCTACTGCCCACCTCACAACTCAGACTGGGGAGTAACCTGAGATATTTCTACTAACAGAGACCCAGGTACCAAACAGCAGCAGCAGCACGTCTAGCTTTTAAAGTATTTACAAAGTACCTGACATGGTGCTAAGCACCTTAGATATGATACCTGATTTCATCATCACACTAACCCCGTGAGCTTTGTGTTACTCTTATTTTTCTAGGAGGAAATTGAGACTTAGAGAGGCTTGGCAATTTTCTCAAGGTCACCTATCTATTAAGTACTACAGCTGCCTCTACTGTATAAAGACCTTGGAAATAACTGTGTTGATTTATCTAAATTCCAGCATGGTACAATAGTGGCTAAGAGAGGAGAATCTGCTGATACATGACCTGGGTATGACTCAGCATCTGGCTCCTGGGTCCTGGGTATGTATAGACAAATTGCTTAAAGTCTGTATTACAGTTTTTCCTCTGTAATATGGGACAGTAAATGTATTAATCACATAAGGTTGATGATTAAATGAGATAATATATGGGAAGCATTTAGGTCAGGGCCTGGGACACAGGAAGTGCTCAGTATGTGTGAACTATTGTTATAGACAGCCTCCACTGGGGGATGGGAAGACAGGGGTGAACAAGTCCCAGCTATGGCTCAGCTGCGGTCTACGGGGGGGAGGCAAGTGTAGCCTGAACTGAAGTCAGGGATGACGTGGAGAGTAGGCAGGAGGCAGAGCAGAACACAGAGGTGGAGTGACTAATGACCCATGAGGGCCACTCTCACTCGTGGTCCTAGATGTTTGGTCTTCCAGACTCTGGTATGAGAGTGTTGACAGCAGCAGGATTTTCCTTCCTTGCCTGCAATGTTTCAGGCGTGCATAGTAATTGCAAAATCTGGTTGGGGAGTTTCACGATCGCGTTTTCCTGACAGTGTGGTAAAAACATAACACTCGAAAGGATAGAGAAGAGAGAGTCTTTTATTTGGGCTTCTTGAATATTTACCATTAATTAGGTTCTTGGGCTGCTATCACAGAAATTTCATCAGGAGACGAAGAGTTTGTAAAGGAGAGTCCATGAGGTGTGTTCGTTCTCCGTATGAGTGTTTCCTTGTAGTCCAGTTGGATGAACCTGAGGAATATGTTGGAAGTAAGCTATTTATTAATGGGCATGAACTGAGGTTTATAAGTAAATGAGTCTATGTATATGTTATGTGTAAAAGTTGAAAGAGAGAGGGAGAAGGAATTCAAAACATGAAATTAGGTTTCCAAGTATGAAAGGACAGAAACGAGAACCAAATAAAGGGAGAAACTGGTACCCTTGTTTCTGGTTTAGTTCCCAAGACATAGTAGGCATTCAACAAATATTTGTTTCATCTGAATAAATAGACAGCTTCTATTCTAGTTTATACATTGAGGATGACCTCTGTGACCTTTGGATTCCAGATTTAAGTTGACTCTCTGATAAGTTATTCAGAAAATCAAGTGGTAAGTGAGATCACCTTTGTCAGGCATGCCCTCATCCATCCTTGTGAAGATTGCCCCAGAAGACTTGAAGGGTGATCCAGTAACCGTCCTGGCTGCAACGTAAGATCACCTGGGGAGCTTTTGAAGCACGTGGCTGGCTGCTGACTTCGTAGCCCAGAACAATCAGATCAGACTCCCTGGGGGCAGGGCCTGGCTGTGGCCAGTTATCGCTTCAAATTCTCCCCAGGTGATTTTCATAGGATTCAGGGTGGGAAGCACGGAGCTAAGGCGTCTGTAGATGGGAAGGTGGCTGGTATCTGCCCAAAACCTTGGTGTGCCTTTGGCCGGACGTAAAAGCACTAGCCTATCCTGAAGGAGTGTGGAAGTGTCAGTCACCCTTCAGGTTTCCAGGGTCATTTCCAGAGACCTCTCTGAGCTTGGAGCGGAGATACCCCAGCCAGGGGCAGGGAGGAAACTGGAGGCACGGCTGCAGAGAGAAGGTAAGCTGCAGTAATTGGCGTGAACTCTCAATGGCTTCATTGCTGTGATTCTGCGCGTTCCCCTAGCCTGAGACTAGGTACCAAGTGGAGGGGGTGAGAGAGGGGAGGGCCATGCCAGGTGTGGTCTCCTCGAAAGTGCTGGGCTGGGTCAGCAGAAGGCTCCATGGCCTGCTTGGGAGAGCGGCAGAGGGCTCTGGATTCCTGGCTCTCAGCAGGGCTGACTGCTTGGTACCCTGGGACTTTCACTGTCGCTAACAAGCCCATTAAGATGATCAAAGAGTCCCTGGAGAGTTCTGGGGGCCTCTGGAGAGACTACGGGGAATGTCTGTGACCACGAGAGCACATACATCTTGCCCTGAACCAAACTGCCGAGGGACGATCCACTTGTGTTTTCAACAGGATCAGACTCTCTGCCAAATAGCTCTGAGCGCTCCCTTAGTTAGCAGAAGCATCTTAGAAAAGATACCTGGTTTCTAGAAGCAGTGTGGCTCCTTCAAGGTCTAAGCTTTCCCTCAGTGAAGGAGATTGTTGGGCCCCACATAGAGTTTGCAGGCACCAGGGAAAATGTAGACTCTGGGAAGAAGAATTTATTATTCTTGAATTAGGAGAATTAGATAGTATCAGTCCTTCTCCAGAATCCATTTGTGCCCACATTGCTCTCTGCTGCCTTCTCCAGAATCGCCCTGCAACCCACCCCTACCCTACCATGTCCCCTCTCTGTTTCCCTCCCCACTCCCTCCCAAGGATTCCATCTTAGCCATTCCTGCTTGATAGAATCTCGCACGAAGGTGCATTTATTACTGACCGGCTCCTTTATCTTGGATAGTATGTCACAAGTAGTCAAGACTATTGCTCTTGAAGGTAGTTTCACAGATTTAAGATGAAGAAGCAGTATCCACATAGTTCTGGAGTCAAGGAAGTGTGATAGCCAGCCAGTAAAAAGGAAAAAAATACGTAAGACTGTTGGAGAGTGGAGTTTTACTCACTAGAGCCGTCTTGGACTTTAGATATGAAAGATTTGATTTATAGTTTCTATTCCACTCTGATAGAAAACTCTGCTTACCCTTATTGGAAGGTCGAATGTGTTGGGTTCTTTAGCTAAGGTAGCTGGTTAAAATTTATTTCACATTCTAGGAACGGGGTGCTTGTTATTCACCATGTTCCTATTTTAATTATGATTTTCCTGGCATCATTTTTAACAAGAGGAAACCTAAGGCCTGCAAGGAGTGAATTTCCCCTCATCAGTCCTGAAGCCTGCCCTCCCCCCTCCAAGGAGCTGCTCCAGCTCCACAGCCGAAACACGATGGAGGATTGAGCAATTCCCTGGTGGATCTGAACAGTGTGGAGTCAGCAGTCAATTAGAATAGTTGAATTACAAAAGCCTCTCCTCTCCCATCTTCTTTGTTCTAGAGAGTGATCGCCTTAACTCTTGCTGCTCCACCCGCCCTGCCCTGCAGCCCCTTCTCATCCTCCTCTCTACTTGGGTCTGTGCAGCCCTCCTCTCCACACCTCTCCGAGGCTTCACGTCTGCCATCCCCAGGAGAGTGGGCTCAGAGTTGGCGCCTTGAACACTCACAGTATTTCCCAGGTGTAAGCCCACATCCTCTTGCTTGGCAGAAGCATCTTAGAAAAGATACCTGGTTTCTAGAAGCAGTGTGGCTCCTTCAAGGTCTAAGCTTTCCCTCAGTGAAGGAGATTGTTGGGCCCCACATAGAGTTTGCAGGCACCAGGGAAAATGTAGACTCTGGGAAGAAGAATTTATTATTCTTGAATTAGGAGAATTAGATAGTATCAGTCCTTCTCCAGAATCCATTTGTGCCCACATTGCTCTCTGCTGCCTTCTCCAGAATCGCCCTGCAACCCACCCCTACCCTACCATGTCCCCTCTCTGTTTCCCTCCCCACTCCCTCCCAAGGATTCCATCTTAGCCATTCCTGCTTGATAGAATCTCGCACGAAGGTGCATTTATTACTGACCGGCTCCTTTATCTTGGATAGTATGTCACAAGTAGTCAAGACTATTGCTCTTGAAGGTAGTTTCACAGATTTAAGATGAAGAAGCAGTATCCACATAGTTCTGGAGTCAAGGAAGTGTGATAGCCAGCCAGTAAAAAGGAAAAAATACGTAAGACTGTTGGAGGTGGAGTTTTACTCACTAGAGCCGTCTTGGACTTTAGATATGAAAGATTTGATTTATAGTTTCTATTCCACTCTGATAGAAAACTCTGCTTACCCTTATTGGAAGGTCGAATGTGTTGGGTTCTTTAGCTAAGGTAGCTGGTTAAAATTTATTTCACATTCTAGGAACGGGGTGCTTGTTATTCACCATGTTCCTATTTTAATTATGATTTTCCTGGCATCATTTTTAACAAGAGGAAACCTAAGGCCTGCAAGGAGTGAATTTCC
Source organism: Tragulus kanchil (assembly GCA_022376925.1). NCBI lineage: Eukaryota > Metazoa > Chordata > Mammalia > Artiodactyla > Tragulidae > Tragulus > Tragulus kanchil. Next base: position 26,645,702 of record JAIOJX010000024.1, read on the forward strand.
CCTCATCAGTCCTGAAGCCTGCCCTCCCCACTCCAAGGAGCTGCTCCAGCTCCACAGACGAAACACGATGGAGGATTGAGCAATTACCTGGTGGATCTGAACAGTGTGGAGTCAGCAGTCAATTAGAATAGTTGAATTACAAAAAGCCTCTCCTCTCCCATCTTCTTTGTTCTAGAGAGTGATCGCCTTAACTCTTGCTGCTCCACCCGCCCTGCCCTGCAGCCCCTTCTCATCCTCCTCTCTACTTGGGTCTTGGCTCCCCCACCAGCCTAGCCCTCCTCTCCACACCTCTCCGGAGAGGCTTCACGTCTGCCATCCCCCAGGAGAGTGGGCTCAGAGTTGAGCGCCCCTTGAACACTCACAGTATTTCCCAGGTGTAAGCCCACATCCTCTTTGGCCTCTGAGACTGTGGGTCGGGATTCTGAAACTTGCCTCGGCTGAGACTCTGTTTGCACATCCTGTGGGCTCCTTAGACTCCTTCTCTGGTGCCAGTGCTGGCTGTTCTTGCTGGGTTCTCTCACAAGAGCCAGAGGCCTGCCCCTAGCCTGGCGTGAGGAAGGGGCCTGCTCCCAGGCACAGACCCCCCCAGGTCCAGGCACATGGCCCCACAGGCTTTCTGAGAGCAGCTGTCTCCCCTGCCAGCTGGTGCCTCCAGAGACATCCTCTTCCTCAGAGTGTCAAGCTCTTGTTCACGTCTTGATTAGAGACAGTGGATCCCATATTTGGTTCATGCCCCCACTGTTAGCCACATCTTTACCATAGCAGCTGTCTGGTTACAGACCTTCAACAGTTCTCCTCTGGCATGTCTTACGAGGAATAGGAGCGTGTGTGTGTGTGTGTGTGTGTCTGTGTGTTACTTGTGTCCAACTCTTTGTGACCCCATGGATGGTAGCCCTTCAGACATCTCTGTCCCTGGGATTCTCCAGGTAAGAATACTGGAGAGAGAGCTCTTTCTTCCTCCAGAAGAGCTTCCCAACCCATGGACTGAATCCAGGTCTCCTGTCTTGCTTGTGGATGCTTTGCCATCTGAGCCGCCAGGGAAGTTTATGAACCACCATACTAGATATTTATTCCTTTATTCCTTCACTTAATACATGTTCATTGAGCATCTAGTATGTGCCAGGCCCTCTGCTGGATGCTGGGCACTCAGCATTAAACGTTGTACACATCTGAGTGTTAAGGAATATGTATTAGTTTGCTTAACAATAGAAACTTGTCCTCCATGGTTTTGGAGGCTGAAACCCTGATTCCAAGGTGTTGGGATTCCTTCTGAGGGCTGTGAGCAAGAGTGTGTTCCAGGCCCCTTTCCTTGGCTTGTTGATGTCGTCTTCTCCCAGTGCCTCCTCGTTGTTTTCCCTCTACGCACGGCTCTGGCTGTGTCCAAGCCTCCCGTTCGTATGAGGCCGTCAGTCATGGTGGATTCGGGACCCTCTGCTCCAGCATGACCTTCTCTTAACCGACTACATCTGCCGTGACTATTTCCAAATAAGGTCAAATTCTGAGATATGAGTGGAGGTGGTTAGGACTGCAACACATTGTTTTGGGAGGGCACAGTTTCTCCTATAGCAGTAGGCATCATTTTGTGGGGGGCAGAAATGATAATAAGAGGTGTGTGTATATATATATATATTTTTTGTTTGTTTGTTTGTTTTACTGTGTGCCCAGTGAGTGGGACATTAGTTCTCTTCACTCTTCAGAGCGGACATACCCTCAACGCAGCTAGTATTTATCATGTGATAACTATGTACCAGGCACAATTTGTATTTCTTGAGCGTATACTATGTGTGGAATACTATCCTGTGATTTACATGCATTGACACAATCCTGCAAAGAAACTGAGGCCCAAAGAGGTTCATTAAACAGCCCAGCTTCACACAGCAAGGGGTGAGAAGCAGATCAGGTATATTTTGTAGGAACTGAATCACTCAGACCTTTAACCCGTTGACTTCCTGTAGCACTAGGCTCTGATATTGAGGATATCACCATTGTCTTAGACCTTGCCCCTCACAGGGCGTGGCTCACAGAGATTAAGGCAGCTGTCTGAGTCAGGTGTGTAGAAGTGAAATTCCAAGGCTCCAGGCTTTTCATACCCAGGATCAGAACCTCTGCCCCTTTGTGCCTTTAAAATAGGCACCTCCCATCCATCTCAGATTCTATTGGTTACTTTTGCTATATCTTTCAAATATAGTTTTCCTACTCATTTGCTAACTTGCTTAGTGTTTGTCTTCCTGACAGAGTATAAGCCCCATGAGGGCAAGGGCCAGCGTTGCTGGTGCCTAGCACCCTGCCTGGACCACTTCATACAGAAAGACCTTTGGGTAAATGGAGTCTGTGACAGATAAAGCAGATTTCTTTGGAGGGCTGTGAGCAAGAGTGTGTTCCAGGCCCCTTTCCTTGGCTTGTTGATGTCGTCTTCTCCCAGTGCCTCCTCGTTGTTTTCCCTCTACGCACGGCTCTGGCTGTGTCCAAGCCTCCCGTTCGTATGAGGCCGTCAGTCATGGTGGATTCGGGACCCTCTGCTCCAGCATGACCTTCTCTTAACCGACTACATCTGCCGTGACTATTTCCAAATAAGGTCAAATTCTGAGATATGAGTGGAGGTGGTTAGGACTGCAACACATTGTTTTGGGAGGGCACAGTTTCTCCTATAGCAGTAGGCATCATTTTGTGGGGGGCAGAAATGATAATAAGAGGTGTGTGTATATATATATATATTTTTTGTTTGTTTGTTTGTTTTACTGTGTGCCCAGTGAGTGGGACATTAGTTCTCTTCACTCTTCAGAGCGGACATACCCTCAACGCAGCTAGTATTTATCATGTGATAACTATGTACCAGGCACAATTTGTATTTCTTGAGCGTATACTATGTGTGGAATACTATCCTGTGATTTACATGCATTGACACAATCCTGCAAAGAAACTGAGGCCCAAAGAGGTTCATTAAACAGCCCAGCTTCACACAGCAAGGGGTGAGAAGCAGATCAGGTATATTTTGTAGGAACTGAATCACTCAGACCTTTAACCCGTTGACTTCCTGTAGCACTAGGCTCTGATATTGAGGATATCACCATTGTCTTAGACCTTGCCCCTCACAGGGCGTGGCTCACAGAGATTAAGGCAGCTGTCTGAGTCAGGTGTGTAGAAGTGAAATTCCAAGGCTCCAGGCTTTTCATACCCAGGATCAGAACCTCTGCCCCTTTGTGCCTTTAAAATAGGCACCTCCCATCCATCTCAGATTCTATTGGTTACTTTTGCTATATCTTTCAAATATAGTTTTCCTACTCATTTGCTAACTTGCTTAGTGTTTGTCTTCCTGACAGAGTATAAGCCCCATGAGGGCAAGGGCCAGCGTTGCTGGTGCCTAGCACCCTGCCTGGACCACTTCATACAGAAAGACCTTTGGGTAAATGGAGTCTGTGACAGATAAAGCAGATTTCTTTGGAGCCTTCTCCAAAAGGAGATTTCTTTTAAGCGCAGGGCACGAAATGACTCTAGGAACTCTGGGAACTCATATATTAGATAATTGAGTAAAAATGAGACACTTAAGAGCATCCTTGCTGGTTCCTGGCACAGCTGTGGAGAACACTGAAGATGTGACTCCCTGCACCAAAGTCTTATTACAGCGATTACTGATAATTATCATCTGAGTGGAGCAGAGAATCCTTCTATAGCTCTCGCAGTGTAGCTACAGGTTTCAATTTCACTTGAAGTATTGATTTCCCACCCAGGGTCCTGTCCACATTTTCTCTCCCAAGAGCGGCCCTCTCCCGCCACTTTGTGAGGACAGGTGGCATGTTCGAGGCAAACTTGACTGGACAGAGTTCCTGTGAAGGGGAGTAACTCCTGGACTGTGCACCCCTGAGGTGGTGGCGCAGAGGCCGGGTGCTGGAGTTGCAAGGCCTGTGCTCTTACCTGAGGATGTATGTAGCTCACAGTTTATTTCAAGACTGTGTGTCCTTATTTGGAAAAAGGGATAAATAATCCCTGTGCTGCCTGCTTCACAGACCATTCCAGTGTTCAATTAAGATAATGCACAGAGCGGTACTTCTGACCCAGCACATACACATGTAAGCAGTGATTACCTGGGCAGCATGGCAGAGGGGAAAGAACAGAACACTTGTACCTGACAGATGGGCTCAGGCGTGTTCTGCTGCTTATTAGCTGAGACTCTTGATGCTGCTGCTGCTGCTGCTGCTAAGTCACTTCAATCGTGTCCGACTCTTTGTGACTCTATAGACCGTAGCCCGCCAGGCTCCTCTGTCCATGGGATTCTCCAGGCAAGAATCCTGGAGTGGGTTGCCATGCCCTTCTCCAGGGGATCTTCCAGACCCAGGGATGGAACCAGTCTCTTCTGTCTCTTGCATTGGCAGGCAGATTCTTTACCACTAGCGCCACCTGGGAAGCCCTAAACCTGTGACTTTAGTCATTGAAAAATCTCAGTGCTTCCATTTTGTCACTGTGAGATGGGAAGAATAATATCAACTTTGCATGTTTATGAGAGCTAAAGGGAATGCTATTTGAGAGGCTCTTGGCACTTTATCGGTCAGTATTAATGGTTTTCCCATTCATTTTACTTGGTCACTTAGATAATGCCATTCTATCGGTTTTCTATTGCTGTCATAACAAATTGCCACAGACTTAGTGGCTTAAAACAATGCTGGTCTGTTATCTCATGGATCTGTAGATCAGAAGTCCAGTGGGTTGGGCTGGTTTCTTAGACTGCCTGACTGAAAGGAAGGTGTGTTGGCAGGTCCTAGGATATGATCTGCTTCTCGGCTCATTTAGACCATTGGCTGGATTGAATTACCTCTGGTTGTGAACTCGGGTCCCCATTTCTGCATTGGCTGGTGGCTGGGGAGTTGTTTTCAGCTTCCAGAGGTTGCCCACTCTGCTAGGATTGTGGCCCCCTTCCTCTGTCTTCAAAGCCAGCCATGGCTGCTAGAGTCCTTTTCAGATCATTCTGACCTTCTCTTCTGCCTCTATCTTTCCCTTTTAAGAGTCAACTGATCATGTTGGGCCCACCCAGATAATCTAGAACACTACTTTAGGGTCAGTAAATTTAAAAAGGCCCATTCTGCCATGTAACCATTTATGCCAGTTTAACACAACCACATGCTACAATAATAATACCATGGACATCTTTGGGGGCCTTTATTCTTCTTATTACCACCCTATATTGATATCCTATTATTTTATATGTATTAACAATGCCTCTGGGCTTCCCCTGGTGGTCCAGTGGGTAAGGACACTGCCTCGCAGTGCAAGGGGCGCCGGTTTGATCCCTGGCCTGGGAAGATCCCACGTGCCGCGGAGCGGCTGGACCGATGTGTCCAATTACCGAGCCGGAGCTCTGGAGCGCATGCGCCCAGAGCCGGTGCTCTGCGACAACAGAGGCCACCGCGATGGGAGGCCCACACGGGTCAAAGAACAGAGATGGATGAAAATAGAGAAATGAAAGACCATTAGAAGTGGCCCACCCATCCCCCTCCCTCCCCACCCCACTCCTCAGAAAAGATAAAAAAAAAAATGCCTCCTCAATAAGACATAATATTCAAGTTACTCATTCAATGCTTGGCATAGAGTAAGCTGTTGACAAATACTAATTTCAGCTTTTGCTATCGATAAGCAGATGACAAATCTCTTATTTTTTCACCAGTCCTAGCATATCCACCCAGCTGACAGATATCTCCTTTACTCTCTATCTTTGGTTATCTCCAGGAAGTCTTTTTAATCCCAGCCCTTGCCCAGTAGGCTGTGTTCAGTACCAACTTTTTTGTTCAGCCCTTACAACTGGCTTGGGGGAGGCGGAGTGGGGGTTAATCTGGTTTCTTAGACTGCCTGACTGAAAGGAAGGTGTGTTGGCAGGTCCTAGGATATGATCTGCTTCTCGGCTCATTTAGACCATTGGCTGGATTGAATTACCTCTGGTTGTGAACTCGGGTCCCCATTTCTGCATTGGCTGGTGGCTGGGGAGTTGTTTTCAGCTTCCAGAGGTTGCCCACTCTGCTAGGATTGTGGCCCCCTTCCTCTGTCTTCAAAGCCAGCCATGGCTGCTAGAGTCCTTTTCAGATCATTCTGACCTTCTCTTCTGCCTCTATCTTTCCCTTTTAAGAGTCAACTGATCATGTTGGGCCCACCCAGATAATCTAGAACACTACTTTAGGGTCAGTAAATTTAAAAAGGCCCATTCTGCCATGTAACCATTTATGCCAGTTTAACACAACCACATGCTACAATAATAATACCATGGACATCTTTGGGGGCCTTTATTCTTCTTATTACCACCCTATATTGATATCCTATTATTTTATATGTATTAACAATGCCTCTGGGCTTCCCCTGGTGGTCCAGTGGGTAAGGACACTGCCTCGCAGTGCAAGGGGCGCCGGTTTGATCCCTGGCCTGGGAAGATCCCACGTGCCGCGGAGCGGCTGGACCGATGTGTCCAATTACCGAGCCGGAGCTCTGGAGCGCATGCGCCCAGAGCCGGTGCTCTGCGACAACAGAGGCCACCGCGATGGGAGGCCCACACGGGTCAAAGAACAGAGATGGATGAAAATAGAGAAATGAAAGACCATTAGAAGTGGCCCACCCATCCCCCTCCCCCCCACCCCACTCCTCAGAAAAGATAAAAAAAAAAATGCCTCCTCAATAAGACATAATATTCAAGTTACTCATTCAATGCTTGGCATAGAGTAAGCTGTTGACAAATACTAATTTCAGCTTTTGCTATCGATAAGCAGATGACAAATCTCTTATTTTTTCACCAGTCCTAGCATATCCACCCAGCTGACAGATATCTCCTTTACTCTCTATCTTTGGTTATCTCCAGGAAGTCTTTTTAATCCCAGCCCTTGCCCAGTAGGCTGTGTTCAGTACCAACCTTTTGTGTTAATGAATCCTAGGACTTGCTTTGTTTACTTTCCCTTGTATCTCTCATTATAACTCTTCCATCAAAACAGACGTAGGGACATTGGGGGGAGGGCGGAGTGGAGGAGATGTATGGAAAGAGTAACATGGAAAGTTACATCACCATATGTAAAATAGATAAGCAGTGAGAATTTGCTGTAAGACAAGGGAACTCAGAGGCTCTATGGCAACCTAGAGCGGTGGGATGGAGAGGGAGACGGGAGGGAAATTCAAGAGGGAGGGAACATATGTATACCTGTGGCTGATTCATGTTGATGTTTGGCACTCAACAACAAAATCCTGTAAAGCTATTATCCTTCAATTAAAAAATAAATTAAAAAAATACCTAGCTGCTAAAAAAAACATAAACTCTCAGCTTTTTGAAAACAGAAACTAATGTTTTTACTTGTATCATTTGAGAGAATGTCTGGTACATAGTAGACGCTCAATCAATGTTTATTGAATGAGAAAATAATAGATGAGAAAATCTATTAGACACTTAAAAATAATTGGTCAAATAATTACTGGTTGGAATGCATCACTTGTACAACATAAACACTGAAAGTCATTCAAGAAGGGGAAATGTCTGTACCTGGATTCTGTACTGTAAGAGAGTTGTCTTTACACAGAGGTTTCTGGAAAGATAAATACAGGTTGTGTGTCTAAATTGTCTAGACCCAGATCTTGTGGAGGAAAGCAGGTCTGAAATTGCTGCAGACTTAATGGTAACAGTGGCTTGGAATTTACTGAATGATTTTGCCACTTTATTTTCCTCTGAATGCATCAGAGAATAAACACACACAGTATTGAAAAAAAAATGCCTCCTCAATAAGACATAATATTCAAGTTACTCATTCAATGCTTGGCATAGAGTAAGCTGTTGACAAATACTAATTTCAGCTTTTGCTATCGATAAGCAGATGACAAATCTCTTATTTTTTCACCAGTCCTAGCATATCCACCCAGCTGACAGATATCTCCTTTACTCTCTATCTTTGGTTATCTCCAGGAAGTCTTTTTAATCCCAGCCCTTGCCCAGTAGGCTGTGTTCAGTACCAACCTTTTGTGTTAATGAATCCTAGGACTTGCTTTGTTTACTTTCCCTTGTATCTCTCATTATAACTCTTCCATCAAAACAGACGTAGGGACATTGGGGGGAGGGCGGAGTGGAGGAGATGTATGGAAAGAGTAACATGGAAAGTTACATCACCATATGTAAAATAGATAAGCAGTGAGAATTTGCTGTAAGACAAGGGAACTCAGAGGCTCTATGGCAACCTAGAGCGGTGGGATGGAGAGGGAGACGGGAGGGAAATTCAAGAGGGAGGGAACATATGTATACCTGTGGCTGATTCATGTTGATGTTTGGCACTCAACAACAAAATCCTGTAAAGCTATTATCCTTCAATTAAAAAATAAATTAAAAAAATACCTAGCTGCTAAAAAAAACATAAACTCTCAGCTTTTTGAAAACAGAAACTAATGTTTTTACTTGTATCATTTGAGAGAATGTCTGGTACATAGTAGACGCTCAATCAATGTTTATTGAATGAGAAAATAATAGATGAGAAAATCTATTAGACACTTAAAAATAATTGGTCAAATAATTACTGGTTGGAATGCATCACTTGTACAACATAAACACTGAAAGTCATTCAAGAAGGGGAAATGTCTGTACCTGGATTCTGTACTGTAAGAGAGTTGTCTTTACACAGAGGTTTCTGGAAAGATAAATACAGGTTGTGTGTCTAAATTGTCTAGACCCAGATCTTGTGGAGGAAAGCAGGTCTGAAATTGCTGCAGACTTAATGGTAACAGTGGCTTGGAATTTACTGAATGATTTTGCCACTTTATTTTCCTCTGAATGCATCAGAGAATAAACACACACAGTATTGAAATCAAGCCACATCAGCTTGGCTCACCTCTCATTTGCTTACTTACTGGGACTTATTATATCTAACAGCAAAATTGGGCCCTAGTGTTATTTCTCTTGGAAATTCTAAGTAGCTCTTCCTTCTGCTTTTTTTCCTCCCACATGTCGACTGCTCATTTTCTATCTATTTTGTGAAGTGTCTTAAAAATACTGCCAAGAGACAGTGGTCAATAATGATCAAATAAGAACAATGTTCATAGCATGGTATATTTACTGTTTCTGAGTGTGTGTTTGTTTTCTGTATTTTAAGTTTTTATCTATTTCAGTTTGTCACATTGATTCCACATCAGCTAGGAGGCTGGATCCTCTTGCCTGGGCCTGAATCCTTTCACAGTTATTTTAAGCTTGGCAGGTCCTTTTGCAATAATTGCTCCCACTCAGGGACTTTGGTCTTTTGATATTTATTTTTAGGTTCAATATAGTCGCCATTATTTTAAAGGAACGGTTTTATTATCGGAAACAAACAACCACAAATAAAAAATGGGAGCCAAATCACAGGCCTCAGGACCCAGATGAGGAATAAAGAAAAATTGTTTAGAGCCATAAATGTTTTCTTTGCAGTTTCTCTTCTATTGAGCTGGGGCACATTTCCTGCCATCATAGACCAGTGGTTGGGCAACAGATTATGTTTTGATATAATAAATGTGCTGCCCTCTATTGGAAGTCTGAGAATCCTAGTTTCCTTTGGATTCACTGCTCCATTTTGAAATCAGTCCAGCTCAGATGTGTGCTGTGTGAGCCTCTCTATGTGTCAGTGAACCATTTAATGAAGTTGGTTCTCAGTGGCCACCACTTCTGATTGATCACTCTTGCACAATTACTTTCAATTCAGCAAATATTTATTGAGCATTGACTGGGTTCCAGAAGTCTGGCAAGGTACCTGATAAGCACACAGAAGTCTAAAACATGGTTCCTGACTTCAGAAGCTGATGACTTTGTAAAGAGGACAAACGTATATATGAATAAGTAGACTGGAAATCCGATCTTGTGGAGGAAAGCAGGTCTGAAATTGCTGCAGACTTAATGGTAACAGTGGCTTGGAATTTACTGAATGATTTTGCCACTTTATTTTCCTCTGAATGCATCAGAGAATAAACACACACAGTATTGAAATCAAGCCACATCAGCTTGGCTCACCTCTCATTTGCTTACTTACTGGGACTTATTATATCTAACAGCAAAATTGGGCCCTAGTGTTATTTCTCTTGGAAATTCTAAGTAGCTCTTCCTTCTGCTTTTTCCCTCCCACATGTCGACTGCTCATTTTCTATCTATTTTGTGAAGTGTCTTAAAAATACTGCCAAGAGACAGTGGTCAATAATGATCAAATAAGAACAATGTTCATAGCATGGTATATTTACTGTTTCTGAGTGTGTGTTTGTTTTCTGTATTTTAAGTTTTTATCTATTTCAGTTTGTCACATTGATTCCACATCAGCTAGGAGGCTGGATCCTCTTGCCTGGGCCTGAATCCTTTCACAGTTATTTTAAGCTTGGCAGGTCCTTTTGCAATAATTGCTCCCACTCAGGGACTTTGGTCTTTTGATATTTATTTTTAGGTTCAATATAGTCGCCATTATTTTAAAGGAACGGTTTTATTATCGGAAACAAACAACCACAAATAAAAAATGGGAGCCAAATCACAGGCCTCAGGACCCAGATGAGGAATAAAGAAAAATTGTTTAGAGCCATAAATGTTTTCTTTGCAGTTTCTCTTCTATTGAGCTGGGGCACATTTCCTGCCATCATAGACCAGTGGTTGGGCAACAGATTATGTTTTGATATAATAAATGTGCTGCCCTCTATTGGAAGTCTGAGAATCCTAGTTTCCTTTGGATTCACTGCTCCATTTTGAAATCAGTCCAGCTCAGATGTGTGCTGTGTGAGCCTCTCTATGTGTCAGTGAACCATTTAATGAAGTTGGTTCTCAGTGGCCACCACTTCTGATTGATCACTCTTGCACAATTACTTTCAATTCAGCAAATATTTATTGAGCATTGACTGGGTTCCAGAAGTCTGGCAAGGTACCTGATAAGCACACAGAAGTCTAAAACATGGTTCCTGACTTCAGAAGCTGATGACTTTGTAAAGAGGACAAACGTATATATGAATAAGTAGACTGGAAATCCGACTCTGTGAAGTTCTATAAATCCAAGGAAATTTAAGTGCTGTTTGTGGTGACATGGCCAAAGAGGGTTAGGACTTAGTACTGAACCAGTGAACCAGTGGTTGGGTCACTGCCTGACTCAATGATGAGTGTTTCATATGTGTGGTATGTATGACTGTGAGAAGGTGCTGTAATTAGAACGTGGTCATGGATGTCAGGAAGGGCTGTACAGGAAAGGCTGCAGCCAGAACCACGTTGACATCTTCCTCTCCAATCATACTCTGACCATTACTGAAGCCATGCTGGATGGCATCAGCTGCAGTATGGTAGGTGGCAGCATGGCCGGGAGCAACATACTGGTGAACAATCCACCAAGACCATGTCCATTAACATATATGACAGGTAGATGTGCTATGCGAGCCTGTATATGTGTGTGTGTGATGACCCAGCTTGCTGAAGGTGAAGGCTGGGCACTAGGGACCCATCCATATCAGCAGCTCAGGGAGGGGAGGGTGAACATGGGAGATGTGAGTAGAGAGGTCATGGAAGAGCTGTCATTAGTGTTTGGGTTGTAGCAAGGACTCTGGATTCCATTTGAAGTAAAAGAGGAAGCCATGGCCAGGTTTTGAGGAAGGGGTGTTGTAACCTGTTAAAGTATATGAAGCAGTCGGTATGTGTATTGGGTTGGGAACAGACATGATCAGAGGACAGAAGCAGGGACGCCAGTTAGGAGGCCCTTGAAATAATTCAGCTGAGGGATGATGGTGGCCTGGATCAGGGTGGTGGACTTATGAGAAGTGGTCAGATTCTGGTTATGGTTTGAATGAAGAGCTGACAGAATTTGCAGATGGACTAAATATGGAGTATGGGAGAAATAATGGAATCATTAACATGGATAAGACTTTTAGGTTGAGTAACTTGAAGAGTGAAGTTGCCATGAACTGGTCTGGGGAAACCTGAGGCAAGAGGTTGAGGGAATGTGAAAGTTCAGATGTCTCTCAGGTGTCTCGCTGGAGATTGTGAGCAGGAAGTCTGGTGTTCAGAGGAGAGGTGTGGGCTGGGGATGCCAAATGAGGAGCTGTCAGCATATACACGGGGTTTATTTATTTTTTAAAGAATTTTCCCTTTATTTTTATTTATTTTTCTTTTTTTGGGAGGGGTGGTGGGTTGGGGAGGGAGGGGGGTGGGCGGGCCACTTCTATTGGTCTTTCATTTATCTATTTTCATCCATCTCTGTTCTTCGGTCCGTGTGGGCCTCCCATTGCAGTGCCCTCTCTCACTGCAGAGCACTGGCTCCAGGCACATGCGCTCCAGAGCTCTGGCTCAGTAATTGGACACATCAGTCCAGCTGCTTCGCGGCACGTGGGATCTTCCCAGGCCAGGGATTGAACCGGTGCCCCTTGCACTGCAAGGCGGTGTCCTTACCCACTGGACCACCAGGGAAGCTCTACACAGGGTTTAAATCTAGAAGACTGAGTGAGATCACCCAGGGTATGACTCTAGGTCAAGAAAAGAGAATCAAACATCTGAGCCATGAGATTCACATGGAGTCAAACTTGAGTTCTCAACGCTGACAATCCTGGAAATAAAGGAACAGGTTGAACTTGCCTCTTCTCAATTTATTTGACCATAGAGCCCCCTTTCCCCCTGCGGAATTATGGAATTGCTGTTTCCTTGAACACATTTTGGAAAAGGCCACATTTGGCTTCTTAGGGCCATAAGGGAGGAATGTTCTCTGTTCCAAGGAGTTTGGACTCTATCTTCCAGGTGGTGGGAGACCACTGAGGGATTTTAAGAGAAGTAACAGAATGGTATATTTTGGGGGCATTGTGGAAGGTGGTTTGGGGAGGGGAGTCTGAAGGAAGAAGACAAGTGAAGAGGTCATTGCAGTAGCCTAGATAAAGCATGATGCAGTCCTGAATAGAGCAGTTGGAAATGGAGAGAAAGATACAGATGAAATGAATACTTAGGAATTTTAAAATTCGTAAGATTTGGAGACCAGTTAGGTATGTCAGGTGATGAAAAAGATTCTATGATAACCCTGAGGGATCTGGTTTAGACAGGATTTTCTATAGTTAGATATATCCCTTAGGTCTATCAATGCAAGCTACAAACCAGCATCCCATGTAACTAACTTTTATTTTTAACAAGGTTCCAGTTATATTTTATTTCATAAGGAAAAAAATGGGGATAATTTAATGTCCAGACATTTTTGTCATTCATAAACTCCTATTAGCTTTACTAGTACAAAAACATTTAAAAACTAGTTTTACCAACATACAAACTACTGTGCTAACATAAAAATCTAGTTTTAGGGGTTCCCTGGTGGTCCAGTGGGTAAAGAGTCTGCCTTGCAATGCAAGGGGCACTGGTTCAATCCCTGGCCCAGGAAGATCCCACGTGCTGCAAAGCGTCTGGACTGGTGTGTCCAGTTGTGAGCTGGCGCTCTGGAACACATATGCCCAGAGCCAGTGCTCTGCAACGAGAGAGGCCATGCAATGGGAGGCCCACACAGGCCAAAGAATAAAGATGGATGAAAATAAATAAATAAAAAACCAATAAGAGAGGCCAAAATTTAAAAAAATGTCATTAGTTGAAACTAAAAAAAAAAAAAAATTATTTTTACTAATACAAAAAGCATTTAAAAATTGTATTTAATAGAGTGAATGTGATGAAGCATTTGAACGTGCAGGAAATTATGATGGTATTTTCTTTAACATTAATAGTTATATTTTGTAATTGGTATGTTCTAATTTTTTTCAAAGTGTTTGTTCTAACTTTTTATATGCATACTACAGATTTAAAAAGAAAGCAGATTATACTGACTAGAGAAACATTCCTAGGGATTTGGTTAAGGACCTTGGATGTATGCCTGGGCTCTGTTTTCCAACACTGATAAAAAGTGGGAGACATTCCAGTATTGCTTATTTTGATGGTTGTATGTTCCGAACGCTGGCTGAGAAATGCTGGCATTCCTCTGCCTACTCCACGGACCTTGGAAAGAAGGAATGTTTCTTTAGGGTAGTGGTGGTGTGTCCACAGCCTTTTAAATATTCTCTTTCCTGCATTGGTGGCATCTCCTGAACAGCTTAGATTTCAAAACCTGAACTGAGGAGAACTAAGTTGGTTAGGATTGTGCAAATGATACACAATGTTATATCTTTTTAAAAAAATTACTTCCTTATTATTTATTTTTGGCTATTCTGGGTTTTCATTGCTGCTGCAGGCTCTTCTCTAGTTTTAGGGAGTGGGGGCTACTCTCTACTTGAGGTGAGAAGGCTTCTTGTTGCAGTGACTTCTCTTGTGGAACTCGGGCTCTAGGGCTCACAGGCTTCAATAGTGGCTGCTCTGAGGCTCCAGAGCACAGACTCAATAGTTGTGGCTCACGGGCTTAGTTGCTCAGCAGCATGTGGGATCTTTCTGGATCAGGGATCGAACCCGTGTCTCCTGCATTGGCAGGCAGACTGTTCACCACTGATCTACCAGGGAAGCCCCATGTCATATTTTGAATACTAGCAAAGCACAGAAAAAAGACCTTCAGGTCAGCATCTAATTAATTCTCGGGAAAAAAAAATGTACATTTTGGGGGGGATAGTAAATAGTGGTTCTCTTTACAGGTACTTCTGGTTTTCTTCCCTCTAGGCACATGTAAGATTGAATCTCCTGATCTGCACTATAAAAGAGTGGTTATGCGACTGACTTCAGCCAATAAAATGTAAGTGGACGTGATGTGCATCACCTGTGGATGAGGGTCAGCAAGAACTAGTGTCTAATTTGTCGTATTTCCTTTCCACGGTTATGGTGTCCAGTGGCACTCCAGATTACGGAGGCTCGCTTAGGTTTTAGGTTTTTTTCTTGAGTAAGGCAATGTGGGGATGAGTGCCTAGAGGCTTTGTAAGTTTCATTGTTTAATTGTGATTTGGGACCTGTTTGTTATAAAGCTCATTCTGACTAACATACTGTAATCGTTTGTTTATATATTTAAACATACTTACATTTTCTAATTGCCATATGCTCATTGTAGAGAATTTTGAAAATCAAGAAAAGCACAAAAAACATGTAAATATCCACCAGAATTACCTACATAGAAATAGTTTCTGTTAATATTTTGATGTATTTTATATTTCTCACTCATTATATACATGTTAAGAAAATTGGGATCACATTATATATACAATATCACATTTTTTACTGCATTACATTTCAAAACCTGAACTGAGGAGAACTAAGTTGGTTAGGATTGTGCAAATGATACACAATGTTATATCTTTTTAAAAAAATTACTTCCTTATTATTTATTTTTGGCTATTCTGGGTTTTCATTGCTGCTGCAGGCTCTTCTCTAGTTTTAGGGAGTGGGGGCTACTCTCTACTTGAGGTGAGAAGGCTTCTTGTTGCAGTGACTTCTCTTGTGGAACTCGGGCTCTAGGGCTCACAGGCTTCAATAGTGGCTGCTCTGAGGCTCCAGAGCACAGACTCAATAGTTGTGGCTCACGGGCTTAGTTGCTCAGCAGCATGTGGGATCTTTCTGGATCAGGGATCGAACCCGTGTCTCCTGCATTGGCAGGCAGACTGTTCACCACTGATCTACCAGGGAAGCCCCATGTCATATTTTGAATACTAGCAAAGCACAGAAAAAAGACCTTCAGGTCAGCATCTAATTAATTCTCGGGAAAAAAAAATGTACATTTTGGGGGGGATAGTAAATAGTGGTTCTCTTTACAGGTACTTCTGGTTTTCTTCCCTCTAGGCACATGTAAGATTGAATCTCCTGATCTGCACTATAAAAGAGTGGTTATGCGACTGACTTCAGCCAATAAAATGTAAGTGGACGTGATGTGCATCACCTGTGGATGAGGGTCAGCAAGAACTAGTGTCTAATTTGTCGTATTTCCTTTCCACGGTTATGGTGTCCAGTGGCACTCCAGATTACGGAGGCTCGCTTAGGTTTTAGGTTTTTTTCTTGAGTAAGGCAATGTGGGGATGAGTGCCTAGAGGCTTTGTAAGTTTCATTGTTTAATTGTGATTTGGGACCTGTTTGTTATAAAGCTCATTCTGACTAACATACTGTAATCGTTTGTTTATATATTTAAACATACTTACATTTTCTAATTGCCATATGCTCATTGTAGAGAATTTTGAAAATCAAGAAAAGCACAAAAAACATGTAAATATCCACCAGAATTACCTACATAGAAATAGTTTCTGTTAATATTTTGATGTATTTTATATTTCTCACTCATTATATACATGTTAAGAAAATTGGGATCACATTATATATACAATATCACATTTTTTACTGCATATTATAGCAATAGCCTTTAAAATGTATAAATATCCTGTATAGTATTAATTGGTGAAGGAATGCTGTACTCTATTTTTATACTTGTACATTTTATATTGTATAATTTAGAAGAAAGTAATATTTTATTTTTATACTTTTTCTAGTGGTGAATAACATTGCAGTGAAACATTTATATTCATCTTTGCTTGGATTGCTGCTTATTTCCTTAAGTAGATCCTAGAAAGGGGATTATTGGGCCCCGGAGTATGCATATTTTTGAGAATTTACTATAAATTGCAAAATCGCCGAGAAGAAAGGTTGTACCAATTAACACTCCAGCAGTGCGAGATGGCCCTTCTCGCCACCCCAGTTGAGGATTAGAATTCCTTTTAATCTCTGTTAATTTGATAGGTGAAAATGCTATCTCATTGTTTTTTATTTGTATTTCTTTGATTACAAGTGATGCAGAACATTTATTTCATGTTTCTGAGTCATTTGCATTTTTACTTCTGGGAATTGTCTAAATGGATTCTCAAGTCCCCCAAATGCCCAAACTGCTAGACAGAGAGCAGCATAGGAAGCCAGCAGTATGGTTCTGTTGCCACAGAGCCTCAGCACACGTTTTTTTGAAGTGTGAGTGTTATTTCCTCTCATCATGCTTGTTTTGATTATTGTCTCTCCAGGCATCTCACTCCATAGCCCATGTCTCCCTCCAGCTTTGGTCTCCCTCTAAGCATCTTACTGCACCAGGTTGTAGTCATGTCTAAACCTGAAATTTTGAAGAGAAAAGGACAAATGTGATCTAAGTTAGTTTTGAGTGGAAGAGCATTATTGTGGAAAAAATCCCTGAAGCCTAGAGGCTTTGTAAGTTTCATTGTTTAATTGTGATTTGGGACCTGTTTGTTATAAAGCTCATTCTGACTAACATACTGTAATCGTTTGTTTATATATTTAAACATACTTACATTTTCTAATTGCCATATGCTCATTGTAGAGAATTTTGAAAATCAAGAAAAGCACAAAAAACATGTAAATATCCACCAGAATTACCTACATAGAAATAGTTTCTGTTAATATTTTGATGTATTTTATATTTCTCACTCATTATATACATGTTAAGAAAATTGGGATCACATTATATATACAATATCACATTTTTTACTGCATATTATAGCAATAGCCTTTAAAATGTATAAATATCCTGTATAGTATTAATTGGTGAAGGAATGCTGTACTCTATTTTTATACTTGTACATTTTATATTGTATAATTTAGAAGAAAGTAATATTTTATTTTTATACTTTTTCTAGTGGTGAATAACATTGCAGTGAAACATTTATATTCATCTTTGCTTGGATTGCTGCTTATTTCCTTAAGTAGATCCTAGAAAGGGGATTATTGGGCCCCGGAGTATGCATATTTTTGAGAATTTACTATAAATTGCAAAATCGCCGAGAAGAAAGGTTGTACCAATTAACACTCCAGCAGTGCGAGATGGCCCTTCTCGCCACCCCAGTTGAGGATTAGAATTCCTTTTAATCTCTGTTAATTTGATAGGTGAAAATGCTATCTCATTGTTTTTTATTTGTATTTCTTTGATTACAAGTGATGCAGAACATTTATTTCATGTTTCTGAGTCATTTGCATTTTTACTTCTGGGAATTGTCTAAATGGATTCTCAAGTCCCCCAAATGCCCAAACTGCTAGACAGAGAGCAGCATAGGAAGCCAGCAGTATGGTTCTGTTGCCACAGAGCCTCAGCACACGTTTTTTTGAAGTGTGAGTGTTATTTCCTCTCATCATGCTTGTTTTGATTATTGTCTCTCCAGGCATCTCACTCCATAGCCCATGTCTCCCTCCAGCTTTGGTCTCCCTCTAAGCATCTTACTGCACCAGGTTGTAGTCATGTCTAAACCTGAAATTTTGAAGAGAAAAGGACAAATGTGATCTAAGTTAGTTTTGAGTGGAAGAGCATTATTGTGGAAAAAATCCCTGAAGCTTCCCCCTTATGAAATCCCTCCCTACCAAGTGATATGTTCCCACAGCAAAGAGGTGATGGGCACATCCTTTCCTAAAGGGTCAGTGATTAAGAGCACGGCCTGCTTCTCTGGCTTGAGGCTTGAATCTACTGTCCTTGGTGATAAGGCTTAAATTACTCTTCCTGGAAGCATTCTTATTTATTTCATAGACATTGCATTACCCTCGATTGTCTATTTGGTGCTTTTAAGAAGAGAGAAGAAAGAATCTAAATTTCCCCAAAGTGAGTGTTACTGTTTTAGCTATTGTGAGATAAAAGACAGATTGAAATGGAGCCAGAGGGACCTGCCCTTCACCCTCCATCTTCATCGAAATTGGAAGCTCACATTGGTATGTCAGGCAGCAGCTGGCAGGCTCTTTTATCATCATTAATTGTCCGCTGAGTTGTCACAAGGAGAGACTAGAACTCAAGTTTAATTACATCTGTATCATCTCAGATAAAGTTCAGGAGATTCTGGTGGTGCAAAACAGGCATGGGCCAGTGATGTGCCACGGATACTCTGTGAAGCAGAAACCATGTGTATTCTTGAAGAGGGGGAAGGTGAATTAACTGATTTCCAAGGGAAGTCAGGCATTATCAAGGCTGGGCAACTCCCGTGAGATATGGTGATGTAGAAGAGGAGGAAGGAAAGTTGCTGGCGGCATTGAGCTGATTAAGAGTCATTTGATTTCTACGGAACAGGTGTAGGGAGCCTTCCCATGGAACAAAGATTCATCCGAGGAAATTTGCTTGTCTTTATGGACAGTAACCTACTGCCCATGAAGGAGCAAAGAAATAAACTTGGTTTGGGACAAAAACAACAGTGCTCCCATTCCCAGTTCTTTTCTTCAGATGGCCTCTGATTTAGTTTAGAAACTTGCCACAGAGCCTCAGCACACGTTTTTTTGAAGTGTGAGTGTTATTTCCTCTCATCATGCTTGTTTTGATTATTGTCTCTCCAGGCATCTCACTCCATAGCCCATGTCTCCCTCCAGCTTTGGTCTCCCTCTAAGCATCTTACTGCACCAGGTTGTAGTCATGTCTAAACCTGAAATTTTGAAGAGAAAAGGACAAATGTGATCTAAGTTAGTTTTGAGTGGAAGAGCATTATTGTGGAAAAATCCTGAAGCTTCCCCCTTATGAAATCCCTCCCTACCAAGTGATATGTTCCCACAGCAAAGAGGTGATGGGCACATCCTTTCCTAAAGGGTCAGTGATTAAGAGCACGGCCTGCTTCTCTGGCTTGAGGCTTGAATCTACTGTCCTTGGTGATAAGGCTTAAATTACTCTTCCTGGAAGCATTCTTATTTATTTCATAGACATTGCATTACCCTCGATTGTCTATTTGGTGCTTTTAAGAAGAGAGAAGAAAGAATCTAAATTTCCCCAAAGTGAGTGTTACTGTTTTAGCTATTGTGAGATAAAAGACAGATTGAAATGGAGCCAGAGGGACCTGCCCTTCACCCTCCATCTTCATCGAAATTGGAAGCTCACATTGGTATGTCAGGCAGCAGCTGGCAGGCTCTTTTATCATCATTAATTGTCCGCTGAGTTGTCACAAGGAGAGACTAGAACTCAAGTTTAATTACATCTGTATCATCTCAGATAAAGTTCAGGAGATTCTGGTGGTGCAAAACAGGCATGGGCCAGTGATGTGCCACGGATACTCTGTGAAGCAGAAACCATGTGTATTCTTGAAGAGGGGGAAGGTGAATTAACTGATTTCCAAGGGAAGTCAGGCATTATCAAGGCTGGGCAACTCCCGTGAGATATGGTGATGTAGAAGAGGAGGAAGGAAAGTTGCTGGCGGCATTGAGCTGATTAAGAGTCATTTGATTTCTACGGAACAGGTGTAGGGAGCCTTCCCATGGAACAAAGATTCATCCGAGGAAATTTGCTTGTCTTTATGGACAGTAACCTACTGCCCATGAAGGAGCAAAGAAATAAACTTGGTTTGGGACAAAAACAACAGTGCTCCCATTCCCAGTTCTTTTCTTCAGATGGCCTCTGATTTAGTTCTAGAAATACGTGTTGTTGCAGAGTGTGGTTTATGTGACAAACTGGCTTTAACTAAAATAAGATCTAAACTACAGCTTAACAAAAATGGTTTGGAGTAGGTGGCATGGGAGCTGAGTGTACCTGTAGCTCATGGGTTCATGAAGTCATCAACCAGGGCTGAGAACCTTCATCACACTGTGGCAGTGGTCCTTCTGCCTGGTTTAGCATACAAGGTCTGGTTCTAATCTTGTATCTGTCCTTAGGATCTCCTGCTTCTGGTGCTTTCATTATTGACTGAACCCAGTGCCATGTAATAAAGCTTTGACCCCTGCTCTGTTTCTCTTCACTGAATGTGGATCTTGTGCTTCAGAATGTGAACTGCTAGGCTTCATCTTAACTCTCACTTTCTGAAAGACAATCTGAAGTTCTTTTAAGAGCTCTCTCTTGTGGAATTAAGTGTTTTCAAAGAATCATATAGATTGGCCATCTGGCCCTCTGCTTTTCAAAAGGATAATTTTAGTGTGACTCTCATATCTTAGGAAGAGCAATGTATTTTAGTCCTTAGGCCCTCCTTCGGCATTGAAAAAAAGAATAGATCACATAAATGCAACCTGAAAAATCTAAAAAGAATACTTATATGTGGGTGTATCTGTTTCTATACACAGTAAAAGGGTTTTGCCCACATTCTAGATCTCCAGTAAAATGTGGTGGTCTTTTATGTGAGGTCTCTTATATAAGCCACAAAACTAATCTTTGTTCTGATTTTTATAGCCAGGGACAAAACACACAGGGGTAAGTTTAGAAAAATAGATACATCAAATTCAGAGCTCTCAGAATTTAAAATACATTGACTAAGTATAGATACATAAGAAGATTAAAGTTGAATACAAATATGTGTGTGTGTGTGTGTGAGAGAGAGAGAGTGTATGTGAAAGTATTAGTCACTCAGTATTGTCCAACTCTTCTCGACCCCATAGACAGTAGCTTGTCAGGTGCCTCTGTCCCATGGAATTCTCCAGATAAGAATACTGGAGTGGGTAGATATTCCCTCCTCTACAGGATCTTCCTGACCTAGGGATCAAACCTGGGTCTCCTAAATTGCAGATTGCAGGACGATTCTTCAGCAACTGAGTTACTGGGGAATCCTCGTACGTGTGTGTGTGCTTAGTTAAGTCTGACTCTTTGTGACCCCATGGACTGCAGCCCACCAGGCTCCCCTGTCCATGTAATTCTCCAGGCAAGAATACTGGAGAATTCTCTTCTCCAGGGGATCTTCTCAACCCAGGGATTGAACCTGGGCCTCCGGCTTTGCAGGCAGATTCTTTACCATCTGAGCCACCAGGGAAGTCCATCCCTTATTATACAATATTATATGCACACAGACACACACACACCTTATAGTCTCATACCTTTGACGTGAAGGGATGAAGGGTTGATTAGTTTTTATTTATTCCTTTGAAATTCCTCTTCGTGTCAAAGTGATATCTCTGTTCTAAGATTTTAGCCTGAAGTGCCATTTAAATATTCTGTCCAGAGGCACACAAAAATACGTGCTGCTGTACATTTATCTGTGAATATTATTAGTCCATAGAACTCCCAGTAACAAAGAAAAGTGGGATGGGAATTGTTCCTCACACTGCCCTTCTTTGGTTTCTATGTAGTACTTTCCTGGATGTTTATTGTGACCTCATTTTGCCAGCAGGTAGGAGTGGTGTGTGTGCGTGTGTATTTGGAAGTGGTAGGGTGAGGAGGGCAGCGTGCAACTCTCCAGAGAGTGATTAGCCTGGGTCCTCATATTCTTCTGGGTTCAACTCTGGGTCTCACATCAGACAGGCTGTCTGAATGCTCTATAAACCAAGAAGTAGGGTAAATGCTCCTGCTGGCATCACCCTGTGCTACAAAGGCATTTAAAACAAGACCCGAGGCCATTAGGATATCAAATAACCCTACGACTCTTATAATACCCAAATATTGAATTTTTAAAAGGTAAGCAGTCTTGAAATTTGTAATGGAAAGAAAATATCCCTTTAAGTCATTAAGGAGTATAAAGAACCCTGGCCTTTGAAAAACAGTAGGAAAAGTTTGAAGAATTCATAAGTCAAAAGAAGCTGGGTTACATTCATGAATATGCAGAGCTCCAAGGAATAAGATAAAGGCCAATTCAGAGGTCCATTTAAGAAGGGGACCAGAGTAACTGGTCATAATTAAAGTAACTGGCTTCATAGCCAATTTGGAATTCTGTCTCTAGGAAAATGGTTACTAGGAGATATTCAAAGACAAGGTAGAGAAAATGAACCCACACAATGGCATTGAAGAAGAGCCTAAGCTGAAGTGGTTAAGAGGGCAGATTCTTAAATGAATGTGAACAGACCCTGATTCAGCCCAAAGAGTTTATGATCTGGGTGGCAAGAGGATACATGTAGAACGTTTTCTGCCTCAATTTTCTCCCTGGTAAATTGGTACCTGTCTTATAGGGTGGTTCTGAGAATGCTAGTTTGATACATAGTAAGTGCTCATTAAGCACATTATTATTATACTTAGGATTTTGTCTCCTAGAAGCAGCAAAAGTCTGATATGAAGACGAACATTTCTGATAAAGAGGGGAAGACAAAAGCAAGCTCTAACAGAAAGTAGTTCAGATTTTCTATTGAATGGACTTGATTATATAGTCACCAACATAAATAATTCATTCCGCTTCAGATATAAAAGAGACAAAAGTATGCCAAAGAAAGTGTTTAATTCCACAAATAGAAGGAATGACTTTCAGTTTGCTCTGGTTTTTCAGTGTTTACATTACTGAATCTCTTTTCTCCAGAAGAGAGAAAAAATTCCCCAGAAGCTGTTTCATCTTCTGATTATATTGTATTATATTGTTTTATAGACATGCATATTAGAGACTCAATTCTTTAGTCATGAAGATATGACTCATATTAATTAGAACAGACTATTTGATGTAACCAAGACACCCCAAGTCTCACTGGAGTATATTTACAGAGGTTTACTCTATCCCTGGGGCCCCAGCTGTACAGGCAGCTCCTGCTGGCATCACCCTGTGCTACAAAGGCATTTAAAACAAGACCCGAGGCCATTAGGATATCAAATAACCCTACGACTCTTATAATACCCAAATATTGAATTTTTAAAAGGTAAGCAGTCTTGAAATTTGTAATGGAAAGAAAATATCCCTTTAAGTCATTAAGGAGTATAAAGAACCCTGGCCTTTGAAAAACAGTAGGAAAAGTTTGAAGAATTCATAAGTCAAAAGAAGCTGGGTTACATTCATGAATATGCAGAGCTCCAAGGAATAAGATAAAGGCCAATTCAGAGGTCCATTTAAGAAGGGGACCAGAGTAACTGGTCATAATTAAAGTAACTGGCTTCATAGCCAATTTGGAATTCTGTCTCTAGGAAAATGGTTACTAGGAGATATTCAAAGACAAGGTAGAGAAAATGAACCCACACAATGGCATTGAAGAAGAGCCTAAGCTGAAGTGGTTAAGAGGGCAGATTCTTAAATGAATGTGAACAGACCCTGATTCAGCCCAAAGAGTTTATGATCTGGGTGGCAAGAGGATACATGTAGAACGTTTTCTGCCTCAATTTTCTCCCTGGTAAATTGGTACCTGTCTTATAGGGTGGTTCTGAGAATGCTAGTTTGATACATAGTAAGTGCTCATTAAGCACATTATTATTATACTTAGGATTTTTGTCTCCTAGAAGCAGCAAAAGTCTGATATGAAGACGAACATTTCTGATAAAGAGGGGAAGACAAAAGCAAGCTCTAACAGAAAGTAGTTCAGATTTTCTATTGAATGGACTTGATTATATAGTCACCAACATAAATAATTCATTCCGCTTCAGATATAAAAGAGACAAAAGTATGCCAAAGAAAGTGTTTAATTCCACAAATAGAAGGAATGACTTTCAGTTTGCTCTGGTTTTTCAGTGTTTACATTACTGAATCTCTTTTCTCCAGAAGAGAGAAAAAATTCCCCAGAAGCTGTTTCATCTTCTGATTATATTGTATTATATTGTTTTATAGACATGCATATTAGAGACTCAATTCTTTAGTCATGAAGATATGACTCATATTAATTAGAACAGACTATTTGATGTAACCAAGACACCCCAAGTCTCACTGGAGTATATTTACAGAGGTTTACTCTATCCCTGGGGCCCCAGCTTGCTGGACACCAGGCAGCTCTCTCGGAAGGCTCTCCTCTGGTAATGAAGTAGGGATCTAGTACCATTTTATCCTGTGGCTCTCGTGTTTCCTGTGGCCTTTTCGAGGTCCTCCACTGGATCTTCAGCTTCCCCAGCTGATGAGCAATTATATGATATGAGGATGATAGTGTGAGATGTTCTATGTTCCAGTTTGGGAATGGCAAACACTATTTATTTTCATAATTCCTTTGGCCAGAACCTGGTCATATGACCCCAAACTGACTACAAGGGAAGCTAGGAAATGTAGGTTTTCTGTATTCCAATGAGAGGAAAGAGGGACTGGTGTGCATTTTAGTTCATCTCTATGCTTGACTTTTGTTGATGTGAAGTTAGATTTCTTGTCCTTGTAAGCTTTTATAGAATGGTTTGCCAGAGGAATGTTGGGAGATCTTAGCCACTAGGTCAAGGCAAAAGCTTCTTGTACTTCAAAATGAGAATGTGTGCATTAATTGGGATAACGGGGAGGATGAGTAGGATGACCTTTGATCCACGAGGTAGTGCAATGAAAGTTGCTCAGTTGTGTCTGACTCTTTGTGATCCCATAGACCATAGCCTGACAGGCTCCTCTGTCCTTAGAATTCTCCAGGCAAGAATACTGGAGTGGGTAGCCATTTCCTTCTCTAGGGGATCTTCCTAACCCAGGGACTGAACTCAGGCCTCCCGCATTGCAGGTGGATTCTTTATCAGGGAAGCCCACACGGTGGATTTCTTTATCTAAAAGGTGGGAAGCCCAACCACTGTGGTGAGACTTGATTATATAGTCACCAACATAAAAAGCTTCAGATATAAAAGAGACAAAAGTATGCCAAAGAAAGTGTTTAATTCCACAAATAGAAGGAATGACTTTCAGTTTGCTCTGGTTTTTCAGTGTTTACATTACTGAATCTCTTTTCTCCAGAAGAGAGAAAAAATTCCCCAGAAGCTGTTTCATCTTCTGATTATATTGTATTATATTGTTTTATAGACATGCATATTAGAGACTCAATTCTTTAGTCATGAAGATATGACTCATATTAATTAGAACAGACTATTTGATGTAACCAAGACACCCCAAGTCTCACTGGAGTATATTTACAGAGGTTTACTCTATCCCTGGGGCCCCAGCTTGCTGGACACCAGGCAGCTCTCTCGGAAGGCTCTCCTCTGGTAATGAAGTAGGGATCTAGTACCATTTTATCCTGTGGCTCTCGTGTTTCCTGTGGCCTTTTCGAGGTCCTCCACTGGATCTTCAGCTTCCCCAGCTGATGAGCAATTATATGATATGAGGATGATAGTGTGAGATGTTCTATGTTCCAGTTTGGGAATGGCAAACACTATTTATTTTCATAATTCCTTTGGCCAGAACCTGGTCATATGACCCCAAACTGACTACAAGGGAAGCTAGGAAATGTAGGTTTTCTGTATTCCAATGAGAGGAAAGAGGGACTGGTGTGCATTTTAGTTCATCTCTATGCTTGACTTTTGTTGATGTGAAGTTAGATTTCTTGTCCTTGTAAGCTTTTATAGAATGGTTTGCCAGAGGAATGTTGGGAGATCTTAGCCACTAGGTCAAGGCAAAAGCTTCTTGTACTTCAAAATGAGAATGTGTGCATTAATTGGGATAACGGGGAGGATGAGTAGGATGACCTTTGATCCACGAGGTAGTGCAATGAAAGTTGCTCAGTTGTGTCTGACTCTTTGTGATCCCATAGACCATAGCCTGACAGGCTCCTCTGTCCTTAGAATTCTCCAGGCAAGAATACTGGAGTGGGTAGCCATTTCCTTCTCTAGGGGATCTTCCTAACCCAGGGACTGAACTCAGGCCTCCCGCATTGCAGGTGGATTCTTTATCAGGGAAGCCCACACTTGGTAGGCAGAAGTCATTTTTGCGTCCTTAGGTTAGGATGCTGAGGAAATGGTGGGAACTGTATGTTTGCTTGATAACATCAAAACCCTTTCTGACATATCCCAGTAGTTGTTGAGACTCTTTCCTCTGGCTGATCTGATTTAATTTGATGCTTACTTGATACTACATGTCATCTGTATTTCCTCTCTAGAATTCCCCTTAACATGCTTCAATTTTCACATCTCAGTTTAGATCACCAAAATGGCCTTTGCCCAATCTTCACTCTTGGATTCATACATCTAACAACTATTGAACTATTTTCATAGTAATGAAAAGACAAGAATAGTTTTTGGCTAGATCTTCAGATGGTAACGTGGCTTTTCCCAGGAGGTAGACATTTTTATTTCATGAAACAATATATTTAATCATAGTAATTTGTAGTAGCAGAATATTGTCTCCTAAGGCAATAATAATAATACTATAAGCTTCTCATTTGTGTAATTCACCCCAAAAGAGAATAGATGACTATGGTAAACTGTTGATCAACTTTGAGAGAAAACTTAAGACTGCCCTCCCAAAGTTTTCAAATGCCAGTTAGACTGTATGATGATTGTTTTGTACTATTTTGGCCAAGGCTGGCTTGTCTGTGACCTCTAACATCTCTAGTTCTTTGTTTCTTTATCTCAGTCAATGTAAACTGGACCAGATAATCACTGTAGGTCACTTCAGCTCTTAGAGTTGATCATTTGTCCTTTCTGTCATCCAGCACACTTAACGACAGGTTCTCTCTACTTCGTTTTCTTCCATGCCTTGGTGGGGAGTCTAATAAAAAGCAATTTAATTTTAATGTCATCTGAAGTCAGATGTATTAGGAAGACAAATCTGTTGGGAAAAGAAATCTTCATCCCAAAGCTAACTACTATGGAGCCGGCAGTCAGATCAAGCACCAACTTAACACATTGACTGTGCCCTGTGAGGCTTATGCTAAAGATAATAGTTCCATTTCAAGAGGGTATGATATGACCTGTGACATTTCCACATTCTCAAGAGTAACAAGCCATGAAAACCCAGGACTTACTTGTGTGCATGAATTCTGAAAATCATCCTTTGGTTTTGCATGCTAAGAAAAGTATCAGACTGTGGCAACATTATCAAAGGACCATCCAGGTTATTGTTCAAAACATGGAATTCTGGGCCCCACCCCAGTCATCTGAATTTCTGACATACTCCTCAGTTGGGAGCTTATTAAATTTTGGCAACCACTAGCCAAGTCACAAAACTGTCTTTGTCTGTAGAAGAAGAATATTGACATTCTTTGTTACACAGAACTGTTGCCAAAAACCAAGTCTTTTTGTTCACCAAAATGGCCTTTGCCCAATCTTCACTCTTGGATTCATACATCTAACAACTATTGAACTATTTTCATAGTAATGAAAAGACAAGAATAGTTTTTGGCTAGATCTTCAGATGGTAACGTGGCTTTTCCCAGGAGGTAGACATTTTTATTTCATGAAACAATATATTTAATCATAGTAATTTGTAGTAGCAGAATATTGTCTCCTAAGGCAATAATAATAATACTATAAGCTTCTCATTTGTGTAATTCACCCCAAAAGAGAATAGATGACTATGGTAAACTGTTGATCAACTTTGAGAGAAAACTTAAGACTGCCCTCCCAAAGTTTTCAAATGCCAGTTAGACTGTATGATGATTGTTTTGTACTATTTTGGCCAAGGCTGGCTTGTCTGTGACCTCTAACATCTCTAGTTCTTTGTTTCTTTATCTCAGTCAATGTAAACTGGACCAGATAATCACTGTAGGTCACTTCAGCTCTTAGAGTTGATCATTTGTCCTTTCTGTCATCCAGCACACTTAACGACAGGTTCTCTCTACTTCGTTTTCTTCCATGCCTTGGTGGGGAGTCTAATAAAAAGCAATTTAATTTTAATGTCATCTGAAGTCAGATGTATTAGGAAGACAAATCTGTTGGGAAAAGAAATCTTCATCCCAAAGCTAACTACTATGGAGCCGGCAGTCAGATCAAGCACCAACTTAACACATTGACTGTGCCCTGTGAGGCTTATGCTAAAGATAATAGTTCCATTTCAAGAGGGTATGATATGACCTGTGACATTTCCACATTCTCAAGAGTAACAAGCCATGAAAACCCAGGACTTACTTGTGTGCATGAATTCTGAAAATCATCCTTTGGTTTTGCATGCTAAGAAAAGTATCAGACTGTGGCAACATTATCAAAGGACCATCCAGGTTATTGTTCAAAACATGGAATTCTGGGCCCCACCCCAGTCATCTGAATTTCTGACATACTCCTCAGTTGGGAGCTTATTAAATTTTGGCAACCACTAGCCAAGTCACAAAACTGTCTTTGTCTGTAGAAGAAGAATATTGACATTCTTTGTTACACAGAACTGTTGCCTAGGTTAGAAGTATAGTGGGGGCCCGAAGATCTTTACTGAATGAAAATTCCCTCCAAATATAATTCTGGGCTTTTAAAGCTGGGGCAAAGCATGGTCACACTACCATCTTTTGCTTTTGCATGTTCTTGAAAATGTCTCTGGTCCTCCTCTTCTCAGGAGCTTAGGCCAAAGTATCAGCATGTGATGCATTTATGCTGGACCCCCTGCTTTAGACATGCTTATGTCAACTGCAGCAGCTCTAAAGCGCATGTGGAGTTAACTCAAAGCAAAGTTCCGTTTGAGCATTTACAGAGTTTAAAGGGGATGGAGCAATGTTCTCTTCTGTTGATCAGGGACAAACAAAGCTATTAGCTCTAGGTCTAGGGAAAGGAAAAAAAATCACTTTTCATATTGTGCAACCAACCCTAAATCAGGTCAATCTCTCCTTCATTGCTGGCTAATATCCAAGCCACAGTGAAAAGCTGATGTTTTTGTTTAGAATGGATTTTTGCAGTGTTTATAAACCAAGGCTCCTTGAAATTTTCATTAGGAGGATCATACAGTTCACCTCTTGTCCTGCCCTTTCTCCTTTCTCCTGGAATAGTTGAGTGATTTTGAAAATTCTCAGTAGTTTAATTGATTAGTAGGGAGAGTTCATTGTGAAAGTCACCTTTCGCGGAGCAGAACTGAGACTGACACACACTCAAGATTCTGTGACCTTAGAGGATGAAGAACAAGGGCTGAGGACTTCTGTACAGTTCAGAGTGTGTGAGGATGGGAAGGGAACAGTCATGGAGGGACTTAGCGCCAGCACTTTGCTAGGCATGGGAGGTGCATTATATCATTGAATCCTAACTATATAATCCCGTGATGTACGTATTATTATTATTACTATATTTATAGGCAAGGAAACTGAGGTCATAGTGCTTAACTTACTAATAGATGGTGAAGCCAGGATTATTTCTGTGTAACAAACCATCCTAAAACTTAATGATTTAAAATGATAATCATGTATTTCTGTTTGCAAGTTTGTACAACAAATATTGGCTCATAGGTGATGGATCAGGGTCAGCTAATTTTAGTTGAGCTTGTTCATGTATTTGTAGTCAGTTCCCAATTGGCCAGTGTGTGTCAGGGGGTGGGGAGTTGGTGGGTGTGGCTTGTGCCTTTTAAAACCTAAAAACGGGCTTTAAAGCTGGGGCAAAGCATGGTCACACTACCATCTTTTGCTTTTGCATGTTCTTGAAAATGTCTCTGGTCCTCCTCTTCTCAGGAGCTTAGGCCAAAGTATCAGCATGTGATGCATTTATGCTGGACCCCCTGCTTTAGACATGCTTATGTCAACTGCAGCAGCTCTAAAGCGCATGTGGAGTTAACTCAAAGCAAAGTTCCGTTTGAGCATTTACAGAGTTTAAAGGGGATGGAGCAATGTTCTCTTCTGTTGATCAGGGACAAACAAAGCTATTAGCTCTAGGTCTAGGGAAAGGAAAAAAAATCACTTTTCATATTGTGCAACCAACCCTAAATCAGGTCAATCTCTCCTTCATTGCTGGCTAATATCCAAGCCACAGTGAAAAGCTGATGTTTTTGTTTAGAATGGATTTTTGCAGTGTTTATAAACCAAGGCTCCTTGAAATTTTCATTAGGAGGATCATACAGTTCACCTCTTGTCCTGCCCTTTCTCCTTTCTCCTGGAATAGTTGAGTGATTTTGAAAATTCTCAGTAGTTTAATTGATTAGTAGGGAGAGTTCATTGTGAAAGTCACCTTCGGAGCAGAACTGAGACTGACACACACTCAAGATTCTGTGACCTTAGAGGATGAAGAACAAGGGCTGAGGACTTCTGTACAGTTCAGAGTGTGTGAGGATGGGAAGGGAACAGTCATGGAGGGACTTAGCGCCAGCACTTTGCTAGGCATGGGAGGTGCATTATATCATTGAATCCTAACTATATAATCCCGTGATGTACGTATTATTATTATTACTATATTTATAGGCAAGGAAACTGAGGTCATAGTGCTTAACTTACTAATAGATGGTGAAGCCAGGATTATTTCTGTGTAACAAACCATCCTAAAACTTAATGATTTAAAATGATAATCATGTATTTCTGTTTGCAAGTTTGTACAACAAATATTGGCTCATAGGTGATGGATCAGGGTCAGCTAATTTTAGTTGAGCTTGTTCATGTATTTGTAGTCAGTTCCCAATTGGCCAGTGTGTGTCAGGGGGTGGGGAGTTGGTGGGTGTGGCTAACTGGTTTAAGATGGTTTTCCTGTATGTTTTGCTGTTGGTTGACTATTGACTAGACTGATGAGGCTGTGGCAGGTTGTAGTTTCCCAAGATGACCACAATAAAGCATACTCCACATATCTTTTTGTAATGTGACATTACAGTTTTCTCATCTCTATCCCTTTCCTTTAAATCTGGGCCGGGCTTTGAGACTGCTTTGACTGACAGAATGTGTCAGAAGTAATGCTGGGCTGGTGCTGCTTGTGTGCTCGTTCTGTGCAGACCTGGTACCTCCGAAGCGGCAGCTGCGGAGTCTCCAGCACTCGCCATGGCAGATGAAAAGCCCAAGGAAGGAGTCAAGACTGCGAACAACGATCCTATTAATTTGAAGGTGGCAGGGCAGAATGGTTCTGTGGTGCAGTTTAAGATCAAGAGGCATACACCACTTAGCAATGGAATACTACTCAGTTGTTAAAATAAATGCAGAAGACACAGTCCTAATGAGGTGGCTGGAGTTAGAACCTATCATAAAAATGAAGTAAGTCAAAAAGAGAAAGACAAGTACAGTATACTAACACATATATATGGAATATAGTAGGATGGTCATGATAACACATGCAGTGAACTCATGGAAAAACAGAGAAAGAATAGACATATGGACACTGTGGGGAATGAACAGTGGGTGGGAGGCATAGAGGGAGTAACATGGAAACCTATACTGTCATGTGTGAAAAAGATAGCTATTGTCGTTGTGCTAAGGGAATAGGAGTACTTAGAAAGGCTTGGTGCGATGGCCTGCATGGGTGGGATGGGAGGGGGGGGTGGTACTTGGGAGGGGGGAGGGGCCCAGGGATACGCATATGACTGATTTGGGAACATGCATATCCATGAACAACAAAACTCTGTAAAATCTTTAAAATAAAGAATTAAAAAAATATATATTAGGACATAAAAAAATAAATAAATAAAAAGATTAGGACATTAAAAAAAAAAGGCATAACCACTTAGTAAACTAATGAAAACCTATTGTGAATGACAGGGTTTGTCAATGAGGCAGATCAGATTCTGATTTGAGGGATAGCCCATCAATGAAACAGACACACCTGCACAGCTGGAGATGGGAGATGAAGATAAAATTGATGTATTCCAGCAGCAGACAGGAGGTGTCTACTAAAAAGGAAACCTCTTACTTTACTCCAGAATTCTCTTCCTCCAGACCAAGAAGACATTCTCAATTAGAAAACCACAATTTGGTTCCACCACATCCTGACTACTACAGTGTAGTTTCTCTATTCTTTCATTTTCCCCTTTCCCATTCCTTTATTGTACATAAAGTAACTGGTGTATGTGCACAAGCATATTGCATTTTTTAAAACTAAGTGGCCAATGGTATGTTTTGATTGACATCAAATGGAGATGGGATGGGGAAAAATAGTGATTCTGTGAAAATACCCCCTTTTCTCCATTAGTGGCATGCTCATCAGCTCTTATCTTTACATTCCAGTAAGTTATTTTACTCTCACTGTTTAACAACAACAAAAAAAGAACAACATAAAAATTCTTGCATACCTTGTTTGACTGGAGAATTTTAATGTTTTTCATTTATCATTGTGAAACCAAGGACAATTTTATAACTTTTTTGTACGTAGCTATTACATGTAAGGCAATCTGTCTTTAAGTTGGGATAAATTACTCTAAAAGAAATGAATCCTAGATAGTTTTCCCTTCAAGTCAAGCATCTTGTTGTTTAAATAAACTTCTTGTTTAAAATGAAAAAAAACAAGTAATGCTGGGCTGATTTCCAGACTTGGGACTTGAGAAAATGGCAGCTTGCATATTCGTCCATTCATGACTTTGCTCCTACAAGTTACCTACGATGCTGGGAGGTTGCAGAGCGGTCACTTGGAGGGTCTGCATGTAGATGTCCAGTCCACTAAATAATATAGTGGACATTAAGAAAAAGGCAAATACGCATATGACTGATTTGGGAACATGCATATCCATGAACAACAAAACTCTGTAAAATCTTTAAAATAAAGAATTAAAAAAATATATATTAGGACATAAAAAAATAAATAAATAAAAAGATTAGGACATTAAAAAAAAAAGGCATAACCACTTAGTAAACTAATGAAAACCTATTGTGAATGACAGGGTTTGTCAATGAGGCAGATCAGATTCTGATTTGAGGGATAGCCCATCAATGAAACAGACACACCTGCACAGCTGGAGATGGGAGATGAAGATAAAATTGATGTATTCCAGCAGCAGACAGGAGGTGTCTACTAAAAAGGAAACCTCTTACTTTACTCCAGAATTCTCTTCCTCCAGACCAAGAAGACATTCTCAATTAGAAAACCACAATTTGGTTCCACCACATCCTGACTACTACAGTGTAGTTTCTCTATTCTTTCATTTTCCCCTTTCCCATTCCTTTATTGTACATAAAGTAACTGGTGTATGTGCACAAGCATATTGCATTTTTTAAAACTAAGTGGCCAATGGTATGTTTTGATTGACATCAAATGGAGATGGGATGGGGAAAAATAGTGATTCTGTGAAAATACCCCCTTTTCTCCATTAGTGGCATGCTCATCAGCTCTTATCTTTACATTCCAGTAAGTTATTTTACTCTCACTGTTTAACAACAACAAAAAAAGAACAACATAAAAATTCTTGCATACCTTGTTTGACTGGAGAATTTTAATGTTTTTCATTTATCATTGTGAAACCAAGGACAATTTTATAACTTTTTTGTACGTAGCTATTACATGTAAGGCAATCTGTCTTTAAGTTGGGATAAATTACTCTAAAAGAAATGAATCCTAGATAGTTTTCCCTTCAAGTCAAGCATCTTGTTGTTTAAATAAACTTCTTGTTTAAAATGAAAAAAAAAAGGCAAGTAATGCTGGGCTGATTTCCAGACTTGGGACTTGAGAAAATGGCAGCTTGCATATTCTTCCATTCATGACTTTGCTCCTACAAGTTACCTACGATGCTGGGAGGTTGCAGAGCGGTCACTTGGAGGGTCTGCATGTAGATGTCCAGTCCACAGTCCCAGCCGAGGTCCCGAATGACAGCCAGCATCAGTTGACAGACATGTAACCCTAGCTCCTGGCATCAGGTCTCCCCACAGCCGCCTCTCCCTCCCGCCCTCAAGCTGCACGGCTGAAACTTGTGGACCATTCGAGTCTGTAAGAAAGGTGAAGTTACATTTGAAAACGCAATGGTGGTGTTTCATGCAACAATGTATAGAGAATGAAGCCTGACTTCTGGCAAGCTTGATCATATAGAATGTCACCTGTATGAAAATACAGTCAAGAAAATAGCTATAAGTAAGCCCCTCTACTTCACCAATGGCACAGGTGTGCCATCTCCCAATGGGCCTTGTGGAGGAGTGGGAAATATAGCGTGGAAAGAAAGCAAACAATTTTTTTTTAATTGATGTATAGTTGATTTACAATGTGCGAATTTCTGCTGTACAGCATGGATTCAGTAATATATATTTTTTTTCTTGAAATATTCTTTTCCATTATAGTTTATTCCAGGCGATTGGATATAGTTCCCTGTGCTATACAGTAGGAACTTTACTCCATCCCCCGCCCTCTTCCCTTCACCCTTGGAAAGCACACATCTGTCCTCTATGCCTGTGAGTCTATTTTGTAGATGGGTTCATTTGTGCCATAATTTAGATTCTAGATGTAAGTGACATCATATGGTATTTGTTGCATTAATCACTCAGTCTGTCTGACTATTTGTGATCCCATGGATGGTGGTTCACCAGGCTCCTCTGTGAAGGACAGGGAAGCCTGGTGTGCTGCAGTCCATGGGTTTTCAAAGAGATAGACAAGACTTAGTGACTGTACAACAACAACAGAATGGCATTTGTCTTTGCCTGAATTGCTTCACTTAGTATGATAATCTCAGATGTCCATTCAGGTTGCTGCCAATGACAATATTTCATTCTTTTTAATGGCTGAGTAGTATTCCATTATGTGTATGTGCCACATCTTCTTTATCCATTCATCTGTTGATGAGCATTTAGACTGTTTCCATGTCTTGACCACTGTGAGTAGTGCTGCTATGAGCATAGGGGTGCATGTATCTTTTTAAACCATAGTTTTGTCTGGATATATGGCCAGGAGGATCGCTGGATCACATGGTAATTCTCCCGAATGAGCTCCAGACATGTAACCCTAGCTCCTGGCATCAGGTCTCCCCACAGCCGCCTCTCCCTCCCGCCCTCAAGCTGCACGGCTGAAACTTGTGGACCATTCGAGTCTGTAAGAAAGGTGAAGTTACATTTGAAAACGCAATGGTGGTGTTTCATGCAACAATGTATAGAGAATGAAGCCTGACTTCTGGCAAGCTTGATCATATAGAATGTCACCTGTATGAAAATACAGTCAAGAAAATAGCTATAAGTAAGCCCCTCTACTTCACCAATGGCACAGGTGTGCCATCTCCCAATGGGCCTTGTGGAGGAGTGGGAAATATAGCGTGGAAAGAAAGCAAACAATTTTTTTTTAATTGATGTATAGTTGATTTACAATGTGCGAATTTCTGCTGTACAGCATGGATTCAGTAATATATATTTTTTTTCTTGAAATATTCTTTTCCATTATAGTTTATTCCAGGCGATTGGATATAGTTCCCTGTGCTATACAGTAGGAACTTTACTCCATCCCCCGCCCTCTTCCCTTCACCCTTGGAAAGCACACATCTGTCCTCTATGCCTGTGAGTCTATTTTGTAGATGGGTTCATTTGTGCCATAATTTAGATTCTAGATGTAAGTGACATCATATGGTATTTGTTGCATTAATCACTCAGTCTGTCTGACTATTTGTGATCCCATGGATGGTGGTTCACCAGGCTCCTCTGTGAAGGACAGGGAAGCCTGGTGTGCTGCAGTCCATGGGTTTTCAAAGAGATAGACAAGACTTAGTGACTGTACAACAACAACAGAATGGCATTTGTCTTTGCCTGAATTGCTTCACTTAGTATGATAATCTCAGATGTCCATTCAGGTTGCTGCCAATGACAATATTTCATTCTTTTTAATGGCTGAGTAGTATTCCATTATGTGTATGTGCCACATCTTCTTTATCCATTCATCTGTTGATGAGCATTTAGACTGTTTCCATGTCTTGACCACTGTGAGTAGTGCTGCTATGAGCATAGGGGTGCATGTATCTTTTTAAACCATAGTTTTGTCTGGATATATGGCCAGGAGTGGGATCGCTGGATCACATGGTAATTCTATTTTTAGTTTTCTGAGGCAATTCTGAATTGCTTTCTGTAGAGACTGTGCCAATTTGCATTTCCACCAATAGTGCAAAAGGAAATGGAACCATTTTATCCTTTATGATGCAGAATACATAGGACATGTAGCAAAACCTGATTTACATTCATTTATTGATCTGAGAGACATGTATTCAGTGTGCCTATCAAGAATTTGAAGTGATGGCTTGGGGATTATTGTCAAGGCCCTTGCTGGGTCTGAGGTCATGAACATTTACTTATGACAATGGATTATACTGGGGAAACCAGGTTTATTTTGGGGGCAAATGGCATATTTTTGTCAACTCTGGAATAAATTTAGTGGCTTCTGATGGAGGCCTGACCTATGGGACAGTTCCACTCAGTTGCAGGTTTCTGGGCTAGGGAGCACAAGGAGTATCCTCTGGTCTGGAGGAGGCCTCTCTTGACTTCTTGTACCACGTGAGTGGGATTCATTTCAGCTTACTGCTGCTTACATCAGCAAATGGTTATGGAGCACCTCGTGTGCTCCAGCCACATTGTAGATGCTGAACATATAGAGATAACATAAGATACGAGCTTTGCTTCACAGGGGTTCACAGCCTTGAAACAAGTCAGTGAACCAATTCTTACCATTTAGTGTGCTAAATTCTATGACTGTGCCAAACAGGATGTAAACAAGAAGCACTGAAGAGAGACGGTAAATGGAACCCATGGGTCTGGAAACGTCTGGGGTGGGATGGAGTTGCGTAGGAGTTTGTGATAATCCAGGCCAGCAGTGATGAGGACTCCAACCAGTAATCATAGCACTGAACTGAAGTACAATTGATATTTTAAATGGAAGTGTAGTTGATTTAGAATGTTGAATTAGTTTCAGGCTACAGCAAGTGATTCAGTTATGCATATATATATATTCTTTTCAGATTATTTCCCTTACAGTTTATTACAGAATATTGAATATAATTCCCTGTGCTACACAGTAGGTCCTTGTTAGTTATATAGTTTACATATAGCAGTGTGTATATGTTAATCCCAAACTCCTAATTTTTCCCTGAAGGGGACATTTTAAGGACGTACTGTCACCGGGCTTGGATTAAGGCGATGGAGCAGGAGGGAAATCCAAGATGTTGCCCAGGTTGGAACAGGCGGCTGCTGTGAGTGGTGTCTAACAGAGGGAACATAAGAGGACAAGTAGATCCAAGCTGAGACGATGCTGAGTTTGGCTTAGAACATGCCGTGTTGGAGGTCCAGTGGGCATCTAGCGTGACAAGGCGTATGTACCCTGAAGCCTTCATGACTGCTTCCTGGGTTGTTCCAGTTTCTGTCTCCCCCTCTTCTTGCCTGCCTCCATCCCCAGTTCCTCTTGGCCCTAGAAAACCCAAACAGTGAAAACTGCATTTGAAAGTCTCTCTTCATGTGGAATATTGTACGTCTCCACCACCTCCTAGGTCGCACTGTATTCTCCCTTCAAAGGCCTGCAGGTGCACAGTGTACTGTTTACACATTCCGTACATGATTATTTATGCAAATATTGTCAAACATTAGGTTGAGCCCACTCCAAGCTCACTTTAATGCACATCCTGGAGATGTGGGTTGGTCTGTAAGCTATTTTGCATCCTCCCCCAAACGTAAAAACGATTGTGCATTTTTCCATTTGCTGTTAAAGAAAATTATCTTCCATGACTTTATAACTTCACAATTTATGAATTACAACTGTAATTTGTATCTTGCCAACAATCATCTCAGGTCTGTGGGAAAGATACTGTGCATTCCATTTGACTGATCAAGGAATTGAGGCTCAGAACGTTTGTGACTTACTGATCGTTGTAGATCTGGGACACAAACCCAGGCCTCTTCCTCTAAGCTCAGTATTCCTGCTACCCTGGCATCTTGTCCCTCTTTGTGCAAGAACAGTCAAGAAACTGAAGAGCTTGACAGGGTCTGGAATTAGATCCTCTAAGCAAACGTGGTGTGATCTGGGATGTCAGCTATTCCTACAGAAGTGAGCCTTCCCCCTGATGTCCCAGGTTGTGTCATTGGTCAGGGGCTGTTGCATGTGTCTGCTGGACCCTTTACCGAGGTTGTCTGGTTAGACCAGTTTTCTAGTTTAAATTATCACTACAGTTCTTTTGGGGGTGATAATTCATATAAATATGTAATATTATATATATATATATATATGTATAAATTTACTGCTTTTATGCATAGGTATTGTTTTTCCTTATCACTTTGTATTTCTTTCCGGCTTAGTAGCTGGTGAAGCTCAAATACCACCACTATTCCAAGAGCCACGTTTCATGGCTGAAACTGACAATATGCTGCCCTCTTGCACTAACAGCCTAGGTTAGGCAGAACTAGGAACAGGCTGAAGGAACGACAGGGGAAAATTTCTCACATCTGTTGGTTACTTACTTGAAAAGTTGGTATGCCACCTGCCTGACAGATAGAGTTCGAGAGAGGGTATGTTTTAAAAGGATATGCTATACATATTTGGTGGCAGCCTCCATTCCCAGTGATGTGATGGGAATGGTATTGCTCAATGACCAGACTCTTATAGCACAAGAAAAGGTAATGAAAATATGATTATAAAGAACTTTAATGTAAGATAAAGAATATCCAAATGTAGAAAAGAAAAATGTATATACAGGCCAAAAAAAATCCCTAAAAAATCATTCCCAAGGGCATTCTTTGAATAACTGATGGGCCATATTAAAGTTATTTGAAGGATACAACTCTGATTTCCAGCATGAATAAATGGGGATATTCTCATGAGAGTAAGAGACATTCTTGTTATTTATTCTGGAGAGAGATCCTCTTCTGTTTAGGAAATTGACAGTAGAGTGTCTTCCTGGACTATATTTCACTGTCCAGGGGCGAGCTCAGAACCCTGGAGGTTGAACGTTACTTGGCAGGCAGTGGGATGCTGAGCCAGGAGTGAAAGAACCAAAATGCCTGTCTTCCTTCAGCTTTGTGACCTCATCCCAATTGCTCATTGGTCCACTCTTCCATGTGGGAATGTCTTTGGGGTACTTGAGAACAGTGTTGAGGAAGGACATGAACTGGAGGCAGGGTAGCTTCAAAGCCTTAGCAATGCTGTCTGAGAAGAGCCTCCGGAAAGAAAAACCATGAAGCCATCAGGGTTCCTGGTCACTTTTCCTTGAAACCCTTTTAGGTTGACATAGAGCTGGGCAGTAGCAGGAGACAGACCTGTAGTTCTTCGCAGCCCATGGTCCATGCTCAGAAGCCCCTGCTCTGGATTTTGGAAATTCCAAATTATATCCTCTCTAAGAGGATGGTTGGTGTTCCGACACTGCATGCTACAGTTTAGTGTTGCCAGTGGCAGTTGGGAAATTGTTCATTTGTTGGGAAGCAGTGTGACTTTGGGAAAAGAGCCCAAAGTGGCACCCGAAGTCTCTAAGTTCAGACCCTGCTGCTGGCTGAGTGACATTGAAGTAGCCGGTTTAGCTGTGCAAAGTGGCTTCCACATCTCTAAGACAGAAACGGAATGATTTTACAGGGAAAATTCCTACCTTAATGTTCACTTGCAATCAGAACTCAGAGTACGGTTCTTATATAAGCATTATTATCAGTAAGTATTGTTATTATTTCCTATCACTATGCTGTCAACAGGGCTGGATGAAGGTAGAAGTAAACCCCCCATTCCAACCCACCCCAGACTCCACAGTGGAACTTGCTTCCTGACTTACCCTAATGCTCTCTTCTGGCCCACCCCACCCCCAGGGCACACTCCCACTGCTGGGCTTCCCTTGGCAATTCCTTGAAGGTGCTGTTTATGCTTGTCTCCTCGATAAAGACAATCCCCCAGCTCGCTGAATGCAAAGCACTCTGCCTTTCCAGCCTGTCCAAGATGTTCCCAAACATAAGTGTTGCCACTCATTTCCCCTCCCACTCCCTCCCCAAGCTCCATGTAAAGCCTTAAACCGCGTGGGATACCAGACTTTTTAGCCAGATGGTTATGATAATAATAATAATGATGAAAGTGTCATGCTGCTGCTGCTGCTTAGTTGCTCAGTCATGTCCAACTCTGCGTGACTCCATGGACTATAGCCCGCCAGGCTCCTCTGTCCTTGGGATTCTCTGGGTAAGAGTACTGGAGCAGGCTGCCATTCCCTTCTCCAGGGGATCTTCCCAACCAGGGATGGAACCCAGGTCTCGCACGTTGCAGGTGGATTCTTTACCAGTGAGCCACCAGAGAAACCCGTGTATTTGTGGGCCCATAGGACTGTAGCCTACTAGGCCTTTCCATTCATGGGATTTTCTAGGCAAGAACACTGGAGTGGGTTGCCATTTCCTTCTCTGAAAATGTCATAATAGATATTAATTACAGAGTACTGCTATGTGGTTAGGTCTTTTCCTGTTTCATCTCACTGAATCCTTATTGCAGTCCTTTCGGACTTTTAAGATGATGCTTGTTCCATAAAATGTTCACCAAACCTGGGGGTCCAGTTATCCTGCCCTCCTTCTAGATCATTCATTCTTAAAGATTCCCAAGGCCCAGAGTTTCAGAGTGTTTATTCATTTGGAATCAGCTAAGGAACCACAGAAGACAGTCATCAGTCCAGAAGTCACAACTGGTTTCCTTTCTCTATCTATCAAGTGACATCCCACAGCCTATTGGAGTATTCTGTAAATAATTCATCTCATTATGGAGGAATCCCAAAGGTTTAGCACTGGGTCTTGGGCCCCCTGAGTTTCTCTCTGACCTCCAGCAGCTTAGCCAGGCTTTAGCATCAGGTGCTGGTAGGGAGAGTCTGTGAAGATCAAGGGAACTTCTCTCGGGTGAGGATCTCAAACCTTACCTGGACCTCATCCTAGGAGTGCTGCCTCCTTCATTAAAGTTGACACAGAAAGACAGCTTCTCATTGGGTTATGCTCATGCAGTAGTACTCAGGAGAGAGAGAAAACACTGAAGACATGTTTATGTGTGCGTGCATGGTTGTGTGTGTGTTGGGGGAGAGCTATGGAGAAGGGCATGACTACCCACACCAGTCTTTTTGCCTGGAGAATTCCATAGACAGAGGAGCCTGGTGGGCTATGGGATCACAAAGCATCAGACATGACCAAGTGACATTCAGTTTCACTTTTTGTGGAGAAGTGGGCTGCAGGCAGATGACCTGTCATCCCAGTTTGTGTGTGACCAAGGAGTTTCCTGGGACAAAGGACTGTCACTGCTGAAGTTGATAGGTCAACCAGAATGGTTGGTAGCCTTAGCTGGTAGGAGTGGGTTACCAGTCATTATTCTGAAGGGTGATGCACAATTGTAGTTAATGGTGTAGCTTGCCTTGGCTCAAAACCTAGGTCTCCCTGGGCAAAACAGACCCCGTGCCCCAGTTTCCTCATTGATAAACTGGAGGTGGTCATGGTACCTATGTCCTAGGTTGTTGCGAAGATTGAGTGACACACTGAATGTCAGGTCCCTGATGCACAGAAGTGTCTGACAGCCACTGTGCTGTTCTCTCACCTGGCAGCACAGCCCCATCCCATGGGTGCTCCTTCCTGAGTCTCGCTGACTCAAGCGCTATGAGATCGCCTGGTGTCAGTATTTGGTACAGTGTCATCTGATCTGTGTTGCATAGATTTTTTTTGGGGGGCCCCCAGGGGGGGGCTTTTTCCCCTGGAATCGCCCTCCTTCTAGCTAAAGATTCCCAAGGCCCAGAGTTTCAGAGTGTTTATTCATTTGGAATCAGCTAAGGAACCACAGAAGACAGTCATCAGTCCAGAAGTCACAACTGGTTTCCTTTCTCTATCTATCAAGTGACATCCCACAGCCTATTGGAGTATTCTGTAAATAATTCATCTCATTATGGAGGAATCCCAAAGGTTTAGCACTGGGTCTTGGGCCCCCTGAGTTTCTCTCTGACCTCCAGCAGCTTAGCCAGGCTTTAGCATCAGGTGCTGGTAGGGAGAGTCTGTGAAGATCAAGGGAACTTCTCTCGGGTGAGGATCTCAAACCTTACCTGGACCTCATCCTAGGAGTGCTGCCTCCTTCATTAAAGTTGACACAGAAAGACAGCTTCTCATTGGGTTATGCTCATGCAGTAGTACTCAGGAGAGAGAGAAAACACTGAAGACATGTTTATGTGTGCGTGCATGGTTGTGTGTGTGTTGGGGGAGAGCTATGGAGAAGGGCATGACTACCCACACCAGTCTTTTTGCCTGGAGAATTCCATAGACAGAGGAGCCTGGTGGGCTATGGGATCACAAAGCATCAGACATGACCAAGTGACATTCAGTTTCACTTTTTGTGGAGAAGTGGGCTGCAGGCAGATGACCTGTCATCCCAGTTTGTGTGTGACCAAGGAGTTTCCTGGGACAAAGGACTGTCACTGCTGAAGTTGATAGGTCAACCAGAATGGTTGGTAGCCTTAGCTGGTAGGAGTGGGTTACCAGTCATTATTCTGAAGGGTGATGCACAATTGTAGTTAATGGTGTAGCTTGCCTTGGCTCAAAACCTAGGTCTCCCTGGGCAAAACAGACCCCGTGCCCCAGTTTCCTCATTGATAAACTGGAGGTGGTCATGGTACCTATGTCCTAGGTTGTTGCGAAGATTGAGTGACACACTGAATGTCAGGTCCCTGATGCACAGAAGTGTCTGACAGCCACTGTGCTGTTCTCTCACCTGGCAGCACAGCCCCATCCCATGGGTGCTCCTTCCTGAGTCTAGCTGACTCAAGACGCTATGAGATCGCCTGGTGTCAGTATTTGGTACAGTGTCATCTGATCTGTGTTGCATAGCTATTTCTTGTGGGGTGTTTGTTGCCCGTTGGAGGGCTTTTTGCCAGACGGAGAACTCTAGGCAGGTAGGGGAACCCAGGGCTCTGGCAGGATGAGAATCTTTTGAAAGACAGAGTCTGTGTTCTGAGCACCGAATATGACAAATGTTATAACCTAGCAAGGGGACCCTCAGGGTATCAGCAGGCAGAGGACCCGTGTCTCCATGAATTAGTTAGTTAGTGTTAGTCAGTCAGTCATGTCCGATTCTTTGCAACCCCATGGACTATAGTCTGACAGCCTCCTCTGTCCGTGGCATTCTCCAGGTAAGAATACTGGAATAGGTAGCCATTCCCCTCTCCAGGGGATCTCCCTGACCCAGGGATTGAACCCAGCTCTCCTGCATTGCAGGCAGATTCTTTACCATTAGAGCCACCAGAAAGGTCCATGACTCCATTAGCTCCCCTCTTTGAAGAAGGGCTGTGGTTGTGGGGAAGAGATAGGAAGGGAGAACTCTGAATGTGCTGGCTATGCAACATGGGGGGGCAGTCCCGCAGAGACGCACCAGGTCCTTCTCCTCCTCTGATAGTCCCACTGTGATCACCCACACAAACGCATAGACACACACACTTTCTGCTGGTTCAGCAGCCCCCAGAAGGCAAGATATAAGGTTTGTTTTCCCCAGATCGCCTGATCCCTCTTGTTAGCTCCATTGGGTGTGCAGACGCCATGGACCTTCTTCTCCACATTTCTCCCAGTGCCTCTTTCTGTCCGGGTCTTGATCAGCACCTGGCATTCCTTCCCAGGGCTTTGAAGAGTGGGGACCCTGCTTTGTAAGATAACAAATAGAACTGTCAAACACATCAGTGCTGCTGCCTGGGAAAACAGCCCCATTTCCTCATTGATAAACTGGAGGTGGTCATGGTACCTATGTCCTAGGTTGTTGCGAAGATTGAGTGACACACTGAATGTCAGGTCCCTGATGCACAGAAGTGTCTGACAGCCACTGTGCTGTTCTCTCACCTGGCAGCAC
Source organism: Tragulus kanchil (assembly GCA_022376925.1). Classification (NCBI taxonomy): domain Eukaryota; kingdom Metazoa; phylum Chordata; class Mammalia; order Artiodactyla; family Tragulidae; genus Tragulus; species Tragulus kanchil. The sequence continues at coordinate 26,689,672 of JAIOJX010000024.1, forward strand.
AGCCCCATCCCATGGGTGCTCCTTCCTGAGTCTAGCTGACTCAAGACGCTATGAGATCGCCTGGTGTCAGTATTTGGTACAGTGTCATCTGATCTGTGTTGCATAGCTATTTCTTGTGGGGTGTTTGTTGCCCGTTGGAGGGCTTTTTGCCAGACGGAGAACTCTAGGCAGGTAGGGGAACCCAGGGCTCTGGCAGGATGAGAATCTTTTGAAAGACAGAGTCTGTGTTCTGAGCACCGAATATGACAAATGTTATAACCTAGCAAGGGGACCCTCAGGGTATCAGCAGGCAGAGGACCCGTGTCTCCATGAATTAGTTAGTTAGTGTTAGTCAGTCAGTCATGTCCGATTCTTTGCAACCCCATGGACTATAGTCTGACAGCCTCCTCTGTCCGTGGCATTCTCCAGGTAAGAATACTGGAATAGGTAGCCATTCCCCTCTCCAGGGGATCTCCCTGACCCAGGGATTGAACCCAGCTCTCCTGCATTGCAGGCAGATTCTTTACCATTAGAGCCACCAGAAAGGTCCATGACTCCATTAGCTCCCCTCTTTGAAGAAGGGCTGTGGTTGTGGGGAAGAGATAGGAAGGGAGAACTCTGAATGTGCTGGCTATGCAACATGGGGGGGCAGTCCCGCAGAGACGCACCAGGTCCTTCTCCTCCTCTGATAGTCCCACTGTGATCACCCACACAAACGCATAGACACACACACTTTCTGCTGGTTCAGCAGCCCCCAGAAGGCAAGATATAAGGTTTGTTTTCCCCAGATCGCCTGATCCCTCTTGTTAGCTCCATTGGGTGTGCAGACGCCATGGACCTTCTTCTCCACATTTCTCCCAGTGCCTCTTTCTGTCCGGGTCTTGATCAGCACCTGGCATTCCTTCCCAGGGCTTTGAAGAGTGGGGACCCTGCTTTGTAAGATAACAAATAGAACTGTCAAACACATCAGTGCTGCTGCCTGCAAAGATAAATGGGGCGACACGTGGTGCAACCCCTGTGGATCCCGGGGCCCCAGCAGGAGCTGACACTGTGACAGATGGGGGAACAAGCGGCGCTGACACAATCGGGTCGTGTGAATGTCGAGGGGTGAGGGGCTGTCTGCGCCTCCGTCAGCTCCCCTCCCTCACTATCTCACATGTGCTGTGCTGCTGGGGATCATAAAGCGATAGCAGGCAGGTCACTGCTCCTCACCAGCCTTGTGCATCTTCCCTGTCATAGGCACGGGGCAAGGAAGCAGGCTGTCTGCAGAGCATCCTGTTGTCTCAGGAGGGACAACTGAGTTATGTGCAAGGAGAACCAGTCCTGGGCACAGGCCAGGGCAAAGTTCATCTTTACCCCTCAACCTCGTCTTCTTCCAGGCCCATCGTGCTTGTTGACATGTTCTCATCGGTCCTTTTAGCAGGTCATATTCATCTTGGTTCTCACCCAGGAACCCCTCCCAGGCCTTGCCAATCAACCAGTGCAATCGAGCTTTCCACGCTTTTCATACCAAAATTGTGCCCTCTGTGTCCTGTTTCATTCACCAGCCATCAGAGGGATGTCCTGCTAATGACTCCCAAACTGCCTTCCTTGCTAAACAAGATGCACATCAGCACATACCCAGTGAGAGGCTGGACTGGGCTGGGCATTGTGGAGTCCCTGAAGCAGGATGGCCCACAAGATTGGAAACTCTGTTCCAAGGGGATCCAAATGCCTGGCAGCATTTGGGAACAGAACTTCGGAGTGGTAGGCGTTCCTGTCCAGTTTCCTCTTTTACTCTGCCTAAAAAGCAGCTTTCTTTTGTTCACAGGTGCTGTCCTGAGCTGAGGTCTTCTCTGGGTCTCTGCCTTCAATAGCCATTGCTACTGGGCTGCTGGGACCCCAAACAGTTCAACTCTAGACATGTAGTGAGGATCCACTTTCTGTAAAGCAATGTGCTGGCTCCTCTGATGAGGGGGTAGGCCTCAGAGGAGTGGCTGCAACGATAAATAAGCTGTGATTTGTCATATCTGGGGACTCACAAGTTAGTTGGGAAGAGAGAGACATGTATGCGCAGCTTTAATACAAGGCCAGCCATGAAAAAGAGTTAATGGGGCAGAATGAGAACAGGAGGAGGAAGATGAATCTTGACTTGAGAAGAACAAGGACATCCTCAAGGAAAAGGTGGGTTTTGGTAGAGCTTTGGAGGATGAAGAGGGTCTGGAGAGGTTGAAATGGTGGGGAAAAGACTCTACGTAGAGGGAGGAATATCAATTCAGACAGATGGCAGATGCAGAGTCTTCTGGGGTTAGTAAATAATCAGATATGACTGGGGCACATGGAAAGTGAGAGAGGGAGGAAGAGGGAGTATTTGACTGGGAGAAAGGACTGTGCACAGCCTTAGGGGTCTGTGTTTCATTCTGTATTCAGCTTCTAAAGGGGAGACAATGCCTAGCTTCTTTACTGTCCATTTTGCCTCTCCCTGCAAAATTCTCCATGGAACTGGATGCTGCTCTTAGCAATGAAGAAGGAAATAAATATCACACGGTTCTCTTGGATGCTCCAAAAACCCATGGGTGAGAAGCAGTAGGGAAAGAAAGGACAGAAGGGAGAGACTGGTACAGAGTGCTTTTGAGTAGAAGGAATGAGCTTGTGCCAATTACTGAACCTCCTTCAGTTTCCCTGTCTTAAATGGGGATAACATATAATTCCTGCCCAAACTTGGGGATAATAATACTTCCCCCATAGGACTGTTGTGAGGCGGAGGGACTGTATACAAAATGTTGAGCACATTACCTCTCAATACCTGATGGCTATTATTATGATTATCCCCCTGCCTCCTGATCCATTTTAGCAGGCAGGAGCTCTCAGACACTGTTAGTGGGCGGCTGTATAAAAGAAGCACGTGGTTCGTCCACAGGAATGGTGCTGCTGAGGGGTGCTCAAAGTCTAGATGATGAGGAGACTTAACAAGATCAATACCACTTTTGGAAAAGATGATATGCTATACTAGGCAGCAAATAGACCATTGAAACTGGATTTGGAAAGCATTTATGGAGTCTATTAGGGATGGTTAAACATACCAGCATAGAGAAAAATAAATAGTGGATTACACACATGCAGCCTGCTAGTACTCTTTGCCTTTGTGTGCTCTTTTTTTTCCCTCCCTTCTCCTCTCCTTCCCCATTTTCAGGTTTGGGTAAGTAAGACTAATCAAAGAACTCTTCTGAGAAAAACTCAAGGAAAAAACACTGTGGCATCATGTCTATTTAGAGTGTGTGGAATTCCAGGAACCAGACAGAAAAGAGATGCTTCAGCGTAAAGCAAGCACTGAATGAGTTCTCCCTGATTAATAAGCTGATGGGTTTTCCAGGAATAACGGAAATCTTTTGGTGAGCTTTTAAAGGTTACTAGTGAGCAATTCAGTGCACTAGAGCAGTGATTTTGTGTTCTCTAGTGGCTTGAAATAATTAGATTATTTTGTGGAATGAATAAACTAGAAGTTAACTCACTGGGCATGGGTCAGTGTGGTAACATGATTTATTTCTTGTAAAGGTGAGTGCCCCAGAGTCTTGACCTTACAAATGATGGTTTTGACTCCCTCCCCTTTCCCATTTATACTTTGTTTTGGGTAATTTTGTGAGACAGGCTGCCCAGTGGAGTGGGAAGAGCATATGGACTTTGGGATGAGCCAATTCTTGATTCAGTTTTTACGAGGTATGTGACCTTGGGTAAATCCCTTAACATGCCAGACACCACTTCCTAATTAGGAAAGGAGCAGTAATAATACTTAACTTATATGAGAGGCGTATGAATTAAGCCTGTTTCTCAAAGGAAAGCATCTAACACAGTTTCTAGGGGGACAAAATGTTGAGCACATTACCTCTCAATACCTGATGGCTATTATTATGATTATCCCCCTGCCTCCTGATCCATTTTAGCAGGCAGGAGCTCTCAGACACTGTTAGTGGGCGGCTGTATAAAAGAAGCACGTGGTTCGTCCACAGGAATGGTGCTGCTGAGGGGTGCTCAAAGTCTAGATGATGAGGAGACTTAACAAGATCAATACCACTTTTGGAAAAGATGATATGCTATACTAGGCAGCAAATAGACCATTGAAACTGGATTTGGAAAGCATTTATGGAGTCTATTAGGGATGGTTAAACATACCAGCATAGAGAAAAATAAATAGTGGATTACACACATGCAACCTGCTAGTACTCTTTGCCTTTGTGTGCTCTTTTTTTTCCCTCCCTTCTCCTCTCCTTCCCCATTTTCAGGTTTGGGTAAGTAAGACTAATCAAAGAACTCTTCTGAGAAAAACTCAAGGAAAAAACACTGTGGCATCATGTCTATTTAGAGTGTGTGGAATTCCAGGAACCAGACAGAAAAGAGATGCTTCAGCGTAAAGCAAGCACTGAATGAGTTCTCCCTGATTAATAAGCTGATGGGTTTTCCAGGAATAACGGAAATCTTTTGGTGAGCTTTTAAAGGTTACTAGTGAGCAATTCAGTGCACTAGAGCAGTGATTTTGTGTTCTCTAGTGGCTTGAAATAATTAGATTATTTTGTGGAATGAATAAACTAGAAGTTAACTCACTGGGCATGGGTCAGTGTGGTAACATGATTTATTTCTTGTAAAGGTGAGTGCCCCAGAGTCTTGACCTTACAAATGATGGTTTTGACTCCCTCCCCTTTCCCATTTATACTTTGTTTTGGGTAATTTTGTGAGACAGGCTGCCCAGTGGAGTGGGAAGAGCATATGGACTTTGGGATGAGCCAATTCTTGATTCAGTTTTTACGAGGTATGTGACCTTGGGTAAATCCCTTAACATGCCAGACACCACTTCCTAATTAGGAAAGGAGCAGTAATAATACTTAACTTATATGAGAGGCGTATGAATTAAGCCTGTTTCTCAAAGGAAAGCATCTAACACAGTTTCTAGCCCACACTGTGAACCTAACAAAACCATGAGATTCCTTTTAGTCTTTCTGCTCACCATATTATCTTAAAATGATTAATGTTTATACCAAGGATAAATAACTAACACATTAATTAATGATGATTCTAATCATTTGTTAGGTTAGAAAAAACTTCTGTCTTGATGAAATGCTTTAATGAAAATGTTTACTGAGCCTATTCTTTTGGGTAAAGAAAATGGGGTTTAGCATTTTGCTTTATGGTCACTAATGACCCAATTCAAGGCAAAAACCTCTATCTTCAAATCAACCAATAATTACTTTAATATATAAAGTTTAAACAGAATCTTGATTTTGGAAGTGGTTCTGCCTTCTCTTCTGTTAATGGCATAGTACACAGTGGTATTCTCTAGCCCTTAGACAACGCACAGAAAAGGAAAAGAAACCAACAACTCACCAATAGTTAGAGGTTAGAGGACCATTAGAATTTTGGTCAGTTGGGGCTAGAAGTAAACCTTGCATTTCATAAATTTGCTGACTTTTGAATATTTGCAGACTCCCCAGTCATGCTGGGCCCAAATGACATAATTCAGCAGATGGAGCTATGCGCTCTCAGTTCCCGCTAGGACATTACAGCATTAGAATTCTTGTTACGATTTATTCCAGGCCTCAAATCTGTGTATCATTTATCCGCTGAATTGAACAAATTGAAAGTGATCACATTTAGGAACTATTAGTGGGAGTTTGATGCTTCCTCCTCTTTAATAACATCTTGAGAGCTAACGGGGTTCAATGCTGTTCCTCACATCCATCCTACCTCCCTCTGCACAAATGAGCTCAGTTGGAGGTAGGGTTTATTGACATTTAAATGAGTATATTTGGCTCACTGTAGCATGTAACTAAATGAACACTTCTTTGGTGCGTTGAAACTTAATGATTTCCTCTGCATCCAGGTGAGGCAGGAGTGTTGTGCATTTAGGTGGGGATGCAGACATATGGAGCACAAATCTTCCAGCCAAGAATTAATGTCTTGATTATATCATAGGTTATTTTGATATTGGAATGGGGGAACTATAGGCATGTTCTACTGAGGATGAAAACATAAAGCAAAAGCTAGAGAGTGGTTGAGGGGTGGTGGTTGGAAATTGGGAGAGATGCCTAAGTGACAAGACCAAAGACACAATCCATTTGGGCTTTGGTGATGGAGCTTAGAATTTCTGAGGGAAAATCATGGAAGCCAGAGTTCATTTCCTGTAAATGCTGGTGTTCAGTCATGGGAGACCTCCTTCATTGACAATAAATGCCCTCCAGTCATTCTCCCAATTTCCCCAAAAGTTCATTTCCTTAAATGGGGTTTAGCATTTTGCTTTATGGTCACTAATGACCCAATTCAAGGCAAAAACCTCTATCTTCAAATCAACCAATAATTACTTTAATATATAAAGTTTAAACAGAATCTTGATTTTGGAAGTGGTTCTGCCTTCTCTTCTGTTAATGGCATAGTACACAGTGGTATTCTCTAGCCCTTAGACAACGCACAGAAAAGGAAAAGAAACCAACAACTCACCAATAGTTAGAGGTTAGAGGACCATTAGAATTTTGGTCAGTTGGGGCTAGAAGTAAACCTTGCATTTCATAAATTTGCTGACTTTTGAATATTTGCAGACTCCCCAGTCATGCTGGGCCCAAATGACATAATTCAGCAGATGGAGCTATGCGCTCTCAGTTCCCGCTAGGACATTACAGCATTAGAATTCTTGTTACGATTTATTCCAGGCCTCAAATCTGTGTATCATTTATCCGCTGAATTGAACAAATTGAAAGTGATCACATTTAGGAACTATTAGTGGGAGTTTGATGCTTCCTCCTCTTTAATAACATCTTGAGAGCTAACGGGGTTCAATGCTGTTCCTCACATCCATCCTACCTCCCTCTGCACAAATGAGCTCAGTTGGAGGTAGGGTTTATTGACATTTAAATGAGTATATTTGGCTCACTGTAGCATGTAACTAAATGAACACTTCTTTGGTGCGTTGAAACTTAATGATTTCCTCTGCATCCAGGTGAGGCAGGAGTGTTGTGCATTTAGGTGGGGATGCAGACATATGGAGCACAAATCTTCCAGCCAAGAATTAATGTCTTGATTATATCATAGGTTATTTTGATATTGGAATGGGGGAACTATAGGCATGTTCTACTGAGGATGAAAACATAAAGCAAAAGCTAGAGAGTGGTTGAGGGGTGGTGGTTGGAAATTGGGAGAGATGCCTAAGTGACAAGACCAAAGACACAATCCATTTGGGCTTTGGTGATGGAGCTTAGAATTTCTGAGGGAAAATCATGGAAGCCAGAGTTCATTTCCTGTAAATGCTGGTGTTCAGTCATGGGAGACCTCCTTCATTGACAATAAATGCCCTCCAGTCATTCTCCCATTTCTCTGACATTCTCTAATACAAACTACCCCAAAGAGCTGTCTAAACACATTGTTTCCATGTCTTTACTTCCCAATCTCCTGTCAACCTACTCAGCTCAAGCTTATGACTCTACCAATTGATGGAACTCAGTTTTGCCAAGATCACCAATGACCTCCATGTTCCCACATCCAGCAGTCACTTTCTTTTCTCATCTTGATGACCTCAGAATATAATGGGGGCATTCTTGACTCTTTCTTTCTTCTTGAAATGTTCTTTCCTGGTTTCTATGAAAATTCTTTTATTCTCGGTTTTTCTCTGACCTCACTGATCCTGCCTCCCTGATCTTCCTTGGCTGGCTGTTTCTCTTCCATGTAACCTTGAAATGTTGATATGACTCAGAGCTTCGACTTGAGTCCTCTTCTTTGTATCTCTGAAGTCTCCTCCTAGCTGATCTACTCTGGTTTCATGTATTTAAATGCAGCATTTACAATAATGTCTCTGATCTTTGTATTTTCTCTCTCAGCCTCTCTCCTGAGTTCTAAACTTACAAATCCAACTGCCACTTCGACATTGCCACTTACAGACATTTTCAACTAAGTCTAGAAAGGTAACCTTAGTGCCTATTTCCCAATTCCTAAATATCATATCCACCAAGTCTCATCAATCCAAATCCTGCATTATACTTTGCTCTGTCCATTGCTATGCTTTGTCTTGGCCTACATCATCTTTTAGCTAGAATCCAAATCCTTTGTTCATTATTTACTTGCTCTGTCCATTGCTATGCATCATTGGGGGGATTATCATAGGTCCAGCCAAGAATTAATGTCTTGATTATATCATAGGTTATTTTGATATTGGAATGGGGGAACTATAGGCATGTTCTACTGAGGATGAAAACATAAAGCAAAAGCTAGAGAGTGGTTGAGGGGTGGTGGTTGGAAATTGGGAGAGATGCCTAAGTGACAAGACCAAAGACACAATCCATTTGGGCTTTGGTGATGGAGCTTAGAATTTCTGAGGGAAAATCATGGAAGCCAGAGTTCATTTCCTGTAAATGCTGGTGTTCAGTCATGGGAGACCTCCTTCATTGACAATAAATGCCCTCCAGTCATTCTCCCATTTCTCTGACATTCTCTAATACAAACTACCCCAAAGAGCTGTCTAAACACATTGTTTCCATGTCTTTACTTCCCAATCTCCTGTCAACCTACTCAGCTCAAGCTTATGACTCTACCAATTGATGGAACTCAGTTTTGCCAAGATCACCAATGACCTCCATGTTCCCACATCCAGCAGTCACTTTCTTTTCTCATCTTGATGACCTCAGAATATAATGGGGGCATTCTTGACTCTTTCTTTCTTCTTGAAATGTTCTTTCCTGGTTTCTATGAAAATTCTTTTATTCTCGGTTTTTCTCTGACCTCATTGATCCTGCCTCCCTGATCTTCCTTGGCTGGCTGTTTCTCTTCCATGTAACCTTGAAATGTTGATATGACTCAGAGCTTCGACTTGAGTCCTCTTCTTTGTATCTCTGAAGTCTCCTCCTAGCTGATCTACTCTGGTTTCATGTATTTAAATGCAGCATTTACAATAATGTCTCTGATCTTTGTATTTTCTCTCTCAGCCTCTCTCCTGAGTTCTAAACTTACAAATCCAACTGCCACTTCGACATTGCCACTTACAGACATTTTCAACTAAGTCTAGAAAGGTAACCTTAGTGCCTATTTCCCAATTCCTAAATATCATATCCACCAAGTCTCATCAATCCAAATCCTGCATTATACTTTGCTCTGTCCATTGCTATGCTTTGTCTTGGCCTACATCATCTTTTAGCTAGACCAGTACCACTGCTTCTGATTGGTCTTCCTTCTTTCAGCCTCACTTTTCAGTTCACTCTACTCATAGCAGCAGCTTCCCTGCTCAACACTTCCCTATCAAGCATACCACACCATACTTGCTCGGGCCCTTACCTCTCCAGTCTTTTCTTGCTGTACATTCCTCCTTATTCACCATGCTCTAGACAGGATGCTCTTCTTTCAGTGCCTCACGTGTACCATACTCCTTTGCACATTAAGGGTTTTTCGCATGCTGTCCCCTTTTCCTAGAATGGTAATTTACATTCCTAACTTAATGGCATGTATTATAGGCCAGGCCAGTTCTAAGTGCTTTTCATGGATTAATACATTAAATTCTCATATCACCCACACGAGATAGGAACTGCTACTCTTCTATTTAACTGATGAGGAAATTGATTCGCATTTACTCGTCTGAATATCCTTTCCTCCTTTTCGTGTGACATCTTCCTCTTGTTTTCTTAGATCTTAGTTTAAATATCACTGTTTCAGGATGCTTTCTTTGTGTGCCCTATCTAAAACACTATTTTCAATCTCAGTTTCTTGTTTTGATGTTTATAGCACTAACTATAACTTGCAGGGGTTTTATTTACTTTGGGTTTGTTTTTATCTGTATGGACTGAGATTAGGTCTTTCTCACTCACTGCTCTATTCTTGTGGTTCAGAATGGCAGAGACTCTTAAATATTTGTTGAATGAATGAATGAGGGAATGAATAACCACCTAATATGGAACTTAGTCAATAAAATAGAGAGAGGGAAGGAAAGAGGATGAGAGGTATGTTGCATGGTGGCACCAAGTGAGTCATAGACATAATGTCCTTGTCCACATAACTTTATCCATTCTGTCCTATCTTCCTGAAACAACAGTAACAAAGCAAACCACCAAAATGAGTCAGAAAAAACTTATACAGGAGAAGAATGGTGACTTATGTGTATTTCTCTGGTCATAGCCTAAGTACTAAAGTAATGAAGACCTATTGGTTACACATTTAGTGGGAGAAAGGCTTAGACAAAAGCGTCATTATGATTTCCCCTTTTACCCCTTTTACATCATCTTTTAGCTAGACCAGTACCACTGCTTCTGATTGGTCTTCCTTCTTTCAGCCTCACTTTTCAGTTCACTCTACTCATAGCAGCAGCTTCCCTGCTCAACACTTCCCTATCAAGCATACCACACCATACTTGCTCGGGCCCTTACCTCTCCAGTCTTTTCTTGCTGTACATTCCTCCTTATTCACCATGCTCTAGACAGGATGCTCTTCTTTCAGTGCCTCACGTGTACCATACTCCTTTGCACATTAAGGGTTTTTCGCATGCTGTCCCCTTTTCCTAGAATGGTAATTTACATTCCTAACTTAATGGCATGTATTATAGGCCAGGCCAGTTCTAAGTGCTTTTCATGGATTAATACATTAAATTCTCATATCACCCACACGAGATAGGAACTGCTACTCTTCTATTTAACTGATGAGGAAATTGATTCGCATTTACTCGTCTGAATATCCTTTCCTCCTTTTCGTGTGACATCTTCCTCTTGTTTTCTTAGATCTTAGTTTAAATATCACTGTTTCAGGATGCTTTCTTTGTGTGCCCTATCTAAAACACTATTTTCAATCTCAGTTTCTTGTTTTGATGTTTATAGCACTAACTATAACTTGCAGGGGTTTTATTTACTTTGGGTTTGTTTTTATCTGTATGGACTGAGATTAGGTCTTTCTCACTCACTGCTCTATTCTTGTGGTTCAGAATGGCAGAGACTCTTAAATATTTGTTGAATGAATGAATGAGGGAATGAATAACCACCTAATATGGAACTTAGTCAATAAAATAGAGAGAGGGAAGGAAAGAGGATGAGAGGTATGTTGCATGGTGGCACCAAGTGAGTCATAGACATAATGTCCTTGTCCACATAACTTTATCCATTCTGTCCTATCTTCCTGAAACAACAGTAACAAAGCAAACCACCAAAATGAGTCAGAAAAAACTTATACAGGAGAAGAATGGTGACTTATGTGTATTTCTCTGGTCATAGCCTAAGTACTAAAGTAATGAAGACCTATTGGTTACACATTTAGTGGGAGAAAGGCTTAGACAAAAGCGTGGAAGCAGAAATCAGAGTCTGAAGGAATGACTACAGCAGCCTGTCTGGGATAGAGGGTTTGAATGAGAAGGCAGTGAGAGATAATTTCAGGAAATTTGGTTGGAGTCCTGAGCAATGGCTTAGGAGTGTGCATGTGAATCACTGAAGGTAAAAAGCCACTGCAAATCTTTGTATCCGTAGTTTGGAATTACCAAGGATCATGAAACCCTCAATATATTATAGACATTAAATTTGTGCCCTTGCTGTTATGTAAGCTATAAGTGAATAAGCTATAATAATGATTTCCTCTGTGTTACTCACAGTCCCATCAATGAGAACCCAGATTTTCAGTTCCAGTAAAGCTATGTTAGATGAGTTTAGCATATAAATGATTTTGTAGGTAATTGTGTTTCTGCCTTTGTTAGAGCGGAAAAGGGTCTGGGTATCAAATTTAAATGATTTAGATAATTATGTAGAGTTTTTTGTCTTGCATTTCTAAATAGTATCACTCCCTGACTTCATTTACTATCAGATATTTATTATTTTAATGTTGTTATCTTTATTTTTATTATTCTTTATTTTGCATATTTTTGTAAATTTCCACAAATCCCTTTTGGTATGGGAGGATTGATATATACACAAAAGAAAGTTTTCATTGGCTTAGAAGTGTTTTTTGGGTGACTTATTCTTGTTTCACTAGTGTAAAGGTGACAGTATTTATTTAACATGGAATTGGTATAGGTGTAACTGATTGTATCTTTTCCTCTAAGCTAACTCCCTTCACCCTTATGAATCAGGTGGTACTCAAAAGAAGCAAACAGAATTCAGGGAGAGGAAGCACTGGTGTAACAATGACCTTGCCTTAACTTTCATAAGCCTTGATGTAAACAGTACTAAAATTTCTTAGGGAGTAGCTGTCCAATCTTAAAAAAACTAAGTGATTATAGAGGAGGCTAGGTCTCAGCTTGACTTTCTACAGCCTGCATGAGCACCTGTTCAGAGCTTTGATATGCCCAGGGGTGTTAGCATTTCTATTTCCAATTTCCCTCTTTTTCTTCCCCCTCCATTTCAAGGGAAGGTTAGATTATACTCAGATCTCTAAGTGTGGTCCAAGGATTCTTGTGAGGTCCTTAAGACCTATCAATGGGCCCATGAAATCCAAATGGTGTCAAAAATAATTATTAAGACATTTTTTGATTTTTCCACTTTGTGTTCTCAAGATGTAGAGTAGAGTTTTTTAGAAGCTAAATGATACATTATCCCAAGAGACTTAAAGTGGAGCAGATATGAGACTCTAGTTACGCTCTTTAAGCCAAATATCTTCCTTAAAGATAACTGGAAAAGATGCAAACAATGTCATTCTTTTTACAAAAAGTCTTTTTATTGAAAAATATAATTAAAGCAAAAATGTTATTTACGTTAACGTGTGGGTCTCTAACAATAATACTTAAATGAATCAATAAATCAGTATGGTAAACATTTCTTATTTAACATTTTGAATATGGTAAATATTGTAAGCATTAACAATTCTATGGGAAATGTAAAAAAGGGGCATTAAACAAAAGCCTTTTGTGGTCCTTAATAATTTTTTAACAAGGTGAAGGGATCCAGAGTCACCAAAGTTTGGTAATTACTGCATCAGAATGACGCAGTATAGAATGAGCTAGTATACTAGTAGTAACTTTTCCTTGGTCCAGAGGAGAGAGACACTGAAGAATTAAATAGAACATCCTGGTGATATTGGTGAGGACATGAGAGTGAGGACAGGCTCACAGTTGACAAGGGATCTTGGAGGCTTGAGCCTGGGACCTTCCCCAAATCTCTGTATCTCCCCTGTATCCAGGATTGTATCTAGCACACGAGAGTGGCTCCATATGATTTGGATATTGAATAACTAAGGAGTAAGTGATAAAACACAACTCATTCTTTTGATAAGGGCATTTGACATGGTGTACAAGGTCTAATTAGGGCCAGGCTGCCATCAGCAAGGGAGATGAGCTTTTATTCAGTTTTCAAGTCATCCATTTATTCAATGGTTATTTATTGAGCACCTATTATGTGCCAACCGCTGTGTCTAAGTCACATTACATTTTCAATTTTCTCATCTCTGAAAAGGAAACTCAAGAAATCTGTGAATACCCTTCTAGCAATGTCTTCCTGTGGATAATACAAGAACTCTCTCTTTGTCTCCCTTGGATAAGCTAACACAGGAAAGAAGATTAACTTTCCTCAGGCAAAAATCATTGTCTGCTTTAAGTGCTGCTGCAGAAACTGAAGAAGCAGATGGTTGACTACCTTGGCATTTTACAGATAGAAATGGTCAAGTTTGGAAAAAATTTAAACTAGAAATCAGTTAGCTCAATCTTACTTTCTAGATTTATTCAGTATTAAACTCCAATTGAATCACTTAAGTTTAGGGAATTTGGAATCCCTACCAGTGCTTCTTCTTTTGCAGAAAGATGATGATGAGAGGTCTTTTATGCAGATCTGAGAGATTTTGTGCAGTGAATGCAAGCCAGAAAACTGTGTCTTTGTTCTAAAATGGGCCATGACTTCAGAGACAATGAATGACCCCTTTCCTTTAGTCAGTTGTCCACACTTCCATTCTAGCTCACAATCACCGCTCTTACGTGGTGGGTCTCTAACAATAATAAATGAATCAATAAATCAGTATGGTAAACATTTCTTATTTAACATTTTGAATATGGTAAATATTGTAAGCATTAACAATTCTATGGGAAATGTAAAAAAGGGGCATTAAACAAAAGCCTTTTGTGGTCCTTAATAATTTTTTAACAAGGTGAAGGGATCCAGAGTCACCAAAGTTTGGTAATTACTGCATCAGAATGACGCAGTATAGAATGAGCTAGTATACTAGTAGTAACTTTTCCTTGGTCCAGAGGAGAGAGACACTGAAGAATTAAATAGAACATCCTGGTGATATTGGTGAGGACATGAGAGTGAGGACAGGCTCACAGTTGACAAGGGATCTTGGAGGCTTGAGCCTGGGACCTTCCCCAAATCTCTGTATCTCCCCTGTATCCAGGATTGTATCTAGCACACGGGGTGGCTCCATATGATTTGGATATTGAATAACTAAGGAGTAAGTGATAAAACACAACTCATTCTTTTGATAAGGGCATTTGACATGGTGTACAAGGTCTAATTAGGGCCAGGCTGCCATCAGCAAGGGAGATGAGCTTTTATTCAGTTTTCAAGTCATCCATTTATTCAATGGTTATTTATTGAGCACCTATTATGTGCCAACCGCTGTGTCTAAGTCACATTACATTTTCAATTTTCTCATCTCTGAAAAGGAAACTCAAGAAATCTGTGAATACCCTTCTAGCAATGTCTTCCTGTGGATAATACAAGAACTCTCTCTTTGTCTCCCTTGGATAAGCTAACACAGGAAAGAAGATTAACTTTCCTCAGGCAAAAATCATTGTCTGCTTTAAGTGCTGCTGCAGAAACTGAAGAAGCAGATGGTTGACTACCTTGGCATTTTACAGATAGAAATGGTCAAGTTTGGAAAAAATTTAAACTAGAAATCAGTTAGCTCAATCTTACTTTCTAGATTTATTCAGTATTAAACTCCAATTGAATCACTTAAGTTTAGGGAATTTGGAATCCCTACCAGTGCTTCTTCTTTTGCAGAAAGATGATGATGAGAGGTCTTTTATGCAGATCTGAGAGATTTTGTGCAGTGAATGCAAGCCAGAAAACTGTGTCTTTGTTCTAAAATGGGCCATGACTTCAGAGAGAATGAATGACCCCTTTCCTTTAGTCAGTTGTCCACACTTCCATTCTAGCTCACAAAGTCTTCAGTGTTCACGCTCTATGGGCCTGTTTCTTGGAGACTTGTATGAACAAGTTCCCACATGTATTTGTCACTTCTCATCAGATTACGTTGCAGTAACAAGCAACCTGTATGTCCCAATGGCGTACAACCCAAGTGTATTTCTTGATTACATTTCATACTGGCTGTAGTTGGAATTGCACTGCTCCTGCTCCAAATATCTTCTTCTTTTAAGAATCTAGGTTGAAGAAACAGCCACCATTTGGGATAGCTCTTACTATGGAAAAGGAATACCAGATGTGGACAAGCCATGCAATGGTTCTTCTGTAGAATGTGGCATTCAGTTCACATTCAGTTGGCCAAAGCAAGTCTCGTGCAGGCTGTGATTGCAGTCCCTGTAGGGCAGGGGAGCTACTCCTCTCAGAGGGGGCTTCTGAAATCACTCGGCAGCAGGCCAGAATGTATATTTCTTTTACAAAAGGGACAGGGAACAATTGAAAACAATCATCATTGTTTGTTGTTATTCTAGCACACCATTTTTTGAGGATATTATATAAATGCTTTTGGTGTTCAGTTCATTTTACTTTACTTCCTTAAAAAAGGAAAGAGAACCTTCCTGGAGCTTATGAACCTAAAAGATAGGCTTCTGGGACAATTAGAGCACAGTTTGGAGGACTTCGCGTCAGAGATGAGTCTTGGTGTTACTGCCATGAACTTAGAAAAATACAGGAAAATGGAAGATCCAAAATAAGCATGTTCTTCAGAGCTGTGGCCCCTTCTCAAAAACTGCCATGGCACACTTTCTCCTTCATCTCTGTTCCTATCCTGTAGCAACCCCACCTGTGTAGCCTCTAGGTCAAGTTTGGAAAAAATTTAAACTAGAAATCAGTTAGCTCAATCTTACTTTCTAGATTTATTCAGTATTAAACTCCAATTGAATCACTTAAGTTTAGAATTTGGAATCCCTACCAGTGCTTATTCTTTTGCAGAAAGATGATGATGAGAGGTCTTTTATGCAGATCTGAGAGATTTTGTGCAGTGAATGCAAGCCAGAAAACTGTGTCTTTGTTCTAAAATGGGCCATGACTTCAGAGAGAATGAATGACCCCTTTCCTTTAGTCAGTTGTCCACACTTCCATTCTAGCTCACAAAGTCTTCAGTGTTCACGCTCTATGGGCCTGTTTCTTGGAGACTTGTATGAACAAGTTCCCACATGTATTTGTCACTTCTCATCAGATTACGTTGCAGTAACAAGCAACCTGTATGTCCCAATGGCGTACAACCCAAGTGTATTTCTTGATTACATTTCATACTGGCTGTAGTTGGAATTGCACTGCTCCTGCTCCAAATATCTTCTTCTTTTAAGAATCTAGGTTGAAGAAACAGCCACCATTTGGGATAGCTCTTACTATGGAAAAGGAATACCAGATGTGGACAAGCCATGCAATGGTTCTTCTGTAGAATGTGGCATTCAGTTCACATTCAGTTGGCCAAAGCAAGTCTCGTGCAGGCTGTGATTGCAGTCCCTGTAGGGCAGGGGAGCTACTCCTCTCAGAGGGGGCTTCTGAAATCACTCGGCAGCAGGCCAGAATGTATATTTCTTTTACAAAAGGGACAGGGAACAATTGAAAACAATCATCATTGTTTGTTGTTATTCTAGCACACCATTTTTTGAGGATATTATATAAATGCTTTTGGTGTTCAGTTCATTTTACTTTACTTCCTTAAAAAAGGAAAGAGAACCTTCCTGGAGCTTATGAACCTAAAAGATAGGCTTCTGGGACAATTAGAGCACAGTTTGGAGGACTTCGCGTCAGAGATGAGTCTTGGTGTTACTGCCATGAACTTAGAAAAATACAGGAAAATGGAAGATCCAAAATAAGCATGTTCTTAAGAGCTGTGGCCTTCTCATCCCAGGAATTATATACTAGAGGCAGTGAAGAAGAGATCTGGCCATGGCACACTTTCTCCTTCATCTCTGTTCCTATCCTGTAGCAACCCCACCTGTGTAGCCTCTGACCTGAGAGCGTGAGCCGGGGCAACGCCCTGTCATGGAACTCTACAAATGAAGAGTCAAGAAAAATGCTCGGAAATGCAAAATGGACTCCTTATCCCCCGATCACCTCAAATTCTCTAATCTCTCCTCTTCTGTTTTAATTTAGGCCATGAACACTTTGTACCTGGACTCTTGAAGTCTATCAGGTGTATCTGCTTTCACATCTATACTCTCGCTATCTCGTCTCCACTTGAGTGACCTCTCTAAAGTATATGGGAAACCCTGTTACCACCCTGTAAAATGATTCCCCAGAGCCGACTTCTTGGAGCCACAATTTCGCTACCTGCAAAATAGGAAAATAAAGTCTATTTTGTAGGGATGAATGTGAGGGTAAAAGGAGATAATACATGTCAAATGCCCAGTGTAGTCTTTCAACGAATGGAAGCTAATGATGATTATTATGACAAATATTGTAATAATGAAAATTTGGCTCCACATCCCCACCCTACCATCCCTGCCTGCACTATGTGCTCTCACTTTGTCGAATTAGGTTCAGTTCCTGAAGCAGCCACCCTGTGCTTCAGCTTTATGCCACTGCCCTGGAATTCCATGTCAGGAGTGCTTTTCCTCACTCAGTTCACTCAGGTCCCACTGCTTGGAATGAAGATGCAGAAGTCCCTCACAGCCTGTGTTTCTCCTGTCCCTTCAGGACATTGAGCTGTTCCTGCATGGAACCCTATCCCTGTATTTCCTTCTTTGTTTCCTGTAGAAATGTATATTTCTTTTACAAAAGGGACAGGGAACAATTGAAAACAATCATCATTGTTTGTTGTTATTCTAGCACACCATTTTTTGAGGATATTATATAAATGCTTTTGGTGTTCAGTTCATTTTACTTTACTTCCTTAAAAAAGGAAAGAGAACCTTCCTGGAGCTTATGAACCTAAAAGATAGGCTTCTGGGACAATTAGAGCACAGTTTGGAGGACTTCGCGTCAGAGATGAGTCTTGGTGTTACTGCCATGAACTTAGAAAAATACAGGAAAATGGAAGATCCAAAATAAGCATGTTCTTAAGAGCTGTGGCCTTCTCATCCCAGGAATTATATACTAGAGGCAGTGAAGAAGAGATCTGGCCATGGCACACTTTCTCCTTCATCTCTGTTCCTATCCTGTAGCAACCCCACCTGTGTAGCCTCTGACCTGAGGCGTGAGCCGGGGCAACGCCCTGTCATGGAACTCTACAAATGAAGAGTCAAGAAAAATGCTCGGAAATGCAAAATGGACTCCTTATCCCCCGATCACCTCAAATTCTCTAATCTCTCCTCTTCTGTTTTAATTTAGGCCATGAACACTTTGTACCTGGACTCTTGAAGTCTATCAGGTGTATCTGCTTTCACATCTATACTCTCGCTATCTCGTCTCCACTTGAGTGACCTCTCTAAAGTATATGGGAAACCCTGTTACCACCCTGTAAAATGATTCCCCAGAGCCGACTTCTTGGAGCCACAATTTCGCTACCTGCAAAATAGGAAAATAAAGTCTATTTTGTAGGGATGAATGTGAGGGTAAAAGGAGATAATACATGTCAAATGCCCAGTGTAGTCTTTCAACGAATGGAAGCTAATGATGATTATTATGACAAATATTGTAATAATGAAAATTTGGCTCCACATCCCCACCCTACCATCCCTGCCTGCACTATGTGCTCTCACTTTGTCGAATTAGGTTCAGTTCCTGAAGCAGCCACCCTGTGCTTCAGCTTTATGCCACTGCCCTGGAATTCCATGTCAGGAGTGCTTTTCCTCACTCAGTTCACTCAGGTCCCACTGCTTGGAATGAAGATGCAGAAGTCCCTCACAGCCTGTGTTTCTCCTGTCCCTTCAGGACATTGAGCTGTTCCCTGCATGGATACCCTGAATCCCTGTATTTTCTTCTTCTGTATTCCTGTTTGTTCTGCTAGACTGCGAGTCCTCCAAGGGCAAAGACTCTGTCTTTGTTACCTCCACAAATGCGTCCCATTGCCTGGCATGTTCTAGGTCCTTGAAGAAATGACAGACCACAGGAAGGGTTTGAATGAAAAATTATGATTGAGCAAAGGCCATACTCAAATTCTAAGCTTGGAGTGGGAAACCAGAGAGCAGGTCTGTATCCTGTACTGTGAGGGGCTCAGCCCAGCCTTGGGTAAAAGTGGCTTTGGTATATATGCCTTTAGGAAGATAAATTTATCATGAAAAAAAAAAACATCCTGAGTTAAAAAGACCTCCAGATGGGCTTTGTCTTGATATAGTAAGTAGGTCCCTTATAGATCCGCTCCTTAGCTTCCTAAATCTTGAGATGGCACACTGCTCCTGGGGTTAGCCAGTTGCCTGAGGCTGAGTAGGTGTGCCAGGGTAAGATTAAAGACGTAATTCTGTTTGCCTGCTGCACACACCATTGTTTAGCTAGAAAAATTAAATTCTTATTCAAGCCTCTCAGTGTGTTTAATAAATGCTTCAGGTGCATAGAACCATGTATGAGGCAGGAAGGAATAAAGCCATTCTCTGGGAGGGACACATTAACCTTACTGAATAACGCAAGCCTGGTGCCTGGGATGCTGGTCAGGCAACAGGTGAACCTGGCAAACATGGATGAGTAAGATGCTGCAGCACCCCTCTACCCCTGCATAGCTAGGAGGACAGGGCTCCCGTTTCAGCCCAGCAGAAATGGTTCACATGCCAGCTCTGCTGCCTTGAAGCTCCTTACCTTGGATATGCTGCTTATTATTCTTCTCATCCCAGGCTTCTCAGCAGCTGGCATTTATGGAGAACCTTTTATGTGCAGGTGATGTAGTTTGTCTGTTTTAATCTTGTTTTTTTTCCCCCACATGTATTTACTTATTCATCTGTGCCAGGTCATAGTTATGTCATGCAGGACTTTCAGTTTTTGTGGCATGCAGGATCTTTAGTTGTGTGGCATGTGGGATCTAATTTCCTGACCAGGGATAAAACTTGGACCCCCTGCATTGGGAGAATGCAGTCTTAGCCAGTGGACCAAAAGGGAATTCTCAAGCTTTTTAAAAAATTATGCTAAATGGCAAAATGCGCATAATATGAAATTTGCCATTTTTAAGCTTGTAGGTCAGTGGCATTAAGTATATTCAGAATGCATCTGCTTTAATCTGATGTATGCTTTAATCTTATATTTTTTACCCCCTTCCATTCACAGATGAGGAAACTGAGGCTCTGAGAAGTTAAGTAATGATGACTTTTATAAGATTCTTGGGGCTAAACACGAGACACTATTATTATGATTTTCCTTTCAGGACACAGGCCAGAAGACCCTATTTAGGCCATTAAGGAGGAAAAGAAGAGAAAGGAAATTGGGTTTAACATTCCTAGACCAATATGATCATTAATTTCTGTACAGTGTCAACCCAACCTGGTACAACTGGGATTGTTTGTTGTTGTTCAGTTGCTAAGTTGTGTCGACTCTTTGTGACCTCATGACCTGCAGCATGCCAGGCTCCCCTGTCCTCCACTATCTCCCAGACTTTGCTCAAATTCATTTCCACTGAGTTGGTGATGCTATCTTACCATCTCATCCCTTTGTGCCCCCTTCTCCTTTTGCCTTCAGTCTTTCCAAGCATCAGAGTCTTTTCCAATGAGACCATTCTTTGCATCAGGTGGCCAAAGTAATACTTTTTCCAAAGTTGACAACACAACTAAAGTTTTCAAAAATTCAAATTATATATACATTCGTTTATATAAGAAGACCAATAGCAATATGTTATGCATTAATAGCAACAACAGCTTTTCTGGATGCTGCAGCCATCTGAGCAAACTTATAGAGACATCCAGCACACTCCATTAAAAAAAATAAAAGTAGAAAATAAGACCTCAGAAAACAGCAAAGTTCTGTACCTATTGTGCTCCCTGGTACCATTTTTAAAAAATTGGTTTCTCCACCATCATCTAGAAAGAAAGCATTCTAGAATAACATCATTAAAAACAGACCTGATAAAGCAGGGTTGCTACTACATGTCATATAGCAGGTATGATACAGTTCACAAAAGTATGATACAGTTCTGCTCGACTCCTGGTTTCCTGGTGTATTGGCAGAGTGGCCTGCCTCACCTCATGGAGGGAGTGAAAACGGACAGCACCTCGAGACCCCTGCCTCCGCTGTCCTGGAGACAAGGGTGCCCGGGCCGCAGCTTTGGTGCGGACCTATTGGACTGACCCACTCCAACCATAGCCCCGGAGGGGAGGAGAGGAAACGAGCTAAGTCTGTCCTCAGACGCGTTTGTATTGATTCTGTCAGTTTCTTGCTGCCTGCTGACAGGAGATAGATGGCTCATAACGCAGCTGGGCACAGCACATTAGATCCCCATCTTGGGGCTCCTAAATCATTTTGAAATTTTAAATTCTCTAATCAATATTTTATGGCAAGCATGAGACAGGGGTCAGGCCCACCTCCCTCTGGGATGTGTGCTTGCATATGGGGTCCCAATGGAGGTGAGTGGCAAGAGGGGTCTGCCCTCCCTCGGGAGGGCTGTGGGCTGGGTTCTCCCAAGGGGTGTTATTTACAGTCAGCCAGGATCAGAAGGGCCTTCACACATCATGTGGTCCCAGCGAACACCTTTAAAGGGGAAGCTGTCTGAGGACAAGAGATGATGAGGTGGG
Organism: Tragulus kanchil; assembly: GCA_022376925.1. Taxonomy (NCBI): domain Eukaryota; kingdom Metazoa; phylum Chordata; class Mammalia; order Artiodactyla; family Tragulidae; genus Tragulus; species Tragulus kanchil. Next base: position 26,711,354 of record JAIOJX010000024.1, read on the forward strand.
TTCTTAGTCACCCAACTCACAGAAAAACTGAGACCAGAACTCAGGTCTTCTGACCTCCGTCCCGAAGCTCTTTTCCGTGAAAGCATGCCTAGCAGAGTGCCTGGTACATAGTAGATATTCAACAAATGTTTGGTGTTAAACAAATGTTAAAAATTCAAATTATATATACATTCGTTTATATAAGAAGACCAATAGCAATATGTTATGCATTAATAGCAACAACAGCTTTTCTGGATGCTGCAGCCATCTGAGCAAACTTATAGAGACATCCAGCACACTCCATTAAAAAAAATAAAAGTAGAAAATAAGACCTCAGAAAACAGCAAAGTTCTGTACCTATTGTGCTCCCTGGTACCATTTTTAAAAAATTGGTTTCTCCACCATCATCTAGAAAGAAAGCATTCTAGAATAACATCATTAAAAACAGACCTGATAAAGCAGGGTTGCTACTACATGTCATATAGCAGGTATGATACAGTTCACAAAAGTATGATACAGTTCTGCTCGACTCCTGGTTTCCTGGTGTATTGGCAGAGTGGCCTGCCTCACCTCATGGAGGGAGTGAAAACGGACAGCACCTCGAGACCCCTGCCTCCGCTGTCCTGGAGACAAGGGTGCCCGGGCCGCAGCTTTGGTGCGGACCTATTGGACTGACCCACTCCAACCATAGCCCCCGGAGGGGGAGGGAGAGGAAACGAGCTAAGTCTGTCCTCAGACGCGTTTGTATTGATTCTGTCAGTTTCTTGCTGCCTGCTGACAGGAGATAGATGGCTCATAACGCAGCTGGGCACAGCACATTAGATCCCCATCTTGGGGCTCCTAAATCATTTTGAAATTTTAAATTCTCTAATCAATATTTTATGGCAAGCATGAGACAGGGGTCAGGCCCACCTCCCTCTGGGATGTGTGCTTGCATATGGGGTCCCAATGGAGGTGAGTGGCAAGAGGGGTCTGCCCTCCCTCGGGAGGGCTGTGGGCTGGGTTCTCCCAAGGGGTGTTATTTACAGTCAGCCAGGATCAGAAGGGCCTTCACACATCATGTGGTCCCAGCGAACACCTTTAAAGGGGAAGCTGTCTGAGGACAAGAGATGATGAGGTGGGTTCTTAGTCACCCAACTCACAGAAAAACTGAGACCAGAACTCAGGTCTTCTGACCTCCGTCCCGAAGCTCTTTTCCGTGAAAGCATGCCTAGCAGAGTGCCTGGTACATAGTAGATATTCAACAAATGTTTGGTGTTAAACAAATGTTAAAACTCATAAACAGCCAGAGATGGGGCTAAATAAGATTTTGTACTTATTAAGCTCTTACTAAGTGCTAGCCTTTCTTCTAAGTTCTGTCCTTAGAAATATTATTCTGTACTCCTCATCCCACGAAGGAGGGACTACCCTTTTCCCCATTTTACGTATAGCAAAACTGAGCCTCTGAGAGGTAAGCGGCTTGCCCAAGGCCACACGGCTGGTGAGTAAGAAGGAACATGCGTTGAAAGCCAGGCGTGCAGGCTTGAGATCCTGTGTCTCGGCCTATGTGCTATGTTGGTGCCCCATATAGACAGTTGTGTTTAGACCTATATCCAATATGCATCTGTGTTTCATCCCATGGAAGAGACAGGAACAAAGGAAAGAAAAGGACTTTGGTTTTGTAACCAGCCAGTGGGTCAAAAAGTAAGCAATCTGCTCTCAAATCCAAGACCTTCAGAGATGCTGAAAGTGGGGGCCAGACTTAAAGAAGCAACAGCTGGATGGGAAGACAGACCCCCGGTTTCCTGAGGCTTGTAGCAGAAAGTAGGGGCTTGATGAAAAAATCTGGATGATTCCGGCAATCAGCAGGCCTTCTGAAGTGTTGCAATAGAGAAAAGAAAAATCCTCACCCGTTTCACTGGCTCACAAAGACTTCCCCCTTGGATCTGGTCCTTCCCTGATGTTTTCTCCTTCTCTTTCCCTTGCCACAAACCCCAACTCACTGGGGCTGCAGGTTCCTGCCTAGACCCTGCCTGGCCACCAGGTGTTCCCTTGGCCTGAAATGACTGTCCACGTGATTGCCCCATGGCTGGCTCTTTCCTGTGATGTAGATCTTGGAAACACCAGCTGTTCAGAGAGGCCTTCCGTACTCACCCTGTCGAAACTGCCCATTAGGCCAGAAGCTCCTTGAGAGCGGGACCTTCCTGCTGATGTCTACAACAGCAAATGTTAGCAAAGTGAAAGAAGGGTAAATTCTTTGAAGAGGGCCCCTTAGATGTCAGGCAGAGCAGACCCAAACTAGGAGAGTGCAGTAGGAAGGGAAATTATAAAATAATTTCATGCCTGTGAGAGACAAGCCCCTGGATCTGGGATCTCATTCTCCCCCTCCAGGGAAGTTGATGTTAGTTTCTTCTTCTTCTTCTAAAAAGTTAATTTATTTACTTGTATGTGGCAGTGCTGGATCTCTGTTGCTGCACAAGAGTTTTCTCTCAAAGTGAACGGTGCATGAGTGCATGAGTTTCTCTTTGCGGTGGCTTCTCCTGTCATGGAGCATGGGCTCCAGAGCCTCTGAGAGGTAAGCGGCTTGCCCAAGGCCACACGGCTGGTGAGTAAGAAGGAACATGCGTTGAAAGCCAGGCGTGCAGGCTTGAGATCCTGTGTCTCGGCCTATGTGCTATGTTGGTGCCCCATATAGACAGTTGTGTTTAGACCTATATCCAATATGCATCTGTGTTTCATCCCATGGAAGAGACAGGAACAAAGGAAAGAAAAGGACTTTGGTTTTGTAACCAGCCAGTGGGTCAAAAAGTAAGCAATCTGCTCTCAAATCCAAGACCTTCAGAGATGCTGAAAGTGGGGGCCAGACTTAAAGAAGCAACAGCTGGATGGGAAGACAGACCCCCGGTTTCCTGAGGCTTGTAGCAGAAAGTAGGGGCTTGATGAAAAAATCTGGATGATTCCGGCAATCAGCAGGCCTTCTGAAGTGTTGCAATAGAGAAAAGAAAAAAAATCCTCACCCGTTTCACTGGCTCACAAAGACTTCCCCCTTGGATCTGGTCCTTCCCTGATGTTTTCTCCTTCTCTTTCCCTTGCCACAAACCCCAACTCACTGGGGCTGCAGGTTCCTGCCTAGACCCTGCCTGGCCACCAGGTGTTCCCTTGGCCTGAAATGACTGTCCACGTGATTGCCCCATGGCTGGCTCTTTCCTGTGATGTAGATCTTGGAAACACCAGCTGTTCAGAGAGGCCTTCCGTACTCACCCTGTCGAAACTGCCCATTAGGCCAGAAGCTCCTTGAGAGCGGGGACCTTCCTGCTGATGTCTACAACAGCAAATGTTAGCAAAGTGAAAGAAGGGTAAATTCTTTGAAGAGGGCCCCTTAGATGTCAGGCAGAGCAGACCCAAACTAGGAGAGTGCAGTAGGAAGGGAAATTATAAAATAATTTCATGCCTGTGAGAGACAAGCCCCTGGATCTGGGATCTCATTCTCCCCCTCCAGGGAAGTTGATGTTAGTTTCTTCTTCTTCTTCTAAAAAGTTAATTTATTTACTTGTATGTGGCAGTGCTGGATCTCTGTTGCTGCACAAGAGTTTTCTCTCAAAGTGAACGGTGCATGAGTGCATGAGTTTCTCTTTGCGGTGGCTTCTCCTGTCATGGAGCATGGGCTCCAGGGCACGCAGGCTTCAGTG